>OX419716.1:77785961-79046641 GCA_948474765.1 Patella depressa
TATGAAGATATCATATTAGATCAGCCATAAGTCTTGAAGAGGGATACATCCAAGCAATATCTAAATGAGACAAAACAAAAATGTCTTAGAGATGGACAGCTGTATTAAACTAATTTGTAGAAGGACAGTACTCATTGCCATTACCAGTGGAGACATCACAGGCACATTCAAAATGGACAATTTCTTTCAAAAATAACATTAAACATTATACATGTAATGTCTAAGGCCTATTATTTTCATACTTCGATAATCAAGCCAATAACTTGATGGGAACCAAAATTTCTGTCAGGCCTGTATTTCTTTAGTCTTCTGTATGCTTGCCAAGATCCAAAATTTCTGTACCATGTCCTTACCCTGTATGAACTCTATTCGGCCATCAAATTTTTATTAGACCATTTCTGCCTTAATAATATGACCGAATGATGAAATAACTCCATGGTTTTAGTCAAAATACCATCTTGTTTAACTATCTACATAGCCCAAACTGTTATTTTTGAAAGAGATTATCTTTTTTACACGTCCCTGGGTTTTAGACTGGATAAATATCCTGCTTGTAGTCATTTTGTGTTAGTTTTTATCATGAATCATTTCTACATACAATGTAAGGTATGGTCATTGTTGTAAATATTTTAATGACTTAAACAATAAACAGAAACCATTTAAAACATCTTTTGATTTATTTTCAATTCAATGGATGAAGTGAATGATTCAACTTGAATCCTATGTTTTGCATGAAGCCTAACTATTTGCTGATTTTTAGCCTGTGGTGATACCACTTTACAGGCTGTATGTACCGCTTGAGTTATCTTCGCTTTTCCTGGTTGACAAGGAGTGTGTTTTTCTCCGGGTACTCCGGTTTCCTCTCACTGCTAAAGACCCCTTCTCGCAAACAAATAATTGAAATAAAATTGAACAATGTGTTAATCCAGAAATGACCTAATTAGTGTAGTGGAGTCCAACCCATCTCTCTCTCTCTCTCTCTCTCTCTCTGATTAAGCTCTTTGAAAACCAGTGTGGTTGTTTCCAAGGACACCGGCCTTCCAAGTTGTTGATTGTTCCCCAAATTATTTTCCTGTGTTGAAGCAAGTTAGGGAAGGGGGGATCACGTGGCTTAGTGGGTAAGGTGCTAGTCTGGCGGTTTGGTGTTCGATCCCTGCATTGACCGAGAAAGTTCATCTCGATTTTCCGGCTTGGTTTGACCCCAGTCAGTGGTGCAGAACGGAGGGCCTGACAAGGACAGTTGTCTAGTCAGTGGTGCAGAACGGAGGGCCTGACAAGGACAGCTGCCTAGTCTGGGGGATGGGACGAAAAACCGAGGTCCCATGTACACATTGGAGTGCACGTAAAAGATTCTTGGCAGTTGGAATTTGATATAAGACAGGCCGTAGCGCCGCTGCCGGGGCAAAATTTCCCTCATGGCATATGCCCGTCTTCCATTAGCCCAGGTTAGGTGCAGAAGAGTAGGACGTTAAACCCCATTTCATTTCAAGTTAATGAAGAATATTGCAGTACATGCCAGCTCCGATTTTGTTTTGTGTCTACTTATTATTCTTGATAAATCATTCATGCATGTTGATCAGAATAAAGTTATTTTTAGATTCCACAGCATTTGTAGCCCAAAATGGAAATTTCTTGGATTCTGATTGGTCGAAAAGTGGCGTTGAATGAGTATAACAGTCCTCTAAATTTCCTAGGCGACTCACTGCGAATGAATATTTTGTGAGTGCTAGACTCTTGTTTGCACTGGCCAAAACTTCTACACCTCATTTTATTTGTTATTGTGATATACACAATATATGGTGGTTTTATTTCTCAACATTGCGATAGTGCAGATTTATCGTCCAGCCCTATCTATTATAATAGAGTTGTAGATTTATTTTCCAGCCTACCTATTGTAGTCTAGTTATATAATGAAATGTTCTTTCTACCAGTCGTGCACTGGTTCTGTAAAATGGCACCCTGTTGACCATGCTCTGGTTATTCCATTGGTCAAGTGTGGCTTACTTGCTAATATGAATTTTAAACCCAAAATAAAACCATGTGCGACTTAGAGGAATTGAGAGCTGGCCGAGATGCTGAGTGTCCCTTCATAAAAATATTGACATGGTTTACTTTTGCTCACCATGAGCTATCTAACACAAATTAATAACAGATTTTTGATTTTTATATTTTATATAACAAAATCACAATATACATAATACATTACATCTTTGGATAATTTTCAAGTTCATATGGTTGTGGTTCATCCCAATATTCATCTATAGGTTTACTAAATGCATCATTCTTTCTAAATCCAGAATCGCCTGTTTTAACTTGCGTAACTCCCTGAAACAGGAAACATGAGAATACATGTATTACTATGTGGAAGAGATTGGGGAGCTGTAGAATGGTTAACGCTTGGACGTTCCATCATTAGGTCTGTCATTGTGTCAATCTAAGTAAAATTCAGATCTATATTTCATTTCGGTTTTTATACGCCCACATAGAAATGTGGACGTATATTGCCGTTGCCCCCGTCCGTCGGTCCGTCCATCGTCCACAATTTTTTGTGAACGCACTAGAGGCCAGGGTTAATATCCGATTGACTTTAGATTTATACACAGTGTTTAAGGTCATGAGACGAAGAAGCCTATTGATTTTCAGCAATATCCGATAATTACTGCCAGAGTTATGACCCTTGATCACTTTGAAAAATCTTGTGAACGCTCTAGAGGCTAAAGTTAATATCCGATTGACTTTAAATTTATACACAGTGTTCAAGGTCATGATACGAAGAAGCCTATTGATTTTCAGCAATATCCGATAATTACTGCCAGAGTTATGACCCTTGTTCACTTTGAAAAATCTTGTGAATGATCGAGAGGCTAAAGTTAATATCCGATTGACTTTAAATTTATACACAGTGTTTAAGGTCATAAGACGAAGAAGCCTATAGATTTTCACGGATTTCCGATAATTAGTGCCAGAGTTATGGCCCTTGATCACTTCAAAAAATCTTGTGGATGCTTTAGAGGACAAAGATGATGTCCGATTGACTTCAAATTTATACACAGTGTTTAAGGTCATGAGACGAAAAAGCCTATTGATTTTCAGCGATTTCTGATAATTAGTGCCAGAGTTATGGCCCTTGATCATATCAAAAAATCCTGTTGACGCTCTAGAGGCCAAAGTTAATATCTGATTGACTTTAAATTTATACACAGTGTTTAAGGTCATGAGACGAAGAAGCCTATTGATTTTCAGCGATTTCAAATAATTACTTCCAGAGTTATCTCCCTTGATCACTTCAAAAAACCTTGTGACACTATAGATGCCAAACTTATCATCCGATTGATTTCAGACTGATACACAGAGGTTAAGGTGTTGAAACGAACAAGTATTTTGATTTTGAATGAATTTTGATAACTGAACAGCTAAATCCATGATGTTAAATGTTTTCTATACTAATTGTTAGCGTGGGGCAAAACTTTATAAAAAGCTAACAAATTCTAATGATTTTCAGATAATTACATAATGAGTTGTTACTCTTAATCAGATTTTAGTGTATTACAAATGTTTCATTCCCCAAAAAAGTAAAAATATGCGACAACCCTTGTTGACTGCCCGGACGGTTTAGCTGCTGTGGGCGTATGTTTCGTTGCCTGGCAACCTATCTTTATAATTCGATGGCCTACACTACATGAAGATCTGACAAGTTATAGTGGGAGGTCACGTTCAGCCAGTTCAGATGTCAAGCACGCAACATTTGACCCTATAACCTCAGTCATTCGATTAACCAATCAGAATCGTTGCTGTTTTGATTTCTATCACTGATATTACCTACCCACAAATTCCGCACAAAAAAGTTCAAACCCTCGATTCGACAGACAATTTGATTGGCTGACCCCTCGTTTCAAGCAGAACACATATAAAATAACAAGTCTTTCAGATCCTAATGTAGTAAATACAAGTAAAGCGAAACGAAACAGGATCTGTATTTTAATCAGATTGTCATTGTGTCAAATGTCGTTGTTTTGATTCCCCGCTTGAACGTGACAAGGAGTAGGGTCATCTATTCAACCTCACTGGAGTAGGGTCACCTGTTCAACCTCACTGGTTTCCCCCCATTGCCAAAAACCCCTACGTTCTCCATGCTTTATCTGTACACAAAAACAGGTAACCATATTGTTTTACCTAAACTCAAAATAGGATGAATGGGAAAACCAGAAAATCAAACAGAAGTGGTATCAGATGTCATGTATAGAGTAAACATGCTCTGTGTCCCATATTTGATGCAAGATCAGGGTTTTCCTTCCAGATTTCCCCTTGTCATTGGTGCAGGAAAAGGTGTCTAGAGTAGTACACTTGTTGGAATGTATATATTTTTTTACATTCAATCGTTTCTGTTTTTACGCTAATCAGTTATGTTCGGCAAAATGGCAGAAATTTATTCTCAAAGTATGAAGTAGATTGATATCTGTGTGCAGAATAAACTGACCAATCAATAGGTGGTTGAGAATACTTACCGTTACTCTATCTCGATGTTCTGTCCAAAATGTTACTGGTTGTTCTGTTTTATAATTGTGCTTCTGAAATAACAAATAAAAATATTATATACAGTATCCACAATCGAGATCCTCCTGAAGAAAAGGAAATAAAACAATGAATCCAGATTCTCCAAATTTTTATGACCCCAATTATCAGCCGCCAATAATCGCTAGGCTGCTACAATGACTGATAAGGATGACATTGATGTGACTTTGTGGAATATGTCTAGTTTAACCTTGTTCTTTGAGTCCCCTGTTACAAATGAGGCTGAAATGCAATATGGTAAAATGTTTATTTTGTCTTCAATATGGGAAATCAGAAGCATAGGCGTACAAGCCTCCCCCCCCCCCATTTTGGGCACCAAATGCTGGGAAAATTTGGGCACACAATTGTACTTTGTAAAAGTTGTATTAAAAAAAATTGTGTTCTTGAATGTTTCCAATTTAACAGCAAATTTAAATTCAGAGTGTCTATAGTTAGGCAATTAAATAGAAATCTTAAGACTCGAACCCTCTATTGTTTGGAGTACAGTAAGCCACAACTAAAATACTAAAAACCTAACTACATTTTTTGGGCACCAACCACCGCTGCAGGCCCCCCGGCCCCTCCCCGCGTCAAAAATTTCCCCATACGCCTATGATCAGAAGCCCATCTTTTCCTAGTAAGATCACATCATCAATGTCAATTTAAATTGACAAATAATTTGTGTTTTCAATGTAGAAGACTTGGGGTGGTTTTGAGTTCAGAGACTTGTCCTGAAATTGTCTATTTATATAACGGAAGATAAAATATAAATTGAATCAACTTACAGATGTATCAATAATGGGTTCTTCTGGTGTAAAATCTTTTGTATAATCAACTATCGTTACGGATCGGAAATCTGTAGCAGGTGGGGGTGGGTTAAATTCTTCATTTACTTCTTTGCTGAAATAAAATCATTTCGATAAATAATATAAAATATGTCAATATTTTTTTCTCTGAATTGAGCTTTTTTTTAGTTTTGATAAAGAGAGAGAGGTTATTTCGGTACTCACATGGCTCAATTATATTTCAATAATTTGTTTGCGCGTAGGGGTCTTTAGCTGTGGGCGGACCAAGGCTATGGATGGGATACTGTGTTGCGAATGTAAACTTAAATCTCTCAAAACCTAATAGTCAGGGTTTTGTGAAAATGTATTCCACAATGCCTTGTTTTCATTAACGACACAAATCAACTTTTATACGCCCACATGGAAATGTGGTCGTCTATTGTCACTGTCCCCATTCGTTCCTCCTCCACAATTTGTGAACGTTTTATTGATCAAAATTAAAATCTGATCTGTATGAAATTGATATCAGTGTCTTGTAAAATTACCCACTACCCACAAAAGAATAATTATGATACAACCCATGTCGACTGGAAGGACGAATTAGTTGCTGTGGGTGTATGTTTTGTTTCCTGGCAACCTATCTTATTAGTTCTTACCTAAGCTGTGCATATAACATCTGTTCCATTAACTGTTTCTTAGCACCTGTAATAAAATAATTATATTTATCAGTTTACTAATAGCAAGCCTTCATTATTCTTAATAATAATTATTACAGGCTTACTAAATGGCTTCACTTCACCCTGGTTAATCAATCTTTGTGGTAAATTAATTATATTTGTCAGTTTACTAATAGTAAGGTCCTCATTCTTAATAATAATTATGAGAGGCTTTGTAATTTTACATTTCTTACTAAATGCCTTCACTTCACCCTGTATAATTAGTCTTTATCGGGCCCGTAGCCAGCTCATAGAATTGGGGGGGGGGGCTCAGAATGTTTTGGGGGGGCTACAGAATGTTATGGAGGGGCTGAGGATATGGCCGGCTAAGAACACTCCTAAAGCCAGACTGACACTTGCACGATTCCGTGGCATGCATTGGCAAGACTCGAGTCGGCACGACACCGTCCGATTTGCGCAAACTCGTCGTGCCAATGCGTGAAGTGCGTAAACAATATGCAAACTATGCTTGAACTTGTCGTGTCAATGTGGACACTGATGGGCACGACAAAATCGTGGCCAAAAGTCGTGCAAGTGTCAGCCTGGCTTAAGAAATCATTATTTTTGGTGAAATATTTGGGGGAGGGGCTTATTCGATTGGGGGGTGGGGCTAACCTTTAACACTGCCTACTTACCCACTTGTCTGACATTAGGATTTTCTGGCTTTTTATAGGAGACACGAAATGTTGTTAAATCTTCTACTTTACTATTTGGTGCTGTAGTTAATAAACCGGGATGACCAGCTCGTAATATTTCTGATTGAGTATGTTTATCTTGATTTGATTGATCTAGGTGCGAAACATTTCTCTGAAAAAAAAAGGACAACAACAAATAATACATAGGGTGCAGACAAGTAGACTAAGCCTACTAAGATTTTGAAAGTAGTGTTCTTGCAGGAGATAAAGATCTGTGGATCTTTAACGGTTCAAAAATTGATAATGATAATGAAAAAAAAAATAATACGTTACGTACGGTACCACTACCGCCAGTACCTGGACATGGTATTGAAAATTTCATTCAAATTACTGAACTTAGGCCCTAGTGTAGATCAAATATTATCGTCATTAAATTTTCGTATTGTGCAGGTGTTCAAAGTTCAAACCCATTGAAATCTCGTTCATCCTATAGGCCTAGTCTACATACTAACATAGAGTTGACATAAAATTAGACACCGGTGGTACGGCTAGATGTCTAAACAAAACTAAATAATAATTTATATTATATAGGATTCTAAGCAGCAATATGATCAGCAGATCTAGCTCTTACAAAATACCGCTTGAATTATGAGATAGATAAAAATCTAGATAAAATTAATTAAAATGTTAAAAGTAAAGGTCTACGATCTAACTAGATGAACTCTAAAAAAAACAATCACCTCCTCCACCCAATTTTCTAAAAGACATTTTCCACCACTATTATTAAACCTGATTTCGTTTCTTCCTTGATTCATTAAACTCATCTTGACTGATAAATTGAATATTATGCTATTCAAGTTTCAGTCTTAGAATAAATGTCACAGTAAAGCTTGTTTTAAAAAACAATTGTAGGTATGCATCCAATTAATAACACCTGCCAATGTTGTTTACGGAAGTAGTAGACATGTGGTAACTATGGCAATCTGCGCAGAAGTTGTGCGCGAATAAAGCATTTCACCCCGCCCACTTCGCCCTACTTCCAGTTTCTTCTCAATGTTGTTGTCGCCTTCACAAAACAAAAAGCACTGTAATAACAGTTTATTGACTGAAAAATATTTATTTTTTTCAAAACAGTCAAACGTCTACCTTTTCTAAAATCCCAAATTTGAAATATAATTCCTACATGGCGTCGTGCACGAAGCAATTGACAATGTTTCCTTTTTTACTATTTTAATTTTAGATCTATCGATTTATTTAATATAAATAAAAATACACGTTTTTTTGAAAAAAAAAAATAATAGTTCAATTTACAGTAAGCCACAACTAAAATACTAAGAACCTAACTACATTTTTTGGGCACCAACCGCCGCTGCAGCCCCCCCCCCCCCCCGGGTCAAAAATTTCCCCATACACCTATGATCAGAAGCCCATCTTTTCCTAGTAAGATCACATCATCAATGTCAATTTAAATTGACAAATAATTTGTGTTTTCAATGTAGAAGACTTGGGTGGTTTTGAGTTCAGAGACTTGTCCTGAATTTGTCTATTTATATAACTGACTGAAGATAAAATATAAATTGAATTTTTGAAAAAAAAATAATGGTTCAATTTACGTACATCGATAAACGCCCTTGCCTTGATTATCTACCTTGTAGGCCTACAAGCCCAGTGCCCCGTGGTTTCAGGATCCCCGCCTCTCCTCCCCACCACATCCACAAACAAATGTTTTCGCTTTAAACATTTAAAAGTTAGCTACAACTCTCTCTTCGATATATTCCGAGGATAACCCACTGGGGTTTTTTTTCCACATATAAATCCCCTTTTTACCAGTGAAAAAGTCAGCTTTTCAATCTAAATTTTGACTGGGATTTAACGCCCTACTGTTCTGCTCCGATCATGAGGGATTTTTTTCCCGGACAGCGGAGCTACCGACATACTCTCATATCGAACTCTCACTGCCAAAGGTTCTTTTGCGTGCGCGCCAATGTGTACACGTTATCTAGGCTTTTTGTCCCATCCGAATGACTATATCACGTTGTCCCTTGCATGCCCCAAGTGTCCTGCACTACTGGCAAGGGAGTACCACGCAGAAAAAAACCCAGTCTTCATTAGCCCCGTCGGAGCAGAAAAGTAGGACGTTTAAATTTCATTTCATTTCACTTCTTTCTCATATCCTGCAGTGGGGTCGAATGGTTAGTACGTACGCGCTGTATCATAAGGTCTCTCCCTCACATTCAGGTCACGCACATAAACTGTTTAGGCGCATTTAAATAGTTAACTGCCCGTCTTCATTAGTCCAGTTTAGGAGCAAAACAGTAGGACGTTAAACCCCATTTCATTTCATTTCCATTTCTAAAAATATTGTCGGCACAAAAGAGAAGTTCCTTTTTTATTTCGGCAGATACAAGTGCACATCCATGAAGTTTTTTTTTGTGGGGGAGGGGGAATCATGTACGTCTATGCTAATAATATTTAGCCCCACCCTGTTTCCCGAGAAACCTAGCTACGAGAACGTAGCTAAAAACGTTGAGATATACTGATGTTCTTGTTTTTAGCTACGATTTGAGGCGCTTTAGTTCTATGTTGCAAACTCAATTTCTTTATTAATGCATGTAACATCTTTAAAATAAGATAAGTTAATACTCTTATCACTAATTAAACTTACAGAGGCCAATGTGGTGGCACAACTATCGCCTAACTCCAAATATTCGCATTTAAATTACTGAATCTATATTTTGTCAGACATCCACTTCCATTGATATACACGTGGATGTCATTTAGTATTTCCACATGTAATTGCGTTTTTGATTGGCTGTTATAAAGCCTAAGATTGAGCGCCCGCCCACATTATGACAGCTGTTAGACTTCACTGCTCTAAAAAAGATGGCGGTCTTAGTAACGGCATAACGCCTCGATTTTAAATGCGATGATTTATACCCGTTCCAGGTAGGATTACATGCTTAATTGTAATTGAGTGTGGCAGAAATATTATAAATAACAATAATCAATCGTTGTTTTGATGAAAAATATTGTCAATTTTGTTTAATCGCAGCAGGAGTGAATCACGACGGGATGTGCTACATTGGAGACTATAGGCCAAAATCTTATCTCGAAACACGGAGTGTGGAGAGATAAGATTTGTTATCTACGAGAAACCCTCATATGTCTTGCTAAATCTAACTGATAGATTTGTAATAAATTTGTCGTTATTGGTTCATTTGTTGTTACGTTAATTACTAACACGTGTGAATGAAAATGACACGTCGACTAGTACAGTTTGTTAAAGGAGCTAAACCTCTATTCTTTGGCATGTACAAATAGACACAAATTGGTGGCAACGCACATAATAATGTATGAATGTATATAAACTGATTTACAATGTTTTTGTTGTTGTTGTTTATTACAAATTTAACGTCCAATACAATAAATATGATATTATGGACAGGTTGATTTAATTAAATTATTTACACTTGAAAATTGTTAAAAATACAAAATAAAAAGGTCGTCGGATCAAAAGTTCAATCGTTTTTGTTTTTATAGATTTCTAATCAGTAACATAACCACATTGATGTTGATTAAAATTGACCAAATAGGTCGTGTTTGCAATGTCGGAGAGATGTGCCTCCTTTAAAGCTAGTGTATCAGTTTTGTATGTTTTTAAAGGATTGTTTCTGCTGTCATGGTTGGTAAATAAAGCATATATTTGCTGATTATAATAAGTGTATATACCAATAATAGTTTTCAAAATTTCAATTGATCTAATGGACGAGTACATTTTCTTCCCGCATTTTCTGGGGAGCCGGATCATATATTATGTAAAAGAGAGAGAGAGGGAAAAATGGGGTTTAGCGTCCACTCGACACAAGCTAGGTCATTTCGGGACTAACATATGGTTTAATTTTATTTCAATAATTCGCTTGCGCGTAGGGGTCTTTAGCAGTGGGAGGAAATCGGAGTATCCGGAGAAAACCCACGAGGTTGGACAGGCGACCCTACTCCACGTACAACCGTATAATGTATTAAAAACAAGCCAACAGTGAGGCTGATGTCCCCCGCCGAAATCCCAAAATAAATAGATGACACATATTAATTAACCGCACATTTATTTTTTTCAAACGTATCGACCAATAAAACTGAACACGAAGTGTCATCCAAAAATTGCTTATCTCTGCCTACCGTAAGAAGAAAATGCTCATCTTCGAACTCCATCAAGGCGTTGACCTAATAAGCATACACACCAATTTTGAACATTTTAACTCAATTCGAAGGAGAGTTATTGTGTTCCAAAGTCTCGGCAAATCAAATTGCGTATCGCTCTGCTTACCCTGAGCAGAAAATGCTTATTATCGATCATAGTCAAGGTATTACTGTAATGAAACTATACACCAAGTTTCATCACTCTCACTTAATTAGAACTAAAGTTATCGTGTCTCAAAGCATCAACCAATCAAATTGCTTATCTCTGCCTACCCTAAGCGGAAAATGCTCATCTTCGAACTCCATCAAGGCATTGACCTAATAAGCATATACACCAAGTTTGAACATTTTAACTCAATTAGAAGGAGAGTTATTGTGTTCCAAAGTCTCGACCAATCAAATTGCGTATCGCTCTGCTTACCCTGAGCAGAAAATGCTCATTATCGAACTTAGTCAAGGTATTACTGTAATGAAACTATACACCAAGTTTCATCACTCTCACTTAATTAGAACTAAAGTTATCGTGTCCCAAAGCATCAACCAATCAAATTGCTTATCTCTGCTTACCCTAAGCGGAAATGCTCATCTTCGAACTCCATCAGGGCATTGGCCTAATAAGCATATACACCAAGTTTGAACATTTTAACTAAATTAGAAGGAGAGTTATTGTGTTCCAAAGTCTCGACCAATCAAATTGCGTATCGCTCTGCTTACCCTGAGCAGAAAATGCTCATTATCGAACTTAGTCAAGGTATTACTATAATGAAACTATACACCAAGTTTCATCACTCTCACTTAATTAAAACTAAAGTTATCGTGTCCCAAAGCATCAACCAATCAAATTGCTTATCTCTGCTTACCCTAAGCGGAAAATGCTCATCTTCGAACTCCATCAAGGCATTGACCTAATAAGCATATACACCAAGTTTCAACATTTTAACTCCATTAGAAGGAGAGTTATTGTGTTCCAAATTCTCGACCAATCAAATTGCGTATAGCTCTGCTTACCCTGAGCAGAAAATGCTCATTATCGAACTTAGTCAAGGTATTACTATAATGAAACTATACACCAAGTTTCATCAATCTCACTTAATTAGAACTAAAGTTATTGTGTCCCAAAGCATCAACCAATCAAATTGCTTATCTCTGCTTACCCTAAGCGGAAAACGCTCATCTTCGAACTCCAGCAAGGCATTGACCTAATAAACACATACACCAAGTTTGAACATTCTAGCTCAATTAGGAAGAGAGTTATTGTGTCCCAAAAAGTGTGACGGACAGACAGACAGACAGACAGACGGACGAACCCATTTTAATAGTCCCCCAACTTTCTTGGAAAGGCGGGGGACAAAAAATTGGCATACGCAGTCGACGGGCGTCTAAATCTATTTGTTAAGGCCAACTCAATTTTCGTCAAAGTCGCTGGGATGTAAATAAGGCTAGGGGACGTGATTGTTGGCGAGATTGTAGATTAGGTTTAGGGTGAGCATTAGGTCTAGGTCAGGGGTTAGGGTTAGCACTAGCCCTGTTTACTTCTCGTGACATTTGACCAAACTTTAATTTGGCCTTATCAAAAAGATCTAACCGTTGACGGACGGAGAAAAGCGGACATTTTTTTGAAATGCCCTCTTGGACAACCATACACTCTCCGAAAAAGGGCCACCACCTTGACAACAATACACTCTCCGAAGAAGGACCACAAACTTCACAACCATACACTCTCCGAAGAAGAGGTCGGGTCTATTTGACGAGTCCAAATTTCCACAAGGTCACGAGACGTAGACATTGTTAGAGCACGTGATTGTTGTCGTGGATTGTGGGTTAGAGTTAGGGCGAATGGTAGGTGAGGGGCGGATCCAGAAGGGGGGGGGGCAAACCCCACCCTGCTCAGCTACATAAAAAAATTAATGCCTTGCATCAATGAAATTGAATCACAATTTGATCCTACATCAGTATAAAAATGACTTCTCTCTTTAAAAAGCTCAATTTGTATGTATGCCTCTGTAATTTAGAGACGATGATGGCAGGTTTCCTTAACAGGAACCTGGCAAACCCCCTCCTGCAAAAAACCCCGGGTCCGCCTCTGTAGGTCTTATTAGCGCTGGCCCTGTTTGCATCTCGTTATTATGCATTTAGCCTTGTCAAGTACGTCTAACCCTATTTTTCCTTTCACGGACAGTTAAATACATATATTATGTAAGCGCTAAACCTGTCAGTGTTGCAGGTTTTTTTTTTAGGCCTGAAATGTTATCTAAATTATTAATTAGATATTATCCAGACCATAATCAACCCTCGATGGCATCGCTAGCCTGCGATATTTAATGGATTAGAATCTGGTCAGCTGCCCTTTCTCTAATCTCATATTATGTGTCTTTAAATAAGTATTTTTTCAGTATTGTGTTCGGTCAAGGATAAAGTGTGCCCTGGAATATAATATTCTAGGGGTTGGGTGGGGGAGCTTTGGTTGACTAAATCTGTAACGAGAGAGAGAGAAATGGGGTTTAACGTCTACTCGACACAAACTAGGTTACTTCGGGACTAACATGGTTTAATTTTATTTCAATAATTCGCTTGCGCGTAGGGGTCTTTAGCAGTGGGAGCAAACCGGAGTGCCCGGAGGACTCCCACGAGATTGAGAAGGCGCCCCTATCTCCATGCCACATACGCTCACACCACCGGGGATCGAAACCACAGTCGCAAGCCAGAGGTGACCGACCAGCTAGAGGTCGAAGTTGAGAAGGCGCCCCTATCTCCATGCCACATACGCTCACACCACCGGGGATCGAAACCACAGTCGCAAGCCAGAGGTGACCGACCAGCTAGAGGTCGAAGCGTGACACTCTAGACCACTAAGCCACCCCAACCCCCAAATCTGTAACGTGAAGGTAATTTATAACTATTAGGTATATAATATGTCATTTATGGATTATGTTTAATAAGGCGATTATTTACTATTATATGAATATAGAAAAACGATTGATCGGTGTAGATTTTCTATATCATTGATCAATATCTTATGGCTTATTGATTTAAATCGATTCACTTGAAATGGTAGC
The DNA here is from genome assembly GCA_948474765.1 of Patella depressa. NCBI lineage: Eukaryota > Metazoa > Mollusca > Gastropoda > Patellidae > Patella > Patella depressa. The sequence goes on from OX419716.1 coordinate 77,799,902, forward strand.
TTGTTGTGTAAAGAAATCAGAAAGCCGCTCATACTTGTTGTCGATTTCACAAGTTCATTGCTTTTAAGCTTGGTTAATGTTGTTATTTTCCTAAGTCTCTGTCGGATATAGTCGATATAGATTTATATTGAATTAATGTCTTTGGTCTCAGCGAATCAATGTATGAAGGTAAGTATGTAATATTTAATAGAAAGGTAGTCGTATTATTATATGAAATTGGGAATGGGGCGAATGGTAAGCACGTACGCGCCCAGGCCCGGATCCAGGATTTTGTCGAGGGAGGGGCCATACAATGGAGCAAGAGGTAATAATCAGAATTGGTGTAGTCCCCAGTGGAGATAATGCGAAAATCATGTTTATATTATCTATTAAAGAACAGATATGTGAACTACAACAGTAACAAAGCAAACGAAAACGAAAATCAACTATGTCACACTGAGGCTGACGGGGGGTAGGGGGCACGACCCTCTGGGCCTCCCCCTTGATCCGCGCTTGGCGTTGTATCATAAGGTCTGTTATCGAGTGAACTGGCGTGGTTTCGATTCCCCGCTGACAAGGAGTAGGGTCATCTGTCCAGGCGCGTGGGTTTTCTCCGGGTACTCCGGTTTCCTGCCACTATAAAATAGCCCTTATACTCGCAAACGAATTATTGAAATAAAATTGAACCATGTGTTAGTCCCGATATGACCTAGTTTGTATCGAGTGGACGTTTAACCCCATTTCTCTCTATATATACAAAATATGATTAAACGTCCTACTTTTCTGCACTGACCGGGCTATACAGGGGCGGATCCAGGGCGGGGGGGGGGGGGTCCACCCCCCCCCCCCTGCTCAGCTACACGAAAAAAAAATAATGCCTTGCATCAATGAAATTACATCACAAAGTGATCCTACATCAGTATAAAAATGATTTCTCTGTTTAAAAAGCTAAATTTGTATGTATGCCTATGTAATTTAGAGACGATGATGGCAGATTTTCATTACAGAAACCTGGCAAACCCCCTCCTGCAAAAATTCCTGGATCCGCCCCCTGCTATATAAATAGAGTGTGCTATATAATGAGTGGAATTTCGACCAGATAGCGTGATTCCTTTACCTGCATTGCAACGGGGAAACATAAGCCCTCGCAACATTTTATTTCAGGTCTAAAGATAGACCGTCTATAGGCAGTTTTACAACTTTCAAAATGTTTTTTTAAGTCTAAATCATTTATATATTTTTTTTTAAAAAATTTCACGAGCTTATTTAAGATAAGGTTTTAAATTTATGGGATATTTTATAACGGGTCTTGACTATTAAAAAAAGAAACCGTATACATTTTGTTTTCATATCGGCTTAATCAGATTTGACTTTGTTTGTCAACGAATTAAGATAAAAAGATAATGCCACTGAAAGAACGCTTTACAGATAAAGATTTATCCAGCGTTCATAGCAACAGCTTAACAACGTGCCGGAAATGATTCAGATTAACCTTTTCGGCTCGTGTGAGAGCACCTGTATTTTGTCTTGATAGAAATTAATATACGGTGGTTTTATATATTCTATTACGGATTTACCATGGCATGACAAGGTCAGTTTCTCTGTGCTTTCAATTTCGTTATTTTTTTGTAAAATAATTAAAATGAAACTAGTTTTTAATTTATTATTTAGAGAGTTTCTTGATATTAGTAATATGCCTATATGGTGGGTAGTCCACTATAATACACGATGGTATATTAAAGTTATAAATAGACCATTTCATTGTTAGTATGTGTACTTTTGTATTGTCACGTATATGTACATACATAAACAGTCAGTAAATAAACCACTTATATCATTCAAACTATATGACAAGCACGGACCAGTGACTTTAAAAAAAAAATGGGGTTGGGTAGTCAGGGCCCTCACAAGCCTAATATGTGTGGCGTCCCATGGAAAAAGTTTCAGTGACCCCCCCCCCCCACACACACACACACACAAACACACCCACACATACTGTAACTGCTTTGTTCAGTGCCTGTGCTCAGTTTTTATGATTTTAAGTAATAGTTTTGGGTAGTCAGGACTCTCACAATATTGTATGTGGCGTCCCAAGGCAAAAGTTTCAGTGACGCGACGCCCCCCCCCCCCTACTTGCGTACTACCAAGGCGTTGTTTAGTGCCTGCGCTCAGTTTGTGGTTAAAGAAATTTTAAAAATACAATATTTTTTATACTTTTAACACTTTTATGTAAATAACTATTTATTAAATCAACATATATATCAATTTTTTATATTTGATTCCCCCTCGAATATTTCTGGTATGCACTTAGGTAATTTGCCACCCCTAAAAAGAAGTGTCGCTCAGCCCCACCCCATCTGAGGGTCCTTTAGTGCACTATTAAGCGTGTAAACTTGTAGGTTGCTGAGTGAAAATGGGTTATAACGTCCACTCGGCACAAACTAGGTCATTTCGGGACTAACATGTGGTTTAATTTTATTTCAATAATTCGCTTGCGCGTAGGGGTCTTTAGCTGTGGGAGGAAACCGGAGTACCCGGAGAAAACCCACGAGGTTGGACAGGCGACCCCACTACCGGGGATTTGAAACCACGCCATGGATAACTTAAAGGGACTATCCCGATAAGAACAGAGTCTCAAAAATTAAAGTCCGAGTATTTATGGAATTTGTGGACCAAAATATAGAGGCAGGGTTTATTTACCTTGTCTCAAAATTTCAGCTCAAAATATTGAGACGTTTGGACGTGAACGTCAACACTGCTTATCCGGACACGTAACCCCTTTAAGATTTCGGGTCAATTTTTTCATTGGGTAACCTGATAATCGATTCCCGTTTCTTGAGAGGTCTATACAGTGAATGACCTAAATTTCACCTATATATTATTTTCATAGAAAAAAGTCTGGTTTTATCCAGATACTGTATAATACAACGGTCTCCATTTCCAGATAAAGACTGTCAGGTTTAAGTTATTTACAATCGTATCACAAATGTCGGGTTAGCTGGTCGGCCTTAGGTAATGGGTTTTAAGGGATTTTAACACAAAATTAAGCAGTTTTATTCCCCCAAAAGTTATCCGGATTGGCCCTTTAAAACGTGCAATGAAATGAAATGAGGATTAACATTGTTCTGCTCCGACTGGGCTAATGGAGATGGACATAGACAAGGCAGTATGCTGCGATGGAATTTTGGTTGGACAGCGGCGTTTCTGCCATACATTTCACCACCGAATTCCTACAGTTAAATGTTCTGATTTTAATACTATCCGAACGACTAGACGCTGTTCCTTGCCAACGAAACCTGACAAGGATTAGGGTCGCCTGTCCAACCTCGTGGGTTTTCCCCGGGTCCTCTGGTTTCCTCCCACTGCTAAAGACCCCAACGCGCAAGCGAATTATGGAAATAAAATTAAACCATATGTTATTCCCGAAATGACCTATAGTTAATTGTGTCGAGTGGACGTTAAACCCATTTCTCTCTCTCTCTCTCTTTCTTGCCAGCGAAACCACACTGGGAAAATCACGGGGAACATCGTCGACCAAGATCTGGATCGGACCTCTAAGGACCAGCCCCTTATTCACCGTGCCTCCCAAATTTAAACGTACACATTTGAAGGATATCTAGTGGTGCGATGCTAAAAATTGCTCCCCCAAGATCATAAATAAGCCCAAAGGGGTAATGTTAAGCGTGCGCCTTTGGAGGGTTTCAAGTGGAGCGATTCTAAAAACTGCTTGGCTTCTGACTCAAAAGATTATAAATATACTCATAGGGAATAACCCATTTGTCATTATTATTGACACAACTTGAGTAAATATAGAAAACGGCGTTTATAAAAGAGTACTTAATTTCTTTAGGCGTCGGAGGTCCCTCTCCCGGGATTCGCCCTTCTTATAATGATATGTAGACACTCTTTGTGTACCAACTACTTATCTCGTCCACTTACCATATTAAATAAATAAAATTTAGAGTATATGCATTATTAAATAATGGGTCTTGTTGAAAAAAATATCAATTTATGTGTCAACATAGAGCTTTTGATGGTATGGTAATTGCATGTAATTATAACTCCATACAATAGTATACTCCAGCATGGCGTCATGTGTTTATACAACGCTTGTAATACAGCGGATAAGTTCTAACATTATAGGGGGTGGGGGTGGGGGCTGGGGGTGGGGGGTGGGGTGGCCTAGTGGCGTAGAGTGCCGCGCTTCGACTTCTAGCTGGCCGATCACCTCTGGCTTGCGGCTGTGGTTTCGAACACTGGTGTGAGCGTACGTGGCATTGAGATAGGAGCGCCTTCTCAACCTCGTGGGTTTCCTCCGAGTGCTCCGGTTTCCTCCCACTGCTAAAGACCCCTGCTAAAGACCCCTACGCAAGGGAATTATTGAAATAAAATTGAAACCATATGTTATTCCCAAAATGACCTGGTTTGTGTCGAGTGGACGTCAAACCCCATTTCTCTCTCTCTCACCCTAATATGATAGAACTGAAATGAGGTTTAACGTCCACTCGACACAAACTAGGTCATTTCTGGACTAACATATGGTTTTAATTTTATTTCAATAATTTGCTTGCGAGTAGGGGGTCATATAATGTTATATATATAGTCATATTATTGTCCAAAATAACACCATGATCTATTCTATAAATATGTTGGCCTTTTTTAGCCATTTAGTTTGTGGGCCCTCGTTCAGCTGCTGGATTATGGCGACCATTAAGAGCAGAGGTCTATTCTGGAAGTAGATAGTTCTCGTGTAAACAGAATGAACCCTCATCGTGCGCAACCGTCCGAACGTCAAGTAACATAAATCATGTATTCCATGTAATTGTGGCCTGTATGTGTATTTTGAATAATCGTTTTTTTCAAATTTCTCATTGACAGATGCAGTGCCAAAAATATCACTAAATGCAAAAACATAAATTCCAGTTGACGTCTGCCTGCTAACGACCATCTCAAGATGGAGAAACCGAAAAGAAGCTTCGAATTTCGTATGTCGAAAAAAGTTGCAGAACTGACACAGGTGGTGCACATGTTATTCACGCGAAATCATGAAAAGGAAGTGGAAATGGAGGCATTGAAAGATGCTTATGAACACGAAATAGAACTAGTTATCGCCGACGCGAAGCAAAGGATAGCAAAATTAGAGGCGGAACTCTCGGATTTGAGTAAAAACAAATCCACGTCTAAAAATATTGAAGAAAAACAGCGAGAGGCTTTAAAATCTCAACAGGACGAATACGAGAAAAAAATAAAACAGGCAGAAAAATTATTACAAGAGGAAAAAATCGAGTGTCAAAATTTACGAGATATGTTAATCGGTGCGCAGAGTGATATTGAAAAATTACGCCAGGGGGTCTCAGAGCAGCTGACGTCTAAAAGCGAAGAACTATTTAAAAGAGATAGTGAGTTAGAAAAACTTCGAAAACACTCGAATTTATTAGAGAAAAAACTAAAGGAGGTGGATAAAGATATGAATTTTGCCATACGAGAATCCGATCGAAACACGCTAATGCTACAGGACGAACTGCAACACATGCATTGTTCACTCGACGAAAGTCTTAAAAATCGAGACATGCTGATTGGTAGAAATAAACAATTAGAAAATGAATTGAAAAATGCTAAAAAAGATTTTAATAGGAGAGTTTCTGAAGCTGTTTCCAATCATGTGGGTCGAATTTCTAAAAGCGCTCACCATTCAGTAAGTGTTTTTTTTTAAAAAAATATGTTTAAAACATAATCAAATTATGTCAAATCTAATTAAAACACAGATCCTGTTTCGTTTCGTTTTTTTAGTTGAAAATTTCGTTTTACTTGTCTTTAATACACTAGGATCAAACTATGGGAGAACGCTAGATCGGAGACGGTCCTACGCAAATTGTGACGTCATAGTGAATTGTGGGTTAGGGTAAGGGTTAGGCTTGATCAAGGGTTAGGGTTAGGGCTAGCCCTGTTTACATCTCGGGACTTTGACCAAATCTACAGGTCCTAGCCCTTACCCTAACCCTAACCCACAATCTATAAATGACGTCATATGTGCTAAAATGCGTAGGACCGTCTCCGATCTAGCGTTCTCCCAAACTATGCACTAGGATCTGGAAGAGTTGTCATCGAAAGTATAAAAAACGAAACGAAGTATAGATCTGTATTTTAATCAGATTAAAATTATGCATGCACATTTCCGTCCGCTCTCCATCGAATTCCTGTTCTTGTTGAGGATTGTAGGGAGGTTTATAGGTCTTGGTTTACCCTGTTTACATTGGGTGACCTTCAGGAAATCTGCAGGTAGCCTTGTGAAATAGATCTAACCGTTGTCAAGGGATCCTTCGTACACGCCGACTAATGGTGGCGGGTCCCCCGTCTTGAACCACTGATGAGTGGAAAGCAGACACAGCAATTCCCGAGGAAATTTCTCGAACAAAAGTGGGCACAAAAGTTCGAGGGTGCGCGAAAAACTTAAGACCATGACGCAAAACTCGTCACTGTGTCCCTCTCACTTAGCCCCTGTTTACAGTGTTTCGAAGAAATTATAGCTGGACGCAGCCAGTCCATAAAATTTGGTGCGACTACGGAATTGTTTGGAGGTGCTAAGGATGTGGCCGGCTAAGAACGCTCCTAAGAAATCATTATTGTAGGCGAAATATTTGTTTGGGGGTGGGGAGCTGGATCAACCAAAACGGGAGATCACAAGTGTCCAAATTAAAAAACAGGCCTCTAGGCACTGGCGGGTAGGGTGTGTTCAATGACCCCCCACCCCCTTGTTCTCATTTTGTGTGGTATCTAAATCGACAGCACCAGTTTGCAATATTCCATTCCGTAATCGGCTCTTTCAAAAATTCCGTAGTGCCGCTGCCCGGGCAAAATTTCCCCCATAGCACACTGTATGGTGTATGCCAGTCTTCCATTAGCCTAGGTTAGGTACAGAAGAGTAGGACGTTAAACCCCATTTCATTTCATTTCTTTCAAAAATCTGGGTTATCTGGGTGTAAAACCTTCGCCCAATTTAGCTGAACTATCGACGATGTGCTTTCTATAGTTTGTACAAAGTTCTTTTATGGACTGTTGTATTTAAGTTCATTAAATTTTTAACTGTATATTCAGTTTTCTTTTCCTGTCTTTTCTATAATAATAGGACAGCGAAGAATTGGAGAGGCTCAGAAAAGAAGTAAGAAAATATAAACTTGAATTAAGTAACAGAGACTGGAATTTTAACAGAATGTTCACTGAAAAACAACCAATATTTGTTGACCATCGAGTTGCCAAACCCACACAACAGCCACCACGAGCCCCTTCACCAGCAAACTGTTCAGTTCCAGTTCATCCATCATCAGCAACATTTCAGAGAGAAAGATCCTTTTCTCAAATTATAACATTACCCCACGACGAGAAGGTAAATATTATATCCATAAATCGGTGTCGTGGTCCCGAATGGTATTGGAATGAGTTTAACACATGGTGTTCAGAATGCAATCTGATTAATATACAGATCTACATTTCGTTTCGTTTTTTTATACTCCTGATGGCCTACACTACACGAAGATCAGATCGGTTGCGTCAGAGGTTATACGAGCGGCTTTTGACCATATGACGTCAGTCATTTGATTAATCAACCAGCATTGATGTTTCTAGTGGATTACCCAGATTCCGCGCGCGACACGCTTAAAGCTCGCCTTAACAGACCGTTTCATTGGCTAAGGTCTGTAATTAAATCAAATGGATTGGTTTCGAGCCCGCCTCAGGGCCCTTGGACCCCCCCCCCCCGTGGCTAAAGACCCCAGCGCGCGAGCGAATTAATGAAATAAAATTAAACCATATGTTAATCCCAAAATGACCTATTTTGTATCGAATGGACGTTAGCCAGCATTTTTTTCTAGCCCATTAACCCGGTAGGTGCAGAAAAGAGCGGCGTTAAACCCCATTTCATAGCCATTCATTACTCTACCGTGTCGTTTCACTAATGTCATCTTAACCTTATCTTACGCTGACGTAACAAACATGTAATAGCCATCATATTACGGCAAATATCCTATAGACCTTCCGCTATGAAGCCAATCAACAAATGTCGACGTCGGTGACGATTCCAATACGGAGATAAAAACAGCCATATTAGTAGAATCAGAAACAAAAAAAATGTGTATTGAATTTATGTTTGAATGTTTCAAAATAAAAAAAAAAAATAGAAATTTGGGCGACCGTAAACGTGTTTTCCAGTCCAAAAAATCGTTCACTACCGAATTCTGGACAATGAGGGGTGGGTGGGGTGGGCGCTTGTCCCCGGTTGGAAACAGGAGCGATTCCGATATTTTCCCACCAATTTGGACGACCGTAAACGTGTTTTCTTTCCCAAAAATTCGTTGCTAACGAAAAATTCCTCTATAAAAAGGTGATATACTCACTACTTTTGAGAGCAGTTGTCCCCGGTTGGAAACAGGAGCGATTCCGATATTTTCCCACCAATTTGGACGACCGTAAACGTGTTTTCCTCCCCAAAAATTCGTTGCTAACGAAAAATTCCTCTCTAAAAAGGTGATATACTCACTACTTTTGAGAGCAGTCAGTTCCCCCCTGGTTAAACATTGACCCCATTCGCCCATTCCAATTTACTCAATATACTTAATTTTATTTCATAAATTTATTTATTTCAGAAGGTAGGTTTACTGACTACACGACCATCATCAGCAGCAGTCAACTCTTTACCAACCTTATCGCCAAGTCCATCATTTTCAGAGCGAACCAGATTCACGAAACTCGTGAGACCAAAACCTTTATCTAAAGAGATGCTGTACTCTAAATGAAATAATTTTATTTGTTTGTTTTTGTTGTAATAAAAGTCTTTTATTTCAAATAAAAAATATTATACGGTCAATATTTAGTACAGCCGCTTCACAGTTTACCACTTTACTCTATATTCTAGAACCAATGACCCGAGAAATCCCTCTCTGACCATTGCTGGATTGGCTTCTGATACTTGAGCTTTTGAGGGAGTGTGTCTTTGGCATTGCTTGAATGGCTTCTGATACACAAGCATGTGAGGGGGTGTGTTCTTTCTTCGTTTAATCTGGGGGTCTTCCCTAAAACTTTGAACAGTGATTGACATGTAAGGTATTAAAAACGATGAAAGTATTGCTTGTCTCCAAACAGTATTGTTTACATTGTATCCGTGTTGATAGCCTTGTTTGTCATGCAATTAGTCTTTCTGCAATATTCTACTATAAACTGGTAAATGAAGCGTAACATATTTGGTCCAATTTGGAGCTCTGTTTAAAGCGTAATATTAGCTTTTGCATGTTAATCGAACTATTGACCAGTCATAATTTGGAGCTGAAACTTGCTAACATGCTAAGTGGGATTAGCTATAATCAAACGAAACACTTCGAGGAGTATGACTTTACTCTAAAAGTCGGGGGGGGGGGGGTATGGTCTAGTGGTCTAGAGAGCCACTCTTCGAACTCTAGCTGGCCGGTCACCTCTGGCTTGAGTGTATGTGGCATGGAGATAGGGGCGCCTTCTCAACCTCGTGGGTTTCCTCCGGGCACTCCGGTTTCCTCCCACTGCTAAAGACCCCTACGCGCAAGCGAATTATTGAAATAAAATTAAACCATATGTTAGTCCGGAAATGACCTGGTTTGTGTTGAGTGGACGTTAAACCCCATTTCTCTCCCTCTCTCTAAAAGTCTGGACACACACTTGCTACTAGCCCAATGGTTCCGACCAGCGCAAATTAACGGGATTTCAGCCTCGACACAAATGAACAACCACAAAAAAAGTTTCATAAACAAAATACGGTAATAATTTTAGGCCACGGAAGGAGAGGGGGAGAGGGGGAGAGGCGGGGTGACGTTAAACGTCCAATCGACACAAACTAGGTCATTTCGAGACTTATTAACACATGGTTCAATTATTTGAATAATTCTCTTGCGCGTATGGGTCTTTAGCAGTGGAAGGAAACCGGAGGACTCACATGGTTTGACAGGCGACCCTTCTCCTTGTCACGTACAAGCGGGAAATCGAAACTACGAAACTAGACCCAATGCTAACCATTCAGCCATCCACAACCACACTTGTTTTTCTAACCCCCCCCCCCCCGCCCCCCACAATGCAATTGCTATCTTCAAACGTTTGAATTAGATATATTTGCCAATTTCTCAACTGGCAATAGTGAATTATTGGATTAATAGAATTATTCTTTAACAAGGTAGGGCTGTTTATAGATATCATCTATTTTAAAACATTTTAAAAATATGAAATTGTAGCTTTAAACTCTGATGGTACGAAAAATCACATGTTTAACTTGTGAACCCGAAAGAGGTCACAATTTTTAATGATTGTAAACATCGTCCAAATATGTAACCGCTACACCATAGTTATGGACGAGTCCGTATTTCCCAAAAATAGGAACCAAACTTCCCGTTGAATGGAAACTAACTATTCCGTTATTCGTATACAAGTATGGAAATACAAAGGTTGTGAACCTTCTAGATTTTTGGTTTTGATGAAACTTAAAACATGTGTTAAGTATTATCACCAGTACATGGATAAGCTCAAGTTTTGTGAGCATCCGTTCTGGAGTTATATCCTACCTTCCACTCAAAATGTGAAATATGAATGGAGTTTGTGTTGGAAGTTCCAGAGGCAACAATTTTTGTCCGACTCATGAGATGAAAATTAAACAATGTTTCCTTTGGGTACGCATCAGACCTTGCATTCTAGATCTATAGCCCCTGCTGTGGAATGTGAAAAGAACAACTCTATCCTGCCGTATTTCAATTACCCTATCTGTCACAGATACAGCGGAAGTCAGATGGAATACATGTAACATCGACTGCTCAGTTAACCAGGGGCGGATCTAGGAATTTTGAAGGGGGGGGGGGGGCGCCGCAAAATGAGGGCACTGACCGCGGAGACGGGGCACGCCGCTGAGGCCCCACCCCGAGAAAATTATCCGTCATTTCCTTGCATCTGTGCCCATTCCAAGAGCTATGTGGCTGATATTTTCGTCTAAGTAAACGTTCGGAATGGACATATTTGGGTCTGAGAAAGGCACTTTCAGCAGTAAAAAAGGGCACTGTCGAAAATTAGGGGGTGGGGGCGCCCCCCATTGAATCCGCCTCTGTTAACTTATCGCGACCCTCACAACTGGGAGCTCTTAACCTAGGGATGGGTATATAGAGCATAACAGGGTTTTTTCTTCTGGAAGCCTACGTTCTACTTCTAGTAGTCCCGTCCAGTTACGTCACTGAATCTAACCGAATAATTACGTGCATGCAGTAACCTGGATAAAAGAGTACTTGCGCCCAAATTATTGGGGGTTGCGGAGACTACTCCGCCGGGCGTTTTCTTTTACAGAAGAACATCCTATTAAAATTTAAAAATTGATTCAATCGGAATTGTAGCCTCCAGAGAGAAAACAAGAAATTGTGGCCAAACAGAGTGAAGACAAAATATGACCACTCTGATGAGATATAGGAAGATATCGTAATCTAAAAGTCCACGCATGTATATTTGTGATTAAAATCACCATGGCAGATTTCAAGATCAGAAGACGTAAACTCTAACCCTAACCTAACTCACAATCCTTGGCAACAATCACGTGCTCTGTAAAACGAAATTTTGAACTATAAAAAAAAAAACGAAACAAAGAAATCAGATTTTATCGATCTATACGTATACAGCTTCAAACTTAGATCAAGTCCATGAACAACACGATTCAAGGGAAGCAACCATACGACTTATAAACTGAATACCAAAAGAAACTTTGCACATTTAAAAACAAAGTTGTTACAAATTAGTTGGACAGGTTAAAAAACAAATAGGATGAACACATCGCCCAAACGCAAGCTTCTTTGACCTATAATTTCTACCGGCAATATTCCCGTGTTTCTTTGAAAACGCGAAAATGTGAAAATCACGTGACGTCGATACTGGGAGAAATGCACGTGCCACAGGAGTATAAAAACTGCACAGTAGTAATGTCAACCAACCACAATGCAAAAAGAACACTGAAAAATACCACGACTTACAGAAGGACAGCGTCAGCGAGCACTGGGAATGCTTAATATGTGGACCACGCACGTTCACGTTGCAAGAACCTTTGGCTGTTCCCGCGTTACAGTTTGAAATTTGGTACAGCGGTTCAGACAGACTGGACGGACATCGGACAGGTCCAGAACCGGACGACCACGGGTCACCACGCCACGGGAAGACCGTTATCTTCGAACGCTGCACCTGCGAAACCGCTTCCTGACGGTGACGTCATCAGCACGGAATGCTTTGGGTCGGCGGGTGAGCCCACAGACAGTGTCCAGAAGACTACGAACAGGCGGTATCCGGGCCTTACGACCGTTCAAAGGACAGTTATTGACTCCTGAAAATCGACGCAGACGACTACGATGGGCAAATACAGTGCGAAGATGGCAACGTCGGCAGTGGCAACGCGTTGTGTTTTCCGACGAAAGTCGGTTCTGTTTGTTTCGAGTTGACGGCAGACAGTGTGTTTACCGTCGCAGAGGTGAAAGGACTGCTGCTTGCTGCGTTAGAGAAGTCGTTCCCTACGGTGGTGGTAGCGTTATGGTGTGGGGAGGCATTTGTGGGAACCAGAAGACGCCACTCATCGTCATTAATGGTAATCTCAACGCGCAACGTTACAGAGATGAAATCCTTCGTCCAGTGGTGCTGCCCTACCTCCAACAACAGCCCGTGGGTGTTCTGTTCCAACACGACAACGCCAGGCCTCACACAGCTCGTATCGTACAGGACTTTTTGGCCGCCAACAACGTCAATGTCTTGCCGTGGCCAGCGTGTTCTCCAGACTTATCACCCATTGAACACCTCTGGGACCGCTTGGACAGGCAAGTTCGAGCCCGACAACACGTTCCCGCCAACAGACAAGAATTGGTTCAAGCTCTGCAAGAAGAATGGAACCACCTACCACCTGATCCCATCCGACGTTTGACGTCTTCAGTACGACGTCGAATCATGGCCTGTATTGCTGCACAGGGTGGTCACATTCGATATTAAACTTTAAAATGACATTTTTAGTGATTTTGAACACTCTCCTGATGTTAATGAACTGCATTGAAACTCTGAACAATGGGATTTTCGACCCCCACCACCTTTGTTTGTATGGTGTAATTCCATTTACCGCACAGCGTTCATTTGAAGTTTTCCAATCCACTGTGAACATGTTGATGCATTAAATATACTCTACATCAAAGCGTTGCTATTTTTAGTTTTTTAATTACAGTCATGTCAATCTGATGCAAAGTTTCTTTTGGTATTCAGTTTATATAACAATAAAGGCTCTTCTGCTGAAATTAATTCCAGTTTCCATTTACACTTCAGAGGGTTCTCAAAGGGTTCTCTTACGTGTTTATCCAACGAGTAGACGCCGTTTCCTTGCCAGCCTCCCCTCTGGCAAAGCTGATAAAAATGTTACAAACCTTTTAAATTTAAAGTAGTCTCTAACTCAGTATCATCCAAAGTCTTACATGTTGAAAACACAAATTATTTGTCAATTCAAATCAACATTGATGACGTTATTATCTTACCTTGAAAAGGTAGACTTCTGATATACAATATTCAAGACAAAAAATAAACATTTTACCATTTTACCATATTCAGCGCCATTTGGAACAAGTTACCAGAAAGAACAATGCTAGACATATTTCACAACTCGCGTCAATCGGCGACGCCATAACTTATCCAGAGAGCATGCGCAAATAACCAGACACTAGAAATTTCTGTTCGGTTGATACCCATGTCGTATTTCGCTGAAAATAACTGATTTGAAATTAAGAGTCAAAATGGAAACAACAGAATGTAAATCAGTTCATATACAATCAGCTTACATTATTATATGCGTTGATGCCCAATTTCTAGGTCCCGAATATAAGCGATTTAGATCCTTTAACAATATTTGGCTCGTTCCGCTCAAAAAGTTACCTAATTTGCCCGCCCCCTCGTCCTGTTCCATCCCTGAATATTTTATTGTGACTGATGGCCTGAGCTATGCGTTTATAGCTGGCGCCACTGATCGATGATAGTGAACTCACATGGACAACTTAAAAATTTAATGGCCTCAGAGAAAGGTTTACAAACTTTAGAAAGTTCCTAGAATTTCTTTGGGAAGATTCAATGCACGATAATGAATTTTGACAAAGCAGTGACTTACGGGCAGCGACGCGGGAACTATATTTTAAGTGGGTTGTCGACATGAAATTCTAGTGGGTGGGGTGGTTCGTATTTCGGGAAACGTTTGGTAATTGCTTTAGAATCATTTATGTGCGGGAATACACCTACTAGATACCTCTTGAATGCGAGGAAGCATTTTGGCAGTTGTCGCGGGATGTAATTACCGCAGCCCGCAAACTTTCAATTGTGGGGTTGTGGGTTGTGAATCTAAAGGTGACAATTGCACCAGTGATATGCGGGATGAGGAGGCCCATATCTGGGACGGATCCAGAGCGGGGGATGGGGGTGGGTGAGGGGTCCAAACCCCACCCTGTTCAGCTACATAAAAAAAATTGAATGCCTTGCATCAATGGAATTAAATCATGTGATCCTACATCATTACAAAAATGATTTCCCTTTTAAAAATCTCAATTTTTATGTATACCTTTGTAATTTAGAGTCGATGATGAAATTCATAAAAGCTGCTTTTTGAATTTTGGATTCTGGCGTATCCCTACAAACCAGGTGCAGGTGACTTAATAATTAGTAAATTGTCGGGCGACAGTGTCGGGTGAATCCGATGAAAATTTCGGATTAAATTCAGAATCCCCATTGCCGGATTCCGAAATTTGGCCCACGCCCAGCACATCCGGTCCAGAAAGTCTATTATAGCAGCCAATTCCAGACTCCAGTGATGGCGTGGCGGCCCAATAAAACTACACATGATCATCATCGCAGGTCCAATATCCCCTCATCCCCATATAATATTCAGCAGAAAAGGTTTCTTGTCCGACCGGCCCTACGGTCGATTGTTCGCCCGACGGCCCAATCCGCCCCTGCTCACAGACCTAACTCCTATCCCAGGGTCAAATCTATAATTTCTTGAAACGTTGTTAAACTTATAGTGACAATTCGCCCATGTCGAAGTTGCGAAAAGCAGACTATGGACAATGGAGCCATCCCCAGCGAACATTATAAAATGGGGATGTTGTTTCCGACTCTTTCAGTTCCCCAACTCACCCGCCCCTCCCGTCATACTTCCGCCTCTCGCTGGCCGCGCCTGAACCCCCGCCTGAGCTGAACCCCCACCCCTCGCCTTGACGCTTCACTTATCTTTCGCAATTCTTCTATAATTCCCTGCTCTTTGAAACGTTGCAAAACTTAGAGTCTGACAACGACAGCTGTCTAGTTGTTCGGATGGTACGAAAAACCGAGGTCCCGAGTACACATTGGCGTGCACGTAAAAGATCCCTCGGCAGTTGGAATTCGATATAAGAGTAGGCCGTATAGAGCCGCTGCCCGGGCAAAATTTCCGCTCATAGCGCACTGTATGGCATATGCTCGTCTTCCATAAGCCCAGGTTAGGTGCAGAAGAAGAGTGAGTAGGACGTTATTAACCCCAGTTCATTTAATTTCATTTGCGACTATGTCATCTCGACCTATCTACAATTTCTCTGGCCCTTTTTTATTAAACAAATTTGCCATGGTTAGATCATGTCCAGTTTCCTTTCTTTGAATTGTATTAAGAAAAAAAATACGTGGATGCGATCAGTCTTTTGTCAGCTACTGCAGAGACTGCCGAGTGTCAAGCCGAAACAGCTGATACCCCACACGGAGAAACAGTAACTTTCGCGGGTGTTGCTTGTTTCTTCCAATGAAAAAGGAGTATTTCTGTTTGACGTCATTTCCAGCGAAGGAAAACTGCCACGCCCACTGCACGCGGTCAGAAGGTTTGTTGCGTAGATAGACTGAAAGTGTGTCTGCTAGTTGGGAAATGTAACAACATTGACAGATTTAACGGTTTATTCGATAAAAAATTGCGGTCTATTTACAGTTAGTATTAATCTATTCCGTGACATTAAAGTTAATGACATTGGTGGCTTGAAGTGAACCAGATATTGAAAATAAAGCGAGGATATTTCAAGAACACAACAAAGACTTATAACACGGGCTAGTGCGTGGTGAGGGCGTGACGGTTTTACATTGCTTTAAGACGTCGACAGGACGAATTAACGTTTCAAATGCCATAAAATGACCCAAGAAATAAAGGATGGACACGATGAGGATACTAATTTAGCTGCCGAGAGTCTTGTGGCAATGTCAAAGGCTATAACTGGAACTGAAGAAAACATAACCGCAAATTTAGTAAAAACTCCCGAAAATAGACATTTAGATAAGCGAGGTGTTGTTACCACAACAGAGCTAGGTCAACCTGATTCTTTGTTCATGCTTGCCAGAATTCTGACTGATTTGCGTTCAATTAAACAAGAAACTGTTGATATCGAATACGAAAGTGAAGGATACTGCACTTTTGTGCAAGAAAACGAAAAAAATCGTGAAAATTTGCCAACCAATTCGAGGCCCAGAAAGCAAATATTTCAAGCGACCACGCCCACTCGTCTTAATAAAATGGAAACCACAGAAGACCAGAAATCCCGGAAAATCATAATGCAACGAGAGAATACCATGGCATCAAAAAAATTACACACATGTCATTATACTGGTTGTGAGAAGGTTTATGGAAAGAGTTCCCATCTGAAGGCACATTTGAGAACCCACACAGGTAAAGTACATTCTACACAGTAGTAGCTTTATCATCATCATCATCATGACATAACATAATTAACCATTCATTACAGGTTAAGTGTTTCCTCTAGATACATGTAGACCAAACAGAATCTGTCCATCACTCAAGTATTGTTTGTATTGCATGTAGCCACCAATGGCTAATGTTTACATTATGAAATGAGGCAGGCTGTGTTTCTGAAGGAAAGGGAATACTTGTCTTTACACATGCCTTCAAGATATTCTAAATCTAAATTAATTGATTTGGAATGTGATGCAGTCCAGTCCCAACAACAGATGTGGTGTAACTAAGTAGTATCACGGTCTAATTGATGAGGATATATTCTGATTTGGTCGATACATGTGTTCTTACCCCAATATTTACATAAGCTTATTAATATAGGCCTACTACATAGGTAAGATTTATTTATAGATTTGTGACCATCCTCTATTGACAGCGAGAGAAATGGGGCACACTTTAACACAAACTGGGTCATTTCTGGACTAACAAATATGGTACAATTAGGGGTCTTTAGCAGTCAGAGGAAATCCGAGGAACCGAATAAATTTCAAAGGATTAGGCAGATGACCTACTCCTTATCATGTAATATGGTACAGTTTATTTGGGGTCTTCAGCAGTGGAAGGGAATCTGAGGAACCGAATAAAATCCAGAGGATTCTGCAGACAACCTGGTTGGAATGGCCTAGTGGTCTAGAGTGCCGCGCTCTCAACCTCTAGCTGGCCGGTCACCTCTGGCTTGCGGCTGTGGTTTCGAGCCCTGGTGTGAGCGTATGTGGCATGGAGATAGGGGCGCCTTCTCAAACTCGTGGGTTTCCTCCCACTGCTAAAGACCCCTACGCGCAAGCGAATTATTTACATAAAATTAAAACCATATGTTAGTCCCGATATGACCTAGTTTGTGTTGAGTGGACTAGGGTTGTGACGATTAGTCGGTTTAGTCAGAGTCGGTTTGGTTTTACGTACAAACCGGTTCAAGTTTCGGGAAATCGATAGTCATCTAAAAAATACAGCATCACCAGTAATAAGATAAAGGCCCATCCAACAATAATACCAACAACAACTCCAGGTTAGGCAAACTTTATATAGGCAGGACACGACATAGCAGCATACAATTACAAAGTGGCAATGGAGAAACACTGAGCACAGGAACCAGGCAAAAACGGAAATGCCGGCCGGTCGTACTTGGCTACAGGGCATAGCCTACTCTAATGACTAATGTCCAACTTGATTCCATACAAGTATTTATATGGCGCATGATATAAACCAGTCGCCCGAATATTATAGCATGTTTTATGTAACGACAATATAATGCTATAACAATTGACTATGGTCTAAAATCGGGAAAAAAAGTACGAACGTTGCGTTAAAAACATTCTAAATAAGATTTACGACAACCGGCAAATTATAAACCGAAAGTAGAAAAATATTGATACCGGAAAAAAGTATCCATACAGTGTATCGCGAAAGGTCGTATTGCAATATATCGATGTACCGGGGACACATAGAACTGTATGTCGCCATTACAGGTTTAAGCTCCTTATATAAAGGCCAGTATATCATTATTAGCGTGTATTGTAGACTATGGAAGACTAATATTTTTCAGTTAGTTTTCATTACCGACTAAACCGAATCGGTTAGGTTTTTTTAGCCGCCGACTAACCGGTTCAAGTTTTGCTTAGTCGTCACACCCTTAGAGTGGACGTTAAACCCCATTTCTCTCTCTCTCTCTTGCTCTGTGTCATGTAAGGGTGGGGTGGGGTCTGTTGGTGTATTATACATTCACATGAAATCACAATGTTTGTCATCTAGTCAAGTGGCGTGCTAAAGACTACTCGCTAGCAAATTATTGAAATAATATTGAACCACATGTTAGTCCCAAAATAACCTAGTTTGTGTTGAGTGGACGTCGAACCCCATTTCTCTTTCTTTCTCTGGCTTGTCATATATGTTTACAAATGTGGGCTGGAGACCACACACGCCACTTCACATGCATTACGCTGTGTTAGACCATTTGAGTGGGTAAAATACCCCAATACCTGTTGAAAAAACATATCTCAAGATTAACAAGTAAATGGTTGGCATTATAAATTGTTTCTGAGATTCTTTACAAGACTAACAAGTCTAATTTCTTCAGCTTGACGTAGCTAGCAAGCAAGCTAGCTATTTAATTTGAATCTGATATGATAGTAATCTTTTAATAACTGATATGGTTATGTATGATTATACCTAATGTTAATGTGATGGCTTGTTTGGTCGATTTGTCGACATTGCAAACTGCGGTCTGTTCTGTTTAGCCGAGAAAATTCATCATGATCTTTCAGCATGGTTTCCCCTTGTCAGTGGCTTAATGCAAGCCAATATGTGCATGCAAACAGATTGTTTATTTAACTAACATTTTATTAAGAAAACAAAATCAAAATCCCAATTCTAGATAATATATCGGCTTGAATTCAATCAGATTTTTAAAAAAAAAAAGCCTACCAATAAATTTTTGCTGAAAACAAAATGCCAAGCTTATTGCATAGCTAGTAGCAGATCTTTGTATTCACTGAACAGAAGTAAAGGATTTTTGGATTGATGTTTGGATTAGAGATATATCTACCACAAAATTATAGTGTGCAGGTGATTCTATTGATTTAAAATGCTGCATTGTGACCTATAAGATAAATATTACAGTCCAGAGGATTTATTTCACACCTTCGTTTTCAATGTCTTCCATTTTCTGACACGAGGAGGAATCATTCAAATCATTGAATTTCTAGATCTGAGGTTCTTAAAATTTCAAAGGGTTCATTGCGTGGAAGGAATTTATAAACAGCACTGATAACTTCTGGTGAGCTTATTAGAAAGCCCCAGTTAATATTTCAATAAATAATCAATATTTCTTCACTTTACATCGTAAATGTACAAATGTAGATGTGCACATTCATATATAATGCTAGTATAGAAATCTTGGTGAGCTAACAATTCTTAGACAGATCTTCACAGACTCTATGTTCGTATAGACAGTGTAACACGGTTATGTCTAATTCACAAGGCCACCTGTCGATTTCATCATAGACCACAAGATGTAAACGGGGCTAAATCTAACCCAAGACCTAACCTTAAGCCATATCCTATGAGATGTAAACCGGGCTATATCTCACGTTAACCCCATCTTCAACAGAAGGCTTGATCTTGCCTTAACTCCGTACATCTTATCAAGCCCTTCGCGTAATACCCTACTTATTTCGCCACTAAGTTCGATTGGGTAACAAGCGCAGCTTGTGAGCCTATCAGATTCATCGGTCGTCGTGAATACCAAGTCTTTAGCTTCTAGCTAAAATGTTGAGCCTACATGTGACAATCGAGTTGCAAAGTTCAAAGATGGATCAATGTCAAGGTGACTGGTTTTCCGTGAGTTTCTCAGTGTAGAGAAAAAAATGATAAGACTGTAAACTTGTTTGTTTACAGTGGGTTATGTGCCACGATCTCTGATTGGACAATGCTAATTAATCATGTGTAAACACAACGGACGCGAAAGTTCAGGAATTGCTGAGTATTGAAGCAACGGTTAGATTTTGTAAAACTCGCGGACGTGGCTTAAGGAACATGTGTTAACCCAAGACCTAACCCTAAACCATATCCTAACCCACAATCCTCGGCAACAATCACATGCCCTAACCCTGTTTCCATCTGCAGGTGGCCTTATGAATTAGATCTAACCTTTTGATTATTAAGAGAGAAAGCAGTGTAATTCTGTGTAACTCAAGAGACTATGTTTAAAATATGTAGGTATATGAGTGATTACTCCACCTGTACAGGTAACTAAACATACTTAATAACTTTCTATTGTAAAGGTCAGGAGTTCAAGTATTAGTATTATCTGACCAAGCCCTGTATTTCCCACAGTAAAGAATCAACAAACATTTAAATTTAATAACAGTATGTGTCACAGCTCCATTGCCCATGTTGGAAGAAAGTTGTTTTTTCTGGATTCGTAACACTTTTTGAACTTATCGTCAAACAGTGGCTACTTAATGTTTTGTTATATTTAGAAATATTTTGAAAGCAGATATCCTATTCTTTTGTTTGATATAAGTTTTATACTCGTGTTCGTTTTATTTAGTTCATAAGCGTAGGTTGAAAAACGTCAATTTTGTGTGTTATTAACAGTCTATAGTATGATAGTTGAATTATTTTGTATTAAAGCTAGTTGTGATAGGTCAATATTCAGCAGTACTATTAGTATTAGGTCATTCTATATAGGTACACAGTAAAGAATCAACTAATATTTCAATTTAATAACTGTATATATTATGGTTGAATTATTTTGTAAAGCAATTTATGAAAGGTCAATATTCAGCAGTACATGTAGGTCATTCAATATAGGTACACCACACTTGAGACACACGCCACCTGTCCCTTTTGAACCCCTTGTCTTTATTTACTATTCCGTCACCTGTATTCAAATTTAGACCGGTAGGTAGGCGTATAGTATTCTTGTCTTGTTTTTTTATGTCTATGTGTTAACTATTAAAGCATGACTGGTTCACTCCTGTCTACGTCAACAAATATCTTTTCAGACCAAAAGATAATTCTTCCTTGTGATGTAATTAAAAGCTTAGTTTTCTTCACGTTACGTCATTAGTCTTAAGATGAAAAATTTGTTATTTCCTTAAAAGCCAATGTGTTTGTAAATGCCAGTAATAAACTATGGATGAGAAAGAAAGAAAATACATTTACAAGAGATAAATCTGCCTAATGCAGGTCTTTTTCTAGCTTCAACTGTGATATAAATTATTAATGAAATATTTATTCACGTGACAAGCCCATTATCAACTCCCTAGGCCGTTGGATGGAGAGATTGGATTTAACTTTAAAGTGCCAATCCCGATAACTTTTTGGGGAATAAAACTGCTTAATTTTGTGTTAAAATCCTTTAAAATCCATAACCTAAGGCCCACCTACTAACCCGATATTTGTGATACGCTTGTAAATAACTTAAACCTGACAGTCTTCATCTGGAAATGGAGAACGTTTTATTACACAGTATCTGGATAAAACCAGACTTTTTTCTATAAAAATAATATGTAGGTGAAATTTACCTTTTGTTATAAAGTACAGGGCATGGATCATTCACTGTATAGACCTCTCAAGAAACATTAATCGATTATCAGGTCACCCAATGAAAAAATTGACCCGAAATCTTAAAAGGGTTACGTGTCCGGATAAGCAGTGTTGACGTTAATGACAAAACGACTCAATATTTTGAGCTGAAATTTTGAGACAAGGTAAATACACCATGCCACTATATTTTGGTCCATTAATTTCATAAATACTCTGTTCTTATCGGGATTGTCCCTTTAAGATATAGAGAGAGAAGAGAGAGAGAGAGAAATGGGGTTTAACCTCCACTCCACACAAATTAGGTCATTTCTGGACTAAAATATGGTTAAATTTTGTTTCAATAATTCACTTGGGCATAGGGTGTCTTTAGCAGTGGGAGGAAACCAGAGTGCCCAGAGGAAACCCATGAGGTTGAGAAGGTGCCCTTTAAGATATATAATTGAGACTTTGTTCTTCACTATGGTAACAATGATAATTGACAATCAAGACTATTAAGAGAGAGAGAGGGAACAAAAAGAGAGAGAGAGAGGGAATGAAATGGGGTTTAACTTCCACTCAAAATAAACTAGTCATTTTGAGACTAACATATAGTCACATACAACCAGGGCCCTGTTTCACGAAATTTTAACTTAAGATAAAATCCAATTTTAGTAGATACTTCAATTTTGATTGGCTAAGCACTAAAATCAATCTAATATTATCCAATCAAATTACTAAAATTGGGATCTTATCTTAGTTAAAATTTCGTGAAATAGGCCCCAGGTATTCGATGACTCAATGACAGGCTTTATGATACACCGCGCCCATGCTAACCATTAGACTGTCCAACGTCGTGGGTTTTATCTGGGTTCTCTGGTTTCCTCCAACTGCTAAAGACCCCCGCACGCAAACGAATTATTGAAATAAGATTGAACCATATGTTAGTGTCAAAATGACCTAGTTTATGTCGAGTGGACATTAACCCCATTTCTCCCTCCGGTAAGTGCAGGATAACCACACTACACACAAAACAATACTGATAGGACAAACCTGTGAACAAAACAAACAACACAGACAAGAAATAAAATGAAATCGGGTTTAACGTCCTGCTGTTCTGCTCCTACACTGGGTAATGAAGACTGGCATATGCCATACAGTGTGTGGTGTAAGGGAAATATTGCCCAGGCAGCGGCACTACGGTCTACTCTTACATTGAATTGCAACTGCCAAGGGATCTTTTATGTACACAACAATGTGTACACGGGACCTCAGTTTTTCGTACCATCCGAACGACTAGACAGCTGTCCTCTTCAGGCCCTCAATCCCACATCACTGACAAGGGGGAAACCACGCCGGAAAATCTGGATGAACTTACTCGGACAGTGTAGAGATTGAATACCTGACCTCCAGGCTAGCGAGCCAGCGTCTTTTCCAGTTAGCCACGTGATCCACAAGAAATAAACAACAAAAAATGTAATAATGATTCAACAACTATTAATAGTTATATTTCCATTTAGATCATACTGACAAGACATAGTCACTGGTTATCAGGAGGGCCCATGTACATCAAATATGAAATTGTTTCTAAAATCAACGAAGAGAGTTTATTAATATAACTTATATTATGACATGACGCAGTGCTCTTGACATTTTACAGTATAAAACATTAGAGATGGGGAAATCCTGAAAATGTAAACAATATCAATTACTATTTATCATGAATTTTCGTAATTTATTGAAACTTCCTACTAAACATGGTGCCAAGATAAAGGTACAAAATGATATATACCGGTACCAGTATATATTTGCTTATTTACTCTTTGAGCTAGGAGAGCTGCGTTGGAGGAGCGAGTAAGATAAACTGTTTCAATGGCATTTAGTAATTGAACTGTATACAGATCACAATTCTATGGAATACAATTACTGCTTTTTACTGAGTGACGTTTGGACTAGGCTTCTCTAGTCATTATCAAGCAATGATAAAATTTGAAAATATGACAAGTCAATATATACATGTACACAAGTGAGTTAGATGTTGGCATTGATGCAGGGCATAGAGGGCCTGGCAAGGGACAGCTCATAGTAGTTTGGATGGGATGAGAAACCTAGGTCCTGTGTACACATTGGCGTGCACGTAAAAGAACCCTTCATATTCATAATTGGAATTTGTTAAGAGTAGGCCAAACATTCCCTTTACATAGTTTAAAGAGTAGGCCATAGCAGGTCTGGACAAAATTTCCATCATAACACATGTTCATTAGCCCAATTGGAGCAGAACAGTAGGACAGAGACAGGACGTTTCATTTCTCTTGAGTCACTTCATCTTAAACAGGCCTGGAAATAACAGTTTTAGATGTACCTGACAAAATGTCAGGCACTGCTAACATAGTACCAGATATTTTCATCTTGGTGCCGGACATGTAATGATATTAAGAAAAAAGACAAATCGGTGCCTGACAAAATGACAGGCACCAGATGTTTTGTGTTTGACAAAGCCTGAATCTGTGTCTGACATTGTCAGTGACAGGTGCCTTATTTCCAGGCTTGAACTTAAAGCTCCAATAGCATTTTTTTAAGTTATATTTTTAAAATGTATTAAAATAAAGCCCAAAAATAGATTGAACCTATAAACAGTCCTACCTTGTTAAAGAATAATCCTATTAATCCTATAATTCAGTACTGCCAGTTGAGAAATTGGCAAAAATATCATTTTCAACTTCAAATTCAAACGTTTGAAGATGGCCGTCCATGGAGAGGAATGGGAAAACAAGGGAGGTAATTGAGTAACTATTTCCTCAATCACCCTGTGTCACCCTTTATAATGTCCAAAAAATTTTGCCCAGGACCGTATAATAGTGAGTTGACAACCTTTTGAGCAAAAGACATAGAAATAATTATGTTTTGACTTTCTTAGAAAATGTGAAATTGGAACTTTAAACTGCTAGTAACTATGTTTACTATATTTTAATGAAGTTGTATACTCATATATTGTTGTCACACTTATTGTTTTTGCAGGCAAGCTTATCGCACGTACATGAATGTCGACCAAGGGGAGGTTTTTCTCCCGCTCCTTAAGATTGATCCCACTCCTTTGCAAAGTCATAGGGGGTTTATTATCATTTATGAAACCAGGAATAGGAATGACCTCCGAACAAAATGCAAATATTGATTTTCAGAACTATTCCCCACGCAAACAATCATTCTCTCACCTTGATATCAGATCACTCTCCTTAATTTCTAAATCACTCTTCTTATCGAAAACGGGGGAGATTTTTTCAATTTGTTGATTAAGGAGAGCTCTCCTCTAAAATACAAACAACAATATGTGTTTCCTGTCAATGTCCTATTTTTGTACCAAAAATGTAGGTTCATTTCAAATTTCGTCTACAAATGTGCATGTTGTGATTCATCAAATAATGTCTTATCCCAAATTCTCATCTGAATCTTCAGTAATGGGTAAACACCACAAGTTATTTCTTTGTTAAAATAAGATAATTTATTTTGGTTATTTTTTCAGGTGAAAGACCATTTCCTTGCACATGGGAAGCATGTGAAAAACGATTTGCTAGATCTGATGAACTTGCTCGTCACATCAGGACACATACAGGTAAATTATGATGATTTGTTTTACCGTCATGGAATGAAATGGGGTTTAACATCCTACTCTTCTGCACCTAACCTGAAATAATGGAAGTCAGGCATACTCCATACAGTGCTATGCCCAGGCAGCGGCGCTATTGCCTACTCTTATATCAAATACCAACTCCCAGGGGATCTTTTACTGTCCATTCTGCACCACTGACAAGAGGAAATCCCGCCGGAAAATCAAGATGAACTTTCTCGGCCAATTCAGGGATAGAATACCCGAGCTCCAGACTAGTGGGCCAGCGCCTTACCCACTTAGCCACGCAGTCCCCCATAGGGTCTGTCAACTGGCGTAATATCGATTCCTCAGTTGTAATTGACAAGGAGTAGATCACCTGCCTGTTTAATCTCTGGGTCGTCTGGAAATCAAATACCCCGTTTGATGCCAGATTTTATTATGAATTAATAATAGGATCACATTGTGATGCAAAGCATTAATTGTGATACGACACATGTCTATATCATTATTTTTATCTATGATTAATGCCAATCCTATCCCACAATCTGATAACAAAGGATAAAGCATATGATAAAGTGTTGATTTACAAAAAAATTTATGTAGCTGAGCAGGGTGGTGTTTGGACCCCCCCCCCCCCCAAACTCTCCCCTCTGGATCCGCCCCTGGTATATATATTTTGTATAATAATATTCATGACAATCTTGGTGCAAATAATATTCACATTAATGTGTCAGTATAGATCTTAATGTAAATAATTTTCTCATTTATCAAACAGCACGTATATTTATCAGGCCGTTACTAGCTCAGAGCGACAAGGGAGGCGAGAAATCTTCTCGGGGGTGCTGTAAAATTGACGGACAATGTATACATGTACCTATTGTTTTTATGGTTGATAATTTTTTCACGGGGGTGGGGGAGTTGGGGCGAAACTTTTGGCAGGAGGGTCTTTGCACACACGGCATCCCTAGCTACAGGCCTGATATTAATTGTTATTTTGTAATCTAGTTTTTCCCAGATTTTATGCACACTTGATGTTATTAAAGGTGAAAAATGTAAGAAGAAAATACCCCAGGCTGAATTTTCTAATTTTAGAAATAAAGTTACTGTTATTATTATGACAGTAAATCCCAGGCATTATGATACAGAAGTTATTTGCCATAAAATTGGGTATCAAATTTGAAAATGTTTTGCTATCTAATTACATGTATTCAAAATCGGAATATAATCTAAATTACATACTTTATTTATAGGTGAAAAACGATTTGCCTGCCCAATATGTGACAAGAAATTTATGAGAAGTGACCATCTTAATAAACATGCTCGACGTCACCCAGATTTTGATCCAAGCATGTTAAAGAAACGAATTACTACGGCAACGGTGAAAGTGGTGAAAGTTGATCGCAATAGTGATGGAATATCAGATGACCATTCTGCTGCCTCACCATAGAATGTACACAAGATGACAGATTTAGAGTTGAAGGACTTTCAAGAGAATTTTGTTTTGTCTCATCTTTTTCAATATTTTTATGAAAAAACAAACAAACCAGACTATAAAATGACAATTTTATGAAACCTAGAAGAAGATTATTAATTATCAGTGGTCTCAAGTACAGTGTGTTTTTCACCATGGTATTAGTTAAAGTTATTTTTAGCTTTTGTCGAGACCTACGGCAACTTTTAGCGGCAAAATCGTTGTCGAATGCAATGTTACTACTTACTCATAACTGACACAAGTCAACACCAATAACTTAAACGTTAAGTACCGTACCCACGGCAACTTTTATCGACAAAATCAGTTTGCCAAATGCAATGTGCCCAGTATACGGAGAGTTACGTCCCTTATATTATATAAATAGTCATTAACAGACGACTTTCACTTGTTTGTTTACTTACTGTTGGACATTTTGATAGTTAAAAATCATATTGTTTCTTCTTGAAACATTTTTGATAAAACAATGATATTGTCTAGCGTTTCTCTAAAATATTCTGCTGATCATGGATTATCATTATGATGTGGTTTTTATGCCGTATGTCAATCTGTATGTTTTAATGAGGAATTAAAAAACAAATTGTGAATTCTTCTAAATCAGATATAAATAATGTAAAATTAAACCATATGTTGGTCCCGAAATGACCTAGTTTGTGTTGAGTAGTTAAACATGTTTATTTGTAAATTATGAGATATGGATGATCATTATGCCGTGGTTTTTATGCCGTATGTTAAACCTCTGGGTGACCTAAGTTAACCATTTGATTAATAATTCCTCCTGAGGAATTAAACCAAAAATTGTGAATTCTTCTACATTAGTTATAAATAATGTAATCTTCGCATAAATAGTTATTAAATACATAAACCTAATTAGATCTATACGCGTGTCATGAAATCAAAAAGATATTTAGTATAGCTTATTTGATTGATTAATTGCAAAAAGATTCACCATTTGTGAGTCAAAATTTCAGTTGCACTAGATAATCAATTCAAGGATACCGCAGACTCACTGGAATAAGACTTGAACCTGAATGTCAGCAGGATATTGTCGATTTCAGGATTGACAAATTACCAGGAATTTGGCGTCTTCATTAGAATACATATAAATATTTTAACCAAATAAGAGATAAACCAAATTGCATTTATATTAGATTAGATCTGTTGAAAACTATAATATACAAAACTGTGTATTTTTAGTTATTAGTTTGTTGTATATAGTTATTATTATTATGATGATATTCTGAAACTGTATTTGAATTAATGTAAATAGTTTCAATCAAAATATTTATGGTTATTAATTAATTCACTAACTTGTACATATCACAACTGCTGTCAGTTAGATCATGGATTATATATCTACGCTCTTTTGGGGTGGGGTGGGCCCAATTGGTTCGCATATGTGCGTTGTATCATAAGGTCTGTCATTGAGTCAATTGATGTGGTTTTGATTCCATGTTTGTGCGTATCAAAAAGTAGGGTCGCCTTTTCAAACTCACAACTTTTCTCCGGTTTCCTCCCACTGCTAAAGGCCCCCTATGTGCAAGTGAATTATTGAAATAAAATTAAACCATATGTTGGTCCCAAAATGACCTAGTTTGTGTTGAGTAGTAAAACCCCTTATGTAGAGTTTATTTGTAATTTATGAGATATTGAGATACGTAATCCATGAATTATTGACAGTAATTGCCAGTGCTAGTAATTAACATGTATATAGTTATCTAGGATATATAATATTAATTATATTTACAAATAGAAATAATGCGGGGCTCTCATTTAAATCGTATCCTACATTTTATTGTCCTCTTGCTATAAAAGCAACATCTTGCATGCTAGAAAATTAAAATGTTTGGAGTAAATTTCATGTCAAAAATCTTGTTTTCAGAACTAGAAATTTGTAATTAAAGAATGGTACATGTAATATGCCTAAAAAATCTAGAAATATTTTGAATTGAGAGTCCCGGTTTTGTTGATAAATCTCTTGTTAAGGTTTTTCTTGTTTATCTCAGAATTCCATATTTATTGCATCGTGATACAGCTTGATCTGTTTTCCCAATTTGTTCTTCAGCCCAATTGAAAACTCAAAAAGGGAGATCACTCCCAGATATTATTGGTTTATAAAATTACTGACCAGTCCCAGTTACATCAAGATGCGTGAAATTTGTTTTTCACATGAAAAATCTGTCTGCGTAAATATTTTTTAGACTAAAAAATAAACACAATACCTTTTGGGTATCATCTGCTTTTTGTCAAGTTAAGTTTTTATTATTGTTGAGAGATTGGATGGCCAAATGGTTAATGCATGTGCGCTGTATCATAAGGTCTGCCATTGCGTCTGCTGGCATGGTTTCAAATTCCTGATAGTACGTGACAAGGAGTAGGGTCGCCGGACCAACCTCATGGTTTTTCTCTAGGTCCTGCCACTGCTAAAGACCCCCTACGCGCAAGTGAATTATTAAAATAAAATTAAACCATACTTTAGTCCCAAAATGACCTAGTTTGTGTCGAATGGACATCAAACCCCATTTCTCGCTCTCTTATATAAATTGAGAATTTCAAAATGAAATAAGAGCTGTAAAGTATACAACTCGAAAGTCAACAGTCCCTGATGTTAAAAATAACCCACCATATTTCGACAATACATATGGCTGTGCAATAAGTAGAGGATTGGCAATTTTTTTCTGAACTGAAACGTTATTTTGTCCAATAATGTATGTGTTAAGAAAAAAATAAAAACATAAACATTGTAAATAGATTATTTCAAATCAAAAATATACAGAAAAGTATAAAACAGATGTCAGTCTGATTAAAACACAAATCCTATTTCGTTTCGTTTTTTCTAGTTCAAAATTTCTTTTTTACTCGTCTTAACTACACTAGGATCTTGAAGAGTTGTTTTCATTGACGTGTTCTGGATGATGTGAGGGATCAACCAATGAAACACTCTGTTACGGCAAGTTCTTGGCCTTTTGATGCATGGAACTATGGGTAAACCACTAGAAACGTCAGCGCTGATTGATTAATCAATGTCGGATGTCTTAGGGTCAAAAGCTGCTTGTTCGATTAATCAATGCGTGACGTCATATGGTCAAAAACTGCTCGTTTGATCCTTGATATGAGCTCCTACTATTACTCGTCAGATCTTCATGTAGTGTAGGCCATTGAAAGTATAAAAAAAACGAAACTAAATATAGATCTGTAGTTTAATCAGCTTGAATAGTTTTAAAGACATGTTTGTTGTGTTTGATGATAATTGTATTTTTTTTAGCAATATTTCCAGGTTTATGATATTAACTGATGGTTGTCATATGTATTTATAACCAGAAAGCACTTACTCCCCTAATACTTAAAAAGGACGCATCATCTTTATGAAAAATGGCGATGTGGTTAACCACGAAACCAGGCGCTTGTCGCACAACTTTATTTTGTACTATGGGCATAAACTGTATGCCTCCTTGTTGCTGTGAATGAGCCAAACTCAACTCCAGATGATACGACAAAATTTAAAAATTTATTTGACTAAGTGATATATTCCATTTATAGAAAACAATCTGATAAAAACACAGATCCTATTTCGTTTCGTTTTTTATAGTTGACAATTTCATTTTACTTGTCTTTACTACACTAGGATCTGGAAGAGCTGTTATATTACCGGTGTTCTAGTTGAAATGAGGGATTAGCCAATGGAACT
This sequence comes from Patella depressa, assembly GCA_948474765.1. Lineage (NCBI taxonomy): Eukaryota > Metazoa > Mollusca > Gastropoda > Patellidae > Patella > Patella depressa. The sequence continues at coordinate 77,830,500 of OX419716.1, forward strand.
GTGGGTAAACCACTAGTAATGTCAACGTTGATTGATTAATCAATGTCTGACGTCATAGGATCAAAAGCCGCTCGTATGACTCTTGGCACAATCCTTCCAGTACAACCGGTCAGATCTTCATGTAGTGTAGGCCGTTGAAAGTATAATCAATGTCTGGCATCATATGGTCAAAAATCACTTGTATGATCACGGACACTATTCTTCTACTATAACTTGTCAGATCTTCCAATAGTGTAGGCCATCGAAAGTTTAAAAGAAAAAAAAAAACGAAAAGAAGTATAGATCTGTATTTTTATCAGATTGATATAAGACTATATAGAAAGAGCTATCCATGATTATATTTATAGAACTAGAAATGTATTTTTCTAATTATTCAATAAAAACTACTTATATTTCTTACCTTCGAAGTTGTTGAATGTATGACTTTTACGTTGTGAATAGAAATGGAATGGGTTTTTTTCCATGCTATATTCAAGAAATATATTTTGATGTCGATGAATGCAGTGGTGTAGTTATATAGAAGCTTTAAGATGGCGAATCTCCTTACTGCTTTAATTTAAAATGTTGTTCAAAATGTACACATGACCATAAAATGTGTTCAAAAGATGAAAATAGAAATATATTACAACATAGACATTAAAAAAAGTATTTAATAAGAAATATCTCAACTTGAAGATACATTATGTAAGATTTAGATAAAGAACTAGCCATTCTTTTTATGTTAGTTTGAAAATAGATAATGTAAAATGAATAATTTAAAAATTACTCTATTGCAAGCTAAGATATTAGCCTATGAAGGTTTGATGACATGTGCAATAATTTCAACCACTGTACTGGTTGTTCGGAGCTAAGTCTCGCTCCTCCATTTTTAAATAAAATCGGGATATGGTTGAACAATTTGAATCTATTTAAGGCACGGTCAGTTAATTATTGTCTTAATTAATAATTTAGAAAACATTTCGGGCCTAAAGAAAGACCGGCAATAGGTATATTTAGCTCTTGCATAATGTATGTTTAAAATTATTACAAATGTGCAGAAATATGAAAAGATCTGCATAAGTTTTTTCTGCAAACTTGCTTCTTCGTGTAAATATTTTACATAAAATCCGTAATTTCTGTCGTTATGTATTAATTGAACAATCTATTTATTTGAAATGAAAATTCCTGTTGTAAAATGATCTGTTTGCTGCTGCTATTAAAAGAAATAATTCTCACTGGGCCTACCTGATGGGCCCCAGGTATGACTTTGGACCTTTCCTACACTGTGGGTTCCTTAAATTATTATTTTTGGGTAACTTTTGGCATTTTCGTTTTCCTAGAACAAAAAAAAATATAAATATTTCTTTAGCCCTGAATACCATTTAGTAGTCATTGGTGATGTATTAATAAATTATACACTGTCTTTAATTACTTAAGCTAAAATCATACTTTTATGATAAGGCCCCCCAGTTCACAAAGTATTTTTAGACTTTAGTTAAGAATTTACTCAAATTTCAATCACTGTTAATGACCTTTGAATATCAGCTATTGTTACCATCGAGATATTTAAAATGAAATGAATTGGGGAATAACCTCCTAATGACTGGTATGATATGAGCTAGAGTAGTGATCGTGCATATAAACCTGAATTGTTTAAGGAGAAAGTGCATCTGTTTCTACTTACGGAATAAAGAAAATGTCCTCCATACTACTAGATGATTCTAATGGCATCCCCTGGATTTAAATGTCAATCAAATTGGATTTATTTTGTATGTCAAACAATCGGATGAAAACACGGATCCTATAGTTCAAAATTTGGTTTTACTTGTCTGGAAGTGGTGTTATATAACCCTAGTTTTATGGTTGATGTAAGGGATTAGCCAATAAAACGATCTGTTATTGGCGAGTTATTGGCGTACGGGGCATGAAACTGTGGGTATTCCACAAGAAACATCAAGTTGATTGGTTTATCAATTGGGTGATGTTATAGAATCAAAAGCAGTTTGTACGCCCCTCAACGTGAGCTTTCACTACAAACGGTCAGATCTTCATGTAGTGTAGGCCATTGTAAGAATTAAAAAAATAAAAAAAACCCACAAATCTGTATTTGAATCAAAATGTATGTCAAATAACTGTTAGTCGTGTTTCTCCTATTTATAATTGTAGAGGAGCAGAACTGTTGTAAACGCAATCATGGCCGTAACCAACTCAGAGCAACGAGGGGGGAGGGGGTGTTGTAATATTGACAATGTACATCTATTGTTTTTATTGTGGACAGTTTTTGCAGGTGGGAGGTGGAGTCCCCCCCACCCCCCTCCCCCCTTCCCAGTTACGGGCCTGAGCGCAATCTTTAACAAAGGGGATGCTCGATTCACAGTCCAGAACGTCTCAAATCGACAGAATTACAATCGTGTGACGCGGAATTCAGTCCTGTCACAGTTCTGCCAGTCCACAGACAGCTGAGGTGGAGTGAGTAGAATAGTGACGTTTTCCGAGCAAAAAAATATGTTTCAGCTGTTATGATTGGTTGAGATATTTTTTATACAGTCCACACATGCGAAATTCTCCTTTTTACTCGATTGACACCAGTTTTGGAATTCAATTCAGGAACTGTGCATCGAGCATCCCCATAGTGTGTCATTTGAAGGGAGGTAACTAGAAAGTATTTAAAGGGACAATAACATTCTTGCTGGCTTGGTAGGTCCAGAAAATAAACGTAATCTCTAGAGACTGGGCAAATAGAGCTTCATTCTCATCTAGTAGGTCAATCTGCATTATGTAGGTCGTGTGACGTCGTGCACGTGATCACGACATATCTAACATCACGTGATAATAAACATGGCTGTCGACTAACTGGCAAACTGGTGTAGGTGCGAGATGTTTGTTGTGGATAACAGTTATTGTTATTTAGTGATACTTTAACGATCTAAGAATTTTGTTGGCGGACAATATCTGTCGAATGAACGGATACAACGTATGGGATGAGGTGAATGAACATAAATAACTTAACGAAGCCAGTTCATGCTTATCGGGACGAAGGCGAATGGAAACAAATTCGTGTCACGTGACTCGGGGCTTGCTTGACAACTGTCAATCATTCCAAATAAGGAACAACGTAAAACAGGACTACTGAACACTGTTAATTTTATTATACCCGATAGCTACATCACGCCACGCACGGATTTTCGTCGTCTCCCGGATTTTATGATTTAGCATAAAATATGCTATTTTTCCGGGGTGCAAAATGACCTACGGGTCTGATCCAGATCCGGTCATTTGCCAAAGCCGTAGGTCCCGACCGGCATATACGGCCGAAGTGGAACCCATGCCCTACGCACATGCGAAATATTGAAATAAAATTGAACCATATGTTAGTCCCAAAATGACCTAGTCTGTGGTTTTCATTTATTTTTCTACATAGTCCCCTTCAAGGTGTACACACTTTAGCCAACAATGTTCCAAGACCTGAATGCCAGTCAGGCAGCAACTTTCTTCAGCCATCTTTCCGAATCCCCGTGACAAAGAGTTGGGTCGCCTGTCCAATCTCGAGGGTTTTCTCCGGGTCCTCCAGTTTCCTCCCACTGCTAAAGACCCCTATGCGCAAGCAAAATTATTGAAATAAAATTAAACCCGAGTGGATGTTAAACCCCATTTCTCTCTCTCTCTTTGCTGTTCGGGCGGCATGTATGTTTGGCGTAGCCATGTCAGCATGTATGTTGGGGTTAGTCCTTTTGGTTGCTGGTATATATACTTCTGCCCTTTAACCAGTTTTGTCCATTTCTGGGGATTTCAGTGGGTAGGAAAAGAAATGATATGTGGTGTAGTTTAACATCCTACAATTCTGTTCCTAAACTGGGCTAATGAAGACAGGCATACAGTGTACTAGGAGTGAAATTTTGCCCGAGCAGCGGCTCTACAGCTTAAACTTATATCAAATTCCAACTGCCAAGGGATCTGTGTACAGGGGACCTTTGTTTTTTCGTACCATTCAAACGACTAGACAGCTGTCCTTGTCAGGCCCCCTGTCCTGCATCACAGACAAGGAGAAAGAACATATAAAAATCTGGATAAACTTTCTTGGCCAATGCTGCCCCCTGCAGGCGCGGATCCAGGGAGAGCCCCAGGGGCCGTCAGCCCCAGTGTAACATAGTTGATTTTCGTTTTCGTTTGCTTTGTAACTGTTGTAGTTCACATATCTGCTCTTTAATAGATGATATAAACATGATTTTTCGCATTAGCTCCGCTGAGGAATACACCAAACCTGATTATCACCCTTTGCTCCAATGTATGGCCCCTCCCTCGACAAAATCCTGGATCCGGGCCTGCCCACACTAGTGAGCCAGGGTCTACCAGCCGCCATGATCCCTCAATTGGTATGTTCATAACATGGTCTGGGTATGAACACAATAATACTACAGTTGCAGTTCTTATGTCTATGATCGCGAGGGAGACACAAACTAGATCATTTTGGGACTAACATGGTTTAATTTTTTCTCAATAATTCACTTGCACGTAGGGGTCTTTAGCAGTGGGAGGAAACCGGAGTACCCCGAGAAAACCCACAAGGTTGTATCTTATGTCTATGATTCATTCAGTGACTGAACTTGTTGGTGAAAAAAGTTTGTTTCAACCCAATTGATCTATCCTTTTCAGGCTTAGAATTTTTCAACCAGCCCTCATCATATTAAAATTGCAGCCCATCTAGCTAGCGTTCGTAATTTAGAATTGAATAGCTAATATCTAGCTTTAGGGTGGAGAAATTTAATTTGATTGAAATTTTCAGCATATTTTTCTTTTCCTGTCTATTTTTTAACTTTCATAGCCAGAATTAACTGTCAGCTCCTTAATGTTACCTTGATAAATACCCCTTTAATAAGCTTATAAATTACTGCCCTGCCATGATTACTAGAGATTTTTTTAAAATGTTATTCTCTCGTACTATTATGAATTTTGAATACCGCTGTCTAAGTACAATTTCGTTATAAAAAGAGCTATAACGTTAACTGAATTTAAAAAGATTTTCTAAAACTATTTATGGTGCAATTTTTTCGGCCGCAGAAAATGCAATGAATTCTCCTTCAAAGAAAACGGGGCTGGGGATGTGCTGTTTCGCCATTGATTGTTAAATTTATGATATTCCTGGGAATTGGGGAAAATGACTGATAAATTATCATCATTCTTCTTAAAGGTGAGTTTCGCGGAAGCAGTTGTATGAAAACCTGAATTTCATTGAGTAAATTCAGGATAGTTACAGACAAATGAGCAAGCTAATACATGACGCCTTCCAACCCTCTTAAATTGGGTCAGAACTCAACTAGAGTTTAACCGGTTTTATCACGTCACACTACCAAGATATTTTGCTAACCCGGCGTAATTATTAATTATTATGCATTAGTTGTTAAGTAAAGTGTTGTTTTAATTTACTGCAGTAGAAGAATTAACTGCAAATATTAAATACAGACGATGACTAAGTGACCGAGACTTCACCATTTGGAAAATTGATTCTGGATAACCCTGACCTCGATCTGGGATCATTCATTGTTTGTTACAATTCCCTAGTAATTTTCCATCTGATAACCCGTCTTTTATTACAATGTATAAACATTGTTTCAAAGCGTGAATTATTATACATTGGCTCACCACGTGTTCAATGCGTATTCCACAGTTGCTAAAATACAGTTCACCCGTCTTCAACCTGTTTCACAGAGAATTACTAACGAAATATCCCTGTAACGGACGGCTGTCTAAAACACGTGCGTTGACTTGCACGCCTCGTAGTCATTGGCTCAACGGCTCGTGCAATGTTTACTTAACACCTAACTGCTTCGGGCAAAATGATGCATTTTACTCACTTTAATACCCATTTACACTAAATAGGAAATATTTTTTAACTACAAATACTTCAAACGTCTTTATTTATTTTTCTTTTACCTCAAAAAAAGTGTTTGAGAATTTAATTTGTCGGAGTAAAAAAGTTAATATGCCGTACTCATTAAGCCTCGTCAATGTCATGCTTATCAGTGATTGTAGCGGCCAAGCGAATATTCACTGCGGGATCAGTTTGACCCGTCTTCTATTAAAACATTGTTTCAAAGCGTGAATTATTATATATTGGCCCACCACGTGTTGAATGTGTATTCCACAGTAGCTAAACAATTCTCCCGTCTTCTATTAAAACATTGTTTCAAAGCGTGAATTATTATATATTGGCCCACCATATGTTCAATGCGTATTCCACAGTAGCTAAACAATTCTCCCGTCTTCTATTAAAACATTGTTTCAAAGCGTATTCCACAGTAGCTAACATACACAATGTTTAAAAAATGAATTATAATAAAGATCAAACATAATACGTTTTATCGGTATCCAATTTCAAGGCAAATCTGTATGGAAGACCAAATGGGACAATATTCATGATTCTTGTTTCTACATTTCAGTTGGAACATTTTAGACACGAACGCAACATTCTAAACTAATGATTCTTGTTTCTACATTCTTATATCAACATTTCAAGCACAAAATCAACATTTTAAACAAAAAATTGACATTATGTTTCATTTTCGGCGTTTTATCGGTAACTTTTATATATCATTTAATATCAAAATTAAAAAATAATTTCTTAATTTTACACGACAAAGAAATCAATTCATTGGTTTCTGAAAGTATCTAAAAAAAATCTGGAATTTGAACTCTTATGAAAATATTTTCTACGTTTCAAAAAGTCTTGAAGTTAAAATCTTGAAATGGAAAATGTCCAGAAAAAAATCTGGAATTTGAACTCTTATGAAAATATTTTCTACGTTTCAAAAAGTCTTGAAGTTAAAAATCTTGAAATGGAAAATGTCCAGAAAAATATCATGAATTATCAACATTATTACACCAGAGGGCGTTAGCGTTTATGTACAACTTTGATACAGACTATAGATTAGAAAATAAAGGTAGACTTTACTACGAGTGGAAGTGGGCCCCTGTTGTGTTTAAGCAGTAATTAGTTGCATGAAACAGAACTTATAGTTAATATGAAAAAGTAAACATAACAGTGAATAGATTCCATTTAAAACCCAGCATTATCATCCATTTTTGCCATATTCGAAACACGTGTATGTCTAATTATTTGTAAACATATGAAAAAAGTAAACAAATATTAATAACAGCGAATATGTAAGAAAGGCCTTTTTCCTAATTTTTTCTAGCTGTTTAAATTATAGAAGTTATTTATCATATCTCGAGCTTAATTTCTAATTACTGTTTAAACACAACAGGGGCTCACTTCCACTCGTAGAAAAGTCTACCTTTATTTTCTAATCTATAGTCTGTATCAAAGTTGTACACAAACGCTAACGCCCTCTGGTGTAATAATGTTGATAATTCATGATATTTTTCTGGACATTTTCCATTTCAAGATTTTTAACTTCAAGACTTTTTGAAACGTAGAAAATATTTTCATAAGAGTTCAAATTCCAGATTTTTTTCTGGACATTTTCCATTTCAAGATTTTAACTTCAAGACTTTTTGAAACGTAGAAAATATTTTCATAAGAGTTCAAATTCCAGATTTTTTTTAAGATACTTTCAGAAACCAATGAATTGATTTCTTTGTCGTGTAAAATTAAGAAATTATTTTTTAATTTTGATATTAAATGATACATAAAAGTTACCGATAAAACGCCGAAAATGAAACATAATGTCAATTTTTTGTTTAAAATGTTGATTCTGTGCTTGAAATGTTGATATAAGAATGTAGAAACAAGAATCATTAGTTTAGAATGTTGCGTTCGTGTCTAAAATGTTCCAACTTGAATGTAGAAACAAGAATCATGAATATTGTCCCATTTGGTCTTCCATAAATCTGCATTTCAACTGGTGCTAGATTTGTTTCTGTCATGTTCATTAATTGAACATTTATGCTTCCAAATGTGTAATTTTGTTTAAAAATTATATTTTTTTGTGACAAAATCTTTCTTGCGCGATAGCCTTAGTTAAGGGGCACAATTGGTGTATTTTTAAACTAGGGCATTTCTGTCAAAAAACTAACATATGGGTTTAACATCCACTTGACACAAACCAGGTCATTTCATTCCTAACATGCGCTCAGAGGTCATTAGGAGCGTGAGCCTGTCACCATAGGCGTACGAGGAAACGTTTGACTGGGGGGGGGGGGGGTGATTGGTGCCCAAAAAATGTAGTTAAGTTCTTAGAATGTTAATTGTGGCTTACTGTTTTCCAAACAATAGAGGGTTAGAATCTTAAGATTTCTATTTAATTGCCAAGCTATATAGACACCCTGAATTTAAATTCGCTGTTAAATTTGACACATTCAAGAACACAATATTTTTTTATACAACTTTTACAAAGTAAGATTCTGTGCCAAAATTTTCACAGCATTTGGTGCCCAAAATAGGGGAGTGGCCACACCCCCAGCCCCCCACCCCCCAGCTCGTATGCCTATGCCTGTCACAAACACCATTTTATTTCATAGTCTAATAGAACACCTGATGCAGTTGTTTTATTTATTGGGGAAGCTCGCTAAGCTGGAGGTCCAGTGGTCAATCTCTGCATTGCCTGAGAAATTTTATCAGGATTTTCAAACGTGGTTCCTCCTTGTCAGGCAAGGGACAATGTATAGTCGTTTGGGTGGGAAGATAAACCAAGGGCATGTGTACACATTGGTGTGCATGTTAAAGATCCCTTGAAGTTGGAATTCTATTCAAGAGTAGGCTGTAGCGACGCTGTCTAGGTAAAATGGCACACTGTATGGCATATGCCCAGCTTCATTATCCCAGACGGAGCAGAAAATACATAGGGTGTTACACCCCATTTCATTTCATTTATAGGGGAAGCTCACGAACTCATACTTTTGTATACATTGACGATTTTTTAAAATTTGTTACAGGTTCAAGCAGTTGAAGAATCTTTTCTACAACTAAGTGAATCTGACAGAGAGAAGGCCATCACCATCCTTTCCTCGTCAATTAAGAAATTACAAACGTTACTTGGTTGTACGGTCATCCAACAAGTTAAAAAACCAGTTTTGTGCTTAGAAAAAAACAATGAAGTAGAGTATACGAATGATGATTTGGATTATGATGATGATGCCGAATGCACAGAAAGTTTTTTTGAGGACCTGGAAACAAATGAAAAAACAATAGAATTTACTTCAACAGAAAATGTCTCCAAGAAGGAAAATAAGGTTCCCAAAGAGAAAAGAAAACACACAAAGCGAAATGGAGTTAGTACAAATAGTGTTAACCAACCAAAGACACATAAATTTCAAACGAAGACGAAAGGTCAACTCCAAAAACAGAACCAAAAGCAAAACAATAGAAAGTTATTCTATTGTTCGGAATGTGATGAAACGCTGACACATCCCCGGGCCATTAGAAACCATATTTCTTTACACGGACAGCAGCCCATGAGTTGCCTTAAATGTCATAAACAGTGTCAAAATATCCTAGAATTTCAATATCACGATTGTCGGTTGGTGTCTCAGAAAACAGATCCAGCATGCTCAAAATGCGGCAACTTGTTTAAATCTACAAAAACTTTAAAAAAACATCTTAAAAAATGCCTTAAACTGAAACACAAGAAGTACGAATGTTTTATTTGTCAAAAAAGGTTTACGAAAAAATCAGTCATGTTTTCTCATCTCAAAATTCATGCTGGAGACAAAATGGTTTGTCAGAAATGTGGAGTATTTTGCGACGATTTCGAGCAGTACACAGAACATATGAGTAACCATGACGACAAGGCTCCATTTAAATGTGATAAATGCGATCAGACTTTTACGAGAGTCCAGCAGTATAAACAACATATGGCTGGACATGAGAGATACAACTGTAGTCAGTGTGTCCAGTCTTTTTCTAGTAATGAAAAGCTGCAGAAGCACGAACACGAGAAGCATAATTTATCTGCGTCGATACCAGAAGATAAAAGTCATGTATGTGAAGTTTGTGGAAAAATCTTTGTGAAACCAGGACAATTAGTCGTACATCAAAGACTTCATACAGGTACACACTTGGCCATTTTGTTGCTCAAACATTTTCTTGGGGTTGGGATGGCCTAGTGGTCTAGAGTGCCGCGCTTCGACCTCTAGCTTGTGGCTGTGGTTTCGATCCCTGGTGAGAGCGTATGTGGCATGGAGATAGGGGCACCTACTCATCCCCTTGGGTTTCCTCCGGGCACTCTGGTTTTTAACAAATTCCTTTTACATCATGTAGTGAGAACTGCCAGCTCTTGATCTGTGGCTAAGTGGATAAGGCGCTGTTACGCTAGCCTGGAGGTCGGGTGTTCGACCCCTGCATTGGCCGAGAAAGTTCATCTCGATTTTCCGGCGTGATTTCCCCTTGTCAGTGATGCAGAAGGAGGGCCTGACAAGGTCAGCTGCCTAGTCATTTGGATGGGATGAAAAACTGAAGTCCCATGTACACATTGGAGTGCACGTAAATGATCCCTTGGCAGTTGGAGTTCAATATAAGAGTAGGCCGTAGCGCCGATGCTCGGGCAAAATTTCCCTAATAGCACACTGTATGGCGTATGCCCGTCTTCCATTAGCCCAGGTTAGGTGCAAAAGAGTAGGACGTTAAACCCATGTCATTTCATTTCGTTTGATCTAATCTCCCATAATCCATCTTTAAATATAAAGTTTTATAGAATCTGACTTTTCTTTGCAGGAGAGAAACCTTTGGAATGTTCATTCTGTCAACTTTTCTTCCGAACTACGAGATCGTTACTAAAACATAAAGAAACATATTCTCACTGTGCCCGAGCTGGCGTCAATAAAGACAGACATTTTCTCTGTTCTCAGTGTGGTAAATCATTCTTCAGGTAGGTACCATACATGTACCCTTAGGATTAATTTAATGGTGGTGGCTAAGTGGGCAAGACGCTGACTTGCGAGCCTAGATCTTTCCACTTCGAAGGCCATGTGTAGACATTGGTGTGTATGTCAAAGATCCCTTGGCAGTTGGAATTTGAAATAAGAGTAAGCTGTAGTGTCGCTGTCCGAGCATTATTTTCCTCATAGCACGCTGTATGGCGTATGCCCGTCTTCCATTAGCCCAGGTTAGGTGCAAAAGAGTAGGACGTTAAACCCCATTTCTTTTCATTTCATTTTATTTCATCAATATATCAATTTTTTTAACAGCTCTAATTTGTGTTAATCCATGATCTATCTCTACCTTCAGGAAACAGACGTTGAAGCGCCATCTACGATGCCATACAGGAGAGCGTCCGCATATGTGTCAGTACTGTGGCTATAAAACAAGCGAACTCAACAATCTAAAACGCCACGTTGTCCACCATTTTAAAGGTCAGAGGAATTTTATTTGTGAAATCTGTGGAGATGCCTTTCACACCAAGAAAACTTTAGAGAGTCACCATATTCATCGACACAATGAGGACAGAAACTTTACATGTTCGGAATGTGAGATGTCGTTTAAATCAAAAAGCGGCTTAAACAGACACAGCAAAACGCATTCAAAGACGAAAGAGCACAAATGTTGGTGCGATGCCGCATTTGGTAGACTTTATAATCTAAGACGACACATGCGTAGCGTTCACGGTAATGATAGCGCCTTACCACCTGTGAGAAAAATAGCTGTTTTAGATCAGAGCGATCCTGTGGATGATGTTGAGAAATCGTTAGCACAAAATGCTGAGAAATACGACGAGAGCCAATTGGTGCCGTGTATTCAGGAAGAAAATATGATGAACAATTGTTTACAGATGACTGAGGCTTACCAACATCACCATAACATGGCTAATCACATGACGCTTGATACGCAGGGTATGGTCTACGATAATATGGCCCCTGCTCAATCTATCGTTGGTTACCCTAATACATCACATGTAGTAGGCGTCGATCATCAACGACCTCCGGATTATTATCAGAGTAATATGCCGATGATGGATAATATGACGGCAGCGCCTGATTATAATAACCCGTGCATGTATATACAGAATGTTCTATTACCTACTGTAGCTGGTCTCTTAGATTTATCGCATGCTGGCAAATAAATGCTGGGGTGGGTGGGGAGTGCTGCGATCACCGAAAAATTGTACCTAGGAATTTCCAATCTGATTAAAACATAGATACTATTTCGTTTCGTTTTTTATACATGTAGTTCAAAATTTCGTTTTACTTGTCTTTACTACACTAGGATCTGAAAGAGTTGTTATCATTGACGTTTTCTAAATGGTGTGAGCGATTAACCAAAGAAACGGTCTGTTACGGTGAGCTTTAGGCATATTTTGCGTGGAACTGTGGATAATTCACTGGTAACATCAATGCTGATTGGTTAATCAAATGTCAGAGATCATAGGTCAAAAGCCACTCGTCTGACCTTTGACATGACCTATTGCAACAACTGGTCAGATCTTTATGTAGTGTAGGCCATCAAAAGTATAAAAAATATACATCTGTGTTTTAATCAGGCTGAGGAATTTTGTAACATTGATGTCCAATTTTTGTTAATCTTGCCTTTGTGTGTATACATATGTAGCCACATTGAACTTTGGTCGTATATTGCCATCGCCCCTGTCTATCCATTAATCTTGAGAATAACCTGCAGACTACATCTACATGCACTACACAATATGTGACCCGCTCCCATGAAATCAGGCGCTTGTCGCACAACTTTATTTTGTACTACGGGCACAAAAGCCTTCTTGTTGTTGTGAATGAGCTGAGCTCCAGATGATACAACAGATTTAGAAAGAATTTCAATTTTGGAAAACTTAGGCTGTGGACTATTCAAATATTCTGTCAGCCGTATTTTTATAAACCTGACCAAGTGCTTGGTTTTGTTGGCATCTTCTGTCTTTATATTGCTCATGTGCCTTAATAACAGTACGATAAAGAACGAAGATGCCTATTGCTGGATGGAGGGCCTGACCAGGGGCGGATCCAGAGGGTTTTTGGACGACCCCCAACCCCTCCCCACCCAACAACATAAAAAAATTTGTAAAACAACACTCTTTATGAGGAAAGTGTCATGGTCACGTGCTTTATTATACTCATCATGAGATGATGGTGGGATGGGATGCCTGTACAGTTTAAACAGATCAGACAGGGCTCATTCCCGGTGATGTTCCCCCATTTCTGTGGGGGCAGGATGGAGGGCTAGACAAGGAACAGCGTCTACAAGTATATACCTATATAGTCGGTCGGATGGGAGGAAAATTCACATGGGAGACTGCAATATACATACAACCACATTTCAATCGGAGCATATAAAAATGGTCCAAATATTGAACATTTTAATTTTTGATAGACTTACAATGTTCAAATTGTAAATCATTAGAATCTATGTACATTTATAATATTGTATAAAAGACAAAATCAGGATCCTTTTTATCTAGTCAACGAATTATTGTATTAAATTTTGATTATATACCCATGGGTTATTATTGTTTTGAACTGTTGTAATATAACCATGGATTATTGTATTGAATTCTTGCCAAATAACCATGAATTATTGTATTGAATTCTTGTTATATAACCATGAATTATTATTGTATTAAATTCTTGATATATAACCATGAAATATTATTATTGTATTGAATTCTAACCATGGATTATTATATATTATTATTAAATTCTTGTCATATAGCCTTGAATTATTATTGTATTGAATTTTTGTCATTAAACCATGAGTTAGTTATTGTATTGAACTCTTGTCATATACGCATGAGTTAATTATTTACATGTACACACATATTTAACTCTTGTTATACAACCATGAGTTAATTATTTACACTTATTATTAACTCTTGTTATACAGCCATGAGTTAATTATTTACAAGTATTTAACTCTTATTATACAACCATGAGTTAATTACACCTATTTAACTCTTTGTTATGTAACCATAGATTGTATACATATATATTTAACTCCTATTATATAACCATATACTTGTACCATAAATTATTATAGATACATGTACCATGCATAAGTCATTATTTAACTATTGTCATATTCATATTACCATAATCAAAACTAAAGTTATATTTAACTTATTAAATATTTTAAAAATTTTACTTGATATTTTGTTGTAAATGAAATTGAATGAAATGGTCTTTAACATTGTACTGTTCTGCTCCTTAACTGCGCTAATTAAGTCAGGCATACACCATACAGTGTGCTATGAGGCAATTTTGCCTGGGCAGCGGCACTACTCTTATATCAAATTCCAACTGCCAAGGGATCTTTTATGTGCTCGGTTTTTCGTACCATCCAAACAACTTGACAGCTGACCTTGTTAGGCCGGTATTTTGTTGTAATGTGTGCTACAAACTAGGCAAATTATGCTTACTGATAAATTTTGTTGGCTTGGATTCATCTGAATTATTTTGAATTGTGATGTGACAAATTGTGCGCTATTATGGAATTCAGTTGGTTTACAAATTTTATTTGAACATCCAGACTCTAACAGAATTGTGTTTTTAATTACATGGGCTATTGTTCCTCATGGAATGATATTAAACAGAGAGAGGGAGAAATGGGGTTTAACGTCCACTTGACACAAACTAGGTCATATCGGGACAAACATACGGTTCAATTTTATTTCAATATTCGCTTGTGCGTAGGGGTCTTTAGCAGTGGGAGGAAACCGGAGTACCTGGAGAAAACCATGAGGTTGGACAGACCCTCCTCCATGTCACATGAAACCGTGGAATTGAAACCATGCCAGTTGACTCAATGCCAGACCGTATGATACAGTGCGCATGTGCTAACAATTTGGCCATCCCCCCCCCCCCCTGAAATTTAACAGGCATTATGTAACGTCCTACCGCTCAGCTCCAAACTGAGCTAATGAAGATGGGCATACGTCATACAGCATGCTGCGAGGGAAATTTTGCTTGGACAGTATCGCTATTGCCTACTCTTATATCAAATTCCAACTGTCGGGGATATTTTACATGCTGTACTTGTCAGGCCCTCCATCCTGCATCACTTACAAGGGGGAACCACACCGGAAAATCTGGATAAACTTTCTCGGCCAATACAGGGATCGCGCATCCAACCTCCAAGCTATTGAGCGAGCGTCTTACCCAATTAGCCACCGTGACCCCCCCACCTCAGTCATTACTGATAAATATGTCTGGAGTGGACAATACAGGGATCACACACTCAACGTCCAAGCTATTGAGCCAGCGTCTTACCCAATTAGCCATCAGGACCCCCCTCAGTCATTACTGATAAATATGTCTGGAGTAGACTGACAAAAAAATACTAACATAGAGATAACAGTTTTTTTTTAATATTTCATTTTTTTTTTTTCTCACAATAAACATAAGCAAAGAAATAGATTTTCAATACAACAAGACAAGCAAATAATAACTTAAATAAATTTGGAAAATAAATAACTCACTAATAAAAGCATGAAACAAGTTGATATTTTCTGTACAAATCAGTCATTAACAAAATTTTCAAATTCAATAACATGAAGGATAATCTTGTAAATTAAAGCAAGGCCTTGTCAAAATACATTAACACAAAACTATTTTAAAACAAATTTTAAGCAGCAGGGTCCTGTTTCACCAAAGTTGGTATATTTTTGTAAGGAAAAATTTAGCGAAAGTCTGTTCATTTCAAATTTTAGTTTCTTTTTTTTGTGTCTATCTGTGTTGGTATAGGAACACATAATCGATTATACCTCAGTATCTACGAAATATAATTTTGTTTTACGAAGACAGGTAGTCATTCAACAAAACCAGATCAAAGAGGGAGTGTCATTTTAGGCATCATACTTTTAGATAGCTCTCAACCAATGAAAAACGCAGTTCCTTTAAAATATTTCAGTTCATGTTTTTGCAATTAAGGCCCTTGATCCTTTTTGATGTATGTGAAAAATTAAAGGGTTGATTAGAATTAAAATGAATCTGATGTTTGTTTGTAAAGACAGACATCTTCCTATTTCAAAATATCATTCAGCACCTTATTTTGACGCAAGTCAAAAGAATCTCTTGTCACTTTCAGATCATCAACAACCATGGTCCTTCACTGGTTCACCACAGGCAATTGACAGATTGCCAGGGCAGACGTAGCCACAACCCTTTAAATCAAGGGAGATAATCAATATCATATCGTATTGGACAAAAGATTAAGAAATTCTTAAAAATCTAAATTCTATAAATCTAATACATGTACCCTAAACAAAAACAGAGGATATAATTTATGGATAAAATATATGGATTTTTCGTCAATTAACATCATAGGATAACAAATAAAAAAGCTGTATCTCCCTTCACTTGAAACATGTTTTTTTAAATGAAGCATAATTCAAAGAAAAATATTGAGAAAAATCTATCAATATTATTGAAAAATCTTTAAACAATATTGAAATATATCTATTCAAGAAATAAATCTATCAATAATATTGAGATAAATCTATCAATAATATTGAGATAAATCTATCAATAATATTGAAATAAATCTATCAACAGTATTGAGATAAATCAATATTGACATAAATATATCAATAATTTTATGATAAATCTATCAACAAAACTGAGAAAAACCTATCAATAATATTGGAATTAATCAATCAAGGAAATAAATCTTTCAATAATATTGAAATAAATCTACCAAAGAAATAAATCTATCAATAATTTATATGAAGATAAATCTATAAAAGAAATATATGAATATGGATATAATATTCCCAAGAGATAAAGTGTATCCATAATAGTGAGATATATGTAAATAAATCAGTAGTATTGAGGTAATAGGAGATAACATTGTAGTGATATGTTGAGTATTGATATATATAGGAATAAATAACACATTCTTCTTGTTCTACACCAACTTTACCATGTCCTGATAACACAGAGGGGGAGAGAGACAGGGAGAGAGAGAGAGAGAGAGAGAGAGAGATGGGGTTCAAGGTCCACTGGACACAAACTAGGTCATTTTGGAATTAACATGTGGTTCAATTTTATTTCAATAATGTGCTTGCACGTAGGGGCCTTTCCGGAGGACCCAGAGAAATTCCATGAGGTTGGACAGGCGATCCTACTCCTTGTCACGTACAACAGGGGAATCGAAACCATGCCAGTTGAGCCAATGATAGACCTTAAACCCTGTTTCTCTCTTTCTTTTTCTCGTAACCATAGGTCAACTTAAAAAAATCCAGTTATAAGGAGACAGTGAAATCATATTAGTAGCATTAAGTACTGGAAGAGTCAAACATCCTGGAGTGCGTACCTTTAACAGAATTATCACTATTTACAGTAGTTTAGACTTGGTAAAGCAGCATCAGCAGTACTAATTTCTGACTTTAAAATGATGCTCGAATCACATTGTAAGTAATATTTTGCAACTTGGGTAGAGAATTAGAAATGATACAAGCGTAATTTTAAGGCCAATACTGTAAATTATACCAAATAGGAACGCAACACAAGTCTCGTCCAAAAAAATAACATACTACAAAAAGCTATAGATATACTGGAAAGAAAAAAACCATATTTTTCAATGAACAAACAGGATAAAATATCTAACTACAATAACCTATATATTTAAATTACATTTAGCGTAAAAAATAAAATAACTAATTCAAACAAAACGTGGTTTATAGTTCATATAAGTCAATCTGATTAAAATACAGACCTATATTTCGTTTCGTTTTTAATACTTTTGATAGCCAACACTACATGACGATCTGACCGTTTGTAGCGATAGAAGCCATAAGAGCGGCTTTTGACCTTATGACGTTGGGCATTTGATGAACCAATCAGCATTGATGATTCTGGTGGATTACCCACACTTCTGTGCACGATTTGCTAATTCCTCACATTATCCAGAACACGTCAATGATACCAACTCTTCCAGATCCTAGTGTAGTAAAGACAAGTATCGGGTAAAACGAAATTTAGGACTATAAAAAACGAAACGAAATAGGATCTGTGTTTAAATCAGATTACATAGAAATTAAACAAAAGTGGTTTAAATTTCATAGAAATTTAACAAAAGTGGTTTATATTTTATACAAGTTTATGGTTAATTAACAGCTTAGTTTCTATCACCATCAGAGAATTATCAAAGTTTGTATATCTATTATGTCAGGCATAAATCTGTCCCTTTTAACCTGTTCAGATCAAAGATCAATGGGAACCTATCTCTGATCTCCAGGACACTACAATAAATATATATTAATAAAACATACTTGTGCGCTTTTAACTCACTTTTAGAAGGATATTAATAATTTTATCACAGTGTATAAATTCTGGGGGCTGATTTCATAGGAATTGAAACTAATGACATTTTTGTATCACAGCCTGCGTTCCTCCACTTAAAATTTTATTTCAATATTTTTTCAAACTGTCTATTTTTTTTGTTCCATTTATTTAGTTAGTCACTCTGTTAAATTTTAAGACATGTTTAAGAAAACTGTAATTAGGGGCCTGTGACGACTGGGACCTCAATTTGACATTCTATCAAATGTTTGGATAATTAAAACCTATTGGAAAACAATTTTAGCTTTAAGTTTTAATAAATGGTTTTGATTAGTAGGTTGATTTGGAGTTGCCCAATCACAATCTGCGTATTGTTGAAGTCAAAAGATCAACTGGACGTGAAACAAACAAATGGTAATATATTAATTATCGTTATTTACTTTTACATCAGGGGTGAACAAAAAATCAGGATTATTAAAGCGTTGCAGCACTAATTAAAACAGCATTATGCAAGAGCAAAATTAGCTTATTACAGGTCTTTCTTTAGGCATGAGATGTTGTCTAAACAATCAATTAGACATTAATTAACATATCCAGACCATAATAAACTCTTTATGTCAAGGCTAGCCTTCGATGTTGGCAGATTAAATTCTTATATGCCGCTTAATGGCCGTTGATAATTAAATCAATCAAGTGGATAATCGAGACTATGCTGTTTATATTAATGATTTGAGTAATGATGACCGAGGCTATGTGAATATTTCAAACGCTTCATTCTCGGCTAATATTGGATCAATTTGACTGAAATTTTCAGCAAATTATCTTTACACTATATAGTTTTTAACTATTATAGTGAGAACTGCCATCTCTTTATCTTATCTCTCATAATGTAACTTTAAACTTTGGTATTTTTTAACTGCGAGTAAAAACTCACATGCCATTTTTATACTGGTAAGAATCAGGGACTGGATTTCAGATATGAACAATGATAAAATAAGCAGAGACCAAATTAAAAATGAATTCGGATTTGCTCTGATTCAAAACATTTCAACTCTCCCATAGACATTTTTTATTTGGCTTTGTGTTTAAATTGTGTATATGTGACCTGCTCCCACGGAACCAGGCGCTTGTCGCACAAATTCATTTTATGCTACAGGCACAAAAACATAAGCTGTATGCCTTCTTGTTACAATTAATGACTCAAACTCAACTCTAGATGATATAACAAATTTAAAAAGAATTGCATTTTTGGAAAACTTAGGCTGTGGACTATTCAAACATGCTGCCAGCTCTTTTTTTATAAAAACTACCAAGCGCCTGGATTTGTGGGAGCAGCTCACATATTCTCAAATATAATGATATGCATCTAATTGTGTTTTTTTCTTGTGTCTTTTGTTTTGTCTACTTTTAATTATGCAGTTCTCCAACATCATCTACTACTAAGAATCATACTCTTTTTATCAACCTGACTAAAATACAGATCTATATTTCGTTTCGTTTTTTATACTTTTGATGGCCTACACTACATGTAGATCTTACAAGTTATAGCGAGAGTTCACGCCAGAGGTCAACAAGTGGCTTTTGACCTATGATGTCACACATTTGATTAACCAATCAGCATTGATGTTAACAGTGGTTTACCCACAGTTCCATGCACCAAAAGGCTAAAAGCTTGCCGTAACAGATTTTCATTGGCTAATCCTTCACATCATCCAGAACACGTCCATGATAACAACTCTTCCAGATCCTAGAGTAGTAAAGACAAATAAAACGAAACTTTGAACTATAAAAGACGAAACGAAATAGGATCTGTGTTTTAATCAGATGGATTCATTATCGAATACAGAAATCAGATGCGCTAAAAACAAACAAATAAAAAAATCATTAAACCTGCACCAAACGAAAACAATTAGCACTTAAATCAGGATTTCAATAATTATAAAATGTAACATACACGTCATAATAAAATTATTCGACAACTGTCAACCAATAAAAAATAATCTATTTCTTCTACATAATTAGTCATCATGACAATTAATTAACTGCGGCCTCACAAATATTTTATTATCAGTAAGGACTGATGATAGACTGCCTGTTATATTACACACAAATAAGGGCTTCTCTATAATGCTGATGATAATGTCCACTGACTACAAAGGGGGTTGGGATGGCCTAGTGGTCTAGAGGGGCTTCGACCTCTAGCTGGCCCGTCACCTCTGACTTGCGGCTGTGGTTTCGATCCCTGGTGTGAGCGTACGTGGCATGGAGATAGGGGCGGCTTCTCAACCTTGTGGGTTTCCTCTGGGCACTCTTGTTTCCTCCCACTGCTAAAGACCGCTACGCGCAAGCGGATTATTGAAATAAAATTAAACCATATGTTAGTCCCGAAATGACCTAGTTTGTGTCGAGTGGATGTTAAACCCCATTTCTCTCTCCACTGACTACAGTCGTATTATAGCCAGATCCTTACGGGCAATGTCCACCCGAAAAGACCAACACAGACTAGGTCATTTGGGGACTAACATATGGTTCAATTTTATTTCAATAATTCACTTGTGTGTAGGTGGATTTAGCAGTAGAAGTAAACTGGAGGACCTGGAGAAAACCCACGAGTTTGGACAGGCAACCTTAGTTACGTAAAAGACCAACACAGACTAGGTCATTTGGGGACTAACATATGGTTTAATTTTATTTCAATAATTCACTTGTGTGTAGGTGGCTTTATCAGTAGAAGTAAACTGGAGGACCTGGAGAAAACCCACGAGTTTGGACAGGCAACCTTAGTTACGTACGAGCAGGGATTCGAAACCACGCCACTTGACTCAATGACAGACCTTATGATCCAAAGATTCAAGCAGCTAAGTTATTATTTTTTTAGTCAATCACAGTAGTCTAAAAAATCAACATTGTTAATTGTGAATTTATTCTTGCTTACTTGCCAAGTGAGTTGCTATGCTTCTAATAATGATGTCATGGAATTAAGATTTTGTCTGCAATTTTTGCGGTTAAAGGACATTCGTCCAAAAATCATTAAGTTGACAATGTCGCCCGTCTGGCGGACATAGCATTTCCTACATGTACACAAGAGCTCCCTTATAATACTGTTTGGAGCCAAGTTGATCATTACCTTATTGTTTGTCAGTCAGTCGAATCCTAATATAACTTGTTACACATAATGATACATATAAATATTTCTACATTGCATTGTTAATATACTTCAATATTTGAACTATAAATACAGCAAACTTATACATATGTACACAATAATAGGAAACAGACTATAAGTTCTACTAATACCACTACTAGCATTAAAGCAGTATTGAACGACCAGATCAACAAGACATAAGAATATATCTCATGTAAATACGTCAAAACATTCCTGTCCGAAAAAAAATCTACATCATATAAAAAGTGCATAGTTTATATTTAGAAACAAGTTAAAAAATAGTTGATACTTATTAACCATTAACGGGTAATACTTTCAGAAAAGTACCGCTAACATACCAATTAACTTATAGATAGAGAGGTTTTGCAACTTTACATTTACATTTAGACGGTAAAATGTCATTCGTTTTAGCGATGTATGACGTGAAGTGCACGTCTTAAAGAGTGAGAGAGAGAAATGGGGTTTAACGTCCACTTGACACAAACTAGGTAATTTCGGGACTAACATGTTTTTTTAAAATTATATTTCAATACTTCACTTGCGAGTAGGAATCTTTAGCAGTTGGAGGAAACTGGTTTCCACAAACTAAATCATCAGAGAAAACCTCCTTCATGTACCGGTAGATACAATAGGTGGCCGAACAAAACATGTGTACTTTAGTAATCTCATCTTTAACAATCTATCCGTGACGTAGGTCTATTGAGATCGTGGACCAAGTTTGTGTTGCCACTTACATGTACTAAGTGTAACTGTATGTGTGAATTTAATGAAACGTCATAATATGCAGTTACACTTAAACTGTCCAACCTCGTGGGTTTTCTACGGGTACTCAGGCTTCCTTCTGCTGCTAAAGACCCCTACACGCAAGTGAATAATTGAAATAAAATGTTCGTCCCGAAATGACCTAGTTTGTGTCGAGTGGACGTTAAACCCCATTTCTCTCTCTCTCTTATACTGATCTATACAAGTTATAATTCTGGGCGAAACGTCGCTCAGTTATAAGCAGTAATTGTATTCCATAGAATTGTGACCTGTATATTCCAGTTCAATTACTAAATGCCATTGAAATTTACAGTTATCTAAGTTTAAATGTAAGTATAACTGTTAAGGTGCAAAACCTCTCTATTATCCGAGCCGTAACATTAAGGAATGAAAATTCGAATACTTGATCCTAAATTTAATGAAATTATTTATCAAAATTTGCAATTTATATTATCATTCCAAAATGTTTTAACTTTTTATCAATAATGTTTGTTTATTTAGTTTTAGATGCCGAAATCTGAACAGATAAATTTTCGATAATCACTGGGTTCCAGTGCTGAAATTATTTTTAATAAACAACAACTACCTGATCAAAATCCCTTTGCGACAGACAAATTTTCATTTTTCAAATCTTAAGGCTCTAAACAGAAATTCTCATATTCATATAACTTGTTAACTTTGACAAGATTTCCCCAAGGGGCTCTAAGACATCATTTTATCTACCACAACCGTCTAGTTCAATATATATATACATACACATAACCTATAAGCTTATACATGTAAATGTACGTCACAGACGAGACTGAAAAAGCATTTATCTCAAATCTCAGCCATTTTCCCCATCATCCTCAGTATCTATTTTGTCAGTTTCAAAAGTTGCATATAAAGTATTAGAATGCAGTGTTGTACTTAGTTCATTCGTTATCTCACATGAGCTGTTTCTTACCTCACTTCATACTTCAAATTGTATGGCCCATGTGAGGTACGAATGAACTAAGTACGAAACAGCCAGGTTACGAAACCTTACAAAATTTTTAAACAAAAAAAATGAGACAGAACATTTGGAATCCTATCGAGGATGGATTAAGATGTCGACAACGAAAGTAGATAGATGAAAGTGTATAATTAAACATGCATTATGGAAGAGCTAAATCTGCCAATTGCAGGTCTTTCTTTAGGCCTGAAATGTTAACTAAATTATTAATTAGACATTAATTAGCTTATCCAGTCCAAAAATCAACTGTCGATGTCAACATTAGCCTGCGATATTTACTGGATTAGAACCCGGTCTACTGCTTCTGATTAAATAAAAAGAATGGATAATCAAGACTATATTTTTTTATCGTATCGACTTTAGTAATGATGATCGAGGCTCGATCCCAAATTCAATCGTTAAATTCTTGGTTCAGAGTGGATCAATTTGACTGAAATTTTCAGCAAATTCCTTTTACATTATCTAGTTTTTAACTATTATAGTGAGAACTGTCAGCTCTTTATATAGTCTCCCGTAATGTATCTTTAATAACAGTGAATCGAACACCCGACGTCCAGGCTAGCGAACCGCCAGCCCTTTACCTAATTTCCCATGATGTATCTTTAATAACAGTGAATCGAACACCCGGCCTCCAGACTAGCGAACCGCCAGCCCTTTACCTAATTTCCCATAATGTATCTTTAATAACAGTGAATCGAACACCCGACATCCAGGCTAGCGAACCGCCAGCCCTTTACCTAATTTCCCATAATGTATCTTTAATAACAGTGAATCGAACACCCGACAACCAGGCTAGCGAACCGCCAGCCCTTTACCTAATTTCCCATAATGTATCTTTAATAACAGTGAATCGAACACCCGACAACCAGGCTAGCGAACCGCCAGCCCTTTACCTAATTTCCCATAATGTATCTTTAATGTAAATAATATAAATATGTTGTACCTCTTTAACCTATTTATTATATTCTTGTTAGGGTTTTAGCTTTATTTAGCAACGAATCCCTCTTTTCTTTATAGCATGCAGAACAGAGATTGTCGGTTTCTGGTTTGCCATAGAAAGCACAACCTGCGGAGAAACACTTCTTTCCATTCGACAGCCCTAACTCTGTCTTTCTTTCACTTGGATAATCGACATTATCGTAGTCTGGGGACGGAGTACGATCTCGTAATTTATATTGTTCTGAGGTCCGTACATCATCTGCCGATCTCGGTCTGTCCAGATTGTTTTTTATAAGATTGACCCGATTGGATGTTAATTCAGGTGGTTTGTTGAACGCATCGGCTGGCGCATAAAATTTGGATTTACCGTATTTTTGTGCGTCGTCATAGGCTTGACTATATCTGTCAATGCCGTCTGCTGGTCTGCCACGTCCTGGTAAACTGTTGTTGTACATCCCCTGATGTTGTCCGCCTGCTATAGATTTTTGGCGGGAATAACAATTAGAACACATGTACGCAAAATCGGGACTTCCGTACAGATTGCAGCCTGGAGTTACGCACATATTCTGGTTAGCATTGTTGGATATTTCGTTAACTCGACTTCGTATTTCTTCCCCTTTCTGACGTTTTAATTCCCGATCCTTTTCATATCTTTCTCGAGCGTTATGCATGTAATTTTTAACCATTAGTTGCTGGTTTTCCGTGCGCTGTGTTGAGAGTCGAGCACACCAGACACGATCTTTATCAGCGGCGGTTGCTATGGTAGTGATAACTTTCGTACTCTGTGTAATAATGCTGCCTACAGAAGCTTTCCTCTGACCAGATTTTTCACTATCTTGACTTGCTTTTGCTGCTTTACCAAAATTGCCGAAATTCTTTTTTATTTTTTTGCCAACTGTTTTTCCGATACTACCAAATTGTTTCCCAATATTTTGCATCTGTTGCGTTACCTTGGCGTCCTTCTTCTTTTCTCCTTTACTTACACATCCCACATTATCATCCGAATCGTACGAACCAATGGAATTCTTATCCGATTCCATATCATTCTCAAGGTAAAAATTGGGTATCGGAAGTTTTTCCACGTCCATAAATTTTTGCAGTAGATTTAATTTATCTTCGTTGGACGTGTCACTAGTAGTTTTATTACTGGATTTATTCCAGTCATATTTAGCACCAGGATCGAAATAAAAGTGAACAGGAAGTAGCTGAAATTCAGGATCAACCAAAGGAATGGCGGCTGAAAAAGAAAAGCAAAATTGTATACAATATGAAAGGAATTTATTTATACTGTTTGAATGGCATTAAGTAATTGAACACATTAAAATAAACACCACAGAATCCCAGTGGAAAAGTTGCTCAGTAATATACAGTAATTGTATTCCATAGAATTGTCACCTGACTGCTAGTATAGTACGGCAAATTAATGTTGATGGAACAAGTTTTTGTTATACCTGAAATTCTTCAGAAACATAAGAAATAAAAATAAACATTTCTATGGATAACAATTACTGTTTTTCTATTGAAGCTATGTTTCAATAAAGTTTCTCTTATTGTTATCAAGCACATTACTGATACAGAGGTGTGAAATATATATATACTATGTACAATCTAAGCATTCAATGAAACCATTTAATTAATGAAACCATATGTTTGGAATTTATTTGTTTGACAGGCCATCAGGAAAAAGGGTCCACAGCGATTCTTTTCTTGATCGCCGATTGAATTATGTTTTGTCAACATTTAAACATATATTATGCAAGAGCTAAATCTGCCTATTGTAGATCTTTCTTTAGGTCTGAGATGTTATCTAAATTATTAATTAGACATTAATCAACTTATCCAGATCATAATCAACTCTTGATTTCATAGCTAGCAGCGATATTTTCAGGATAAGGATCCGATTTGCTGCTCAACATTCATTCATGATTAAATCGTGAAATGGATAATTGAGACTACAATTTTATCCCACTGACTTTAGTAATGATGATCGAGGTTAGGACGAAAATTCAATTGCTAAATTAGCGGGTCAGGGTGAATCAATTTGACTGAAATTTTCAGCTAATTTCCTTTTCCATTACCTAGTTTTGAACTGTTATAGTGAGAACTGCCAGCTCTATATCTAATCTGCTATAATGTATCTGTATGTTGTTAATGTTACCATGACTACTGAGAGCACTCGACAAGATGCAGGTCTTAACCAGTAAGAGGAAATCAGAGGCCCCGGAGAAAGCCAACGAGGTTGGACAGGCGACCCTACTCCTTGCCATGTACAACCAGAGATTCAAAACCGAGCTAGTAGTTGACTCAATGGCAGACCTCATGATACAGCGACGCATGCTAACCATTCAGCCATCCAACCCCCAAGATCCCTTGGCAGCTGGAATTCAATATAAGAGTAGGCTGTAGCGCTGCTGCCGGAGAGAAATTTCTCTCATAGCACACTGTATGACGTATGCCTGTCTTCATTAAGTTAAAACAGAACAACAGGAAGTTAAATCCCATTTCATTTCATATACTAATGCCACCTTTCATGGAAGAGTTCACTCCCCTTTGTACAAATCTTGTTACGCTTTTACCTGGTGGATGGTTTGGATTTTCTTGTTCCATTGGCACAAGAGCTGAGAAATGAGCAGCATCATAAGTCAGCAGTAACGGTGATCTATAGTAACGTGATCCACACTCGAACGGAAGATAAATACCACCAAACGGAATAGGTGCCAGCGCCTCACCACTGGAATCTTTCAACACCTTATCTGCTACAATAATTATAGGTCGCTCTAAAACATGCGACAAAACAAACACGTGGAACTCTTCCAGGCTTTCATAAACAACTGGTGTATCAGACCTAGAATAGATAGAAAAATATAAATAAGTTCTACTATATAAAGGTTACGCAAGAGACTCTCTATTCTTGGGTGGTTGGGATGGCCCAGTGGTCTAGAGTGTCAAGCTTTGATCTCTCTGTGGTTAACACTTCTAATTTTAAGATGTGGTTTAGGTAAAATTTCCGTCACTGCATGATGCCCGTCTTCATTAGCCCAGTTCAGAGCAGAATGACGTTAAAACCCATTTCATTTCTTTTATGGGCAGTTTCTTTAGAAATGTTGATCTTATGAACACTTTGCTATAGGAAGAGCATCTTCAATAGAAGGCTTGATCTCGCCTTAACTACATACATCTTATCAAGCCCTTCATATAATACCCTGCATATTTTGCCACTAAGTTTGATTGGCACAAGCCCAGCATGGGAACCTATCAGATTCATCGATCGTCGTGAATACCAAGTCTCAGGCTTTTAGCTAAAATGCCTACATGTGACAATCGAGTTGCAAAGTTCAAAGATCGATCAATGTCACGGTAGCTGTTTTTCCATGAGTTTCTCAATTCAAAAAGCCCTGTTTGTTTAAAGTGTGTTATGTGCCACGAACTCTGATTGGACAATGCTAATTAGTCACGTGTAAAAACAACGAGCGCAAAGTTTGGGAATTGCTGAGTATTGAAGCAACGGTTAGATGTTTTAAAACCAACGAGATTGAGAATGTGCCCCTATCTCCATGCCACATGTGCTCACACCAGGGATCGAAACCACAATTATCAAATAAACTATTTTACCCCTGTGTTAATGGACTATCACAACAACTATGCCTTCTATTACTTTCTTGATCGGGTAGTGTTCTAGGCTTCGGTGACGCAAGTTTAAGTAGATTTGCCCACTCAGCATCCCACTCCGACTCGGAAAAAACTAAACCAGACTGAAAATATGAAAAAATTACAACTTTATAAAAGAGAGAGAGAGAGAGAGAGAGAGAAATGGACTTATATGTCTACACAAATTAGGTCATTTCAGGACTAACACATGGTTCAATTTCATATCAATAATTTGCTGTGCATAGGGATTTTTACCAATGTGAGGAAAACCGGTGGACCATGAGAAAACCCACGAGGTTGGACAGGCGACCCTACTCCTTGCCACTTATAACCTGGAAACCGAAACCACGCCGGTTGACTCAATGACAGACTTTATGATGCAATGTGCATGCGCTAACCATTCGCCCATCTTACTCCATGGAATGCAAGGTATGATCGACATTAACAGTAAATGTACCCATATAGAAATAATGCAGCATAATATTGTTTTAATATCAAATAATTGCTTTAACTATATTTCCTATATATATCATTTCCACACGAAACTGTATATATGTTCGATTTTACAATTCATTATACCTAATCTTATTTTTATGTATATTATGTTTATATTTAATGTTTATAATTTTTGTATACCAGGGAAAGAACTTATATAGGCCTTGCCTGTTGTTCAATCCTATTCAAATGAATAAAATATCGTTTAAACTAAACTAATGCAGCATAATTACCTCTTTATTGGTAATAGTCTGTTGCCATCGCCATCTTCTATATAAGGCATCCCTATAAGTACTTTTGGTTAATAGATCATACAGAGCATTCCTCAATATTAATTCTCGGTCATGTACTCCCCACATAGCTACAAAAAAAATAAATCAATAGTCATAAGCAAACTCATACACTTCTATTTCAAAAGTCAAAAATATTTACCTAAGTTATTATTATGAACTAGCAGGATGCCCGGCTTTCGTTCAGGGCCCAAATGCAGCCAGACCCAAACCTAAGTTATTATTATGAACTAGCAGGATGTCCGGCTTTCGTTCGGGGCCCAAATGCAGCCAGACCCAAATGTCCTGGGGAGCCAAAATTTGATGCCTAAAGATTTCACTAGGTCATGCAGGTTAATTTGATACCACATACGTGGTAATTCGCCAGGTACCTAGACTTTAAATTCAACTGGGGCCCAACTTCATGTTGGTTAATTTTAAATCACATATGTAGGGGTGGAATGCGGCAACGAAGCATGATGATTGAACATAACTTTGATTTTATTTAAATATGAAATGAAATGGGGTTTAACTTCCTACTGTTCTGCTCTGACCAGGCTAATTAAGAAGGTCATATATGCCATACGGAGTGTCACTGGCCAACGAAGTACATCTACATTTCCCGACATGGTTCCCCCCTAGTAAGTGATGCAGGATGGAGGATGGGACGAAAAACCAAGGTCTGGTGTACACGTTAAATCTGATTTCATTTCGTTTTTAGGTAGTAAATTGTAAGAATAAAACAAGAAGACATACCCAGTGAAGCTGCATGAAGTAAACAATTACCATCACCAGTAGTTGACATTGGCCACAACCTCTGACATATTCTCATCTCCGCCCACCAGTTTAATCGACCTACAACATTTAAAGGGACAATCCCGATAAGAACAGAGACTCAAAAATTGAAGTCCGAGCATTTATGAAATTTATGGACCAAAACATAGAGGCATAGTGTATTTACCTTGTCTCAAAATTTCAGCTCAAAATATTGAGTCGTTTTGACGTTAACGTCAACACTGCTTATCCGGACACGTAACCCTTTAAAGATTTCGGGTTAATTTTTTCATTGGGTGACCTGCTAATTGATTCTCGTTTCTTGAGAGGTCTATACAGTGAATGACCCATGTACTGTACTTGATAACCAAAGGTAAATTTCACCTACATATTATTTTTATACAAAAAAGTCTGGTTTTATCCCTATTCTGTATAATACAACGGTCTCCATTTCCAGATGAAGACTGTCAGGTTGAAGTTATTTACAAGCTTATCACAAATATTGGGTTAGTTGGTCGGCCTAAGGTAATGGGTTTTAAGGGATTTTAACACAAAATTAAGCAGTTTTATTCCCCAAAAAGTTATCAGGATTGGGCCTTTAAACTCCACTATATTACCATCTTATTAACCATTCGGCCATTAGCCTCGGTCTCCATTTCATGATTTAATCATAAATGAAATTTGAGCAGCAAACCAGATCCTAATCCAGTAAATATCACAGGCTAGATACGGCATTGAGAACAGATTATGGTCTTGTCATGTTAATATCTAATTAATAGTTTGTATAATATATCAGGCCTAAAGAAAGACCTACAAAAGGCAGATTTAGCTCTTGCATAATGTATGTTTAACAATTCATTAAAATAATTTGAACTATTTATGAGATATGGTGACAAACCTGCTTGTTCAAGTGAAACCAATGTTGAAGTTTCAACTAACTCTTTCTGTAAGAAAGCCCTGAAGCCGTCGTTATGTACAGTTAAATCGGGTAAAACAAACGTTAATATATACATGTGATCATGGCTGTCCTCCTCAATATCATGTAATATACAACTTCTTGTTTCCGTCAACAAAGACGCATTCTCCATTATATTCGATATTCCTCTTTTTAATTTTGGTTCTAGAAAAGAAAAATTGTTTAATTCATTATTGATATTTAAAATACACATGTGAGTGAACACGTTAACCATTCGGCCATTCCATGCCCCCCCCCCCCCCACGAAACATCGTTATAAAATCACTGACATAAAATTACATCATTTTATCTTTGACACTAAATAAGAGAGCATTTATCGTATTCTTTAAAGCAGCTATTCAAAATCTCATGAAATTCTCCTCTCCCCAACACCTTGCCCCAACCTGACTTTAAGCTCTGTGATCATATGCATTACCATATTCCTGTAGTAATAGCCCGAGAAATTCCTTAATAGCCATTGCTCGATTGCTTTATGATACTTAAACTTTTGAGGGAGTGTGTCTATTCTTCCTGTTCAATCAAATCTATCCATGGCAGTCCTTTGTTTAATCTGGGGTCTTCCCTAAAAATTGTGTAAGCACTGTTGGTCTGCAAGCAGTATTGTTTACATTGTTTGCCATTTTGTTAGCCTCGCCTGTCACGCAAGTAGTTTTCCTGCAATATTCTGCAATGCACTGGTTAATTGGGAGTAATGTCATGTAGAGCTGGGCGATATTTCGGTATTTCGATATAAAACCGTCACGGAAAAAAATACCGTGAAAAATACCGTCTTCAGAAAAATATCGAAAAACCGAACATACCGCGATATATCGCGGTTTTGATTTTTTGGATGATATTTTACATATAGTGATTATATCGCGATATTTTTTGAAAATATCGCGATATCTGTTTCTAGGTATATCGCCCAGCTCTAATGTCATGTAAACATATCTGTAGCTCTGTTTAAACCTGAATTAGATTGTTATGAAATTTGGTAATGATTCTTAATCGGACTATTGACCAGTCATAATTTGGGAAACTTGCTTTCGATAGAGCAGTGTTTGAGTGGGATTAGGTCTAATCAAATGAAACACTTCGAGGAGTATGATGAATTACCTGGTTTATTGGTACTTGTTGAAGATTGTTCGGTTTTAGGGGGTGTTTTCTCTTTAGTATATGCTTGTGATGACCTCTGACCCTGAGAAGGGTGTGGTTCTTCGATCACAGCTTTTTGTTGTACAAGTCGTTTGGGTGACGAGGTTGTGTTGGTTGATATAACCTGTATTGGTATTATTCGTTCATTTGACGGAGGCTGTTGACTTCCATCAGTCTGTAATGGTTCCACAGGAAACCTGGGAATTGTAGATCTTACAGAAGGATTAGTGGCCGAGCCTGAGATTGTGGAAGACCGTGTCGACACCGGGATACCATAACCAGTTTCTAATCCAGACCGACTATACTCCTGACTCTCCACAAACCCTCCCATTCTACCAATAGTATGACTTCCTGTTATTTGGCGGGGATGCTGAGCCATATTTCGATCCTTGCACATTTTCTCAATAGAGCCATAAGCTCGCTTTAAATCCCAGTTATTCTCTATAAAATATAATGATATTAACATTAAAGAGAGAATTTCATATTTTCTAAGAAAGTCAAAACATAATCATTCTATGTCTTTTGCTCAATAGGTTGTCAACTGACTATTTCCCACTCTTATAAATCACTAACAGCGGAAATAATAACACAATTACCTCCCTTGTTTTTCTATTCCCCCATGCAATAACTATCTTCAAACGTTTGAATTTGAAGTTGAAAATGCCATTTTTGCCAATTTCTCAACTGGCAATAGTGAATTAAAGGACTGTTTATAGTTATTATCTATTTTAAAGGGCCAATCCCGATAACTGTTTGGGTAATAAAACTGCTTAATTTTGTGTTAAAATCCCTTAAAACCCCTTACCCAAGACTGACCAACTAACCCGACATTTATGATACGCTTGTAAATAACTTAAACCTGATAGTCTTCATATGGAAATGGAGACCGTTGTATTATACAGTATCTGGATAAAACCAGACATTTTTCTATAAAAATAATACGTAGCTGAAAATTAGCTTTTGTTATCAAGTACAGTACATGGGTCATTCACTGTATAGACCTCTCAAGAAACGGGAATCGAATAGCTGGTCACCCAATGAAAAAATTGACCTGAAATCTTAAAAGGGTTACGTGTCCGGATAAGCAGTGTTGACGTTCACGCCCAAACGACTCAATATTTTGAGCTGAAATTTTGAGACAAGGTAAATACACCATGCCTCTATATTTTGGTCCATAAATTTCATAAATACTCTGACTTTTATTTTTGAGACTCCCTTCTTATCGGGATAGTCCCTTTAAAAGGACAATCCCGATAAGAACAGAGTCGCAAAAATTAATGTCCGAGCATTTACGAAATTTATGGACCAAAATATAGAGACATGTTGTATTTACCTTGGCTCAAAGTTTCAGCTCAAAATTTTGAGTCGTTTTGACGTTAACGTCAACACTGCTTATCCGGACACGTAACCCTTTTAAGATTTCGGGTCAATTTTTTGATTGGGTGACCTAATAATCGATTCCCGTTTCTTGAGAGGTCTATACAGTGAATGACCCATGTACTGTACTTGATAACAAAAGGTAAATTTCACCTACATATCATTTTTATAGAAAAAAGTCTGGTTTTATCCAGATACTGTATAATACAACGGTCTCTGTTTCCAGATGAAGACTGTCAGGTTTAAGTTATTTACAAGCATATCACAAATATCGGGTTAGTTGGTCGGCCTTAGGTAATGGGATATTAGGGATATTAACACAAAATTAAGCAGTTTTATTCCCCAAAAAGTTACCGGGATTGACCCTTTGAGGCTTTATTTTAATATATTTTAAAAATATGAAATTACCGCTTTAAAGGGACAATCCCGATAAGAACAGACGCTCAAAAATTAAAGTCCGAGTATTTATGAAATTTATGGACCAAAATATAGTGGCATGGTGTATTTACCTTGTCTCAAAATTTCAGCTCAAAATATTGAGTTGTCTGGACGTGAACGTCAACACTGCTTATCTGGACACGTAACCCTTTTAAGATTTCAGGTCAATTTTTTCATTGGGTGACCTGATAATCGATTAACGTTTCTTGAGAGGTCTATACAGTGAGTTACCCATGCACTATACTTGATAACAAAAGGTAAATTTCACCTACATATTATTTTTATAGAAAAAAGGCTGGTTTTATCCAGATACTGTAAAATACAACGGTCTCCATTTCCAGATGAAGATCGTCAGGTTTAAGTTATTTACAAGCGTATCACAAATATCGGGTTAGTAGGTGGGCCTTAGGTTATGGATTTTAAAGGATTTTAACACAAAATTAAGCAGTTTTATTCCCCAAAAAGTTATCAGTATTGGCCCTTTAAACTATAGGCTACAACTAATAATAATAATAATAATAAATTCTTTATTTTCAAAAGGGTGAAAAATTAGGCTTTGCAGCCTGTTTACAATTCTGCCCTTAAAAGATAACAGAACAAACACATTTAGTTATATGGGAATACAATCACTGGTTTAGTATACACAAGCACAACGTTTCGCTAAGTATCTTCTTATCGTTCGTTAACAATAAAACCATTATTATATAGATTCCATACTTCAGCGTTATGTAGATGCAGCTGTCTATTGTGTCTGAGCCATCTTAAATTTCAAACAGATTTCTTCAATTATGAATAAGATAGGGCCTACTTACTTAGAGAACTTTTTTATTGATTGGGATATCTCATTAAACAATGGAATATATTTAACCAAAATTGATTTCAAACACAAAAATTGTGAAATATTCAAATTAACATATTTTCCATAAATGTTTATAAATTTATTTTGGAAAATTATTTGATTTTCTGCGTACCATAAAATCAAACCGCTGAAAAAATACAAGCTTAAAAATGTTACTCACTTTCAAGTATTTCTTGTGCAAGGCGTCTGTCTGTGAGGGTATTTTTGACAAACTCATCCACAATTTTTGTTTTCTTCATATTTTCATGGTTCATGGTTGAGGAGAATTTGACATCCTATATCGGATGTCTTCTTAAATCAAACTGGATTCATATTTATTAAAAATCTATGAAATGAAAAAAAACCCCAATTATTAGGCAATGAGAAAGAGCGAGAAATGGGGTTTAACATCCAATCGACACAATCTAGATCTTTTTGGGACTTTATGGATCAATTTATTTCAATAATTCACTTGCGCAATTGGAGTAAACTGCAAGACCCGGGGAATACCCACGAGGTTGGACATACATACGGTGCATCCGGCAAATCTTTTACATTTGTACAGTCATTCGTGGGGACTGATATGCCACCCTATATGGCCGTGAAAAATTACCCAGTAAAATTGATATGGGTAAAAAATAATTTCCAACAACAAAGCCACTCCTGAATGTATGGGCTGCGTGTAAGAAGACATACGTTCGCAAACTTAAATTGGTTGGTAGTTGGAAGAAGATGATACTAATTCTAAATGTCAAAAAAAATAACCCCTGACTTCATCAGACTCAGTTCATGTTTCATGCTAATGCCTCAAACCTCAAACCAAAGTTTCTAAACTTGCTCATCCAGCCTTTTTTCTTAAGTACCCAATAACTGATTTTAAAGCCCCAATAACACTCTTGTTGTAACTGAATAATATGCCTCAATTTAAATTCTGGTCAACAAATTGTATTATTTTACAATATTCCAATTAATTGATGATATAAATTTCATTTTAATACACCTAATTTAAAAAATTGGAAAAATTCAACTTATTGATTTGAAAAGTCTAACGTAAACCTTTTCAAATGTGACTTGGATTTTAAAATATTTTCGAAACCTCTGGAAAAGTAAAATAGGATGTAATGGATAATTTACACAGCAGGTAAGACACTAAAACATCTAGTACTTAGAATAAGGCTATTATTTTTTTTCTGGAGTTACCAAGCCAGTAAGAGTGTTATTGTCCCTTTAAAGATCTGTTATCATTAAAATAACCCATGAAATATTTAAAGGAGCTAAATCGCTAACATTTGGGACTTAGAAATTGACAGAAGTGGGTCGCAACGCATATAATACTGTAATATGAATGTATATAAACTGATTTACATTCAATGGTTTCCGTTTTTACTCCAATTCCAAATCAGTTATGAACTTATGTTCCGCAAAATAAACCAGCAGTTTCAATTGAATGCAAATTTCTAACGTCTGGTTATTCCGGTCTGCATATGCCGTATGATTTGGTGCAACACGTCTAGCCTCGTTCCCCGAGCCTCTTGCTAGAACTGGGGCTGAAACGCATTATGGTACACGATTCGTCATTTCGTGTACCAATGGATAGTGAAATGTTTATTTTGTTTTAAATAATATTGGATATCAGAAGCCTATCTTTTTCCCCGGAAAGACCACAGCATCAATGTTGATTTAAATTGACAATAAATCGTGTTTTCAAAGTTGAAGATTTTGGATGATATCGAGTTAGAGACTTGGCTACTTTAAATGAGGTGTCAAGCTTCTAAATTGCCCAAATGTGTGGTGATTGTGAATCATAGTTTCTGAATGGAATGCGAAATGTGAAACAAGTCAAGCAAAACAAAACACAATTCCGTGATAAATAACATTGGTATGAATGCTAACACTGGCTTACATTTTAATTATCTGTCTAAATGAACAATTGTGGAGAACTATACAAGTAAAAATATCTGATAAGTTGAATTAAAACGGGAAATAACAGTTCAAACTAAACCTTCAACATCATAACGTCACTTTTCACAAAATCCACCTTCCGATGACTAGCGCATGCGTTGTAAATGTTTTATTTTAAAGAACAAATCGAAAGTAGAGTATAACTTTCGATAGGCATTGCTTTTGGACGAGGTTTTCAATGAAATTTACTTAGAAATTATTTTTTCCATTCTTATAGATAAATGTTTGTAGACTTGTGCTAAAAAATGTGGCATCTGTCTATATTTCGTAGAAATTAGAGTGTTTAGAATAGTCTAAACCATCAAGTGATTATTTAGGTCTGGACAATCGACTGTCTTCCCTAGGGGGCGCGTATTTCAAAATGGAGTGTTGCTAACCAAACATTTTAGTAAAAATATATTATTCATCAAATAAAGGACTTAAAAAAGTTTCAAGTGGCTTTTTGGAGATTCATTTAGCTTGATTATAATTTTATAATCGGTTTCCTTATTTTTTTAACTCATCATTTTTGATGCTTCTTTTGATTTCTTTTTAAAAACCATGTGTAGAAATTAACCAATCTGAGGATGTTGAACATTAGTTACTATAATATAATGTAACGATAACTATAGCTGGTTATCGTTACAAGTGGTACAGTCTAAGACCGTTGACGCAAGTTCAAATAGGTTAAAACGCACAATTGTCATTACAGTTTGTATTAAAATAAGTAATCATATCATACATAATGAAGTCTTAACAACTAAAAGAGTTACCGAACAGTTTTTCTTTGTGGTTATGCGTTTTACATTTTCTTAGCGGTGTTCTTGTAATGTGCAGGCAGCCATGACACAGGCCAGTTGAAATCTCGCCAAATACCGCGACGCCTTAACTCCGCCCATCTTTTTCCATATAAGGCAATGCCTACGATACGCTGACCCAGCACAGATACTATAAGAGAATCTCGGCTGAAATGTCAAAGACGCCAATTACATCCTTTTTTTGAACAATAAAATCTATTATCAGTTTTTGTCCAGGTTTGACCGACAAATTTATGCCCAACCTCCCCAACACGCAGTCTATTATTGTTTCTGACATATTTTCCCACGCTAAGGTCATTAGCATATAATTACGATCATATGCCATATATGGAAGGGGCGTATGATCACGTGAGTTGGATTGCGCATGCTCTATTTGACTGGGCGGCCATTATAATTTCAGAACTTGAGAATTTTCATGAAGGGATTTGATTTTATCAAATCATTTAATTATGCGGTAAGGCTTCACCTTTATTTCAATGGGAATTAATTTATTATATGTTAAGCTATGTGCAGTACAGTTTTGGGTTAGTGTCTGTGTAAATTAAGGGAGCTATAGGCCAGTAAACTTTTTGTAGTCATTTGACTACAAAACTTGCGCAAAGGAACTCTGTAGGAAAAGCCACTACTGTGCCTGAAGTATGACGGAAGGCATCAGTAGTGGAACCATTTCTAGTTGAACATACATGTCCAATCTTGAAACTGATGTTGGATTTTTATGGGTTGACTAAGTTAAGCAGTGAGAAATGTGTAGATGTAGATGGTATATGGACAAATAAAGGTATGGTTTTATCGAATAAATGTGAATTATTGTAGATTTGTTCCATAAAAAAATTGAATTTTTTTGAGAGATACCGGTAATCTAGAAAGACAAAAGCCTGATGATAGATTTATTTATGTGTTAACTAAAAACGTTGATTTGTTGAGTCCAACTGCTTTTCTTTCGCATTGCTTTTGGACGAGGTTTTCAATGAAATTTACTTAGAAATTATTTTTTCCATTCTTATAGATAAATGTTTGTAGACTTGTGCTAAAAAATGTGGCATCTGTCTATATTTCGTAGAAATTAGAGTGTTTAGAATAGTCTAAACCATCAAGTGATTATTTAGGTCTGGACAATCGACTGTCTTCCCTAGGGGGCGCGTATTTCAAAATGGAGTGTTGCTAACCAAACATTTTAGTAAAAATATATTATTCATCAAATAAAGGACTTAAAAAAGTTTCAAGTGGCTTTTTGGAGATTCATTTAGCTTGATTATAATTTTATAATCGGTTTCCTTATTTTTTTAACTCATCATTTTTGATGCTTCTTTTGATTTCTTTTTAAAAACCATGTGTAGAAATTAACCAATCTGAGGATGTTGAACATACATGTCCAATCTTGAAACTGATGTTGGATTTTTATGGGTTGACTAAGTTAAGCAGTGAGAAATGTGTAGATGTAGATGGTATATGGACAAATAAAGGTATGGTTTTATCGAATAAATGTGAATTATTGTAGATTTGTTCCATAAAAAAATTGAATTTTTTTGAGAGATACCGGTAATCTAGAAAGACAAAAGCCTGATGATAGATTTATTTATGTGTTAACTAAAAACGTTGATTTGTTGAGTCCAACTGCTTTTCTTTCGCATTGCTTTTGGACGAGGTTTTCAATGAAATTTACTTAGAAATTATTTTTTCCATTCTTATAGATAAATGTTTGTAGACTTGTGCTAAAAAATGTGGCATCTGTCTATATTTCGTAGAAATTAGAGTGTTTAGAATAGTCTAAACCATCAAGTGATTATTTAGGTCTGGACAATCGACTGTCTTCCCTAGGGGGCGCGTATTTCAAAATGGAGTGTTGCTAACCAAACATTTTAGTAAAAATATATTATTCATCAAATAAAGGACTTAAAAAAGTTTCAAGTGGCTTTTTGGAGATTCATTTAGCTTGATTATAATTTTATAATCGGTTTCCTTATTTTTTTAACTCATCATTTTTGATGCTTCTTTTGATTTCTTTTTAAAAACCATGTGTAGAAATTAACCAATCTGAGGATGTTGAACATACATGTCCAATCTTGAAACTGATGTTGGATTTTTATGGGTTGACTAAGTTAAGCAGTGAGAAATGTGTAGATGTAGATGGTATATGGACAAATAAAGGTATGGTTTTATCGAATAAATGTGAATTATTGTAGATTTGTTCCATAAAAAAATTGAATTTTTTTGAGAGATACCGGTAATCTAGAAAGACAAAAGCCTGATGATAGATTTATTTATGTGTTAACTAAAAACGTTGATTTGTTGAGTCCAACTGCTTTTCTTTCGCCAATGAAAAAATTAAGAGTTTATCAAACATCAGTAATATAAATTTTAAATTTATAAGTTTTAGTATGATATTGATACCGGTAACTGAACCTTCAAGCTAAAATAATAATAATATTTTGCAAGCATTATTTATATTCTTTGTTAGACATCTCTTAATCTATAGACATTCTTGGAAAATTGCCAGGCATAGTCTGTGTACATCTGAGAGTCTAATGTTAGATGTGATATCATCTTTCTTTTCTGTCATTTTCATTGTATGACGATTTGTGGACATTGGTAGCCTACTATGATTGGTAGGTGTCGGGAGGGAGTGGTATAGATATCTTAATTATAATTATTTATACAAAATGATACCCCCAAATTTAGATCCTACAGTAAGCCTATTTTCATCAATACTTTATTAGAAAAGATAGACTTGCTAACAAGACCGTGAAGCAATGATTCATTATTTATTGATGAAATCACAGTCTAATGAACAGTATATATATACTATATACAGAGTAAAAATCAATGAGAAAGATAGCATTTTAATTAAAGTCATATATAATGGAATCTAAGGCTACATGTATCTCTTCATACTGAATGTAAACCTTAAGACAAGAGATAAACACCTGAATTTGAGTTTGGCTTTAAATTCTTCAACTAAGAAGGGATGATTCAAAAGAAATTTATAAAAAAAAATTTTTTTAACATCTCGTTTTTGATGACCTTACACAAGAGGTAAACCTGAATTTGAGTTAAGACTTGGATTTTTTTAACTAAGAAGGAAATTTATTCAAAAGAAATTTGGAAAAAAAGGCACATTTTTGATGATTGATTGAATGTCTTTCTTCTTCAGCAGAGTGACACCTTAAAATGGGTACATTATATGAATGTCTGAGGGAAGCAAGGCTTGAGAAATACTATCCAACATTTCGGGCTAATGGCATCACAAGATCGGATGGTTTGGCCAACCTGACTTCAGATCAGTGTTCAGCAATGGGAGTAACATCGTTAGATGATAAGAGACGTTTAGAAGAGTTAATAAGTATTGTTCGATCCGTCCATTATAGTTCAAGTAGGCCATCATCGACACAGTTACACAGATCAGCTTCAGCTGGAAGAATTTTTCGATCCTCATCAAGAAGTGCTTCAGACTATTCACAGGTATTAAAGAAAGTTTGTGCCCTAATTACTATAAAAAAACTATGTGTTTAAGATTGATAATGATTTTTTCTTTTGTAGTTTTTAAATAAAGGAAGTTTGTTCTCTAATTACTGAATATAACTATGTGTTTAAGATAGATAATAATTATTGGTGCTTTCGCAGTTATATAAATAATTTTTCATTGCTATTCCAACTAATTTCTGGGCATTCGTTATTTGATGTCAGTTAAAGCTAATGGCAATAAATCTGGCCCCAAGTTCACGAAGCATTCTCAGACTTCAGTTGAGAATTTACTCAACTTCCAATACCTGTTTATAAGAAATATCTTTGATCAAGAAATACAAAACTTTGCACATAGTTTCTTATTAGGGTATTTGATACAGAAAAACAACAAAACTTGTATAAAGTGTTATATATTAGTTATAATAAGGTGAACAATTTTGAGTAAATTCTTGACTTAAGTCTGAGAATGCTTTGTGAACTCGGGGCCAGATTTTTGTCTCAAATAGGAAATAGTTAATATACTAAAGGTTCAGTTTCATGAAGGCTGAGAATGCATCAAAAAGAACAAAAACATTGATAAAATGTATATTTTTATGTCATTGAAAATTTGAATAGCATGACTTGATTATTCAAATAGCAAAGAGAGAGAGAAATGGGGTATAACGTCCACTCAACACAAACCACGTCATTTTGGGACTAACACACTGTTCAATTTTATTTCATCAATTCGCTTGTGCGTCTGGTTCTTTGCAAGTGGGAGGAAACTGGAGACCCCAGAGAAAACCCACAAGGTTAGACAGGCGACCCTACTCCTTGGAATGCACAAGTACAACCTGAGAATCGTAACCGTGCCAGTTGACTCAATGGCAGACCTTATGATACAACGCGCATGTGCTAACCATACGATAAATCCCCGATCAGTAGTCTCCATTACATTCATAATTATCTTTTCATTTATTCAGATTTACAATTATTAATCAAATCATTTTTTTCCGCTTTCAGCAACCAAAGCGATCGTCAGAATCTGTAAGAGACAGTTTTAATATCGGTGGTGGCAGAGGACTAGAAATTACGCGTGATGTAACTGTTCGTGATAGAACACCCAACTTTTCCGCCACATCTTATTTAGATATGATAGAATTATTGGCTGAAACAAGTTCTGAGGAATCAAGTGAGGAATCTCTCTCTGACGAGGAACTACCTGTAAGACTTCCCAGTAGAAACGATACGCCCAAACAAGGTAGAAATCCATTAGAAAGAGTTAAGCACGATTCTGGATATAATTATGGTGTTCCTAAATCTAAAATAGTTAAAAGACAGAAGTCCTCTCGTCATTCCGGTGAAGCAAGGATACGTGTTTGTGTTCGGAAAAGACCTTTGACAAAAAAAGAATCAAAATCTGTTGATGAAGACATAGTATTAGCTGAAAGTACGACCACGCTGACAGTCAATGAGCCTAAACTTGCTGTGGATTTAAAACCCTATACATTACAGGTAAGCTTTTATACATGTTTTTTCTGGAGCAGGAATCAGACCACAAGCTATACTCATCTTATTCTTCTTGTTCATCTGGGGGATGACACTGACATTATGCTTGGTTTCTGGTCCATAGCAAAATAGCACAGACAAATGAAAATGAAATCGTGTTTAATGTCCCCACTGGGCTAATGAAGATGGTTATATGCCTCACAGTGTGCTATGAGGGAAATTTTTCCCAGACAGTGCCACCACGGCCTGCTCTTATATTGAATTCTAACTGTCAAAAGTTCTTTTACGTGCACGCCAAAGTATACAAGAGAGCTTGTTTTTTGTCCCATCCAATTGACTATATGCTGTCCTTGCCAGATCCTCTGTTCTGCACCACTGACCAGATAGAACCAAGCCGGAAGATCCTCCTTAGGCATTGTAAGGGTCAAACACAGGAACTCCAGGTTAGCGAGCCAGTGTCTTACTGTCTGAGTTACCAGGTTAATCTTGTAGTTTTATTTTGCATGTAGTGCGGTACTCCTGCACTTACTATAAGATAATATTTCAGGAAGACCTGCAATAGGCAGATTTAGCTCTTCCATAATGTATGTTTGATTTATTATTTCAGCACGAGTTTTTATTTGATGAAGTTTTTGATGAAAATTGTACAAATGAAGATGTGTATGTCCGAGCAACAAGACCTTTAATAAGTTGTTTGTTTAATGGGTAAGTAAATAGAAATTTATCCCCAAGTATAAAATCAATTTCTGTCAGAATAAACTAACTTTATGTGAAATAATCAATGTGCACGCACATAGTCAACAAATTTCATTTAAAGAGCACATAAAATGAGAAAACTAGATTCATTGAGCCTATAGACATTGTTTACTATATGCATTTTATGTCAAGTTCACTCCAATCTGATTAGAATTAATTGAGATATTAACGTTTAAACATCAGACAGCCAAAAACGGTTTTCAAATTTTCAATTACAAGCTTTATCCGGTTGATTGGCTAGTGACGTCACAGGCACTACACATAATCTATACACATTATCTATACAATATAGCACTATCTGTACGATATATCACTGTATACACACCGCCAGTTAACACGTGTGTATTTGTCGGTCCAATTAACATTTGACTAGCGTAATCATTAATTTTACACGTAAGCTACATATCACTATACTATATAAGTCAAAGCATTTTCAAAAGCCGACCTTTCTCGTCTTAAGTTGTAATAGATTATATATTTGTGACTAGAATAGATTATAATTCACTAGTTGATCAACATCTCCAGCCCGTAAATCAGTACGTAATATTTTAACACGGTTATCGGTAGTCATATCGACAAATAAACCGACAGAATGAAACGACACAAGACGGTGCAGATAAAAACATGTGTCTTCTAAAGGTGCGGCAAAGGGGGAGGGGGGCGAATAGAAGAGCCGTCTAAGCTGGTATCTCAGGTACACGGTAACGTCGCATTCTGATTGTGAATTAAATAATAAAGTAAATTTTTTTTTTCTTTATATTATATAAAATTGTATATTATTAATATTACATTGGTAGTTTAGTAATTTGTTTAAAAAGGCATAGCCAACTTTCCTGCCATATGCGACATGCTTTCAGCATGTCTGTTATTGGCGTACGTGACCATTTTCAGCTTTTTCGCGCCAAAATCAACCATTTTACACATTTCTTAGTAAGCCATGCCTTATATGGTAGACGAAGATTTCCATGTGACATTGAGATCGTGTAACGCTATTTTAGTGATAACGGAGCTTTTTGTTATAAATACAGAGTAATTATTCGACAAATACAAGTGAATTTGAGCCATGTTACTTTCGCTATTACAAACTATCGATAGTTTGCTTGACTATCGCAATTTTTATCGATAGTTTCTTTTTTCTATCGATATACACTATCGACAGTCAAACTATCGCGATGCATCGATTGTTTGATGTATCGTTACACCCCTAATGATTATTATTTGAAACCATTTCGTTTCTTAAAAGCCGACAATTGATTATTTCTATCGGCTTAAAAGATGTCCGTAGCGCCGGCTATAACAATT
This sequence comes from Patella depressa, assembly GCA_948474765.1. Lineage (NCBI taxonomy): Eukaryota > Metazoa > Mollusca > Gastropoda > Patellidae > Patella > Patella depressa. The sequence continues at coordinate 77,874,230 of OX419716.1, forward strand.
TCACACCAATCTTGTTTCAATCAGAAGCCAATTATTGTTGGCTTACGGTCGGCTTATTCTGATAAAAAAAAAAACACATGGGGAATATGGCTACAACAACTGTCTTTATAAAACAAATTCTTCCGTAGTCAATTGTTATTTAATTAGGGGGATTAAGGAATCAGTCAGGCGTTAACGAATACACACGCCGGGTGTATATAGGTAATTAAGGAATAAACATCCCGAATATGCATTCGGTCACTGTGACGTCACTGGCGTCTGAGGGGATTAAGAGTGTTTTCAATAATTGGCCAAGTCGTTTTTACGGGAGGTCTATATTTGCGACTTTGAGTGACGATATCTGAATTAATTTTCATCAGATCGACGTTAAACTGCCGTAAAATGCATATAGTAACCAATGTTTATAAGCTCAATGAATTTAGTTTCCTCATTTTATGTGCTCTTTAAGGTTATTGAAAGATTTGTCGTTATTGTTGTATAGTGCTTTCAATTCATATCTGTTGTTAACTAGGAAACTAGTTAATATTATTTTGATTCCAATATGGCGGTGGCCTAGTGATTTAACATGGGAGATGCTAATTGTAGGTCATTTGGGGAGTCTCAGGTATTTCCCCAAGACCAAAATGGCCGCTTTATATCAATGAATATTTTGGGGAATACTAACCCGAACTCTAACCCTAACCCTTTATATCAATGAATATTTTGGGGAATACTAACTCAAACTCTAAACCTAACCCTTTTAAGAGGAGTTAAAGGTAAATTTGATGCAAGGTCAGTCCTCTAAAAAGAGTTAGGCCTAATATTCCTCCAAATTCTGATTTGTGTAAAAGCGTTCTTTTTGGTCTCCGAAAACACCTGAGCCTGCCCAACCGACCTACATGGTATCTCCTGTCTAACATAACACTATGAGCATTAGTAGATCATCAATTCCGTTGTCTGCTCCCCAGTCTTGTGTGTGACGCAGAGTGATCTCGCCTTTCTAACCTCATAAGTTTTCTCAGCGTTCTCATGTTCTTTTTACTGCAAAAGTCCACTACACACTAGTGAATTATTGAAATAAAGATATACATATTAATCCCAAAATGACCTTATTTGTATTGAGTGGAATCCACTGGATTTTGAATCAGAAACCCATACTAAACTTAGGGTGTCTGTCTATGATTAGCTTCACTTGAGAACATACACTAAGCTAGTTGACGGACATTGTAAGTCCTAAATCGACGATTTTAGTTGAAAACACAAAGTATACTTCAAGAATTTTGTTGAGTATTTATTCAGCTTCCATTTAAAAAAATTTGCTTTTGTATTTGTGTGTATGACAGATGTGAAACTGAGTAGAATCGTATTATAAAACAGTATACTAATTTTGGACATGGCGGCCATTTAAGACAGAGATCTACGCTCAAAGTATGAAGTATATGGATCTCTGTGAGCGGAATGTCAGAAACCCAGATGTTCAGCCCCATATGTCTCTCTTTTTTTTTAAAACTATATTATATTCAATAAGAAAAGGATTGGGGAACAGGCTACGCCTATATCACCCCTCTCCCTTCAACAAAACAATAATTTCTTTATTCCAGGGGTAGTGCTACTTGTTTTGCGTACGGCCAGACTGGTGCAGGTAAAACGCATACGATGATTGGTAATGCTCAGACACCCGGTCTTTATCTACTAGCAGCCAATGATATCTTCTCTCACATACAGAGTGGTAAAAACGGTCCCGGCCTACATGTGTGGGTCAGTTTTTTCGAGATATACTGTGGTCAACTGTTCGATCTCCTGAATAAAAGAAACAGGTTAGATTGTTCATTTTGCATTATCTAATTGTGAACTATTATAGCAATAATTTATCAAATGATTAAACTAGAGAATTAAACCATGTGTTAGCCCTGAAATGACTTAGTTTGTGCAGAGTGGACATTAAACCCTCTCTCTCAGAATAAAATAATTTGAATGAAATTTTCAATATATTCATTTTGGATTATCTATTTTTGAACTATTATAACAAGAACGACGGCCTGTTTATCTGCATCTTTGAAATATATAATTTATCAAATTATTAAACTAGATTACATCCAAGAGAAGATGGATCTCAACGTGTTTGCATCGCTGGTTTAACAGAAACAGAGGCTGTTGATTCAAAAGTTTTGGTTGAGGTGAGGAAGAAATTATCCATCACCGTTATTCCCAGTGTTCTCATCCTGTTCTACTCTACTATACACTGGGTTAAATCATAGGATTTCCATGATATCAAATTATCTGCCCTGGCTTTGATTGTAGCTAAAGTCTATGAACCAATCAAAACACAGCTTACAAACCAGTTGTTTGTACTTTTCTCATTTAGACTAGCTCCTAACCTTGGCCGATGATAGTTACTTCTTTTTGATAACTTCCTTTGCAATTAACGATTATTGGGATTGGTTGATAAAAATAGCACAATCATCATAGGCGGTTAACTTGAAAATGTTTCCTTTCCATAGATTAACCCCAGGTATAGTGGAGTAGAAAGGAACGAAACCACTGGGAATACCGAGGAAGGAAATTATCCGACTTTTTGAACAATTGAGACATTTTTTTTTTACTATTTATTTCATACAATACGGATCTTTTAATGTTTGGAAATTTATTATATGCGAGCTCTGAGACTTGTCCTTGTTTGTCCCCTGTTATTTATTTTATGTAGAAGGGTCCGCAATGATTGTTACAAGCAGTACAAGATTTAATGTATGTTTGTCGATTTATCAGATTTTAATTTTTCGGTCACTGTTAGAAAATAAACCGATGAAAAGTCGAGTTTTGTCACGATCGCCTAGGATCTCTTTTCCATTGCCACTATGTTGTTAAGTTAAATAGACATTTGTAGCGCCTCCTATAATATTACATACAGAGTTACACCCCCTGTGAATCGGTGGCAATATCAAGTGCTTTTTTGATAAAATTAAATTAATTCATCGATTTGCTTCACAAAAATGGATAAATATTATCGAATGCATCACAGTGATAGACAGTAGTATTGGTACAAAATGACAAGTTTACGGAAGTTATGTCCGAGATTCAGCGACGGCCAAATTTACCAATGTAAGTATTGGTGTTCGCTTCCAATGCATTCAAGCGTAATATTAGTTTATGTCAGCACAAAAAACACCAGATTTTATTAAGATGCCACTCCGGTTAAGCAGTCAATCGTAAAAATTCCCTTTGGTGGCTGCTTAATGCAGATTCTACTGTAATTCTGTAAGAATGATACATAGATGTATGTTATGTTTTGTCAGTAGAATGATACATAGATGGTTTATGTTCTAGGTATTAGAATATGGTAATTCTGTAAGAAGTAAAGGTGCCACAGGAGTGAATCCTGATTCGTCACGATCTCATGCTATTCTACAGATGGAACTAAGAGATAACTCTGATATACGGAGGGGCAGGTAAGTCATGTTGGCCTTAGTATAAAACTTGTCAGCTATATAAATATTAAGAATACCAGAACAATGTACTATCGTGTCAGTACATTACAATGTCTAGGGAGGGTTGGATGGCTGAAGGGTTAACAAGTGCACACTGTATTATAGGGTCTTTCATTGTGTCGGGGTTAGGATGGCCTACTGGTCTAGAGTGCCGTGCTTCGACCTCTAGCTGGCTGATTACCTCTGGCTTGCGGCTGTGGATTCGATCCATTGTGTGAGCGTATGTGGCATGGAGATAGGGGCGCCTTCTCAACTACGTGGGTTTCCTCCGGCCACTCCGGTTTCTTCCCACTGCTAAAGACCCCTACGCGCAAGCGAATTATTGAAATAAAATTATGTTAGTCACGAAATGACCTAGTTTATGTCGAGTGAAAGTTAAACCCCATTTCTCTCGCTCTCGCTCTCTCTCTCTCTCTCTCTCTTTTAATGAGTCAACTGGTGTGGTTTCTCTTTCATTGAGTCAACTGGTGTGGTTTCTATTCCACGGTTGTACGTGACAAGGGTTAGGGTCGCCTATCCAACCGCGTGGGTTTTCTCCGGTTGACTCTATGACAAACTACTGCTAAAGATCCCAACGTGCAAGCAAATTAATGAAATAAAATTGAACCAAATGTTAGTCCCGAAATGATCTAGTTTGTGTCGAGGGGACGTTAAACACCATTTCTCACTCTCTCATAAAGAACCCTTTCATGGGCTGAGACATCCATGAACATCTTTTTACTGTGATATAGCTGGGAAAATTTTCACATGGCCAAAGGATATTTGAATATTAACATGTTTTACACTATGATTGGCTATGCTATTTAGTAGTATTATCTTGTCTTTCGCATGGCCAAAGGATAATAGAATATTAACATTGATTATTGGTAATTTTAAATTAAACTTGTGGTAGTTAGTTTTTAAAAACTTAGTTTGCTACACCATATGTTACCAAAGCACCACATTTCATGTAGAAGGTGTTCATCCATTAAACAAATATATAATAATTTGATTTCAGAATATCCTTTATTGATTTAGCGGGAAGTGAGAGGGCAGCAGATGTAACCGATACAGATAAACAGACGCGACTAGAAGGAGCAGAAATCAATCAGAGTCTGCTAGCTGTATGTTATTTTATAAGCATAATAATCACATTCAGTAGGGGGGGTTGGGATGGCCTAGTGGTATAGAGTGCCGCACTTCGACCTCTAGCTGGCCAGTCACCTTGCGGCTGTGGTTTCAAGCCCTGGTGTAAGCGTATGTGGCATAGAGATAGGGGCGCCTTCTCAACCTCGTGGGTTTCCCCCGGGCACTCCGGTTTCCTCCCACTGCTAAAAACCCCTACGCGCAAGCGAATTATTGAAATAAAATTAAACCATATGTTAGTCCCAAAATGACTTAGTTTGGGTTGAGTGGACGTTAAACCCCATTTCTCTCTCTCTCTCACATTCAGTCCTAGAGGTCTATATGCTTCAGTTAAGGGGTGGGGTTGGGGGGTGGATGGATGAAGGGTTAGCGGGAGCGCTTTGCATGATATGGTCTGTCATTAAGTAATCCAGCGTGGTTTCAATTCCCAAGTTGTACGTGACACAGAGTAGAGTCGTCTGTCCAACATCGTGGGTTTTCTCTAGGTCTTCTGGTTTCTTCCCACTGCTAAAGACCCCTACGTGCAGTCAAATTTCTTTAAAATAAAATTTAACCATGTTAGTCCCGAAATGACCTAGTTTGTGTTGGACATTAAACTTGAGCCCCTTATACGTGACAAGGAATAGGGTCAACTGTCCAACCTCGTGGGTATTTTCTGGGTCCTGCAGTTTCCTCCCATTGCTAAAGGCCCCTGTGCAAATTACTGAAATTAAATTGAACCATATGTTAGTTCCTAAATGACCTAGTTTATGTTGAGTGAAGGTTAAGCCCTATCTCTCTCTCACTCTCTCTCTCTTTCTCTCTCTCTCTCTCCCTCTCTCTCTCTCTCTGTCTCTGTCTCTGTGTTTCTCTCTCTTTTTCTCACATACATTTACATTTTAATTGTAACATAATAGATTAATGGGTTAAATTTAATCACACATTGTGGAATTATTCCCCCATGTTCAAATTTCTTTTTAGTACTTTAAATGATTCTGTTATTTTGTTTACAGTTGAAGGAATGTATTCGTTCAATAGATCAAGACTCACGGCATACTCCATTTCGACAGAGTAAATTAACCCATATTTTAAAAGATTCCTTTGTTGGAAATTCCAAGACCTGTATGATAGCCAATATATCTCCGACTCAATCAGCATGTGAAAATACACTCAACACTCTCAGATACGCTGATAGGTAAGATATTCTTCACAAGGCATTTAGAAACTGGACAGAGCAATAAACTACAACACATACTTATGGAAAAAAGCTACTTATTTATTAATACAGTAATACAAAATTGTGAGGTCAATATATACAGAAAAACTATAACAACTATTCCTGAGACCACACAGGACAACGTCACCTAAATAAATAAGTAGCTGTCTTTCCTTTAGTATGTGTTGTAGTTTATATTCTTCACAAGTTTTGGTAAATGATAAAATAAAATTAATCGGTTTGGATGAATTTGAAACATCTCTCACACGTAGGGGGTTGGATGGCCGAATGGTTGGCACTGTTTCATAACGTCTGTCAGTGAGTCAACTGCTGTGGTTTCGATTCCCTGGTTGTACGTGACACGTCGTGGTATCGCCGTTCCAACCCTGTGGATGTTACACATGATAAGGGGAATGACACTGACATGTCGCAGTCTGAAAGACGATATGAAGGATGAAAAATGGTGATTGGTATGGGTCATTTTATGTATGCAGTAACTGTATTTCGAAAAATCTTTTTGAATTGTTAAAATGAATCCATTTCAATACCAGTGAGGTAACTAAAACATGTCTGACAATTACGTTTATACTGATTTATATATATTTTTTTTTTAAGAGTAAAGGAACTAAAAAGAGATTCAAAGAATACCAATATCAGTCAAACCGTCAACCTTTTAATGAATATCCCGATTACCGCCCCGTCTGTGTTTAATCCACATAATGTCTTGGCCTCGTCAACACCAATGAAATCACAGATGACAAGACACACATCCCACAGGCATCAAGAATTTCAAATAGATCCTTCAGAATCACCTATCAGGGGTCACAATCCTCAAAGGAAGTCTGTGAGGGGACAGTCTTCTAAACACAAATCATCATCGTCACCCACAAGGTCACAAAGTAATCGTAGTGCTACTGTTGCATCGAGATTCGTTGATATCCCAAGAAAGATGAAAGAAACGACACGATATTCACAGAGCCCAAAACAACCGTCTGCCGGGGCATCTGCTTCATATTCTGCTACCAGTGCTTATTCAGGAGCTTCAGCGTCAGCATCTTATAATCCTTATTCTGCTCCTGCCGTTAAAACACAGGCCTCGGCTAGTGAATCAGATCACACGGACACAGATTCTAACTCCAACAATATGACTTTACCAAAAGCTAATGAGGGTGCCATGCCTAACATAGCGATAGTTCGCTCAACCGACACTGAATTTGATTTTCTTACATCTGATTTTAACAATGTGGAAGAGATGAATGACTTAAACAAAAATGGAGAAAGCTATAGTTCAAAAGTTAGTCAGTCTTCTCACATTCCTGCTGCTCAAGCCTGGGGACCGGCTGAAGATCAGGAACCAGACCGGGTTCATTATCCTGGAGCACAAGTAAAGATGTTTCATAATGCTCAGTCAAATAAAATGAGCCAAGGTCAACAGATGGATGCATCACGACACGGCGCACATACGACGGGATATCAATTAAAACATAAAGAAGAATCATCTTTTGTTTTCGGTCCTGGTTACTTTACACAGCCCAATCAAGTTAAGACAGGTTCAGTTTCGTCAATAAATCCTACTCCTTCTACATCCCAGCCTAAGCCACACACTTCAAGACCAAACATGCCCTTATCTGTTGTAGAAAGTTTTGAAGACGATTTATTATTTGGTGAACCTGTAGCTGAAGATCGCACCAAAAGAAAACAAATATTTCAACAATCTCCACAACCAATATCTGCTGCCCCTGAATCCATGGGTTTACCACAACCTTATGTTTGGGGATCATCGATGGAAAATCAACCCAAACAAGGTAACGGTAATCTGACGCCAAGAAATGGGACCATGAATCAACTCTCAAATATTCCGGCTGTCATGCCTGCTCACAGTAGTGATCTGACAATATTTTCTCAACGATCTCCATTGAAACCAGAAACAGAACCCAGAAGGAAACCAGCACCAACAAATGTTTCGCCATCTCCAAGAAGTGGATCTCTGTCCCCAAAATCTAGAACACCACCTCTGTCCCCTAAATCAAGAACTCCCCCATTGTCTCCGAAGTCACGTCCACCGGCCTTGAAATTGAGAGTAAAGAAGGCTGATTCCCTTCCGTCCACCAGTCCTGTACCAAAATCACCTGCCCATAGCGATGATTCTTCTGACAGTGTACGTGCCAGCCATTCAGACCAAGGTCAAGGTCCATATAAATTACCAAAATCTGATAGTCTACGGAAAGAAAAGAGTGACCCGATGCTAGCCCTTCATTTGCAAAACAAAAAACAAACGGCCCCCGATCCTGCAGATTTTTTAAAGTACTTATCTCGTAGTGGAGCATCTAGATCCAATCCTTCCCCAACTCCTTTTACCACAGCTGCTGGAGGTAGACCACACGAAGAGAATGCAATAAGAGAGTTGAATTTCGATAGGAGAAGAACTTTGTCAGATGAATCTCTTGGAAGTGGCAACATGGCAATTCAGGACACAAAAATAACGGAGACATCCGATAATGGTACAAAACAAAAAACTTTATCAAATTCCACCATAGACAGTTCTTCTCCTGTAATGAAAGATGTGGTAGTCACTAGTAATAAAAGCCCACAAGAAGATTCTCAAACGGAATTACTAAAACCCTATTCCTCGAGAATTGATGAAGATGGGGCCACTGGTGGAGAGGGAGCACAGATATCGGAGCGTTCTATGTTTTCTCCGATACATCCCCAACCACTAACCACCAAACCTGTCTCGAAGTCTGTCACTACCTATACTGCTGCTCAAGATGTTGTACAACCTAAACCAGTTTCAAACAGTCGTCCGTGGGAATCTGTGAATCTAACCAGAGTCAAGACAGAGTCAACAGATTCACGGTAAGTAAAGAATGTGATACTATTATACAACTGGAAATGTACAGTGCTTCCCATTTCAAGCCATTTCACTTGATACATTGTTTTGTCACATAATCTAGCCCCAAGTTCACAAAGCATTCTCAGACTTAAGTTAAGAATTTTCACAAAATATAGCCCATTATAATAATTTTATTGTTTTTAGGTATCAAATACATCAATAAGAAACTATGTGCGAAGTTTTGTTTTTCTGGATATTTCTCATAAACAGTGAATCAAAGTTGAGTAAATTCTCAACTTAAATCTGAGAATGCTTTGTGAACTCGGGGGCCTTGGATCTTGGTTTGGTTGCTACGAGTTGTGCCTGTTGTTGATAGCGTGTTATAATAATTTTATTGTTTTTAGGTATCAAATACATCAATAAGAAACTATGTGCGAATTTTTGTTTTTCTGGATATTTCTCATAAACTGCAGTGAATCAAAGTTGTATAAATTCTCAACTTAAGTCTGAGAATGCTTTGTGAACTCGGGGGGCCTTGGATCTTGGTTTGGTTGCTACGAGTTGTGCCTGTTGTTGATAAGGGGTGATGGTGGGGTGGTGGTGTTGGATGACCGAATGATTAGCATATGCACGCTGTATCATAAAGTCTGTCAATGAGTCAACTGACATGGTTTTGATTCCCCGGCTATATATGACAAGGAGATGGGTCACCTGTCCAACCTCGTGAGTTTTCTCCAGGTCCTCTGGTTTCCTCCAACTGGTACAGAACCCTATGTACTATATTTAGATAAAATTGAATCATATGTTAGTCCTGAAATGACCTAGTTTGTGTTGAGTGGACGTTACCCCCCCCCCCCCCCCCCCCCCCCCCCCCCACACACACACACACACACATTGCGAAAGACTCCTTTGGACATGTTCAAATTATTGTAAAAAGTGTAAGTCCTGAAATGATCCATTTCTCTCCCTCTCTCATCCATTTACAGGAGTAAGCTGATAGCAGCACATGAAGACCAGTTGACCAGAGTCACCTCCCTTTGTAAGCAAGAGATGAAATTATTATTGACTGCCAAAAAATCAGGACAAAAGGTAATAGTGTAATAGTAATATAATTTATAGCATGAGTTAACAGGTTTAACCACAGAGGCTGTAGGCTGAGGTGTTAAACCTGGTAACTAATCAAAACCCACCCTACCTTATGATATGATTTCTACTAAAACTAGCGTAAACCAGCAAAAGTGTGCAATAACATTGAAAATGTCTAATTATTGCATGATTGAGCTCCAGCAAGTCTGCTAGAGTGAAAAAAATCTGCTAACTCCACGAAAAGAACAAAAGGAGATCTCCCGCCCATGTTACAATAATCTTTCTAGTTTTTAAAAAGCTTAAAAATATATTTTTAAAAATGAGATGAAGCTAAAAATGGGATAAAGATAAACAGAATTCTGCAAAAATTGATCAACATGAAAAATTTTGAAGTGAAAGAACTGGTTCGACTTTCTATTTCAATTTGTGTTTCAGAGCTTTGAAGACTACCTCAGACGACTTAATGACCTGCTTAACCAGAAAATGGCAACCATCCAATATTTACAAGAAAATATTAATGATTATATTTGTGACAGTAGTCAAAATACAGAAATACACAAATAGAATTACTAAAAAAATCTTTGAAATATATTTGTCAGTATCGTATCATGATCAGTACAATTTTTACTTTTTTTTTTAGAAAAATTTGATTTGAAATGATTATGATTTTCAGATTTGATTTGAAATGATTGTCATTTTTAGATTTAATTTGGAATGATTTTCAGATTGGATTTGAAATGATTATCAAATTTAATTTGAAATGATTATTAAATTTAATTTGAAATGATTATCAAATTTAATTTGAAATGATTATCAAATTTGATTTGAAATGATTATCAAATTTGATTTGAAATGATTATCAAATTTGATTTGAAATGAATACTTTTTAAATTTATTGTGATTGATACAGAAATCCACAAATAGAAAGAAATTTATTTAAGAATAGTGAATAAAGTCACATTATAACAAGAAATTTATTTAAAAACCATGGAAATGTTGAGACTGTAAATATTTTTAATGAGAGAACGATGTTAATATTTTTAACCTGTTATGCGATTTTTTATGAATAAAATTCTAATTTATTCTTGAATTCGATTAAGTTTGAGTCTTGAATGATTATTAAATCATAGAAAAAGATTACTGTGATAGAGAATTATTTGTATGGAGATGAAAATATTAAATTTGTTGCTAAGGAATAAAATGTTAATAGTTTAAAACATGTGATTTAATATATTTTTATTTTTTTGAAATGTTTTAACTTTTAATTGTATTAAACTATTTATTGTTGAAAAGAATATCCTGAAATCCAGCCATTTTACATTTCAATTTATAATATTTTTAATATTGTTGATTTTATGTGAGCACTGTCTGCATGTGTTCAATGTTTTTAAACGATTGTACATTATTCTGTGATACCATTCCTTATGATTCTCGTCTTTCTTATGCTAGATGGCCGAATGGTTGGCATGTGCGCGCTGTGTCATACGGTCTGTTATTGGCGTTGTTTTGATTCCCCGGTTGTATAGGACAAGGAGTAGTGTTGCCTGTTCAACATCGTTGGTTTTCTCTGGGTCCTCTGGTTTCCTCCCACTGCTAAAGACCCCTATGTGATAGCGAATTATTGAAATAAAATTCAACCATGTGTTAGTCCCAAAATGACCTAGTTTGTGTTCTGGTGATCCTGCCATATATTGAGGTCAGCAATCGTGTTGATCGTATCAAAACTTATCGGAATGTCTCTGTACGTACCATATCGTCGACTCAATAGGAACAATCCTATCATAACACATTGCACGACACGGGAACGTAGCACTAGGGAATTCTTGATTGTTAATTTGTAATGTTGCGAATTGTCGGAAATGCAATTCAAATTTGTCACAGTTCTATCAGTCCCGATAAATGATGTATTTTGTGTAGAATCTTGACACATCACATAACAGTGGGAACCGAGCATTAGAAGATTCTTGATTGTTAATTTGTAATGTTACGAATTGTCAAAATTGCAATTCAAATTTGTCACAGTTCTATCAGTCCCGATGACTGATTTATTTCGAGTAAAATTGTGACATAATTAAAAACCGATGATCATGTTACAGCTGTTGTGATTGGTTAATAGTAGGTGCAGGGGGACTGCACCACACACAATTCTACACAAAGACAAATATACAGATAAGACATCATAATCAGTTATCATTGACATGCTCTGGATGATGTGAAGGATTAGCCAATGAAACAGTCTGTTACAACAACCTCTTGGCACCCCATGCACGGAACTGTGGGAAAACATGATTGATCAATCAATGTCGGACGTCTAAGGGTCAAAAGTAGCTCATTTGACCCATGACAGGAACCCCCACTATAATCTGTCACATCTTCATGTAGTGTAAGCCATTGACAGTATAAAAATATAAAACGAAATATAGAGCCAGATATCCTTTCGAAAATATGTAAATGTATTACAACATGCTTTGTTTTGAGATAATAAACTTGGTATAGTACATATATGCATTAGATGTAAGTATGTGTGAATTGGGGCATTTTTTTTTTAACTGAAATTGATCTGAGATATTGTAATTTAAATTGTGTCTGTGTTATAATGTACATGATGGAATTTTCACAACTTAGATTATTAGTCATAGATTTTATATTAAAATATGTAGGCAATTACTTGTGTGTATTGATTAAACATACATTATGCACCAGCTAAATCTGTCTATTGCAGGTCTTTCATTAGGCCTGAAACTTTTTAACATGACAACGGATATCTCCAATATTAAGTAGGTTAGAACAGTTTTTGATATACTTTATCAGCCGTATTTTGATATACTTTAAAAATGGTGAAGGGAGGCTAAGATTCGAACAACCAGTGCAGTGGTTTGATCTTGTCAAACTTTCAAAAGCTAATATCTTCGCTCGCAAGAGAGCAATTTAATAATTAAAATAATTTGTATATACTTTGTATTTGTCATTTTGGTAACTCATTATTCATCCGAACTGCTGATAGTAAAGATAATGAATTTAGAGTATTTTCATTATTTTGTGCATGAAATCTAAAATATTGTAAGAAAATCATGTTTTGTTTGGTCTAAAACATGTCCTGGAACTTCAATCTGATTAAAATACAGATGTATGTTTCGTTTCAATCAGAGTTGACGTTTCTAGTGGTTTACCCACAGTTCTGTGAACCTCCCGCCACGAACTCACCATAACAGATCATTTCATTGGCTTATCCCTTGCATTAACCAGAACTTGGGTTTAGAACAACTCTTCCAGATTCTAGTTGAACTGTAAAAAATGAAACGAAATAGAATTTGTATCAGATTGTAGAACTTTAAGTCTGAGTCAAAAGTATAGTTATTGTATCACATGTACTGTTATTAAGTAGAGCTTATTCAATTTGTGCATTTAATATATAATCAAAATGGCAATTAGCTTTAAAACCTAAACAGCTGTCATCACTAGATGAAATTCAAAAAGAGGCAACATTAGAAATTATCGTTATTAATTTTGAATAATATCCAAAAAACTGTAGTCACAAGATAAAATTTTTATGTGAAGCTTGAAGAAAAAAGTAAGTAATTTTGATTATTATCAAAATAACTTAAGACTCACCAATTTGTTAAAATTTCATGCATTGGGTTTTCACTTAATTTGAAAGTACTTGTGTTGTTTATCCATGGCCATGTGTGATGAGTTGTACCGGTCAGTGGTCTGAGACCTAGTTCGTTGTTATCTGGGGAGTTGGGTGGCCGAATGATTAGCCTGTGCATGTTGCATCATAAGGTCTGTCATTGAGTCAACTGGGGTGATTTCAATTCCCTGAGTTGTACCTGACAAGGAGTAGGATTGCCTGTCCAACTTCATGGGTTTTCTCCAGGTCCTCCGGTTTCCTCCCACTGCTAAACACCCCTACGTGTAAAAGAATTATTGAAATAAAATTGTACTATGTGTTAGTCCCGAAGTAACCTAGTTTGTGTCAAGTGGATGCATCTCTCTCTCGCTGTTATTTTTGAAGAGTGTTTGTTAAGTTCTTGAAAACCACTTTTGAAAGTTGCACAATCCGAAAATTGGAAGGTAAAATTGAAAATTACTTTTTTACCTACAGATGAAGACCTCAAAAAGCCTAATGCCTCTTAAATATTCTGTAACTAGTTAAACAAGCGTATTGCCATATTTGCAGATGTTATTGAAGAGATAAAATATTATGTTCATTTAATTATTTTATAATCTTATGTATATATAATTTTATATTCAAGGAACCTGTTTCACGAAATCTTATCTGAAGATAAAATCCAAATTTTATTAGATAATTGGCTAAGCGCTAAAATCAATCTAATATTATCCAATCAAATTACTAAAATCTGGATTTTATCTTAGTTAAAATTTAGGTTATGTATTTATTTTATATTATGTATAGAGCCCGTCCTTCAGCGAGAATTTTACTTTCCAAACAGTATTTGAAAGGATTTGTCCAATTTGATTTACGTGAGAAATGAAAGTGTTAATCTGATTGAAGTTGGTTTGTTTTGAGAGATTTGTATATTTCTCTCAACCTCGTGGGTTTCCTCCAGGCACTTCAGTTTCCTCCCTGCTAACGACCCCTATGTGCAAGCAAATTATTGAAATAAAATTAAACCATATGTAAGTCCTGAAATGACCTAGTCTGTGTTATATCCATAGATTAGTCGATGCTGGACTCTCGATTCAGTGATATTTGCCGGTCTTGACCAGCTGACAGTGATATTGACCATATGAAGAACTTACCGGTCCGTTAATTTATGTGATATAATATTGTTCTAATCTAATGTACGGTAAACAAACGACATCAAGAATAGACAAGTTGTCACTGACTGACAGTGAAATTGACCATCTGGAAAACTTACTCGTCCGTTAATTTATGTGATATTATAGTTTTGGTGATAACGCTAAAAACTGATATTCTAAGGAAAAATATTGTTCTAATCTGACGTACATTAAACAAAATACATCAAGAACAGACCAGCTGACAAAGCTTTGAAGACAAAGCCCTGTGTCAGATATAATATTTAAAGTTTTGTTCAACATTTTAAATCCGACACAAAACTAAATATTTTTGAACTACCAATTTGTATGGGCATTTAAAACATATCAAAACACATCTGATCAATCTATTTTAAGACTTAATTTGACGTAAATCGAAGAGGTACAGTTCCTTTAATCCGTTCCTGTAAATAACTTGTATAATTTATGAAAATTATTAAGGACTGTGTCAGTCTTATTAAATGATACAAACAATTTGTTTTGTTATATTTTTTGGTTGTTCTTCCCAAGGAGTGATCAACCAAATAAACAAAACGAAAGTAGCATTGAGTTATATTTAGATTGAAATATGAAACTTTGTTCACATGGTTTTTTTGTTATCTCCTGTATGTATATGTTCACATTTAATTTAGTATGATAAAGTGGCAATACAATGTTTCAAAATCAGAATGTTGTTAATTATCTTTGTCCCCTCCTACTTTGTATTTAAATTTGAGAGAGAGAGAAATGGGGTTTAACATCCACTCAACACAAACTAGATCATTTTGGGACTAACACATGGTTTCAATTTATTTTCAATAATTCACTGGCACATAGGGGTCTTTAGCAGTGGGAGGAAACCGGAGTGCCTGGAGGAAACCCACGAGGTTGAGAAGGCGCCCTTATCTCCATGCCACATCGCCCACAACAGGGATCGAAACCACAGCCGCAAGCCAGAGGTGGCGCGGCACTCTAGACCACTAGGCCATTGCAAATTGGGTGTGTGATAGTGAGTTCTATATTAACAGAGAGAGAGAAATGGGGTTTACCAGATCATTTCGGAATTAACATATGGTTTGATTTTTTGTCCACAATTCGCCGGCGCAAAGGGTTTTTAGCAGCGGAAGCATACCGGATGACCCAGAGAAAACCCATAAGGTTGGAAAGGCAAACCTACTCCGGGGATTCGAAACCACACCAGTTGACTCAATGGCAGACTTTATGATACAGTGCACACGTGCTAACCATTCGGCCATCCAACCTCCCCTCTATATTAAACATGCATTATGCAGGAGCTAAAACTGCCTGAAATGTTTTCTAAAGTATTAATTAGACATTAATTAACTGACCCAGGCCTTAATCATCCCTCGATGGCATCGGCTTTCCCCGATATTAAACAGATTAGAATGGTTCAGCGATCCTTTGATTAATTGTACAACCTGGGATTCAAAATGACTGATGTATGTTGTTAAAGAGACATTTTATCCCATCATCAACAGCAAGAGAGAGAGAGAGATTGGGTTTAATGTACACTCAACACAAACTAGGTCATTTTGGGACTAATATATTTTTTTCAATATAATTTCAATAATTCGCTTGTGCGTATGGGAATTAGCAGTGGGATGAAACCAGAGTGCCCAGAGAAAACCCACGAGGTTGGAAAGGCACCCCTATCTCCATGCCACATACGCTCACACCAGGGATCAAAACCACAGCCGCAAGCCAAAGGTGACCGGCCAGCTACAGGTCGAAGCACGGCACTCTAGACCACTAGACCACTAGGCCATCCCCCCCCCCCCAAACGTCATCAGCAGCAAATTGTTCCATTATTAAAATAGAAAAACTAAGATTAATTAATTAGATCAACATTTTATTTTAACAATTTATCCAAATAAATTAAACAAAGCAATAAGGCACATTTAGTTCAATATGGAGCATTCTAAAAGCAAAATAAAACATGCATGATGAAAATCTTCAACAAAATACAAACATTCAGCATCTTTGGTACAACAGATTTTATAAAGGCATGGAAATAACGGTTTTAGATGTACCTGACAAAATGTCAGACATTAATGAAATAGTACCTGACATTTTCAACTCAGTGCAGGACATGTATTAATAATATCCATAAAAAAGACAAATTAGTGCCAGACAAAATGACATACACCAGTGGTTTTGTGCGTAACAAAGCCTGAATACGTGCCTGACATTGTCAGTGACAGGTGGCTTATTGCCGTTCAAATATATCATTTTCATAAATCGAATTGTCTTTAATAATTAGGCAAGTGAATTTCTTTCAAAGACACAAGTCTAGTTAACATGACTTTTTTCAGATCACTTACAAAAATTACCAAAAACATATTCATTAACGGCCCATTTTTGATAATCAACTCTGGCCAAGGGTTACGATCCACTTCTTTTTCTTGCCAGGGAAGATGATTTTTAATTAATCTGCTCACATAAAAAAAATCTCCCCAAAACATATCATGAGCTAAATCTGCCTATTGCAGGTCTTTCTTTAGGTCTTAAATGTTATCTAAAGTATTAATTAGACATTATTTAACTTATCCAGACCATAATCAACTCTCGATATCGAGGCTTGATCATGATCTGGATATGTTAAACTACCCAAAACATATCATGAGCTAAATCTGCCAAATGCAGGTCTTTCTTGCCTTAAATGTTATCTAAATTATTAATTAGACATTTTTTAATTTACCCAGACCATAATCAACTCTCGATGCCATAGGATGCTTGAGATTTTCAACAGATTTAAATATGATTGACAGTTAATGATCTAATTTAAAAATAGTCAATCAACATTTTGTTTACTATCAAACAGAGAGAGAGAGAGAGATGGATTTAACGTCCACTCAACACAAACATGGTCATTTTGGGACTAACATGGTTTCAATTTTATTTCAATAATTCACTTGCGCGTAGGGGTCTTTAGCAGTGGGAGGAAACTGGAGTAAATCCATGAGGCAATAACAATCAAGACTACACTGATTTTCAAGTGGAGATAACTCTGCTCAGAATGAAGTAATTTGACTGAAATTTTCAGCATATTCTCTTTACATTATCTAGTATCGAACTATTATAGTGAAAACTGCCAACTCGTTATCTAATCTCCCACAATGTATCTTTAAATGAAATTTTTTTTTTAATCAAAGGTCTATTTTAAGATGGATTATTTTTATTAATTGTATCACTGATAATAAAATTGATTTGGCACAAATAACTAAACAATGCTCTAATTTTTTGCATAAGAAAGATTTACACATACAACATCCTTGAGTGAAATTAATTATCAGTGGTGGGGATCAAGTCACTCTTAATTTGAAACATAGGCACATTTTTCATTTAGAGAGAGAGTGAGAGAGAGAGAGTTTAACTTCACTCAACTCAAACTAGGTCATTTAGGGACTAACATATGGTTCAATCTAATTTCAGTAATTCGCATAAGGCGCTTTAGCAATGGGAGGAAACACGTGACCCAGATAAAACCCATGAGGTTGTACAGGTGACCCTATTCCTTGTCACGTACAAGTGGAGAATCGAAACCATGTCTGTTGATTGAATGACAGACCTTATGATACCAAGTGCATGCGCTAACCATAGGCCTACCCACAAAAACTACTAAGAAACAACTACATAATATATAAATGAATAAATAATGGCCCTAGCATTAAATCCATTGTTAGATTTTCTGAGACTTCTAAAGAAATGACCTAATAACACAAAACATGAAATAATGTACAAATATATTTTCAGCCATAACTTGTCATGGCAATGGTTAATGGAGAAGTATATCTTCAATGCTTATTTGTTTTGCGAAGAAACCACACAGATATCCGAGTATTGAAAAGGTAGTAAAGCAGCCTGTTGTATCTAGGCTCACAGATGACTGTCTTCAACACGTGCAATGACATCATGTGTTGACAATCATTGGTTCAAAGGCTCGTGCATTGTTTACATAAGTACATAAGACGTAACTGTGCCGGGCAAAATGATGCCTTTTACTGATTTTAATACCCATTTACACTAAATAGGAAATACTTTTTAACTACAAATACTTTGAACGTCTTTACTTATTTTTCTAATACATACAAAAAATGTTTAAGTATTTAATATGTCGAAAGGTAAAAGTTAATATGGATAACTAATTAAGTTGCGTTGATGCCATCCTTATCAGTGACTGTAGCGGCCTAGACCAGACTCAACACTGCCTTTCATTTTTTTCCTGCCAAAATGGATGATAATTTTCATTTAAAAAAAGGTTCAATTTTGTTCCCGCCAACTGGAATATCTTATCTGCCAAAAATGTGTGATACAAAAGAGAACATGTAACAGTTTTACGTTTCCGATAGATACAATTACCGATATATACAATATACAACAACTTTAAAAATCTGGTTTTCGGATTTGCTCGCATCACTTTAACTGTATCATCCGTTTTCATTTCAAATTCATTGATTACTGCAGGTTCATATTACAATAATATCAAATTTATATGTAACTTGTGAAGTACGGTAATACCTGTTAATCATGTACCAGTAAGTGAATTCCTGTAACAGCATGAATAAACAGGCCTCGAGTTCACAAATCAATCCCAGACCTAAGTTAAGATTAAGAATTCCCTTAACTTTCGATCACTGTTTATGAGAAATATCTTTGATCCATAACACAAAATTTTGCACATGGATGTATTTGATACATTACATGTAATATAGCAAAAGTGTTAGGCGAAGAATTTGGAGTAGATTCTTAAATTAATTCTGAGAACTCGGGGGCCCAGATAATAAGATAAAATGTAGAACCTTGACAATATAAACAAAATTAAAAACATTGAGAATGAGAATATATTTTTGGTATGGCCTTATCCATGAGCAAGACATTGAGCAATTAATAATAATAAAATAAATTAAATAAGGTCAAGAAACAAATTTAAAAAAAATATGCCATTTTAAGATCATAAAAATAAATCAACATAACGCCACACCGATTTGATTCTTTGTTCTACAAAGTATTGATAAGTATCTACTTGAATTATGGGAAAGTTGTTTAGTTTAAAATTTCAAAACTTAAATATACATTATGCTTTAGCCTGAAATTAACGTATCCAGACCATAATCAATTCTTGATGACATTGCTAGTCTGCGACATTTACTGGATTAGGATCCGATTTGCTGCTCAACTTTCATTCATGATTTAATCATGAAATGGATAATCCAGACTATGTTTTTTATCATACCGACTTTAGTAATGATGATAGTGACTATTCAATCGCTAAATTCTTCATTCAGAGTAATTCAATTTGACTGAAATTTCAAGGAAATACCCTTTACATTATCTAGTTTTTAACTATTGTAGTCAGAACTGCCAGCTCTTTATCTAATCTCCCATAATGTATTTTTAAAAATTTGGAATTAAAAGCTTTTGGACAGCTTAAACAAGAACTTTTGATTTTTAAACAAGTCCTTTCCCCAAAGAAATAAGAAAGAGAATTTTTACACAGTACAAGTATTCCCAAAGAACAATAAATCACATCGGTGTGGTCTAAGATAAAAAGTTTACAAACAGTAATATCAAATATCTTAACATCATAATACAATCTAACAAACAATACAGATGAAATATAAATTATTATCAGGCCTGGAAATAACAGTTTTAGATGTGCCTGACAAAATGAAATAGTACCTGACATTTTCAACTGAGTGCCAGACATGTATTAATAATGTCATTAAAAAGACAAATCAGTGCCTGACAAAATGACAGGCACCAGAGATTAGTGCCTGACAAAGCCTGAATCTGTGCCTGACATTGTCAGTGACAGGTGCCTTATTTCCAGGCTTGATTATTATATCTAGATTTCGAGATACAATATATTTAAAGCTTTAAATTGATGCAGTAAATTAGGCTCAAAAAGAGGTATGCAATATAAATCATTATATCGTAATGCTATATACTTAAAGCTTTAAATTGATGTAGCCATATTAGGCTTAAAAAGAGAGATACACATAATTACAACATATATTTACATGTAAATTTTAAACTTAAGGATATCAAATATCTTAATATTAAACACTATATTTAAAAAAAGAAAAGAATAATAATACAGAAATACAGGTACAATATTAATGGTTATATTACAGTACAAATAAAAATGATCATATTACAATTTTTAAACAAAAAAAAACAGAAATACAGGTGAAATATAAATAACTATATTACAGCACAAACTTGCAATATAAATTATTATATTATAATTCAAAATTTCAGTATTACAAACTGAAACATTTTAGTACAGCCTTTTATAGTCAATTAATATATATTCAGCTTACATGGAAAATCTATATTAGATTCTGACAAACAAGAGCAAGGGGGAATTATATACTGATTAAAAAAAAACAAATAATACATTATTTGGCTTATATGTAAAATTTAAACTTTACGATTTTGACAACCATTTAAATGAAAATAAGGGGGTTCTATTGAATAGTCTTGAAAAGCTGATCAAGTCAACAGCCCTGGTTGTACGAAGACGTAAATTCACTACTACTCACAAACATATGGGTTCGTCTCTTGTTTTAGCTGTATTACAGGTCTTTAGCAGTGGGAGGAAACAGGAGTAAGTGGAAAAAATCCACTAGTTTGGACAGGCAACCCTACTCCTTGTCACGTACAACCGAGAAATCGAAACCACGCCATTTGACTCAATGACAGACCTTATGATACAACATTCATGAACATTGAACCCCAACCTCCCCACCCCACCAGAGGAGATAAGAACGGAGTGTAGATAGTGATTGTACATTTTGGTACAAGCATTAATGGCATGTTTATAATATAAACAATTGGAAAAAGTCAATTAAAACCAGCAGTAATCACAACAAACTGTGTAAGTGACATTAAGCATTAAATAAATAATATATACGGTACATAACATATCATCCTCTGTATCCTCAGTGGTCTCGATCCAGTGGTGTAGAGCGGAATGAAACCACTGCAGATACTGAGGTTGATCATATATATATATGGGAAGTGTCACCAAATAAACACATCAAAACTAAACAGGGTACAATCAATGAATTAACATACAAATATAAGAATAGTACAATTGTACAGTTGATACATGTGACAACATACAAAAACACTAGATAACTCCAATGGAGAGAGAGAGAGAGAGAAAGAGAGAGAGAGTTTAACTTCCATTCAACAAAATCTAGGTCATTTCAGGACTAACATAAAACCCCATTATTTTGGACAGGCGACCCAACTCCTTGTCACATACAAGTGGGGAATCGAAAATAAGCCAGTTGACTCAATGAAAGAATTATTACCAATTTGTTTGAATTATACTGATTAAATTCCAAAATTAATGCTGGACTATTTTGGCAGCAGTAAACATGAAATAATAGTTCAAATTACTGAAATTTGGCTATAAGATCTGGATTTAATAATGTTCATTCAGAACATTGCAGATCGACAATCAAGTCCACCCCCCACCCCATTGTGCTTTACTCAATAGCAATTCCGTTCATTCAGAACTTTCCAGATCGACAAACAAACATGCCCCATCCCCCTCGTAATCTTGTTTAACTCAATAGCAATTCCACTCATTCAGAACACTCTAGATCGACAATTGTGTTTTACTCAATAGCAATTCCAAGCATTCAGAACATCCCAGATCGACAAACAAGCAGGCCTGGAAATAGCGGTTTTAGATCTACCTGAAATGTCACACACTAATCAAATACTTATACGGTACCTGACATTTTCAACTTAGTACCGGACGCGTAATTAATAATATCATTAAAAAAGACAACTCAGTGCCTGACAAAATGACAGGCACCAGAGGTTTTGTGTCTGACAACGCCTGAATCTGTGCCTGACATTATGATGACAGGTGCCCTATTTCCAGTCTTGCCTTTGTGTTTTACCAACAGACATAAAACAAGTAAAACATTGTAACAGCTTGTGACGAACTAATAATAAGATAGTTATATCAAACATGAACATCTGTTCAAGCTATTCATATCATACATACAACTTGACATGAACACGTAGACAAAGATTAATAACTGGAATTCTGATACAAATTTGTTTTATTTTAAATAAATTATCATTAAAAATCAAATTAATACTTGGGCTGTACAAACTGCTTCTACTTTAGTCAAAGTTTACTGACCCCTCTAAATCTAAATACTGCGTGAGTGTTGTTTATTTTTATCAATGTTTAAGTATTAAAGTATTTAACATCGAGGAAAAATATGTTCTGAAAACAGGACTTTTAGTATGTATGATTTTTAGTATTAATAACTTTTACAATCTGATTAAAATACAGATCTATGTTTCATTCATTTCTTTATACTTTCGATGGTCTACATTACATGAGAGAGAGAGAGAGAGAGAGAAATGGCGTTTAACGTCCACTCGACACAAACTAGGACATTTTGGGACTAACATATGGTTTAATTTTATTTCAATAATTCGCTTGCGTGTAGGGATTTTTAGCAGGGGGAGGAAACCGGAGCACCCGGAGAAAACCCACGAGGTTGGACAGGCGTCCCTACTCCTTGTCACGTACAACCGGGAATTACATTACATGAAGATCTGATCAGTTATAGAGGGAGTTCATGTCAGGGGTCAAACGAGCAGCTTTTGACCCTATGACATCAGACATTAATTAATCAATCAAGTGGTTTACCCACAGTTTCGTGAACCAGAAGCTTGCAGCAACAGACCGTTTCATTGGCTAATCCCTCACATCAGCCAGAACACATCAATGATAACAACTCTCCCAGATCCTAATGTAGTAAAGACAAGTAAAATGAAATTTTGAATTATAAGAAACAAAACGAAATAGGATTTCTGTTTTGATAAGATTGTAACTTTTAGTACCCACAACTTTTAGTGTTTGTGACACCAAATTTTCATGACTGCATATATTAATGAAATTTAAGTACTCAAGACTTTTTAGCTTTCATGACTTTATAGTATTCATGACTTTTTAGTATTCATAACTGATTATTCATGACTTTTTAGTATTCATGACTTTATTTTAGTATTTGTGACTTTTTAGTATTCACAACTTTTCGTATTCAAGACTTAAAATATTTACGACCTCAACTAAAGCAAAAGCAGTACATACAACCTTTGAGGTGTGTAAAGGTGTAACTTTGTGATGGCATTTTCCGATATTTTCCCACCAATTCAGAAAATTATGTTGTTAACAACATCCTTTAATTTGTCAATATCATCCAATAAAAGATATTGTTTAATGGAATTTGGTAGAGTTAGCTTATTAGTAACATCAAAAACAGACTTTTTCACACAGCCTCGAACTTTCACACGACAGATATGCTGTAAAGATGGTACGTGTATGGCCTGCTTTTGACATATCAACGCAAGTTCTTCGGAAACTCTTTTTACCAGAGTTATGTCTGAATTTCTCCATTTGAATCCAGCAGCAGAAGAATATAGAACCAAACGCCTAATTGTCTTGATCTCC
The DNA here is from genome assembly GCA_948474765.1 of Patella depressa. Classification (NCBI taxonomy): domain Eukaryota; kingdom Metazoa; phylum Mollusca; class Gastropoda; family Patellidae; genus Patella; species Patella depressa. The sequence continues at coordinate 77,898,226 of OX419716.1, forward strand.
AGCTCTTTAGAATTCCAGTGTGAATCAATATAATACACAAAAGTAGAAACAATTTGAGATAACGTTGCCATGTTAGCTTGTTTGATAATTTTGATCGTTAGTAAGGAGATCTTGACCAAAAAGTGATCGATGATGCCTTCATAGATAGGCTGAGATCTATGTAGTTTAGTAAGTAAAAGTTCATGAGCCATAGGAGAGTATGTGCCAAGTAAAAAGTAATCAATTAATTGGTTAATAAATTGATCATCGATATACTTCAAGGACGTACGAACAACATACATCATGGCATCCCTAGATGACGGCTCAGCACCGTTTTGAAGTAACAGAGAAACGATCTTCCAACATTCCGAGTGACGTGGTTCGCGGCGATTATCAAAGGTGGTTATCAAGGCCACGTCTAATGGAGAATACTGATTAACGTTGTGTCTGTTTATATCACATAATCCACTATCTAACAGCAATTTAACAACGTCCCGTTTAGTCAGCTTCACGGCCAAAATCAAGGCTGACTCTTTTTTGTTACTTAGTGCTACGTTAATATTCAATGCTGATTGTAAAAGCTGTCTTAACTTCTCTGTATCATTGGCTATGATGGCCTCCTCCAGCTGATCAGACATCTCCCCACTTTCACTTCCATTATTGTTGCTTGTTGATGCTACAAGACCTTCTTCCATACTTGCAGCAGCTGACATAAGCAGGGAAATTTTACCATATCCATCAATCAGCTTGAGTAAACACATGTACTGAATCAGCCATAATCCATGTCTGAAATTACTGAAAGGGCGAAAAATCAGGTCAGTTTTAATTCTCTATAATATTAACTAAATTTCTGTACAACATTTTGTGCGAGAGAGAGAGAGAGAGAGAGAGAGAGAGAAGAGAGAGAGAGAGAGAGTGAGTTAAAATGGTTCAACAAATCATATCTAAAGAAATATATGAAACATGTTTCAATCTGATTCCTCCCACTGCATGGAATTATAGAAATAAAACTGAACCATGTTAGTCCCAAAATGACCTAGTTTATATTGAGTGGGTGTTAGACCCCTAAACCCCATTTCTTTCTTTCTCCAAACTGAATGACAACTGTGTTTGTGCCAGGCTAGTCTACAATTTTATCTATTTCTTTTGCTGTTTATGCATCAGCCATTTTGAATTACTATGCTTTTAATTGCCGGATATAATTGGTTCTGTTCATTAAGTCTATAGTGTGCGGACATAGACAAACAGATGCCAGCTAGGAACTGATTTTTATTGTTCATTGTGTCTTAAATATTGAATATCAGGAGCCCATATTTTCATGGCAAGATTAAAATAACATCAATATTGATTAACATTTTTTGAAAAAGGGCCTAAATATAATATTTTAATTTGTCTCTATATTGTCAAATATTACAGAATATGAATAATACTGAGTTTGCACTAAAGACCATTTTCAGTAATATAAGTCGCTGATTAAGAAATATGTTTCAACAAAAAGTGGGACCAAAACTAAATCGCTAATTTTTGGGACCTAGAAATTGACACAAATGGGTCGCAATGCATACAGTAATGTTATCTGAATGTATAAGAACTGATTAACATTCTAATATTTCCGTTTTTTACTCTAATTTCAAATCAGTTATGTTCGGCGAAATACCAATACTACTCAGTCTCAGTCGAATACCAATCTCTAGGATCTGGTTATTTCAGTCTATTGTGCATGCTCTTCAGATACGAATATGGCGTCAGCGCTTGACATGAATTACGGTATGGACAAAACTGACTAATAATTGGTGTCTTCAATGTGGAAGATTTTGGGTGATAGGGTTATTTAATATTAAGCCTTTTTTAAGGAGTTAGAGACTTTAACTACTTTTAGCTACCGGTACTTTAAACTTTAAGTCACAAAAAACTGTGGTTTCCTGTAATTTATAAGCAACTCTGATAGATTGACTTTGCAAATTGTACCTCAAATATTATTTTCGGGAACTCTTGAATATTGTGTGGAATGGTAATAATAAATATAAGCAATTCAAATTAAAAAGATAATCAAAACAACACTACAGCTGATTGACTCGATTTATTTTGTTTCTTCTGTCAAAATGGATCTTTAGAATAGAAGAGCTGAGCGATGGGAAACAACTCGATTATGGACAAAACGAGTGTTTGTAGTATTTGGATGCATTTGAATATCCACGGACATTCTGAAAATTTATTTCAAGGCCATAACCTATTAGGACACACAATATCAATCTTTGACACGTGGAAAATACCAAATTAAAAATACAATTTTCAATTTTTGTTTAAAAATAAGAGTTACCTCCCTTCGAAGTAACACCCCAGAAATTTATAACTATTATAAGAATTAATCTTTGGTTAATTATACAGTATTTTGCAACATTTTTATTTGCTCGTGTATTATTGTATATGGAGCCCACCTAAGCTTTAACAGACGGGCAAATGTTCGATGGACAAGCCAGTAATTGTCCTCACTCGACAAGAAACGAGGAACAATAGAACTGTACGATCTATGGAGGAACGAACTTCCCATAACTGGCGTGACGTAACGGTACATCAAGTTCATGACCCGGAAACATTCGCGTTACACCGAAGCGTGGACCAATCACGGCTCGACAGCACATGGACATACCGCCGGCCACGTTCAGTCACAATTTACAATCATTTCGGCTACTCACATCACCAAGATGCAGTCTTTTCTAATATTACTCTCTCTGTTGTCTATAGCATTTGCTAGCGATGTTTTAGTTTTCACAGATTCCGATTTTGCTACTAAAGCTGCAGAACATGACTTGATATTAGTTGAATTTTACGCACCTTGGTAAGTATGACTTAACACTACTTCAGTGTCTTCAGCAATCACTAGGCTATCAGTGTTGACTCGTCTCGTTTGCTCTGCAGCAAACGGTACGTTACATTTAATCTTTTTATCCCCCGTGGTACTGATACGCTTGATCAATTTTCTGATTTCAGATCCATTATCCAAAAGTTTTACTTAGTCTACGTTTCTACAAAAAATTCAATTCCCCATCAACTGTTTTGAATGTAGAGTAATAAATCACTAACATTTGGGATGTAGATAATAATAAATCACTAAATTGACACAAGTGGGTCGCAATTCGCACATAATACTGTATAATAATGTATATGAACTGATTTATGTTCAATGTTTTCCGTTTTTACTCTAATTTCAAATCGGTCTCAATTCAATCAAATGCAAATTTCTAGCGTCTGCTTATACCAGGCTACATACACCGCTTGATTTGGCGCAAGACGCTAGCCTGGAGACCGGGTGTTTGATCCCTGCATTGGCCAAGAAAGTTTGTCTATATTTTCCGACGTGGTTCTCCCTCCTCAGTGATGCAGGATGGAGGGCCTGACAAGAACAGCTGTCTAGTCGTTTGGATGGGACGTATTGGCGCTTGTCCCCCTGGACAATTCACCCCCAAGGACAATTTGTCATCTGGGACAAACGGTTGCAGGGACAAGTTGCCCAGGAACAAGTTGTTTGGGACGATTGTCCCTGTCCGACTCGTCGTTGTTCAACACAGACATGGATGGCGAAACCACATCGAAAAATCACGAAGAACTTTCTCTGGCAATGCAAGGATTGAACATTGACCTCCATGCTAGCAATAAGGTGTCTCATTCCCCTAACCACCATGGCTCCTCTTTAAAAAAGTGCGTCTTAAAATAGAATAAAGCATTTCAATGATGATAAATAATATTATTGATAAATGATGATCATGGATCGATAGGACTGAGATATGCTTTATTATTAACAAGCCTGAAAATGGGGCACTTGTCACTGACAATGTCAGGCACAGATTCAGGATTTTTCAGGCACAAAACCTCTGGTGTCTGTCATATTGTCCGGCACTGATTTGCCTTTTTTATTGATATTATTAATACATGTCCGGTACTAAGTTGAAAATGTCAGGTACTATTTCATTAGTGCCTGACATTTTGTCAGGTACATCTAAAACCTTGATTTCAAAGCTTGAGATGTAACTAGTAGTTATCTCTAACTCGGGTTGGTTTCCCCATGTCAATGATGCAGGGCGGAGAATTTGACATGGAGAGCTGACTAGTCGTTTGGATGGTACGAAAACTGAGATCCTGTGTACACATTGGTGAGCACGTAAAAGATGCCTTGACAGTTGGAATTCGATATAAGAGTAGGCCGTAGCACTGCTGTCCGTCTTCATTAGCCCAGTTTAGTAGCAGAGCAGTAGGACGTTAAACCCCATTCCATTGGTTTCCCCTTATCAGTGATGCAGGGCAGGGAGGGCCCGAAAAGGTCAGCTGTCTAGTCGTTCGGATGAGACAAAAAACCAAGGTCCTGTGTACAGATTGGCGAGTACGTAAAAGATCCCTTGACAGTTGGAATTCCATATACGAGTAGGCTGTTGTGGTGCCTCTGCCCGGGCAAAATTTCCCTCTTAGTACACTGTATAGCTTATTTCCGTCTTCATTAGCCCAGCTAAGGAGCCAAACAGTAGGATGTTAAACCCCACTTTAATTCCAACTCAGGTGTTTGGTAAACATTAATTCTTGTATTTTTCAGGTGTGGACATTGTAAAAAATTAGCACCAGAATATGAAAAAGCTGCTACGGCCTTGAAATCTGGAGATTACCCTGTAGCTTTGGCGAAGGTAAATTTAATGACTTTCAAGAAATTTTGATAACTCTTGTTCATTGTTTGTATAAATTGGCTTCCTGTTTAAACATGCATTATGCAAGAGCTGAATCTTCCAATTGCAACTCTTTCTTTAGACTTGAAATGTTATCTAAATTATTATTGAATTATAATCAACTCTCGATGGCATCAGATTTCTATGATTTGAAATAGATTAGAATGGTTCGGCCATATTTTGATTGAATTTGAAAATGGAGGAGCGAGACTTAGCTTCGAACAACCAGTACAGTGGTTGAAATTATTGCACAAGTCTTGGCAAACCTTCAAAGGCTAATATCTTCGCTTGCAATGAAATTTTCATATTATTCATTTTACATTATCTATTTTCAAACTATTATAACAAGAATGAAGAATAACTCTTCATCTTAATTTTCTTTGATTTTGAATTATTTAAACTTTTGACCATGGATATTGGCCTTTTTATCTGAGTTTAATATAAGATTAAAAATTTCATTGGATTTGACATATTTGTTAGAGAGCTTGTTCCATCATCCCGCCTTATTAGCACAGTAGGAAAACAATGTGTATCAAAATGCTTTTTCACAGGGACTTTACAAGCCTTTCATAGACACTTGGTATTTTTCCTTCATGTTGAGGGCATCTAGTCTGAAACTCTAGCTGTGTATTAATATTTCTTAGGTTGATTGTACAGCTGAAACAAAAATATGTGGTGAATATGATGTATCAGGGTACCCTACATTAAAAATATTCCGAGGTGGGGAATTTAGTGAAGATTACAATGGTCCAAGAGAAGCCAGTAAGTTAATTGCTTGTTCATTGCAGGATATAAGTTTTTTGCCATAAGATCTGGAAATTGAAGAAGGGAACCAAGTCCATTCTTGACTTCACACAAACTTGTTTCGTTTCTGTCCAGTTTCCACTGAAATTTCGTATTCCTTGTTTCAAATGTGGTCTTAATAAACAAGATAATTTAAAAAAAAAACCACCGGGTCAATCAAGACGATGGTGCTTTGTCGTGTGTAAATTTATTTTTGAGCTTTGGGTCAAGCTTCGTTCGTGTCCTAAGCTATATAAACACAAGCACAAGTTAATATTGTGCTTATAATTAAAATTTATATATATATTTAAAGGGCTAAATAATTAATTTGTCTTTCAGATGGAATTATTAAGTTAATGAAATCAAAGGCTGGTCCCACATCAACATTATTAGAATCTGTTGCAGATGCTGAAAAATTTGTTGCAAACACAGAATATACAGTAGTTGGTTAGTTATAAATATTATTTAGCTATTTAGTCATTTGGATGAGATGTAAAACCGAGGTCCCTTGTACACATTGGCATATGTATGTAAAAAGATCCCTTGGCAGTTGGAATTTTGCTCAGGCAAAATAGAACATTACAAAACCTAGCATAGAAAAAGACCTTTATTTCATGACCTTATGACCCTGCATTTCATTTCAGGATTTTTTAAATCACTTGACAGTGATTTAAGTCAAACATTCCAGAAAGTTGCAGACGCTATGAACGGAGAACTCAGATTTGGTCATAGTGTAAATAAAGATGTTTTGTCTAAATTTGGCGTGTCAGAGTAAGTATTGGCTTACTTTTGTCTGTGTGTTTTTATAGCTTCCTGTTTGGTTTCCGGCTGTTGGGGCTGAATTATGATTGATATACGAAAAAATTTCTGGACACCTTTGAGCGTAGTTTCCCCTTGTTATATTGCAGGAAAGAGGGCCAGGCAAGGGCAATGTCTAGTCGTTTGGGTGATAGGAAGGGGCTGAATTATGATTGATGTACGAAAAAGTTCCTGGACACCTTTGAGCGTAGTTTCCCCTTGTTATATCGCAGGATAGGGGGCCTGGCAAGGGCAATGTCTAGTCATTTGGGTGATAGGAAGGGTCCTGTGTGGTTAGAATTCAAAATAAGAATAGGCTTTAGCGTGTCTGCTCATCTTCATTTGCCGAGGGGTGGCCGAATGGTTAATACGTGGCTTGGTTTTTATTCCCCGCTTGTACATACCAAGGAGTAGTGTCGCATGTCCGATCTTGTGGGTTTTCTCCGATTTCCTTTCACTGCTAAAGATCTCTGCATGGAAGTAAATTATCGAAAAAAAATTGAACAATTAGTCCAGAAATGTCCTAGTTTGTGTGTGTACCTCTATCTCTTGTGCGCTAATCATTGCAAATAAGTAAGACTTTAAACAGAAATGACCTAGTTTCTGTGTCTCTCCCTCTCTGTCGCGCCAATCGGTGCAAAACATTAAAACTTTAAACTCCATTTCATTTTGTATTGAACATATGTCTAAAGAAGAAAGCTTGAGAATAATCAAACAGCTGTTGCACTATAATGAGAAAGTAAAACAAACCATCATTGAAATGTTGAAGATCTACAGCTGTTGTATTGGCTATTCTTCAATTATTTCTATTATATCCATTCCTTCTGTTTCATTTGTCAACAAATGTCTTTTCACGGCTAGTAATTCTCATTGAACTGTTTAAACATACATTATGGGAGATTAGATAAACAGCTGGCAGTTCTCACTATAATAGTAAAAAAAATAGATAATATAAAGGGAATATATTGAAAATTTTTAGTCAAATTGATTCACTATGAACTGAGAATTAAGCAATTGAAATTTTCACCTAACCTCGATCATCATAACTAAAATCAGTATGATAAAAATCGAAGTCTTGATTATCCATTTATGGATTAAATGGTGAAGGCAAGTAATGCAGTAAATCGGGTCATAATCCACTAAATATCACAGACTAGCAATGCCATTGTGAGTTGATTATTGTCTGGATATGTTAATTAATGTCTAATTGATAATATAGAAAACATAATGTATGTTTAACAAGGTATCGGTACACAAGCAGTATACCAATACAGCACAATTTTAACAAATGTTCAAATGAATGAAACTTTTAGCTACATCACCCCACCCTATGTAGCTATTTCCCTCTCAAAATCCAAAGGTAGAAATCCCAAAGCAACATACTTCCAAGGACTATGATTTGATTCCATTTGATGAAGGGCTAGCTCATGAACTTTCCCGTTTATTACAGTCTTGTAAAGGTCGTCTGTTGGGGTTTATTGAATATTGATTTTTTGAAGGATCGTTTCGACTCCATGTAGATTTAGTAATTTGTCTAGGAGATAATGCTGACTGATGAGCTGAGTAGAAAAGTACCAGATGTTTAAAGCTCTTTAAATTTGTATTTTGTACATTTTATTTCAGCGGTATTGTGTTATTCCGACCTAAAAGATTCCAGAGTAAATTTGAAGACAGTAAATTAGAATTTAAGGATGATGCTACAGTTTATAAATTAAAAGAATGGCTGAAAGATAACGTGTAAGTCTATGCTAAACTGCCTGACAAGGACAGCTGTCTAGTTGTTTGGATGGGATGAAAAACTGCGGTCCTGTGTACACATTGGCATGCACAGAAAATATCCCATGACAGTTTGAATTCTGTATAAAAGTGGGTTGTAGCGCAGCTGCCCAGGCAAAATTTTCCACATAGCACACTGTATGGCGTATGCCCATCTTCATTAGCCCAGTTCAGACAGAACAGTCGGATGGTAAACCCCATTTTATTTCTACACTAAAGTATAACACATACTTATAGAATAGAATAACAGTGAAGTGGGGGATGATCAAGCCGATATTTAAAATCTCTTGAAAAAATCACTTGTGTGCCCCTTCACTGCAACAACTATTGTGCTTGGTGAAACATTCGCCTGATCAATCGTTCATAATTAGCAAGTTGAATATTTTTTGCAGGCTATCAAATTCACTTGTGTGCCTGTGTAAAGGGTATATTGTTAGGCAAACCATTTTTATTGGCCAATCGGGTGAAAAAATATGCTTGTCCACTTTGTATACTAATATATTATATTTGATAATTTCAGATTAGGTTTATGTTGTCATAGAACACAAGATAATGCTGATAAATTAAAGAAACCTCTATTCGTAGCTTACTATGATGTAGACTACATTAAAAACGAAAAGGGTACAAACTATTGGAGAAACAGGTAATAAGAAAAATAGTTATTAATGTATCCACATTCTAGTTCTGAAAATGATCTACATATTGCTTGAGAGATGCTGAAAAAAAAACCCAAAAACAATTTATGGACATCATGTTTTTGTGTTTATGTACAGATCCTCTATCGGGGGTTGGAATGGCCTAGTGGTCTAGAGTGTCGCGCTTCGACCTCTAGCTGCTAGTAGCTGGTTTGCGGCTGTGGTTTCGATCCCTGGTGTTAGCGTATGTGGCATGGAGATAGGGGCACCTTCTCACCCTTGTGGGTTTCCTCCGGGAACTCCGCTTTCCTCCCACTGCTAAAGACCCCTACGTGCAAGCGAATTATTGAAATAAAATTAAACCATATGTTGGTCCCGAAATGACCTAGTTTGTGTCAAGTGTACGTTAAACCCCATTTCTCTCTCTCACATCCTCCAGCCATTTGGTGCTCATCCTTTCAGTCAGAGCCCCAGTGATGAAGTGGCTCATTATCCTGGTGTTAGTCACTGCATTGACTCAGAAAGTTCATCAGGATTTTCCTGTGTGGTTTCCCCAAGATGGACAGCTGTCTAGTCATTTGGATAGGACAAAAAAATGAGGTCCTGTGTATACATTGGCATGCACGTAAAAGATCCCTTGGCAGTTGGAATATGATATAAGGGTACGCCCATCTTCATTAGCCCAGTCAGAGCAGAACAGTAGGACGTTAAAACCCATTTCATTTCTCTCAACTAGGGATGATCATTTGCAGAACATGATGCTATTATCTTCTTGCTTGTTCATCGTTATGGTGACTGCCAAGAAGATTATATTGTATTACTAATACCTACTCTACGATACATATCAATGATGACAAAACTATTTCCGTGATAAAACATGATCCAGGATCGATAGGACTGAGATATGTATATTATATTAGAAGTTACAATTTACTAACATCTGGGGGTTGGGATGGCCTAGTGGTCTAGAGTGCTGCGCTTCGACCTCTAGCTGGCCGGTCACCTCTGGCTTGCGGCTGTGGTTTCGATCCCTGGTGTGAGCGTATGTGGCATGGAGATAGGGGCACCTTCTCACCCTTGTGGGTTTCCTCCGGGAACTCCGCTTTCCTCCCACTGCTAAAGACCCCTACGCACAAGTGAATTATTGAAATAAAATTAAACCATATGTTAGTCCCAAAATGACGTAGTTTGTGTTGAGTGGACGTTAAACCCCATTTCTCTCTCACATCCTCCAGCCATTTTCCTCCCACTGCTATAGACCCCTACGCACAAGCGAATTATTGAAATAAAATTGAACCATATGTTAGTCCCGAAATGACCTAGTTTGTGTCGAGTGGACGTTAAACACCATTTCTCTCTCTCTCTCTCTCTCTTTACTAACATCTTTGTTGTATGGTCGTCGTTTCGATTCCTCGGTTGTACACAACAAGGACTACGGTCGCCTGTCCAATCTCATAGGTTTTCTTGGGGTCCTCAGGTTTCTTTCCAATATTAAAGACGCACAAGTGAATTATTGAAATAAAATTGATATGTCGGTCCAGAAATGACCTATTTTGTGTCCCAGTTGACATTGAACTTCATTTTTCTCTCACTAACATTTTTATACTTTGTCTTCATGTGCTGTGTCTTCACCTGCTTCTGTCTGTCCATTTACAGCGGCAGTACCTGGGTTTTCCCCCATCCCAAATCCCCATTCATGCAAACTGTTTATGTTCTGCTCTTAAAGATAAGCAAACTGTAATATTGCTCCTTGAGGGGTAGGTCTCTGGTTCACCTTGGATGGTATTGATTAAAATGTATTGAATCTAAAAACCATATGTGATATAAGCCATGTTTTATTCAACCTCTATAAATACTAAAGATTTCACACATGGGAGATAACTCCCAAGGACTCCAATGAAGAACAAAGGGGAGGGAACTCCTTCATGAAAGGTGATGTTAAAATATGACATATATAAATAATTATTTGTTTTCAGAGTAATGAAGGTTGGAAAAAAATTGCTAGATTCTGGAAAGAAAATTTATCTTGCTGTCAGTGATAAAACCGAGATGGGTCGTGAAATAGATGAATGTGGATTAGCAGGTTCAAGCGATAAACCACAAGTTTGTGCCTTTGATTCTCGAGATAGAAAATTTAACATGCAAGATGAATTTAGGTAAGATTAATTAGTATTAGAATAATTAACTCTTCATCTCTATTCATGGTTCAATAATTGATCGTAAAAATGATTCATTTGATTGCGTATGAGAAGTTAATCTTTTTTATAGCCCATTCAAATTCATTTTCTACCTGTTAATGCTGCAATTTTGTTTCTATACGCCCACATTTTCATGAGGACGTATTATGCTGTCACACCTGTCCGAACTCAAAGATCTTGGTTCCTGTCGGTATTTGAACAAATCTGATCGTAACTTCCTGAATTATGGCCCCTGATTGTACGAAAAATCGCCATAATATTAAATGTTTTGTATCCAGTGGAGTTGACAGCTAATTCCATAATATTAAATGATTCGTATACTTAACGTTAGCATGGGGCAGAACTTTATAAAAAACAAACAAATTCTAATGATTTCCTGATAATTACTTAATATGCGACAACTCTTGTTGACTGCCTGGACAATTTAGCTGCTGTGTGGGCGTATGTTTCGTTGCCTGGCAACCTATTTTGATGTCATGAAATCAATATGTTCTTTTAATAACAATCTGACTAGAATACATATCTATATTTCGTTTTTATACGTCCACTTATTATATTGTCACCCAGGCGTCTGTCTGGTTTTATACTTTCGATCACTTACACTTTCCTGTGGTCTGGAAAAACGTATCAAGTCAAATTTTGGTGAAAATTGAGTTAGACCCATATTTAAACTTAGTACACATGTATATAATAATAGGTTTTTTTCTCCGTCTGTGAAAAGGCTTCTAATTATCTTCATTTGAAAAGACAAAATAATATTGGTTTTATATTCACTAGCTTGATTCTGAAACAAAACAGTTTTCCATTGTTTTCTCAAATCTACATTCAACAGTGTTACTAGGTTTTTCCAGATTACGGGAGCACTACTGGGGCGGGGGAGGGGGGTTTGACCCAATGACTTTCATACATTGATTAATCAATTAGCGTTGACATTTCTAGTGAAGTAAAACAAATTTTGAACTAGACAAAACGTAACAAAATAGGATCTATGTTTAAATGGTATTGTTTTAATGATATTCTACTAACAACATACATATCAGTGATGACAATCAAGTCTTTGATGTAAAATGATTCTTGATCGATAGGACTGAGATATGTTTTCGATACTAACATCTTGTAGGCATGTCTTACACCAACCTGCATGAATGTTTTTGATCCAAATGGCAGAGACTAGAGGTTGACAGTCTGTTTAGAATTCCATTTATATTTCACTGCCATTGTTTTCCTGGTCACAGATGAACTCGGGTGGAATTCGATTTAAGAGTAGGCTGTTACGCCGCTGCCCAGGCAAAATTTCACCTCATAGCACACTGTATGGCGTGTGCCTGTTTTCATTAGCCCAGGATAGGAGTAGGACGTTAATCCCCATTTCTTTTCACAGATGAACTGTCCAGATATCGTGACAAGTGTTACATGAAATAATTTGCACAATTTCCTGTGTTCTTGATCATGTCAAGATGAAGGTATCCTAGAACGCAATCTTATTACAACACAGATCCAATTTCGTTTCGATTTCTATAGTCCAAAATTTCTTTTTACTTGTCTTTACTACAATAGGGTCAAAAGCCGTTTGTACTACCCCCGACATAACGTTCCAATACAACTTGTCAGATCTTCATGTCGTGTTTTCCATCGAGAGAATAAAAAAACGAAAAGAAATATAGATCTGTATTTTGATTGGATTGCCTCAAGAAGTGTGATTTTGCAAAGTACTAATAAACCGCCTTTCTGTATTTCAGCATGGAAACATTTGAAAAATTTATCAATGATGTTTTAGGTGATAAATTAGAGCCATATTTAAAATCTGAACCTATTCCAGAACAAACTGATGGAGTTCAGGTAAAATATACAAATAAATCCACTCATTATTTTATTTTTAATCCTGATGATGACGATGAAAGAAAACCATTTCTGTATTACGATATTGATATGGATCAAAATAAGGACCAAAACAATTTAAAAGTATGCGTACCTGACATGCAAATTGTGTGACGTGGATAATTAAAAGTGACGGTTACTTACTGGAGCGACAAAAAATATACGACTAGACAGTTGTCCTCGTCTGACCCTTCGTCCTGCATCACTGACAAGGAGCAACCACCTGCCGGTAAATCTGGATGCACTTTCTCGGCCATTGCAGGGATCGAACACATGATCTCCAGACTAGCGAGCCAGCGTCTTACCCACTTAGCCATCATGACCCCACTTCACGAAATGACCTACACAAGTAAATTATTGACAATATATTTTTTCTTGTCTGTTTTCAGGTTGTTGTAGCTAAAAACTTTGATGAAATAGTAAATAATGAAGATAAAGATGTTCTTATTGAATTTTATGCTCCATGGTGTGGACATTGTAAAACTTTAGCACCCAAATATGATGAATTAGCAGAAAAGGTAGGCAGGTTTTTTTTAAATATAATACAGGGGACTTATTTATTAAGAAATATACAATTGGTGTAATTTTAGAAAATAAAAAAAATAAAACAATAGTTTCAAAAACTAGTATCAAAGTTTCGAAAACTAGTATTGAAGTTTCAAAACTAATATTGGAGTTTCAAGAAGTTTCAAAAACTAGTATCAAAGTTTCGAAAACTAGTATGAAAGTTTCGAAAAATAGAAGTTTTGGGACGTCATTTGAGGGAATTGGAATCCCTCGTAAACTACAAAATATTCCAAAAGCAGAATGACCTAGCTTGTGTTGAGTGAACAGGCCCTTTTTCTCTCTTTACACTTTCTGCAGAAGATATAACGTTACATTTGGTAACATTTTTCTCCAAAAATGACCGGGCTGAGTTGTGGGCCTGTTTGAATTTAGTTTAGTTAAATAATATTATAAGGAGCTGGAACATATCAGTGATGACAATCAAGTCTTTGATTATAAATGATTCTTGATCGATAGGACTGAGATATGTTCCATACTATAAAACTAATGTTTTTGAATGAATTCAAATGTTTGATTGTACTAATACAAGGTAGCAGGATATTAAATGTTATACGTACAAACCCCAGCACGACATAGAATCGTTTGATTGGCCTCCTTTTACTCCAAGTGAATTTAATCAGTGAGATTCTCTACTGTTCTAAATAAAATGTAGGGTCGCCCGTCCAACCGCATGGGTTTTCTCCAGGTACTCCAGTTTCCTTCCAATACTAAAGACCACTATGTGCAAGCAAATTATTGAAATAAAATTAAACCATATGTCAGTCCCGAAATGACCCAGTTTGTGGATGTTAATTGTTTAAATGTGCGTGTATTGTATCCTGTATCTGCAGTGTGTTGTTGAATTGTCAGGGTGCTATCAAATAATTTAAGATTGTTATTTCTGTAGGTTGTAATTGACTTTGCATTATATTTACAAAATGTTCTTCTTTTGTTTAGTTAAAAGATGAACCTGAAATTACTATTGCCAAAATGGATGCAACAGCCAACGATGTTTCCAAACCATATGAAGTATCTGGGTATGTACTCATTCTATTCCTTTTATAGTTTAATAGTTAGTAATGTTAATAAAGACAAATATTTAATACTTACAATGTTAGTCTCCAAATGACTTTAGGGTTGATTACAGCTGAATTTCATGAAATAATGTGCCTGGACAGTGACACTATGGTCTACTTCTAAATCGAATTCCAACTGCCAAGGGATCTTTTACATGCAAGCCAATGCACACAGGACTAGACAGCTGGCCTTATCAGTCCCTTCTGCAAACATACACCACTGACAAAAAAGGGAAACCATGCCAGAAAATGAACGTCAAGGTAGCACTTACAAAAAAAGTCATTTCATTTCTTGACATCTGATGTTGATATCTCTTGTTTTACAGCTTCCCAACACTATATTTTGCACCTAAAGGAAAGAAAGCTAGCCCAGTTAAATACAATGTAAGTTTTATTTAATTTGGATTTTACGTACCCTGATTGAAAACAGATGTTATACTGTTATATGCGAGATCAAATTTTATACAATGATATGTAGGAGAACAAATTTTTCATTTTTGTTGGACCAGGAGCTGGTCGCTAACCACTACACATCTTGTACCTGTTCTTCTTGGAGACGTTCTTCGAAAAAGCCTAAGGCTCTATCAAATTAGGTCTGATCAACACGAAAATTGACATGCTTCTAACAGTTCTGCATCAATTAGGTGAATTAGATTGGTAAATTTCAACCAACAACATGGACCAGGGTCCATAGTAGACCGTACTTGTGTTTTTAAGTTTAAAACAGCAATTGGTAACGAGTTTGTCTCTTAGAGCTGGCATGATAAAGATGGCATCATATTGGGATTCATCATCTAACCATAGGGGCGATCTAATCACAAGGGTCTTAATTGATCATTCAATAGTTTGCTCACTGTATTTTAAATTATTTTATCTTTATTCATAATTATTTTTTCTAGGGTGGCCGTGAGGTAGACGACTTTATTAAATATTTAGCTAAAGAAGCCACTAACGAATTAAAAGGATACAAACGAAACGGCAAAGCAAAGAAGACAGAACTTTAGGCTTCCAAGTTTCATCTATTCATATCATAATTCATCATCTTCATCTTTATAAATAATTCATTCACAGTATAATTATCTGTTATATAAAATGTTTACCAATAGACTCCAGATCTATCCAGGGCTCTTTTAATTCAAAACATCTGCAGTCTGTGGCTAGATCTATTGGTTAAGGCCAGCTCAATTTTTCAAGATCGCAGAGATGTAAATATGGCTAGGGCATGTGATTGTTTGTGAGGTTGTAGGTTGGGGTCGGGGTCCAGGTTTGCAGTTGGAATTAGCGGCATCTTCAGTAGAAGGCTTGATCTCGCTTTAACTACGTACATATTATCAAGCCCTTCGCGTAATACCCTGCATATTTCAGCACTAAGTTTGATTGGGTACAATCCCAGCTTGTGAGCCTATCAGATTCCTTGGTCGTCATGAATAGCCAAATCTTGCGCTTTCAAGCTAAAATGTCTACTTGTGATAATCAAGTTGCAAAGTTCAAGGTTCGTCCAATGTCAAGGTTTCAATTGGGTCCTCTATGTCACAATCTCTGATTGGATGCTACTGTTCATGCATCTGCAGATAACGTAGCTATAAGTTTGGGAATTGTGAAGTAAACCAGCAACGTCTAGATGTTGTAAAACTCGCAGTTGTTGCTTTAGGAACATGGATTAGTGCTAGCCCAGATTTTATCTTGTGTCCTTTGACCGAGAGTGAAGTTGACCGTCGTCAGCCCATTCTTTTGTTACACCTTCTGATTGACCAGAAATTATTGACCGTATCAAAAAGATCTCACTGTCGTCTGCCCATTCTGTCACCTTCTGATTGACCAGAAATTATTCGACGCTCAATTAATGAACCAATTTCTGAATATTTGTGCGCAGAAAAACCTATTTTATGTCATATATAAAATAGTTTTATACAAATTGATGGAGGGGGGTGGGTGGATGGCCGAATGGTGCGCTGTATCATACGGCCTTCCATTGAGTCAACTGGCTTAGAAGGGTCGCCTGTCCAATCTCGTGGGTTTCTTAAGGATCCTCCAGTTTCCTCCCACTGCGAAAGACAGCTACACGCAAGCAAATTATTGAAATAAAATTAAACCATGCGTGTTGGTCCCAAAATGACCTAGTTTGTGTCGAGTGGATGTTAAACCCCATTTCTCTCTCTCTTTAATTGATGGTCAGACCAGCTGGTCAGTTTCATTACGAGTTTAGTCAGGACTGACAAATAGGATTGAAGAGAGAGCCCTGGATTTATTATTATTAAAATCACATCAAGTTCTTCGAAATTGTTTTGGTTGTTATGTTTGTTCATTATGACATTTTCATAATAGATGGTTATAAATGAAAGATTAGAATTTTTATTAATTTGTTATTTATTCGTACACTTGCCTCTTAAAACGATCAATTTTCTTCCTAATTCGCTTTCTAAACTAATCTCATTTGTATTCATTTAAACCTTTTTATTTTGTGATGTACATTTATTGGCAAGACTAATTGTTGAAGAATGTCTTTGTTTAAAAGCTATTTAATTTGGTTTTATTTCGAGAATATTGTCACTCTCTTTCATCAAGAGTTTGAACGTAAATTAGGGATAAATAAATGTATTATTTAAATTTAATCATTTGTGTCTTTTATTTCATTTTTGTCTATATCTTTGCCCCCCCCCCCTTACTTTCAAAGAAAGCAGTTAGCAGAGGACTATTAAAATGGGCCCGTCTGTCTGTCAGTCACACTTTTTGGAGACACAATAACTCTTATAATTGGGCTAGAATGTTCACACTTGGTGTAGGTGTTTATTAGGTGGTTGCCTTGATGGAGTTTGAAGAAGAGAATTTTCTGCTTAGGGGTAAGCAGAGATAAGCAATTTGATTGGTTGATGCTTTGCGACACAATAACTTTAGTTCTAATTAAGTGAGAGTGATGATACTTGGTGTATAGATTTGTCACATCAATACCTTGACAAGAGTTATAGTGTTCCAATGTTCAAACTTAGTATAGGTGTTCAGGGACGAATGGTTAGCACGTGTGCACTGTATTGTAAGGTCTGTCATTGAGTCAACTGGCATGGTTTCGATTCCCTGGGCGACCTTCGGATGTAGACTATGGTCACGACTACAGTCTGAACCAGCAACCGAACGCAAATGGCCTTAGCCATTGACGGTGGCAACCATGTCAGTTGTTTATATTTTCTGCTATTTACTCCCATATTTTTAGAAACTGGTTAATTTTCCATACTGCGATATGAAAGCAAGCTTAAAATAGATTACAAAAAGGATTAGTCAATATCAGAATTCTTTTCATTGGATTTATGTCACCCAACCCAAGATCATTTCACAGGTACAGTTTTTCGTCGTGGGCCTATATATATTCGATTCCAATATAAGAAGATCCTAATTTGTCAAATTCATCAAAAAAAGAGGGGAAAAAAAATCAAACTTAAGATCTATACTCCAATGCCCATTCACTAACTTTCAGGTGTTCACATGGACCCTATAATACCGACCAAGGTGTAAATAACTCAACAGCAATCGGCAATATTATTATATTTTTCAGAAAATCTTCTCAAGTGTCAGTTTTGTCAGCCATCTTTGAACTATCCCGACCGTGCTTTATCGCATGGTACGGCTGGTCGCGACCACTGGTTGAACTAAATGTCTTTCGGATGCAGATGGTCGACTATAGTACGAAAATACGTGCAACTGAAGGTCGCCCACGTTGTATGTGACCAGGAGTAGGGTGGCCTGCCCAACCTCGTGTATTTTCTCCGGGTCCTTTGGCTTCCTTCCACTGCTAAGGACAAGTGAATTATTGAAATAAAATTGAACATATGTTAGTCCGGAAAAGAACTAGTTTTTGTCAAGCGGATATTGAATCCCATTTCTCTCTGTATATCTGTGAATCTTCCAATAGCCCTATTTCTCAAAAAATTCAAATCAAACCTCAGTATACAGGAACATTTGTGTAGCCTAAACATATTCAGATATGGATGTCAGTCGGGGACCTGTTGTGTGTTACCCAGAGCTCAAAAGAACTTCAAATATTTGGGCTAAATCAATCTGATTAAAATACAGAACTATTTTTGGTTTCATTTTTTTTTTACTTTCGATGGCCTACACTACATGAAGATCTTACGGATTGAACTGGAAGGTCAATCGGGGGACGCATTAGCTGCTTCTGACCTTGTGACGTCAGACACTTATTAATAGCGTTGATGTTTCTTGTGGTTTACCCACATTCCATGGCACGCCAAGAACTCACCATAACAGACTGTTTGAATGGCTAATTCCTCACCCAGGTAGCCGATAATTTACATAACAACTCTTTCGGATCCTAGTGTATTAAAGACAAGTAAAACGAAATTTTGAACTATAAAAAATAAATTTGCATAACGACCCACCGAAGTAACTGAAAATGTGGCCTGGGTTAAACATTGAAGGTGTATCACATAAAACTAAGTTCAAATTAATACTACATTTTACCAGATATAACACCCAATGCCAGACAAATGCTTGACAGGCACCCTATAAAGTAAGGCAATCCCTAAGGACACGACTGGAAGAATAAGGTTACAGCATATAGTAAACAAAGTTACGATGTTTTTCTAGTATAAAATAACTTTTCTGTCATTTATATATATACATAAACTTACACAAATATAAAAGTTGTATTCATTAACATAACAAGTTTAACGGGGAATAGTCCTGCTTCTTTAAAATTTACCTTGATAACTTAATTTGTGATAGAAATCACTTATCTGTAAATTAAAGTTTAAGTTATTTCAACAAACCATTTATATAAATAATTTTTGAGTGACTAAGTTCTATGCATAAGTTAGAACTTTCGTGGCTTGAAGTAGCTGTTGAACACAATCAATATACTGGTAATCAGTTTTCTCAATTCTGTTCATACCTTCTTCAGATAATGTTATTTTCATTAAATGATACAGATTAGAGCGGAACTCTGTATTTTCCGCTAATTCGTCAGAAAACTCATCACTGATTTCCGTTGTTTTCAGCTTCATGGCTCGCGTTTTGGTACTTTTATATACGGACCAATCTTCCTCTAATAACGGTTCGTCATTTAACGATTCACTTCCTAAATACACGATACTGTGTAGATCAGCGTCGGCATTCCACTTGGACCAAGAATACGCCATAGCTGAAGACGTCAGAGCCATTTGTTCGTAAATTCTCTCCTCCAATAAAGTGTCTTTAGTTTGAACGTTGACAAATTTGGAAGAATCTTCAGCGGGGAAGATATTAATACCCGAGGCTCGCATGGCTTTTATTAATTCGGACGGATTCATCCATTTATTTAACAGATGTTTCACTTCCGATCTGTCGGAGGGTTGGGTTAGGCAGCACACATCATTTTTAATTTCTATTTGGATGTCAACTACTGCTGCTATAACTGTTAAAATGGCATTGTCAACATTTCTGGGTCGAATTTCCCAAGACTGGAATGGCATGTTTATATGCGCATCTTGGAACAAAGCAAGTTTTCCAAAATAACTTGTCTTAAACTGAAAAAATCTCTTTTCTTCGTCAAACTTTATGTCTGAAAAACCATCTTGCCTCCAGTGTTTTAATATCGGATCCCAGCGTCCAGGTAGAGGTTCATCAACAAACATAGTATCTTCTGGCAGACGATAAGAGATGCTAATAGGAGGTTTATCTTCACGTTTCTTTTCTTCTTGTCCCTCCTTGTCTTTTGGAATTGGAGTAAGGGATGCATTATCAGCTACATACGTAATTTTTCTTATTTCTGGTGGACACACTAAAGGTGTAATGGTCCATGAATTCACTTGTTTAGGTTGAGGAGGTAGCTCAACCAAATCAAATGATATCACTCCTCCCAAAATATGATAGGCTCGTAAATCCATAATATCGTCATCTTCATCGAAGTCTTCCCACTCCACTGGTTCTGGAGTCGCTGGATCTTCAAAATCATCCTCTTCTTCTGGTTCTTCTGGTTTTTCTTCTTCAGCAGGTTTTTCAGCATCTTCATCTTCCTCATCTAAATCATGGAGAGCAGCCATGACATCTTGCGTGTCTTCTTTTTCAACTACTTCTTCAGGATTTTCCTCATTTTGTTCACCATCTTGATTTTCTTCAGACGCCTTTTCTTCGATCTTCTCAGGTTCTGGCTCAGGTACTTCTTCTTTTTTCTGTTTTCGTTTTGGATAAAGTGCCGAACTTTGATAGGAAAGATGGTCATATTTAGTAAATAAAATACGAAAAGCACAATCCGTTAACGATAACATTCTTGGGATATCAAACGTAAAACCTTTCTCTGTGAATTCAAACGGTTTGATTCTCTTCTTGCTCAGGTTACCCCAGATACAAAGGCAGATATTTGCTGTTTCGACAGTATATTGCAAGTTATAGGTTTCAGAATCCTGTAAATCGGTGGCATTACATAATACCTGAAGTGAAATATCATCCAATTTTTTACTCATCAAATTTTGAATTTCAACAATAGCCTCCTTGTAACTGGCTTTTTCATTTACAGATAAATCTCCAGAGTCTGACAACCAGTGATGCAGCTCTTCAATTAGAACATTGTCCTGCTCAACTTGTTTCAAAGAGTCTAAAGGTTTTCCTTCATTCTTGTCTTCAAGGCGTAAATTGATGTAAGTATTTATTTCCCCTGGCACAGTTGGATCTGGCGATCCATCACATTTCATATATCTGGCCCATTTTGCATCTTTACGTTTCTGATTCTCAAGGTTATCTAAAGCATATTTATTCGATTCTAATAATGAGAATAATTCTTTCATCTGTACACTTCTTTCTTTTTTCTCCTCTTTTTCTTGTTTCTTTCTCTCTTCTGCTTGTTCCATTTCAACTCGTTTTCTTTTTTTCTCTTCTTCGTGAGCTAGCAGTCTAGCTTCTTCCTCTTCCTGTGCCTTTTTCTCGGCTTCTTCTTTCTTTAGCTTGTCTTTTTCAGCTTTTGACAATTTCTTTTTTCCTTCTTTCGGCGGCATGGCTGCAGTGTACAGTATTTAATCTGCTAAAATATACCTTGCCTTGATGAAGGTTTCCTTTGATGTTTTGTTTGGGCTAGCAACCATTAAACTTCCGGTAGACTTTTTAACGGTATATGTCGTAAATGTCAGTTTTTATTTTCTGTTCAGGTTGACAATTCACCCATTAAATCATACGATTATTTTCACGAAATACTAAGTTTGTATTTAATTCACATGCCATTAAATTAATATCACTTGTAACGATGCTGGAACATTAAAAAATAAATAATGGTCGTTATTGTTTACACCGACCGATTTACGGTTGAAACGGTCCGCTTAAAATAGTTTGACAGCCGCCGCAAGTGTTTGTAATCATTGTGAATGTTTTAGAAAACCAATCTCTTCACCAAAGGCACCTTGCAAATTTAGGCAGACCTAAAGATTATACATTCAGAACCATGGTGAGAGAATAAAGAGGTGTATAAAAGAGCTGGAATCAAAATAGGCCTACTCCCTTTCCACGAAAAAAAAAAAAAAAAAAAAAATCAATAAATATGAAAGTGATAGCCTATCAAAACAAGTCTAAACTAAAACAACCACTAAAATATATGACCCATTCCACCAAACTGATCTGAATTACTACATTAACATTTCCTATATGTTAGTTCTACACCTTATCGTGGCCTGTGTCATATATGTTAGCCACTACTCACTTAGAGCGATATGCATGCTATGAAATAGTTAATTGGGCTACACTGCCTTAAGTCTCAAGTTAATATTAATACTAAGGATTTATTAAGTTGAATTGAAGTTCAGTTTGGAAACTATTTTTGAAATTGTTTAAGGAATATATGAAAGTTGAAACATTTGTAAGCAGATTTGAAATAATCACATTCACATATCATTCATAGTTAGCCTCTGTAAATCGTAAAACAAATTAGGCTATACGCACAAGCACTACAACTGTGACGATTCACTGAGGTCCAGATGACATGACTCTTTCCCAAGCCTTTTTGTAGCTATTCTGTGGGCAAATGGTCATGGGAAAGTCAGAACAATAATTAAAGGCAAAACCCAGTATTCTTACTTTTGTCTTGTTGTTTTCCAAATATTCAAATGTAAAGAATATTTGATAATTTTCACATAGATGCGGCCTCTTCTTGACAAAAGTTTATCTTTACATAAACATTGATAATATTAAACTTATTAAAGCTTGGCTTAATTATTGCAGCTGCAAAACTTCTTTATGTTATCAGGCTAGGCTTTGTAAATGTATCATTAATTAAGATACATCTATAGAAAGACAAGGCAATATACAATTATGAAAAATTAATGAAACAAGTGACGAAGTAGCCTGAAAATATGTACAAAGGATAGAGTGCAGGACATGAATAAGCTTATCACAGTCAATACAATTTAAACATAAAACAACTCATGTCAATGTACAAATTTCTAGTTCTGAAATCCCAACTGTTCTGTTAAAGTTAATTTTATCAGCAAGAAGCTGTATTCTAATCTCTTTTTCTCTTCTTGACATTCTTCAATTCTTGTAAACCGTAGACCACAATTTGATGAAGCTTGCTGGATACCACAGGGTTGTTCTAGAGCTAGACATAGTCAAATCCTATTATTGAAATTTGAAAAAAAAGTTGTTGAACTTTCATTAATCTTTTGTAATTATAATGGTCTACATTTATCTTTAACTTTAATATTGTTGTGTGCATTATTGTAGCGAAACGGAATTTTAATATGTTTATAGGTTTTATTATGCCAAGTAATATAGTGTATAGAGGAGTAATGTGCACCTTTAAACTAACAAACTGACACTAATTTTACTTGCAACTGGCCTTTAATAACATCTCTCCTTTAACTTGGCTTGTTAACCTGTACTGTTTTCTTAGAGCCCAAATCTTGGGGTGAGTACAATTCTACTCCCTTGGTTACAAGCAAGTTTTCTTCTAACTAAACCTCTCTTTGGACATCAGACTTTAGATAGATTTCGAAGTGTAAGGACAATTTGATACCTTTCATCAAATTGTTTAACTTTAGTTTTCAAATCTAATTAGGTTATTTTCGGAGAATTGTTTCCAGTTATACTACTTCAGTATTACAGGTATGTGTGCTAATTCTCTTATTTTGGGTAATTGGGGTTTAGATAGAGTGGATGAAGGAATGATAGAAATTATGATATTAGTTAAAGCGGCCATTTGATTTAAATAGTAATATAGAAAATAACATGTAAAGATAATTAGTTTTGCATATATATAAATATAAAGTAGAGTATAAGGTACTACATTGAAAGAATATTGTATATATAATTAGACGATTGTTATTTTCCAGAATATATAGTTATCTGAAGATTTTGTTCACCATCTTGGTAGTCTTCCTTAAAAACCCCTTCTTTGGGTATGTGATAAGTTACTTACATATTACTATTACATTTAGTAAAAACTTCAAGCATATTTAATATATTTATTGTAATATATTTAAGTTAGTGATGTATTTTAGTTCCTAAATGATTGATGTATTTCATCATTAAGTATGCATGTATTACTATTATGTTATTTAATATTAATCAACTGTGATATGTATATTAATTTTAATGTATATATTTTCAGGGTTTTTAATAAAGGTTTAAGAACTAAAGATCGTAGTTTCTATTGATTTACACCCCCCGGTTACATTTTGGCGCCCAACGTTCTGAAGACAAGGTACCTACAGACAGAGTTCCAGAGGCCTAAAGATTTGCGTTCGCGGGATACAGATGCTGTTTCATCGGTGGATCTTTAGAGACATTATCATCAGTGTTAATCTTATTTGTGTTTGTGAAATTCTTTTGGATTTGTGCGGTAGGCCTTTACACTTTACTTTAATTTAGTATATTATTTCAAATACTGTAATTTTGTTTTTCTATTGACATAATCTAACAGATTATAATATTATATATTCATTATTTACATAATCTATAAGATTACAGTATACCTTCATTATTTAAAATAGATTATTTCTGGTTAAAATCAGATTTGACCCACTGACATTTTTGTTGACTTCCTGTTTAGTATATAGGTCAGGTCACTGTGACCAGTAGGTCAAATTCAACAAGTTGGTATTTGGGCAAAGTTTGATTGTAACTATTCTGTGTAGCAAATACACATAGAACTTCATATTCATTATTAGGTTTTTCATTTATTAATTAATTCTTTTATTTTATATACTCGGTAGTTTATTTCTTCACAATTATATTTGTGAAATTATTTTTTTTTTCCTTTGACTTTTTAGTACATACTTGTTTATAATCCTACTTAGGAAATATTGCATACATTTTCCACTTGTTTATAATCATACTTAGGAAATATTGCATACTTTTTCGACTTTACTTTAAAACTTAATTATCATAGAGTGAAAGGGTGTGTACTTGTGTATTTGGGTTGGTTTATATTAGGTGGGATCGCGAGCACACATACCTCAACTTAGGATTTTATTAGGATTTGTTTATTCATTTTTATCCAGACCTTTGAATGAACTTTTAGTCGGAGGATCATCTTCCAAAAAGAGGGGGAGGAAGAAGTCAGATGACCAGTCAATACCAAAATGGAAATGGGGACCAGAACAAGATAGTTCTTTTGAAGAACTGAAGACAAGGTTACAGTCACCACCTATTTTGGCTTACCCTGACTTTACTAAACCATTTGTTTTACACACGGATGCGAGTGGACGAGGATTAGGCGCTGTTCTGTACCAATTGCAAGATGAAAGAGAACGAGTAATCGCATATGCCAGCAGAGGATTGTCGAAATCTGAGAAAAATTATCCTGCACACAAGTTGGAATTTTCAGCGTTGAAGTGGGCAGTGACTGACAAGTTCAAAGATTATCTTTACGGAAATACCTTTACCATCTATACAGATAACAATCCACTTACTTACGTTCTTACAACAGCAAAACTTGATGCAACTGGTCACCGTTGGTTAGCGGAGTTAGCGAACTACAACTTTAACATCAGGTACAAACCAGGAAAACGAAACATCGATGCTGACTGCCTGTCAAGAATACCCAATCCACCGGAAGATACTTACAAGGAAATGAGTCCCGATGTTTTCAGAGCACTCAGTGAATTAAGGAATGATAGTGGCTATGTGGAGTGTTTAGCAACTCAGATCATCCCAGGTGTTACCAACACACAGATGTTTCCTGCTCATGAAATAGACTGGATGAAGAAACAACTAGAAGATCCTGTCATTGGACCCCTTCATCAAGCAGTGAAGAACAACAAAAGACCACAGTCACCACCCAGCAATCGGGAAGAAGCCATCTTTCTTCGAGAATTCGACCACCTCACTCTGAAGTCAGATGTTTTGTATCGAAAATCTGTTGTAAGTGGACAAGACGTTCTTCAACTGGTGATTCCTTGTTTGGATAGGAAGTTAGCGCTGCAAGGTTGTCATGATGATGTTGGACATCTTGAAAGAGACAGAACAGTTTCGTTGCTGAAGGAACGTGTGTATTGGCCAAGAATGACAACGGATGTAGAAGATCACATCAAGACTTGTCAACGTTGCATAATGAGGAAGTCTCCAACCAATACAAGAGTTCCATTAGTTAGTATCCATTCATCTCAACCAATGGAGATAGTTAGTGTAGACTACATGTGCTTGGAGGAGTCAAAAGGAGGTTATAGTTACATCTTAGTCATAACCGACCACTTCACCAGATATGCCCAAGCCATAGCTACCAGGAACATGACTGCAAAGGTAACCGCCAAAGCTTTGTTTGAAAATTTTATAGTTCACTACGGTTTTCCAAGACGTTTGCATAGTGATAAAGGGGGAAGTTTCGAAAATAAGATCATCGAAGAATTGTGCTTACTAACAGGAATGCGGAAGTCCCGTACAACACCCTATCACCCTAGCGGCAACGGAATGTGCGAGAGATTTAACAGAACCCTCCTGAACATGCTTGGAACTCTTGAGAACATCGAAAAAACAGATTGGAAGACACATTTACCATCTTTAGTGCACGCCTATAATTGTACCATTCATGAAACCACCGGTTATTCACCTTTCTTTTTGATGTTTGGGAGGAAGCCTCATCTTGCTGTAGATGTTTTGCTTGGTTTAGTTAATCAAGAGTCTACAAACAGCTACAGTAAGTATGTTGCTGATCTCAAAGATAGTTTGGAGATGGCTTATCTCAAAGCTTCTTCTGAGATTAACAAGGCCCAGTCACATCAAAAGAAAGGTTATGACCGGAAGGCCAGGAATTCAATCTTGGAAAAGGGAGATCGAGTGCTTGTGAAAAGATTGTTTTTCAAAGAAGGTAGACACAAGATATCAGACAAATGGGAAGATTGCGTCTACATCATAAAAGAACAGCCCAATCAGGATGTACCGGTGTATGTGCTGCAGCGAGAAAATGGAACTGGTACAATACGTACTTTACACAGGAACCATCTTCTTCCCATAGGAACTGTACCTATGGAATTATCCCAGCCGCCACCAGTACCAAAGCCTAGAAGGAAAGTAACACCTATTCCTGAAATAATTCCAGAGGAACCAGGTACCTCAAGTGATGATGATCTGGAGATTGTGATTGTGGAAGGGAATGATGTACTCGATTCCCCAGCTAGCCCCACAGTACCTCTCCGTGTTGAAGAAGAATTGGACACTCTATCCAGCCCTTCTTCTGAGGAAGCAGATGTAGATGAGCCTGTACCAAGGAGATCCTCAAGGAATCGACAGCCACCAGCCCGTTATAAAGACTATGTGTTAGCCCAGACTTCAACTTCTTCTGTTGTTCAGTGTCCAGCTACAGTCTTGGCGTTGCTGCTGTCGGATGATTTTATAGGTTTACCATTTGAACAACGCAAAAGTCTAAGTAGTGTTTTAAAGTCAACTTTTGGTTTTTAGTGTTTTAATAGTATGTCGGGACGACATTTTTTTATTGGGAGGGAGTATGTAGCGAAACGGAATTTTAATATGTTTATAGGTTTTATTATGCCAAGTAATATAGTGTATAGAGGAGTAATGTGCACCTTTAAACTAACAAACTGACACTAATTTTACTTGCAACTGGCCTTTAATAACATCTCTCCTTTAACTTGGCTTGTTAACCTGTACTGTTTTCTTAGAGCCCAAATCTTGGGGTGAGTACAATTCTACTCCCTTGGTTACAAGCAAGTTTTCTTCTAACTAAACCTCTCTTTGGACATCAGACTTTAGATAGATTTCGAAGTGTAAGGACAATTTGATACCTTTCATCAAATTGTTTAACTTTAGTTTTCAAATCTAATTAGGTTATTTTCGGAGAATTGTTTCCAGTTATACTACTTCAGTATTACAGGTATGTGTGCTAATTCTCTTATTTTGGGTAATTGGGGTTTAGATAGAGTGGATGAAGGAATGATAGAAATTATGATATTAGTTAAAGCGGCCATTTGATTTAAATAGTAATATAGAAAATAACATGTAAAGATAATTAGTTTTGCATATATATAAATATAAAGTAGAGTATAAGGTACTACATTGAAAGAATATTGTATATATAATTAGACGATTGTTATTTTCCAGAATATATAGTTATCTGAAGATTTTGTTCACCATCTTGGTAGTCTTCCTTAAAAACCCCTTCTTTGGGTATGTGATAAGTTACTTACATATTACTATTACATTTAGTAAAAACTTCAAGCATATTTAATATATTTATTGTAATATATTTAAGTTAGTGATGTATTTTAGTTCCTAAATGATTGATGTATTTCATCATTAAGTATGCATGTATTACTATTATGTTATTTAATATTAATCAACTGTGATATGTATATTAATTTTAATGTATATATTTTCAGGGTTTTTAATAAAGGTTTAAGAACTAAAGATCGTAGTTTCTATTGATTTACACCCCCCGGTTACATTATTATGTATGCTAAAAGATTCATTAGATTTTTAAGACTAACTCTTTAAAGTGCCCCCCCCCCCCCAAAAAAAAAACCTACATGTAGATCTGCACATTTTATGTTAGGATTACATTCAACAGTCTACAAGTAAAGTTAGTTTTAGAATACTTTGCTTTATTTTCATTGAAGAAAAAAAAAAATTGTTTTATAATTAAAAAAGATGAAAACACATATTTTGCAAAGAATGAAATCTATTTTGTTCAGTGATACTAAGAAATGATAGTTACTTTGCAATATTAGGAAGTATTATTAAAATATCATTTGTTGAAAGAAAAGAATTAAAATTAGTTAGATTAAAAAGACCTGTTTATTTAGGCAAGGAGAAGGGTTGGTCTACTAATTCTGTGGCTTGTCTAGGAATGAACTTGATTTCTTCATATTTCTTAAATAAAGATACACTCAACTGGGTTAACAGACATTAAACCATGCGACTAACTTCACATATTTGGTGTACTCTTGTTTCCACCCATTTCTAAACATATTGATTAATTAAATAAAAAATATAAAATTATGCCATCTCTCTCCAAAGTAACAATATTTACCTCTAAAATACCTTGCAATATTAATGAGATCCTGTACGATTAGGAGGACTTTTTAAATTTATCAGTACATATATCAACCCCACCCCCTCCTTCCCCCAATAAGTTTTCATTTTAATATTTTAACATTCTGTAACAAGGCTTGTTACAATGAAACTAAGGGCCTGTCTGTTGATAATAATAGACTATATTAGTAAAACACAAATATTTTGATTAATTCACTGCCTGCCCTAAATATCATGCATAATTTATCATAAAAGGAAAGAATCTAACTGTTACTTTCCTAAATATTCTCTAGACATTATTAAACATACATTATGCACGAGCTAAATCTGCCTCTTGCAGGTCTTTCTTTAGGCTTGAAATGTTATCTAAATTATTAATTAGACATTAATTAACTTAACTAGACCGTAATTAACTCTCGATGCCATCACTAGCCTGCAATATTTACCCGATTTGAATACATTTTTCAATGGATGAGTTAACATCAAAATGGATAATCAAGACTTTGTTTTTTAACATACCAACTTCAGTAATGATGATCGAAGCTAGGCCTAAAATTCAATTGCTAACACATTAGTTCATAGTGGAGCAATTTGACTGAAATTTTCAGCATATTCTCTTTACATCTATTTTTTAACTATTATAACGAGAACTGTCAGTTTTTTATCTAATGTCCTGTATTGCCCTTTTAATAGTACATATCACAATCTGTGCCTCTTTTCCATGCCGGAAATAAATTTTTTACTCTGTATAATTACCCGTCAAACTGGATGACTTCCTTAACTCTGTGTTGAATAATGCATTGAAAATGACAAAAATAATAAAATCACAAAAATAAAAGATTTGTAACAGATATCAGAAGAATTGAGTATCAAGTGTGGGACAGATATTGTCACTTAGTTACCGATAACTTAATTATTGGCATGTTTTCTTGATTTTGATACATGTATACGTAAGAAATAAATTGAAACATTACGATTAATTTACACAAAGTTGCCTATCTGATTAATTATTGATATCTAAATAAAATAAAAAAGTTGAAAATCCTGGAAGAGAGATGATTAATGATCTCCAGTTAATTAGTTTGCTTATTATTTATTCATTAAGACAATATGCTACCTTTTACCTGGCCAATAGAAATACAGCACTGACACTTGTTGAAGGATAACCCTAGTATATAGGATTTATTTGGTTATTTGTAGAGGAATGGATGACAGTTGGATATAGGTAATTTTTACCTGTAAAAGAGTAATGAGTTCTGCAAATCAACAGTCAGGTAGGTTTTTTAAAACCATACTTTATTATAATTAAAAAAACAATACGTTGGAGAAAGCAAATGTGCCTTCAGAAAACAAAAATCAAAGAATACTATATGCAGACATTAAGCATAATAGGCCAAAACTTGTTGCAATACATTTCAACTGGAAGGACACACAAATATAAATGTGTAGGGCTTTTTAAGACTGACCCAGGTAATGGCAAAAACGATGCCACTTGAAAAGCCGATGGATTTAACCTTGAAGAATTTTCGCACCGTAAGGTAATAACGATAAGATTTTACTTAGTACTAGTTTAAAGCGATAATTTCATATGTTCAAAGAAAGTCAAAAATAATTATTTATGTTTTACTCAATAGGTTGTCAACTCACTATTATACGATCATAGGCATTATTTTCCACTCTTATAACTCATTAACACAGGAAATAATAACACAATTACCCCCCTTGTTTTTCTATTGCCCCCATGCAATAGCTAACTTCAAACGTTCAAATTTAAATTTGAAAATGACATTTTTGCTGATTTCTTAATTGGCAATAGTGAATTATACGATTAATAGGATTATTCTTTAACAAGGTAGGGCTATTTATGGATACCATCTATTTTAAGGCTTTATTTTAATAAATTTTAATAATATAACTTAAAAATATGAAATTGCAGCTTTAAGTTTTTTTTTATTTATTTGTTTTAATAAGATAATATAGACATTCTACATTACTGGTGTTGTCAAGAATAAGGTTGTGCACGATGCCTACATTTCAATGTATGAAGGAACCACTAAATATTTGTCATGGGAAACCCAAAAATTCAATGATTTATTATTTTTCATATGACAGATTTTTTTAATTTAATTTAATCATGTAAGAATTCACCCAAATTTATGATTATTTGATTATTTTCCATAGGTGGTTCATCTTACCAACCTCCAGGCCAAAACAGTCAATATGGCTCATCTAAGGTAAGACTTAATATTGATAATAAATAAGTAATCAACCCCCAGTTCACAAAGCATTCTCAGACTAAGGTTACTCAACTTTCAATCACTGTTTATGAGAAATATCTTTGATCCAGAAACGCAAAACTTTTCACATAATTTCTAATTGATGTATTTGATACATTCGAATTAATAGAATAACAAAAGTTTTATAATGAAAGGCAATATTTTAGTTAACATAGATCGATCAATTTTGATTAAATTCTTAACTAAAAGTATTTGATGCAGGGGGTTTGGATGGCTGAATGATTAGCACGTGTGACTGTATCTTAAGTTCTGTCATTGAGTCAACTGGCGTGGTTTTGATCCCTGGTTGTACGTGACAAGGAGTAGGGTCGGCAGTCCAACCTTGTGGGTTTTCTCTGTGTCCTCTGGTTTCCTCCCATTGCCTGCAATCAAATTATTGAAATAAACTTGAACCATTTCCTAAATAACCTTGTTTGTGTGGAGGTCGAGCTGAGCTGATGTTAAACCCCTCTCTCTCTCTCTCTCTCTCTCTCTCTCTCTCTAAACAGACAATCCAACAAACAACCAACCTTCACAAACATAAAGATTTAAAACAATTACGGTACTGGTCTTTGGACCGTAAAATTGTCTTTATCTAAATACTACCCTACAATCTAATTAAAACACAGATCCTATTTCGTTTCGTTTTTATAGTTCAAAATTTCGTTTTACTTTACAACACTTCAATCTGGAACAGTTGTTATCATTGACATGTTTTGGATAATGTGTGAGGGATTAGGCCAAATTGAT
This sequence comes from Patella depressa, assembly GCA_948474765.1. NCBI lineage: Eukaryota > Metazoa > Mollusca > Gastropoda > Patellidae > Patella > Patella depressa. The sequence continues at coordinate 77,930,090 of OX419716.1, forward strand.
CCCGCAGTGAATATTCGCTTGGCTGCTACAATCACTGATAAGCATGACATTGACGAGGCTTAATGAGTACGGCATATTAACTTTTTTACTCCGACAAATTAAATTCTCAAACATTTTTTTGAGGTAAGAGAAAAATAAATAAAGACGTTTGAAGTATTTGTAGTTAAAAAAATATTTCCTATTTAGTGTAAATGGGTATTAAAATGAGTAAAATGCATCATTTTGCCCGAAGCAGTTAGGTGTTAAGTAAACATTGCACGAGCCGTTGAGCCAATGACTACGAGGCGTGCAGTCAACGCACGTGTTCTGGACTGTCATCTGTTACAGAGATAATTCGTAAGTAATTCTCTGTGAAACAGATTGGGATTAGGCAATGAAACGGTCTGTTTGAATCATAGAACTGTGAGTAAACCACTAGAAGCGTCAACACTGATTGATTGATCAATGTCTGATGTCATAGGGTCAAAATCTGCTATTTGATCCCTGACATGTAGTCTACTACCACTATTACTAGCCAGATCTTCGTGCGGTATAAAAAAACTAGAACAAATATAGATCTGGCTGGGCCCTGATTCACGAAATCTTAACTTAAGATAAAATCGAAATTTTAGTAGATACTTTATTATTATTATTATTATTATTATGGCACTTTTTATAGCCCAGATGTGCCCAGATGTGCTTTACAATAGAATGATTAAATAAATAAATAGATAATTCAAAATAAAAAAATTGAAATAAATAAATGAATAAATTATAAATAAATAATAAATAAATAAATAAATAAATAAATAAATAAATAAATAAATAAATAAATAAATAAATAAATAAATTAAAATAAATCAAATTAAAATAAATCAAATAAAAATAAATTGAATTGAAATAAATCAAAGTTTTGATTGGCTAAGCACTAAAATCAATCTAATATTATCTAATCATATAACTAAAATTTGGATTTTATCTTAATTACAATTTTGATTGGCTAAGCACTAAAATCAGTCTAATATTATCCAATCATATAACTAAAATTTGGGTTTTATCTTAGTTAAAATTTCGTGAATAAGGCGCCTGTATTGTAAGCAGGTTGTAGAACCCTATAGAGGACTTGCTCACCGGAAGTATTATTATTATTATTATCTCTAAGGCGTTAATTTCCGGAAAGGGAGATAACAACATATAATAAACTCGGCTATACCAGTAGTATTGGTTTGACCAGTTCATGACAAGTTGACATAAATTCACATTTATTTTTACATTGTATTCTCACTGTCTCTGCTGTAGAAAAAAGAAGACAAAACAAAAGATAAATTAAATATGGAAAATCAGACCAATGCCACAGCTAAATCTGATCTTAAAGGTATATTAAAGAGACTCGGAACAAAATCATTACAATCAGTTACTTCTTTATCAGAGATGGAACCTCTTTTGGCATCCACACCTATGTCGTCCGATGAAAAAATAGATGGACGATATATCTCTTTAACTCAAATGGCAGAGAAGACAAATACTTTCTCTCCAGTTTCCGAAACTAATTCAACTTCAAGTGGAATCAATAATACTAGAAAACAGGAACGAATGGCTTCTTATCAGTATTCTTCGGAGGAGTCACCCACAAATTATCGAGTTCCTATTGCCAGAAGAGATACAGCAGGACGAGATTCAGGTATAGAGACAACTTTTTCCGAAGAAAAACAACCAAGCGTAAGGAGGGGGCTGGTTTCCCAAGAAGATCTCGACGAGTTAGAAAGAGAAGAACAGCAAAATGCTCAGTCTAATTCAGGTTATATTGGAAAGGAAAGCAAGCCTTTGGGAGCTGCTTTAGGACTTAAGAGTAGCATCCAAGAATATGAATCGCCGTCAAGCCTGCTTAAAAATAAGTACAAGCATCAAGCTAATCAAAAATTGAAAGTTCAAACAACGAGCAAGAATGATTATCTTTCAAATGATGTGACGAGAAAAATATCTCCCCTGGTTTTATCAGAAACATCACCGAGAAATAGTGAGAAAAAGCCAGATTATAAAGATATCAAGATTAATGTCAAAGTTGATCAACTCGATGGAGAAAGAATACCAGGGCAAACCAAAGATGTAGAAAAGAATGAAGAAAAACCAAGCATGTCAGAATTTCTACTTGGTTGCAGTAGCCCATCTGCCATGTTACAAAAAAGAATTGAAAAGGGCATGTCGGGTAAACAGGCCTCATCGTTTGGTCAGAGTAGTCAGAACGATTCACCACGGCAACTGAAATCCTTAGCTAATGAAAGCAACAACACAGATGATAGACCCATATTGTCTGGTTATGGTCAGTTTTCCTACACGACTCCTTCAGAGTTGATGCGTAAAAACAAAGAAAGGGGACAAAGTCAAAATAGTTCACTTTCTGGGGGTCTTGGTCCAGGGTATGGACAGTTTTCTTATACAACTCCTTCTGAGTTAATCCAAAAAAGTAAGGAAGCACATCGAGATGGTTCTCCAACACCCTCCTCGCAAAGTACTGGATTAGGGTATAGAGAATTGTCTTATACACCACGGCGACTGAAATCCTTAGCTAATGAAAGCAACAACACAGATGAAAGACCCATTCTGTCTGGATATGCTCAATTTTCCTACGCTACTCCTTCCGAGTTGATGCGTAAAAACGAAGAAAGGGGACCGAGTCAAAATAGTGAACTTTCTAGTGGTCTTGGTCCAGGGTATGGGCAGTTTTATTATACAACCCCTTCCGAGTTAATCCGAAAAAAAGAGGAAGCAGATTCCCACCAAGACATCTTGTTATCGACTACCACTAGTTCAGTCGATCGTAGGTTGGTCAATTGGGATGCTCAGAGTGATATAACAGTCTATTTCACACAACTATCGTATCTGTTTCATAATGCGGCCATGTTTGCGAAATCTAAAAGTGAACCAGAATTTATGCGAATGTTTGTTGAATCTGTTGCGTCATCTCTTTACGAGACTAGCCTGTCGGATGAATCTGGATTCGAAGAAGTGTCTACAAGTCAAATTTCTGTTGACCCCTCGACTTCCGAATTTCTTAAAAAGATGAGACGACATTTAGAAAATCGACTCTCTTATCGAAGCTCTGGATCAACGTTATTCCCTAACGATTCAACAACTGATGCCGAAATGAGTGAATATTCTTTTGGAGATGAAAGTCTATATGAAGATGAAACTGAAGAAGAAAGGTTGACACGCTTATCGATTTTTGCCACATTTAATCAGCTTTTTTGGTCGATGTACGCTATTGATCCTAAAGTAGCTCTTCGGACCGTTGGCTCTGACGTGTACTTGTTGCCACCAGGTCTGAGACGACTCGCCCAATCAAATCAACTTTATTCACCTCTTGTATCGAGTACTGGAAGTGGATGGACGGATATAATATCAAGCAGTGAAGAAGATATGGAGGTATATCTCCGAATGCCAAATGTTTCTGTTCGTTAGTTATTATTACTACAAGTTTTTAAATAATAAATCTTAGCATTTATTAGTCAAGTTTTGAGTTTCAAGATTTCAAATCTCTCCGAATGCCAAATGTTTGTGTTCGTTAGTTTTTAAATAATTAATCCTAGCATTTATTAGTCAAGTTTTGAGTTTCAAGATTTCAAATCTCTCCGAATGCCAGATGTTTCTGTTCGTTAGTTATTGTTACTACATGTTTTTATACGCCCACATTTTCATGTGGACGTATATTGTCGTCGCCCCTGTTCGTCCGTCCGTCCGTCCGTCCACAATTGTTTGTGAACAGTCTACAGGTCACAATTTTTATCCGATTTCAATGAAACTTAAAATATAGGTTTATCACCCTAAGATCTCGGTTCCTTTCGATATTGGCATGTATCGGACCGTAACTTCATGGGTTATGGCCCCTGATTATACGAAAAATCACGTTTTTTAGCTTGTGAACAGTGTAGAGGTCACAATTTTGAACTGATTTGGATGAAACTTGAAATGCATGTTTATAAACCAAAGATCTTGGTTCCTTTCGATATTTGCGCCAATTGGATCGTAACTTCCTGAATTATGGCCCCTGATTATCCGAAAAATCGCCCTTTTTAGCTTGTGGTCCCTCTGGAGGTCAAAATTTTTATCCGATTTAAAAAAAACGTCTGATTATATCACCGTTACATGGTTATGAAGGTTGAGTTCGAATTTCGTGAAAATCGGACCAAAATTAACGGACAAAATGGCCGCCATTTGTACGCGAATAGTGTGAAAATATGTTATATCAAGGTTGTGAACAGTGTAGAGGTCACAATTTTGAACCGATTTGGATGAAACTTGAAATCGATGTTTATAACCCAAAGATCTTGGTTCCTTTCGATATTTGCGCCAATCGGATCGTAACTTCCTGAATTATGGCCCCTGATTGTCCGAAAAATCGCCCTTTTTAGCTTGTGGTCCCTCTGGAGGTCAAAATTATTATCCGATTTAAAAAAAAGTTTGATTATATCACCGTTCCATGGTTATGAAGGTTGAGTTCGAATTTTGTGAAAATCGGACCAAAATTGACGGACAAAATGGCCGCCGTTTGTACGCGAATAGTGTGAAAATATGTTATATAAAGGTTGTGGACCTTATAGAGGTCACAATTTTGAACCGCTTTTGATGAAACTTGACATGTATGTTTATAACCCAAAGATCTTGGTTCCTTTCAATATTTGCGCCCATTGGAACATAACTTCCTGTATTATGTCCCCGGATTGTCCGAAAAATCGCTTTTGTTCGCTTTTGGTCCCTCTGGAGGTCAAAATTATTATCCGATTTAAAAAAACGTTTGACTATATCACCGTTACATGGTAATGAAGAGAGAGTTTGAATTACGTGAAAATCGGACTAGAATTGACGGACAAAATGGCCGCCGTTTGTACACGAGTAGTGTGAAAATATGTTATATCAAGGTTGTGGACCCTATAGAGGTCACAATTTTGAATCGATTTTGATGAAACTTGACATGTATGTTTATAACAGATCTTGATTCCTTTCGATATTTGCGCCCATCAGGTTTTTACTTCCTGAATTATGTCCCCTGATTGTACGAAAAATCACCCTTTTTAGCTTGTTGTGCCTCTGGAGGTCACAATTATTATCTGATTTAAAAAAAAACCGTTTGATTATAAAAACCAAACAAATTCTAATGATTTTCTGATAATTCCTTAATATGCGACAACTCTTGTTGACTGCCCGGACGATTTGGCTGCTGTGTGGGCGTATGTTTCGTTGCCTGGCAACCTATTTTTTAGCTTGTGGTGCCTCTGGAGGTCACAATTATTATCTGATATAAAAAAAAAACGTTTGATTATAAAAACCAAACAAATTCTAATGATTTTCTTAATATGCGACAACTCTTGTTGACTGCCCGGACGATTTGGCTGCTGTGTGGGCGTATGTTTCGTTGCCTGGCAACCTATTTTTAAATAATTAATCTAGCATTTATTAGTGAACTTTTGATTTTTCAAGATTTCAAATCTCTTCGAATGCTAGATGTTTATGTTAGTTATTGTTTACTGGTTTTGGATTTCAAAATTTTGAATAATTAATCTTATTATTTATTGTTGAAGTTTTGATTTTCAAGATTTTAAATAGTTTGGTTAATCTTAGCATTTGTTGCTTGTTTTTTTTAAATTTGAAAAACTTTTAATTTAGAAAAAAAATCCATTGAATTAATTTGTTGAGAGCGAAAGAGAACATTTAGTCGAAAACCTATATTTATAAAACATTAATGAAGGGGGCATGTGTTGATTATTGTCTTTTCATGTTAATAAATGTGTAATTAATAGTTTATTATAACATTTAATTCCCAAAGAAAGACCTGCAATAGACAAATTTAGCTCTTGTATAAATTTAGCTCTTGCATAATGTATGTTTAATATCATCATATATATATACATGTAGTTACTTTTTTCTTATTGTTATATGGATTTTGGGGACAATATCTAAGTTTTCACGAATTAGTCAAAGCTAAAATGCACTGAAATTGATTTCAATAATAATTGAGAAAGGGAAACTAAAATATCAACATTAAACTATAACACATGACATACTTATGGAAGAACAATTACTGATTTATTTAGGCGACGTTTCGAAGAGTATTCTCTCAACGTTTTCAAGCAAGTCTTTTAATCTTTTAGAGGCATTTAGTAACTGGAAGGAGCATTAAACTATAACACATACTTATGGAAGAACAATTACTTGCTTCAAGTCTTGATTAAAAACGTTGAGAGAATACTCTTCGAAACGTCGCCTAAATAAATTATAGTTTAATGCTCCTTCCAGTTACTAAATGCCTCTAAAAGATTAAAATATCAACAGTAAGCTTATATAATCTACCTACTTCAATTCAAATGGATCAATAGACATAGGTGGGTAAATCGGGTAATGAAAATTAATCCTGGGCCTAATATCAGTCATAACGTTTTATTTTTTTCCTAGGGTAAAAATGAAGCCCAGAAGAGAAAGTTTGGGGCCTATCAAGGAATTAGTAGTGCAGAATTCCGAAATCTTCAACTGGAAAAGGTACAGAATTTTATTTTTTTGTTTTGTCAACTAAATGCATTGATGTAATATTTATTTATAAGCTTACTAGCGCTTGTCCCAGCGATGCACAGGTATAGCCATGAACCGGAAGTATGTATCACCATGGGTCTTTTGTCAGACGTGGAAAGCGGACCTTGAATCAACTTGCCTGTCGGCTTCAATAAGAGTCATACCTTAGTGAGAATTGGCAATGTGGTTCATAATCTGAATAATTAGCACATTTAGCGATCTTGATAATCCTTTGAGAAAACAAAACGGGTCCAGTAGGTTGCTTTTATGAAAATAAGCATGTGGTAAAGGGAGACAATCTAGGCACGGATTGTGAATCTCGGGAACTGCACGTCTTTGATTTATTTTTTCGGCGGCCCATTATTTTTGTTAAATTTCAAATGGAAATGTCTATTTGACTTCTAAGTGATATCAAGAGGTGTAGGCATATCTCATCATGGCGGATCCAGGGGGAGTGACTAGGGTCACCCACCTTCCCACTGGTGTATAGGAATCCCAGGTCCTACAAGCTTCCACAGAGGGACATGCACGCATGGTCATATATATATTATATAGCACACAGTGCGCATCTTATCAGACACACAATCAGCATCTATGTTACTAGCGACAGAAATTAGCTCCGTAAACTGTGGTCGGTGAGACAAAACATGGGGTTGTCACCCCCCTCAAAATAATCCTGGATCCGCCACTGCTCATTAAATCCAGGAGATTTACTGGTAGATCAAGTTTGGAAACTAGAACCTAAGAAAGAATAAATACACATGACAATGGTAAAAGAAACACGGAGTAGAATAGGAGTGTTTGAATCCATTTAAATTGAATATCTGGTGCAGCTGTCTAGTCATTCGGATGGGATGAAAAACTGAGGTTCCATGTACACATTGGCGTGTACGTAAGAGATCCTTGACATTCAGAATTCGATATAAGAGTAGACTGTAGTGCCGCTGCTCAGGCAAAATTTCCTGCATGGCACACTGTATGGCGTATGCCATCTTCGTTAGCCCAGTTCAGAGCAGAAAAGTAGGACGTTAAAACCCATTTCATTTCTTTTCAGGAGGACCTTGAAAGTCAAGTACGTAAACTTGAAGTTGAGAATTCGAATCTTCTTAGTGAAAATAAGTTGATAAAACAGAAATTTGAAACAGCTTCAGGTAGGTTCTGGAAGACTTATTTGTTTTAATGCTGGGGGTTGGATGGCCGAATGGTTAGCATGTGTGCGTTGTAACATAAGGTCTGTCATTAAGTCAACTGGCGTGGTTTTAATTCTCCGGTTTTATGTGACAAGGAGTAGGGTCACCTGTCCCACCTCTTAAGTTTTCTCTGGGTCGTCCTGCCTCCTCCCACTGATAAAGACCCCTACTACGTGCAAGTGGATTATTGAAATAAAATTGAAATAGAATTGAACCATGTGTTAGTCACGACCTGATGACCTAACTTGTGTATAGTGGTCTTTAAACTCTCTCTCTCTAACCCTCCCTCTCTCTCCCCTCTCTCTAGGAGTTACCTATGTAAATGTGTATACCTTTAACATTGATTTATGTTCTTGTGTATTATTATGTTATTAGGGTATTAATAAGGGTCAGGAGATAACAAAAATACTTCAGACAAATAAATAATAAACTCTTACCTTTCTCTTATCTCAAATATTTACTCTACTATCCCACTGAAACTATTTAAACATAGGGCAGGGCTAGTTAAATCAAGTTATTTGAGCCTTTAACTTTAAGCTGTCTTGATTTTACCTATAGAACTTGATGGTATTTAGAATGGATTAGGATATATACATTAGGATATAATTAATAGAGAGCTTTTTTGATTTCACCTATAAAATTTGATGATATATAGAATGGTTATACATACATTGGGATATAATTAATTGAAAAATGTATGTTGATTATTTGTTAAAAGTTATAGAAGTTGAGCTAATCAAATGTAAGTTTTTAGAATTTTTAGATTTCTGATAATGAATGTTTTTGGAATTTTAACTCTGAAAGTTACAATTACAATAGGATTGGTCAGAAAAATAACATGATATGATCTGAAGCGTTAATTAGAAAGTTAAATATCTTATATTATTTAGCTCGCATCAATGATTTGGAGGAAAAACTCAAAATTTCTCAAGATGAATTGGAGAATATGGAGCGTAACATGAACATAGAAATATCCGAGGTATGCCGCAAGAACAGAACAGAGATGGAACACCATCTTGAGGAGCAACAATCACGTCTGGGTTCACTTCATAATGAAAATGTAGCGATGAAATCTGAGGTAAAGTATCGTGGCTTGTTAGAATTTTTAATACTAACAGTTCCAGTTATCTTTCACAAATTTGTTGGCATGTTTATCCAGACACAAATACAGAAGTGAGTGAGAACACTCATCACTAACCAAACATGCAAATTAACCATTTGTATTATTCGAAGAAAAGAAATGAAATGATATTTAAAGCCCCAATAACACTCTTGTTGTAACTGAAAAATATGTCCCAATCTTCATTCTGGTCAACAAATCGTATTATTTTAGAATATTCCAATTAAATGATGATATAAATTTCATCTTAACACACTTAATTTAAAAAATTGGAAAAATTCAACCAATTGATTTGAAAAGTCTAACGTAAACCTTTTCAAATGTGACTTGGATTTTAAAATATTTTCGAACCCTCTGGACAAATAAAATAGGTTGTAATGGATAATTTACACAACAGGTAGGACATTTAAACATCTAGTACTTAGAATAAGGGTATTATTTATTTTCTGGAGCTACCAAGCCAGCAAGAATGTTATTGTCCCTTTAATGTAGTGTGCTATAAGGGAAATTTTCCCGGTAGTGGCACTATGGCCAATGTATACACAGCACCTCTGTTTTTGGTATAAATATTGAATTTTGAAATATTTCTGGGATTTGTGTTGACATAAATATTTGTCCATTTAAATCCAATCTACGTTTGTGGAAGGCCATGGAATTAGTTGCATTGCCATTAAAAACAAAATATATGGGCAACTGCTCCTTTCAGATGGTTTCACTTTTCAGAAAATGGAGATTATCAATGAATGATACCGTTTTTAAAAAGACGATTTTATATTATTTAAATGTATTTTATTTGTTTATTCTTTTTACAGATTGTGTCTCTAGAAAAACAAATGTCCAGTGTTAAGAAAGAAGCTGATTATTTACGAAAAACTGGTGATAAAAAAAAAGCACTAGAAGCATTCATGAGAGAATCTGAGTTGCTTATTGTAAGTCATTCCGCAAGTTCCTGAAGCAACGACTGCATGTTTGACAACATCTGGACGTTGGTAGATTTCTTTGCAATTGCTGAACTTATAGCTACATATTTCTCCCTTCACTGCAGACATGTGAACAATAGCGGTGTCCAATCAGAGGTCATGACACAAACACACTCAAATCAATTATAGCAACCTCCACAGAAACCTTGACTTTGCAACTCGATTATCACAGATATTTCAGCTGACAAGAGCGAGACCTGGTATTCGCTATGATTGATGGAGGAATCTGATAGGCTCTCAAGCTTAGTGAATACCCATTCAAAATTAGTGCCGAACTATGCAGGGTAGCATATTACGTGAAAGCCTTGATAAAATGTACCGAGTTAAAGGGAAATAAAGCCTTCTAGTGAAGATGGTCATTCCAGCAATTATTCTGTTTTGATTTCCCCAAGCTTTTAAGTCAAATTAGATCATGGGATGCAATGTGCCACTTGGACTGGTCAACTGTGCCACTTGGACTGGTCAACTGTGCCACTTCGAATAGTCTAGGCTGATTAATTTACATTACAATGATTTGTTTTTACTTGTTTTACAGCAAGAAGTAGCAAAGTTAAAGGAACTATTAAAAGAAAGTGAAGAACAAGTTCATGGATTAACAGCACGGAATTCTGAAAGTACTAATCAGTTAATCCAAGTTTCTAAAGTCAGAGATATGTTACAACAACAGTTACAAACAGGTGGTTCCATGGCACAGAAACAGGTAAATAGCAGTTATATTCCTATGTAGTAGATCAGGGGGGTAGGATGGCCAAGTGGTCTAGAGTGCCGCGCTTAGACCTCTAGCTGGCCAGTCACTGGTGTGAGCGTATGTGGCATGGGCGCCTTCTGGACCTCCTGGGTTTCCTCCGGGCACTCCGGTTTCCTCCCACTGCTAAAGACCCCTACGCGCAAGCGAATTGTTGAATTGAAATGTGTTAGTTCCAAATTGAGCTAGTTTATGTCTCTCTCTGTCTGTCAAATAATCTATTTTCATCTATCGATATATTGTAATATTAATATTAAGCTTATATTAATTGTAGTATGTATTAAGATTTCCATCAGTTCTAGAATTTATCCATATTCATCATGTTTTTTTATACTTGATTAATCTTAATTAGTAGATTTTATAATTAAATAAATTATTATATATATATTGAAAACACTTCATTATAGCATCCATGGGATTTATGTCCATTATATGATACATTATTTAGGTGATTAATTAGTTTATTTGGAAGTTCTGAAATATTACTGATTCTCTTAGAAATATAATTATTTATTGTATGTTATGAATGATCAATTTACTGTTCAGTAAAATTATACCATACATTTATTTATGGTTTATAGTCTTAAATAATAACAGAATTTTTTTCTCTTTTTTTTTTAAATTCTTGTTCTTATTTTCTGCACCATTTCCTTCAACTTTTAATATATTCTTGCACTGTATCTTCGGATTTTGTTTCAATTTCCTATTGTTGAAAAAAACTAACTTTCTTCCTTTAATACTTATTAATTCTTACTGTATTTTTTCCATTCTTCTAATCTGATCTTTTTCCTCTTCTATTTTCTCTGTGTTTGGTGTGAATATCTGACTACACTATGCTCTCTCTCTCTCTCTCTCTCTCTCTCTCTCTCTCTCTCTCTCTTTCTCTTGGCACAAATCTTTCTTTACACCCATCTAATAGGTAATAGCCTTAGAGAAGAGATTAAAAGTTACAGAGGAACGTCTGCAGTTAGAGAGAGAAGATCGAGGAAATAATCTATCAAAAACAGAAGAAAAACTTTTAATTGAAAATGCTAGATTATCTGTGAGTAACTGTTATTTTTCTTTAAATTTTGAAGATTTTGAAGATTAAGTCGTATCCATTAAAACTTTTTGAATTGATGGTATTGATGTTTCAACTTTACTGTAGTTTGAGATTATCTCAGTTTATTCTTTAATTATTTGAATTATTACAAGGAAATTCTGCTGGCCAAACAAAGTTCTTAATCTTTCATTGTATGCATAAGCATAGAAATCAAAATGACTCTGTGTTAGTCCCAAAATGACTTAAAACAAAACGGTTGAGATGTTAAACCCATTCAATTACTGATTGTGATTTCGGTTAAAACAACTATGTTACATTGAATAAGCCTACACAGTGATTACAAGTGTAAGTCTCATTCTGATGATGATCTTTGGCAAAAATTCAACTGTTGATCTTTGACAAAAATTCAACTGATGATCTTTTACACAAATTCCATAGATGATCTCTTAAGCAAATTCAACTGAAGATCTTTTACATCAATTGTTTTTCAGGCCATGGAGAAAGAATACACCAGACAATTACAAAGAGAGAAAGATAAAAATCGAAGTTTAGAAATCAAAATTCGTGAAGTCAAATCAAAAAATGAAAAATTACTATTATCTATGCCTATAGATGATACGATAATTGGGTCTTCCAAATCAAATTATGACATTCCTTTCAGCATTCATAGCAGCAATCGTGAAGAAGCCAAGAAGGTGAGACAACCTTAGTAGCATGGAAGAGTCACTACTATTGGATAAGAGAAAAGAATGCAATAGAATTCTTTTCAATACTCTTTGAATTCTTCAAGAGACATGATATCTTTGAGGTCAAACAATTGAATTGCAATCTGATTAAAATACAGATCTATATTTCATTTCGCTTTTTTTATGATTTCGATGGCCTACATTACGACAAATTGTACTAGAAGGCTGTGTCAGTGGTCGTACGAGTACGAGTGGCTTTTGGCATTATACATTGATTAATGATTTTGCTTTGACGTTTCTAGTGGTTTACCCACAGTTCCATGCATGGCATGCCAAAAGCTTGCCGTAACAGACTATTTCATGCTAATCCCTCACTTCAACCAAAACACCGGTAATATAACAACTCTTCCAGAGCCTTGTGTTGTACAGACAAAATGAAATTTTGAACTATAAAAAACGAAATGATATGAGATCTGTGTTTTTATCAGACATCAGAAAAAGTCAAATTTCTCACGGTTTATCTAATGTTTGATTGTTATACGCCCACATTTTCATGTGGACGTATTATGTCGTCGCCCCTGTCCGTCCGGACGTCCGTCCGTCCGTCCGTCCGGACGTCCGTCCGTCCGTCCGTCCGTCCGTCCACAATTTGTTTGTGGACTCTCTACAGGTCACAATTCTTATCCGATTTTGACGAAATTTGAAATATAGGTTTATCCCCAAAAGTTCTCGGCTGCTTTCGATATTGGCATGTATCAGATCAAAACTTCATGGATTATGGCCCCTGATTGTACGAAAAATCACGTTTTTAGCTTGTGGACCCTATAGAGGTCACAATTTTGAACCGATTTTGATGAAACTTGACATGCATGTTTGTAACCCAAAGATCTTGGTTCCTTTCGATATTTGCGGCTTACAGAATGTAATTTCCTGAATTATGGCCCCTGATTGTCCGAAAAATCACCCTTTTTAGCTTGTGGTCCCTCTGGAGGTCACAATTATTATTCGATTTAAAAAACCGTTTGATTATATCACCGTTACACCCCAAGGAAGGTTGAGTTCGAATTTCGGGAAAATCGGACGAAAATTGCCATACAAAATGGCCGCCGTTTGTACGCGAATACTGTTAAAAAATGGTATATCAAGGTTGTGGACCCTGTGGAGGTCACAATTTTGATTCGATTTTGATGAAACTTGAAATTCATGGTTATAACCCAAAGATCTTGCTTCCTTTCGATATTTGCGCATATCGGATCGTAACTTCCTGAATTATGGCCCCTGATTATACGCAAAATCGCCCTTTTTTTAGCTTGGAGGTCACAATTATTATTCGATTTAAAAAAACGTTTGATTATATTACCGTCACACCCTAAAGAAGGTTGAGTTCGAATTTCGGGAAAATCGGACGAAAATTGCCATACAAAATGGCCGCCGTTTGTACGCGAATACTGTTAAAAAATGGTATATCAAGGTTGTGGACCCTGTGGAGGTCACAATTTTGATTCGATTTTGATGAAATTTGAAATTCATGGTTATAACCCAAAGATCTTGCTTCCTTTCGATATTTGCGCATATCGGATCGTAACTTCCTGAATTATGGCCCCTGATTATACGCAAAATCGACTTTTTTTTAGCTTGGAGGTCACAATTATTATCCGATTTAAAAAAACGTTTGATTATATTACCGTTACACCGTAAGGAAGGTTGAGTTCGAATTTCGGGAAAATCAGACCAAAATTGTCATACAAAATGGCTGCCGTTTGTACGCGAATACTGTTAAAAAATGGTATATCAAAGTTGTGGACCCTGTAAAGGTCACAATTTTAATTCGATTTTGATGAAACTTGAAATTCATCGTTATAACCCAAAGATCTTGGTTCTTTTCAATATTTGCCCATATCGGATCGTAACTTCCTGAATTATGGCCCCTGGTTATACGCAAAATCCCCCTTTCTTTAGCTTGTGGTCCCTCTGGAGGTCACAATTATTATCAAATTTAAAAAAACGTTTGATTATATCACCGTTGCACTGTAAGGAAGGTTGAGTTTGAATTTCAGGAAAATCGGACCAAAATTGACAGACAAAATGGCCGCCATTTGTACTCGAATACTGTTAAAAAAATGATATATCATGGTTGTGGACCCTGTATAGGTCACAATTTTAATTCGATTTTGATGAGGAAGGTTGAGTTCTAATTTCGTGAAAATCGTACCAAAATTGTCGGACGTAATGGTCGCCGTTTGTACGCGAATAGTGTAAAAATATGGTATATCATGATTGTGGACTCGCTACAGGTCACAATTCTTATCCGATTTTGATGAAAAGTCACATTTCTAGGTTGTGTACCGTCACACCATAATCATTGTCGGTTTCGAGTTTCATTAATATCAGACTGGAACTGACCAACTAAATGGCTGCTCCCAATACAGAGAGAGAGAGAGAAATGGGGTTTAACGTCCACTCAACACAACTAGGTCATTTCGGGACTAACATATGGTTTAATTTTATTTCAATAATTCGCTTGCGCGTAGGGGTCTTTAGCAGTGGAAGGAAACCGGAGTACCCGGAGGAAACCCACGAGGTTGAGAAGGCGCCCCTATCTCCATGCCACATACGCTCACACCAGGGCTCGAAACCACAGCCGCAAGCCAGAGGTGACCGGCCAGCTAGAGGTTGAAGCGCGGCACTCTAGACCACTAGGCCATCCCAACCCCCGCTCCCAATACAGTATGAAATACAGGACTTAAAGATGTAGGAAAAATCACTTTCGGTATTGCTTGTTCTCTGTCCATCTCTCGAAAATGTGGGCGTATCCTGCCTGGCAGTGCCAGCCTATCTTTTAGCATTTAATTTTAAAAGAAACCAAAATTATTCAGATTCAATAGGATATACGGGTCTAAAACAGGCCCATCAATTTGGCTAATGGCTAATAAAGATGGCGATGGCTTGACATGGATATCATGTAGTTGTGCATTTAAAGTCAGAGGTTCAGTATTTAGTGTTTAGTTTCAAACCATTGTTGGAAAACTGATCGTATTCTTTGAGAATCATAGAAAACTATTGAGTTTTTACTGTTGCATAGTTTAAAATGTGCTGTTTATATATTAGATAATCAGTGTTGGGTTTACAACTGTTTAGTTTCTCAAAAGGTGTTGAGTACTTAACAGACTAATTAATAACTCAAATATGATCTAGATTCTCAACAGTTGGTTATAAACTCATTATTTGTACTTATTTGTACGATAAGAGAATACTTGTCGAAACGTCATGCTTTTTGTGTATAAACCAGTGATTGTTTTCCATATAAATTGTGTTTTTTAGTTATAAACCCAACACTCATTATCTCCATGGGACAGTAAAAACCCAATAGTTTTCTATCATTCTCAATGAATATGATCAGTTTTCCAACAAATGTTTGAAACTAAACACTAAATATTGAACCTCCTGTTAAAACACCACAACTACACATTATCTGAGTTTTGCTTTTTCCGACATTATATTTTTGACCTGAATCAAAGATTTCCTGCTTCTTTAACATGTGCATGGTATAATTTGTTTCAATGAAATGAAACGAATATCTGTAAATTCACATTAAACACGACACAAAGGAATATACAAAACCAATCACAGATATTTTGAATGCTACGTGTGTTGCATGTGTAGATTAATTTGGAATGTTATTTGACCGTGCACTATTTTATATTGTATCAAGGTTTCTTCCGACATAAACCAAATCCTCACCCAAATTGAAAAGGAAAATGGCCTGACATTTGGACAGGAGAACGAGATTATTCAATATCTTTGGAGTCAAAGAGAAACCCTATTAAATCACAATCGCCAGTGGGAGATAACTCTCGAGGACCTAGAATTAGCTGACAATGATGATGTTGTTGCTGGTTTGAAGGTGAAATGTACAGTAGTGACGATAGTTTCATAAATAAATGTATCTTGGCTTGTTTTTTACCAGAAATGGAAGGATTACTTTTTTCATTTTAGTCTTTTAGTAAGAGGACCAAAATGAGTAAAATCTGTGAATGGAGAGTGGATTAAAATTAACTCCACCTGCTCCACCTTTATCAGAAGGTTTGTCGTTGAGTCACCTGACGTGGTTTCGATTCCCCGGTTGTGCGTGACAAGGAGAAGGGTCACCTGTCTAACCTCGTCGGTTTTCTCTGCTCACAAATCCAAATTCTGTTTAGAAATTAGACAAATAACGTCTAAATTTCAGAACATTTTAGATATCAAGTATAAAAAGAGCAGGATAAGTCTTTCCATTTCTGGAAACTTTTCTATTGTGCAAAACAACCAGATACTAGTTCTAACTATAATTAAACTATATACTCTAATAGTAATAGAAAGTTTGATAGTGATATCTTTACTAAATTTTACCTTTTCCTTTCTTTCAAATCTATGTGATTTAGATACTGTAACAGTAAACTATTTATAATAGAAAATTTAATCGTATATCTTTTATTCTTTCTTATCCTTTAATATCAATTCCCAACCTATGTGATTTTCTAATTCTTTAATTTGAACTAATTAGCTTTTATATTTGATTGTAATTCTTATAGATTCTGATTATCTCTTTAGCTTCTTTGATGCCTTAGGTATATCCCTAGTTATAAATAGATGCTATTGTTTCGGAAGGGTATATATTAGCTTTATATATGCTGTTTACTTGAATAATATTAATAATACTTAAAAAATATTGAACTTTATTTATACTTAAAACTTTCAAATTGATAATCCAAACCTCTAGTAATCTGTTATTATTACTTGTACTTAGAATACAATTTTTAATTGCATGGAAGCTTGCTATATCGAAATACCAATCTATTTTCTAATTAGATAATGGATCTTTATTTTCTTGTGATGAAATTCCAAATAACTTGAAATTGTGAGTGGGTCTGACTTTCTGGCTCATTGCTTGATAATGACTAGAGAAGCCTAGTTGAAACGTCGCTTAGTAATAAGCAGTAATTGTATTCCATAGAATTGTGACCTGTATACTCTAGTTCAATTACTAAATGCCATTGAAACAGTTTTTCTGGTTTTCATAGAATAATATTATAAAGATCTTTATTTTAAATAGATTGGATATTTCAAGTAGATGTTGTAAATGTTTTGCACCTCAAATATGAAATATCAGTGCTCCAAATAAGAGTTTTGACAGGCCTGGGTATTTGTTTATTAGAAAAAATGCTTAAAATTGGTGATTCTGCGATTTTCAGAAGCTAGAAAAAAACATGTCAAAAAAAAACATTTTGGAATTATACATTATAACTGGTTATAACTGCTATTGGTTAGAAACGCTATTTTGGGCATTGGTTATATACATGTGTACTTATGATATATATACACATTAACAATACCATTAGACCACATATTATGTGTTAACTATTAAAAGCATGATTATTTCATTTCACAAATGAGTTTATTGTTGTTCCTATAACTATAAGTCACATTAATTCTTGTTTTTATAATAACTTTGTCTTTACAATAATATATGTGTATCAATATATAATTCAGGCAGTTTATATATTCATAACTGAGTTTTAATTTTAATTAAATGTATCAAGAAGTCTTTAGGTTGGATTAAATGAAGACAACTATATTAATTAATCAAACTGTTACCTGTTTTTAATGAAAATACATAAAATAAATATTTGTGTTTTGTATTACTAATATGGTATTTTGATAAACACAAGGGTTTTACCCATATTATAAGTTTGTTACATCCTTATGTACTCTATGGCAGTGGTTCTCAACCTTTGTTTGCCAGCACACCTGGATAAATATACATGAAAAATATTTGAGTTTTGTAAAATAAAAACATGGTAAGTCAAAGACGATGGCATACAACTGTAGACACAGACTAGTCATTGACACATAGGGTGACTCAAACTGAATAAAGACAATCACAGTGATGAACTTATCAGTAGGAACCAGTCAATACTGGGTTTGGATCACAGGGTTTTTCGCTTTTTCTTAGTGTGCTTTTCAAAATTTTGTGGCACGTTTAGGAAGTACTAAGCTTTTTCTCAGTGTGCTTTTCAAAATTTTGTAGCACGCTTAGGAAGTACTAAGCTTTTTCTTAGTGTGCTTTTCAAATTTTATGGCACGCTTAGGAAGTACTAAGCTTTTTCTCAGTGTGCTTTTCAAAATTTTGTGGCACACTTAGGAAGAACTGGTCGAGAATCACTGCTCTATGGCTTCACAATAATACTGTCTCCTGCTCAAGAAAGAATCAATACTAAAGAATCAATACTGATAGTTATCTTTATATTCTGTTGCCTATTTGAATTTATTGCTAGTATGGTAATAATGGTGTGTTTATTTATTACAGTCTATACGAGATATGAAGAATGATTTTGAAACTAGAATGAGACAGATGGAAGAAAAGATTGAAGATATCCGTTCAGAAAAACAATCTCTAGAAAAACTTTATAAGGAGTAGGTTTATTTGTTCATCCTTCTATTTCTTTCCGTCAATCCACCAAGATGTTTTTGCACATAGTTTCTTATTGATGTATTTGATACATTAAAACAACAAACACTTGATAAAGGACTATATTGTAGTTAAAATAAGGCGAACAATTTTGAGTAAATTCTTCACTTAAGTCTGAGATTGCTTTGTGAACCCGGGACCGGAACGACGACCATCTCTAATTCTTCAACCTTTTGAAATATCAAATTAATTAAATTGATATTATTACTTATGCGATGTTAATAAAAGATTTATTATTACTTTTTAGTCAACTATCAAGTCTTACTAAAGAAAGACATACAGCCTTTGGTAAACTAAATACACTGAATGATATGATGGATGCTATCAGAAGTGAAAATGAGGCTTTACGACAGAGTTTGCAATCTAATCATTCTTTAGATCAAGAAAAACTGATTGATGAAAGTAAGTGTATTCCATTTAATGTTTTACTGTCATATATAGGCTACTTGAGTCAACTGCCGTGGTTTCAATTCACTGGTTGTGTGTGAAGAGGAATAGGGTCGTCTGTCGATCCTCATGGGTTTTCTCCAGGTCCTCTGGTTTCCTCCCACTGCTAAAGACTCCTAGCTATGCGCAAGTGAATTATTGAAATAAATTTGAACGATATGTTAGTTCTGAAATGACCTAGTTTGTGTCGAGTGGATGCTAAACCCCATTTTTCTCTCCAAAACACTATCATATACTTTTTTGAATTTTTTTTCCTGTGCATAAGATTAAAACATAAAATTTTGAGCATTTAGCCGTCAATGCTTTCTTTTGCCCAGAGGGGGTTGGATGGCCGAATGGTTAGCATGTGCGCGCTGTAAAATAAAGTCTGTCATGGAGTCAACTGGCATGGTTTCGAATCCCTGGTTGTACGTGACAAGGACAAGGGTAGTATGTCCTATCTTGTGGGTTTACTCAGGGACCTCAGGTTTCCTCCCACTGCTAAAGACCCCTACGAAATATTGAAATAAAATGAAACCATATGTTAGTCCCAAATGACCTAGTTTGTGTCGAGTGGATGTTAAACCCCATCTCTATCTCTCTGTCTTTATCCAATCTCCCATAATGTATCTTTAAGGTTTTCTTTTGCCCAGATGTTATACCAGCCTGTATATTTTGTAGCCGGGCAACTTATTTTATTATTATTTTATTGCAGCGGAAACGAAAAGATTATCTATGGAGATGCTTAATCTAGAAGATGTCGTGGGTGAATTAAACAGAACAGTTAAACAACAGACGTTAGAATTAGAATCAGTTCGTGCTCAGTTAAACAGTAGAAATAAAGCTTTGAGTGATGCCAATGCCGAGCTGGCCCTTCTTACATCCAGGGTATCGTTAGATGACAGTTCTGTCAGAAAACAACAGAAGATTGATCGTTTAACAGCACAGGTAAAATTAGATCGTTTTTTAAATTTAGTTGATTGGGCGACATCAGTTGAATTTTTGTTTTTCAGGAACTCCTATTAAAGTAGCTAAGTCTCTAACTCAATTTCATTCAAATTCTTTGACATTTGTCAATTTAAATCAACATTGATGTTGTGATCTTACAGGGAAAAGATGGGATTATGATATCCGATATTTAAGACAAAATAAACATTTTACCATTGGTGCATGAATTGTGTACCATAATGTGTTTCAGTGCCATTTGAAACTAGGGACTCGTCATTTCAAATGGTGACGTGATATTGTTATCTAGAGAGAATGCGTAATAGATACTATCGGTGTAGACTGGAATAACCAGATGGTAGAGATTAAGACCCCTGGCATATTTCGCCGAACGTAACTGATTAGAAATTACAGTAAAAACTGAAACGAATGAAAGTCTGGGTAATTCACTATTAACATCAATGCTGATTGATTAATCAATGTCTGATGTCATAGAGTCAAAAGCCGCTTGTATGACCTCTGACACGACATACTGCTACAACCGGTCAGATCTACATATGTAGTAGAGGCCATCGAAAGCATAAGAAAATGAAACAAAATATAGATCTGTATTTTAATCCGATTGACGACTTCTATATTAAAGTTACATTATGGGAGATAAGATAAAGAGATGGCAGTTCTCACTATAATAGTTAAAAACTAGATAGTGTAAAGATAATTTGCTGAAAATTTCAGTCAAATTGATTCACTATTAGCCGAGAAAAAAGCTTTTGAAATATTCATAGCCTCGGTCATCATTACTCAAATCATTAATATAAATAGCATAGTCTCGATTATCCACTTGATTGATTTAATTATCAACCGCCATTAAGCGGCATATACGATTTTAATCTGCCAACATCGAAGGCTAGTCTTGACATAAAGAGTTTATTATGGCCTGAATATGTTAATTAATGTCTAATTGATTATTTAGATAACATCTCAGGCTTAAAGAAAGACCTGTAAAAATCAGATTTTGCTCTTGCATAATGCTATTTTAAATAATTGAATAAATAAGAGGGAAGAAGCTGGACAGGACAGAAATAAGTGTAACTTGCTCGAATCTGGAGCATAAGCATATGCAGGCGGAGAGAGTAGTTTGGTAGAGATTTTTGAAATATCTTTTGTTTCTGTTCAGGTCAGTTCACTTCAGACTGAAATGAAGAAATTAACAGAAAAGTATGGTATGCAAGGGGCAGAGAACTCTCGTCTAGAACAACAATTAGAAAATGCCAATCGTCAGCTACTGAACATCAAAACTCACAATGATATGAAGGGTAATGAGAAGTTAGAAATGAAGGTATGTTTCGTTCTATTTGTTTTTACCTTATTTATGGAAATTAATATGGATTAGTAATCCTCCACAAGAAACCTTGGCGGTAACGCCCAGTTTGTGCTACCATTTAGTTTAAGAAACCTGGTTTAGTTTTGACATCGGTCATCTAGTTTATGACCATTTAGTTCAGTTTTGATATTGATCATCCAGTTTATGACCATTTAGTTTCATAAACTAGACAATCAAAGTCAAACTAAACGGTGGTACAAACAGGGCGGTTTTTGATGAATCTTGATGGTATTTAACACTTCTTGACAGCAATCTATTAACTGAATATGTGTATAAGATAATAGATGGTAAGCTCAGTTTCCTTCCTTTTTTCATCAAATCTGAATGATACCCAGTCCCTAGTAAAAGTTCCCAAAACCTTGAACAGATATATTCATCTTGGAGACAACAAACATCATGCAGTCTGTATCATCATCATGTAAAAGCAGTCTAAAATCACCTTATCGTTTGAAGAATAAATTTAAAGAAATTACTGTTAATATTGAAGACCTCTATAGTAATTGGATTCCAAAATATAATGTCACAACATTTTTGCATTCATTATTAGTAAATATTCAATATTTGTTTGGTTTTTTTTATTTTTAGATCAGTTTCTTACAATCTGAATTAGAACAGAAAGATTCGCATGTAGAGAAAGTAAACAGACAATACAAGAAAACAGAAACTGATCTCCAACAACTACGCCAAGAATTATATTATCATCAGGAACATAATAATAACCTACAATCTCAGGTACGTTCAGAACTGGGAGTCACTGTGGTTCAGAAAGTTTCTCGCTGGCTGAATGGTTAGTGTATTGGCATTGTATCATAAGGACTGTCGTTTAGACAACTGGTGCAGTTTCAATTCCCCGGTTGTATGCGACAAGGAGTAGGGTCGCCAGTCCAACAGCGTGGGTTTTCTCTAGGTCCTCCGGTTTCCTCCCACTGCTTAAGACTCCCACTCACAAACAAATTACTGGAAAGACCTAGTTTGTGTTAGGTGGATAGTGGACCTCTCTCTCTCTCTCTCTCTCTCTCTCTCTCTCTCTCTCTCTCCCTCTCTCTCTCTCTCTCTGTCTCTCACTAACCAACAGCAATTTCCCCTCCTAGATCTATGCATTATAATAATAATAGTGTATATTTTTTGTGCGCAAATTCCATACAGGTATGCATGCTCAAAGCACTTATGACCTAGGCTTACTGGGGCTGGTTTGATCTGTTTTGTGATATCATCCATAACAGTACTCTTTTCTAGGAATAAGTAGATCATTTAATAATTTATTGAAATATAACAGATTCATCGGTTTTGCGTTATTGTTAAAAAGAATTATTAACATTTTTAATCGTGAATATTTTACAGGTGGATAATTTCCGTCATGAATTGGATCAGAAGTCCAGTCTTTTAGAGACGATAACGAGATCAGAAAAAGAGAAATTGAATCAGATGGAAACATTGAAAGATTCGTTGGATACCCTCAGTACTCAACTTAATAATAAACAAATTGAGGTAGGTGGTCTTTATCACTCATGGTCTGGAAAATATTTTCAGGTTTCTGATGTTAGTGAATTTAAAGAACATTATTTATCTTCAATCTAGAATTACTGATGATTGGTTGGAATTTCATACCAAAATATACAGATTGGTTGGAATTTAGTACAAGAATATACTGATTGGTTGAAATTTTAAACCGGAATATACTGATTGGTTGGAATTTTAAACCAGAATATACTGATTGGTTGAATTTTTTACCAAAAAATACTGATTGGTTGGAATTTCATACCAGAATGTTCAGATTGGTTGAAATTTTACACCAGAATATACTGATTGGTTGGAATTCCATACTGGAATATACCGATTGGTTCGAATTTCAAACTAGAATGTACTGATTGGTTGAATTTCAAATTAGAATATACTGATTCGTTGGAATATTTCAATCTAGAATATGCTTTTTTCACCATAAATTGCATGCACAGGCATTTTTTTTTTTTATTGTCGACAACGTCACTACTGTGAAGGCACACACCAGCTACTAGTCCTGCACAGGAATTTCTCCCCAAGGCCCTCTCCATTAGAAAGATCAAATTTTTCAAGGCCCACTCTTCAATATTTCCAAAGTGTTGATCCTACCCATGTGTTAATTCGAGTTGTATTTGATTTATTTTTCAGCTTCAAATGTCTGAATTAGAGTTAAGTCAAGTAAAAGATGTAAATGATAAATTAAAATCTCAGATAGATCAACGTGATCAGTCCACACCTCGACCAAGTCTATCAGCTACAGAATTACACATATCACAACTACAAGCTGAAATAGAGAAACTTAAATCTAATCTACTGGTAACATCAATTTAATGTGCTACTTTTCTGAGCCGACGGGGCTCTTGTAGATGGCATACGCGTTAGAGTGTGCTATGGGGGAATTAAAATGAAATGGGGTTTAACGTCCTACTCTTCTGTTCCTACCGGGCTGATGAAGACAGGCATACACATTGCAGTTTGCCATGAGGGAACTTTTGTCCATACATGGGCGCTATGGCCTACCCTTATATGGAATTCCAACTGTCAAGGGATCTTTAAAGTGCACGCCAATGTGTACATGGGGCCTTGGTTTTTCCACCCATCTGAACGACTAAACAGTTGCCTTGTCAGGCTCTATGTCATGCATCATTGACAAATGGAAACCACATCGGAAAATCCGGATGAATTTTATTTTTTATTTCTGTGGATGCATGATTTGAAATAGCTGTATAGTATTTGAATCCGAAGTGGACATACTTTCAATTTTTGATAAATCTCTTCTTATTCCTAGTTTATGAAAGCAAAATTTTGTAATAAGCACAAAAACTGTTTAATCTTTAATATTTGCTATTTTATTTTCATCAGCAAGTATCAGCCTTCCTTAATGCACGTGAAACGGAACACCAAGCGACCCAGAAAGAGTTATCAAAAACAAGACAGTATTTAGCGGATGAAAAGAGTAAAGTTGTACAAATAACAGCTGATAAATTAGAACTCGAACATCAAAAACAGGTACTTTATTCAGCCAATTTACCTAAAGAAGTAGTAGGGGGGGCAATTAGTTTATCGTTAGATCAAAAGGTAAGTCATTGAGTCATCTGCCGTAGCTTGGCTTCCCTGCTAGTATGTTACACAGAGTAGGTTCGTCTGACAAACCTCATAGTTTCTTTCCAGATCCGCTAGTTTCCTCCTGCAGCTAAAGACCTGAACCCACAAGGAAAGTATTGAAGTAAAATTCGTCGCTTTGCTGGCGAACTGGCGAATCTGAAATATTTAAGTATTGAGAATTTTGCGTTCGAAATTTGCGCTCTGTTGTTATCTCTGTAGCCATCAAATATTAACATTTATTTATGATTTAATATTTCATACATATACATCAGGAAACATGACGCCATTTACATAAAAGTTATTATTGAATGGACATAGAGATAACGACAGAGCGCAAATTTCAAACGCATAATTCTCAATACTTAAATATTTCAGATTCGTCGGTTCGCCAGACAAGCAACGAATTGAACCACTGAATTGACCTAATTTGTGTCCTTTGGTTATTAAACTCTATTTCAGAACTCACAAGGCTATGAAATATCTTTTCGAATATATAACCAACAAGTCTGGGCCCAGTATATAGTCCAGTCAGTGCTCCGGTGCCATAAAACACTACTACTTCATTTTTCCAGTCATGTTTATCCACCGAAGTGAAATGAAACAGCGTTTAACATCCTACTTTTATACCCAACTTGGCTTAAAAAGACGAGCATACGCCATGCAGTATGCTATGAATATGAAGGACATTTGCTTGGACAGCATCACAAATAGGTCTACTCTTACATTGAATTCCATCTGTCAAGGGTTCTTTTACGTGAACGCCAACGTGTAAACGGGACCTCTGTTTTTCGTACCATTCTTGCCAGGCCCTCCCAACCATAACACTTTAAAACACTAGGTAACAATAAACCACAATGTGATATTTTATACTTCAGGCTATAGGTGAAGAGAGAGATGTAATCTTTGAAGAGAAGGCGTTAGACGAACAAGATTTAGTTAGATTAGAGAATAAACTACAGGAAGTTCTACATAAATTTGAAGAAGAGACATTTAAACAGCATGATCGGAATAAATATAAAAATATGGATGCTTCAAATTCACAGGTAGGTAACATAGATTATAAATAGTTTGACATACACAAATACACAGGTAGGTAACATAGATTATAAATACAGTAAACTTCACATAAAGGTCAGATTTTAGCTCAGTTCGGACAAAATTGTTTGGACCCTTTGATCCTGCACGTTTTTCTTATTAAATTTTCTGTGCGTAAGTCGTATTTCTTAGGTTGGATCTTTGCTCAACTCCGGTCAAAATGTTTGGTCCATTTGATCTAATTTTTTTTTTTATTTTCCTTTGACTAAGTCGGATTGGCAGTATGTTCAGAATTTGATTAAAAGTCAGTTTCGTCCCGATGGTCTAAAATGCAATTTGGTATTCCATGCACAGAGCCCAAAAATACTTTCCCCTATCATTTTGACTCAATCAGCCTATTTGATGTGACGCAATAATGGAATTTTCCCAGAAAATTCGAAACTCACTGTCTGCTGTATGAGACACTTTCCGAAAAAATTTGGGACATTTTTCAAAGATGGCAACAAAACAAAAGTTATCTACTCGCTACAAACAATGTTTGTGTAATGTCAGTTATGGTGAACTGATTGAAGTTTGTGTAATGTCATATTCCTGAAGCAATGGCCCGAGAAATCCCTCTCTGGCCATTGCTTGAATAGCGTCTGTTTCTTGAACTTATGCGGGAGTGTGTCTATTCTTTCCGTTCAATCAAAGCTATCACTTCAGTACAGCAACATGACAGTCCTTCGTTTAATCTGGGTCTTCCCTAAAACTTTGGACAATGATTTAAGGTATTAAAAACGGTGAAAGTATGTTCGTTTCCAAACAGTATTGTTTACATTTCATTCGACTTGATAGCCTCGTTTGTCACGCAATTAGTTTTACTGCAGTATTCTGCTATGCACGGGTTAATTAGGCATAATAAAATCGTGAGCCATGACGTAACGTTATGTAAACATATTTGGTCCAATATTGGCACTTGTGTTAAATGTAAAGCTTTTGTTGGTTGATAGTCGGGCTTCTGACCAATCAAAATTTAAAACAACAATATCCACTCATAATAGCAGTGTGTAGTGGGATTACCTCTAATCGAACGAAACGCTGCGTGGAGTATTGTGAATTATGGTGAACTCTTTGAAGTTTGTGTAATGTGAATTTTGGTGAACTCTTTGAAGTTTGTGTAATGTGAATTATGTTAAAACCTTTGTGTAATGTGAATTATGGTAAAGCCTTTGTGTAATGTGAATTATGGTAAAACCTTTGTGTAATGTGAATTATTGTGAAACCTTTGTGTAATGTGAATTATGGTGAACTCTTTGTGTAATGTGAATTATGGTACAACCTTTGTGTAATGTAAATTATTTGTATTATTATTTATTTCTAGTTGATGTCTGAGATCAACTCCCTCACATTATTATTAGATGGAAAAGATAAACAAGTAGAAATCTTTCAAGATAAATTACAGTAAGTTATTGTTTGTCCTATAAAAACATTTATTAATAGATTGACATAAAAAATAAAGCAATGGATTGGATTCATCTGACATATGTTAGGATTGGATATTTTGTTTGATAGACGTAGAGGAGAGAGAGAGAGTGAGAAATGGGGTTTAACGTCCACTCGACACAAACTGGGTCATTTCGGGACTAACATATGGTTTAATTTTTATTTCAATAATTTGCTTGCACGTAGGGATCTTTAGTGAGAGGAAACCGGAGTGCCCGGAGGAAACCCACGAAGTTGAGAAGGCGCTCCTATCCCCATATCACATACGCTCACACCAGGGATCAAAACCACAGCCGCAAGCCAGAGGTCGAAGGTCGAAGGCTACTAGGCCATCCCCCCCACCCCACCCCACCCCCAGACGTAGAGGAAGTGAGTAATTGAAAACAAAGTTGGTTAAACATTGTTGGTTATCTCAACTTGATCTGACAAAACAAATCACTGCATGGAATTCAGATCAAATCTACACTTTCTCCTGCTCAGCGCAATCTGATTAAAACACAGATCCAATTTTGTTTCGTTTTTATAGTTCAAAAGTTCATTTTACTTGTCTTTACATTAGGATCTGGAAGACTTGTTATTTAATTCGTGTTCTGCTTGAAATGAGGGGTCAGCCAATAAGATTGTCTGTCAAATCGAGGGTTTGACCTTTTTTGCGCGGAATTGTGGGTAGGCATTATCAGCGATAGTAATCAAAACAAAGCAACAACGATTCTGATTGGTTAATCGAATGACTGAGGTTATAGGGTCAATCTGAACTGGCTGAACATGACTTCCCGCTATAACCTGTTTGATCTACATGTAGTGTAGGCCATCGAAATTATAAAAAACGAAACGAAATATAGATCTGAATTTTAATTAGATTGCTGCTCAGTGAGGAAGGTACAGGCTCCCCAAGTAGGTTCCAGCAGAGAAATTTCCTCATGATATCCTGCTTGTTTTTGTATGCCCACCATTGGCAGCACTTCACATGTCACCTAAAATTGATATAAGAGAAGCACAGTTAATTTTTCACCTAAATCAAAGATACATTATGGGAGATAAGATAAAAAGATGGCAGTTCTCACCATAATAGTTAAATACTAGATTGTGTAAAGGTAATTTGCTAAAATTTCAGTCAAATTGATCCACTATTAGCCGAGAACGGAGCGAGTGAAATAGTCACATAGACTCGGTCATCATTATTAAAATCATTAATATAAACAGCATAGTCTCGATTATCCACTTGATTGATTTAATTATCAATGGCCGTTAAGCAGCATATAAGAATCTAAGGCTAGCCTTGACATCAAGAGTTTATTATGGTCTGGATAAGTTAATTAATGTCTAATTGACTATTTAGAAAGACCCGTAATAAGCAGATTTTGCTCTTGCATAATGCTGTTTTAAGAGATTATGTCTTTTAATAGTAAATAAATATCACAATACTTTGTTTTACAGTCGTAACCAGATTGAAGTGACTTTCCTGCACAGACGGGTAGAATATCTAGCCAATGAAAATCAGTGTAACAAAGAAGATATTGATAGATTGACCAATGAGCTTATATTTAAGGTAACCTTAATTACCTGTATTGTATTGTTCTCCTCTCCTGGTCTAGATATTCAGGTTCCTACTCGAACATTACACAACTTTCTGAATTTTGGAATCGTCCGAAAATACTCAATAATTTTCATAGAATTGACATGATGTTCTATGGCATTGATTGATTCTGGTAAATTAGATTTCATGGGTAGATCTGACATCAAAGTTGTTGAAAAATCAGATTTTAATCCTGCAGATTCTGGCTGATTGTTATGTTTGATAAGAACAGATTCTTAAAGCAACAATATTGTAGACTGAAAGAAGAGGCACATACATTTTCAGACAGTATTGTTCGAAACATTTATTTGATCAATCTTAATCGAAATTATGAGCTTCTAATGATATATCTAAAAATCACCTAATTTTCTAATGATTTCATGCTGCCATCTTTATCTGCCTTAAAGGCACATTGTCCAGAAAGTATTTATCGAGTGTTTATTTCAAATAAAAGTATGGCAAATATGGTTTACTGGTATATGGAATGGATGGAAACCCAATCTTACTAGAAAAATACTGTATTACCTGAAAAACACGCATGGGGCAAGCACTGAGCATAAATGTCAGGTTATTGCTAACTCACTGGCAACCTAATCTGAATAAAACATTGATCCTATTTCATTTTGTTTCTTATAATTCAAAATTTCATTTTACTTGTCTTTACTACATGAGGATCTGGAAGAGTTGTTATCATTAATGTTTTCTGAATGGTATGGGGGATTAGCCAACAAAACTGTCTGTTACTGCAAGCTTTAGGCATTTTTGCACGGAACTGTGGGTAATCCACTATTGACATCAATGATGATTGGTTAATCAAATGTCTGACTTCATGGAGTCAAAAGCCGCTTGTATGACCTCTTACGTGACCTACATGTATCTCAACAACCGGTCTCATCTTCATGTAGTGTAGGCCATCGAAAGTATAAAAAAACGAAATACAGATCTGTATTTTAATCAGCTTGTCTGCCAACTTATTGTGTGCTATTTGTTGAAATCTTCAGATGAAAGAGAACTCAGCCATACATGAGATTAATATGTATTTATCTAAAGAGAAATCCTACCATGAAAAGGAGATCAATGTACTACAGCAAGATCTAAAATCAGAAAAAAATTATATTCAGAAAATGAAAGAAGAAATAAACACTGTTTTAAAAAAGGTATGGTAGTATATTTATCATCAACTTTTTGATATCTAACAAACAGGTAGTGTTCGAACAATCTGTTACTGTAAGGGAGCTTGTATGGCAGAATGGTTGGTGTATTTGTGCTGTATCATAAGGTCTCTCATTGAGTCATTAACTGGCGTGGTTTCGATTCCCCGGTTGTACGTGACAAGGACATGGGTCGCCTGCCCAACCTTGTGAGTTTTCTCCGCGTCCTGCGGTTTCCTCTCGGTGCTAAAGAACCCTACGAGCAAGCGAATTATTGAAATAGAATTGAACCTTATGTTAGTCCCGAAATGACCTAGTTTTTGTCAAGTGGACGTTAAACCTCATTTCTCTCTCTACGTGCACCACCCCTTCCCCCTATAACAACTTATTTATGATAGATATGTATATAAGCTGTGGGTTTGATCCCATGATAGTAGGTGGCAAAGAGTAAAACCTTCCACTGCTTATGGAGAGCGTTTTTGGTTACTAGTAAGGAAATAAACACATGTAAAGCAAAAAAATAAAAATGGTTGGAGTGCCCAAGTTTAGATTTGTCGTTGATTCCATAAAGTAGTTAGGTGTTAAAACATGAAATATTGTGTAATTCAACATTGCGCCCGATGTGGTTTAATAGTATATAGGTATGAATCAGTACCAAATGGTTTATTTGTATGAGAGTCAGTGTTTGGACTATGCCTTGGAAAACGGAAGTAGGAGGCGACTAGTACGTGTCTCTTTACCGTGGACCGGGGTTTCAGAATAGTATAGATATAAACGGCTGCCACGTGAGTCCAATCAGTCTGAAGAGTTCTACACGAACGAAACTAGTTACTGACAATTGGGATAACTAGGTCTTCAAAGCCACTTTTATCTCTGAAATAAACACATGTCCAAGAATTTGTGTTGCTTGGGCGTTAAATTTCATTTCCCTCTTGCAGATTGATAAAACTCAAATACATCACATATTTGTCCAATAATTGTATTGATCCGTTGATAAATTTAATTTCACTCTTGTAGATTGATAAAACCGAAATACATCA
Organism: Patella depressa; assembly: GCA_948474765.1. Classification (NCBI taxonomy): domain Eukaryota; kingdom Metazoa; phylum Mollusca; class Gastropoda; family Patellidae; genus Patella; species Patella depressa. Next base: position 77,961,048 of record OX419716.1, read on the forward strand.
ACAAGCTCAAGTAGCAGAGCTTATGGCGAAAGACGGTAAAATATCTTCGTTAGAAACAGAAAAACGGCAGCTAGAGAACAACATTAGACAACTAGAGAATAATTTGATACAAAGTAGAAGTAAAATCGATCAATTTCATGAAGATATCAGTAATTTAAGTAATACTAAAGCATCCTTAGAACAGCAGTTAGCAGCAGAACGAAGTTCGGTAAGTATATGACCGAGCAATCTGATTGAAATACTGTTCTATATTTTGTTTTGATTTTTATACGCCCACATTTTCATGTGGACGTATTATGTCGTCGCCCCTGTCCGTGTCCGTCCGGACGTCCACAATTTGTTTGTGGACTCTCTACAGGTCACAATTCTTATCCGCTTTTGACGAAACTTGAAATATAGGTTTATCCCCAAAAGATCTAGGCTGCTTTCGATATTGGCATGTATCGGATCAAAACTTCATGGATTATGGCCCCTGATTGTCTGAAAAATCACGTTTTTAGCTTGTGGACCCTATAGAGGTCACAATTTTGAACCGATTTTGATGAAACTTGACATGAATGTTTGAAACCCAAAGATCTTGGTTCCTTTCGATATTTGCGGCTATCGGAACGTAATTTCCTGAATTATGGCCCCTGATTGTCCGAAAAATCACCCTTTTTAGCTTGTGGTCCCTCTGGAGGTCACAATTATTATTCGATTTAAAAAACCGTTTGATTATATCACCGTTACACCCTAAGGAAGGTTGAGTTCGAATTTCGGGAAAATCGGACGAAAATTGCCATACAAAATGGCCGCCGTTTGTACGCGAATGCTGTTAAAAAATGGTATATCAAGGTTGTGGACCCTGTGGAGGTCACAATTTTGATTCGATTTTGATGAAACTTTAAATTCATGGTTATAACCCAAAGATCTTGCTTCCTTTCGATATTTGCGCATATCGGATCGTAACTTCCTGAATTATGGCCCCTGATTATACGCAAAATCGCCTTTTTTTAGCTTGGAGGTCACAATTATTATCTGATTTAAAAAAACGTTTGATTATATTACCGTTACACCGTAAGGAAGGTTGAGTTTGAATTTCGGGAAAATCAGACCAAAATTGCCATACAAAATGGCCGCCGTTTGTACGCGAATACTGTTAAAAAATGGTATATCAAGGTTGTGGACCCTGTAAAGGTCACAATTTTAATTTGATTTTTATGAAACTTGAAATTCATGGTTATAACCTAAAGATCTTGGTTCTTTTCGATATTTGCGCATATCGGATCGTAACTTCCTGAATTATGGCCCCTGGTTATACGCAAAATCCCCCTTTCTTTAGCTTGTGGTCCCTCTGGAGGTCACAATTATTATCCAATTTAAGAAAACGTTCGATTATATCACCGTTACACTGTAAGGAAGGTTGAGTTTGAATTTCGGGAAAATCGGACCAAAATTGACAGACAAAATGGCAGCCGTTTGTACGCGAATACTGTTAAAAAAATGATATATCATGGTTGTGGACCCTGTATAGGTCACAATTTTAATTCGATTTTGATGAGGAAGGTTGAGTTCTAATTTCGTGAAAATCGTACCAAAATTGCCGGACGAAATGGTCGCCGTTTGTACGCGAATAGTGTAAAAATATGGTATATCATGGTTGTGGACTCTCTACAGGTCACAATTCTTATACGATTTTGATGAAAAGTCACATTTCTAGGTTGTGTACCGTCACACCATAATCATTGTCGGTTTCGAATTTCATTAATATCAGACTGGAACTGACCAACTAAATGGCTGCTCCGAATACAGTATGAAATACAGGACTTAAAGATGTTGGAAAAATCACTTTCCTTATTGCTTGTTCTCTGTCCATCTCTCGAAAATGTGGGCGTATCCTGCCTGGCAGTGCCAGCCTATCTTTTATACTTTCGGTGACCTTCACTATGTGCTAAAAAACCCAAACCCCAACTCGCAAGTGAATTATGGAAAATATACCTGAACGATGACTTAGTCCCGAAATAACCTAGTTTTTATACGCCCACATTTTCATGTGGACGTATTATGTCGTCGCCCCTGTCCGTCCGGACGTCCGTCCGTCCGTCCGTCCACAATTTGTTTGTGGACTCTCTACAGGTCACAATTCTTATCCGATTTTGACGAAACTTGAAATATAGGTTTATCCCCAAAAGTTCTCGGCTGCTTTCGATATTGGCATGTATTGGATCAAAACTTCATGGATTATGGCCCCTGATTGTACGAAAAATCACGTTTTTAGCTTGTGGACCCTATAGAGGTCACAATTTTGAACTGATTTTGATGAAACTTGACATGCATGTTTGTAACCCAAAGATCTTGGTTTCTTTCGATATTTGCGGCTTACGGAATGTAATTTCCTGAATTATGGCCCCTGATTGTCCGAAAAATCACCCTTTTTAGCTTGTGGTCCCTCTGGAGGTCACAATTATTATTCGATTTAAAAAACCGTTTGATTATATCACCGTTACACCCTAAGGAAGGTTGAGTTCGAATTTCGGGAAAATCGGACGAAAATTGCCATACAAAATGGCCGCCGTTTGTACGCGAATACTGTTAAAAAATGGTATATCAAGGTTGCGGACCCTGTGGAGGTCACAATTTTGATTCGATTTTGATGAAACTTGAAATTCATGGTTATAACCCAAAGATCTTGCTTCCTTTCGATATTTGCGCATATCGGATCGTAACTTCCTGAATTATGGCCCCTGATTATACGCAAAATCGCCTTTTTTTTAGCTTGGAGGTCACAATTATTATTCGATTTAAAAAACCGTTTGATTATATTACCGTCACACCCTAAAGAAGGTTGAGTTCGAATTTCGGGAAAATCGGACGAAAATTGCCATACAAAATGGCCGCCGTTTGTACGCAAATACTGTTAAAAAATGGTATATCACGGTTGTGGACCCTGTGGAGGTCACAATTTTGATTCGATTTTGATGAAATTTGAAATTCATGGTTATAACCCAAAGATCTTGCTTCCTTTCGATATTTGCGCATATCGGATCGTAACTTCCTGAATTATGGCCCCTGATTATACGCAAAATCGCCTTTTTTTTAGCTTGGAGGTCACAATTATTATCCGATTTAAAAAAACGTTTGATTATATTACCGTTACACCGTAAGGAAGGTTGAGTTCGAATTTCGGGAAAATCAGACCAAAATTGTCATACAAAATGGCTGCCGTTTGTACGCAAATACTGTTAAAAAATGGTATATCAAGGTTGTGGACCCTGTAAAGGTCACAATTTTAATTCAATTTTGATGAAACTTGAAATTCATGGTTATAACCCAAAGATCTTGGTTCTTTTCAATATTTGCGCATATCGGATCGTAACTTCCTGAATTATGGCCCCTGGTTATACGCAAAATCCCCCTTTCTTTAGCTTGTGGTCCCTCTGGAGGTCACAATTATTATCCAATTTAAAAAAACGTTTGATTATATCACCGTTGCACTGTAAGGAAGGTTGAGTTTGAATTTCAGGAAAATCGGACCAAAATTGACAGACAAAATGGCCGCTGTTTGTACGCGAATACTGTTTAAAAAATGATATATCATGGTTGTGGACCCTGTATAGGTCACAATTTTAATTCGATTTTGATGAGGAAGGTTGAGTTCTAATTTCGTGAAAATCGTACCAAAATTGCCGGACGAAATGGTCGCCGTTTGTACGCGAATAGTGTAAAAATACGGTATATCATGGTTGTGGTCTCGCTACAGGTCACAATTCTTTTCCGATTTTGATGAAAAGTCACATTTCTAGGTTGTGTACCGTCACACCATAATCATTGTCGGTTTCGAATTTCATTAATATCAGACTGGAACTGACCAACTAAATGGCTGCTCCCAATACAGTATGAAATACAGGACTTAAAGATGTAGGAAAAATCACTTTCGGTATTGCTTGTTCTCTGTCCATCTCTCGAAAATGTTGGCGTATCCTGCCTGGCAGTGCCAGCCTATCTTTTATACTTTCAATGAACTTCACTATGTGCTAAAAAACCCAAACCCCAACTCGCAAGTGAATTATGGAAAATATACCTGAACAATGACTTAGTCCCGAAATAACCTAGTTTTTTTAGGACTGAACATTAAACTCAGGGCTTCCATTTCAAAATTTTCACTATCGGTCATTTTTGAAACTTTGCAAATTAAATTCATATTTCATGTTTTTATTTATCTGTATCATGAATATGTCTTTGGTTAAATTTATATGTTTGTATACCATCAATGTACAGAATGATTCAAATAATTATTTCTATTTTTATATTGCGTATTTATAGTTGGAAGCTGAGAGAAGTATTTCTAGTATGAAGATAGATGAAGTACAGAAATCTAATCAGAAGTTAGAAGCCGTGAAACACGAACAGTCCTTCCTATTGAATAATTTAACGGTTGAAAGAAAGAATTTACATCAATTAAGGGTATGTATTTTATTCTTAATAATTAGAGAGTTGGATGGCCAAATGGTTATTGCGTGCTCGTTGTCAGGACTCATTGCACGAAAGGGGCCTTTAGTAGTGAAAGGTAACCGAAGGACAGACAACCGTACTCCTGGATACAGCATAGATCAGTGGTGCGTAAACCTTTAGGTGAAAGGCCAAACACAAAGTTTTGAAAGAAAGCGAGGGCCAAACAAGGATTATGAAATGTCATTTTATGGAATAGAGTAACATGGAGCAAAGAAACTTCTGCGCTTTTTATTTGGCTTCATAGTTATACTCAGAGAAAAATCAAAGCATGTCAAGAAATCAAACAATAACGTAAAATGAAAGTAGGCCCAAGTCAAGTGAGGTCAATTAGGTAGCTACCGCATTGTGTGAAGCTGTGAGCTATAAATAAACCTACAAAGTTTGGGCCCAACAATAAGCAATTTCGATTTTCTATTTCATTTAGAGATAAGATAACTCATAAATTTTCAGATGTAGTGGAAGAATCTTGGGGGCGGTCGACAAAGCTTTTCGCAGGGCCGGATTTGGCACACCACATACATCTATTGAATGTTTGTGTTTGTTTAATTTGAAATGTTTGAATTATTCCAGGAAGAAATTGTGGAGAAAGGACAAGTAGAGAACAGATTAGCTGCACAAGTTGATGAATTAAAGAGAGAGAATGCCAACCTCAAACATCAAATATCATTAAATCAAAAAACTATTGAACACATCAAAGAAGAAAAGGCTGCACTTGTTCAAGGTGAGTCAGAGTGCTTGGTCGTTGGGTAGTTAGGACTTTGGAATTTTCACTTGAATGTTGCATGATTGAATTCTGGAATGATGTGAAAGAAGAATGATAGGAATTTCCCAGATTGAAATTGAAAACTTGGCATATTACTATAAGAAAAAGGTGAACTCATTCAAATGGAGCACCCCCCCCCCCCCACACACACACTTTTATTGTTTGATAAGTGAATTATTTCTTGTTTTGCTGTCTGTCTAACCTTTTCTTGTGTGCAATCCAAATAACAAAATAAAATATTGCTACGGTAATCCAGAAATGCTAAACCAAATTTTTCTCTTTTTGTAAATCTAAGTTAGAATTTACTCTGATATCTGCATTCAGTGTTGGAAACTTTTTGTGAATTGTTATATTTTTGTGTCTCCTTTTTGTTGTGTAGTATTCCTTCATGGTTTATTTTATGTTTACAGAACAATATGAGTTAAACTCCATGTTAAAAGATAAAGATCGGGATATATCAGATTTACGTGAACGCGAGTTGATGATGAATGATAGTATCAGAAGAGAAGTAATGGTAGAAAAAACAGCCCTCGATCAAGAAAAGGCTGCAGTAGCCAGAGAATTACAAATAGCAAGGTATGTCTGTTTTAATTTGATGTCAGCTGGATTTTTATCTCTCAGTCTGTTGCAAGAAATCTGGGGTTGGATGGGCGAATAGTGCACATTGTATCATAAGGTCTGTCATTGAGTCAGCTGGTGTGGTTTTGATTCCCCGGTTGTACATGCCTCTGGTTTATGCACAAGCCAAATATTGAAATAAAATGGGACAATATGTGATTCCAAAAATAACCTAGTAAATGTGTCGAGTGGACATTATTAAACCACATCTCTCTGTCTCTGGCTAAGTGGGTAAGAAGCTGGCTTGCTAGCCTGAAGGTGGTGGGTTTGAACCATGCATTGGCTGAGAAAGTTCATCAGAATTTTCTGATGTGATGCATTATGTAGGGCCTGACAAGGACAGCTGTCTAGTAGTTTGGATGGGACAAAAAAGCAAGGTCACATGTATACCTTGACATGCAGGTAAAAGATCCCTTGGCAGTTGGAATTTGATATAAGAGAAGGCTATAGTGCCGCTGCCAGGGCAAAATTTATCTCATAACACATGTATGGCGTATGCCTGTCTTCATAAGCCTGGTAGGAGCAGAACAGGAGGACATTAAACTCCATTTCATTTCATTTCTGTTGTGGGTGGAAACTTTTGATTTTTGTTAGAGGAACACAGAGCTAATAGACTTTTCACAAACATCAACTTTTAAAGTTCTACATTAATTTCATCATCTGTTCACTTACATAATTACTAATGTTAATGATGTTCGATCTATCTCCTATCCCAAAACAGTATGAAATGAAATATGGTTTTATGGCACAACAGCTCCAACCGGGCTATATTGCGCCAAACATATGGTGATCCCAAAACAATATAATATAATGTCTTATTTTCAGAGATGAAGTTAATGGTATGGCGGAGAAATTACAACAGAAAGATCTACAGCTGAATTCATTTGGTCGAACTTTACATGAAGTGGAAGAGTTGAATAGGTAAGATTTGTTTCAGATTTGTTTCATATATGAAGAGCCTAGGGGAAGAACGATCTTAGTCACTTTTTTCACTGTGCTCAGATTGATGAACATTTAAACATACATTATGCAAGATATAAATCGGCCTTTTGTGGGTCTTTCTGAGGCCTTAAATGTTATCTAAATTATTAATTGGGCATTAATTAACTTATCCAGACCATAATCAACTCTCGATGGCATCGCTAGCCAGCGATTTTTGCTGGATTTGAATACATTTTGTGATGGATGATTTAACTTTAAAATGGATAATCAAGACTTTGTTTTTTATTGTGCTAACTTCAGTAACGATAATCAAGACTAAGACTAAAATTCAATTGCTAATATCTCGGTTCAATGTGGAGCAATTGGACTGAAATTTTCTGCATATTTTCGTTTCATTATCTTTTTTCTAAATATTATCGTGAGAACTGTCGGCACTAATATCCCATAATGCCCCTTTAATTAAGACAAAAAATCAAAATGTCATCGGCAGATTATAATAGCCTGCCATGGATGCAATCAGAATAAACAGAGGCATATCAAAAGATTTTAGCAAAGGTTTACAGAAGACATTTAATGCTTTTTTTTTGCAAATCATTTTTAGCGATATTTGTTTATTTTTTTTTGCAATGTCTGTTTTCTGTCTTGTCCGCAGGTTAATCTTGTAGATTTTTGTTTTGCGTGTAGTGCAGTCCTCCTGCATTTACTATTAGAAGTTTTCAATTCATCCCTTTTTTTATTTTCAGGAAAAAACAGGAATTAGATAGTAAAATTGAGAAACTGGAATCGACTGCTGCAGATACACGTCTGCTAATCGATTCTCAGAGAACAGAAGTCATGTCATTACGCCAGGAAAACAGTAAACTTCAGGTTGTTACTAACGATAGTTATTTAAAAAATCAAGACTGTACATGTTGAAACCTTTATGTGACAGAGGAATTCTTCTCTGTGATCTATTTTTGAGGGTTGGATGGCCGAATGGTTACGGGTAACGCTGTATCATAAGGTCTGTCATTGAGTCAACTGACGTGGTTTTCTCCGGGTTCGATGGTTTCCTCTCACGGCTGGGAGATTGGATAACCGAATGGTTAGCACGTGCGTGTTGTATCATAAAGCGTGAGTTTTCTCCAGGTCCTCCGGTTTCCTCCCACTGCTAAAGACCCCTAAGTGCATGTGAATTATTGAATAAAATTAAACCATATGTTAGTCCCGAAATGACCTAGTTGGTCTCTATCTCTTTCCTTAAAGTTTTCATATAGAGATATATATTAAAATGATTTGTTTTTTGTCGTTACAGGAAAGTTTTGCCAAGAGTCAAGTGAATTGTCACACCCTACAGGATGAATTACGTCTAATCAGGGAATCAACCACACAACAACTGAACGAAGTAAGAAACGCCTCCGCTTATCAGAAAGATCAAAATGAAACAGAGAAGTTTGTCCTGAGAGAAGCTCTTTCAAAGGTATTTTCATAACACCTTCTTCATCTAAGTGGGGCTAAGTGGCCGAAGGGGGGGTTGGGTGATAGAATGACTAACTTAAGATCATAAGGTCATAGAGTCTAGTGGCGTGTCTTCGATTCCCCACCTGTTCGTGACAAGAAGTAAGGTTGCCTGTTCAGCCTTGTGGGTTTTCTCGGGGTGTTCAAGTTTTCTCCCAATGCTAAAAGACCACCACACGTAAGGGAATTATTGAAATAAAAAAAGGAACCAAATGTCCTAGTTCATGTTGCGTTCGCCGTTAAACCCAATTTCTCTTTATCTCTTAAATGTTTTATATTTGTGATTCAGTGTGAAGCCAATCTACGTACAACAGAGACTACATTACGATCTATAACGGTGAACAATGTAACGTTACAAAATGAACGTAAAGCTCTGGAGTATTCACTGAACGAAGTCAAGTCTCAACTCGCCACAGAAATAACGGAAAGAAAACTAGCACAACAAAGGGAAGATAATCTGAAAGCAAATGTTGAAGAAGGCAAACAAAACAAGGTATGGTGTCTAAAGTACTGATATTCCTCCGGGCACTCCGGTTTTCTCCCACTGCTAAAGACCCCTACGCGCAAGCGAATTATTGAAATAAAAGTAAACCATATGTTAGTCCCGAAATGACCTAGTTTGTGTTGAGTGGACGTTAAACCCCATTTCTCTCTCTCTCTCTCTAAAGTACTGATAATTTATCTATCTTATCTCTCGGACTGTTTTAGGTTGTCTCAGGAATAGTTTGCGGTGATGCACAATACAAAAAGCGTCTCACTTCCCTGTGTGCAATCTGATTAAAACAGATCCTATTTCAATGCGTTTTTTATAGTTCCAACATTTCGTTTTACTTCTCTTTACTACACTACCATCTGGAAATGTTAATATATTACCAGAATTTTGGTTGAAGTGAGGGATTAGCCAATGAAACGGTCTTTTACGGCGGGTTTTTTGCGTTTAGATGTACGGAGCAGTGGGTAATCCACTAGAAACATTAACGCTGATTGATTAATCAATGTGACATCATAGGGCCAAAAGCTGGTCAGATCTTCATGTAGTGTAGGCCATCGAAAGTAAAAAAAAAAAAAAATATAGATCTGTATTTTAACCTGATTGGATTTAGTAAGAATATAACTTGAGACCTTAAAGTTCCAATTTCATATTTTATAGAACTTGAGACCTTGCAAAAATGTGTAGTGAGAAAATATTATGGCCCCATCCTCGGAGACATTGCAACTAATAATGAAGTCTTAAGCTGTGAAAAATTTGATACTGAAAAAATATGAATTAAATTTATAATTAATAAGAGAGATTGTTTTATTTTGTAGTTTACTGTAGAAGAAAGAATATTAGAGATTCAAGCTTTAGTAACAAAACGTGAAGGGGAAATAACTCAACAGAAAGAAAAAGTTAAGAGATTAATACACCAGAATCAGGAATTAGAAGCCACGGCACATGTTCATGATTCAACCGTCCGAGCTAAACAAGATCAAATAGATACATTACAGGTTGGTTATAAATTATACAAGTCTATAGTAGAGCGAGCTAACTCTGTCCAGAACATTTGATACCACTTGTTTTATACAAAATCAAATAGATACATTACAAACTTGTTATAAATTACACTATCATATTAGCTTCTAAGATACAAGCTGTGTAGTCTGTCTAGAACACTTGATGACACTTGTTTTAAACAAGATCTGGCTCCGAATTCTCAGACTTTAAATAAGAATGTACTCAAAATTGTTCACATTATTTTAACTAAAATATAGCCCTTTATAAAACTTTTGTAGGTTTAATGTATCAAATAAATCAATAAGAAACTATGTGCAAAGTTTTTAGTTTGTGGATCAAAGATATTTCTCATGAACAGTCTGAGAAAGCTTTGTTGACTCGGTATTAGATACAGACTTGATGATCCCATGATGGTTGGAAATGGAAGTCACCCCAGATAACATCATGATCTTAAATTTACGTAAAAATAACGTAAAAATCGTCCATCAGTTTACATTCATTATACTCTTCTTTTTAACCCATTTTTTACGGTAGCGAAACAACTCGCATCACGCGCCTGACGGTAGCGAATCAACTCGCGGACCCTTCATACTTGGCAACGGCTTTAGCGAACCCAAGCGAGAAATCAATCAACTTACTTCTATTGTTTCTATTTCATTAATTAATGGTGATTGGGTAATAAAAGTAAAACCCGCGATGAAAAGGAATGTTTAATTCGCTAATCATCCAATAAAAAAGATATGTTTCAACACCGGATCTTTCAGTATTTACGTAACAGGTCAGAGGTGAAAATTCACACCGTGTCATTCAATTTGGCACTATTCCAATATTTTCACGCTGTCACTTACGGCTAATAATTATACGATATTGAGAGTGAAATAGAATCAGATTTTATGATTTACTGCCAGGTATATTGTGGAATATGATAATGTCGAAGAAATCAACTATTTATTATTTTTTTGGACGTTATGATGCGAAGAATGCGTATACTCGAGCCGAGATCAAGCGAGTCGCCGCCATCTTGGATACGCTCGCTCAAACAGATGACAACACGAAACTTACGGTTAATAATTCTAGACTTTGGAAAGCTAAATTGAATCAAAACTTTTAGGGTTTAACACAAGCTAAATAGGGGAATATTACACTGTCGAAGATTTCGAATATATATTTTTATTTTCGACGCAGTGAAGCAAAGAAAACGACAATTCCCGTCATATATCCAAAGAAAGGCAGAAATGTTAAATGCCGTAGGCGATGAAGTGACCGTTATTTGGGGTGATATTTCTTTTTAAAAGTTATATTTATATTTACTTAGAACACTGCTGCCAACACGAGGGATTATATTTTTGTTTTATTTTTTTTTTTTAAATCGTAAGGGATACTTTTTCACATTATTTTGCCAATATGATAGAGAAAAGTCATAATTTTAGTGGAACTGGCTTTTCAATATTATTTATAGTAATATACATGCTACTTTGTAAAATTGAATTTTATATCATTGGAAAGAACACGGCAATGTGAACATTTTTGTAACAGAGTATTTTTATGTATAAAAAATATTTTTTAAATTATTTGCAATTTTGTAGAGGGTATTAGGATTAACAATAATCCTCTAATTGGCTTAGGAGATGGGGCCCTGTTGGTTCAATGAGCTTAGGGTTAGGGCAGCTAATCTTTTAATTGGCTCAGGGTTAAATGGGTTAACATTAATTTAACATCGGTAAATGTATAGCACATTTGTCCTTTAGGTGTAGGAATTTAAACCCCCATTTTGTTTCATTTCATTAATTAACTGTCAATGGTGGAACAAGTGTGCATGTCACTTATACTGTAAACAATAGGTTAATTAGGTCATTAACGAAGTTGGCAGGTAGCTTTCATGTATTGATTGTATTGAGATCTAAAACCTGATGTGTGTGATGTTTAGCTTATTGACATATTATTGATATTGTCATCTACAGGTTGAAGTAAGTAAGCTGCAACAGTTATTAGAGAGTCAGAAACAACAACTCAATTCTAAATTACGTAAAATGATTTTAGAACAGAAAACACAGAGGTATGTTATTGGAGAGGGAGAAATGGGATTTAACGTCTACTGGACACAAACTAGGTCACTTCGGGACTAACATTGTTCAATTCTAGTTCAATGATTCGCTTGTGCGTAGGAGTCTTTAGCCGTGAGAGAAAACCGGATGTGATCTTCTGTTACTCTTTTTCCAAACTGTCTAAAACTCACCTCAAACCACCCAAGTCACACAAAAAAGTATACAGCTGTTCATGTGATGGGGTAGTTTAAGAACAATTAGTATACAGCTGTTCATGTGATTAGGGTAGTTTAAGAACAAGTATACAGCTGTTCATGTGATGAGGGTAGTCTTAAGAACTGGATACAGCTGTTCATGTGATGAGGGTAGTTTAAGAGTTTAAGAAATAGTATCCAGCTATTTTGTTAGGGACAGGTACTTCTTACCAGTTTTGGGGGGTCCAAGTGTTTAACTCATTTAACCCTGAGCCAATTAAAAGATTAGCTGCCCTAACCCTAAGCTCATTGAACCAGCAGGGCCCCATCTCCTAAGCCAATTAGAGGATTATTGTTAATCCTAATACCCTCTACAAAATTGCAAATAATTTAAAAAATATTTTTTATACATAAAAATACTCTGTTACAAAAATGTTCACATTGCCGTGTTCTTTCCAATGATATAAAATTCAATTTTACAAAGTAGCATGTATATTACTATAAATAATATTGAAAAGCCAGTTCCACTAAAATTATGACTTTTCTCTATCATATTGGCAAAATAATGTGAAAAAGTATCCCTTACGATTTAAAAAAAAAAATGAAACAAAAATATAATCCCTCGTGTTGGCAGCAGTGTTCTAAGTAAATATAAATATTACTTTTAAAAAGAAATATCACCCCAAATAACGGTCACTTCATCGCCTACGGCATTTAACATTTCTGCCTTTCTTTGGATATATGACGGGAATTGTCGTTTTCTTTGCTTCACTGCGTCGAAAATAAAAATATATATTTGAAATCTTCGACAGTGTAATATTCCCCTATTTAGCTTGTGTTAAACCCTAAAAGTTTTGATTCAATTTAGCTTTCCAAAGTCTAGAATTATTAACCGTAAGTTTCGTGTTGTCATCTGTTTGAGCGAGCGAATACAAGATGGCGGCGACTCGCTTGATCTCGGCTCGAGTATATGCATTCTTCGCATCATAACGTCAAAAAAAATAATAAATAGTTGATTTCTTCGACATTATCATATTCCACAATATACCTGGCAGTAAATCATAAAATCTGATTCTATTTCACTCTCAATATCGTATAATTATTAGCCGTAAGTGACAGCGTGAAAATATTGGAATAGTGCCAAATTGAATGACACGGTGTGAATTTTCACTTCTGACCTGTTACGTAAATACTGAAAGATCCGGTGTTGAAACATATCTTTTTTATTGGATGATTAGCGAATTAAACATTCCTTTTCATCGCGGGTTTTACTTTTATTACCCAATCACCATTAATTAATGAAATAGAAACAATAGAAGTAAGTTGATTGATTTCTCGCTTGGGTTCGCTAAAGCCGTTGCCAAGTATGAAGGGTCCGCGAGTTGATTCGCTACCGTCAGGCGCGTGATGCGAGTTGTTTCGCTACCGTAAAAAATGGGTTAAGTAATATTAAATAATTATTCTTGCCTTATGTAAATGTACAATTTACAATGTTTATTTTTTAACAGAGAAAGTCAACAGCAGGAAATGCAGAATCTATCTCAACAAGCAATGCAACTGTCCGTTGATCTAGAACAAGCTAGAGAACAAATAGCTCTTAAAAATAAAGAAAATCTGAAGGTAGTTTTTATCATTAAACTGTCAAAATTTACACAATAATTTCAAAACATAGCTTATATTGCTCTAATTGATGTGAGTTGGAAAAGAAAAGGTGTTGTGCATAATTTACATTCAAATCTATTGCTTTAATTAATGTGAGTATGGAAAGGTGTCGTGCATGATTCAGAGTATGCTTGCACATTCTAGAACATTGATACCACTTCTCAGCATCAACGAAAATTTCCTGTATAATCATAAATATACTCAGTGATGTTGTCAGCTTTCCGTTTAATAGAGAACAGTACAATGCACTTTTTCCTATGTAATGCTATCTGGATATTTGTAAATGTGCATTGATATTATTTTTATGTTTCATTTTAAAATATTTCAGCTTCAAGAAGAAATATTAGGTTTAGAAGAGCAGAAACGTGATATTAATTCTGAATTACGTCTGTCAAGAGATTCTCTTAAATCAGAGGAGGTCATGCAATCTAAACTTGTTACAAGGTAAACTATATCTTCAAAATGTCTCGTAACTCACAAGGGGGGTGGATGGTCGAATGGTTAGCTTGTGCGCGCTGTATCATAAAGCCTGTCATCGAGTCAACTGGCGTGGTTTCAAATCCCTAGTTGTACGTGACAAGGAGTAAGGTCGCCTGTCCAACCTCGTTGGTTTTCTCTGGGTCCTCCGGTTTCCTCCCACTGCTAAAGACCCCTATGCGTAAGCGAATTATTGTAATAAAATTGAACCATATTTTAGTCCCGAAATGACTTGGTTTGTGTCAAGTGGACGTTAAAGGGACAATCCCGATAAGAACAGAGTCTCAAAAATTAAAGTCCGAGAGTTTATGAAATTTATGGACCAAAATATAGAGGCATGGTGTATTTATCTTGTCTCAAAATTTCAGCTCAAAATATTGAGTCGTTTGGACGTGAACGTCAACACTGCTTATCCGGACACGTAACCCTTTTAAGATTTCGGGTCAATTTTTTCATTGGGTGACCTGATAATCGATTCACATTTCTTGAGAGGTCTATACAGTGAATGACCCATGTACTGTACTTGATAACAAAAGGTAAATTTCACCTACATATTATTTTTATAGAAAAAAGTTTGGTTTTAGCCAGATACTGTATAATACAATGGTCTCCATTTTCCAGATGAAGACTGTCAGATTAAAGTTATTTACAAGCGTATTACAAATATCGTGTTAGTTGGTCAGCCTTAGGTAATGGGTTTTAAGGGATTTTAACACAAAATTAAGCAGTTTTATTCCTCAGAAAGTTATCAGGATTGGCCCTTTAAACCCCATTTCTCTCTCTCTCCCTTAACCCACAAAAGGTAACCAGACATTAGTCATCCTCATCCCACAAAGTTGTACAGGTAGGCAACCAAGTGTGGAATCCAACCTGTGCAGAGATAGCCAGCCGTATGAAAGAGGAGTGACAGTTCCGTGTACACATTATCGTGCACCTAAAAGATTCCTTGACAGTTGGAATTCGATATAAGGGTAGGCCATGGTCCCCGTCGAAATTTCCCTAATAGCACACTGTATGGCGTATGCCTGTCTTCATTAGCCCAGTTCAGAGCAGAACAGTAGGACGTTATACTCCATTTTATTTCATCAAGATTTATTAAATTTTAATAAGGAAAATGATTAACCTTCTGGCACATTGGGTTGAATGCGCATGACTAATTCTGAGTGATTCACCGTTGATGAATATTGAATGATGATGATTTACCGTTAATAGAAAATCAAGGCTTTAAGTCCATTTCACATGATAAATTCCGAGTGATTGGTCAATGATGAATAATTCAAAGATGATGAATAAACCCTTAATAGAAAATTCTAATGAAACATCTGCGTAGTACAGTGGTTCTCAACCTTTTTTGCCAATGGCACACCTTTGAAAGCATGAACAATTAGCGAATCACCTATCAAAATATATATAAAAAATATTTTAATTAATTAAAAACATTGCAAGTCATAGATGAATTACAGTTGTAGACACTGACAAGTCATAGACACAAAGAATGATTCAAACTAAGTAAAGAAAAACACAGCTATGAACTTGCTTTATTGCAGTGTTTTGGATTTCATCAATCAAATAGCTGGCTTCTTTGGTGAGAAATTTTCTTACTGTGTGTTCAAAATTGAGAATCACTGGTGTGGTATTGTGTTATTATTGACACAGTCCAGTGAAAAATTTAGCAGTGTGAGAAATGGGTTGTTGATTGAAATTTTAGGAGTTGATATTTATTTGTTTTTGTAGATTTACTGAACAAGAAGAGGAAGTAAAGAGATTACGAACAATGTGGGCGAAACAGGCAGAAGAATCCGGTGATGGAGATACTAAAAGCATGTGGTGAGTAGTACAGAACCACTATATTGTGTACATTTGTATAAGGCTATTCCACGCTGTCTGTATGCTTGTAGTGCATGGAAAGAGTTAGTTTTCTACAATTCAAGCAATATTTATTACAAAACATTAAACTTGATGTTTTACATTTTTGTAGTAAGATTGTTATTAACTAAAACTAATCTTAAGAGCAAAATACACAACTTCAGCTATAAACATGATGACCAAACTACAGACTAAATTTTTTATCTGATCTTATACATGATCATTGTTTACATTAGTGATCTTTTAAAGTCATATATGGATATTGAGAGGAGAAATCCTATTGAATTTCTGCAATTTCTGATAGAATTCAGCTTGGCTGCGATGGTTGTATTTTTCGTTGCCTTACAACCTATCTTTTTAAGAATATTATTAAACCTGGTTGATCATTCCTTACTGCAGGAAAAAAATGAATCAAGTTATCCAAGATCTAAGTCTACAGATGCAAAATAACCTTGACAACCAACAACGGAAAGAACGAGAAGCTAAAGATAGAGAAACCAAGGTCATTCAACGTTACAAGAAACAGAATGGTGAACTACAGTCGCAGCTTAATACAGAGCGAGCATTACATCAGATTACCAAGAATTCTCTACATGCCTTAGAAGAAGATTGTGCGCGATTACGTCAACTCATGCATTCTGTTAGACGTAAAAGCGGTTCACCTGATAAGTAAGTAATTGTTATATCAAATGTTTGAGATAAAATTCAGATATTTAAGAAAAAACACTACCAAACAAATCGTCCGTCCATTTTAATGTTTTACTATACATTATTGTAAATAGATATATATCTGTCTAAGTGGGAAAGTGGAGATAGGGGCGCCTTCTCAACCTCGTGGGTTTCCTCCCACTGCTAAAGACCCCTACGCGCAAGCGAATTATTGAAATAAAATTAAACCATATGTTAGTCCCGAAATGACCTAGTTTGTGTTGAGTGGACGTTAAACCCCATTTCTCTCTCTCTCTCTCTCTAAGTGGGAAAGACTATGCATTAATAATGCCGTTATTGTAAATGGATATATATCTGGCTAAGTGGGAAAGACGCTGACTCGCTAGCCTGGAGGTCAAGTTTTGACCTCTTATTGGCTGAGAATGTTTATCTATTTTCCCGGTGAAATACACCTTAGTGATGCAGGATGGGAGGCCTGACAAGGACAGCTGTTTAGTTGTTCAAATGGGATGAAAAAATTGAGGTCCCTTGTACACATTGGCATGTGCGTAAAAAAAATCCTGTGACATTTGGAATTTTTGAATTCAATATAATAAGAGTAGACTGTAGAGTGCATTCCTGTCTTCATTAGCCCAGTTCAGAGCAGAACAGTACGTCCCTTGATTAAGATAAGGTCGTAAGTGACAATTATTTCATTTCGAGATAATCGCATTTAAAGGTTTCAAAATAACATCACTAAATGATGTTTTAATATTTTTTTTTTAAGCTTTTTGAAACTTAACCATTAATGCACTTGCGACCTTATTACAGGGAAGTTATGGTGAACTTCAACACTTACGACCTTTTCTTAATTACCCATAATGTACTTAAAAAAACTTTCGATTGTGACCATTTTCTAGTGTAAGATAGATATAGTATTATTAGTCATTTTTTTAAAAAAAAAAGTAATTTTTCAGATTTTGTCACTTACGACCTTATCTTACTCAAGGGACGAGTAGGACTTTTAAATCCCATTTCATTTCTGTGTATTATTTATAAAAAATTTATTATTTCAGGAGAGAGAGGAGTCGTATTGAAGAGATAAATGAGATTATAACCCGTTCCCAGACACAAGCTCAATCCATGTTAGCCTCAGGTTCCTTTCTAGATCCGTCCTTAAAACATATCAGTCCTGTTCGCGATTATAACTTCAACTCTAACCGTGATGGCAGTCGATCACCCGATACCTGCTCACAACTTAGCGATTGTTCTTTCGGTAGTGCTGGAGGCGGAGGTCTGAATACCTCGTTCGTTCATATGTCGGGTACATTTCAACCAGGTTCGTTAACGCCACGCAAATAATCATAAGGTAGCTAATTTGAAGGTATATTATGTTACAAGAGCCAATCCTGTGGATATAAAACTTCTGTACTAAATTTTGTTTCGACCTTGGTTGTATCATCTTTTTCAAGCGATGTTGTTATCTATTGAATTTTTTCTTGTTACTGGGCAATTAAAGGACTACTTTATCGTTCACTGATTTTACATATATGATAAAAAAGGTTTATAAGATTCCAAATCTGATCTCTTGGCAGTCATTTCTGATGCATTTCATGTTAATGATCAACCATAGCCAACGTCTTTATTTTTAGATTTTAGTTGGAATTTTTTTATACTCCCATGTTTCTCTGTGGTCATATATTGATGTCACCCTTGTCCGTCAGTCTGTCCATTGTCAGTCTATCATTTCTACAATAGATGCTATAATATCTTTTTGTCCATCCTTATTGTCCATGAAGAAACTTACTGATTTTAAATGTCTTTTGATAATCATTAAATCTTGTTCGAACTTTATAGGCTGCAATTTCTGAAATTATATTTAATTGTCAGTATATCTCTCCTGATGAAATGAAGAATCTGACTGATTTTTCTATGACAACTTTCAGACTTATTTCCCTTTAGTTATGATTTATTCTTTCTGAAATTGTTAAGATTTGTTTAGCTCATAACTGCTCAGATGACATAGCTGCTTGTGGGCATATGTTTTATTTCCTGGTAAATGATGAAGTTGTCCTTTAAACCAGTATATTTTATAGTTTATTGTTATTGTTTATGGAAAATAGTTATTATATGATATAGATACAGAAATAGTTATCAGCACTGGCAGATGTGATAGGTATAATATTATAATGGGGGTACTCGATTCACAGTTCTGGAATTGAATTCCAAAACTGGTGTCAATCGAGTGAAAAGGAGAATTTCGGATTACAGCGCATGCGTCGACTGTTTAAAAAGTATCCCAACCAATCATGACTGCTGAAACATATTTTTTACCTAGGAATACGTCACGATTCTACTCACTCCACCTCAGCTGTCGGGACTGGCAGAACTGTGACAGGACTGAATTCCGCGTCACTCGATTGTAATTCTGTCGATTCGGGACGTTCTGGACTGTGAATCGAGCACCGCCTATGATACAGATTGAAAAATAGGTATCACTACTAGTAGATGTTTATTCTATCAATGTAAAATCAGTCGACGATGAAGTTCACCTTTAAAACCATGGGTATATAGTTTGTTGTTATTGTATATAGAAGATAGTTATAATATATGATATAGACAGAACAATAGTTATCATCACTAGTAGATGTGACAGTTATGATATAGTTATTAGTAGATGTACCATTAAACAGCAATGTACGCTGTTGTTTTGTTGGTTTTTCATCTGTCTTAGTGTTATATTTGTGCTATTTAGTAGAGTGTGTAGTTTTAATATATTCATAGAAAGATGTTTATATTTTTAATTAATACAGTACACTGAGTACAACTACTATTATAGAATTTATTGTTCCTTGTCAGTGCTTCTTGTAAGTTCAAGTTTCATGAGGGAATTACTTTGTTTTATCTTTTTGTCAATTTATTGTTGCAATTGATGAAATATATTTAGTGGGTTTTTTTTGTTAATGACTTTCGATCAGCCATATTCATTTCGAGAGAGGTTTATATGTTGACATTTGAAAAAGGGAATGAGCAAACTTATTTTTTTTATATACTTCATTTGTTTCATGCTTTTTTTTTTAATGAACCTCTCTATTTCTGTAGGCTATTCAATTATCAAATCTATTTCGCTCAATTAAAATATACTATAATCTTACAGATACCAAATAACCAAATCAAATATATGGCAACTATTCGCTTCTTTTTGGCCTATTTTTATCAAGCAATGTAAGTATTTTTTTTGAAGGAGTTTAAATTTGGGTTAACCTCAAGCAGAGTAAAAAATTTTGTATGGCTGATTGGTCAGATCATACATGTAACCTCTAATGAACTCGGATACATGTATTAAAAGCCATAGTAGTAAACAAATAAGTGTGTGTTTTTAAGTTGCGTTTAAAATTTTCATTGCTATCAGATAGTTTAATATTGAGAGGTAAGGTTTTCCACAGAAAAGGAGAAGCGTAGGAAGACATGGAAGGATAAAAGGTGTAAGCATGTTGCTGTATCTTGTAAGACGCAATATTTTTAATGTCGCTGTGTTTCAATTGCTTCCAGTGCATGTTTTAATGGTATCTATTGATGTCTCCTGGAGTCCAAACACATTAAATGTTTGATAGTTTATAAATGTTTATTTTGTTTCATCTTCTTTCGTTCTACTGTGATATTATTTTAGATAACTCTTGTTTTGTTTTGTTGTGATAATATTTTACGAGTCGCGACGTAGATGGGAGATAACTCTGTTGTGTTTTGCTGTGATATTTGAAATTCCCTCCATACCGTCATATCAGGGTACAAGAGTATTTAAATTAAATGGCTTTATATAAACATGGATAAAATAATTAAAAATAATTTTAGTAGAAGATAATTTGAGATAACATTTCTAACAAATGCTCTTCGTTGTAAAAAATCCAAACCCGAAACCACTGCTCTACCCATTTTACACTTAGTTAAAAGTTTTGGGTGGAATTTTTTTTTCTCCAGTAATGAACATCAAATTATTAAACTGCTGATGAACATCATATTATTAAACTGCTGATGAACATCAAAATATTAATCTGCTGATGAACATCAAGTCGTTATACTGATGATGAACATGAAGTTATTAAACTGCTGATGACCACCATCATGGTATATAACTATTGATGAACATAAGTTATTAAACTGCTGATGAACATCAAGTTATTTAACTGTATTTCAAGTTATTTAACTGCTGATGAACATCAAGTTATCAATACATTCTACTTTAGTTTATTTCTCTGCCTGTGTGTATTATTTGTTTTATTTTTAAATATTTATCCATTACTAAATACCTCTAAAGTGAGTACTTATCTATTGCTTGTATTAATACTATTTATTTCTCAGTATCTTGTGTGATATTATAATTTAGCATTATATAAATATGATAATTATATATTAGTTGACATTCCAAGCTAAGTAAAAGTTTACTAATTAGCATTATTTATTTATTTAATCCATAGATATTTTACAAATCTAAAATTTTACAAATATTAATATATATATATATATGTCTTTATAGACAAGTAGCTAAATATTTATATATCATACAAATCTATAATATGTTAGTTAAAGATACATTATGGGAGATTAGATAAAGAGCTGGCAGTTCTCACTATAATTGTTAAAAACTAGATAATGTAAAGGGAATTTGATGAAAATTTCAGTCAAATAGATCCACTCTGAAGAAGTTTTCATGAATATATTTCTGGTCAATAATTTAATATTTGCAATGGTCGAGTCAATCAAAATCCGAGCCAAAGATTACATTTCACATGAAACAAATTTTATGTTAAAAATGAATATATGTTTTTATATTTTTATTTTGAGAATATAATAGGTACAATTGCCTAGAATTGGGTTGGGTGGGGCTCAGATTCGGAAGACTGAAAGTCACGAAGACGGCATTGCTACTGAATGCTTATAATTTGTGATGAATTGATTCACTCCGCCCTCTTTCTATGCTACTGAATGTTTAGTTAATTTTTGATATTCAAACAAAGGCAAAGGAGCAAAAAAATCAAACATTATTTTTATTGGTGTTATCAATGCTTGAATCAAAATAATCACTTACCTGTGTCCAGGTGCTAGTATATTATAATTAAAGGTGCTATGTTTTGTCCTAAGTTTATATTTGTTATACTCCTACATCAATCATTCAAATTTTTCTGCTAACAATATTATCATTTTCATAACTGATCTGCCTTTTTCTCATTTAATATCAAATCTTTTGTAAGATGAAATTGAATAAAATTTGGATTTAGATTACACACCTCCATCTTGTTTTTTGTTCGTGCAGGACTGATTGCTTGGCAAAGGTAACGTATAATCGTTAGGATGGGAAGAAAATATGAGGTTCCGTGTACACATTGGCGTACACGTAGAAGATCCATTGGCAGTTGAATTTCGATATAAGAGAAGGCAGTAGAGCGGCTGTCAAAGCGCAAGGCAGGTCTGAGGGGCCCAGACTCTGGACCTCATGATTAAGGGGGTACCGTGGTTCATGGCAGAGACAAAAAAAAAACCCCACGGTAAACGGTCTAGAGGCGCGAGGACGGTTCTAGTCAGGGCCCGTTCCGATTAAGCTAGGCTTTGGCCGCTGTCCGGGCAAAATTTTCCACATCGCACACTGCATAATGCCCGCCTCTATTAGCCCTTAATTTGTCTGGGGTATACATGTATACCTATGCCCTAATGATGAAAGTTTTCAACCTTTTTACGTGTCTATTCATTTTTAAATGGTACATGTAGATATGTAATGACTCTGTGATCGGTCGCGAACCGAATCTCGCACTCCCATTGTCAGCTATCAGTACATGCCTTGGCCAGATGTCTCAAAATTCTCTGAACAATCGACTTTTTGCCAAAATTCACAAGCTGAGAATGGACGAAATAAACATTGTGAAAATATTATGTGAATTTATTGTGAAATCTCATCAGCGTATCAATTATTTCGGTCGATCATACATAGTTCCATTATAGTGTCTCGTCAACACTTGCTCCTGAATATGAGCTCTTGCAAGAATCATGTCAAAATCTACTGCCTCGTTCAAAAAGCCTGTGAATAATCAGGCTATTGTCTCTATCATTATTACGTATTTTAAAGGCTTTTGTGTTGGAATTTGAAATGCTAGAGGCGCTATAAACAGCGTTCTCGGAATTCACAAATTTCAAAATGTTTTTGACCCCCCCCCCCCCATCCCGACACCCCATATCTTTTGCCTACCATGGCCCTCGCGCTCTTCAGGCGCCCCAGATGAGAACACTCGATGCCTGGTTAAATGCAAGGGGCCCCCCGCATGCTTAATCCGAAAAATTAGGCGTCGCGACAAAGAGCACCATATCCCGACCTAATATTTTACACGGTTTTGATTTTACCATTTTTGGGGCAGACGAAAGTGAACGAGTTGTTTCGATTGGATGCACGTGTTTTACACGCATGTACACGCATTTACGTCACAACACATTTAACCGTCTGCGTGTTCAGTGCAAATGTTTGTTGTATTTGAAATTGGTTCAGATTGAGATTAACTGCTCGATGGATTAATTACAAGACGACAAACTTATTCACGTAAGCTAAATTCAAAATTACGATTATGTATTAGCTTGTCTTTCTGCAACCCAGAGGAAGAGAATGGTAATGATTTGAGGGGTTTCGTAAGGTCGACTCTGCAGTAACTATTTTTTGATCAAGTTGCATCCATGGACGATTGGTTGCGGTGACACACGAACAGAAGCACGATATAAGATTTTTTTTTTTCGATCTTTTGAATATCTTTCCGTGTTTATACCTACAATTCTTATCCGAACCTTTCACAATAGTTTTACCCGCATTCCACCGTTTTTACATCTCCAATTTGTGGGGTTGACATGACACATGTAATTTGGAAACCTAGAGAAAGATATTTTCCAGATCGTACAAAATCTACATATTGTGCTGACACGAAAGGAAAAGAAAACGTTTGCGGCTATTAGACCAAGGGGTTACCCTTCAGTTGTGGAAAGCAACGCATTTAGAATAATTGTCTCTCTCTCCGAAACTAAATTCCAGATCGGATTAGTCTGTTACTGGTGTTCATTTGTATACCTTTACCCAAGCTTCCCAATTTCTGGTGCACAACCAATCTGATTAAAACACAGATTCTATTTCGTTTTTATAGTTCAAAATTTTGTTTTACTTGTCTTTACTACACTAGGATCTGGAAGAGTTGTTATCATCGGCGTGCTCTGGACGATGTGAGGGATTAACCGATGAAACGGTCTGTTACGTCGAGTTCGGGGCCTTTGATGCATGGAACTGTGGGTAAAACACAAAAAACGTCGACGCTTATTGATTAATCAGTGGCTGACGTGATGGGGTCAAAAACCGCTCGTGCGACCCCTGACACGACCTACCAGCACAACCAGTCACATCTTCATGTAGTGTAGGCCATCGAAAAAATAAAAGATAACGAAATATAGATCTGCATTTGGTGCAAAATAAACATAAAAATAACACCTTCGTTACACCAGTGGTAAAGCGAGAATTTCATATTTTCTAAGAAAGCCAAAACAATTATTTCTATGCCTTTTGCACAGTAGGTTGTCAACTCACTATTATACGATCATAGGCGTTATTTCCCACATTTTAAAATCTTTCACACTGGAAATATTAACACAATTAGTTGAATTACATCCCTTGTTTTTTTATTCCCCCCCCCCACCAATGCAATAGCTTTCTTCAAACGTTTTAATTTGAAGTTGAAAATGATATTTGTGCCAATTTCCTACCTGTCAATAGTAAATTACCGCATTAATAGGAATATTCTTTAATCAGGTAAGATTGTTTATAGATACCACCTATATTAAGGCTTTATTTTATTACATTTTAAAAATAGTACTTAAAATTATGAAATTCTCGCCTTAAGGTAACCATGTTTCTTTTAATTCAGATATATATTCGAGAATCTACAAATAAAAACGTTGACCAGCAAGAACCTAGACTGAGAACACAATGGACTATTTTGCACTTCTGCCATGTCTCTATATACTAATATGTAAGTATAGAAAATAACATGTTCCAGTAAACCATTGTAAATTAAAGTAGCTAAGTCTCTAACTCAATATCATCCAAAGTCTTACACGTTGAAAACACGAATAATTTGTCAATTCAAATCAACATTGATGTTGTTATCTTACCTTGAAAACGTAGATTTCTGATATCCAATATTTAAGACAAAGACTTTACCGTTTGTAACAAGTGACCAGAAAGAGCGAGGCTAGACATATTCCACAACTAATGTTCGACGGCGACGACATAACGCCCGGAGAGCATGCGAAATTTCTATTCGGTTGAGACTCTGCCGATTGCCGTATTTCGCTGGATATAACTGATTTGAAATTAAAGAGTCAAATCAGATCATCCACAGTTAGATTATACCCTTTTCATGCGTTGCGACCCGTTTGGGTCAATTTCTAGTCCCTAAATATTAGCGATTTAGCCCTTTTAAACTATGAACGATGCCTGTGTGATATTCGGCTAAGTCGGTAAGACGCTGGCAAGCTAGCCTGGAGGTCGGGTGTTCGATACCTGCATTGACCGAGAAAGTTCACCCAGATTTCCCGGCGTGGTTTTCCCCTTGCCAGTGATGCAGGACGGGGAGGGCCTGACAAGTACAGCTATCTAGTCGTTCAGATGGGACGAAAAACCGAGGCGCCGTGTACACATTGGCGTGCATGTAAAGATTCTTTGGCAGTTGGAATTCGATATAAGAGTAGGTCGTAGCGCCGCTACCCGGGCAAAATTTCCCTCATAGCATACGGTATGGCGTATGCCCGTCTTCCATTAGCCCAGGTTAGGTGCAGAAGAGTAGGATGTTAAACCCCATTTTATTTCATGTTTATGTCTTTGCAGTTGTGTCTTTAACAAGAGGAGCAGAAAGGCTAATCGGAAGTTCTTTAGTAAACAGAGCCTTTACCTTCACGGACGCTAACAGAGTTTTTATTGATACCAATCATAAAATACCATTCAGAAGCAGACTTCTAGGTTTCTCAATGTATATTCGCCCAGATACTACCACCAACAGGGATCACTATGCCAGGTTTTGCATATGGAAAAGAGTAGCCGACATGGAGTACCGCCTACATTATCAGACAGCTGCCAGGCTACCCAAAGTAGTGGGTGTTCACACGGTAAGATTTCTGCTGTCTGATCGACTTTCGCTAATGAAAGGAAAAGAAGTGCTTGTTCAGAAATTGTATGTAGCACTGAAAACCCCATTCTGCGCTCAGAGATGCATCTTCTATGAGAATAAATCTATGTCCTGATTGGTCGCCATATCCAAAACTTAGTATATTGTTTTGTAATTCTGCTCGAGTCCGTTTCACAACTTTTATACCGCACACACAAAGACTAAATAAACCCATTGAATTCCCTGGCTTGGTATCTCCAGAAAATAAATAATAGCCTTATTCTAAGTACTAGATGTTTTAGTGTCTTACATGTTGTGTAAATTATCCATTACAACCTATTTTACTTGACAGAGGATTCGAAAATATTTTAAAATCCAAGTCACATTTAAAAAGGTTTACGTTAGACTTTTCAAATCAATAAGTTGAATTCTTCCAATTTTTTAAATTAGGTGTGTTAAAATGCAATTTATATCATCAATTAATTGGAATATTGTAAAATAATACAATTTGTTGACAAAAATGAAGATTGGGGCATATTATTCAGTTACAACAAGAGTGGTATTGGGGCTTTAAATAGTTCTGAAAATTGTCTAAGTATGCTTAGTGTTTTTGACTAAAATCCCCGATTTAGGACTTAAGAAATTAATGTCGGTCAACTGGCTTAGTGTCTGTTCTTAAGCGGAAGTAACATAAAGTATGTAGCAGTCCTCCCTCCTTCGTAATGAAGACGGACACACGCCATTTTGCTATGAGGGACATTTTGCCCCGGCCATGGCCTACTCTTATGTCAAACCCCAACTGCCAATGGATCTTTTTTTTACGTGCAATCCAATGTATACATGGGACCTCGGTTTATCGTCCCATCCGAACGACTAGACAGCTGCCGTTGCCGGCCCGTCACCATAGACAAGCGGGAACCACGCCGGAAAATCGGGATGAACTTTCTGGGCCTATGCCTGGATCGAACACACGACCTCAAGGTTAGTGATTGCCCTGTCAACGACAATAGATGCGGGCCCGTAGCCAGCTCATAAAATTTGGCGGGCTACAGAATTTATTTTTGGGGGGGGGGGGGTACGGATGTGGCCGGCCAAGAACACTCCTAAGAAATCACTATTTTTGGCTACGGGCCCGAGTAGATGTCTACTTACTAGGCAACCGTGCCTCGACTAGGCCTACGTCTCCCACCATAATCAGTAAAGAAAGTTGACCATCTTTTTTCTTGTAGATTAGAATAAGTGATATGGTACCATTAGTGGTTGACGATTTATTTGGGGTAACGTTTGAACAAGATACTGGTACCATAACACACGAGGTGAACGTCAATGGAAGTCTCATGTTTTCCGACAAACTGCGTAATCTACCGAATAATAACGACGTCATCAAAATTGTCCAGAGAAATTATTTTCACGAGATGTCACTAGCTGCAATAATTGAAGTGGATTCAGGTTGGTTAGGTCTAGACCTTCAATTTAATATGTATTGAATGTCATTGTATTGGTCTTTTCTAAAACCAAATCTTATTAAGGTGTTCGCATGTATCTGAAGCCACCTGTACTGCAAATCATACAGATTAAAACAGTTCCTATTTCGTTTAGTTTTTATAGTTCAAATTTTGTTTTACTGGTCTTTACACCACTGGGATGTGAGTGGGGATTAGCCAATCAAACTGTCTGTTACGGCGAGTTTTTGGCGTGGGGTGCACGGAACTGTGGGTAGCCCACTAGAAACATCAACGCTGATTGATTAATCACATGTCTAGCGTCATAGGGTCAAAAGCCGCAAGTATGACTCTGACGCTACCTTCCACTACAACCGTTTAGATCTTCAGATAGCAGATCATGCCATCGAAGTTAAAAAAAAATGAAATATGGATCTGTATTTTTATCAGATTTTACTGCAAATAATCAAATATTATTTCAGTGGCGGATTTAGAAGGGGCCCCGTCCCACCTCGTTCGTATTGGACGAAAAAACCGAGGTCCCGCGTGAGGGAGAGTGGGATGGGGTGTTAACTGAATCTAACAGGTGCACGGTTACAATCCCACACGTGACATGGTTACAATCCCACACGCTTGTACGTGATAAGGAGTAGTGTCGCCTGTCCAATCTCTTGGTTTTTCTATCACTCTAAATTAATTCACAAATTGCCGAAATGAGATTACATGTCAATAGTACAAGGGTGGCAACATTGCTATATACAATCGATTGCAAATAGCGTTCTCAAACACTGCAATCTAGATTAATTTCGAATTTTATTATATTAAATGTTTTAGTTGCATGCTACATGCTAATCTATGCCTAGCATTTGAACACCAGTTCGGGGGGGGGGGGGGCGAATGTATCATACGGCCTGCCATTGAGTCAACTGGCGTAGTTTCGAATCCCCGGTTGTACGTCGCAAGGAGTACGGTCGCCTGTCCAACCTCGTGGGTTTTCTCCGGATACTCCGGTTTCCACCCACTACTAAAGACCCCTACGTTCAAGCGAATTATTGAAATAAAATTAAACCATATGTTAGTCCCGAAATGACCTAGTTTGTGTCGAGTGGGCGTTAAACCCCATCTCTCTTTCTCTCTCCCTCTCTCTCTCTCTCTCTCTCTCTCTTGTGTTCTGAAACATTTGGAGTCTTCTGTTTATTGCAGGTGTACAACCAGCAACCACCACGACAACAACAACCACCACCACGCGACCACCGCCTATAGTAATATCCGGACAAGCTGGTTTTGCTGGTATGACCGGGGCTACAGGACCTCCAGGACCGCCTGGCGCTACAGGACCATCGGGACAAGGTGTCAGAGGTATCTAACAGTGTATTTGTTATTCGACCTTGCTCTCAAAATGTTCAGGCGATTACCGGGGGGGGGATGGGGACACCACTCTAACTTGAGCTTAGTCCAGACAGGCAAATGGACCGATTTGTTTGCCGAGTCAGCCGGAATTTGGGGGAAAATGGCCCGGTTTAACGGAATCTCTTACACATTCCACGCAAAATGTGTCCTACAAATCAATATTCAACTGAGCCATTTAAAAATTACATTATGCTAAACTTAGTAACTGCTTTGATTTTGTAATGCTGAGTGGACCGATTAGTTGATGGCTTGTGGGATTTGGGGACACCTCTCTTCATTCTCATGTATAGTTGAGATCAGTTTAAAGACAGATATTTCATTCTATTGAATTTCATATTGGAATCGCGCACATGAGTTGGGTTGGGTTTGAGGGCTGGCCGAAAGGTTTAACGCGTGTGCATTAAATCATAAGTTTTGTGTGTTTTCGACTCCCAGCTTGTACGTAATATGACCGACATAATTCATATGAGTTCTATATATACTAAAATATACTATTCAAAAAAAGTAGGGGATATTTGATTTTTAAGTGTTATTAAAGTCACCTAATGAAACTGACGAAGAAACAAATGACAAAATGAAATGAAGTTCACGTTCATCGATTTATTCCAAATGATCGTTAGACTAAGTAAGGCACAGACTGACCATTATAAGGGTAAAATGATACCCGGGGTCAAACAGCAAAGTTACCACAGCATCACAACAAAGTCAGTAACGGGTAAATCCTCCTCTGTTTGCCAAACAAGCATTGATCCGACGTGGCATACTCCTAATGAGACGTCTAAGGTTATTTTGGTCCAGATTGTCCCATTCCTGTTGCAACGCAGCAGCAAGTTCTTGGACATTGGCAGGACGTTGTTGACGTTGACGTAACCTCTGTCCAAGCATGTCCCAGACATGCTCGATGGGGAGAGGTCGGGACTCAGTGCTGGCCAAGGTAATTTTGTGGTGTTCTGTTGTTGGAGGTAACCTGTAACGATCCTGGCCCTGTGACATCTTGCGTTGTCATCCTGGAAGATGAAACTGCGGCCATGACGTCGTGCGAACGGCACAACATGGACTGCCAAGATGTTGTCCCGGTAGTATTGGCCTGTAACACGCCCTGCAACAACATGTAAAGCCGTTCTTCCAGCAACAGTGATGCCTCCCCACACCATAACAGAACCACCCCCAAATCGATCATGTCTGATGACGTTAACGTCTTGGAAGCGCTCGTTTCGACGACGCCACACCCTCCTACGTCTGTCTTAAAAATCAACAGTGAACCTTGACTCATCTGAAAACATCACATTGCTCCAGCGTCGATTATCCCAGTGTTGACGATCCCTACACCAACGACGTCTTGCCTGAATGTGATGATCTCTCAAACAAGGGATGACGCGAGGACGTCGGGCGCGAAGGTGACCCCTATGCAGTCGATTCCGAATCGTCTGGCCACTCGCTCTCACACCAGTGTCTGTTTGAAGATGAGCGCTGATCTGATTTGCTGTGATGACACGATTTCTCAAGGCCAAGGTACGGATAAATCGATCCTGGGCTTGAGTTGTCGCCCTTGGTCGACCTGAGCGTGGTCTGACCTGTACAGATTGTGTATCACGGTATCTGGACCATAGCCTGCTTATGACAGACTGAGAAACATTCATCGTCCGCGCCACAACCGCCTGTGTTGTGCCGATCTGTAGCATGCCAAGGGCACGTAACCTTTCATTTTGGGTAAGCCGAGGCATATCAAAATTTGTTTTCTGGTCACTAAAACAATTAAACTGATGTTTCCACCCTGGAATTCAATGCCACAATGACTGTAACATTCAAAGTCAGAGTCGTGCAAATCTTGGGTTGGACCCCCATGATGATCCCAAGCATCACCTGCATTCCATGCGGTAGCTATTGGTGCGTTTGGGCGTCACATGTAACTGGAAATGTTTCTTCAGTTAGGTTCTATAGTGACTTTTTTCGTAGTCATTTGCATATTTTAGTATTATGCCCCCAAAATCAAATATCCCCTACTTTTTTTGAATAGTATATTATATTCCCCATTTTGTTAAACATATCTTTCACAACATTAATGTATTTTAAATCTATTTTATTTATCTAATTATATCTCATGTAAGATACGCGTTGAATTAAACAGACATTGGCATGAGTGACATATTGTCCTTATAAAAACGGATAGAGTAAAACTCTTTACAATATCAATTGGCCCCTGACCTATAGAACCTTATTAATCCAGGTCGTAACTAGGATTGTGGTCGTAACTAGGGGTGTGGTCGTAACTAGGGGTGTGGTCGTAACTAGGGGTGTGGTCGTAACTAGGGGTGTGGTCGTAACAAGGCGTGTGGTCGTAACAAGGAGTATGACTGTAATAATGAGTATGGTCGTAATAAGGAATATGGTCGCTTTCCAACCTCATGGGTATTATACGGTTTCCCCTCTAAAGACTACTACCCACAAGCGAAGTATTCAAATAAAATCTAACCATGTTAGTCCCTGAATAACCTAAGCCCCATTCCCCTCTTTAACAAATTGGGATGCACAAACGAAGTAAACCCCATTTCTCACTAACAAATTGCGTTGCACAGACTATTTTAACTACCGGGAAAGTGAACTGGACATAACAAAAGCAATCACCCATAACTGTTGTAAGCCTATAATGCTCGTTGCCATTGCATTGCGAAATTGATGAATCATGTTTTCTAACTGTTTTCAGATGTTGATGAATGTCCTGGTGGATGCCAACACCAGTGTGTAAATACATTCATGAGTTATTATTGTGTATGTAATTCAGGATATGAATTAGAAACTAATAAAAGAAACTGTAGAAGTAAGTCCAATTCCTTATCTCAAACCGGTAAAGTGTGGGGTTGGGATGGTCTAGTGGTCTAGAGTGCCGCGTTTCGTCCTCTAGCTGGCCGGTCACCTCTGGCTTGCGGCTGTGGTTTCGAGCCCTGGTGTGAGCGTATGTGGCATGGAGATAGGGGCGCCTTCTCAACCTCGTGGGTTTCCTCCGGGCACTCCAGTTTCCTCCCACTGCTAAAGACCCCTACGCTCAAGCGAATTATTGAAATAGAATTGAACCATATGTTAGTCCCGAAATGACATAGTTTGTGTTGAGTGGACGTTAAACCCCATTTCTCTCTCTCTCTCTCAAACCGGTAAAGTAGCTAACGATATACAGCTGTAATAGCCCTTGGCGTCGTACCTTCCAAGTCTTCCGGGTGGGACCAATTATCGAGGTTCAACTGAGTTTACATTGGCGTTCACATACGAGGGTTTGATGGCCGAATTAAGTTCGTGTAACATTGAGTCAGCTGTGGTGGTTTCGATACTCCTTTTGTATGTGACAAGGAGTATGGTCGCCTGTCTAAACATCGTGTTTTTTCTGCGAGTCTTACGTTTTCTCCCACTGTTAAAAGACCCCTTACGCAAGCAAATTATTGGTTTGTATCAAGTGGGTGTTATTTCTCTCTCTCTCTCTGTCTATCGGTCTCTCTCTATCGATCTCTATCAATCGCTCTCTATCAATCGCTCTCTCTCTATCTCTATCAATCGCTCTCTCTATATCGATCTCACTCTCTCGATAGGCTTCAATAACGAATTTGAGAAAAACAGGGATCGAACCGAGACCGCCTTGCTAGCTATATTGTTATTATTCCTACTATATTTCACTTTATTTTTTAACACCAGATATAAACGAATGTGGAAAGAACAATGGTGGCTGTGAACATTCTTGTCAAGACAGTAATGGATCGTTTAGATGTTCATGTAAAAATGGTTTCACTTTATCTAGTAACCAGAAAAGCTGTGAAGGTTTGTTTTTTCAAGATTTCATTTTTGATTAATGAGAAAATTACACACATTTGTAAATAATATTGGTGAATTCTACCCTGCAGACATTCTAGCTGTGTTACTAAGTTTTTCCAGATTACGGAAAATGTGTGGTTTCCTCTCGTCAGTGATGTAGAACGGAGGGCCTGGCATAAACAGCTATCTAGTCGTTCGGATGGGACAAATACCGAGGTCCCGCGTACACATTGGCGTGCACGTAAAAAATCACTTGGCAGTATAAATTCGATATATGAGTAGGTAAACAATACTTATTACAGATATAAATGTGATATCACAGATATGAGTTATGTGATATATTACATATATAGGAGTTTATATTTATGACATATTGCAATAAAATTGAGGTTTTTTTAAAGATATATTACAAATATAAATGAGTTTATTTATGTGATATATTACAGATATAAATGAGTTAATTTATGTGATATATTAGAGATATATATATAAGTTTATTTATGTAATATATTAAGAATATAAATGAGTTTATGTAATATATTAAGAATATAAATGAGTTTATTTATGTAATATATTATAGCTGAGTTATGTGATATTATAGATATGAGTTAATGTGATATATTACAGATATAAATGAATGTAGTGGTAATAATCCGTGTCCTGGTACAACTTGTGTCAATACTAATGGGGGATATCAATGTGTTCAACTTAAATTACTTAATGATGACAGTCGTAAGTATTTCATTATCTCTGTCCACATGCGTGTCCTTTTTTAGATCATAAGATCTGTCATCGTGTCTACTTTAATAACTTAATGATAGTCGTAAGAATTTCATAATCTCGATCCGAATGTAATGGGATGCTGGGTGGTCAAATGGTCTAATATGTTGATTGCCCTTTATATCATACGGTCTGTCATTTGGTCAATTTTTGAAGACGTGTATGTTGATAAAGATAAGCATGTACGCGAGATGGCAAACAGTTGCATCCAGTTTTTTGCAAATGTGTTCCAGGTCAAGATTTAGATTGACTGGTCTATTGTCATAACCAAAAGGGCTCGATCGAGGTCCCTATTGGGATACTTTTGTTATTCGAGAAAGTTTATCGGGATGTTCCGGTCTGGTTCCTCCTTTTCAGTGGTGCGTGGCGTAGGAGTTTGGATGGGACAAAAAACTGATGCTCCGTGTACACATTGGCATGCACGTAATAGATACCTTCTCGGTTGGAATTCAATATAAGAGTAGGTCATAGCGCTGCTGTCCTGGCAAAATTGACCTCATAGCACACTGTATGGCGTATGTCGGTCTTCCTGTAGTGTATATTTATTTCGTATATTTTCTCAGTTTGTAAAGTTTACATAGGTATGTGATTAGCAAGGTTATATTTTCAGGTCACCTTCAGTTTGATGGGTTTGTAGATGATATAGGTTTTGCCAGTTCAGTACATGATGTTGCATCCGATCCAGAACCCAAACCAAAACAACAAGAGCCGAAAGAAACCCGACTGTTTGGTAAAAAAGAACCAGAACACACCACTGCCTCTGATATCAACACAGTCGTGTGGATGAGTGTGCTGTCGATTCTCGTCATAGCCGCCATGTTGGTTAATGTCTATGAATGTCGAAAACGCCGGAGAAGACATTTAAATAACGGAAATGAATCACTGGACGATCATCTGAATTCGTCCATAACTGGATCGTTTTCACGTGTTACAGCTGTTACTTCTACCGACTTATAGCCCTTGTTGTTGAATTAAATTGTTGTTTTATCTCCCCTGTGTTTGTTAGTTTTCTATTCAATTTTAGGGGTGGGGGGGTTGTGATGGCCTAGTGGTCTAGAGTGCCGCGCTTCGGCCTCTAGCTGGCCGGTCACCTCTGGCTCGCGGCTGTGGTTTCGAGCCGTGGTGTGAGCGTATATGGCATGGAGATAGGGGCGCCTTCTCAATCTCGTGGGTTTCCTCCGGGCACTTCGGTTTCCTCCCACTGCCAAAGGACCCCCACGCGCAAGCGAATTGTTGAAATAAAATGAAACCATCTGTTAGTCCCGAAATGACCTAGTTTGTGTTGAGTGGGCGTTAAACCCTCTCTCTCCATTCACTTTTGTGACAACCCTGTAGAATGGTGTTACCCTAGTCGCCAAAGCCACCCAACGCCAATTCACTCCAGAACCACCTACTAGAGATGTGCACTGGGTACCGATGTCCCTTGTAGGATCCCCAGTAGCTATTCTCACGTGTGCGTTAGATCGTAAGGTATGTCCTTGGGTCAAATGGCGTGGTTCGATTCCCTGCTTGTACGTGACAAGGAATGGTGTCACCAATACAATTTCATACCCCCCTCCTCACCCCGCTCCCGGTTTCCTCCCACTGCTCAAGATAATAGAACCATGATAGTAGTAGGAAAAACCAAATAGACGAAAATCAATCGCCCATAACCGGTATATGTTTAATAAGCTGATGATGCTCGTTGATTGCCGTTGCTTTGAGGAAATGATGAAAATACACAACGGGGGATCCAGGAGGCGCTGTGTGCCCCACTAGATCTGCCATTGAATCACATAATGGTGGGGGGGGGGCACACATTGGAGCAAAGGGTAATATGTTGCAACTTTGGATTGATTAGGCGGACACAATGTGAAAATCATGTTTATATCACCTATTAAAGAGCAGATGTGTGAACTACAACAGTAACAAAGAAAATGAAAATCAATTATGTCACTGGAATAATCTACCATTTTGTTTAAGAGGTTACACATCTTTATATTATTTTTAAAATGACGTCATCCTAAAATGACGTAAAGCTGTTTTAAAAATAATATAGAGATGTGCAACATCTTACATAAAATGGTAGATTATTCCAGAAAACCGGTGCTATGTGAAATACCATGTTCATGCTGTATTAAAGTTTCAATTTCATATTTTTAAGCTATATTTTTAAAATGTATTAAAATAAAGCCTTAAAATCGATGGTATCTATAAACAGTCTCACTTTGTTATCTATAAACAGTCTCACTATTGCCAATTGAGAAATTGACAAAAACACATTTTCAACTTCAATTTCAAACGTTTGAAGACAGCCACTCCTTGGGGGTGAATGGAAAAACAAGGGAGGTAGTTGTGTTATTTGCTGCGTCACTGATTTTTATGTCGGTGAAATAATGCCTATGATCGTATAATAGTGAGTTGACAACCTTTTGAGCAAAAGACATTGAAATAATTATGTGTTGACTTTCTTAAAAAAATATGAAATTCCCGCTTTAAACATACACGTATTCAAGAGCTAAAATCTGCATATTGCATTGGGCCTGAAATGTTGCATAGATTAGACATTTACTAACATGACGCGATCATAGTCTACACTCGATGCCATCGGATTACTCCGATTTTAAGTAGATTAGATCGGTCCGGCCATTTAATTTTTTACAAAAATGGAGAAGCGAGGTTAAGACTCGAATGACCAGGTCGCGACCAAAGCACACATCTTGCTAAAACTACAAGCATTGATAACTTCGCGTGAAATAAAGCAATTTGAATGAAATGTTGTTTAATGGGCGAAAGCGAGACATTGAGTAATATATCGACACAACACTAGTGACGTTAATAACGAATTGTTTCAATATATTTCGCAATGTCTTAATCTCGAGACCATTAAACAACTTAAAATACAGACACTTGCACGTGCGTTGCAATGAAATATGTCGCACATGTCCAATATTTTAACTAGTATGTTATGGTTGAATGTTCGAGAGCGATACATTAAGTAATATTAAAATACAGATGTGACGTCAATCTTTGATGTTGGCGTACTATTATTTCAAATAATCGTACGGACAACTTGCTAATAGTACTTTATTTATACCAGTGAAATTTTGGACTGGTGTTACGTATTTCACTGTTAAAGCTCGTGCTGATTGTCAGTATTTTAAGTTGTTTAATTGTCTCGAGCTTATGACATTGCGTAATATATTGTAAAAACACTCGGACCGTGCGGTGTTGGCCGAGTGTTGTTTCATTATGTTACGCAATGTCTTTAGCTCGAGGCCATTAAACAACTTAAAATACATACACTATCCCTCACGTGCATTTCAATGAAATACATCACGCGAATCAATATTTCATATAATATAGATAATGTTCAATTGGCAAATTGCCCGTACATTGTTTGAAATATTGGTACGCCAACATCAATGCATGTCACATCCGTATTCAAAATAAATAATGATAGGCCAACATCAAAGGATGACGTCACATCTATATTTTAAAAATAGTTAAAATACTTTGTTCGTTTAAATAGTAATACATCTTATTAGGCTGCATAGTAAAATAATTTGAGTTATTCTATAACTTTAAGAATTCTCGTTTTGAAGGTGCTGGTTCCAACATGAATTGCGCTGTTCAGGAATGAGATCTGTTCTCCCAGGAGTTCATCATTATGATGAACAATAACCCATGCGTCACCTGAAGTATAAAATTTGATATGGGCGAATTATGTCATAGCCCCTGTTTGCCCGTTCGTCCGTCCATAATTTGTTTATGGACACTCTAAAGGTCATAATTTTTATCCGATTTTGATGAAATTTTAAATATAGGTCTATCTCCCAAAGATCTCGGTTCCTTGTGATATTTTTATTTAAAAAACCATATTTTTTATTCAGGTTGTCTCAATGGGATAGGGGAACTGGGATAGGCGGACAGGCTTAGCCTATGTAAGACCCCTCTCCCTAAATAATTTGTATATATATATATACTATTCTATATTGGCATGAATCAGAGAAAAACTTCATGGATTATGGCCATTGAATGTTCGAAAAATCAAGTTTGAGCTTGTGGATACTCTAGGGGTCACAATTTTCATCTGATTTTGATGAAACTTGAAATGCATGTATATAACCCAAAGATCTTGGTTCCTTTAGACATTATTTTTTAGCTCGTTCTCTCTCTATCTCTCGCAAAATGTGGGTGTATCTTGCATGGCAACCACTTATAATCTTACAGAGTGACCGTTTTCTGGTTGCACCATATCTTAGTCCCTAGTTTGTGTCAATTGGACGTTAAAACCAAATTCTCTTTCTCTCTCCCGTCGCTAAAGACAACTACGCGCAAGCGAATTATTGAAATATAATTGAACCATATGTTAGTTCCGAAATGACAGTTCGTGTCGAGTGGACTTTAAACCCCATATTTTACGTATTCTAGATAAATATACTACCTTCTTGTATTTGTGTATTAACTTTGACGAGGAGCTGTAGACCAACTTCCAGTTTCAACACGTCATCGGATTTATATCTCCCAGCTCCCATTGATTGGGCGAACTCTGCACAGACCATAGGGTCAATAGAGCAAACGGTCCCTGTAATAGTCAATTTCCAGAGACTCAAAAGGGTAAGTGGCATGGGGGGTGCGAATGGTTAGCACGTGCGCTTTGTGTCATAAGGTCTGGCGTGGTTTCGATTCCCCTGTTGTACGTGACATGGCGTAGGATCGCCTGTTCAACCTCATGGGTGTACTCCGGGTCCTCCGATTTCCCCCACTGCTAAGAACACCTACGCGCAAGCGAATTGTTGAAATAAAATAGTACCATGTGTTAGTCCCGAAATGACCTAGTTTGCGTTTAGTCTCTCTCTCTCTCTCTCTCACTCTCTCTCCCCTCACCACACCTCCCTCTCTCCTCGTGACATTCACAATTTTGCCGAGGGGGGGGGGGGGGGCATGCATTGGAGCAAAGGGTAATACGTTGCAACCTTGAATTACCTGGGCGTAAACAATGCAAAAATCATGCTTATATCATCTATTAAAGAGCAAGTAACAGTAACAAAGCAAACGAAAATGAAAATCAACTTTGTCACTGGGGCTGAGGCAGAGGGCACGGCCCCCTGCCTCCCCATGGAGATAAAAATGGCGTAAACTAATCACTGGGATTGACATTGCCAGTGAGTAAAGCGCTGGCTCCCTAATCATAAGTTACCGGGTTCGAGCCCTATGTTGGTCGAGCAAGTGTATCGATGTAATGCAAGAAAAAGGACATGCCAATGGGCGAATAACTGGTCTGAAACCGATTTTCTTTTAGTCTCTATCATCCACATCTACATTGTGATTTTCTGGTAGGTATACGAAAGTCGGTTCTACCATATTATTTTATAAGATAAAATTGTCAAAATCGGTTTAAAATGAGCTACTTGCTCATGAGTTTGAAATAGGGATCAGACCAGTTATTTTATAATCGTGCTTACGAACATGGATGTTACAGATTTTAGGAATTTTGAAAAGGGGCGACGCCACAAAATGAGGGCATTGACCGCGGAGACGGGGCACGCCGCTAAGGGGGGGGGGGGGCAAGAAAATCATTCGTCATTTCCTTGCATCTGTAGCCATTCCAAGAGCTATTTGTCTGATATTTTCATCTAAGTAAACGTTTGGGTCTGGGAAAAGGCACTTTTAGCAGTAAAATTAGGGGGGGGGGGGGCGACCTTAAATCGGCACCTGCTTTGTTATAGCTAAATGTTATTTTTGAAATATATTCCACATTAAAGTCGCCTGTATATGTTTGTACCTACCAGTTTTCATACTTTTTATCTCAGTTTGCATTTTAGCTTTTGGTAATACTTTAGAATGATCGTCACATAGAGACTTTGATACAGCTTCATCAACACCTTGACGTAACGTCATCAAACGGAATTTATCCAAAGCTGTGCCATCTTGTAAAGTTTGGCGGATACGTGCTCGACCAGCGTCATCAGTAGCTGCACGTCCCATAGATACCAGTAACTTTGCACCTATAAAAATCAATTTCGGATAGATACTTCAAGATGGTAGACTAAACAAAGACAATGTCGTTCTAATCGCCCTTGGCTTATAAGCAAATCTTATACACTTAAAACAGGCGCGGATCCAGAGGGGGGTTTGGGGGGTCCCCCCCCCCCCTGCTCAGCTATATAAAAAAAATAATGCCTTGCATCAATGAAATTACATCACAAAGTGATGCTACATCAGTATAAAAATGATTTCTCTGTTTAAAAAGCTCAATTTGTATGTATGCCTATGTAATTTAGATACGATGATGGCAGATTTCCGTAACAGAAACCTGGCAAACCCCCTCCTGCAAAAATTCCTGGATCCGCCCCTGTTAAAATTCTAAAAGAGTGATACATCAATGCAATTTGATAAGCAAACTGACCGACCTACCTAGATTTTCCACCAATTCTGTCACATCTGAATGACCATTACCACGAAGACAGTCTACAGCTTCAGCTACCTCCAATGCGTTTCCTACCATATAACCGATAGGCGAGTTCATGTCCGTTATCAAAGCTGATGTTTTTATTCCCATATCGTTCCCTGCTTTAACCTGAAGCATGTTACAAATAATGTCTATTAGTCGAATTACTAGAAAGAACCGTCTTCACTTCAGTCAGACTGAATCATGTTTTAAAAAAGATGGCAGTTCTCAGGAGATCTAAGTCGGACGTCCTGGAGGTGATATTATTACATCAGACCATTTGGTTATTTTTCGGCGTGGTTTACCCTCGTTAGTGGTGCAGGACGGATGGCCTTCCAAGGACAGCTGTCGAGTCGTTCGGATGGGACGAAAACAGATCCCTTGACAGTTGAAAGTCGATATAAGAGTAGGCCATAGTGTCCTGACAAAATTTCGCTCATCGCTCATATCACACTGTATGGCGTATGCCCGTCTACATGAGCTCCGTTTAGGAGAAGCTCCGTTTAGAGAGAGAGAGAGAGAGAGAGAGAGAGAGAGAGAGAGAGATGGGATTTAACGTCCACTTGACAAATACTAGGCCATTTCGGGACTATCATATGGTTTACTTTTATTTCAATATTTCGCTTGCGCGTAGGGGTCTGTTTTTAGCAGTGGGAGGAAACCGGAGTACCCGGAGAAAACCCACGAGGTTGGACAGGCGAGCCTACTCCTTGCCACGTACAACCGGGGATTCGAAACCACACCAGTTGACCCAATGGCAGACCGTATGATACAGCGCATGCACTCTAACCATTCGGCCATCCATCCCCCAGAACAATAGGACGTTAAACCCAATTTCAGGGGCGGATCCAGCACCCCCCCCCCCTCGCTCAGCTACATAAAAAATATAATGCCTGTATCAATGAAATTACATCACAAAGTGATCCTACATCAGTATAAAACGATTTCTCTGTTTAAAAAGCTCAATTTGTATGTATGCCTATGTAATTTAGAGACGATGATGGCAGATTTCCATAATAGAAACCTGGCAAACCCCCTCCTGCAAAAATTCCTGGATCCGCCCCTGAATTTCATTTCATTTTACCACTTGGTTACATTAACAATGATAAGAAGAAGATTACCATGAGTTCAGCAAGGTCTGTAGCTTTCTTCATATCTTCACAAAAAGCACCCTTGCCCGTCTTCACATCCAATACTAGAGCATTGATGTTTTCGGCAGCTTTCTTGGACACAATGGATGCTAAATATGTCAATAATTAATATATATTAGGTTAGCCACTGGCTCGCTAGTTTGGAAGTCAGGTGTTCGATCCCTGTATTGGCCGAGCAAGTTGATCGGAATTATCCGACGTGGTGTCCTCTTGTCAGTGGTGCAGAACGGATAGAACGAAAAACGAGTTCCAGTGTATACACGTAAAAGGTCCCTTTGCAGTTGGAATTTGATATAAGAGTAGACCATAGTACCGCTGCCCGGGCAAAATTCCCCTCATAGCACACCGTATAGCGTATCTACGTCTTCATTAGTTCGGTCAGAGCAGAACAGCACGGCATGCAAACCTCATTTCATTTCATGATTTTCACTGTAGAGGTTTAATCAGATATAATGTCTACCGGAAGTGAAACCTGTTTTGTATTTGGGGGTTGGATGGCCGAATGGTTAGCACGCGCGTGCTGTATCATAAAGCCTGTCATTGCGTCAACAGGCGTGGTTTCGAATCCCCCGTTGAACGTGGAAAGGAGTAGGGTTGCCTGTCCGACCTCGTGGGTTTTCTCTGCGTACTCTGGTTTCCTCCCACTACTAAAGATCCCTACGCGCAAGCGAATTATTGAAATAAAAAATGAAACCATATGTTAGTCCCGAAATGACCTAGTTTGTGTCGAGTGGTCGTTAAACCCCATCTCTCTCTTTCTCTCTCTCTCTCTCTCACACACATACACTTTACAGTCACGTAATAATAAATAACATTGTCGCTTTATCTTCACAGACCATTATTTGGTTCACAACGGTCATAAAGATTACTACTACTAGACATGGCAAAGCAGGTATGAGATAACTAATCATTGATATTTAAAATGTCAATATTTTCGAGACACGTGAACATTTTTCTGCTGAGGAGGAAGCAATATATGATGCGATGTTAGCACTCAATCCTTCTACGGAGTCTGTGGTTCGCTAGTTTTGAGGTCGTGTGTTCGATCCCCGCATTGACCGAGAAAATTCATTGGGATTTTCCCTCGTGGTTCACCCTGTCAGTGTTGCCGGACCGAGGGCCTGGCAAGAACAGCTGTTTAGGCGTTCTGATGGGACGACAAACCCAGGCCCCATGTACACACTGGCGTGTACGTAAAAGATCTCTCGAGAGTTGGAATTCGAGATAAGAGTAGGACATAGTGCCGCTGCCCGGGCAAAATTCCCCTTATAGCACACTGTA
Source organism: Patella depressa (assembly GCA_948474765.1). Taxonomy (NCBI): domain Eukaryota; kingdom Metazoa; phylum Mollusca; class Gastropoda; family Patellidae; genus Patella; species Patella depressa. The sequence goes on from OX419716.1 coordinate 78,003,223, forward strand.
TGACGTATGCCCGTCGGAGCAGAACAATAGGGCGCTAAACCTCATTTCATTTGGGACGAAAAAGCGAGGTCCCGTGTACACATTGGCGTGAACGTAAAAAATCCCTTGGCAGTTGGAATTCGATAAAAGAGTAGGCCATAGTGCCGCTGCCCGGGCAAAATTTAAGTCATAACACACTGTATGGCGCATGCCCGTTGTTATTTGCACATTAGGAGCAGAACATACGTTACACCCCATTTCATTTCATTTTATTTGGGACGAAAAACGGAGGTCCCCTCTACACTTTGACGTGAACGTAAAAGATCCCTTGCCTTTTTGAATTCGACGTAGGAGTAGACCATAGTGCCGCTGTTTGGGCAAAATAGGACGTTAAACCCCTTTTCATTTTATTTCCGTGACGTCATTAGATATAAATATTCACCTGTAATTAGTCCAAGGTTATCAACCGTTCCAGTTATATCACGTGATTTATATAATATTTTGTCTGCAGGACAGAGATTAGCCGTCTGGCCAACAATACAACAGCCAACATCCCTGAGTATATTTATCATCTCTTTTGTTTCTATGGAAACTTGAAATCCCGGTATTGCTTCCAGTTTATCTAAGGTACCACCAGTGTGTGCCAATCCCCTTCCGGATATCATTGGTACCTAAAAACGTAAACAAGGAGTCTTTAGGCGTAAAATATGCGAGAATTCAAGGAATTGAGTTTTCCTAAATAAGGAAATAGCCCCCTTTTAATTCTTTTGTAAGGATTGAGACTCACTTAATAAGGAAATAGCCACCTTTCATTTCCTTTGTAAGGATTGGGTCTCCCTAAATAAGGAATAGCCACCCTTCATTCCCTTTGTAAGGATTGAGTCTCTCTTAATAAGGTACTAGCCACCCTTCATTTCCTTTGTAAGGATTATAAGTTAAAACGAAGAGTGTGCCTAGGCTCTATTGATTATTCAAATACGTCGCATTTTATTTAGAGTTATCGATCACAATATGCACAGAATAATGGCAAAGGTGATGAGAAGGCTTTGATCATGATTGCTATTGAGAGCTAGAAGGAAAATTCGAAGTAGGATGTTAAGTATTTACCTTTAAACCACATGCTGCCAATGCCGGTGCTAACACCAGGCTGATTTTATCACCGACACCACCAGTACTGTGTTTGTCTACCAACAAACCATTCCACTCATCTGGCCAGCTTAATGTTTCTCCTGAAGCTCGCATAGCTTGAGTAAGGTAGTTGCTTTCAGGAACTGTTAGATCTTTCAGATACATAGCCATGAGCATGGCGCCTTTGTATAAAAATAAAAAAGATTGCTGATCGAAATGAATTATATTCGGGTCAATATCAATTTGATTAAAGTACAGGGCCCTGTTTCACGAAATTTTAACTTAAGATAAAATCCAATTTTAGTAGATACTTCAATTTTGATTGGCTAAGCACTAAAATCAATCTAATATTATCCAATCAAATTACTAAAATTGGGATCTTATCTTAGTTAAAATTTCGTGAAATAGGCCCCCGATCTATATTTGGTTTCGTTTTTTTTATACTTTCGATTACCTACACTACACGAAGGTCTGACAAGTTATAGTGGGAGTTGACGTCAAGGGTCAAACGAGAGACTTTTGACCCAATGACGTCAGACATTGACTTATCAATCAACGTTGACGTTTCTTGTGGTTTACCCAGGGTTCCATGCACCAAAAGGTCAAGAACTCGCCGTAACAGACCGTTCCATTGGCCAATTCGCAGGGGCGGATCCAGATGGGGGGGGGGGGGTTTGGGGGTCCACCCCCATCCCCCTTGCTCAGCTACATAAAAAAAAAATAATCCCTTGCATCAATGAAATTACATCACAAAGTGATCCTACATCAGTATAAAACGATTTCTCTGTTTAAAAAGCTCAATTTGTATGTATGTCTATGTAATTTAGAGACGATGGTGGCAGATTTCCCTAACCGAAAGCTGGCAAACCCCCTCGTGCAAAAATTCCTGGATCCACACCTGATTCCTCGCATCATTCAGAACACGTCAAGGATTCCAACTCTTCCAGATTTTAGTGTAGTATAGACAAGTAAAACGAAATTTTGAACTATAAAAACGAAACGAAATAGAATCCGTATTTTTAATCAGATTGGGTCTATTTATGCGACACCGATTTTAAAAAATTACCTCGTAAACTAGGAGCTTCAAGTAAGTTTCATTAATTTCCACCCTAGTCTGGTCTTCTTACCGTATGCCATAGTTTCCATATAAGGGGTTTCCATGTTATAATATACTAATTCCATTATGCATTTGTCTATAATGCAAAATGCAGAATAGATGTGCAAAATAAATATTATACTGCATTTAGTATTATTGAAAGGCGTATTTTGTATTTTAACACTACATGTGACATTGGTATTGTGGAGAAATGAACATGTGTAACACCAAGGGTCGTCTGTCAGACACGGAGGGTGGTCAACGCTAAGCCCGGTCGCCTCTCCCGGCGTATAACGCACGCATCGTTTCTACATATTTTTTAGGACGGCCCTTGATCCAATCTGTTTCACAGAGAATTACTTACGAATTATCTCTGTAACAGATGACTGTCCAAACACGTGCGTTGACTTGCACGCGGCGTTCGTCATTGGCTCAAGGGCTCATGCAATGTTTACTTAACACCTAACTGCTTCGGGCAAAATGATGCATTTTACTCATTTTAATACCCATTTACACTAAATAGGAAATATTTTTTAACTACAAATACTTCAAACGTCTTTATTTATTTTTATTTTACCTCAAAAAAATGTTTGAGAATTTAATTTGTCGGAGTAAAAAAGTTAATATGCCGTACTCATTAAGCCTCGTCAATGTCATGCTTATCAGTGATTGTAGCGGCCAAGCGAATATTCACTGAGGGATCAGTTTGCCCTTGATCGTCTAGGAGCATAGACGAACTGGCTCGATGACAGTTAGGGGGAGGGGGCAGAACCCGAAATACCCGGGTTTACAGAGAGCGGCGCCGATCTTCCCCGAGAGGCGAAGAAGCGGAGCTTATCTTGTATGGACCCCCCTACCCACCTCAAAAGAAAATTTTGGAATATTTGACGGCTGCTAACACGTTTTTCTACTATTTCAGCCCGTGAACAAAGCAACTTCAAAGTGATCTAATATAGTCTAATGAAGGTGGCTGACTCGAATTCGACGAAAACGGGATCGTTGAGAATTTTTAAAACAATTTAATTTCCGCAAACACATTTTCCTGCTATTCCAGCCTGTGAATACATCCAATATAACCTATTCCAAACAACCAATCAATCGTCGCTGGGTTTGGGGGTCTTAACCTCACCAATGGTGTTGTAATCGAAATCCCACTCTGAATTCCAACCATCCAATCAGACTGTTGCAGCTCCATTCCCAATAATAATCGATGCCCGAAAAATGTCGCACAAAGTAGAGTGGCTCCAGACAAAATTTTGTAATCCATAGTCAACTCAGTACAAATTTGTGGTATTCAATTAAAAGAAAAGTAAAAGAAAAGTAAAAATAGTATTATATTAGGACTCGATGACAGATTTGGGAAGCAGAACTAAAGCTAGAAATGTCCGAAAAAAGTCGGGTTTAAGGCAGGGGCGCTGCTTTTCACCGAGAGGCGAAGAAGCGGAACTGGCACTGTATGGAACCCCCAAGAAAATTTGGAATATTTGACGGCCGCAAACGCGTTTTCCTGCTATTCCAGCCCGTAAAATTAGTGTTTTATTAGATTTATAGGGCACTTTATTTTGCCAAATAAGTGAACTAAAAATTTTATTCACTTTACCCGCCTACCCGAAGAGTCAGCTTGCACGAAAGTTAGGGGGCAGCTGTCCCCACCCCTGCCCCCTGGCTCGTACGCCTATGTCTAAGAGTTGGTTGGCTCTGAACTGACTACTGTTGTATCCCTCTCCTTAAAGACCCAATACCACTCTTGCTGTGGCTAAATAATATGTCCCAATCTTTATTCTGGTCAACAAATTGTATTATTTTACAATATCCCGATTACTTTATGATACAAATTTATCTTAACACACCTAATTCAAAAAATTGGAAAAATTCAACTAAATGATTTGAAAAGCCTTACGTAAACCTTTTCAAGTGTGACTTGGATTTTAAAATATTTTCGAACCCTCTGGACAAGTAAAATAGAATGTAATGGATAATTTACACAAAAGGTAGGACACTTAAACGTACTTAGAATAAGGCTATTATTTATTTTGTGGAGCTGCCAAGCCAGCAAGAGTGTTATTGTCCCTTTAAAGCCCCAATAACACTCTTGTTGTAATTGAATAATATGTCCCAATCTTTATTCTGGTCAACAAATTGTATTATTTTACAATATTCCGATTACTTTATGATACAAATTTATCTTAACACACCTAATTAAAATAATTGGAAAAATTCAACTAAATGATTTGAAAAGCCTTACGTAAACCTTTTCAAGTGTGACTTGGATTTTAAAATATTTTCGAACCCCCTGGACAAGTAAAATAGAATGTAATGGATAATTTACACAAGAGGTAGGACACTTAAACGTACTTAGAATAAGGCTATTATTTATTTTGTGGAGCTGCCAAGCCAGCAAGAGTGTTATTGTCCCTTTAAGGACTTCACTATTGTGATTTCTTACGACACCGAAATCACGTAAGTAACTGGATCAACGAGATTGTTTTCGATACCATAGTCCACATTATAATATTTAAAATTACCCAGCGTGGCTAGACGTGTGTGTCTGATCTCTAAAGAATCCAATGCGCGTCTAAAATATTATTCTTGCCTTGCTCTCTCTTAGAGGTGCGGGGGGAGGGGGGGATGGCCTAGTGGTCTAGAGTCCCGAAATGACCTAGTTTGTGTCGAGTGGACGTTAAACCCCATTTCTCTCTCTCTCTCTCTCTCTCTCTCTCTCTCTTTTAGAGGTGCTGAATTGCGTACGAAATATTGAAATAAAATTAAACCATATGTTAGTACCGAAATGACCTAGTTTGTGTCGAGTGGACGTTAAACCCCATCTCTCTCTCTCTCTCTCTCTCTCTCTCTCGCTCTCTCTCTCTCTCTCTCTTTTAGAGGTACTGAATTGCGTACGCTAATACAGAGGCGTATCCAGTGGGGGTCGCGATGCCCCCCCACCTAATTTTCGACAGTGCCTTTTTCTACTGCTGAAAATGCCTTTTTTCAGACCCAAATATGTCCTCTCCGAAAATATCAGCCAAATAGCTCTTGGAATGTCTACAGATGCAAGGAAATGACAGATAAATGTCTTGTCCCCCCACCCCCTCGCAGCGGCGTGCCCCGTCTCCGCAGTAAGTGCCCTCATTTTGCGCCCCCCCCCCCTTTTCAAAATTCCTAGATCCGCCCCTGTAATAAGTAATTGTCCACGCACGTGTGTTTCAAACAATATTAATGTACCCTTGAAAAATGCAAATGACCAACATGTTCACTGAACTACAGCTGCGTTAACGTGAAATAATGATGAAAGATAGCAATATTGTTTCAGCCATCATATTTCTCCATTCTTTGTCTTTAGACCCCTTGTGCTGTTAATCTCGCAATATTTCATAAAAAAGAATAAACTTATCAAGACCATAATATTATTTTACATAATATTGTGTTCTTTATGACAAATCCCTGCCATCCATATCACTACAAATGACAAATTGTAAAACTAAAGTACATATTTTGAACTGCTGACTTATGCAATTTGCACCGTAAACGTTGAAATAATATTGGCAACGTTATTCTTCGATACCAGTGCGTGTTGGTCGAGTACGATTCAGGATAGGGACATGATAAGAACAGTGTCTAGTTGAAAATTCCGATGAAATGAAATTCCATGTTCCATGTAGACTTTGACGTTCACGTACGCCCGTCTTTCTTAGCCCGGTTGGTGCAAAAGCGTTGGACGTTAGATCCCATGTCTGGGTGGGGGTGGGTGGGAATGGTTAGCGCGTGCTTGCTGTATCATAGGTCAACCGGTTTCTTCTCATTGGCAAATACCCCTACACGCAAGCAAATTAAAATTGAACCATGTGATATTTAAGAGAGAGGGAGAGAAAGAGAGAAAGAGAGCGAGAGAGAGAGAGAGATTCTCTGCATTGGTTACACATAATTTTAACAATAAGTATCAGTGCCTTCATGGAAATGCTACTTCGTATTTAAAGCCCCAATAACACTCTTGTTGTAATTGAATAATATGTCACAATCTTTATTGTGGTCAACAAATTGTATTATTTTACAATATTCAAATTAATTGATGATACAAATTTCATCTTAACACACCTAATTTAAAAAATTGGAAAAATTCAACTACATGATTTGAAAAGGTTAACGTAAACCTTTTCAAATGTGACTTTGATTTTAAAATATTTTCGAACCCTCTGGACAAGTAAAATATGATGTAATGGATAATTTACACAACAGGTAGGACACATACACATCTAGTACTTAGAATAAGACTATTATTTATTTTCTAGAGCTGCCAAGCCAGCAAGAGTGTTATTGTCCCTTTAAAGGAATTTGTTAATCCCTACAAGTCAATACAACCTCTTCAATCCCAATCTCAACTTTATCTAGTACTAAAATGGAAACTGGAAAAAAAACGGGTTTTAAATCAAATGAAGTTTCAAAGGCCTTGAAGTGGAATGCCCTCCCGTTAGCTTTAAAATCTGCCCCAACATGTTCAGTGTTTAAATCTAAATTAAAGACATTCCTGTTTGCTAAATATTAAACATAAACTCTAACGTAACTTAGAATTGACTTTGTGTGCGCTTTGAGCACACTTTATTGTTTGGAGTTTAGCGCGATATAAAAATTATATTATTATTATGAACCCTATTATCAGTAGTATGTCATAGTGTTGTAGTTATAGTGTCTCCTTGTATATATTTTATTATACGATCCGAATTGATATCTCACTAATCTTTCAAGTCTTTTAACTGTTTGAGTTTAAACTTAATGTAACGCTCGATATGACAGGCATGTTGCATATCTGCAACATCACCATGCACGAATGCGACATATTATGTGCCACAATGATCAGACTTATCCCTAATTTGATTGAGAATTTGTGTAAATATTATCTTTTCTAATTTATAATTTTTTGTTAATTGTTTTCTTGCATTTCCATGTAATTTTTTGCATTATGTTCATACCGATACTTTACTTTCTTGTTTTGACGATTGTTTTAAATCCATATGAATTAAAACGAAATTGTTGATGGGATATGCTTGGTTTCTCATCTACACAGCAATGTGTATAAGTGCTAGAAAGTTCCAGTGTATATGCGACACTTGTTCTTCAACCCAGACCATAGGCGTACGGGCTCGATGACAGTTAGGAGGTAGAACCCTGAATACCCGAAAAAATTTTGGGTTTACAGACAGCGGTGCCGAGAGGCGAAGGAGCGGCGCTTACCGTGTATGCTCCCCCCCCACCTCCAAAAGAATTTTATTTTGCAATATTTGACGACAGCAAACACGTTTTCCTGCTATTTCAGCCCGTGAACAAAGCAACTCCAAAGTGGTCTAATAACCAAATTAAGGAGGGTTAATCGCATTCCAATCAATTGTTTACAGCCCATGAAGGCGGGACCGTTGAGAAAAAAATTTGAAAATCTATCTTCCGCAAACGCGTTTTCCTGCTATTTCAATATAGCTTACTTGGATGAACTGGATTTAAAACAACCAATTCATCGTCACGGGGCATGGAGGCCTCACCCTTTCGGAGAAATTTTGAAAATTTAACCACCGTAAATGCGTTTTCTGCTATTTTAGCCCATGTAAGCAAGTCCAAAAGTATCCAATGGTTTTGTAACCGAAATCCCACTATGAATTCCAACCATCAAATCAGACTGAATTCACAAATAATAATCGATACCCGAAAAATGTTGTACAAAGTAAAGTTGTTCCAGACAATGTTTTAATCCACTGTCAACTCAGTACAAATTCGTGGTATTCAATTAAAAGAAAAGTAAAATTACTGTTTTATTTGGGATCGATGACAGTTACGTAAGCAAAACTAGAAATCCCCCCCTCCCCCAAAAAAAAGAAAAAAAGAAAGAAAATTTTGGAATATTTGACGGCCCCAAACGCACGTAAAATTTGTATCTTATTAGATTTTTCGGGCAAAATTGATGAAATGCCTACTGTATGTGATTTATAGTTTGCTTTTATGGAGAAAAACGTTTTTCGGGGTGACGGGGTGTTGTCATAGTTTAACTTTGTATATATTTTATTACATGATTTTAGTTAAAATAGTAAAGGACCAATGTCCGTATTGATATCTCACTAATCTTTCAAATCCTTTAACTGTTTGAGTTTATACTTAATGTAACGATATATATTATATAATTATAGTTAACACGCATTCTTGCTATGTCCATATTTTCTTCTGTATTTAAACGTCTGTTCAATATGTTATCTTATCAAATATTATTATTTACATCCCACTTCTACTCGTTGCCAATGGCAACCTTTGATGAAACTGTCCTGTTCATTTCTGATACACGGATACCTTCACACCGTTTAAGAAACTACTTATCAAGCAATAAGAAGCGGACGTTTAGTCCGGCCGAGATCACAATGATAACTACTTGTTTCATACTGCACTAGGCTAAGGTACATGAGACAACTAATCAAAATCATAGTAACAAAACAAACCGGTAGGAACTACATGGCCGTGCAAAAATATATGCAATGACATAAAATCAACATAACAACATATTACAAAAAACAATTATTACACATATCAATTGGCATCTATTCCATAATTTGGTTTGATTTATTATGCAAAACATATAAATGAGAATATTGAATAATTATTTTAATTAATTGTGATTCTCTTGCTAGACACTTCACAAGCCTTGACAATAAGCAGGATATAAAAAAACGCCTAGAAAGTTATAAATTTCATTACAATTAAATTTCAACGGACGAATTATGCGCCGATGCATACTTTCACCAGGAACGAACCACGTTTCGAATTTCCTTTACAATACATTTAATATCATCGCAGTCCTCTACGCCATAGACAAATTGTTTTGACGATGTGGTCTAAACAAACACGTGGCTGTTTCACGCTCGGGGTTTCACAACAAGACGCACGTGTAAATACTACCATGAAATGTAACCCGAGGCACAGAAAGGGATAAATAAAAAAGCTGAAATTATTTGTCACTTTTCGGTTGAAACGACTCGATAATAAATACCATTTTTCACATTTTGCTTCACAATACTCGATAGAAATGTGATGTAAGTAACTTATTAGCACCTTTCCTCGGTGTATCGGTGAATATCAGGACAGTTTTGGTCGTGGGCCGCCTCGGCTCCGCCTCGGCTGAGCCCCCGACCAAAACTGTCCTGATATTCACCGATACACCTCGGAAAGTGTGCTAATAACTATTACATAATTATTTTAATCCTAAGCTTGTATATATTTTCTATATTCTACTGTAACTTAATCTATAACTAATAATATGAGTTTTCGTCGTTAGTGTTGAATTAAGCTACAACCCCCAGAGATCAACACTTCGGCAATACTAAAGAACCCTATAAAACCTTATAGTTGTACCATGTTAAAGCCCCAATAACACTCTTGTTGTAACTGAATAATATGTCCCAATCTTCATTCTGGTCAACAAATCGTATTATTTTAGACTATTCCAATTAAATTATGATATAAATTTCATCTTAACACACCTATTTTAAAAAAAATTGGAAAAATTCAACCAATTGATTTGAAAAGTCTAATGTAAATTGGAAAAATTCAACCAATTGATTTGAAAAGACTAAGGTAAACCTTTTCAAATGTGACTTGGATTTTAAAATATTTTCGAACCCTCTGGACAAGTAAAATAGGATGTAATGGATAATTTACACAACAGGTAGGACACTTAAACATCTAGTACTTAGAATAAGGCTATTATTTAATTTCTGGAGCTACCAAGCCAGCAAGAGTGTTATTGTCTCTTTAAGTCTCAACATGGTAGTTATTATTTCTTCTTTCTCTTTCGGCTTTCCTAGAAATAACACCCAAGGTCTTACACGTTCAAATACGAATTATTAGTCAATTCAAATCAACATTGGTGTTGTTATCTTTCCTTGAAAAGGCAGGCTTCTGATATCCAATATTTAAGACAAAATAAACATTTTATCATTGGTACACCAAAGATCAAGGCTAGATGTATTCCACAACCCATGTCATACGGCGACGCCATAACTTATCTGAAGAGCACGCGCAATAGACTGGAATAACCAGACATTAGAAATTTCTATTCGGTTGAGACTTATGTCGTATTTCGCTGGAAATAACAGATTTGAAATTAGAGTCAAAACGGGAACAATTGAATGTAAATCAGTTTATAGACATGTATATTACATTATTTTATGCGTTGCGACCAATTTGGGTCAATTTCTAGGTCTCAAATAATTAGCGATTTAGCTCCTTTAATATGGGTTGTCTTGTTAAAGCAAGAAAAACATCATGGCGGGTGTATTTAATCTATTTGAGTTTGTTAATCACGGGAAGGGGGGTGTAGGGTGGACCATGGTAGCTAAGTGGGTAATACGCTGGCTCGCTACCCTGGAGGTCGCGTGTTCGATCCCAATCTGTTTCACAGAGAATTACTTGCGAATTATCTCTGTAACAGATGACTGTCCACAACACGTGCGTTGACTGCACACGGCGGTAGTCATTGGCTCAAGGGCTCGTGCAATGTTTACTTATCACCTAACTGCTTCGTGCAAAATGATGCATTTTACTCATTTTAATACCCATTTACACTAAATAGGAAATATTTTTTTAACTACAAATACTTCAAACCTCTTTATTTATTTTTCTTTTACCTCACAAAAATGTTTGAGAATTTAATTTGTCGGAGTAAAAAAGTTAATATGCCGTACTCATTTAGCCTCGTCGATGTCATGCTTATCAGTGATTGTAGCGGCCAAGCGAATATTCACTGCGGGATCAGTTTGGTTCGATCGCTGCAAGAAAGTTTATCGGGATTTTCCGACGTGGTTTCCCCTTGTTAGTGGAACGATAATTCAATGTCCCGTGTACACATTAGCCTGCACGTTAAAAATCCCTTGGCAGTTGGAATTCGATATAAGAGTAGGCTGTAGAGCCGATGACCCGGCACAATTCCCCTCATAGCACACAGTATGGCGTATGCCCGTCTTCATTAGCCCTGTCGGAGCAGTAGGACGTTAAACCCCATTTCATTTCACTTCACTGGTTAAATAATTTTTTATTATTTATTTATTTTATTTTTTTTTTTTTTTGCTCTCGTGTGAACATTTTCCATTGTTCTTCGATGTTCTTTCATTAACGCATTTAACATATTAAACACCGCTATTTCAAGGACTATACAGGGCACAGTTCTATGGACTGCAATTACTGCTTTATACTCTATAGTTCAATTACTAAATACCATTGTAACATGCTTCAGTGTAAACCCTGCGTTTTGATTGGTCAATTAGACACTGTCTATTGGACAATAACACCCCTCTGTTTTAGTAATGTCTTTTAAAATCCTAAAAAGCATGTTACAATGTCGATAAACACTTCCTGTTTCGCATTTAGAGGGGTGTTATTGTCCAATAGACATGTCCTGAGATTTTACATTAGAACCCTCGACGCTACGCGTCTCGGGTCCTAATGATCTCAGGACATGTCTATTGGACAATAACACCCCTCTAAATGCGAAACAGGAAGTGTTTATCTCCTAATTGAACCAGTTTATTTCAAGGAGGTGTCTTTTCCAAGAAAATGAATGTATTGAATTATATCCTTGTTCTCGGAAACATAACTATCGAAACTTTAAGGGCTGGCTTACGAAGAGGAAATATTTTGTGTTCATTAAACTCATTCAAAGCCATTAAATATGGTCATAAAAATAATACATTAAAACTCGAGAGTGAGTGGTGGGGTGGGGCAGTCTAGAGCCCGGGGTATACCGAAAAATGTTTTGTTTTTTTTTTTAAAAAAAAAACCGAATAGACAGTAGAAGAAAATTGTTAACTTTTCTGAATGTGGGTATGTGACGTGGGTAGGGGTAGAAGGGGATTTTGTCAGTTCACTTTTTGTTGGAAAACTTGGTGAATTAAAAACTATAAGCTACCTGTAAGGCCTGTCTAAAAGAAATCATGTATCTTTCAAAAATTTTCGAGCCCTGGGGGAGAAATCCCAAACGACCCTCATCCATCCCACCCACCCCACGCGTAGGTGCTGGTCCCAGGGCTTGGCGGGTTATGTCGCGGGCCTTGACTATTAGGCCTTAATGCTGAGAGAGATATATAGAGAGAGAGATGGAGAGGGAGATGGAGTTTAACGTCCACTCGACTAACACATGTTCAATTTTATTTAATCAATTGGCTTGCGCGTAGTGGTCTTAATTAAGCAGCGGGAGGAAATCGGAGGACCACGAAGTTGGACAGGCGGTCCCACTCCTTGCCACGTACAACCGGAAATCGAAAACTGCACGTCAGTTGAGTCAATAACAGACTCTATGAAACAACGCGCACGTGCTAAACATTCGGCCACTCAAATCCCCAAAATCAGCAGAACAGTACGCGCGTATTAAAATATGCAACGAAAACATTGACATATTTATAACTAAGATAAGCCGCTCACAAAATTGAAAACAGTCGCTTACCAATTTGGACATCTTCCGCCCTCTTAGTAATGACGGCTTTAATAAATGTATCAATGTCCTTTTTCGACAGTTCTTTGCCGTCCCTTTTCTTAGCGATTAACTCTGGAATCGACGATTCTTGTGCCATTTTGACTTATAAAAAGGCTGACCCGGAGTTATTTACAACGAGAACACACACACAACTACCTCTACTATACTCTACCAGATGTCACGTATTGACTCGATATGAGGTTAACCCAGTTTTAGCAGAAGATATAGTAGGTTGGGGTGACCTACTCTATATAAGAAAGAGAAAGTAAGAGAATGAGAGAGAGAGAGAGAGAGAGAGAGAAAGAGAGAGAGAGCTGGGTTTATCGTCCACTCGACACAAACTATTTCATTTGGGGACTAACATATGGGTTAATTTTATTTCAATAATTCGCTTGCGCGTTTGGGTCTTTGGGGAAACCAGAGGACCCGGAGAAAACCCACGAGGTTGGACAGGCGACCCTACTCCTTGTCACGTACAACCGGGGAATCTTAACAACAACAGTTGACTTATTGACAGGCTTTATGATACAACGCGCACGTACTAACCCATACAACTTTATAAATATCAAAGGAACAATAATTAATGTAATCAATATATCAATGTCATTGTTGTATTACATTCACAATAATTATAGTAATTATATATCTATCTATTGAAGCAGACTTAGATTATTCCAAATTAACTATTGAATTAAAAAAAATGCGTTATATACATACATACAACAACTGAAAAGGTCATCAAGGAAATGACGAGTGAAGATAAAAAATATGTATTATCTATTATTATTAGTCATTTGATTGAACTGAAAAAAATGGGTGGTCTTTTCCGTTTACCTTACAAGTTGTCAGCATCTGGTTTATTGAGCCAATTTGAAGGCCAGTCAAAGCCATCTCGGTTGTGAAACAGCTGTAACGATGGGTGATTTGAATTCTGACAGTTTAACTTTGATAAAATAACGATATTATGCAATTATATTCGAATTGATGAATATTTCTCCACATGATAAATATTTTCTTTTTTTTCGAATTCACGACAAATTCAAATTCTACGTGCTTGAAAACATAGCAGTCGACATATTACAACACTGTGTTTGGTCGAAAAGTAAAAAAATACATATTTGAGGCGTCATTTTGGCCGCCATATTGGATTTTCGCTGGTCATTTTCAATGTCACATTTAGACTTGCAAAACAGGAATAGCTGGAAAATGTTCTTTGTGGTTGGTCCTACACGGTACGTTCCGCTCCTTTGCCTCTCCCGACCACCGGCACCCTGTAACCCAAAATTGTTTAGGGCATTTCAGGCTGAGCCCCCCCCCCCAACTCTAAAAATTCATCACGGGACCAGTATATGCATTATTTTATCTGATATTTCTAGACTTATCTTGGTAAGAGGACACAGGTGAAACACCCTTCATACAAGGCTTCTGGTTATGAAAAGTTTCGGGACAAACGGTGGCTAAGTAAAGTAAGACTAATTTCCTAGCCTGAAGGTCACCGATTCACATTGTTTTTCTGAACGGGTTTTCCCTTGTCAGTGGGGCAGGACAGAGGGCTTGACAAGGGTAGTTGTCTAGTCATTCGGATGGGATGAATAACCAAGGTCCCATGTACACTTTGCGTGCACGTAAAAATCCCTTGACAGTTGGAATTCGATATAAGAGTAGGCTGCAACACTGTTGTCTGGGCAAATTTTCCCTCATAGCACATTGTATTGCATATGACCGTCTTCAATAGCCTAGTTGGGGAAGAACAGTACGACATAAAAAACAACTTCATTTCATTTGTTAACACCTGGTTAAGCATTTTTTTTTTTTGCTCATGGGTAGAAATTTGCCTTTGGTCTAGGGTTTTATTTCATTAGCGGGAGAGAACGTATTTAACACATTGAACACCGCTATCTCAAGGAAGTGTCTTTTCCAAGAAAATGTATTTATTGAATAACTATCGAAACTTCAAGCACTGGCTTACTATCGGGAAATATTTTGTACTCATTCTTTCTGTGAATTCAAAATGCACAAGAACCAAAGCTGATTTTGACATGAACTCTTTATTTACACAAACTATATTGATATTATTTTCTTAAATCAGGTAATTTATCGTATTTCGTCTTATAGATTCTATTAAATAGCAAGTTTATAATTCAACCAACAACATTAGTCATAGAACTGATTAGTTCAGCTCTGAACGTAGGTTTCATTTGTACTGGCAAGTGTAATGAAACCTACGTTCAGAGCTGAACTTATAACTGATAAAAAAAAAAGTCCACAGCGTCTCGATATTTTTAAAAGTACTGAAAGGAGAGATTTTTGGAGGGGCGGGCACTTCCGGTTTGCTGTCTGTCGCGACTATTAAAACATATAATTAGTTCCGGGTAGGGCACTTCCGGTTTGTTGTCTGTCGCGTCTATTAATAATACATAATTACTGAATTTAATAGGGGCTACTCCAAGCAATGAAGCATCCTCCTCCCACCCTTCTTGGACTACATTAATATCATTATGCAAAAATTATGTTTAAAAGGGTTCATTATAGATAGTATTCTTTGCTACGCCTCCTAAAACACGTAGTAGGAAGACTCAGTTCATCAAGATGTACAAGTCTTTCCAACACAGGGAAAATGGGGGGAGAGAGAGAGGAAATGGGGTTTAACGCCCAGTAGACACAAACTAGGTCATTTAGGGACTAACATATGGTTAGGTGTCTCAAGTCTTTATCAAGTAATTGTGTACTGTTGAAACAATTCCATAATTAGAGAATTCATATATTTTTTTTTTAAATTATTGAAAAATAATCAACTTTACAAACTTTTCAAGTTTAATGATACATAAATATATATATATAGCAGATTAGCAGTACATCTACAGCTGGTGACTGGTTAAAATAGTTTCAATTATCCACTGGTGTAAAATGACATCTGGTTGCCAGGCAACGAAACATACGCCGATAGGGAACTTGCTCGTCCAGTCCGAAATGGAAAATTGACCAAATATTACTGATAATGGCATTAAAACAGATTCGATCATACTGGGGTCAACATGCATGGTTACAAAGGGAAGTTAACTCTGAAGGCAATCTAATTAAAAGTCAATCTTCTTAAAACACAGACCCTATTTCGTTGCATTTTTTATAGTTCAAAATTTCATTTTAGTTGTCTTTACTACACTAGGATCTGAAAGAGTTGTTACATAACCTGCCTTCTGGATGTCATGAGGGATTAGCCAATGAAACCATTGGTTACAGCGACTTCTTGGTGTGCGATGCACGGAACTGTGGGTAAACCACTAGAAACGATTAATCGATGTCTGACATCATCGGGTCAAAAGACACTCGTGTCATCCGGCTGATATGACCTTCCAGTACAGTACAACTGGTCAGATCTTCATGCAGTGTAGGCCATCGAAAGTATAAAAAAAATGAAACTAAATATAGATCTGGGCCCTGTTTCACGAAATTTTAACTTAAAGTTCCAATTTCACTTTTTCTAAGAAAGTCAAAATATAATTATTTCTATGTTTTTTGCTCAAAAGGTCGTCAACTCACTATTATACGATCATGGACAAAATTTTTGGGGGGTTAGAAAGGGTGACACTGGTTGATTGAGGAAATAGTTACTCAATTACCTCCCTTGTTTTCCTATTCTTCTCCATGGACGGCCATCTTCAAACGTTTGAATTTGAAGTTGAAAATGATATTTTTGCCAATTTCTCAACTGGCAATAGTGAATTATAGGATTAATAGGATTATTCTTTAACAAGGTAGGACTGTTTATAGGTTCAATCTATTTTGGGGCTTTATTTTAATAAATTTTAAAAATATAACTTAAAAAAATGCTATTGGAACTTTAAGATAAAATCCAATTTTAGTAGATACTTCAATTTTGATTGGCTAAGCACTAAAATCAATCTAATATTATCCAATCAAATTACTAAAATTGGGATCTTATCTTAGTTAAAATTTCGTGAAATAGGCCCCTGTATTTTAATCAGATTGTTTAAAAGTAAATTTTGGACATAATGCTCATTTTGTCCACTATGCTGTTAATATTAAAGGGACAATCCCGATAAGAACAGAGTCTCAAAAATTAAAGTCTGAGCATTTATGAAATTTATGGACCAAAATATAGAGGCATGGTGTATATACCTTGGCTCAATGTTTCAGCTCAAAATATTGAGTCGTTTTGACGTTAACGTCAACACTGCTTATCCGGACACGTAACCCTTTTAAGATTTCGGGTCAATTTTTTGATTGGGTGACCTGATAATCGATTCTCGTTTCTTGAGAGGTCTATACATTGAATGACCCATGCACTGTACTGATAACAAAAGGTAAATTTCACCTACATATCATTTTTATAGAAAAAAGTCTGGTTTTATCCAGATACTGTATAATACAACGGTCTCCATTTCCAGATGAAGACTGTCAGGTTTAAGTTATTTACAAGCGTATCACAAATATCGGGTTAGTTGGTCGGCCTTAGATAATGGGTTATAAGGGATTTTAACACAAAATTAAGCAGTTTTATTCCCCAAAAAGTTATCGGGATTGGCCCTTTAACCGTCTAAACCATGGCCAAATTTTAATTAGATTGCCCTAAAAGTTAATATCAAAAATCCACATAGATAACCTCAGAAAAGTTAAGATCGTTTTAATAACAAACTAGAACAACTTTTATATTTTATGAGTAAGACAAGGCAGACATTTTACATCAATATATGATCATCAGCAGCAGTCAAATAATTCTATATCCTTTCAATACGTTGAAACTATACTTAAAATATAAATAATAATTATAATAATTTATTCATCTTATACTCATTGTTTAAGAGAAGGTAACTCTTATATTGATAAATAAAATATAAACAAACTTATGGAAAAAAGTTACTGATTTATTTAGGCGACGTTGCGAAGAGTATTTTCTTGACGTTTTTAAGCTAATACGACTGTCGTTGGGAGAATACACTTTGAAACTGCGCATTAATATATGATTAGCTGTTTCTCCATAAGTATATGTTTAGTCCAGTTACTAAATGCCACTTAAAAACTCTAATGTTGACCGTGGCATTTGCAATCAAAGAATATGAGCATTATCACACTAGGGGCTGTGTATCATTCAGATTTGATAAAAAAAAAAGGGTAAGAAACTGCACTTACTGTCTAGAATCTAATACGCATATCCATTTAATAGATTGCCGCGCAGAAAGTGGTAAATGTTGTCAAGATTCATCAAAAAATGACCAGTTTGTGCTACCGTCTAGTTTAAGAGACGTTGTTTAGTTTTGACATTTGACATCGGTGTCAATACTAAACGGTTTAGTTTCATAAACTAGACGACTGATGTCAAATGTTTGAGCTTCTGAGTTATTTTTCTATGCAGTTGACAAATGTGATGCAGCCCAAGATACGCTTTTATTTAATCACAAATGGTGAGTTACCTCCTTTCCATAATGATAAATTGAAAAACAAGCTATAAGTGATTAAATTTTCAACAAAACAAAAAAAAAAATCGTAACAAATATATGTCTTGATATAACGCTAAAAATAATAACAAGATTTGTAAATCTCACTTTTAAACCTATCCCAATGATTATAAGGCTACATGATTGGTGGATAATATTAGCAACAACCAATCAGATTACTAGACAATATTTACAAATATCAAACCTTATTGTCAACCTTTCAAACATTTTGAATTGAATCCAATCATATAGTAGTATTGAAACTAATTGTTGCATTATGATAATATTCAAATCGGAAAATAAATATTATCAACGTATCTTTCTGTTTTTTGAGGAAATATTTAAAAAAAAGGAGACTATAGAGTTTATCAAGTAATGTAAGTCGAACCCAATCGGATTCAAACACAGTCACACTGGACATTTTTATTTGTCTCCAGCACACTGACTGTCAAAAAGGATTTAGATTTGATAATTGACTGACTTATGTAGTAACAAACTTTACAACAAAATAAGAAGAGGTTTTTAGTACAAACAGTGTAAAATAAATAAATCAGGACATTTTCGTTCCCATGGTTACACCAAGACTGATAGCAAAAGTCGGTCATAATTGTAAATAGTTAACTCTCTGTCCATAAGGCATTAAGACTGATGGAAACAGTTTTTCCAAATTCAAATCCAGAAATCAAAGTGCGATGTTAAGCCACACATTAAATACCTTTCCCTCAAAACGACCGAAATAAATTCATTTAAACCCTTTATTTATAGAAGTATAGCATGCTGGGCGGTGGTCCTGCAATTCAATTATTTAAAACGAAAGTAGAATACATGAGCGTGAATGGTTTGTCTGGTGCTGGGTTACGTAAGTGCCGAAACTATACACATACATAAAAAATAGTGATATAATAATAATATATATGAGTAGCGTTTTTAAACAATAGCTTTTGCTTCTGGTAGGAATGCTTCCCAGTACTTGATTAACTGAAATATTCAAAAATACACAGAAATTAAACATACATTATGAAAGAGCTAAATCTGCCTATTGCAAATCTTTCTTTAGGTCTTAAATGTTAATTATATAAATAATTAATTAGATATGTATTAATATTCCAATTCTTTAAATGAAATCTAGAAGTATGGTTAAAGGGACAATCCCGATAAGAACAGAGTCTCAAAAATTAAAGTCCGAGTATTTATGAAATTTATGAACCAAGATATAGTGGCATGGTGTATTTACCATGTCTCAAAATTTCAGCTCAAAATATTGAGTCGTTTGGACGTGAACGTCAACACTGCTTAATCGGACACGTAACCCTTTTAAGATTTCGGGTCAATTTTTTCATTGGGTGACCTGATAATCGATTAATGTTTCTTGAGAGGTCTATACAGTGAATGACCCATGTACTGTACTTGATAACAAAAGGTAAATTTCACCTACATATCATTTTTATAGAAAAAAGTCTGGTTCTATCCAGATACTGTATAATAAAACGTTCTCCATTTCCAGATGAAGACTGTCAGGTTTAAGTTATTTACAAGCGTATCACAAATATCGGGTTAGTAGGTGGGCCTTAGGTTATGGATTTTAAAGGATTTTAACACAAAATTAAGCAGTTTTATTCCCCAAAAAGTTATCGGGATTGGCCCTTTAACTATTCATAATGACAAGATCATAATCAAGTATCAATGCCATTAGTAGATGTTCGCGAGAGAGAGAGAGAGAGAGAGAGAGAGAGAGAGAGAGGGAGGGTTAACGTCCACTGTCCACTCGACAAAAACTAGGTGATTTTGGGACTAACATTTGGTTTAATTTTATTTTAATTATTCGCTTGCACGTAGAGGTCTTTAGCAGTGGGAGGAAACCGGAGTACCCGGAGAAAACCCACAAGGTTGGACAGACGACCCTACTCCTTGCCACGTACAACCGAGGATTCAAAAACACTTCAGTTGACTCAATGGCAGAATGTATGATACAGCGCGTGCACACTAACTATTCTGCCATCCAACCCGCCACTAGATTAGAAGGGTTCAGCCATATAATGATAATGTCGAATTAACAGTATTATAATACTCAATCAATGCACACATCTACAAGACAGTGATTACTTGGACTGAATAAAGTTAATAATCTCAATGAAATTTTCATTACATTAATTTTGCATTATCTACTTTCTAACTATTATAGCACAAACAGCCAGCTCTTTATACATGTGCTGTGAGAAAAATGTTGCCTGGGCAGCTGCACTATCGCTTACTTTTATATGAAATTCTAACTGCCAAGGGATCTTTTACAAGCATGCAAATGTATATATAGGACCTCAGATTTTTGTCCCATCCAAACGACTAGACAGCTGTCCTTGTCAGGCCCTCTGTCCTGCACCACTGACAATGGGGAGACATGTTAGAAAATGCTGATGAACTTTCTCAGCAGATGGAAAAGAGTCCTGTCTTTCAGTAATGGATTTCCATAAAACGAATGAATTTTCCTACCTTTTGTTGATTATCCATCAAGGCTTCTAAATACTGTATAACATGATTTTTAAAATCTACAACTCTGTGTTTCTCAAATCTGGCTACTTCTTTACGTACATTATCAGATATTTTATTAAAATCTGCTTGACCTGACTCAACTTTACCAGCCCACTAAAATATACAAATATCATATAAATCAAATAAATATCACCAGTCCTTAGCAAACAAAGATTACTGTAATCAATAAAGATTACCATAAGAAATATGTCAAATAAAGATTACCATAATCAAGATATTGAATAAAGATTACCATAATCTATATATTAAATAAAGATTACCATAATCAAGATATCAAATAAAGATTACCATAATCAAGATTTTGAATAAATATGACTGTAATCAAATAAAGATTACCATAATCAATATATCAAATAAAGATTACCATAATCAAGATATTGAATAATGATTACCATAATCAAGATATTGAATAAAGATTACCATAATCGAGATATTGAATACAGATTACCATAATCAAGATATTGAATAAAGATGACTGTAATCAAATAAAGATTACCGTAATCAATATATCAAATAAAGATATCTGTAATCAATAAAAGTTACCATAATAAATAGCCTATGACCATAAGCAATATATCAAATAAAGATTACTGTAACCAGTATCGATGTATCAAACATACCTCTGTTATTTCTTGTTGTGCCTGTTGTATTTTATCGGTTTTATGCTGTAATTCTAATTTGGTCTTGTTCTCTCTTTTCTTACCTAACGTAATCTCGGCTTCCTTCCATGTTTTATAACTTTTCACACGTTCGTGAAACACACCCTGTGAATAAAGCATGAAAGATACAAAATTATCTAGAGTTAAAATGATGAATACATCCCTAGCAGTTCTTAAAGAAACAAGCACAGATTTCATTTCAAAATATTGAGCTGTGAACTGTTCATGAGTTGTTCACACACTGGTCATGAGCTGTTCACAAGCTGTTCATTAAGTGAACGCTTTATTTACATAAAATGGTCATTTGTCAAGCAACTTACTTTAGGAATTTCATTCTTCAATTGTATGAATAACTTGAGAACCGTGATTGGAGAGGGATCTTTAAAGTTCACTCAACACAAACATGATCATTTTGGGTATTACATATGGTTCATTCTTATTTCAATAATACTCCATGAGAGATGAGGTTTAATGTCCACTCGACACAAACTAGGTCATTACGAGACTAACATATGGTTCAATTTTATTTCAATAATTTCCTTTGCGCGTATGGGTCTTTAGCAGTGTGAGGAAACTGGACGACCCAGGAAGTTGGACAGGCGACCCATTTCCTTGTCACATACAACTGAGGAATTAAAACCACACCAGTCGACTCAATGACAGACTTTATCATACAACGCGCATGCGCTAACCTTTTCGCCATCTAACCTCCCTTACTCTTTTCCATGTAAAAGCTTGGGATTGGAGCCACACCATTAGACAGACCTAATGATCTAAAGAGCATGTGTTACACCACTCCACCACCACCCCATCTTCAATAGAAGGCTTGATCTCGCCTTAACTATGTACATCTTATCAAGCCCTTCACGTAATACCCTGCATATTTCGGCACTAAGTTCGATTGGGTAACAAGCCCAGCTTGGGAGCCTATCAGATTCATCGGTCGTCGTGAATACCAAGTCTCGTGCTGTCAATGTCAAGGTTGCTGGTTATCCATCAGTTTCTCAATTTAAAAAACCCTGTTTGTTTATAGTGTGTTATTTGCCACGACCTCTGATTGGACAATACTAATTAGTCACGTGTAATCACAACCGGCACAAAAGTTCGGGAATTGCTGAGTATTGAAGCAATGGTTAGATGTTGTAAAACTCGCGGAACATGCCACCACCCCTACCTCCTCCAAGATATATAAGTCAGTTACTTACTTTAACAGAAGCTATTAATGAAATATATTCTTTGATAAGTTCGGCCATGGTGAAGAAATCCTGATCGGCTTGATCTTTATGTAATTGTTCGATTTTCTCCTCTGTTTCCGCTAACTGTGATAATGCCCGGGATAAACCAGTATGTTCTTCAATATTTCCTAACATGGCTGCACTCTTAGCGAACACAGCTGTACTCTGACTTAAATCTGAAAGACAAAATAATGTGTTATCTTGAATAGATTGTCTTTCGAAATTTTATTTTTGTTCTTTTACCCTTTAGGTACATGTATGCTTAAATATTGACTACCCAGGTTACCCTCGATAGGTGTGTGTGTGTGTGAGAGGAGACACTTGTCCAGGGGCTCCATGGCTAGAGGGGCCTAGAGGTATCCCGAGTTATGTTTTTAAAAAGAACTGTTGGTATATAAATTAAAAAAAAAAAATAATTGATCGTAAAGTAGAAAATAACTTATGACTTTTCTGAATGTGGGAAAAATTGGTGAATTAAAAACTGTAAGACACCTGCTGGACCTTTGCACCTTGTGACCCTGGTCCATATTCGTACTGTTTGAGAAACTCTTATCACTGTCAGGGTTTCCGCGTAGATAATCTGGGTTTATTCTAGGCCTGTCTATAGAACGCAACAAAGATGGTGAGCCCCCACCCTCCCAAACTGAGATTACCCCCCCCCTCCCACAATGGACACTACCCTGACTCTAATGTAAGTCACCCCCTCAAATGAGATTAACCCCTTACGCCTATGGAAACACCCCTGACTCTAATGTAACCGCCCCTCCCCCAATTGAGATTCGCCCCCTCCGAACACACCCCTGACTCTAATGTAAGCCCCCCAGCTGAGATTAGCCCCTTACGCCTATGGAAACACCCCTGACTCTAATGTAACCGCCCTTCCCCCAATTGAGATTAGCCTCCTACGGACACACCCCTGACTCTAATGTAAGTCCCCCCCCCCCCAACTGAGATTAACCCCTTACGCCTATGGAAACACCCCTGACTCTAATGTAACCGCCCCTCCCCCAATTGAGATTCGCCCCCTACGAACACACCCCTGACTCTAATGTAAGCCCCCCAACTGAGATTAGCCCCTTACGCCTATGGAAACACCCCTGACTCTAATATATACCTCACCTTTTCTATGCATTGCTAGAGTTTCTACACTAGTATGAAGTTTTCTTAATTGAGTATCTAAAGATTCTACTTGCATCTGTTTATCTTCAAACCACTGAAAATAAACAACAATATTCTCCAATTATTTCCCCCAAATTACAAATTTCAATCACATATATCTCAATCCTATATAATATACTTTTACTTCTCTAATTAGTTAATTTCTAATACTTCTTATTTCTGTCAAATGACACATTTATATTTTCAATATGAAATATTGGTATGATCTGTCACGTACAATTTACAATAAAAAAATAAAACAAGAAATTAATGCATCAAAAATTGAATGCATACTAAACTTAGACTGTCTGTCTACCGTTAGCACCGCTTGAGAATAGACACTAGGATAGTTGACAGACATTTTAAGTCCTAAATTGACGATTTTTTTGCTGTTTTAAAGGGACAATCCCGATAAGAACAGAGTCTCAAAAATTAAAGTCTGAGTATTTATGAAATTTATGGACCAAAATATAGTGGCATGGTGTATTTACCTTGTCTCAAAATTTCAGCTCAAAATATTGAGTCGTTTGGACGTGAACGTCAACACTGCTTATCCGGACACGTAACCCTTTTAAGATTTCGGGTCAATTTTTTCATTGGGTGACCTGATAATCGATTAACGTTTCTTGGAGAGGTCTATACAGTGAATTAACAATGCACTGTACTTGATAACAAAAGGTAAATTTCATCTACATATTATTTTTATAGAAAAAAGTCTGGTTTTATCCAGATACTGTATAATACAACGGTCTCCATTTCCAGATGAAGATCGTCAGGTTTAAGTTATTTACAAGCGTATCAAAAATATCGGGTTAGTAGGTGGGCCTTAGGTTATGGATTTTAAAGGATTTTAACACAAAATTAAGCAGTATTATTCCCCAAAAAGTTATCGAGATTGGCCCTTTAAATTTCACAGCTGATGGCCCAGAATGTCAGCTTTTGCTGCTGTGCTAAATTTCACAGCTGTAATATCTGACAATATAACTTTAAATGCATTAATTTGTTGCAGACATTTATTTCTTGTTTTAAATTCTCTTTAAAGATGCACTATGTAAGATTTAGATAAAGAGCTAGCCATTTTTGCTATAATAGTTTGAAAATAGATAATGTAAAATGAATTATTTGAAAATTTCATTCAAATTACTCTATTTCGAGCGAAGATACTAGCCTTTGAAGGTTTGACAAGATGTGTGCAATAATTTCAACCACCGTACTGGTTGATCGAAGGTAAGTCTCACTCCTCCAATTTTAACTTAAATCAAAATATGGCTAATCTATTTCATCTGAGAAATCTGATGCCATCAAGAGTTTATTAAGGTCTTGATCAGTTAATTAATGTCTAATTGATAGTTTAGATAACATTTCAGGCCTAAAGAAAGACATACAATAGATAGATTTAGCTCTTGCATAATGTATGTTTAATATTGCTGTCTTTATGATTATATCATGCATGTACACAAATGTTAAAACTAATTCTACCTATTTTACATATCAATTAGAAAATCGGATAAAAAGCCAAAACATATTACACTTGACTTTAAAATTGCCAGCATTTTTTTTTTGTTATTCTTTTACACAGGGGAAAATCGGGAGAAAAATCTAAAATATTACAATAGTGAAAATCATGCAGGTAATATGTGACCTGCTCCCAAGAAACCAGGCGCTCGTCGCACAAATTCATTTTGAATTACGGACACAAAAGCATAAACCGTATGCCTTCTTTTTGCTCAAACTGATCCCGCAGTGAATATTCGCTTGGCCGCTACAATCACTGATAAGCATGACATCGACGAGGCTTAATGAGTACGGCATATTAACTTTTTTACTCCGACAAATTAAATTCTCAAACATTTTTTTGAAGTATAAGAAAAATAAATAAAGGGGTTTGAAGCATTTGTAATTAAAAAATATTTCCTATTTAGTGTAAATGGGTATTAAAATGAGTAAAACGCACCATTTTGCCCGAAGCAGTTAGGTGTTATGTAAACAATGCACGAGCCGTTTAGCCAATGACTGACGGCACGTGAAGTCAATGCACATGTTGTAGACAGTCATGTGTGACAGAGATAATTCGTAAGTAATTCTCTGTGAAACAGATTTGCTGTGAATGAGCTAAACTCAAACCCCAGATGATTTGACCAATAAAAGGAAATACATTTTTAGAAAGATTAGACTGTGGACTATTCAAACAAACTACCAGCTCTATTTTAATAAAAATGACCGACGCCTGGTTTTGTGGGAGTGGGTCACATTTGATCAACATTTAACTAAGATATACAACTACCATCAACAAGTGCTCCAAAAACAACAACAAATTGTTTTGTCTAATTAAAGATCTTGATCTAATTTTCCTCTTAATATTTGTCTGTGGTTTGAGGTAAGATAGGCTGGCAGGGAAAGGTGACCTATGTGCCCACAATCTAATTGAAATTCAGATCTATATTTGGTTTTGGTTTTTATAATTTTGATGGCCTACACTACATGCAGATCTAACAAGTTATAGCGGGAGGTCATGTTCAGCCAGTTCAGATATCAAGCATGTGACATTTGACCCTATAACCTCAGTCATTCGATTAACAAATCAGAATCGTTGTTGCTTTGTTTTGATTTCTATCGCTGATAATGCCTACCCACAATTCCGCGAAAAAAAGGTCAAACCCTCCATTCGACAGACAATTTGATTGGCTGACCCATCATTTGAAGCAGAACACAAGTTAAATAACAAGTCTTTCAGATCCAAGTGTAGTAAAGACAAGTAAAACGAAATTTTGAACTATAAAAACGAAACGAAATAGGATATGTATTTTGTACCCATTGGCTTGCATGTAAAAAAAACCCCAAAACCCTTGACAGTTGGAATTCTATTAAGAGAGAGAAATGGGGTTTAACGTCCACTTGACACAAACTATGTAATTTCAGGACTATCACATGGTTAAATTTTATTTAAAACGGGGAATCGAAACCTGCCCTTATGATACAGCGTGCATATGCTAACCCTTCGGCCAACTTTCCTAGTAATATCCAAATATTTAAACTGGAAAATTAGAACGAAATAAAGATCTACTTTTAATTAGACTAAAACATTTATCCAATTTACTCCCAAATGGTCTCTCCGTTGACTGCAAAGAATATTAGTCGGAACAAAAAAACTTTGATTTCTGAAATGGTGAACTCAACAATTGATTGAAACTTAGAGGAAAAACAATCTTATCATTACACAAATCCTATATCGTTTCGTTTTAAAGTTCAGAATTTTGTTTTACTTGTCTTGACTACACTAGAATCTGGAAGAGTTGTTATATAATGGCGTTTTGGTTGAAGTGAGGGATTAGCCAATGAAACGGTCTGTTATGGCAACTTCTTGTCGTGCCATGCGCGGAACTGTGGGTAAACCACTAGGAACGTGAACAGTGATTGATTAATCATTGTCTGATTTCATAGGGTAAAAGGCTGCTTGTATAAACCCTGACACGACCTTCCAGTACAACTGGTCAGATCTCCATGTAGTGTAGGCCGTCAAAGGTACAGTAGAACTTGCTCTGGCGTGCACTCCTAATCAGCGAACACTTGCTTATTAACAAGTTTACTCACATCCCAAGCTGATAACTTTAACCATTAATCTATATTCTATTGTTTATCAATATGTCTAATAAAACTACGCCTCGTAAGTGCTTACACCTAATCAAAATTCTATTCATAACCAAAAGACGTTGACTGGGAACAATGTGAATTATTAAAAGACACTGTTGATTCCAGTGATGATTCTGATGATAGTGAAAACAATATCTTTGTTCAATTCGAAAAAAGCTACGTTAAGTTCTGCGGAGTATTCCACCGAGACATTATTATCTTATGCAAAAGACAATGTCACCATGACAATATAGAACTTTTAGATGCTATGATGAAATTAAAAGAAATATTGGGGGGCCAGAGATCAGGTATTACTAAACAAACATGTATACGTGACTACTTTGAATTGACAACTAGATAAAAAGTACATTGTACATGTATTGATATTGTTATACTACATGAATAAAAAAATATATGCAATCTATATCTTTATTTTTGTGTAGTAGGGGTTGAGTCAATATTGGATACCTCTAGTCAAAGAGCACCTCCATTAAGCAAGCATTTTTAAATTTCCCTTGAGTGCTTGCTTAATACAAGTTCTACTGTATAAATAAAACGAAACGAACTATAGATCTGTAGTTTAATCAATCTGATTAAACCACATCTCCAATTTCTTTTCGTTTTTTTATAGTTCAAAATTTCGTTTTTACTTGTCTTTATTACTCTTGGATCTGGAGGACTTGTTATTTAACTTGTGTTCTGCCTGAAATGAGGGGTCAGCCAATCAAATGGTCTGTCGAATCCGACCGTTTGACCTTTTCATGCGTGGAACTGTGGGTAGATATTACCAGCCAATGACGTCTATACTAACACCAGCGGATAGAAATCAAAACAAAACAAAAGTAGATTTTAAAAAGCATGTCGGTCGCTAATTGGTTAATCGAATGACTGATGTTATCGGGTCAAATGTCTGGTGCTTGATACCTGACGTCATAGAACGTGAGCTCCCATTATAACTTGTTAGATCTACATGAGTGTAGGCCATCGAAAGTATAAAAAAACGAAACGAAATATAGATCTATATTTTAATCAGATTGCATTTTAATCAAATTGTAGGAAAAGTGTACGTCCTTCATTGTTAAATAATGAACCGAAACAACATTTCCATAGTAACGAGTGGACTGTATCCATGACAACCATTTACTACATACAAAATGGATGCTATTTTTTCTTGGTCAATATTTGTTGTAGTTAGAATTGAGACCATTAAATTTGTACTGGAGTGATTGAGACTAATTAACAGATCCTACTGGTAAATCGAGACTATGATAAATACATCCTTCCAGTAGACAATAAGCTATAAAATTCTATCTGCACAACATTACAGCAGCACTCAACATTCAGAACAACAAAAACGAAATGTCTAATACAACTATTACACACAATTAAAAAAAAATAACTATTACACATAATTAAATAAAATAACAGGGCTTAATCATAGGAATCTGACCTTCTGTCGTTATATATGCAGACACTATGTACTGAACTAGACAATATATCCAAAAAAAAAAAGACAGGAACGCAATGCCTGTTGTAGCCTCAATTTTACCTGCTCTAGCTTCGGTTCGTTATTTTTGTCAACAATTTTTAAGTTATCTAGTTCGGTATAGGGTATACATATATTTACGATAAAAAGATCTGATTCCTGTGGTTTAATAACCTGATTGTTTCACATTTTCCAAATACATGGTCATCACCATTATGTCTCAACTTTCAAATTTATTTTACCATGTTAAATCACATGTCTCAAAAATTGAATATGGATATTGACCACCAATTTCACACAAATGTAACTCATGCTATTTATGTGTAGCCTTTCTTTCTCAATTTTCCCTACAATGGCAGAGGGGTGTATGGCCGAATAGTTAACATGTATCGTAGGGTATGTCATTGAGTCAACTGGCTTAGTTTCGATTCCCGGTTGTACATGACAAAGAGAAGGGTCACCTGTCCAACCTCAGGAGCTTTCCCTGTCTAGAAATGAAAATAAGGGTTTGATTTAAACCAATTTTTGGTGGTCTGACTCCTTACAGTCACATATATCACGAGTGTTACCTCCCTTAAATAAAATTCAGAAATTGTGAAACAGTCATCTTGGATGAATAAATGTTGACGATATCTGAATAAGGATACATGTAAAGCTACCTAAACACAAACTGAAGGCTCTTAGTTCAGTCATATGTGCCAAAAGTGATCGGTTGGGTCATTTACCAGTCTGCATTAGATACAACCGGAAACTAATTTTAGCCTAAGGTACATATTAATTCACGCATAATCAAATTTCTGATTAGTACAATGAAAAAACTAAATTGGGGGTCTATAAATAAAATGGTAAAATAAAAAGAAATCGTATTTTCTGGACCATAATTTAAAAAAAAAGAAAGAAAAAGAGAACCATACCTGCCTGAACAAAATTTGGAATGACAATATGTTTGAAGTAAGAACCCAAGCGACATAAATAAACAAATAAACAGGGTAGGAACATGGAGTTTGGGTGATTATTGTAACAAAATAACAATAACTGATTTACAATGCAAGTAATAATTAGTAACTAAAAGAAGCTAATTAAAGCCCCAAAATGCCAGGAGATTTAGGAAATATCATAAACTAAAAATTGTGTACTAATTTACTTTGATTCAGTCAATCATAGCCCAAGAAATGGCATAGTTTGAATAAAAATCATTTTAAATTTCTTTTTTTATTCTTATAAACACTGACAATTAAAGATGACTGACCAGTGCCTGCATAGATACTTAATGATTTCAATTATTTGAAGAGGTTTTTTTTAAAATGTGATTTCAACAATTTTGGGGTATTCATTATTTTTTTTCCCTTATTATTAAAAAAATATTTAAAGTCTTATGGCTCTAACCTTAAAGGAGCTAAATTGCTAATATTTGGGACCTAGAAATTGATACAAATCTGTTGCAATACATATAATATGAATGTATATAAACTGATTTAAATTCAATCATTTCTTATTTTTACTGTAATTTCCAATCAGTTATGTTCGGCGAAATACACCAGAAGTCTCAATCAAATGGCAATCTCTAGCGTCTAGTTATTCCAGTCTACATCTATAGTATTTATTGTGCATGCCCTTATTGGTCAATTTAAATCAACATTGATGTAGTGATCTTACTGTGAAAATACAGGCTTCTGATATCCAATATTTAAGACAAAAAGAAAATATTAAGATTTGTGCACAAATACCGCACGGGAGAATACTACCGGTGTAGACTTGAGTAACCAAAGACTGCAAATCAATTTGGACTTTTCGCATATTTGACCCAATATAACTGATTTGAAATCATAGTAAAAACAGATATGATTGAATGTAAATCTGATTATATAAATTCATATTACACTGTATCTACAAAAATCTTTTCTTTGTCCTATTAAGAGGCCACTCCCATTAAGAGGCCACTCATGGCATTTCCCTTGAGTGGCTGCTTAATACAGATTCTACTGTACATTATTTTATGTGTTGTGTCCATTTCTAGGTGCCAAAGACCAGAGGTTTAGCTCCTTTGACTTTTATTCTGGCATGTTGGGGCTTTTTTTCAACATTCAAAAAATAAC
Organism: Patella depressa; assembly: GCA_948474765.1. Lineage (NCBI taxonomy): Eukaryota > Metazoa > Mollusca > Gastropoda > Patellidae > Patella > Patella depressa. The sequence continues at coordinate 78,034,188 of OX419716.1, forward strand.
AACTGAATTTACCTCCATCTGATTTTCCCACTGTTCGGAAGGAGATCGCGGGACAATTGAACAGAAATAAGTATGTAGGTAAAGTCCTACCCACTGGCAGCAAGAAGGGCAGAAAATGGCCGATGAAGTGATGATAAATGAGAGATGATACAATGAAGGGATATCAGAATGATCAAATAAATTAAAACAAAATTAAAATTTGAAATAACTACGACATTCTCTCATTCTCTTTTCACATATGTTCCCTCAAAAATTGAGAGTATCATCACTTATATTTTTTTTACAAAGTCAAAGTATTATGCTGTTTGTCTGACACCTTGACTACATTAGCCGACTGACACCTTAAGCCAGGCTGACACTTGCACGACTTTTGGCCACGATTTTGTCGTGCCCATCCGTGTCCACATTGACACAAACTGGCACGACGAGTTCGCATATTGTTTACGCACATGCACGACGAGTTTGCACAAATCGGACGGTGTCGTGCCGACTTGAGTCGTGCTAATGCATGCCACGGAATCGTGCAAGTGTCAGCCTTGCTTAAGACTACCCTAGTTGGATCACTTATGAAGTGTGATTTAATGGTGGAGAGTGAGACATAATATACTGAAACAACACAAAGGGATGCCAGTTCCAAGTTATTGTTTCAATACATTATTCAATGTCTTTAGCTCAAGATCATTAAACAACTTAAAATACAGACACTAGCACATGCTTTGCAATGTAATATGTCACGCAAGTGAGACAAACTAGGTCATTTTGAGACTAACACATGGTTGAAAACCGAAGGACCCAGAGAAAACCCACAAGATTGGCGACCCTACTCCTCGTCACATACAACCGGCAAATTGAAACCACGCCAGTTGACTCAATGACAGATCACATGATACAGCACGCACATGCTAACCATTCGCCCATCCACCCCCCTTGCAAAATACCCAATCGCTGTCAATTTCAATATAATCAATTATGACTTATATCAATATATAGACTAACTTGAAACCTGTCGACAAACACAGGTGCAACACATTGTATATCAGACTAGCTGCGGTAAATTAGCATTATTGATAAAACAAAGTTGGCTAATACAGTCAAGACATCAGGCTCCGATTTCACAAAGCATTCTCAGACTTAAGATAAGAATTTACTCAACTTTCAATCACTGTTTATGAGAAATATCTTTGATCAAGAAACACAAAACGTTGCACATAGTTTCTTATTGATGTATTTGATACATTAACACAAGAAAAGTTTTATAAAGGGCTATATTTTAGATAAAATAATGCAAACAATTTGAGTAAATTCTTAACTTAAGCCTGAGAATGTTTTTTGAAATCAGGAACTGACCTGTTATAATACTATGACAGTGAAGATAAACTCAATGACTAACCATTGCTTCATCTCATAGCTGAATACACTTATATACAAAAGATTTTGTTTTGTTTGATACCTCACACGGGTCCAAAATTTTAACTAGTATAAATAATGTAAGCTTGACAATTTGTATCATTGATAACATAAATAAAGATAGATTTGTTTTGTTTGATACCTCACACTGGTCCAAAATTTTAACTAGTATAAATAATGTAAGCTTGACAATTTGTATCATTGATAACATAAATAAAGATAGATTTTCTCTGAAATAACTCCATTTGTTTCTTGCAATGGTTAGTATGTGACACCCTTCCCCTACTATACATAGATCTATAAGAATTATGAATTTGGGCATTGAATGATTTGAATTAAGTTCATTTATTGTGGGAGAAAAATCTATCAATCTGATTAAAACACAGATCCTATTTCGTTTCGTTTTTATAGTTCAAAATTTCGTTTTACGTGTCTTTACTACACTAGGATCTGGAAGAGTTTTTATATAACCTGCACGCTGGATGGCGTGAAGGATTAGCCAATGAAACGATATGTTACAGCGACTTCTTGGCATGTGATGCACGGGACTGTGGGTAAACCACTAGAATCATCAATGCTGATTGATTAATCAATGCCTGACATCATAGACCGAATGTCGCTCATACCACCACTGATGCGACCTTCCACTATAACTGATCAGATGTTCATTTAGTGTTGGCCATTGAAAGTATAAAAAAACGAAACGAAATATAGATCTGTATTTAAACCAGATTGAAAATTTATCAGTCTAAATAAAATCAGTTTTATTCTTTTACTGTCCTTTACATTGACACTATGACACAGTTGAACGATGTCATCACTTTCCTTCTAGCCAATCAAAAGATGTCTTTGACAAAGTAAAATGATGCAAGGTCGAAAAATAATAAAATGAGCATTTTAGTCTTCAGCACATTAAAACCGGGAGGAAATAAAGATTATAACTTTAATTAGAAACGAAAATTTATCTAATATTCACAATTTGTGTACATGCAAGATCTTGTCCAAAATAATCACCAATTATATATTTTTTAAGGAATTTAAAATTTGAAAAATTGTCATAGTTCTACCCACCTCGTCTGATTCGTCCATTTTGAATGTAATTTTTTCCATAGCATCACCAACTTTATGGAAGAGACGTAACATACCAGCACCACTTAGAGCAGACGTACTGGTTGCCCTCGGCAACTCGTCTTTCTCCAAAAATTCACGGAAATCTTGATCATTTCTCAGAACTGGATGTTGAGCTGTTCGGCAGAGGTATCTGTCGAAATAAATTAAGATATGAATTTAATCAGGCCTGTGTTTAAGTTAAACATACATTATGCAAGAGCTAAATTTGCCTATTGCAGGTCTTTCTATATACCTGAAATGTTATCTAAACTATTAATTAACTTATCCAGACCATAATCAACTCTTGATGGCCTGCGATCTTTAGAGGATTATGATCCGATTTACAGCATAACTTTTCTTCACGATTTACTGATTAAATGGATAATCGAGACTATGCTTGTCATTGTACCAACTTTAGTAATGATGATCGAGGCTAGGTGGTAATTTCAATCGATTAATTCTCGTTTCATACCGGATCAAGTTGACTGAAATTTTCAGGAAATTGCCTTTACATTATCTAGTTTTTAACTACTGAGAACTGCCAACCAGTTATCTAATCCCCCATAATATATCTTTAATAACAATGACTTGTCTAAATTTCAATTTTCAACTGTCAGAGAGAGAGAGAGAGAGAGAGATGGGGCTTAAAGTCCACTCGACACAAACTAGGTCATTTCCGGACCAACATATGGTTTAATTTTATTCCAATAATGCGCTTGTGCGTAGGGGCCTTTAGCAGTGGGATGAATCCGGAGAACCCGGAGAAAAACCCAATTTTGGTTGGGCGTTATAAGGAGGAGTATGATAAATTATAAGAAATGTATGTCGACAAGTGTATGTCAATCAAAAATTATACCTTTCAAGAGCTGAACGCCTCCTCTCTACGAATTCTGCTGATCCAGATTCTTCTTTTGACATTTTTACCTTGGTCATACCTGTAATAATTATATTGATCAATGTGTATATAGTTTAAATAAAGACAATTTGTGCATTGATAGTTTTATACACACATAGAGACAAATTTTGCATTAATAGTGTACAGAAGTAAACTGTGGGTTAATAGTTTATACAAAAGTAAATTGTGCATTACACTATAAACCTCAGAATGCCTCGTTCGGCATTTTTGTTCAAACGAGGTAAAATAAATGCCTCATTGTCTGCAGTTCCAAACCGAGGTTTTTTAAATTGCCTGTTTTTGGAACAAGGTATTTTGTTCAGAACGAGGCTGGGTAAAATGCCTCCTTTACTAAACGTGTTTTTTTTTTCAAGATAGTTATTAGCGATATTTGCTATTAGCGAATTAGTAAAAATTAAAATTTATGTTATTAAATATGAAAATAAACCAGTCCAAACTATGATATCATAATCAGAGACATAGACTCAACGCATGTATGCCAAACAAGTGTCAGGAATTTTAAAACGATTTTTTTTTTCCTCATTTTGGAAGAGAGCTCTTCGGCTTCCCCATTTGCAGTGTTTTAATATCTCCCCATTAAGTAAACCTCGGCAGATTCCGGGACCCTACATCTAGCCTCAGCTGTATGACAGTGATATGTACCTACGCCTATACAATTGTGATGCGGCACCGGTTTACTCATTAGGAAAACTTGCTGCTTTTAGAAAGAAGTTCTTAAAATTGCGTCGTTCGAAGTGTGTGTAGAATTTCATTGCAAACTTGTCCTTGTCTGAAGAAAATCGGACAAACTTGAAAGAAAAACAGCTTCAAACTTTGAAAACTTTGTAAGATAAAACTTTCTTCAAAGGCGTCGTCATGGGCAACGCCATTGGTAATCCGGGAACTTGAAAGTAGTTCTAATGGTGGACTTCGTCATACAGCCGAGGCTAGATCTAGGGTACTGGAATCTGCTGAGGTTTGCCGAGTGGTAGTACAAAAGATGTCAAACATTGGAGATAAACTTTGGAGTACTCCAATAAAGTAAAAAGGGGAGGGAACTCCTCAATGAAAGATGACATTAATACATAACAATTCTAAATGTTATCATATCTCACCTAAAACACTTTTTTCTGGTGCAGCTGGTACGACTATACCAAGATGAACATGTTTTTCAGCTAACCTATCATGTAGGCCTAGAAAATCACTAAACCTTCTTACAACCATCAGTTCAGCTTTACGGAATGCAGGAATGGTAGTCTAAAATAATAATGAATGTTCTTTATATATTATGGTTCTTTCACTGACAAGATTGAGACGTTATGTAAAAGTAACAGGAGAAAACACATGAGACTGGAAAGGGAGAGAGAGAGAGAGAGAGAGAGAAATGGGGTTTAACGTCCACTCAACATAACAAGGTCATTTCGGGACTAACATATGGTTTTTAATTTTTATTTCAATAATTCGCTTGCGCGTAGGGGTCTTTAGCAGTGGGAGGAAAGCTGGAGTGCCCGGAGGAAACCCACGAGGAGACTGGAAAGGAGACCCTACTCCTTGTCACGTACAAGTGGGGAATCGAAACCATGCCACTTGACTCAATTAGCCCTTTAGATCCAGCGCACACATGTTAACAATTTGGCCTTCTACTCACCCACACACAACGGGATTAGTTAAGTAAAAGATGAACTTACTCTAGTGGGAGGAAACAGGAGAAAAACCCATGGGGCTGGAAATGCGACCCTACTCCTTGTCATGTACAAACGGGGAATCGAAACCATGCCACTTGACTCTAGGGCTTAGCTAAATAAAAGGTGAACTTACTCTAGTAAGAACTTTATAAGCTATATAAGCTGACATTCCATCACCAACTTTATGAGGATCTGTGACACGAATATCAATTGTATATTCATCCTGTTCTTCTTCCACTTCAATCTAAAAATAAAATAACACACGAAACTTTGAAAAAATTTATAAATAATATTTTAAATCAGCAATATCTGAATTTGGATTGGGGACTGACTGTGACAATGTGTAACCCCTATCTAGTTGGGGAATCAACTGTGTCTATGTGTAACTCCTACCTAGTTGATATTTAGAGAGAGAGAGAGAAATGGGGTTTAACATCCACTCGACACAAACTAGGTCATTTTGGGACTTACACTAGTTTTTCACTTTTATTTCAATAATTCGCTTGTGCGTAGTTGTCTTAAGCAGTGGGAGGAAACCGGAGTGCCCGGAGGAAACCCATGAGGTTGAGAAAGCGCCCCTATCTCCATGTCACATACGCTCACACCAGGGATCGAAACCACAGCATTAAGCCAGAGGTGACTGGTCAGCTACAGGTCGAAGTGCGGCACTCTAGACCACTAGGCCATCCCAACCCCCCTAGTTGATATTCAGACACCCTGTAACTTATTTTTATCTCAGTCTTAATGATTTATTGGTTTACAGTAATTTCTATTTTTAGAAATTGTACTTCTATTTTCCAGCCCCTATATGCAAGCCATTTGAAGGCAGTATAACTCTGAAATCTTTTACCAATCCATTCATTATACAGGTTATTCTTAGTTTGCATTTACTTAAACAAACATTTTACAAAAGCTAAATCTGCTTATCGCAGGTCCTTCCTTAGGCTCGAAATGTTGTCTAAATTATCAATTAGACATTAATTAACATATCCAGACCATAATCAGCTCTGTATGCCATCGCTAGCCTAGGATAATTAAACGTAAAATTGGTAATTGAGATTTTTTTTTTTTTATTATACCGACTTTAGTAATTAAGATAGAGCTTGAGTAAAATTCAAAAGCTAATAATTCGGAACAGAGTGGATCAATTTGACTGAAATTTTCAGCATATTCTATTCATATTAACTTTTTTATTGCTGTTATAGCGAGAACTGTCAACCCTAACTTAATGCCCCTTTAATAATATCTTAAATAAAGTAGTACATAATTTCTTATCTTGAAATGACATAGATAACCCTAAAAAAGAAAGACAAAGGTACCTCATCATGTGAGTTTTTAGCAGCTGAGGTTCCTTTAGATGATGATGTGGAGGATTGAGAAACGTTAAGTAAAGGTTTTTCTGCCTGTAATAAGTTCGGGGCTTCTATGATCGGTTGAGCTGGAGGAGCTGTAGCAGCAGCTGTGGCGGCGGCGACTGGAGCAGACGGCACTGCCTTCTTCTCTTCTACTTCTTCTTCCGAATCAAGGGCCACCTCTGAGCCTTGTCCTTAAATACAATACCCGTTATTTAGTTCATGAAAGGTTTGCATCAAGATGAATCTTTTTACCCCAAGATCAAGATATGTAAACAGAGCTCGGACACATGATTATTGCTGACGATTGTGGGTAAGGGTTAAGATAAGGGCTAGGTCTTAGGCTAGCTCTGATCATTCCTCAGGGCTCATATTTCAGTTATATTTTCCTGTCTTGACACTCTTGACAGATGACCTGTGGGTCTGACAGACTGAAGAACATTGTTTACATGTACATTGCATTATATTTGAATTTCAAAGAATATAACATTAAAGCACAATAAAATATGGGTCTACAGAGACAGAAAGAAATGGGGTTTAACATCCACTCAACACAAACTAGGTCACTTCATAAAAGATACCTTGGCAGTTTGAATTTGATATTAGAGTTGATTGTAGTGATGCTACCTTGGCAAAATTTCCTTCATAGAACACTGTATGGTGTAGAACAGTAGGACATTAAACTCCATTTCATTTCATTTATTTTTGGCCTTCACATAACTATAACATTGATACTAGATATCTTTAAATTTGGGAAAAATAGTCTTTTGACAAAAAAAGAAATGAAAAAAATCATCAAAGAAGAGAATTCGAATTTCCTGGAATTCCTTTTAAGATAGTTTAGTAATCTTCCCATTCATGCACTTTCCAAAATACCTGAAGTTAAATATATGTCTGAATGTTGAGCTTCTATATCCATATTATATAGATTCACGACGGTCAAAAATGGCAGTGTTTTCTGGGAAAATAAGTCACCTTAGATGCCCATCATGGGCATGATTTTCTTAAAGGTGAAATCTTTCAAAGATAATAAAATTTTTAGAACCAATTTATACTTGTATGTTGTTTATTGAGTCAGAAAGATTAGTTTTCATAATGGGCCTTACATGTATGTCTTGTTAGTGGGCATATGATGGGCCTGTACAGACCATGTATAAGATAAGCCTATAGGACTACATGTAGATAATCAATTTATAATTTTTTGTGTTTTTTTTTTAGTCAGAAAGGAGAAACAAATCATTTTATTTATGAGATAAATTTTCATCTCTTGTTGCTGGGTGGACCTTGGGCCTGTACAGATCGTGTACCAGTATAAGCCTATGTGTACACATTAATTACAGTACACCCCCAGACATACCTCCAAATATATCATCATCTTTTTCAAGTTCACTTTCTGCATTCAAATCTACATTGTTTGTTGGCTCAGCATTGCTCTGACCATTAGAGCTTTCATCCTTGGATTTATCCAGCACCTTGTGATTAAAAAAAAAAAGTATGGTCATTACAACAAAAAAAGGTCAAAAGAATTGTATTTAACGGACAAAGCATACATGTAAATGTAAAACCAGTATCTGTATTTATTGAAACCTGTATTTCTATTTTCTTGCTATTCAACAACCTAAAATATTGAACATTAAAGCCCCAATACCACTCTTGTTGAAACTGAATAATATGTCCCAAATCCCAATCTTCATTCTGGTCAACAATTTGCATTATTTTACAATATTCCAATTAATTGATGATATAAATTTCATCTTAGCAGACCTAATTTAAAAAAATTGGAAAAATTCAACTAATTGATTTGAAAAGTCTAACGTAAACCTTTTCAAATGTGACTTGGATTTTAAAATATTTTCCAACCTTCTGGACAAGTAAAATGGGTTGTAATAGATAATTTACACAACAGGTAGGGCGCTAGCTTAAACATCTAGTACTTAGAATAAGGCTATTATTCATTTTCTCGAGCTTCCAAGCCACCAAGAGTGTTATTGTCCCTTTAGTTTAAGCAAAGGTATCCCTGAGGAGAATATACATGTACCAGGAAAGTAAAATATATTTAGTAACAATTCTTGTCATATATATTTTATTCTTACATCTTTGTATTTATTGGGAGGGAGTTGGACATTAGGGTGTAACTGTAATTCCAATATCGATGATGTAGTAGCAAGAGTCAATAGTTAAAAAAATCATTACAAAATATAGTTTATGACTCACTAGCGAATGCATTATAGTCACTGTCAGTCATAAATCGAGACCTCAGAGTCAGTCTCGAATTAATTTTAGCATACGTGAAAACGCCTCATAAAAAATATGACTGGAATCCGATGTTCATAGCGTGCAGGCACATTTTTAATGAATTGTACAGAAGCACGGTTAATAGATCTTGCTATGTATTAATTTTTTACCTCTCTAGAATCTGCAAATAAATCGTCATCGTCTTTTTGTTGATCCTCCTCCTCAAATGGGGGTGGAACTGTTCCGTCCGCCATGTTGTATATCACGTGACCAATTGCCGGCTTAAAGATGAGTTATTTCCCTTACACTATACCTTATTATGAATTCATAAGATCGATTATTTATCGGAGTTTATGAAACCCAACAAATTTCAGTTAATGGTTTAAACTTAAACAGTATTTTATTCAGAACATTAGTTTTTATAATTTATTATTTAAAAGAGTACAAGTGAATAAAATGCAGCAACAAGCAAAACTGCTTATATAAAACTGTTTCCATAATTATAACGATCATTACATAATGACGAGTTTGACCATGGACTTGGCGACTATAAAGATATATATCTGTTAGATATTATAGGCTAATGAATGTAAAATTAATGAGTATATAAACAAAATTTTGAAAAAAAAGAAGACTTCTACAAGTTTATTTAATCAGCTGAAATGTATTTCTTTTTATTTTAATGGTCGTAATTAAAGTGGATTGAATTGCGATGCAGTTCACATTAAAAAATATAAAATTATTTTAAAAAAAAAAGCCCACCAAAAAAACTCAGACAAATATTAAAATTATGTAAAATAAAATAAACCAATAAAAACAGACACATATTAGAATTATTTTAATTTATGTTGATGCCAAGGCTGTTAAATGCGAATAAAATATTAAACATGCCAGAGCTAAACGTGCCTACAGCAGGCCTTTCTTTAGGCCTGAAATGTTGTTTAAATCTATTAAACACGCCAATCTGTCTTAAGGAAGACCTGTAATGTTTTCTAAAGTATTAATTAGACATCATTTAACTGATCCAGGCCATAATCAACTCTCGGTGGCATCAGATTTCTCCGATATTAAATAGATTACAACGGTTCAGCGATACTTTGATTTAATCAAGCATGGAGGAACGAGACTTAGCTGGTTGAAATTATTGCACACGTCTGTCAAACCTTCAAAGGCTAATATCTTCGCTTGCAATAGAGTAATGTGAATGAAATTTTCAAATTATTCATTTTACATTATCTACTTTCGAACTATTATAGCAAGAACGGCTAGTTCTAAATCTAAATATCACATAATGTATCTTTAAACATTAATCAACTGATCCAGACCATAATCAACTCTCGATGCCATCGTTATCCTGTGATATTTAGCGGATTAGAATACATTTTGTGAAGGATGATCAAACGTGAAAGTGGATAGTCGAGAATTTGTTTTTTATCTGCCGACTTTAGTAATGATGATGTACGCCCCCTGACACGAGAACAACTGGTCAGATCGAAAGTATAAAACAGTGAAACGTCAAGTAGATTTGTATTGTAATCACTTTTGGTGTTTACAGTACACAAGTAAGAATGCAACACAATAAAATACAATTTCCAGAATTGGGTTAGGTTAAAAATATCCGGAACAAAAGGAACAACTTAGGCTATGATTTGCTCCCGCTTTTCACGACCCCTGCTCCCAAACATTTTATTCAAATAAATATTTACATGATATGTTACTTCAAAAATGACCAAGTCCAAGGTAATTGGCCGGGAGTCACTGTCTCTGTGGGTAAAACATAGTTCAGCTCTGAACGTCGGTCTCATTACACTCACCCTGAACGTTCAGGGACTGGCCCATTCAATCAATGTCGAAAATAATTTGACCCCCAATTTTACTGGGCAACTTTTCACTGCTAAACGATGGGTGTCACTCCGTGTGGACGCGTGTACAGTGTAAAGGAACATCTCAGTGAGAAAATAAGACCTTGCTCATTTCGCTAGAGTCAGTATGAGCATCACAACACGCTCTGTCATGGTGGCGAAAGGTTAGATTGATAGGAGGGGACGTATTTTAAACAGCGTGTTGTTTCGCTCATACTGAGTCTAGCGAGGTAAGCAATGTCTTATTCTGTCACTAAGATATTCCTTTACATTGTACAGACGTCCACACGGATTGACACTCCGATGTTTCGCAGTGAAAAAGTTGCCTAGTAAAATTGACTGGGTTTCAAATTATTTTCGACATTAATTGAATAGGCCAGTCCCTGAACGGTCAGGGTGAGTGTAATGAGACCGACGTTCAGAGCTAACGTGTAAGTCATTAAGATGGGGCGAAAACCGATGGCCTTGTGTACACGTAGACATACACGTAAAAGAACCCGTGATATTTGGATTGCAATTTCTGCCCGGGCAAAATTTCCCTCATTGAACACTGCCCACTTTCATTATTCATTCGTTTGCTAATTTGATGTTAAACCCCAGTTATCTCCCTTTGACCCAACGTCCTACTGTTCTGCTGCGACTGAATTATTAATTAATGAAGATGGACTACGCCATACAGTGTATTATGAGAGTCATTGTGCCCGGACATCGGCGCCACGGCATATTCTTATATTAAATTCCAACTGCTAAGGGGTCTTTTACGTGCACGACAATATGGGACCTAGGTTTGTTGTCCAATCCGAACGACTAGACATCGGTCCTGCACTACTGACAAGGGGAAACCACGCTGGAAAAATCGGATGACCTTTCTCGGCCAACACCGAGAGCGAACCTACGACCTCTCGACTAACCACCGTGGCTCCATTCAGATATTAACGGTTTACAACTGGAACACTAGAAGTTTATATCCTCTAGAGAGAAAGAGAGAGAGAGAAATGGGGGTTAACGTCCACTCGACACAAACTAGGTCATTTCGGGACTAACATAATAATATGGTTTAATTTTATTTCAATAATTCGCTTGCGCGTAGGGGTCTTTAGTGGTGGGAAGACACCGGAGGACCCGGAGAAAACCCACGAGTTTGGACAGGCGACCATACTCCTTACCACGTACAACCGGGGATTAGAAACCACGCCAGTTGACTCAATGACAGGCTTTCTGATACAGCACGCGCACGCTAACCACTCGGCCATTCAATCCCCCTTTTCTCTTACAATATCCAAAAAGAGATGTTAGAACAGTGCTCAGTTTGTTGATATGAGATTACGTGACACAGTGATGTACACTTAATAACATAGAAAAAATAAACACTTGCTGTCAAGAATATGATTGGAACAGATATTGACTTTCACGATGATAGCGAAGTCTCTAACTCAATATCACCCAAAGTCGCTGGACATATTAACTGATTTTGCCTGGAGGTAGGGTGTTCGATCCCTGCATTGGCCGAGAAAGTTCATCTCGATTTTCCGGCGTGAGTTCCCCTTGTCAGTGATACAGAAGGAGGGCCTGACAAGGACAGTTGCCTAGTCGTTAGGATGGGACGGAAAACCGAGGTACCGTGTACACGTTGGAGTGCACATAAAAGATCCCTTGACAGTTGGAATTCGATATAAGAGTAGGCCGTAGCGCCGCTGCCAGGGCAAAATTTCCCTCATAGCACACGTATGCCCGTCTTCCATCAGCCCAGGTTAGGTGCAAAAGAGTAGGACGTTAAACCCCATTTCATTTCATTAACTGATTTGAAATAGAGTCAAAACGGAAACAATTAAATTTAAATCAGTTCCTATACAATCAGATTACATTATTATATGCGTTGCGACCCATTTAAATCGCTAACATCTGTGACCTAGGAATTGGCACAAATGGATTGCAACGTATATAATGATGTAATATGAATGTATAAAAACTGATTTTCATTCATACGTTTCTGTTTTCTGTTATTTCTAATCTAATCAGATATATTCGGCGGAAAACGCCAGGGGTCTCAATCATAGATATACGAGCTGAGGGGAGGGGGGGGGGCAAATGCTGGGAAAATTTGGGCACACAACTGTACTTAGTAAAAGATGTAAAATATCGTGTTCTTGAATGTGTCCAATTTAACAGCGAATTTAAATTCAGAGTGTCTATAGTTAGGCAATTAAATAGAAATCTTAAGACTCGAACCCTCTATTGTTTGGAGTACAGTAAGCCACGACTAACATACTAAGAATCTAACTACATTTTTGGGGCACCAACCACCACCGCCCGCCCCCCGCCCCCAGTCAAAAATTTCCCCCTGCGCCTATGGTCTCAATCGAATGGCAATCTCTAGCGTCTGATTATTCCGGTTAACAACGATAGTATTTATTGCGCATGCTCTCCGGATAAGAATATGACGTCATCGTTTGACACGTGCCTAGCCACGTTCTACGCACTCCCTGTTACAAATAGTGCTGAAACGCATTATGGTACATGACAAATAATTCGTGTTTTCAATGTCGAAGACTCTGGAAGATACTGACTTAGCTACATGCTTTAAGGGAGTTAAGACCTCTTCATAATGTCCACTTTTATTATAAGTACTACTGAAGATTTAAGTCCGCTTCCACCTAGGGAGGTATCATATATACATGTAGAGAGAAATGGGGTTTAACTTCTTCTCGAAACAAATTAGGTCATTTCGGGACTAACATGTTTTTAGCAGTGGGAGGAAACCGGAGGACCCGGAGAAAACCCCACGAGACTAGAAAGGCGACACTACTCCTTGTCACGTACAACCGGGGAATAGAAACCACACCACTTGACTCAATGACAGACCTTATAATGCAACGTGCACGCGTTAACCACTCGGCCAACCAACCCCTCAAAGGAGATAAAATATATTTAGAAATAGGTTTTTTTTTCTGACATGGCGATACCAACATCAATCACGGGTTGCTATGTAAAGAAACCTCAATCAAATATAACTCCAGTACCGCAGAAACTTGTTAGCTGATTTTATACATTTTTTGTTATAGAAGTGTTATCAATCGCCCCCTTTCTGTGGATCGGGAAAATTCCAAACAAATCAACTTCTATTCTAAACATCTTTCCAATTTTGGAATTCGGCCACATAAAACAGTCTTGAGCGGAAGGTAGTTTTCCGCATTATCGGCAAATTTTGTTCTTTGACCATTCGTCTTTTGTTAAGAATCGGTGTAGTATGTATATTCCTGTAATCTTTATCTTTGATGTTGGTAGAGATGTTAATGCTAGAATAATAATCCCCCACCGAATGATATAATATATTTGCGTTTCATTGATACACCAAGGTTATATGATTAATCGGAAGGTTAGAAAAATAATAATTTTCAGGTCAGAACTTCCCGGGGAACTTATTATTCTCTTCTTTGTAAACATTGTTCCAGCTATGGCCCCATAACCCAAATTATTCTCTCATTAAACTATGGCATCTGCAGTGTGGCGTATAGCCTTCCTTTCAAAATTAAAGGACCCCGACGAGGTGGCGACTGCTAATCTGACGAAAGAGAGTGAGTGAGAGAGAGAGAGAGAGAGAGAGAGAGGGAGAGATTAAACCATATGTTAGTCCCGAAATGACCTAGTTTGTGTCGAGTGAACGTTAATCCCTATTTCTCTCACTCTCTCTCTTCCGATCACCCAGTCACGATCGACATCCTCTCTCTAAGGGTTCTTCAAACACCCTTCACATTTATAATGGATGATCTTCGGTTGTTAATGGCCAATCTGAAGGGTTTAACGGAATTTAACGATTATCTGTAATTAATATCCTTGTTGACCATTCATATATATCCTTACGCGTTGTCAAATTACACTCGGCACAAAGAGAGTTATCTACTCTACTTCGAGATTAGACCCCTGTCCTAAATAGCCGCCATATCCAAAAATTGTTTTAAAATGCGGTGCAACTCCGGTTCAAAATTTTATACACACAAAGACTAATTAAACCTTTTCAATTTTATTAAATGAAAGCCGAATATATACTTAACAAAATTCTAGAAATTTACTTAGTGTTTTCGCCTAAATCGTCGATTTATGACTTAAAATGTCGGACAACTAGCTTAGTGTTTGTCCTCAACAGGAACTAAATGTGGACAGTGTAAGTTTAGTATGGCCATTAATATTTACATTGACCATAAATATATACATGGTCTGATAAGTTCTTCCCCTGTGTCTTTTTGCCTGATGTTAACATCATGTGAAACTACTTGAAATGCGGATGTGGCTCTTAAATTTGAACATGTCACAGAGGTTGACCGTTTAGATTTTTTGCTACGGGGATTTGAAGTTGACTGGGGTGAAAATCTCAATTCCTACACGATGATTGCTCTGCAGAAAGACACTTTACACCCCTATCCCCACAATATCACCACAATCACCCAAAACTGCTATGAAATTGAAAATTTGATGCCTTTTCTCCAATTCTAGACCAAAAAGTCAACCCAAATATGCAGGAAGGGGGGAGAAAAAAATAAGGGAACAATTGTCTATTTATAACTCGCACTACATAACGCCCTCTACCATTGAGACAGATATGACCTAGAGAGAAATGGGGGTTAGCGTCCACACAACACAAATTAAGGACTAACACATGGTTCAATTTTATTTTAACGATTCGTATGCGCGTATAGGTCTTTTATCAGTTGGTGGAAACCGAATGACCCGTAGAAAACCCACGAGGTTGGACAGAAGATCCTTCTCCTTGTCACGTACAGCCGGGGAACCAAAACCACACCAGTTGACTCAATGAAAGACCTTATGATACAGAGCACACGTGCTAACCATTCGGCCACCCCCCTCAATAATTCGCTTGCGCGTAGGGGTCTTAAGCAGTGGGAGGAAACCGGAGTGCCCGGAGGAAATCCACGAGGCTGAGAAGGCGCCCCTATCTCCATGCCACATACGCTCACACCAGGGCTCGAAACCACAGCCGCAAGCCAGAGGTGACCGGCCAGCTAGAGTTCGAATTCTAGACCACTAGGCCATCCCAACCCCCCAAGAATCGGGGGATACAAAAGGGAAACTGTCAACACCTGCAGGTAAAGGCGAGGGCACGCCTTTTCAGATAAAATGAAATGGGGTTTGACGTTCTAGTGTTCTGTTTCGTGTGATATAGGGAAATTTTTCCCCGACAGCGCCGCTACGGCCTACTCTTATATATAAGTCCACTGTCAAGGGATCCTTTACATGCACTATCCCTAACTCCAATTTCCCCACAAAACGAAAGACCATATTCGGTGAGCTGAATAAATCGGCAATTTATTCCAACGTGCCAATACGAAGTGTCGGGCGGCCACCGCCCAATATCAGAGTCATGGATCTGATGGATTTGGGAACAATACAATAACACTTAATTAAATTTAACTCATTCAAATGCATGTGAAAGTTATCACTGTCGTGCGATGCGTTACGATATAGATTGTGCCTATTGAGCCTCCGATCTGCAGGGGCAGATCCAGGATTTTCAAAAGGGGGTGGGGGGGGGCTGTACCCATTTGGCAGTGCAAAGCCTGGCCCGTGATTTTTGAGTTGAAAAAATGTCTACAAGGACTAAATTCATACTAGTACTGTAAATTACGATATCAAACCTGAACTGTTTTTGTTCTCTTTCCCGCAAGAATATATGGAGGTGCGCCCCCCGCTGGATCTGCGCCTGATCTGGTGCTGCAAATACGTTCGTATATGTTCGGATACGATTGCTAGTTGCTACTACTGACCTCAATATGATAAGACATGGGAGGATATCCACGATTAAAACAACGATTAAAACCACGAGACCGAGAACATAGCATAAGTGAAATTGCGACTTCCAAATCAAGACAAGGCTTGACACTTTATGGTGCTTATCAATGTATTCGTTTCCATTTACATTAGATTGGAATCGGGTTTCTTTAGAAATTTGTTCCTGGCATTTGATAATATAGATAAAGAACGAATGGTTGTCTTTGTTTTGTGAAAAGGTGCAAAAGTTATCGCGTAATTACAGCGGAGTGATTTAAGTCGCTTGTGTCCGGTTCTTTGGCCGCAGCTCACTAAAGTGCCTGGGTAATCGCTTAAAGTTGCCAAGTCTCTAACTCAATATCATCCAAAGTCTTCGACATTAAAAACACCAATTATTCGTCAGTTTAAATCAACATTGATGTTGTGATCTTACCGAGAAAAGATGAGCATCTGGTATCTATAATAATATTTAAGACAAAATAAACATGTACCATAATGCGTTTCAACGCCATTTGTAACAAGGGACTCGAAAAACGTGGCTAGAGATATTCCAAAAGTCATGTCAAACAGTGCCGTCATATTCTTAGGAGAGCAAGTGAAATAAATACCATCGGTGTAGACTGGAATACCCAGACGCTAGAGATTGTCATTCGATTGGCGTATTTCACGGTACATAATTGATTTGAATTTAGAATAAAATCGGAAACAATTGAATGTAAAAATGATTTCTAAGATTCAGCTCTCTAAATTATGTAAGGGTTGAGTATTTAGAGATCTGAATGAGGTTTATCGTCCTACTGTTCTGCTAGGTATTATAACGAGATCTGCAAATATTTCAAAATCCATTCACCGTCGAGATTTCGGAAAGTTTCTTAAAGTTTGCCATCACATCGAACATAATCCCAATTATACAAACTTTTAACTGCTGTGTTGTTCTCCGTATTGTTATTTTAGGGTCTTCCTCAAATCTGAATATTTATTCAATAAACTTCGCATAAAACAACTTCTTTTTGGGGGATTCTGTTCAATAGAGCGCGCAGTATCATAAAGCCTGGGCCCTGTCCTTGACAGGTGGGCCTAAGCTCATTAAAAAAAGTGGGCCTACGAAAAAGAGAAACGAAAAAAAGAGAAAGAAAAAAAGTGGGCCTAAGCCTATAAAGAAAAAAGAAAAACGAAAAAAAGAGAGAGAAAAAAAGTAAAGAGAAAGAAATTAGAGGGGAGGAAAGAGAAGAAAGAGGGAGGGATAGTGCTATTAGGTCATTCAAAATTTTTCTGGGGGAGAACTCCTCAAGACTTCCCATCGGGCGCTCGCGCGCCTTCGGTGCGCTCGTGACACGCCTTCAGCGTGTACTTGTGTTGGCCTTGGTCAGAAGTCTGACAGGCGGTCCTTCGGCACACCAGTCCGGCACTGAGTAGTAGGGTCGCCTGTCCAACATCGTGGGTTTTCTACGGGTCCTCCGGTTCCCGCCCACTGCTAAAGACCCTTATGCACAAGCTAATTATTGGCCTAGTTTGTGTTGAGCGGACGTTAAACCCAATTTCACTCTCTGGTAAATATATATGGTTATTAAATTATCAGAATACACGATAAAAAAATCTTTTTTTTTTTCTTAATAACTTTTAAAATTGTAAATACGGCGTGTGAAATGTTATCGTTGTGTCACAGGGGGCGTATGATTCTGTCATCGATATTTTTTCTAAATGGAATTAGATGATCTACTTCATTTAGTTTATGTAATATAGACTGTCGTTTCAATCTGTTTTTCCTATTTTAACCGTACTTGATGGACCTCCATTACATCAGTTTAAACCATAGTTGGTTACAATGTGTATGTGCAGAATATCCCACCAAAACCAAGGCCACTCAACTCGTTACAAGGTTTATGTGTTTTTAAATCAACACCCAAAATAAATTTTATCTCTGGTTGTTGCCCTCTGTTGGGTTAATGTCTGTTTCTGCAATGTACTTTCCTAGTTTTCATAGACAATCTGGTACAGCTATGTAACGAAAGCTTTCCAAATAATTGGGGGGAGGGGGTGTTAACGTCTACGCGACACAAACTACGACATTTCGGAACTAATGTATGGTTCAACTTTAGCATGAGAGGGGGCGGGGGAGAAAACTCACGGGGTTGGACAGACGACCCTACTTTTTGTCACGTACAAACGGGGAATTGATACCACGCCACTTGACTCAATGCGGCTGTGGTTTCGATCCTAGGTGTGAGCGTATGTGGCATGGAGATAGGAACACCTTCTCAACCTCGTGGGTTTCCTCCGGGTACTCCGATTTCCTCCCACTGCCAAAGACCCCTACCCCCTACGCGCAAGCGAATTATTGAAATAAAATTAAACTATATGTTAGTCCCGAAATGACCTAATTCGTGTCGAGTGGACGTTAAACCCTCTCTCTCTCTCTCTCTCTCTCTCTCCCTCCTCTTCTCCCGCCCACGCTACTTGTCCCCATGACAGACCTTGTGCTCTAAAGCGTTATACCATTCGACCAATGAACATTCCGGCACTGTCCATCATAACCACTGTTTTGAATATTATACAGTTACATCAGTGTGGTCAAATTTGGGACAAATCTTTCCAGCCACTGCTGAGAAATACACACGATGGGATTTCAATGTGCCAATGTTACAAATTGTTTAGTGGTTTTAAAATGCCTTTGCTCTGAATATTCGGTATTTGGCGAATCAAAGGGCTATCTTTAATAAAATATGATACTAGCCGAAATTAGTTACATTAATTTCCTTGGTAAGATTGCCATTGTGTATCTAATTTGAGTGACGTCATAATGTGAATTTATTAAGTATCAATTTTCACAAATTTTCTAACTGTAATAATACATCTTTATTTTGAATGACGTTATAACACAAGGGCCAATTTCATAAAATGCTTTAACTGTCAGTATCCAGATGACGTAGGAGTGTAATTACACCAAGAAATAGAAAATGGCCACCGTTACATTACAATAATTGTTTTATTGACATACGTTTGTAATTTTAGAGGTGGACGTGTTTAGTTGATCGGAATTCACTTTTCTAAGTTGAAACGTGACGAGATCTATAATAAACCGTAATCCAGTCAAATATCCAGAAAGCTAGTAAAGTAATTATTTTCATGGCGTTCTTCCAATTTTCAAATATGTCATGAAATAATTGTTGGCCAGTGAATAGTAAACCGAACTTGCTAGAAAAACATTGGTCTGGAGGATGTCTGGAATCTGTATAAAAGTCTTTGCTAGAAATCGAAACATTCGGAAAAAAATAATAATCTTGGCATTAAATTAAATAGTATTAATATCAGATGGACGGAAGGACAAATTAATGTTCGTATTGAAATTGGAGTTATGTGTCATTTCTCAAAACTACCACTGAAGTGGCCGGATGAATTTAACGGGACTATCGAGGACGCCCATTGTTGCAAAACTAATTTAAACCACACTCGGGTCTAACACAGTAATTAAAATACAAAATCCATTAGACGAATTCGATCAATCGTGTTACAACAATCGAACTCACCAATTGGAAGAAAAAACGCTATATATATATAAAAACGGAAATTCGCAAAATCTCCTACGGACAGTGGCGTGTAGGCCTATACGTTTGGTGGTGCTCGCCGCCGACTCCTTGATTGTATTGCCTCTCTCCAACCTTTTCTCCGGGTATTCCGGTTCCCCATCCCCACTGCTAAAGACCCCCAAGCGCAAGCGAATAATTGAAACCATATGTTAGTCCCGAAATGACCTAGTTTGTGTCGAGTGGACGTTAAACCCCACTTAGGCTGTCTGTCCACAATTAGCGCCGCTTGAGAACAGACACTCAGCGAGTTGACCACCATTTTAAGTTTTTAGGAGTATTTATTCTGTTTTTATTTAAAGTTGCAATTTCAAATTTTTAAGTTATATTTTTAAAATGTATTAAAATAAAGCCTTAAAATAGATGATATCTATAAACAGTCCTTCTTTGTTAAAGAATAATCCTATAATTCACTATTGCCGGTTGAGAAATTGGCAAAAATGTCATTTTGAACTTTAAATTCAAACGTTCAAAGATAGCTATTGCATGGGGAGAATAGAAAAACAAGGGAGGTAATTGTGTTATTATTTCCAGTATAAGACTGGAAAATAATGCCTATGATCGTGTAATAGTGAGTTGACAATTTATTGAACAAAAGACATAGAAATAATTATGTTTTGACTTTCTTAAAAAATATGAAATTATCGCTTTAATAAAATTGAAAAAGTTTAATTGATCTTTTTGTATATGACAGGAGTGAACCGGAGTAGGACAGCATTGTAAAACAGTATTCTTATTGTTGAATATGACGGCCATTTAGGACAGAGATCTATTTGTAAGAGAGAGAGAGAGAGAGAGAGAGAGAGAGAGAGAGAGAGAGAGAGAGAGAGAAATGGGGTTTAACGTCCACTCAACACAAACTAGGTCATTTCGGGACTAACATATGTTTTTTTTTTAAAATTTATTTCAATAATTCGCTTGCGCGTAGGTTGAGAAGGCGCCCCTATCTCCATGCCACATACGCTCGCACCAGGGCTCGAAACCACAGTCGCAAGCCAGAGGTGACCGGCCAGCTAGAGGTCGAAGCGCGGCACTCTAGACCACTAGGCCATCCCCCCCCCCATCCATTTGTAAGACTATGGTCTTTGGGAAAATTGTTACAACAACTATTTGTAAGACTATGGTCTTTGGGAAAATTGTTAAAACAACTATTTTTATAAAGTCAAATTCACATGTACCTACTGCACGTGAATTAAAAGCTATACATAAAAAAACAAGAGATGTTTTGGTAAAATCTTAACCACTGTCAAAATATTCATTAAGTTCTTCCTGTTATTTGACCTATGGTTGCAAGACCATATAAGGAGTATCACATCATTTTAGTGGTGGGAAATATAAGGCTTTATTCCATATTTGGGATGGAATTTAGGGTCAAAGTTAATCTTGAGTCTGCAGAAACTGGGAGATATAAATTTGAGTGTAGACCAAGCCCCATTAGAAACTCACCCAGATATTCAAGCAGCCATTATCTGTTGAGAACAAGGGACCTACGAAGTCATTCAGCTTGGCAATAAAGTTCTTATACTTTAAATACTGTGGTATTATTTTACGATCACAAGAACACAACAAAGAAGAAGTCCCAAGAGTAGCAGTGGTACTACATATTCTCGAAGTATGAAGTAGGGGAAAAAATCCGGCAATTGTATCTTCTTACTTTTAGTTATTTCCATTCTATGTTGTGTGATATTTTTCTATTGTAAACATTATAACCAGCAATTCATGTTTCAGTTTTTATCAAGTGATAGATATAAAAGACATTAGTCTGTACCATTACATATCGTCACTTCTCACGCGTGTTCTTTTATCAAGTAAATCTAAATATACCGGCTTTAAAACAGCTGCTGCATGTGAAACTGTACGTGAAATAGACGTCTAAGGGCTGTACACACTGTTAAAATACAAACGAAATGGGACTAAGGGACTTATTTTCTGGATCAAGCGACAGTGGTGGGAAGTCGAGTTCGACTTAAGTCGGGCCAATGACCCGGTGTTCCGATTTGCTACTCGACTTGAATTATTTATTGCGACTCGAGACTCGATTCGGACTTGGCAGTGGTGGGAACTCGAGTCCGACATTGGCGCGAGTTGTGACTCGACTTGAAATATTTATTGTGACTCGAGACTCGATTCGGACTTGGCAGTGGTGAAGACTCGCGACTTGAAAGAGCTTAGAGTTCTAATCGCGGCGAGGGGGCATGCAACTAACTCTGGCCGTATTTGCCATGAATTGCTGACTCATTTGACGAACTGCTGACTTGAATAGGACTCGACTCGACTCAGTACTAAATTCAACGACTTGGGACTCGATTTATTCCCACCTCTGCCAAGCAACATGCAGTATTGAATGGCTCAATTTTAACGCTTCGCGAATGTTTGTTAATATTTTAATATTAGATCTTAATCTATTAATTTCGGTTAAAGATACATTATGGAAGATTATAAAAAAAGCTGACAGTTCTCACTATAATAGTTAAAAATTAGATAATATAAAGGGAATATGCTGAAAATTTCACTCTGAATGGAGATGTTAACGATTGATTTTTCGCCCTAGCTTATCGATTATCAATTTTTTGATTTAATCATCAACGGGCGTTGAGCAGCAGATCGGATCCAAATCCAGTGAAAATTTGACACATAAGATGGTATCGAGTGTTGATTAAGGTCTTTTCGTGTTAAAATGGCAATTTCATATTTTTTAGTTATATTTTTAAAATATATTAAACTAAAGCCCTAAAATAGATTGTATCTATAAACAGTCCTGCCTTGTTAAAGAATAATCCTATTAATCCTATAATTCATTATTGCCAGTTGAGAAATTGGCAAAAATATCATTTTCAACTTCAAATTCAAACGTTTGAAGATCGCCATTACATGGAGGTGAATGGGAAAACAAGGGAGGTAATTCAAGTAAATGTGTTATTATTTTCTGTGTCAGGGATTTTTATGCCTGTGAAATATTGCCCATGATCGTATAATAGTGAGTTGACAACCTTTTGAGCAAAAGACATAGAAATAATTATGTTTTGACTTTCTTAGAAAATATGAAATTTCCGCTTTAACAAATGTCTAACTATTGATTTATATATACATTCAAACCTGGCTGTTTAAATATATATTGCATTATTACGCTGAGAATGGTGTGTACAGCCCTTAGAAATGCATGTCTGCATGTTATGGCGCAGCAGACGTACATATAATACTCAGTTGTTAAGTATTTTGCCAGATATTGTAAATAAAGAATTCGTGTTTTGAAAAATGCATAATTAAAACAGTATTCTGTTCTTGAATATACAAGGATGAAGTTACATACAAGTGGGGTTTATAAATATAAGCAGCATGATGTTCAAATAGTTTCCCAATCTTCCATTTAAAATGATCTGGGGAGTCTTCAGCTGCTCTAGAGTTTCAAACAATAATCAGTTATTACCAGCAAACAGTTTCATGCGGCAACGTCATTGAAATGAAATGAAATGGGGTTTAACGTCCTACTCTTCTGCACCTAACCCGGGCTAATGGAAGACGGGCATAAGTCATACATTGTGCTATCAGGGAAATTTTGCTCGGGCAGCGGCGCTACGGCCTACTCTTATATCGAATTCCAACTGCTAAAGGATCTTTTACGTGCATGCCAATGTGTACACGGGACCTCGATTTTTTGTCCCATCCGAACGACTAGACAGCTGTCCGTGTCAGGCCCTCCGTTCTGCATCACTGACAAGAGAAAACCACGCCGGAAAATCGAGATGAACTTTCTCGGCCAATGCAGGGATCGAACACCCGACCTCCAGGCTAGGGAGCCAGCGCCTTACCCACTTAGCCACGTGATCCCCCGGCAACGTTATTCGTCATCCGGCGTTATTTGTTATCCGACCATTTCCAAGCTACCTTTGAACGTAAGGGGGTACGGTAAGTCAACATTGGATGTCCGACTAAAGGAGCCAATCGTTTGTCAAGCGAGTAGGATGTTGACTAGTTTGTTGGCGTGTACGATGCTGTTCTATCTCTCAATCACCTGCCTTGCATCCGCCCATTTACCTCGCACCTCCGATCGTTGGGATAAGTAAACGTGCTTTGGAGTAGCTAATGTAGCTAAGTCTCTTACTCAATATCATTCAAAGTCTTCGACATTGAAAACACGAATTATTTGTCAATTTAAATTAACACTGATGCCCTGATCTTACGAATCGTGTACCATACCGCGTTTCAGCGACATTTGTAAGAAGGGACTCGAAGAAGAAACGGTGACGCTATATCTTTATCTAGAGAGCACGCGCAATAAATAATACCGGTGTAGACGCTTTTATTTGAGAGGGAGGGAGAGAGGGGCCGGGTAACGTCCAGTCGACATACACCAGGTCATTTCGAGACTACACACGAGGTTGGACAGGCAACCCTACTCTGGGGAATCGAAAACACGCGAGTTTATTCATTGACAGGCATTATGATGCAACGCGCACGCGCTAACCATTCGGCCATCCAACCCCCCTCCCCCGTTTTATGTAAGAGACTAAAACATAGCTTTCTCTCCTGGATAGACTCGAACAACTAGGTGGGTCGACCGCAATCATTGAATAAATATGGTGTTATAGAATTGGATAGTTTATACAGGTGGCTCTGGTCCATCAATTACACGACCTTGACATTTCTTTCTCAATAGGAAATAAGTTTGAACTTTCAGGAATTTACTCACGGCACAGTTAGGTCATCGGTCTAGAGGGAGGCGATATTTTAAAGTTTGATCGGGAATATTTTCGAAGGGAGTAGAAGCTTGTACTTCTCAAGGAGAGAGAGAAAGACAGAGAGAGAGAGAGAGAGAGAGAGAGAGAGAGGGAGAGAGAAATGGGGTTTAACGTCCACTCGACACAAACTAGGTCATTTCGGGACTAGCATATGTTTTTTAAAATTTTATTTCAATAATTCGCTTACGCGTAGAGGTCTTTAGCAGTGGGAGGAAACCGGAGTACCCGGAGTAAACCATCAAGGTTGGACAGGCGACCCTACTCCTTGCCACG
Source organism: Patella depressa (assembly GCA_948474765.1). Lineage (NCBI taxonomy): Eukaryota > Metazoa > Mollusca > Gastropoda > Patellidae > Patella > Patella depressa. The sequence continues at coordinate 78,059,114 of OX419716.1, forward strand.
CACAACCGGGGATTCGAAACCACGCCAGTTGACTTAAAGGCAGGCCGTATGATAAAGCGCACGCACGCTAACCATTCGGTCACCCCCATCCCACCCCACCCCACCCCTTCCCAAAGAACTTGAGAATGCACAGAATTCTGAAATAAAATGAAATGGGGTTTAACGTCGAACAGTTCTGCTCCAACTGAGCTATTTGAGACGGGCATACTTCATAAATTGTGCTGCTCAAATTCCATTCATGATTTAATCATAAATGGATAATCGAGACGTTGCTTTTTATCGTACCGGCTTTAGTAAAGATGATCGAGGCTTGGCTGAAAATTCAATGGCAAAAATCTCGGTTCAGATTTGACGAATTTGATTGAAATTTTCAGCAAATTGCCTTTACATTATCTAGTGTTTAACTATTATAGTGAGAGCTGACAGCTCTTTATCTAATCTCCCATAATGTATCTTTAATCTAGTTGAACATATGAGGTGTGAACAGACGATTTCCTATATTTATCTTATTATATTAAACAATGAACAACGTATTTTATATATCTATCATCCACGTCTTTACTTTTATACAACTTATACACGATTCAAAACCGCAACGATCTTTTTGTGAGTAAAGCTTGTCAGGTTCTTCCAGGCCCCGGGGAAAATGCGGCCCTTGTCATCCAACCGCTATATTCTTTGTGTGATATTTATAAGAAGAAATAGCCATACATTGTTTCCGACGATTGAGAATTGCCTATGGTTGGTAGATGACCCCTTCCCCACAGTTCGTATTCTCGATTGCCAAGTACCATTGCCACGATTGAAAACGATTGACAGGCCCTTTATCATGAGTGACGTCATATTTTGTCACCGGAAACATAACATCCAAATTTGTAGAGTGCAATAAATAATCGTATAGTAGTTACAAATGCTCTTGCAAGTTAAACATTTTGCTTCCATTTCATCCTTAGTGTTGTATGAAAATTTGGGTGATCACCTATTAACGTTTAACGCAGATATGGCAAACATTGCCTAATCCACTTCATATCAAAGCCATTCGGGTAGATTAGATGACCGTCAGTGGCGCAAGATGGGGGGCCTATCAAGGCCAACTGTCTAGTCGTTCGGATGGTGCGAAAAACCGAGGTCCTGTGTATACATTGGCGTGCCCGGAAAAGATCCATTGGCAGTTGGAATTCGATATATAAGAGTAGATCATAGTGTCGCTGCCCGTGCAAAGTTTCCCTCACAGAACACTTTATGACGTAGGCTATGCTTCATTAGCCCAATCGGCCGGAGCAGAACAGTAGGACGTTAAACACCATTTCTCCACCAAAATAGGGAGCGATGTTTAAATGTTGTTATAGCGCGATTTATTCTCAATGGGAGGTTGAGGATGAGGTCAAACACCTATAGAATGGATAATTATAAACTTGTTCTCCATCTGATACATCAGACTGTTTTCACCTGGTAGTTGTTTGCCCAGGATCAAACGGTGTCGTAGAAAATATACCACCTGCTAAAGATTCCTACACGTATTAAATGTTTACATACGACCCGGTATCTTCCACTATTCTTATTCCATAATTAATCGCAGACTTATAATAATGTCGGGATTGAAGTTATATTTTTTGGCAGTTGGAATTCGATATAAGAGTAGGCAAAATGTCACTCATACCACACGGTATGGCGGAGGCGCGGATCCAGAGGGGGGGGGGCAAACAATTTTTAGCTCTAAATATTCTCGCGGGAAAGGAGAAAAAAAAAATAGTTTAGGTTGAAAATCGTTATTTACAGTACTAGTATGAAATTAGTCCTTGTGGGCATTTTCCCACTTAAAAATCACCGGCCGGGCTTCGCGCTCCAAGTGGGTCCAGCACCCCCCCAACTTTCTGAAAATCTTTGATCCGCCCCTGAGTATGCCCACCTTCAAAATTCTAGTTGGAGAAGAACAGTAACAAATTCCACGTTAATAAATATATCAGTTATGATGTCTTTATGTTTTATTTCGCAACGTGTTCATTATAAAAAACAGATTTCGGTTTCCTTGTCCCAAACTGATCGAGAGACAAATATCCCCAGTTCATTTTTCAACAAGGTATTTCTGTTGGCTAGAAACATATTATTCGTCTTGAAGTTTTATCAAAACGTCATAATTAATAGGCTGAGAAAGCTCGTAGGGATTTTTCCACGTTGTTTCCCCCTTGTCAGTGGTGTCAAGTCGTTCGGATGGGACGATAAAAAGAGGACCAGTGTATACATTAGCGCAAACGTAAAAGATCCCCCGGCAGTTGGAATTCGAGATAACAGTAGGCCATAGCGCTGCTGCCCAGGCAAAATTCCCTCATAGCGTATGCCCGTCTTCATTAGCCCAGTCGGAGCAAAACAGTAGGACGTTAAACCCAATTTCATTCCTTTCCTTTATTAATATCTAAGAGAATTTTACAACAAAAGCGTGCGTGGTGTTAATTTATGTCAACATGGTTATAGATGTCAGGACTGACATGAGTGACATGCCAATATTAATATCTACTTGTCACTTGTATACCATGGTCGGTTGTTGTCTACACACGAAACTCATTTAAACGGGATTAGAGAATGTATGTTCCACGCTCACTTCCATAATTTTAAATTCCTTTAAGCCAGCAACGTCAAAATTGTATGAAAGCCTCTGATTGTCTTGCGCATTTTTGAGACAATATTTAATTCGCCACGGCTTAAAGATACATTATGTAAGCTTTAGATAAAGAGCTGGCCGTTCTTACTATAATAGTTTAAAGATACATTTTACGGCTGATATTCCTTTTACAGCTTTAACATTTAGAATAATTTAGTTTGCAAGAGGCAAAGTGTTATAGTGTATCTTTATATTAAATTGATATCTCACTAATCTTATAAGTCTTTAACTGTTTGGGGTTTTAACGATATGTTACGTAATTATAATTGACTTGCGTTTCTTGCTGTCCATATCGTCTTCTGTTAAACATCTGTTTCCTATCTACAATTTAAGTTTTCTGATCAAATATTATTATATAATTATTTTAATTCTAAGCTTGTAAGGCCTATATCTGTTCCATATTTTACTGTGATTTTAGTCTGGTGACCAGCTCGCCCTATCCCGTTATTATGACCGTCCGTCAGTTTTGGACACCCGTTTATTAAAACTACAATTTTAATTTAAAAGAACAAATTTAATTTAAAAGTACAATTTTAATTCAAAAATACAATTTTAATTTAAAAGTACAATTTTAATTTAAAAGAACAATTATAATTATCTATTTCGACTAAAAAGCACTTCGTTAGTAGTATAAAATCTAATCTATCGAGAAACATCAAGTTTTGATCATTTTGAATACACAATGATCCCCTAGTCTTTTATCTAAGAGGATAGTCTAGAATTGAAATATTCCTTGTCCGTCCTGCACCACTGACAATGGGCAACCACGCCGAAAAATCGAGGTCCCGTGTACACTTTGGCGTGCACGTAAAAGATCCATTGACAGTTGAAATTCGATATAAGAGTAGTAGGCCGTAGTGCCGCTGTTCGGGCAAAATTTCCCTCATAGCACACTGTATGGGGTATGCCGTCTTCATTAGCCCAGTTCGGAGCAGAACAGTAGGACGTTAAACTCCAGTTCATTTCATTCAAAACAAAGATAACCCCTTCAGTGAACCAGGGGCGGATCCAGGAATTTTTGCAGGAGGGGGTTTGCCAGGTTTCTGTTACGGGAATCTGCCATCATCGTCTCTAAATTACATAGGCATACATACAAATTGAGCTTTTTAAACAGAGAAATCATTTTTATACTGATGTAGGATCACTTTGTGATGTAATTTCATTGATGCAAGGCATTATTTTTTTATGTAGCTGAGCAGGGGGGGGGGGACGCCCCCCCCCCCGGGGTCCGCGCCTGTGAACGTGACCTAAAGATCTTAATCCGACCCCGTATAAGTGTATGAAATGACCTTCGGTTCGGCAGTTGCCTGCTTTGTATCAAAAATGTCCACGCTTGTATACCTCGTGGCACTGCCATTCTATATGCGAGACATCCACTTGTTTTTAAGCGCGCGTTATTTAATTACTGTACAAGCATAATCGTATCACCAATCCGCACTCCAGGATATAATATAACGCAACCCGTCAATAAATAAATAATATTCGCGCCACACCTTCTGTTTCTGTTGGAGTAGACCACGTGACAAACGCTCGACCAATCAAATCGTTCCGTGGGCTGGTAAACTACTCACACATACAACTACGTTATTCAGTTGAAATAATAAGTAGCACATGTGTAAAGACTGAACTCTGTTATGACTGACTGACTGAATAATGTCGGCTATGAATGGATTACATGTTTTAGGCGTTCGAGTGATTTTAATAACAACTTTACTAATTCCCTTTGGTAAGTTTGAACATGTTATTTTTTTAGCCTTAGGCCTATTAGTATTAATATAGACTATTATTATGTATATTCAGTTTATTCACCGGCAGTTGTCTATTAGAATATTGACATCTTCAGTGTATTGGCCGGTACAATGAAAGATCATGAATACGTCATTCTCTATTTGTGTGTTCAATCAACAATTTTACCGTTATTAATAATTATGTCCCAATAGATAGATAACGGATAACGCTTGTGTGATAACTTTCATATTCCACTGAGAGATATCGCTTTACATGAATTCGAGTGTTCCACAAAAATGATGAAAAGGGTTTGGTTATTATTCAAATCTTCGGTTCATCTTTCCACCAGTATATCTCAACGTGTTTTAGCTACGTTCTCGTAGCTAGGTTCTTTGTAACATTATCGACTTGTGTTGGTATTATATTTTTGATATTAAAAAAGACGAGTGAGAAATTCTCTGTTACTGTTATTCATCTTGATGTCTATTCAGTTTTATTCAGCAACACAACCGGCCATTGAACAGTTGTGATGTTTTGGTTGATCTAATGCAAAGATGCAAGTTTACCCCGATTGTGTATGTAGGCTATGCGAAGCTTTTCATTCATTTGACAGTAAGACGAGAAATACATTCAGCAACAGCGCTTTTTTTTTACAAGATTTGAATTTTACCGTGTCATGATCGGATAGCCTATATAAAAGAAACTGCGTGGCTAGATATAAACACATCAGTAAATTTATTCTCAACGTTTTTAGCTACGTTCTAATATCATGCATACACTCGTCGTCTGCATTTCCTATACTCAAGCCTGAGGGGTATGAACTCGAGTAGAGGAAAATAAATATTATATTACGTAGCCTACAGGTTGGATCCTGTGTTATTGTCAGAAGATGTCAATGATTTATGACCGATATGACAAATTAATGAAAAGTTTATGTTTTTGAACTGTCACTCAATGACGTCTGTTTTTATGGTTTTAAAAAGTGGGAGGGAGCTTCCATGGTGAAAAAACGTTTTGTCATTGAGAGAGAGACAGAGAAAGAGAGAGAGAGAGAGAGAGAGAGAGGGTGTGTGACAAACTAGGTCATCTCGGGACTAACATATATGACTCAACCTTATTTCAATAATGTGTTTGCATGTAGGGGTCTTTAGCAGTGGCCGGGGGAAACCCGATCTGGACAGGTGAGTCTACTCCGTGTCACGTTTAACCGGGGAATAGAAACAACGTAAGCTGACTCAATGACAGCGCACACATTGAAAGCTATACATCTCTGGGTTTGTAAAACACTGGCGTTGACATTTATTTGTTTAAAATAATATTTGACTCTTAAATTGTGAAGATGCCTCTCGAACAAAAGACATTTTGAATGACATCATTGGAGCAGAACTAAAACATGTTGTATTGTTCTTGTCATCGATTTTAAAAGCAGACGACAGTACGGTATGGTTGGCTCGTGACGATGTGCTTGCTGCCAGGCGGTATGATTCATTGGTGCTATTGAACCGAACTAGCATCATGTCGACAGCTTGTCGTCACTATAAAAAAAACAATATGACTGTATGAAGTACATGATAAAGTGGAGCTCACTTTTTTGTGTAAACAAAAGAAACTGTCTCTAGTTACCGTCTCGTCAACAGGCCACGGCCATATTGGTACTACCAAACAATCTGGGTTAAGGGACAGTTATGACTTGGATATAGTGTCACAAGATGACCCACTCCCACACACACAGAGACACAAAGTCACACTCTCCCAGTCTCTGTCTCTGTTACAGAGGAGAAAGGCACCATGTCCTCTCATCTTTTTGTCTCATTCTCGCTACCAGATAGATGCGTGTGTTTCCGTTATATCGGGTTATATCGGCCAGGACATTTATTAACAGAACAAGACCATAATGAAGCCTCGATGCCATCGGAGGACTCTCATTTTAAGTAGATTATAAATTTGCAGTGGGGCGTCGAACGCTTCCATATCACCCTTTCCTCAATGCCCGATTTTTTTGTGTGAATCTTCAAAAATATCATATTGTAATTTTAGATTCAATTTAGTATACATGTAGTTATATTGTTTCAATGGAATATAGTAGAACTGGAATAAACAGGTCACTAAGCGACGATTCGACAAGGTTTCTCTAGTCGTCTGGGCGAGGTTTCGACTAGGCTTCTCTAGTCAGTTGAGTGACGTTTCGACCAGGCTTCTCTTGTCATTGCTTGATAATGAGTAGAGAAGCCTGGTCGAAACGTCGCTCGGTAATAAGCAGTAATTGTACTCCATAGAATTGTGACTTGTATATTACAACAGTTATTTAATTCTTACATCTGAAAAAAAAAGAATAAAGAACCAAAGAATCCCTCAAAAATCCAGCCTCGTGGGTTCTCTCCGATTACACCAGTTTCCTCCCACTGCTAAAGACCCCTACGCGCAAGCGAATTATTGAAATAAAATTAAACCATATGTTAGTCCCGAAATGACCTAGTTTGTGTCGAGTGTACGTTAAACCCCATTTCTCTCTCTCTATCCTCTAAAAACCAAGCGATTCACCCTATAATGGGCCAATTGCCTGTAGCTATGAGTCGCTGAGGATGTTAATTAAGGGTACAAAAGGTCATACAATTTAAGTTCATAGAATGACAAAGCAAGTATATTTTTGTGTTTTAATCAGCCACGCTTGAATGAATATGGCTGTATACGTCACGACTATTTCTATCTGGAACTAAGAATAATATATGTACACGAATTTTAAAACCCCATTACCACCAAGGAAATGTAAAAATGGAAATATTTTTGTTCAACAAAAGTTTCTTTTGACAAATGGGATGTCATCGAATCCTGATGAATTATGAGTATGGTAAATAGTTATTAAATTCGGGATGGTCGTATCTCTAATATCAAAGGGTAAACAGTAGGAAATAGAAATGAAATGAAATGGGGTTTAACGTCCTACTGTTCTGGGCTAATGAAGACGGGCATACGCCATACAGCGTGCTATTTTACCGGGCAACAACGCTACGACCTTCTCTTATATCATGGGTTTTCTCCGGGTACTCCGGTTTCCCCCCACTGCTAAAAACCCCTACTTGCAAGGGAATTTAATGAAATAAAATTAAACTATATATTAGTCCCGGAATGACCTAGTTTGTGTTGAGTGGACGTTAAACCCCATTTCTCTCTCTATATATATATATATCGAATTGCAACTGCCAAGGGATCTTTTACCTCGGTTTATCGTACCATCCGAACGACTAGACAGCTGTTGTAAAATTTGAAGATTTGTGTCTCATTCATTACTTATTTGACTTAAAAGATAAACCATTGTCTGGGGTCACGAGGTCTTTAACGGCCCTGGGTGTTTTACCCCAATTAGTGTAGATTTCTAAGATTTGTGCTGCCCTTCCTCAATACACGAGATTTAACATATGATATCAATACTTTGGGTCAATCTATAGCTATCCACCCATTTACAGATGTAGCTGCTGTAGGGTGTTATATACGTGTAAGAACTGTGGTCTAAATGTGAAATATGATTTATATTATATTACAGAAATAAACAGACTAGGTAGGACTAGGGCCGCGTGTCCAGCCTCGTGGGTCCTCCGGTTTCCTCCCAATGCTAAAGACCCCTACGCACAAGCGAATTATTGAAATAAAATTGAACAATATGTTAGTCCCAAAATGACCTATTTTGTGTAGAGTAGACGTTAAATCCCATTCTCTCCCTCTCTCTTTAGGAGCCCACGAGCCTACCTTACTCGCAGACTCCTTCTCCGCCCCACCCTGGAGTGATAACACACCTTTAATGCATCATTACACATTCTACTTATATCAGAATCATCGGTTCCACGTCAGTCTCGGGGAATATTTCCTTTAATGATTCAAATATTGACTCATTAAAACAAGGAATGACTGTGAAAGCGTTGTTCTAATTAGACATGAAAATAAATGAAGTTGTTAACCATTAGTCATTGACTGTTTGTCATATTATTGATTTGTCACATATCTGTAACGTTGTTAGTCATTCATCTATATATATTATTATAGTGTGATTGATTTGCTTCTAACTATTTACCTGTTTCAACACAGTTTGACCTATTTGGGTTTATCTAAAAGCGACAATAAACCAGATAAGAGAATAGAATTAGCCCAGTCGTCAAAAATATACAATTTTAGAGAATGAGAGAGAGGGAGAGAGAGAGGGAGAGAGAGAGCCAGAGAGAGAGAGAGAGAGAGAGGGTCACACAGAGAAAGAGAGAGAAACAGACACACACAGACACACACAGACACACACAGACACAAACACACAAACTAGGCCATTTCGTGATTAACACATGGTTCAGTTTTATTTCAATAATTCGCTTGCACGTAGGGGTCTTTAGCAGTGGGAGGAAACTGGAGTATACGGCGAAAACCCATGATGTTGGACAGGCGACCGTCCCTCTCTCTATCTCCCTCTCTCTATCGCTCTTTTTAAACGTGTGACATTAATAATATGATTCAGTCATAGATTATTCTGACTCATTTAAAATATAGGAATATAGCACTAATCGATACATAACTATTAAGTGGTCTGGTACCTGTTTATATTTATTATTATTTATTAGCTTCATATCAGTGATGTGGGTGGGTCTTATATACTCTCGTAAGATACAGGATATAAGGACTATTTATGTGGTCTGATTCCTGTTTTATTTAGTATTCGTTATCAAGTGTGATATAGTATGATTGATTTACTATTAAATATTTTATACGTAGGCAATTGAGGTTAGCGAATGGGTCTAAGAGCGATGTATTAAGTTGGAGTCGTGGTGGACCAGCGAGTATGACGTTGGTTCGCTAACTTGGTGGTTCCATGTTCGGTCCCTTTGAAGACCGAGAAAGTTCATCGGGATTTTGCCGAACTGGTTACCCCTTGTCAGTTGTACTGCGCGGAATGCCTTATAAAGAACTTTGTCTAGTTGTTCGGATGGTATGATAAACCCAAGTCCCTTGTACATTGACAGTTGAAATTAGTTGCTGTCTGGCATTCGAAATATGTATGGCATATGCTCATCTTTATTAGTAGCCCATGGGGAGAGGGGGGCTGCCTAGTGGTCTAGAGTGCCGCGCTTCGACTTCTAGCTGACCGGTCACCTCTGGCTTGCGGCTGTGGTTTCGATCCCGAGTGTGAGCGTATGTGGCATGGAGATAGGGGCGCCTTCTCAATCTCGTGGGTTTCCTCCAGGCACTCCGGTTTCATCCCAATGCTAAAGACCCCTACGCGCAAGCGAATTGTTGACATATGTTAGTCCCCATGTTAAACCCCATTTCTCCCCCCCCCTCTCTCTCTCATTAGCCCTGTCGACGCTCTACTAGTTTATATTAAGTATTCTGATATCTTTTTTAGGTGTTATTCATTCATCAGTTATAAAGCATGATTGATTAACCGTTAAATATGTTAAACGTTAAGGACGATAAACAGCTTGCCCTAGATTTTTAGGCAAGCATATCGTAACACACCGGAATGTCGGGGAAATGGCTTCAATGAATGATACAGAATGTGATGTAACACAAGTGTTTGTGTCAACACATTCTGTAAATATGTTTCAGGCCAAAACTATTTAATTGTTTAGACTCTTGCAAAAAACGCCCCTTTTTCTCAAATAGAGAGTATTCAGATGATCTTAAAACAGCAGTGGTGGTTATGATATTCTTTAGTGACATTTAATAACTGGGTAGTTTATTGAACTTTTTCACCCAATAACACATTCTACACTAGATGTAGCCGTGCGGATGAGACGAAAAACCGGGGCCCCGTGTACACATTGGCGTGCACGTAAAAGATCACTTGACAGTTGGAATTCAATATAAGAGTAGGTCGTAGTGCCGCTGTCCGGGCAAAATTCACCTCATAGCACACTGTATCGCGTGTCCGTCTTCATTAGCCCTGTCGGAGCAGTAGGACGTTAAACCCTATTTCATTTCATTTTTACAGTACATATCGCTTGTGTGACAAATATTCTGAACACAGGCTTTTGTAGCGCGGTTCTTACGCAAGACCCGAAGTGACCTGGGGCCTATTTCACAAAATTTTAACTAAGATAAGATCTGAATTTTAGTTATTTGATTGGACAATATTAGATTGATTTTAGTTCTTAGCCAATCAAAATTGAAGTATCTGCTAAAATTAGGATTTTATCTTTAGTTAAAATTTCGTGAAACAGGGCCCAGGTTCGTGTGTAGTGGACGTTAAATCCAACTTATGTCGAGTGGACGTTAAACCCAATTTCTCTCTCGCCCTCTATATATATATATATATACACACATGTAACATGCCATCTATTTCTGGAATAAAAATTTATACAAATATTTCAAATTCTACATATTTAGAATATTAGAGTACAGAGTAATTGTTATGCTGTGCTGTCAAACCAAATGACATAACAATGAACCACTCCCAGGTATCCGATTTAATACAACTGTCAATATTGACCCAGCATCCATAGATCGAGTGGATATTTTACTCAAATAAAAGCCGACATAAGGCGACCTTTAGTTATCCATTTCTTGTCATGAGAGCATGCTAACAAAATATATCACAATCGATCTTAAAGGGCAATCATGTTCGAATAAAATAGGGTTTTACGATCTACATGTAGGCCTATTATGTTAGTGAAGACGGTATTGTCGTAGGAGCCATTTTCGGTGAATCGTGTATGTTTTCGGCAATGTATTTTGAGGCACAAACATCAGATAATGAGACCGTATATCATAGAAATAAAATTGTATAATTTTAGAGCAAATTGCCCCCATCCACAACTTTAGACCTCCTGATTAGGTTAGGTCTAAAAGCCAAGGCTTATTGCAGATTGCGTCATAGGTCACGCGGTTTTTTGCAAGTGTGTCTAATGCAATTAAAGAATGTTCAGTGTTTACATGATTTCCCATTTCTTACAATTTATAACTGTCCCACATCTTAAACTTTTAGACCCTCGTAAGAATATTATTTGACTTTGTTTATAACGGTCAATATAGATGAGTTGTATAATAAGGTCAAAAACAGGAAATGCTGTCAAATAAAACGTATAAGAATATAAGGGGGGGATGAATGGTTAGCGCGTGTGCGTTGTAACATAAGGTCTGTCAATGTCATTGAGTCAACTGGCATGTTCCAATCCTCCGGTTGTACGTGACAAGGAGTAGGGTCGCATGTCCAACCTCGTGGGTTTTCTCCGGGTCCTCCCTCTGCTAAAGACCCGTACGAATTAAAATTAAATCATATGATAGTCCCGAAATGACCTAGTTTGTGTCGAGTGGACGCTAAACCTCTTGCTCTCTTTCTCACTCTCTCGAGTCCAACTCCGCATCGTCATCATAATAAAGCGTCACACTCCTAGATCAGTTTAATGAATACTATCAGTGAAAATTTCATCTAATAAAACGGTTCTGAAAGATACGTTTTTATGTTTCAACATAAAAGAAATATGTCTAGGACTGGTGCCGTCAAGAACCCAACTTGATAGCACATCTCTAGCATAACTAATATTCCAGACAATGCAAAATATTTAAAATTATAAGACTGCTGCTGATTGCTCGATATCGTTCACATGCCTTGAATTTTAACTTTCTCTTTTAATATAACCTATCTTTACATTTCTTTTGGTGTTAATTTTATCTTTAAAGAAAAACTTCTTTTTAAAAAGAAAAAAAAAAGTAAAACTCATCTTTACGTTTCTTTCTGTACCGAACCGGAATTCATAGTTGGTCTGACATTATGAATGTTCTAATTCGCCATTTTTAGCATTCATTAGATAAGACGGGTGCCCTGATAGTCTTAATATGGTATGCATTTAATTTTTCTCTTCAGAGAGAAGAAAAAAAAATCTCTTTTGAGAAAATGAAATCTGCATGTGTATATCATAGACTCAAATCGTGAAATCAAATACCCCTAAATCTCACTAAAACCATTTAAATGTCTTTTTAAATATCTTCCACATTTCCAAGACATTTTGCTTTAATTAAATAATTTACGATTTCTAAAAGTAACATTGGGGAAAAAAATCAAGAAAAATTTAAAAAATACCCCATTTTATTTTATCTTGCAGTCGAATACTATAAATATCGAGTGGAAAATTATAAAAACAAGACAAAACACAAAATTCGTGTAGTTGGCTAAGTTTGCACTTTAATAGTAGTCTAAATTCGTTGATATTGTTAATTGTTTTAGATTAGGAATCCATTAAATTGTAAAATTAATAATCCATTATAGTGTAAATTTAGTAATTCATTAAATTGTAAAATTAATATGGTATGCATTTAATTTTTCTCTTCAGAGAGAAGAAAAAAAAATCTCTTTTGAGATTTATAGTGTAAATTTAGTAATTCATTAAATTGTAAAATTAATAATCCATTATAATGTAAATTTAGTAATCAATTATATTGTAAAATTAATAATCCATTATTTTGCTACATTAGTAATCCATTATATTGTAAAAAATTATCGTAGCTGTTTGTCCCTTGTCCAAAAACAAACAAGTTGCCTGACAATTAAACGTCATTCATCCCGGAGTCGAACTGAAACTGTACTAATAGATTCTTTTTCGTTTCTTACACAAGCAGTTCAAACTACCACACGTTCCTTGTCTTTACACTCAAAATTTGCTATTTCTAGTTACCTACTCTCTCTCTCTCTCTCTCTCTCTCTCTCTCTCTCTCAAAACTATTCCAAAGACAATCTAAAATCTTATATTTTTTTTCTATCACGATGACATGTACATTCCTGAATATTCTCAAGTCATATTGAGATTGAACAGATAGAAATTTATCTCAATATAAAATTATTTAAGTTTTATAAATATAGAGTGATGTGTATACTCCACAAGATAAAAAGGATGTTTCTGTCTCATAAAACGTGATATATTTAACGTTTCTTATACTTATCTACTTTTACAGAAATATTATCCATTCACACGACGAGCTCATATTACGTGATTTATCAAGTTTCAAACATGTTTTATGATACCACTTCTACATGTAGTTTATTTGGAAAGTCCAATAATCTCCTGTACCCAAAATAAGGAGTTGAAAGTACATTATATAAGTTTAATCGTTTTGTTTTGTTTTCCCAAACCATAGGCACTTTCTCTGGGAATGGTTTGTTTGCCCTTCAATGGATATGCTCTAAGTGGCATAGGATGAGATCGATTAACCATACATCATGCAAGCGCTATATCTGCCAATTACAAGTCTTTCTTTAGGCCTGAAATGTTTTCTAAATTATCAATTAGACATTAATTAACTCTCGATGTCCAGGATAGCCTTCGAAGTTGACTGGATTAGATTCCTATATGCTGCTTAACGGCCATTGATACTTAAATTTAAAACTTGGATAATTGAGACTATGCTGTTTACATTAATGATGTTAGTTATGATGACCTTGGCTAGGCGAAAATTTCACCCGCTTGCTTCGTTCTTGGCTCATAGTGGTCAATTTGACTGAAATTTTCATCAAATTACCTTTACACTCTCTAGTTTTTAACTATTATAGTGAGAACTGCCAACTCTTTATCTTATCAATCATAATGTATCACTAGACCTGCATGCAGGAATGACGGGTTTCACTGTTGCCAAGTTACTCTTAAGCATGTCACTTCCGGTGCCAAGTTACCCTTGAACATATGTCACTTCCGGTACCAGCGAAACCACTAAACAGGTTTCCAAATTAACATTGCACACAAATAAAATGGACGCAGAATCAACAAAATCCAGCAATATCAATTCATTTTATACATTTGTTACTTGTAAATGATCTTGACAAAATTAAATTACTCCCGGTGTTAATGCAAATGTTCAATTAGTTTTATGAAATCAGAAATGGCATACGATATCATGTAGTGAAAATTTTATGTAAATCGAATAATAATTGCCACTTTTAAAGACCAAAAAACTTGAAAAGTGACTTGTAGAAAATCGGCTATTTCTCGGCAACCGTACAAGTTAGAAACGATTTTGTGGTATCTGTATGATCGTATGGGTTCATTCTATTTGTCGATTGGCATCAAATACCATAATTTGAAAAAGATTTCAAAACAGGCTCATTTGAATAAAATATCTGTTTTGGAGGCTAAAAATACAGTTTTTGCCAAAATGACGTTACTTCCGGTGATAATGAAAATCTTAAATTACTTGTATGAAATCCCAAATGGCATTAGGTATAACATGGTGTGACGTTTATGAAAATCGAATAATAATTGACACTTTTATGGCCCCGAAACCTTCAAAAGTGACCTGTAGAAAACCGTCTATTTCTCGGCAACCGAACAAGTTAGAAACCATTTTAAGATATCTATATGACCATATGAGTTTTGTTTATATGTGAATTTAAACCAAAAGTTAAAATTATAAATACATATTAAGTTATTCTTGGTTGAATAAAACATTGATTTAAAAAAGTTTAAAATGCATTTTTTGACCAAATGATGTCACTTCCGGTGTCAATTTTAAATTGTAATCAACTTGATATGACGCTACGTGCTTTTTGAATCAAATGATGTCACTTTTATAAAAATCCAATCATAATTGACTATTTTACAGGCAAAATAACGAAAACAGTGACTTGTACAGAACTGCCCATTTCTTGGTAACTGCTTATATTACAAACGAATTTTAACATACATTTTCTTCGTATGGATTATAGCTACAAGTTTATAAAAGTTACGAAGAAATATTTTAAAATCTGAAAAGCCTGAATAGGTTGTAAATAGGCCAATTTTACACCATTTTTAGCCTCTTAATCGAATTTGCTCGAAAATGAAATCGAAATTAAAAAAACTGCTTCCTACATTTTTTGCGCCTTGAAAGGGCACACTCTTTGAGTCAAATAATTTTTCCAAAAAATAATATTTGTTTTCGAAGAAGGAAAATAACTGTCAAAATTGTAGTTTTTGGTAAAATTATGCCACTTCCGGTGCCGACAGATAACACTTTCGGTAATAAAAAAAATGACAATTGATACAACGAAGCATATGAACTTTGTTTTATACAAATCGAACAATAAAAAATTAATCTAGGACTGAAAGACTGAATTAGCCAATGGCGGCCAAGGTAAATTACTGAGACAAAATTTTTTAACATTTTTGCACTAGTCAGATGACTCTTTAATTCTGTGCATAATACGACTAAAAAATATTCATAAATAAAAAAGTTTTTTGTAAAATTTTAAATTTTCGAAATTTGGCGCCTAATATCTTCGAAGATTTGCCGAAAATCAAAAATCGAAAGTAGCGTAGCTATGTGCCCTGTCTCAGGCTATGCCAAAATGTATCGAAAGTTAAAATCCCATGATTATTGTTAAAATTACTGCAATATTTTCAAAAACGATAACTTCGGTGATTTCGGACTTTTCGCATTGTCGCAGAACGTTCAAAATAGCTTTATCCTCTAAGTCACACCCACTTTCCCAGTAAAACCGAAGAAATCGTAACGATGTGACACGTAGTTGCTGAGATCTATTCAAATTGGAATCTGAATAATAATAATAATAATAATAATAACTAGACCTGCAAGCAGCGCTGAACCGGCTTTCAGGAATCATACAGGAAGTTTATTATACCATAGCCGACCCATTGAGCTACCAAACTATACTTTAGTTGTTTTGCTTCAGTGACACCCTCTATCATATGTAAAAGTAATATTTGCTGGCGAAAAGACCGGTCAAAATTGTAAATTATGGCAAAATTACGTCACTTCCGGTACCGAAAGAAATTTTTATAGGTGAAAAATAAGTCGAAAATTCGCAACACACACAATACAAACTTTGTTTTATACATATCGGGCAATAAATAATTAACCTATAACCCATAAACTGAAATTAAGAAGGTAAAAAACTTAAAAGTGACCCTCGGAAAATTGGTTATTATTCGACAAGGGAACATGCTAGAAGCCTTTTCTTGATATCAATATGATGGTATTGATTCAATCTTACTGCCCATTAGAGCCAGACGTTATAAAGTTAAACGAATAATGAGTATAAATCACTTCAAAAAAATGTTTGTTTTGAAGGCTAAAAATACGTTTTTTGCAAAAATTACATTACTTCCGGTGATATTGAAAATGTTAACTTGGTTCATAGAAGTCATAAATGGCATAAGGCATCAAGTGGTAAAAAAATTATAAAAATCGAATAATAATTGACACTTTTATAGACCAAAAACCTTGAAAAGTGACTTATAGAAGATCGCCTATTTCTCTGTAACCGTACAGGTTAGAAACCATTTTGTGGTATCTGTATGGTCGTATGGCTTCATTCTATTCGTTGATGGGAATAAAATATCATAATTTTAAAAACATTATAAGGGAGACTGATTTGAATAAAATATTAGTTTTTTAGGTTAAAAATACAGTTTTTGCCCAAATGACGTCATTTCCGGTCACAGTGAAAATGTAAAATTGGCTTGACCTAGACCAAATTGGCATTAGACATCAAATGGAAAAAAAATATTGCAAATCGAATAATAATTCACTCTTGTATAGGCAAAATAACGTGAAAAGTGATGCATGCAAAATTGCATATTTCTCGACAACTGCTCATATTACAAAATAATTTTCGCATACATTCTCTTCGTCTGGATTATTGCTACGAGTTTATGAAAATTACAAATAAATATTTAAAAATATGAAGACGCTGAATGAATTGTAAATAGCTGAATTTTACACTTTATTTTACATTTTATTCGAAATTGCCCGAAAATGAAATTGAAATTTAAAAATATGAGCTAAGGATTTTGTGCACCTTCGCAGGGTGCATCCTTTTAGTTATATCAGTTTTGAAAAAAAATAATATTTTCTTTCAAAAAGTGGTACCGAACTGTCAAAATTGTAGTTTTTGTTAATATTATGTCACTTCCGTTGCCGACAGAAAAATTTCACCGTAACATAAAAAATAACAATTGGGACCACGGAGCATATGAACTTTGTTTTATACAAATCGAACAATAAATAATTTTTCTGGGTACGAAAAACTAAATTCGCCGATGGCGGCTAACGCAAATTACCAAGACAATTTTTTTTCTCATTTCTGCTCAAGTAGGATGATATTTTAACCCAGTGTAAAATATCACCAAAAAATATTCATAAATAAAAAAGATTTTCGTAAAAAAAATATTTTTTTTCAAAATATCGGACATTTTTCCGACTACTTCCAGTTTTACGATCGTTGTTGTGATAGCTTTACGAAGTTCTTTGGATACTTAACTTTCTGTACCAGAAGTGTCAGAAACATCCATTGAGCAGTTTTGGAAAAAAAGATAAATAAAAGAGCGTTTACAAAAATTTAACGATTTTTCAATTTTTTTCAAAGTTTGATGCCATTTTTGGACCACCTATATTATTTCAATGCTTTTCATGTTGGATTTACTATATAGACAACCGATGGGACTTTGAGTTAGAAAAGTTTAAGAAAAATCTGCGGCGTCGTTTTCGAGAAAAGGGCGTCTCAGAATGTTAAAAAATCGGAAAATACTAGATTTTTGGCATACAATAATTTATTTCCTTACCATCGATATCGTATTATTTAGATACCATATGATGGTCCATTAATAGGGCTATCCAACGACACTTTAGTTCTTTTGGTCCGCTATTACCTAAGGGAGAAATCAAGTTTTTCGCAAGTGAGACAATGTTTTTAACCTTTTTTTTCATTTTTTGAATACTTCCGGCATGGTTATTATTGTCGGAATTGTTTTATAGCCGGTTTGAGCACTAAAATAGCCAGAGGGCTCTTTAATGATATATTACATTATCTGATCAGATAAAATGCCCCTGAGAAATCCTGTGTTCAAAAGTGCCAAAAATGAAAAAAATTTAAAATATCGAAAATTAAATTTCAATAATTACATACATATTATACATCGTTAGAATCGTAATTAGGTCAGCTATCTGAATATACAACCTTTTTTAAAAAATCTCTTCAAATAAAAAAATAGTAGAGCATTTTCCAAAATTTCACGATTTTTCGACTTTTTTCGATTTTCAGTCCGTTATTTCACCTATTCCAGATATTTCAAAGGCTTATTGGGTGGTTTCATGCAAATTAAATCCAAAAGGACTCTCGATAGAAAAAATTTAAAAAAAAGTTGCGGTTAAGTTTTCGAGATATAGGCGTCCAAAAACGCTCCAAATCAGAAAATACTTGATTTTCAGCGTGCCATATTTTGCTGCCTGGTCATAGTATCCGTATGAATTGGGTATCATACGATAGTACAATCCTAGTGCAATCCAATGGTACCCTAATTTCTTTAATCCATTGATATCGGGCGGAGAATTCGCGTTTTTCCCCAAAATATCCATTTTTTGCATTTTTTTCAAAATATTGCACATTATTTCGACCACTTCCGGTTAAAGGATTCTTGTCGAAATTGCTTTATCAGTTGGTATTGGACTATAACTTCATGTTCCGTAAGTTTCAGAAACATCATTTTGGTTGTAAAACGACACCACAGCTCACAAAATGGGAAGAAAATTCGAAAAAAATCGAAAAATTTAGGGCGATAACTCTGAATGAAACTTATATTACTGGAATCGGATTGATGTCAGGTATCCAAAAATATAGGTCAAATTTGCAAATTTTGAAAAATAACAAAAAATGTCTCGTAGGCGACGTGTTTTGAATTTTCGAACGATAGAAGTCAGCGACGAAGTTTCGAAATTGCGAAATGTGAGATTGCTATTGTCTTGGAAATGTCTCAGGCTTTCCAAAAATGTGATTTGTTTGAATATAGGTAGAGAATTGACGAAACCACGACCGATTTTTAATTTTTTACAAACGTTCAAAATTGGACCACTTCCGGTCTGCGCAGAAGTTCAAAAATTGCTTTATTGAGTAGCCACCACATGGTTTCCCGTTAGAAAGATGAACCGCAGATCGGTATCTCTTTTCGATCATAGAGAAATAGGCTCCGGCGGTAAATAATAATAATAAAAAAAAAAATAATAATTTTAGTAATCTCAATAGGCTTTCAGACGAAAGTCTGAAAGCCTAACTAGACCTGCAAGCAGCACTGAACCGGCTTTCAGGAATCATACAGGAAGTTTCTTATACCATAGCCGATCCATTGAGCTACCAAACTATACTTTAGTTGTTTTGCTTCAGTGACACCCTCTATCATATGTAAAAGTAATATTTGCTGGCGAAAAGACCGGTCAAAATTGTAAATTATGGCAAAATTACGTCACTTCCGGTACCGAAAGAAATTTTTATAGGTGAAAAATAAGTCGAAAATTCGCAACACACAAAATACAAACTTTGTTTTATACATATTGGGCAATAAATAATTACCAGAGGCGGATCCAGGACTTTCTGAAAGAGGGGGCGTACTGCACCCACTTGGGAGTGGGAAGCCCGGAACAGTGATTTTTGAGTGGGAAAAATGCCCACAAGGATTTATTTCATACTAATACTGTAAATTAGGATTTCCAACCTAAACTATTTTTGTTCTCATTTCTTTTGAGAATATTTTGAGCTAAAATTTGTTCGCCACCTCAAAAAATTTGTTCGCCGGGTGCGCCCCCCTCTGGATCCGCGCCTGATTACCCTATAACCCATAAACTGAAATTAAGAAGGTAAAAAACTTAAAAGTGACCCTGGGAAAATTGGCTATTATTCGACAAGGGAACATGCTAGAAGGCTTTTTTTGATATCAATATGATGTTATTGATTCAATCTTACTGCCCATTAGAGTCAGACGTTATCAAGTTAAACGAATAATAAATATAAATCCCTTCAAAAAAATGTTTGTTTTGAAGGCTAAAAATACGTTTTTTTGCAAAAATTACATTACTTCCGGTGATATTGAAAATGTTAACTTAGTTCATAGAAGCCATAAATGGCATAAGGCATCAAATGGTAAATAAATTATAAAAATCGAATAATAATTGACACTTTTATAGACCAAAAACCTTGAAAAGTGACTTATAGAAGATCGCCTATTTCTCTGTAACCATACAAGTTAGAAACCATTTTGTGGTATCTGTATGGTCGTATGGCTTCATTCTATTCGTTGATGGGAATCAAATATCATAATTTTAAAAATATTATAAGGCAGACTCATTTAAATAAAATATTTGTTTTTTGGGTTAAAAATACAGTTTTTGCCCAAATGACGTCATTTCCGGTCACAGTGAAAATGTAAAATTGGCTTGACCTAGTCCAAATTGGCATTAGGCATCAAATGGAAAAAAAAATATTGCAAATCGAATGATAATTCACTCTTTTATAGGCAAAATAACGTGAAAAGTGATGCATGCAAAATTGCATATTTCTCGGCAACTGCTCATATTACAAACTAATTTTCGCATACATTCTCTTCGTCTGGATTATTGCTACGAGTTTATGAAAATTACAAATAAATATTTCAAAATATGAAGACGCTGAATGAATTGTAAATAACTGAATTTTACACTTTATTTTACATTTTATTCGAAATTGCCCGAAAATGAAATTGAAATTAAAAAATCTGAGCTAAGGATTTTGTGCATCTTTGCAGGGTGCATCATTTTAGTTATATCAGTTTTGAAAAAAAAAAATATTTGCTTTCAAAAAGTGGTACCGAACTGTCAAAATTGTAGTTTTTGTTAATATTACGTCACTTTCGTTGCCGACAGAAAAATTTTACCGTAACAAAAAAAATTACAATTGGGACCACGGAGCATATGAACTTTGTTTTATACAAATCGAACAATAAATAATTTTTCTGGGTACGAAAAACTAAATTAGCCGATGGCGGCTAACGCAAATTACCCTGACAATTTTTTTTCTCATTTCTGCTCAAGTACGATGATATTTTAACCCTGTGTAAAATACCATCAAAAAATATTCATAAATAAAAAAGGTATTCGTAAAAAAATTAATTTTTTTCAAAATATCGGACATTTGTTCGACTACTTCCGGTTTTACGATCATTGTCGCGATAGCTTTACGAAGTTCTTTCGATACTTAACTTTCTGTACCAGAAGTGTCAGAAACATCCATTGAGTAGTTTTGGAAAAAAAGATAAATTAAAGAGCGTTTACAAAAATTTAATGATTTTTCAATTTTTTTCAAAGTTTGATGCCATTTTTGGACCACCTATATTATTTCAATGCTTTTCATTTTCGATTCACTATATAGACAACCGATAGGACTTTGAGTAAGAAAAGTTTAAGAAAAATCTGCGGCGTCGTTTTCGAGAAAAGGGCGTCTCAGAATGTTAAAAAATCGGAAAATACTAGATTTTTGGCATACAATAATTTATTTCCCTACCATCGAAATCGTATTATTTAGATACCATATGACGGTCCATTAATAGGGCTTTCCAACGACCCTTTAGTTCTTTTGGTCCGCTATTACCTAAGGGAGAAATCAAGTTTTTCGCAAGTGCGACAATGTTTTTAACCTTTTTTTTTCATTTTTTGAATACTTCCGGTATGGTTATTATTTTCGGAATAGTTTTAATAGCCGGTTTGGGCACTAAAATAGCCACAGGGCTCTGTAATGATATATTGCATTATCTGATCAGATAAAATGCCCCTGAGAAATCCTATGTTGAAAAGTGCCAAAAATGCAGAAAATTTAAAATATCGAAAATTAAATTTCAATAACTACATACATATTATACATCGTTAGAATCGTAATTAGGTCAGCTATCTGAATATACAATCTTTTTTTGAAAATCTCTTAAAATAAAAAAATAGTAGAGCATTTTCCAAAATTTCACGATTTTTCGACTTTTTTCGATTTTCAGTCCGTTATTTCACCTATTCCAGACATTTCAAAGTCTTATTGGGTGGCATAATTCACAAGACTATCGAATGGACTCTCGATAGAGAAAGTTAAAAAAAAAGTTGCGGTTAAGTTTTCGAGATACAGGCGTCCAAAAACGCTCCAAATCAGAAAATACTTGATTTTCAGCGTGCCATATTTTGCTTCCTGCTCATCGTATCCGTATGAATTGGGTATCATACGATAGTACAACCTAGTGCAGTCCAATGGTACCCTAATTTCTTTAATCCGTTCATATCGGGCGGAGAAATCGCGTTTTTCCCCAAAATATCCATTTTTTGCATTTTTTTCAAAATATTGAACATTATTTCGACCACTTCCGGTTTAAAGATCCGTGTCGAAATTGCTTTATCAGTTGATATTGGACTATAACTTCATGTTCCAGAAGTTTCAGAAACGTCAATTCTACCATAAAACGAAACCCGAGCTCGCAAAATGGGAAGAAAATTCGAAAAAAATCGAAAAATAAAGGGCGATAACTCTGAATGAAACTTATATTACTGGAATCGGATGGACTTCAGGTATCCAAAAATGTAGGTCAAATTTAAAAATTTTGAAAAATGACAAAAATTGTCTCGTAAACAACATGTTTTCAATTTTCGAACGATAAAAGTCATAGACGAATGTTCGAAATTGAAAAATGTGAGATAGCCATTGTCTCAGAAAAGATTCAGGGATTCCAAAAATGTAATTTGTTTGAAAATGGATAAAGAATTGACGAAACTATGGCCGATTTTCAATTTTTAGACAACGTGCAAAGTTGGGTCACTTCCGGTATGCGCAGAAATTTCAAAAATATTTTATCAAGTAGCCACCACGTGGTTTCCCAATAGAAAATCTAATTCCAGATCGATATCTGTTTTCGATCATGGAGATCTAGGCCCCCGCGGTAAATAATAATAATAATAATAAGCAGTGCTGAATCGGCTTTCAGGGTCCTTTAGATCATTGCCATGCTTTTAAATTTACCTTTATACCCTAAACGACCGATAGTACTCGGGGTAACAGAAGTTTAAGAAGTGAAATAGAAGTAGTTTTCGAGATAAACGAGTTTGAAAAGGCTTCAAAAAAAGAGGAAAATACTATATTTTCGGCATCTCATAATCTATTGCCTAACCATCGAATTTGTATCATTCTGATATCATATAAAAGTCCAAAAAGGAAAATACTAGATCTTCAGCGTCCCGTAATATTTGTCATTGAACACGCCATCTTGAGTCGGATCGCGCAAAATCTAATTTTGGAGTAAAATTTTATTTTGAAGTCTAAAAATACGGTTTTTGCAAATATGACATTACTTCCGGTGATAATGGAAATGTTAAATCAGATCATTGCAATCATAAATGGCATAAGGCATCACATGGTGAAAATTGTATGAAAATTGAATAATAATTGACACTTTTATAGACCAAAAAGCTTGAAAAGTGACTTATAGAAAATCGTCTATTTCTCGGCAACCGTACAAGTTAGAAACTTGTTTGTGGTATCTGTATGATGGTATGGGTTCATGCTATTCGGTGATGGGATTCAAATATCATAATTTTAAAAATATTATAAACAAGATTCATTTGAATAAAATATTTGTTTTCTACGTTAAAAATACAGTTTTTGCCAAAATGACGTCATTTTCGGTCACAGTGAAACTGTAAATTTGGCTTAACCTAGTCCAAATTGGCATTAGGCATCGAATAAAAAAAATTTATTGAAAATCGGATAATAATTTACTATTTTACAGGCAAAAAAACGTGAAAAGTGATGCATGCAAAATTGCATATTTCTCGGCAACTGCTCATGTTACAAACTATTTTTCGCATACATTCTCTTCGTCTGGATTATGGCTACGAGTTTATGAAAGTTACGAATAAATAGTTCAAAATATAAAGACGTTCAATGGGTTGTAATAACTGAATTTTACCCTTTTTTTTACATTTTATTCGAAATTGCCCGAAAATGAAATTGAAATTTAAGAATCTCAGCCAAACATTTTATGCGCCTTTACAGGGCGCATACTTTTTGTTATATCAGTTTTCGAAAAAAAAAATATTTGCTGTCAAAAAGTGGTACTTAACTCTCAAAATTGTAGTTTTTGTTAATTTTACGCCACTTCCGTTGCGTGCAGAAAAATGTCACCGTAACAAAAAATATTACAATTGACATTACGAATAATATGCACTTTGTTTTATACAAATCGAACAATAAATAATTAATCTAGGTACGAAAAACTAAATTAGCCAATGGCGACTAAAGAAAATTACTGAGACAAAATTCTTTCTCACTTATGCTCAAGTAGGGTGATACTTTAACACTGTGTAAACTACCATCAAAAAATATTCATAAATAAAAAAGTTTTCTGTAAAAATGTAAAAAAAAATCAATATATCGGATATTTTTTCGACTACTTCCGGTTTTTCGATCATTGTCGGAATTGCTTTAACAAGTTGATTAGATACTTAACTTCCTGTAGCAGAAATATCAGAAACATTCATTAAGTAATTTTTGAAAAAAAGATAAATAAAAGAGCATTTTCAATAATTTAATGATTTTTCAACTTTTTTCAAAGATTGAGGTCATTTTTGGACCGCCTATAATATTGCAACGCTTTTATTATTAAATGCACACGCTAGGCCACCGATAGGACTCTGAGTAAAAAAAGTTTAAGAAAAATCGTAGGCGTCGTTTTCGAGAAAAAGGCGCCTCAGAATGCTCCAAAACGGAAAATACTTAGTTTTCGGCGTACCATAATTTATTTCGTAAGAATCAAATTCGTGTTATTTAGATGTTATACGATCGTCTATTAATGGAACTATCCAAAGACACTTTCATTGTTTTGGTCCGCTAATATGTGACGGAGAATTCGAACTTTTGGCAAGAGCTCCAATTTTTTTTCATCTTTTTTACATTTTTCTTTGTTTTTTGAACTACTTCCGGTATACGAATCATTGTCGAGTAGTTTTCACATCCAGTTTTGGAGTTTGCATGGGAACAGGGCTCTCTAATGATATACGACACTATACGATCAAATAAAATACTTCTGAGAAATCCCATGTTCAAAAGTGTTAAAAATGTCAAAATGACAAAATATTGAAAATTAAATTTCAATAACTGCATACATATTATACATCATTAGAATCGTAATTAGGTCAGCTTTTTAAATATATATCTTTTTTTTGAAAATCTCTTAAAATAAAAAAATAGTAGAGCATTTTCCCAAATTTCACGATTTTTCGACTTTTTTCGATTTTGAGTCCCTTTTTTGTCTTATTCCAATTATATAATAGTCTTAATGGATGGATCCATGCTAAAGACTACCGGAAGGACCATCGATAGATAAAGTTTAAGAAAAATCGCTGGAGCAGTTTTCGAAATACAGGCGTCCAAAAACGCTCCAAATCAGAAAATACTTGATTTTCAGCGTGCCATATTTTGCTTCCAGCTCATCGTATCCGTACGAATTGGGTATCATTCAGTGGTCCAATCACCGCTAGACCAAATGATACCTTAATTTGTTTAATCCGTTGATATCGGACGGAGAAATCGTGTTTTTACCCAAGACACCAATTTTTCACGATTTTTTCAAAATATCGCATATTATTTCGACTACTTCCGGTTTACGGATTGTTGTTGAAATTGCTTTAAACGGTGGTTTGACAATATTGCTTCATGTATCAGGAATTTGAGAAACGTTGATCCGGCCGTAAAACGAAACTTAAGCTCACAAAATGTGAAGAAAATTCGAAAAAAATCGAAAAATAAAGGGCGATAACTCGGAATGAAACTTATATTACTGGAACCAGATTGCCTTCAGGTATCCAAAAATGTAGGTCAAATTTGAAAATTTTGAAAAATAACAAAAATTGTCTCTCAAATAAAATTTTTCATTTTTCGATCGCAAGAAGTCAGCGATGAAGTTTCGAAATATCGAAATTTTCAACTGCTATCGTCCGAGAAAAGACTCAAGGTTTCCGAAAATGTCATTTGTATGAAAATAGGTACAGAATTGACGAATCTACGGCTGTTTTTTAATTTTTTGACAGAGCACGAAATTCGACCACTTCCGGTCTGCGCAGAAGTTTCAAAAATAGTTTATCAAGTAGCCAACACATGGTTTCCCTATAAAGAATTAGGTCCCAGATCGGTATCTGTTACAGGCGCTGAGAAATAGGCTCCCCCGAAAAATAAAATAATAATAATAAATAATAATAATTTTAGTAAAAACAATAGTCTTTCAGACGAAAGTCTGAAAGCCTAACTAGACCTGCATAGCAGTGCTGAATCGGCTTTCAGGGTCCTTTAGATCATTGCCATGCTTTTAAATTTACCTTTATACCCTAAACGACCGATAGGACTCGGGGTAACAGAAGTTTAAGAAGTGAAATAGAAGTAGTTTTCGAGATAAACGAGTTTGAAAAGGCTCCAAAAAAAGAGGAAAATACTATATTTTCGGCATCTCATAATCTATTGCCTAACCATCGAATTTGTATCATTCTGATATCATATAAAAGTCCAAAAAGGAAAATACTAGATCTTCAGCGTCCCGTAATATTTGTCATTGAACACGCCATCTTGAGTCGGATCGCGCAAAATCTAATTTTGGAGTAAAATTTTATTTTGAAGTCTAAAAATACGGTTTTTGCAAATATAACATTACTTCCGGTGATAATGGAAATGTTGAATCAGATCATTGCAATCATAGATGGCATAAGGCATCACATGGTGAAAATTGTATGAAAATTGAATAATAATTGACACTTTTATAGACCAAAAAGCTTGAAAAGTGACTTGTAGAAAATCGTCTATTTCTCGGCAACCGTACAAGTTAGAAACTTTTTTGTGGTATCTGTATGATGGTATGGGTTCATGCTATTCGGTGATGGGATTCAAATATCATAATTTTAAAAATATTATAAACAAGACTCATTTGAATAAAATATTTGTTTTCTAGGTTAAAAATACAGTTTTTGCCAAAATGACGTCATTTTCGGTCACAGTGAAACTGTAAAATTGGCTTAACCTAGTCCAAATTGGCATTAGGCATCGAATGAAAAAAAATTATTGAAAATCGGATAATAATTTACTATTTTACAGGCAAAAAAACGTGAAAAGTGATGCATGCAAAATTGCATATTTCTCGGCAACTGCTCATGTTACAAACTATTTTTCGCATACATTCCCTTCGTCTGGATTATGGCTACGAGTTTATGAAAGTTACGAATAAATAGTTCAAAATATAAAGACGTTGAATGGGTTGTAATAACTGAATTTTACCCTTTTTTTTACATTTTATTCGAAATTGCCCGAAAATGAAATTTAAGAATCCCAGCCAAACATTTTATGCGCCTTTACAGGGCGCATACTTTTTGTTATATCAGTTTTCGAAAAAAAAAATATTTGCTGTCAAAAAGTGGTACTTAACTCTCAAAATTGTAGTTTTTGTTAATTTTACGCCACTTCCGTTGCGTGCAGAAAAATGTCACCGTAACAAAAAATATTACAATTGACATTACGAATCATATGCACTTTGTTTTATACAAATCGAACAATAAATAATTAATCTAGGTACGAAAAACTAAATTAGCCAATGGCGACTAAAGAAAATTACTGAGACAAAATTCTTTCTCACTTATGCTCAAGTAGGGTGATACTTTAACTCTGTGTAAACTACCATCAAAAAATATTCATAAATAAAAAAGTTTTCTGTAAAAATGTAAAAAAAAATCAATATATCGGATATTTTTTCGACTACTTCCGGTTTTTCGATCATTGTCGGAATTGCTTTAACAAGTTGATTAGATACTTAACTTCCTGTAGCAGAAATATCAGAAACATTCATTAAGTAATTTTTGAAAAAAAGATAAATAAAAGAGCATTTTCAATAATTTAATGATTTTTCAACTTTTTTCAAAGATTGAGGTCAATTTTGGACCGCCTATAATATTGCAACGCTTTTATTATTAAATGCACACGCTAGGCCACCGATAGGACTCTGAGTAAAAAATGTTTAAGAAAAATCGTAGGCGTCGTTTACGAGAAAAAGGCGCCTCAGAATGCTCCAAAACGGAAAATACTTAGTTTTCGGCGTACCATAATTTATTTCCTAAGAATCAAATTCGTGTTATTTAGATGTTATACGATCGTCTATTAATGGAACTATCCAAAGACACTTTAATTGTTTTGGTCCGCTAATATGTGACGGAGAATTCGAACTTTTGGCAAGAGCTCCAATTTTTTTTCATCTTTTTTACATTTTTCTTTGTTTTTTGAACTACTTCCGGTATACGAATCATTGTCGAGTAGTTTTCACATCCAGTTTTGGAGTTTGCATGGGAACAGGGCTCTCTAATGATATACGACACTATACGATCAAATAAAATACTTCTGAGAAATCCTATGTTCAAAAGTGTTAAAAATGTCAAAATGTCAAAATATTGAAAATTAAATTTCAATAACTGCATACATATTATACATCATTAGAATCGTAATTAGGTCAGCTTTTTAAATATATATCTTTTTTTTGAAAATCTCTTAAAATAAAAAAATAGTAGAGCATTTTCCCAAATTTCACGATTTTTCGACTTTTTTCGATTTTCAGTCCCTTTTTTGTCTTATTCCAATTATATAATAGTCTTAATGGATGGATCCATGCTAAAGACTACCGGAAGGACCATCGATAGATAAAGTTTAAGAAAAATCGCTGGAGCAGTTTTCGAAATACAGGCGTCCAAAAACGCTCCAAATCAGAAAATACTTGATTTTCAGCGTGCCATATTTTGCTTCCAGCTCATCGTATCCGTACGAATTGGGTATCATTCAGTGGTCCAATCACCGCTAGACCAAATGATACCTTAATTTGTTTAATCCGTTGATATCGGACGGAGAAATCGTGTTTTTACCCAAGACACCAATTTTTCACGTTTTTTTCAAAATATCGCATATTATTTCGACTACTTCCGGTTTACGGATTGTTGTTGAAATTGCTTTAAACGGTGGTTTGACAATATTGCTTCATGTATCAGGAATTTGAGAAATGTTGATCCGGCCGTAAAACGAAACTTAAGCTCACAAAATGTGAAGAAAATTCGAAAAAAATCGAAAAATAAAGGGCGATAACTCGGAATGAAACTTATATTCCTGGAACCAGATTGCCTTCAGGTATCCAAAAATGTAGGTCAAATTTGAAAATTTTGAAAAACAACAAAAATTGTCTCTCAAATAAAATTTTTCATTTTTCGATCGCAAGAAGTCAGCGATGAAGTTTCGAAATATCGAAATTTTCAACTGCTATCGTCCGAGAAAAGACTCAAGGTTTCCGAAAATGTCATTTGTATGAAAATAGGTACAGAATTGATGAATCTACGGCCGTTTTTTAATTTTTTGACAGAGCACGAAATTCGACCACTTCCGGTCTGCGCAGAAGTTTCAAAAATAGTTTATCAAGTAGCCAACACATGGTTTCCCTATAGAGAATTAGGTCCCAGATCGGTATCTGTTACAGGCGCTGAGAAATAGGCTCCCCCGAAAAATAAAATAATAATAATAAATAATAATAATTTTAGTAAAAAC
The DNA here is from genome assembly GCA_948474765.1 of Patella depressa. Lineage (NCBI taxonomy): Eukaryota > Metazoa > Mollusca > Gastropoda > Patellidae > Patella > Patella depressa. The sequence continues at coordinate 78,088,849 of OX419716.1, forward strand.
AATAGTCTTTCAGACGAAAGTCTGAAAGCCTAACTAGACCTGCAAGCAGCACTGAACCGGCTTTCAGGAATCATACAGGAAGTTCATTATACCCTAACCGATCCATTGAGCTACCAAACTATACTTTAATTGTTTTGCTTCAGTGACACCTTCTATCATATGTAAAAGTAATATTTGCTGGCGAAAAGACCGATCAAAATTGTAAATTATGGCAAAATTACGTCACTTCCGGTGCCGAAAGAAATTTTTATAGGTGAAAAATAAGTCGAAAATTCGCAACATACAAAATACAAACTTTGTTTTATACATATCGGGCAATAAATAACCAACCTATAACCCATAAACTGAAATTAAGAAGGTATAAAACTTGAAAGTGACACTGGGAAAATTGGCTATTATTCGACAAGGGAACATGCTAGAAGCCTTTTCTTGATATCAATATGATGGTATTGATTCAATCTTACTGCCCATTAGAGTCAGACGTTATAAAGTTAAACGAATAATAAATATAAATCCCTTCAAAAAAATGTTTGTTTTGAGGGCTAAAAATATGTTTTTTGCAAAAATTACATTACTTCCGGAAATATTGAAAATGTTAATTTAGTTCATAGAAGTCATAAATGGCATAAGGCATCAAATGGTAAAAAAATGATAAAAATCGAATAATAATTGACACTTTTATAGACCAAAAACCTTGAAAAGTGACTTATAGAAGATCGCCTATTTCTCTGTAACCGTACAAGTTAGAAACCATTTTGTGGTATCCGTATGGTCGTATGGCTTCATTCTATTCGTTGATGGGAATCAAATATCATAATTTCAAGAATATTATAAGGCAGACTCATTTGAATAAAATATTTGTTTTTTAAGTTAAAAATACAGTTTTTGCCCAAATGACGTCATTTCCGGTCACAGTGAAAATGTAAAATTGGCTTGACCTAGTCCAAATTGGCATTAAGCATCAAATGGAAAAAAATATTGCAAATCGAATAATAATTCACTCTTTTATAGGCAAAATAACGTGAAAAGAGATGCATGCAAAATTGCATATTTCTCGGCAACTGCTCATATTACAAACTAATTTGCGCATACATTCTCTTCGTCTGGATTATTGCTACGAGTTTATGAAAATTACAAATAAATATTTCAAAATATGAAGACGCTGAATGAATTGTAAATAACTGAATTTTACACTTTATTTTACATTTTATTCGAAATTGCCCGAAAATGAAATTGAAATTAAAAAATCTGAGCTAAGGATTTTGTGCACCTTTGCAGGGTGCATCCTTTTAGTTATATCAGTTTTGAAAAAAAATAATATTTGCTTTCAAAAAGTGGTACTGAACGGTCAAAATTGTAGTTTTTGTTAATATTACGTCACTTCCGTTGCCGCCAGAAAAATTTCACCGTAACAAAAAAAATTACAATTGGGACCACGGAGCATATGAACTTTGTTTTATACAAATCGAACAATAAATAATTTTTCTGGGTACAAAAAACTAAATTAGCCGATGGCGGCTAACGCAAATTACCGAGACAATTTTTTTTTCTCATTTCTGCTCAAGTAGTATGATATTTTTAACCCTGTGTAAAATATAATCAAAAAATATTCATAAATAAAAAAGGTTTTCGTAAAAAAATTAATTTTTTTCAAAATATCGGACATTTTTTCGACTACTTCCGGTTTTACGATCGTTGTCGTGATAGCTTTACGAAGTTCTTTGGATAATTAACTTTCTGTACCAGAAGTGTCAGAAACATCCATTGAGTAGTTTTGGAAAAAAAGATAACTTAAAGTGCGTTTCCAAAAATTTAACGATTTTTCAATTTTTTTCAAAGTTTGAGGCCATTTTTGGACCATTTATTTTATTTCAATGCTTTTCATTTTGGATTCACTATATAGACAACCGATAGGACTTTGAGTAAGAAAAGTTTAAGAAAAATCTGTGGCGTCGTTTTCGAGAAAAGGGCGTCCCAGAATGTTAAAAAATCGGAAAATACTAGATTTTTGTTATACAATAATTTATTTCCTTACCATCGAAATCGTATTATTTAGATACCATATGATGGTCCATTAATAGGGCTATCCAGCGACACTTTAGTTCTTTTGGTCCGCTATTACCTAAGGGAGAAATCAAGTTTCTCGCAAGTGCGACAATGTTTTTAACCTTTTTTTTCATTTTTTGAATACTTCTGGTATGGTTATTATTGTCGGAATAGTTTTAATAGCCGGTTTGGGCACTAAAATAGCCACGGGGCTCTGTAATGATATATTACATTATCTGATCAGATAAAATGCCTCTGAGAAATCCTATGTTCAAAAGTGCCAAAAATGCAAAAAATTTAAAATATCGAAAATTAAATTTCAATAACTACATACATATTATACATCGTTAGAATCGTAATTAGGTCAGCTATCTGAATATACAACCTTTTTTTGAAAATCTCTTCAAATAAAAAAATAGTAGAGCATTTTCCAAAATTTCACGATTTTTCGACTTTTTTTGATTTTCAGTCCGTTATTTCACCTATTCCAGACATTTCAAAGTCGTAATGGAATGTTTCGTACTTCAGACTACCACAAGGTCTCTCGATAGAGAAAGTTTCATAAAAATCGCTGGAGTAGTTTTCGAGATACAGGCGTCCAAAAATGCTAAAAATCAGAAAATACTTGATTTTCAGCGTGCCATATTTTGCTGCCTGTTCATAGTATCCGTAAGAATTTGGTATCATACGATAGTGAAATCCCAGTGCAGTCCAATGGTACCCTAATTTCTTTAATCCATTTATATCGGACGGAGAAATCGCGTTTTTCCCCAAAATACCCATTTTTTGCATTTTTTTCAAAATATCCGACATTATTTCGACCACTTCCGGTGTACAGATTATTGTTGAAATTGCTTTATTCCTTGCAATGGTCATTTGGCTTCATGCCTCGGAAATTTCAGAAACGTCAATTTGGCCATAAAACGGAACCCGAGCTCACAAAATGGGTAGAAAATTCGAAAAAAATCGAAAAATAAAGGGCGATAACTCTGAATGAAACTTATATTACTGGAATCGGATGGACTTCAGGTATCCAAAAATGTAGGTCAAATTTCAAAATTTTGAAAAATAACAAAAATTGTCTCGCAAACAACATGTTTTCAATTTTCGAACGATAAAAGTCATAGACGAATGTTCGAAATTGAAAAATGTGAGATAGCCATTGTCTCAGAAAAGATTCAGGGATTCCAAAAATGTAATTTGTTTGAAAATGGATAAAGAATTGACGAAACTATGGCCGATTTTCAATTTTTAGACAACGTGCAAAGTTCGGTCACTTCCGGTATGCGCAGAAATTTCAAAAATATTTTATCAAGTAGCCACCACATGGTTTCCCAATAGAAAATCTAATTCCAGGTCGATATCTGTTTTCGATCATGGAGATCTAGGCCCCCGCGGTAAATAATAATAATAATAATAATAATAATAACTAGACCTGCAAGCAGCACTGAACCGGCTTTCAGGAATCATACAGGAAGTTTATTATACCATAGCCGATCCATTGAGCTACCAAACTATACTTTAGTTGTTGGCGAAAAGACCGGTCAAAATTGTAAATTATGGCAAAATTACGTCACTTCCGGTGCCGAAAATGTTTTCTATAGGTGAAAAATAAGTCGAAAATTCGCAACATACAAAATACAAACTCTGTTTTATACATATCGGCCCTTAAATAATTAACCTATAACCCATAAACTGAAATTAAGAAGGTAAAAAACTTAAAAGTGACCCTGGGAAAATTGGTTATTATTCGAGAAGGGAACATGCTAGAAGCCTTTTCTTGATATCAATATGATGGTACTGATTCAATCTTACTGCCCATTAGAGTCAGACGTTATAAAGTTAAACGAATAATAAATATAAATCCCCTCCAAAAAATATTTGTTTTAAAGGCTAAAAATACGTTTTTTGCAAAAATTACATTACTTCCGGTGATATTGAAAATGTTAACTTGGTTCATAGAAGTCATAAATGGCATAAGGCATCAAATGGTAAAAAAATTATAAAAATCGAATAATAATTGACACTTTTATAGACCAAAAACCTTGAAAAGTGACTTATAGAAGATCGCCTATTTCTCTGTAACCGTACAAGTTAGAAACCATTTTGTGGTATCTGTATGGTCATATGGCTTCATTCTATTCGTTGATGGGAATCAAATATCATAATTTTAAAAATAATATAAGGCAGACTCATTTCAATAAAATATTTGTTTTTTAGGTTAAAAATACAGTTTTTGCCCAAATGACGTCATTTCCGGTCACAGTGAAAATGTAAAATTGGCTTGACCTAGTCCAAATTGGCATTATGCATCAAATGGAAAAAAGATATTGCAAATCGAATAATAATTCACTCTTTTATAGGCAAAATAACGTGAAAAGTGATGCATGCAAAATTGCATATTTCTCGGCAACTGCTCATATTACAAACTTATTTTCGCATACATTCTCTTCGTCTGGATTATTGCTACGAGTTTATGAAAATTAGAAATAAATATTTCAAAATATGAAGACGCTGAATGAATTGTAAATAACTGAATTTTACACTTTATTTTACATTTTATTCGAAATTGCCCGAAAATGAAATTGAAATTAAAAAATCTGAGCTAAGGATTTTGTGCACCTTTGCAGGGTGCATCCTTTTAGTTATATCAGTTTTGAAAAAAAATAATATTTGCTTTCAAAAAGTGGTACCTAACTGTCAAAATTGCCGTTTTTGTTAATATTACGTCACTTCCGTTGCCGACAGAAAAATTTCACCGTAACAAGAAAAAATACAATTGGGACCACGGAGCATATGAACTTTGTTTTATACAAATCGAACAATAAATAATTTTTCTGGGTATGAAAAACTAAATTAGCCGATGGCGGCTAACGCAAATTACCGAGACAATTTTTTTCTCATTTCTGTTCAAGTAGGATGATATTTTAACCCTGTGTAAAATATCATCAAAAAATATTCATAAATAAAAAAAGGTTTTCGTAAAAAAAAAAAATTCTTTCAAAATATCGGACATTTTTTCGACTACTTCCGGTTTTACGATCATTGTCGTGATAGCCTTACGAAGTTCTTTGGATACTTAACTTTCTGTACCAGAAGTGTCAGAAACATCCATTGAGTAGTTTTGGAAAAAAAAGATAAATTAAAGAGCATTTACAAAAATTTAACGATTTTTCATTTTTTTTCAAAGTTTGAGGCCATTTTTGGACCCCCTATATTATTTCAATGCTTTTCATTTTGGATTCACTATATAGACAACCGATAGGACTTTTAGTAAGAAAAGTTTAAGAAAAATCTGCGGCGTCGTTTTCGAGAAAAGGGCGTCTCAGAATGTTAAAAAATCGGAAAATACTAGATTTTTGGCATACAATAATTTATTTCCATTCCATCGAAATCGTATTATTTAGATACCATATGATGGTCCATTAATAGAGCTACCCAACGACACTTTAGTTCTTTTGGTCCGCTATTACCTAAGGGAGAAATCAAGTTTTTCGCAAGTGCGACAATGTTTTTAACCTTTTTTTTCATTTTTTGAATACTTCCGGTATGGTTATTATTGTCGGTATAGTTTTAATAGCCGGTTTGGGCACTAAAATAGCCACAGGGCTCTGTAATGATATATTACATTATCTGATCAGATAAAATGCCCCTGAGAAATCCTATGTTCAAAAGTGCCAAAAAAGGAAAAAAAATAAAATATCGAAAATTAAATTTCAATAACTACATACATATTATACATCGTTAGAATCGTAATTATGTCAGCTATCTGAATATACAATCTTTTTTCGAAAATCTCTTAAAATAAAAAAATAGCAGAGCATTTTCCAAAATTTCACGATTTTTCGACTTTTTTCGATTTTCAGTCCGTTATTTCACCTATTCCAGATATTTCAAAGTCTTATTGGATGGCTTCATGCAAAATACCTCCGAAAGGACTCTCGATAGAAAAAATTTAAAAAAAAGTTGCGGTTAAGTTTTCGAGATACAGGCGTCCAAAAATGCTAAAAATCAGAAAATTCGTGATTTTCAGCGTGCCATATTTTGCTGCCTGATCATAGTGTCCGTATGAATTGGGTATCATACGATAGTACAATCCTAGTGCAGTCCAATGGTACCCTAATCTGTTTAATCCATAGATATCGGACGGAGAAATCGCGTTTTTCCCCAAAATACCCATTTTTTGCATTTTTTTCAAAATATTGCACATTATTTCGACTACTTCCGGTCTACGGATCATTGTTGAAATTGCTTTATTCCTTGCAATGGTCATTTGGCTTCATGCCTCAGAAGTTTCAGATTCGCCAATTCGGCCATATAAAGAAACCCGAGCTCACAAAATAGGTAGAAAATTCGAAAAAAATCGAAAAATAAAGGGTGATAACTCCGAATAAAACTTATATTACTGAAATCAGATAGACTTAAGGTATCCAAAAATGTAAGTCAAATTTGAAAATTTTGAAAAATGAAAAAAATTGTCTCTTTAACAACATTTTTCAATTTTCGAACGCTAGAAGTCAGCGACGAAGTTTCGAAATTACAAAATCTTAGATTGCTATTGGCTCGGAAAAGATTCAGGGTTTCCGAAAATGTCATTTGTTTGAAAATGGGTAAAGAATTGACGAAACTATGGCCAATTTTCAATTTTTTGACAACGTACAAAAATCTGCCACTTCCGGTATGCGCAGAATTTTCGAAAATACTTTATCAAGTAGCCACCACGTGGTTTCCCGAAAGAAAAGTTGATTTCAGATCGATATCTGCTTTCGATCATGGAGAACTTGGGTCCCGCGGTAAATAATAATAATAATAATAATTTTAGTAATCTCAATAGGCTTTCAGACGAAAGTCTGAAAGCCTAACTAGACCTGCAAGCAGCACTGAACCGGCTTTCAGGAATCATACAGAAAGTTTATTATACCATAGCCGATCCATTGAGCTACCAAACTATACTTTAGTTGTTTTGCTTCAATGACACCCTCTACCATATGTTAAAGTAATATTTGCTGGCGAAAAGACCGGTCAAAATGGTAAATTATGGCAAAATACGTCACTTCCGGTGCCGAAATACATTTTTACAGGTGAAAAATAAGTCGAAAATTCGCAACATACAAAATATAAACTTTGTTTTATCATATCGGGCAATAAATAATTAACCTATAATCCATAAACTGAAATTAAGAAGATAAAAAACTTAAAAGTGACCCTGGGAAAATTGGCTATTATTCGACAAGGGAACATGCTAGAAGCCTTTTCTTGATATCAATATGATGGTATTGATTCAATCTTACTGCCTATTGGAATCAAACATTATAAAGTTAAACAAATGATAAATATAAATCCCTTCAAAAAAATGTTTGTTTTGAAGGCTAAAAATACCTTTTTTGCAAAAATTACATTACTTCCGGTGATATTGAAAATGTTAATTTAGTTCATAGAAGTCATAAATGGCATAAGGCATCAAATGGTAAAAAAATGATTAAAATCGTATAATAATTGACACTTTTATAGACGAAAACCCTTGAAAAGTGACTTATAGAAGATCGCCTATTTCTCTGTAACCGTACAAGTTAGAAACCATTTTGTGGTATCTGTATGGTCGTATGGCTTCATTCTATTCGTTGATGGGAATCAAATATCACAATTCTAAAAATATTATAAGGCAGACTCATTTTAATAAAATATTTGTTTTTTAGGTTAAAAATACAGTTTTTGCCCAAAAGACGTCATTTCCGGTCACAGTGAAAATGTAAAATTGGCTTGACCTAGTCTAAAATGGCATTAGGCATCAAATGGAAAAAAAATATTGCAAATCCAATATTAATTCCCTCCTTTATAGGCAAAATAACGTGAAAAGTGATGCATGCAAAATTGCATATTTCTCAGCAACTGCTCATATTACAAACTAATTTTCCCATACATTCTCTTTGTCTGGATTAATGCTACGAGTTTATGAAAATAACAAATAAATATTTCAAAATATGAAGACGCTGAATGAATTGTAAATAACTGAATTTTACACTTTATTTTACATTTTATTCGAAATTGCCCGAAAATGAAATTGGAATTAAAAAATCTGAGCTAAAGATTTTGTGCACCTTTGCAGGGTGCATCCTTTTAGTTATATCAGTTTTGAAAAAAATAACATTTGCTTTCAAAAAGTGGTACAGAACTGTCAAAATTGTAGTTTTTGTTAATATTACGTCACTTCCGTTGCCGACAGAAAAATTTCACCGTAACAAAAAATATTACAATTGGGACCACGGAGCATATGAACTTTGTTTTATACAAATCGAACAATAAATAATTGTTCTGGGTACGAAAAACTAAATTAGCCGATGGCGGCTAACGCAAATTACCGAGACAATTTTTTTTCTCATTTCTGTTCAAGTAGGATGATATTTTAACCCTGTGTAAAATACCATCAAAAAATATTCATAAATGAAAAAGGTTTTCGTAAAAAAAAATTTTTTTTTCAAAATATCGGACATTTTTTCGACTACTTCCGGTTTTACGATCATTGTCGTGATAGTTTTACGAAGTTCTTTGGATACTTAACTTTCTGTACCAGAAGTGTCAGAAACATCCATTGAGTAGTTTTGGAAAAAAAGATAAATTAAAGAGCGTTTCCAAAACTTTAACGATTTTTCAATTTTTTTCAAAGTTTGAGGCCATTTTTGGACCACCTATATTATTTCAATGCTTTTCATTTTGGATTCACTATATAGACAACCGGTAGGACTTTGAGTAAGAAAAGTTTAAGAAAAATCGTAGGCGTCGTTTTCGAGAAAAGGTCGTCTCGGAATGTTAAAAAAGCGGAAAATACTTGATTTTTGGCATACAATAATTTATTTCCTTACCATTGAAATCGTATTATTTAGATACCATATGATGGCCCATTAATACGGCTATCCAACGACACTTTAGTTCTTTTGGTCCGCTATTACCTAAGGGAGCAATCAAGTTTTTCGCAAGTGAGACAATGTTTTTAACCTTTTTTTTCATTTTTTTGAATACTTCCGGTATGGTTAATATTGTCGAAATATTTTTAATAGCCGGTTTGGGCACTAAAATGGCCACAGTGCTCTGTAATGATATATTACATTATCTGATCAGATAAAATGCCCCTGAGAAATCCTGTGTTCAAAAGTGCCAAAAATGAAAAAAAATTAAAATATCGAAAATTAAATTTCAATAATTACATACATATTATACATCGTTAGAATCTTAATTAGGTCAGCTATCTGAATATACAACCTTTTTTAAAAAATCTCTTCAAATAAAAAAATAGTAGAGCATTTTCCAAAATTTCACGATTTTTCGACTTTTTTCGATTTTCAGTCCGTTATTTCACCTATTCCAGATATTTCAAAGGCTTATTGGGTGGTTTCATGCAAATTAACTCCGAAAGGACTCTCGATAGAAAAAATTTAAGAAAAAGTTACGGTTAAGTTTTCGAGATATAGGCGTCCAAAAACGCTCCAAATCAGAAAATACTTCATTTTCAGCGTGCCATATTTTGCTGCCTGATCATAATATCCGTATGAATTGGGTATCATACGATAGTACAATCCTAGTGCAGTCCAATGGTACCCTAATTTGTTGAATCCATTGACATCGGACGGAGAAATCGCGTTTTCCCCAAAACTATCCATTTTTTGCATTTTTTCAAAATATTGCACATTATTTCGACTACTTCCGGTCTACGGATCATTGTTGAAATTGCTTTATTCCTTGCAATGGTCATTTGGCTTCATGCCTTAGAAGTTTCAGATTCGCCAATTCAGCCATATAACGAAACCCGAGCTCACAAAATAGGTAGAAAATTCGAAAAAAATCGAAAAATAAAGGGCGATAACTCTGAATGAAACTTATATTACTGGAATCGGATGGACTTAAGGTATCCAAAAATATAAGTCAAATTTGAAAATTTTGAAAAATGAAAAAAATTGTCTCTTAAACAAATTTTTTTAATTTTCGAACGCTAGAAGTCAGCGACGAAGTTTCGAAATTACAAAATCTTAGATTGCTATTGGCTCGGAAAAGATTCAGGGTTTCCGAAAATGTCATTTGTTTGAAAATGGGTAAATAATTGACGAAACTATGGCCAATTTTCAATTTTTTGACAACGTACAAAAATCTGCCACTTCCGGTATGCGCAGAATTTTCGAAAATACTTTATCAAGTAGCCACCACATGGTTTCCAGAAAGAAAAGTTGATTTCAGATCGATATCTGCTTTCGATCATGGAGAACTTGGCCCCCGCGGTAAATAATAATAATAATAACTAGACCTGCATAGCAGTGCTGAATCGGCTTTCAGGGTCCTTTAGATCATTGCCATGCTTTTAAATTTACCTTTATACCCTAAACGACCGATAGGACTCGGGGTAACAGAAGTTTAAGAAGTGAAATAGAAGTAGTTTTCGAGATAAACGAGTTTGAAAAGGCTTCAAAAAAAGAGGAAAATACTATATTTTCGGCATCTCATAATCTATTGCCTAACCATCGAATTTGTATCATTCTGATATCATATAAAAGTCCAAAAAGGAAAATACTAGATCTTCAGCGTCCCGTAATATTTGTCATTGAACACGCCATCTTGAGTCGGATCGCGCAAAATCTAATTTTGGAGTAAAATTTTATTTTGAAGTCTAAAAATACGGTTTTTGCAAATATGACATTACTTCCGGTGATAATGGAAATGTTAAATCAGATCATTGCAATCATAAATGGCATAAGGCATCACATGGTGAAAATTGTATGAAAATTGAATAATAATTGACACTTTTATAGACCAAAAAGCTTGAAAAGTGACTTATAGAAAATCGTCTATTTCTCGGCAACCGTACAAGTTAGAAACTTGTTTGTGGTATCTGTATGATGGTATGGGTTCATGCTATTCGGTGATGGGATTCAAATGTCATAATTTTAAAAATATTATAAACAAGATTCATTTGAATAAAATATTTGTTTTCTACGTTAAAAATACAGTTTTTGCCAAAATGACGTCATTTTCGGTCACAGTGAAACTGTAAATTTGGCTTAACCTAGTCCAAATTGGCATTAGGCATCGAATAAAAAAATTTTATTGAAAATCGGATAATAATTTACTATTTTACAGGCAAAAAAACGTGAAAAGTGATGCATGCAAAATTGCATATTTCTCGGCAACTGCTCATGTTACAAACTATTTTTCGCATACATTCTCTTCGTCTGGATTATGGCTACGAGTTTATGAAAGTTACGAATAAATAGTTCAAAATATAAAGACGTTCAATGGGTTGTAATAACTGAATTTTACCCTTTTTTTTACATTTTATTCGAAATTGCCCGAAAATGAAATTGAAATTTAAGAATCTCAGCCAAACATTTTATGCGCCTTTACAGGGCGCATACTTTTTGTTATATCAGTTTTCGAAAAAAAAAATATTTGCTGTCAAAAAGTGGTACTTAACTCTCAAAATTGTAGTTTTTGTTAATTTTACGCCACTTCCGTTGCGTGCAGAAAAATGTCACCGTAACAAAAAATATTACAATTGACATTACGAATCATATGCACTTTGTTTTATACAAATCGAATAATAAATAATTAATCTAGGTACGAAAAACTAAATTAGCCAATGGCGACTAAAGAAAATTACTGAGACAAAATTCTTTCTCACTTATGCTCAAGTAGGGTGATACTTTAACACTGTGTAAACTACCATCAAAAAATATTCATAAATAAAAAAGTTTTCTGTAAAAATGTAAAAAAAAATCAATATATCGGATATTTTTTCGACTACTTCCGGTTTTTCGATCATTGCCGGAATTGCTTTAACAAGTTGATTAGATACTTAACTTCCTGTAGCAGAAATATCAGAAACATTCATTAAGTAATTTTTGAAAAAAAGATAAATAAAAGAGCATTTTCAATAATTTAATGATTTTTCAACTTTTTTCAAAGATTGAGGTCATTTTTGGACCGCCTATAATATTGCAACGCTTTTATTATTAAATGCACACGCTAGGCCACCGATAGGACTCTGAGTAAAAAAAGTTTAAGAAAAATCGTAGGCGTCGTTTTCGAGAAAAAGGCGCCTCAGAATGCTCCAAAACGGAAAATACTTAGTTTTCGGCGTACCATAATTTATTTCGTAAGAATCAAATTCGTGTTATTTAGATGTTATACGATCGTCTATTAATGGAACTATCCAAAGACACTTTCATTGTTTTGGTCCGCTAATATGTGACGGAGAATTCGAACTTTTGGCAAGAGCTCCAATTTTTTTTTCATCTTTTTTACATTTTTCTTTGTTTTTTGAACTACTTCCGGTATACGAATCATTGTCGAGTAGTTTTCACATCCAGTTTTGGAGTTTGCATGGGAACAGGGCTCTCTAATGATATACGACACTATACGATCAAATAAAATACTTCTGAGAAATCCCATGTTCAAAAGTATTAAAAATGTCAAAATGTCAAAATATTGAAAATTAAATTTCAATAACTGCATACATATTATACATCATTAGAATCGTAATTAGGTCAGCTTTTTAAATATATATCTTTTTTTTGAAAATCTCTTAAAATAAAAAAATAGTAGAGCATTTTCCCAAATTTCACGATTTTTCGACTTTTTTCGATTTTGAGTCCCTTTTTTGTCTTATTCCAATTATATAATAGTCTTAATGGATGGATCCATGCTAAAGACTACCGGAAGGACCATCGATAGACAAAGTTTAAGAAAAATCGCTGGAGCAGTTTTCGAAATACAGGCGTCCAAAAACGCTCCAAATCAGAAAATACTTGATTTTCAGCGTGCCATATTTTGCTTCCAGCTCATCGTATCCGTACGAATTGGGTATCATTCAGTGGTCCAATCACCGCTAGACCAAATGATACCTTAATTTGTTTAATCCGTTGATATCGGACGGAGAAATCGTGTTTTTACCCAAGACACCAATTTTTCACGATTTTTTCAAAATATCGCATATTATTTCGACTACTTCCGGTTTACGGATTGTTGTTGAAATTGCTTTAAACGGTGGTTTGACAATATTGCTTCATGTATCAGGAATTTGAGAAACGTTGATCCGGCCGTAAAACGAAACTTAAGCTCACAAAATGTGAAGAAAATTCGAAAAAAATCGAAAAATAAAGGGCGATAACTCGGAATGAAACTTATATTACTGGAACCAGATTGCCTTCAGGTATCCAAAAATGTAGGTCAAATTTGAAAATTTTGAAAAATAACAAAAATTGTCTCTCAAATAAAAATTTTCATTTTTCGATCGCAAGAAGTCAGCGATGAAGTTTCGAAATATCGAAATTTTCAACTGCTATCGTCCGAGAAAAGACTCAAGGTTTCCGAAAATGTCATTTGTATGAAAATAGGTACAGAATTGACGAATCTACGGCCGTTTTTTAATTTTTTGACAGAGCACGAAATTCGACCACTTCCGGTCTGCGCAGAAGTTTCAAAAATAGTTTATCAAGTAGCCAACACATGGTTTCCCTATAAAGAAATAGGTCCCAGATCGGTATCTGTTACAGGCGCTGAGAAATAGGCTCCCCCGAAAAATAAAATAATAATAATAAATAACTAGACCTGCATAGCAGTGCTGAATCGGCTTTCAGGGTCCTTTATATCATTGCCATGCTTTTAAATTTACCTTTATGCTCTAAACGACCGATAGGACTCGGGGTAACAGAAGTTTAAGAAGTGAAATAGAAGTAGTTTTCGAGATAAACGAGTCTGAAAAGGCTCCAAAAAAAGAGGAAAATACTACATTTTCGGCAACTCATAATCTATTGCCTAACCATCGAATTTGTATCATTCTGATATCATATAAAAGTCCAAAAAGGAAAATACTAGATCTTCAGCGTCCCGTAATATTTGTCATTGAACACGCCATCTTGAGTCGGATCGCGCAAAATCTAATTTTGGAGTAGAGGCAAATAAGTAAAAATATTGATGAGATGTTCTCAAAAATGAGTCTATAAATATACTATCTATCGACACAAAAGATCGAAATAGCAATAAAAGATTTTAGAACACCTTTATTTGAACGTTTTGTAAGAGTACCGTATTTTTAAATCTGTCCTATTTCCTCTTGCTCTTGCATAATAAATGGATCATTCCTCTTGCATAATAAATGGCATCGTTGTAAAACGCTCGAGTTTTAAAACCCCTAGAAAATATAAACAAACACCATGTGACCATGCTGTCTAACCAACTCATTTGCTGATTGGCCCAGACATCGCGTGCAAAGCATTATGATTACGTGGCTGACTGAGAGGGCGATAAATATTTGGTTTAGGCAATAATGTTTTTGCGTACCTACATGCGATTCACTCTGATAAGTGACCGAAAAAAATTTAATTCTGATCGTATACAGATTACCGTTGAGTGTTAATCAAAACCATGTAGCTGATTATGTAAATTAATCGACAAGCGGGTGTGTGTCGTTCAGTAATAATAATCAACTGTCACGGGTCAATGATAAAGCCGTCGACAACTCATTATTTACTGCGAATAATATCTCATACCATCTTTAAAAAATAATTTATAGGCCTTAAATGGAAATAAAAATGGCCAATAATTTTCTTTTCGAGGGGAATTTTATCGATAGCTGAATTCTCTTAACTGTCGCTTCTTCATACGGCATGTAAAATAAGGAATGCGTATTGGATATCAATGTTCTTATCACCATGGGTCGAAAAAATGAGAACGACCAACGAGCCGAAATGCGACGATTCTCGAACCTACCATTGCTTAATTACATCAAAGCCAAAATGCACGAAAGTGAACGTAAGCTTTACTTGGCTATTAAATTGACAGCTATCTATAGGGACTCATATTTTGATAACGTTAGGGTTTGTGCCGATAATTTTTTTATTTCCAGGTAAAAAAAGAATCGCCATACAGGAAAAAAATATCGCCAAAAATTTCGCCAAATTGAATATTCTTTAGCCAAAATTATATTTAAATCGCAATTGGCGAATTTGGCGATCGACAGCGTGAGCGCTGGTTACGGTATCTGAAAATACTATACTACGTACACCCAAAATCTTATTTTAATTCACGCGTTAAATGAACACACGTACAACTGTGGCGGCTGCTTTGATGATTACCCAATCAACAATAATCTTAACCTCCTGTCCACTAGCTGGCACTAAGGTGCTAATTAATTGATGAGATTAACTTCAGTTAATCCTACCAAAGTTATAATATACAAATTACTACTAATGTATAGATTGTTCTTCAGTATAACACTATGATGTTATGGATTTTTCGTTACGAAAAGAGCACCCTTGCAATATTCAGATTTGTCAGCATAATTCCTCCCTTGTCAGAGGTGTAGGGATGGTGCCCTAGAATAGTAGATCAGAGTAGATGCGAAACCGAGGTCCTATGTACACATGTTTAAGGAGGGGAGGGGATGTCCAAATGTACATGACAAGGACTAGGTCGCCAGTCCAACCTGCTGCATTTCCTCCACAGCACTGAATCGGCTTTCAGGAATCAGACAGGAAATACGCCATACAATAGCCGACCTATCCAGCTACCAAACGATACTGTATTTTTTTTTTGATTCAATGACACCCTCTATCAGACATGTAAAAGTAATATTTGCTTGCGAAAAGATCGGTCAAAATTGTAAAATCTGGCAAAATTACGTCACATCCGGTGCCAAAAGAAATCATTATCGACAGCAAATAAGTTGAGAATTTGCAACATGAAACATAGAAACATACAAACTTTGTTTTATACGTATCAGGAAATAAACACTAAACCTAGATCTCATAAACTGAAATTAAAAAGGTGAAAAAACTTAAAAAGTGATCCTGAGAAAATTGGTTATTTCTCGACAAGGGAATATGCTAAAATCAAATTTTTGACATCAATATGATTGTATTGATCCAATCTAAATGACCATTATAATCAAACATTATAACTTTAAACAAATAAAAAATATAATACACTTAAAAAAATATTTGTTTTGAAGTCTAAAAATACGTTTTTTTGCAAAAAAGACATTACTTCCGGTGATAATAAAAATCTTAAATTAGTTTAATGCGATCATAAATGGCATAAGGCATCAAATGGTGAAAACTGTATGAAAATTGAATAATAATTGACATTTTTATAGACCAAAAAGCTTGAAAAGTGACTTGTAGAAAATCGTCTATTTCTCGGCAACCGTACAAGTTAGAAACTGTTTTGTGGTATCTGTATGATCGTATGGGTTAATGCTATTCGTTGATGGGATTCAAATATCATAATTTTAAAAGTATTATAAAAAAAGACTCATTTGAATAAAATATTTGTTTTTAAGGTTAAAAATACAGTTTTTGCCAAAATGACGTCATTTCCGGTAACAGTGAAACTGTAAAATTGGCTTAACCTAGTCCAAATTGGCAATAGGCATCGAATGAAAAAAAAAATTGGAAATCGGATAATAATTTACTATTTTATAGGCAGAATAACGTGAAAAATGATACATTCAAAATTGAATATTTCTCGGCAATTGCTCATATTACGAACTATTTTGTGCATACATTCTCCTCGTCTGGATTATTACTACGAGTTTATGAACGTTACGAATACATAGTTCAAAATATGAAGACGTTGAATGGGTTGTAAATAACTGATTGTTACACTTTTTTTTACATTTATTCGAAATTGCCCGAAAATGAAATTGAAATAAAAAAATCTGAACTAACGATTTGTGCCCCTTTACAGCGCGCATCCTTTTTGCTATATCAGATATCGAAAAAAATAATATTTCGTTTCAAAAAGTGGTACTGAACTGTCAAAATTGTAGTTTTTGTTAATATTACGCCACTTCCGTTGCGTGCAGAAAAATTTCACGATAACAAAAAAAATTACGATTGAGACCACGGAGCATATGCACTTTGTTTTATACAAATCGAACAATAAATAATTAATCTAGGTACGAAAAACTAAATTAGCCAATGGCGACTAAAGAAAATTACTGAGACAAAATTCTTTCTCACTTCTGCTCAAGTAGGGTGATACTTTAACTCTGTGCAAACTACCATCAAAAAATATTCATAAATAAAAAAGTTTTCTGTAAAAATGTAAAAAAAATTCAAAATATCGGAGATTTTTCGACTACTTCCGGTTTTTCGACCATTGTCGGAATAGCTTTAACAAGTTGATTAGATACTTAACTTCCTGTAGCAGAAATATCAGAAACATTCATTAAGTAATTTTTGAAAAAAAGATAAATAAAAGAGCATTTTCAATAATTTAATGATTTTTCAACTTTTTTCAAAGATTGATGTCATTTTTGGACCACCTATAATATTGCAAAGCTTTTATTATTAGATGCACACGCTAGGCCACCGATAGGACTCTGAGTAAAAAATGTTTAAGAAAAATCGTAGGCGTCGTTTTCGAGAAAAAGGCGTCTCAGAATGCTCCAAAACGGAAAATACTTAGTTTTCGGCGTACCATAATTTATTTCCTAAGAATCAAATTCGTGTTATTTAGATGTTATACGATCGTCTATTAATGGAACTATCCAACGACACTTTAATTGTTTTGGTCCGCTAATATGTGACGGAGAATTCGAACTTTTGGCAAGAGCTCCAATTCTTTTTTATCTTTTTTACATTTTTTGTCGTTTTTTGAACTACTTCCGGTATACGAATCATTGTCGAGTAGTTTTCACATCCAGTTTTGGAGTTTGCATGGGAACAGGGCTCTCTAATGATATACGACACTATACGATCAAATAAAATATTTCTGAGAAATCCTATGTTCAAAAGTGTTAAAAATGTCAAAATGTCAAAATATTGAAAATTAAATTTCAATAACTGCATACATATTATACATCATTAGAATCGTAATTAGGTCAGCTTTTTAAATATATATCTGTTTTTTTAAAATCTCTTAAAATAAAAAAATAGTAGAGCATTTTCCAAAATTTCACGATTTTTTTACTTTTTTCGATTTTCAGTCCCTTTTTTGTCTTATTCCAATTATTGGAAAATTGTAATGGATTGCTTCATGCTAAAGACCACCGAAGGGACTCTCGATAGAGAAGGTTTAAGATAAATCGCTGGAGCAGTTTTCGAGATAAAGGCGTCTAAAAACGCTCCAAATCAGAAAATACTTGATTTTCAGCGTGCGATATTTTACTTCCGGGTCGTCGTATCTTTATGAAATGGGTACCATACGATACTTCAATTCCCGTGCAACCCAACGATACCCTAATCTGTTTAATCTTTTGATATCGGACGAAATAATCAGGTTTTTCCCCAAAGCACCCATTTTTTGCATTTTTTCCCAAACATCAGAAATTTTTTCGACTACTTCCGGTTTACGGATCGTTGTTGAAATTGCTTTATCCGGATGTCTGACTATATGGCTTTATGTTCCAGAGGTTTCAGAAATGTCGATTTATCCTTTCCAAAAAATATAAGGGTTTGAAAATGGGTAGAAAATTCGAAAAAAAACGAAAAATAAAGGGAGATAACTCTGAATGAAACTTATATTACTGGAATCGGATGGACTTCAGGAATCCAAAAATGTAGGTCAAATTTGAAAATTTTGAAAAATAACAAAAATTGTCTCATAAACAACGTCTTTTCAATTTTCGAACGATAGAAGTCATAGACGAATGTTCGAAATTGAAAAATGTGAGATAGCCATTATCTCGCAAAAGATTCAGGGTTTCCGAAAATGTCATTTGATTAAAAATGGGTAAAGAATTGCCGAAATTATGGCCGATTTTCAATATCATGACAACCTACAAAGTTCGGCCACTTCCGGTATGCGCAGAAGTTTGAAAAATAGTTTAT
Organism: Patella depressa; assembly: GCA_948474765.1. Classification (NCBI taxonomy): domain Eukaryota; kingdom Metazoa; phylum Mollusca; class Gastropoda; family Patellidae; genus Patella; species Patella depressa. Next base: position 78,107,712 of record OX419716.1, read on the forward strand.
GCACTAGCCACCACATGTTTTCCCAATAGAAAAGTTTGTTCCAGATCGATATCTGTTTTCGATCATGGAGAAATAGGCTCCCGCGGAAAAAAATAATAATAATAAGAATAATAATAATAATAATTTTAGTAAAAACAATAGTCTTTCAGACGAAAGTCTGAAAGCCTAATAATAATTTTAGTAAAAACAATAGTCTTTCAGACGAAAGTCTGAAAGCCTAATAATTTTAGTAATCTCAATAGGCTTTCAGACGAAAGTCTGAAAGCCTAACTAGACCTGCAAGCAGCACTGAACCGGCTTTCAGGAATCATACAGGAAGTTTATTATACCATAGCCGATCCATTGAGCTACCAAACTATACTTTAGTTGTTTTGCTTCAGTGACACCCTCTATCATATGTAAAAGTAATATTTGCTGGCTAAAAGACCGGTCAAAATTGTAAATTATGGCAAAAGTATGTCACTTCCGGTGCCGAAAGAAATTTTTATAGATGAAAAATAAGTCGAAAATTCGCAACATACAAAATACAAACTTTTTTTTATAAATATCGGACAATAAATAATTAACCTATAACCCATAAACTGAAATTAAGAAGGTAAAAGATAGGCTGGCACTGCCAGGCAGGATACGCCCACATTTTCGAGAGATGGACAGAGAACAAGCAATACCGAAAGTGATTTTTCCTACATCTTTATTAAGTCCTGTATTTCATACTGTATTGGGAGCAGCCATTTAGTTGGTCAGTTCCAGTCTGATATTAATGAAATTCGAAACCGACAATGATTATGGTGTGACGGTACACAACCTAGAAATGTGACTTTTCATCAAAATCGGATAAGAATTGTGACCTGTAGAGAGTCCACAACCATGATATACCATATTTTTACACTATTCGTGTACAAACGGCGACCATTTCGGCCGGCAATTTTGGTACGATTTTCACGAAATTAGAACTCAACCATCCTCATCAAAATCGAATTAAAATTGTGACCTATACAGGATCCACAATCATGATATATCATTTTTTTTAACAGTATTCGCGTACAAACGGCGGCCATTTTGTCTGTCAATTTTGGTCCGATTTTCCCGAAATTCAAACTCAACCTTCCTTACAGTGTAACGGTGATATAATCAAACGTTTTTTTAAATTGGATAATAATTGTGACCTCCAGAGGGACCACAAGCTAAAGAAAGGGGGATTTTGCGTATAACCAGGGGCCATAATTCAGGAAGTTACGATCCGATATGCGCAAATATCGAAAAGAACCAAGATCTTTGGGTTATAACCATGAATTTCAAGTTTCATCAAAATCGTATTAAAATTGTGACCTTTACAGCGTCCACAACCTTGATATACCATTTTTTAACAGTATTCGCGTACAAACGGCGGCCATTTTGTGTGGCAATTTTGGTCTGATTTTCCCGAAATTCAAACTCAACCTTCCTTACGGTGTAACGGTAATATAATCAAACGTTTTTTTAAATCGGATAATAATTGTGACCTCCAAGCTAAAAAAAAAGGCAATTTTGCGTATAATCAGGGGCCATAATTCAGGAAGTTACGATCCGATATGCGCAAATATCGAAAGGAACCAAGATCTTTGGGTTATAACCATGAATTTCAAGTTTCATCAAAATCGAATCAAAATTGTGACCTCCACAGGGTCCACAACCTTGATATACCATTTTTTAACAGTATTCGCGTACAAACGGCGGCCATTTTGTATGGCAATTTTCGTCCGATTTTCCCGAAATTCGAACTCAACCTTCCTTAGGGTGTAACGGTGATATAATCAAACGGTTTTTTAAATCGAATAATAATTGTGACCTCCAAGTTAAAAAAAAGGCGATTTTGAGTATAATCAGGGGCCATAATTCAGGAAGTTACGATCCGATATGCGCAAATATCGAAAGGAAGCAAGATCTTTGGGTTATAACCATGAATTTGAAGTTTCATCAAAATCGAATCAAAATTGTGACCTCCACAGGGTCCACAACCTTGATATACCATTTTTTAACAGTATTCGCGTACAAACGGCGGCCATTTTGTATGGCAATTTTCGTCCGATTTTCCCGAAATTTGAACTCAACCTTCCTTAGGGTGTAACGGTGATATAATCAAACGGTTTTTTTAAATCGAATAATAATTGTGACCTCCAGAGGGACCACAAGCTAAAAAGGGTGATTTTTCGGACAATCAGGGGCCATAATTCAGGAAATTACATTCCGAAAGCAGCAAATATCGAAAGGAACCAAGATCTTTGGGTTACAAACATGCATGTCAAGTTTCATCAAAATCGGTTCAAAATTGTGACCTCTATAGGGTCCACAAGCTAAAAACGTGATTTTTCGTACAATCAGGGGCCATAATCCATGAAGTTTTGATCCGATACATGCCAATATCGAAAGGAACCGAGATCTTATGGGGATAAACCTATATTTCAAGTTTCGTCAAAATCGGATAAGAATTGTGACCTGTAGAGAGTCCACAAACAAATTGTGGACGGACGGACGTCCGGACGGACGTCCGGACGGATGTCCGGACGGACGGACGTCCGGACGGACAGGGGCGACGACATAATACGTCCACATGAAAATGTGGGCGTATAAAAACTGAAAAGTGACCCTCGGAAAATTGGTTATTATTCGGCAAGGGAACATGCTAGAAGATTTTTCTTGATATCAATATGATGGTATTGATTCAGTCTTACTGCCCATTAGAGTCAGACGTTATAAAGTTATACGAATAATAAATATAAATCCCTTCAAAAAAATGTTTGTTTTAAAGGCTAAAAATACGTTTTTTGCAAAAATTACATTACTTCCGGTGATATTGAAAATTTTAACTTGGTTCATAGAAGTCATAAATAGCATAAGGCATGAAATGGTAAATAAATTGTAAAAATCGAATAATAATTGACAGTTTTACAGACCAAAAACCTTGAAAAGTGACTTATAGAAGATCGCCTATTTCTCTGTAACCGTACAAGTTAGAAACCATTTTGTGGTATCTGTATGGTCGTATGGCTTCATTTTATTCGTTGATGGGAATCAAATATCATAATTTTAAAAATATTTTAAGGCAGACTCATTTGAATAAAATATTTGTTTTTTAGGTTAAAAATACAGTTTTTGCCCAAATGACGTCATTTCCGGTCACAGTGAAAATGTAAAATTGGCTTGACCTAGTCCAAATTGGCATTAGGCATCAAATGGAAAAAAAATATTGCAAATCGAATAATAATTAACTCTTTTATAGGCAAAATAACGTGAAAAGTGATGCATGCAAAATTGCATATTTCTCGGCAACTGCTCATATTACAAACTAATTTTCGCATACATTCTCTTCGTCTGGATTATTGCTACGAGTTTATGAAAATTACAAATAAATATTTCAAAATATGAAGACGCTGAATGAATTGTAAATAACTGAATTTTACACTTTATTTTACATTTTATTCGAAATTGCCCGAAAATGAAATTGAAATTAAAAAATATGAGCTAAGGTTTTTGTGCACCTTTGCAGGGTGCATCCTTTTAGTTATATCAGTTTTGAAAAAAAATAATATTTGCTTTCAAAAAGTGGTACCGAACTGTCAAAATTGTAGTTTTTGTTAATATTACGTCACTTCCGTTGCCGACAGAAAAATTTCACCGTAACAAAAAAAATTACAATTGGGACCATGGTGCATATGAACTTTGTTTTATACAAATCGAACAATAAATAATTTTTCTGGGTACGAAAAACTAAATTAGCCGATGGCGGCTAACGCAAATTACCGAGACAATTTTTTTTCTCATTTCTGCTCAAGTACGATGATATTTTAACCCTGTGTAAAATATCATCAAAAAATATTCATAAATAAAAAAGGTTTTCGTAAAAAAATTATTTTTTTTCGAAATATCGGACATTTTTTCGACTACTTCCGGTTTTACGATCGTTGTTGTGATAGCTTTACGAAGTCCTTTGGATACTTAACTTTCTGTACCAAAAGTGTCAGAAACATCCATTGAGTAGTTTTAGAAAAAAAGATAAATTAAAGAGCGTTTCAAAAAATTTAACGATTTTTCAATTTTTTTCAAAGTTTGAGGCCATTTTTCGACCACTTATATTATTTCAATGCTTTTCATTTTGGATTCCCTATATAGACAACTAACAGGACTTTGAGTAAGAAAAGTTTAAGAAAAATCGTAGGCGTCGTTTTCGAGAAAAGGGCGTCTCAGAATGTTAAAAAATTGGAAAATACTAGATTTTTGGCATACAATAATTTATTTCCTTACCATCGAAATCGTATTATTTAGATACCATATGATGGTCCATTAATAGGGCTATCCAGCGACACTTTAGTTCTTTTGGTCCGCTATTACCTAAGGGAGAAATCAAGTTTTTCGCAAGTGCGACAATGTTTTTACTCTTTTTTTTCATTTTTTGAATACTTCCGGTATGGTTATTATTGTCGGAATAGTTCTAATAGCCGGTTTGGGCACTAAAATAGCCACAGGGCTCTGTAATGATATATTACATTATCTGATCAGATAAAATGCCCCTGAGAAATCCTATGTTCAAAAGTGCCAAAAATGCAAAAAATTTAAAATATCGAAAATTAAATTTTAATAATTACATACATATTATACATCGTTAGAATCGTAATTAGGTCAGCTATCTGAATATACAACCTTTTTTTAAAAATCTCTTAAAATAAAAAAATAGTAGAGCATTTTCCAAAATTTCACGATTTTTCGACTTTTTTCGATTTTCAGTCCCTTTTTTATCCTATTCCAGACATTTCAAAGTCCTATTGGATGGCTTCATGCCAAATACCTCCAAAAGGACTCTCGATAGAAAAAAAATAAAAAAAATTGTAGGTTAAGTTTTCGAGATACAGGCATCCAAAAACGCTCCAAATCAGAAAATACTTGATTTTCAGCGTGCCATATTTTGCTACCTTTTCATAGTATCTGTATGATTTGGGTATCATACGATAGTCCATTCTTCATGCAACCCAACGATACCTTAATCCCTTTAATCCGTTGATATCGGGCGAAGAAATCACGTTTTTCCCAAAACCACCCATTTTTTTCGTTTTTTTGCAAATTTTGCACATTATTTCGACCACTTCCGGTTTAAGGAGTCTTGTCGAAATTGCTTTACCTGTTGATATTGGACTTTAACTTCATGTTCCAGAAGTTTCAGAAACGTCAATTCTGCCATAAAACGAAACCCGAGCTCACAAAATGGGAAGAAAATTCGAAAAAAATCGAAAAATAAAGGGCGATAACTCTGAATGAAACTTATATTACTGGAATCGGATGGACTTCAGGTATCCAAAAATGTAGGTCAAATTTGAAAATTTTGAAAAATAACAAAAATTGTCTCGTAAACAACATGTGTTCAATTTTCGAACTATAAAAGTCATAGACGAATGTTCGAAATTGAAAAATGTGAGATAGCCATTTTCTCAGAAAAGATCCAGGGATTCCAAAAATGTAATTTGTTTGAAAATGGATAAAGAATTGACGAAACTATAGCCGATTTTCAATTTTTAGAGAAAGTACAAAGTTCGGTCACTTCCGGTATGCGCAGAAATTTCAAAAATATTTTATCAAGTAGCCACCACATGGTTTCCCAATAGAAAAGCTAATTCCAGATCGATATCTGTTTTCGATCATGGAGATCTAGGCCCTCGCGGTAAATAATAATAATAATAATAATAACTAGACCTGCATAGCAGTGCTGAATCGGCTTTCAGGGTCCTTTAGATCATTGCCATGCTTTTAAATTTACCTTTATACCCTAAACGACCGATAGGACTCGGGGTAACAGAAGTTTAAGAAGTGAAATAGAAGTAGTTTTCGAGATAAACGAGTTTGAAAAGGCTTCAAAAAAAGAGGAAAATACTATATTTTCGGCATCTCATAATCTATTGCCTAACCATCGAATTTGTATCATTCTGATATCATATAAAAGTCCAAAAAGGAAAATACTAGATCTTCAGCGTCCCGTAATATTTGTCATTGAACACGCCATCTTGAGTCGGATCGCGCAAAATCTTAATTTTGGAGTAAAATTTTATTTTGAAGTCTAAAAATACGGTTTTTGCAAATATGACATTACTTCCGGTGATAATGGAAATGTTAAATCAGATCATTGCAATCATAAATGGCATAAGGCATCACATGGTGAAAATTGTATGAAAATTGAATAATAATTGACACTTTTATAGACCAAAAAGCTTGAAAAGTGACTTATAGAAAATCGTCTATTTCTCGGCAACCGTACAAGTTAGAAACTTGTTTGTGGTATCTGTATGATGGTATGGGTTCATGCTATTCGGTGATGGGATTCAGATATCATAATTTTAAAAATATTATAAACAAGATTCATTTGAATAAAATATTTGTTTTCTACGTTAAAAATACAGTTTTTGCCAAAATGACGTCATTTTCGGTCACAGTGAAACTGTAAATTTGGCTTAACCTAGTCCAAATTGGCATTAGGCATCGAATAAAAAAAATTTATTGAAAATCGGATAATAATTTACTATTTTACAGGCAAAAAAACGTGAAAAGTGATGCATGCAAAATTGCATATTTCTCGGCAACTGCTCATGTTACAAACTATTTTTCGCATACATTCTCTTCGTCTGGATTATGGCTACGAGTTTATGAAAGTTACGAATAAATAGTTCAAAATATAAAGACGTTCAATGGGTTGTAATAACTGAATTTTACCCTTTTTTTTACATTTTATTCGAAATTGCCCGAAAATGAAATTGAAATTTAAGAATCTCAGCCAAACATTTTATGCGCCTTTACAGGGCGCATACTTTTTGTTATATCAGTTTTCGAAAAAAAAAATATTTGCTGTCAAAAAGTGGTACTTAACTCTCAAAATTGTAGTTTTTGTTAATTTTACGCCACTTCCGTTGCGTGCAGAAAAATGTCACCGTAACAAAAAATATTACAATTGACATTACGAATCATATGCACTTTGTTTTATACAAATCGAACAATAAATAATTAATCTAGGTACGAAAAACTAAATTAGCCAATGGCGACTAAAGAAAATTACTGAGACAAAATTCTTTCTCACTTATGCTCAAGTAGGGTGATACTTTAACACTGTGTAAACTACCATCAAAAAATATTCATAAATAAAAAAGTTTTCTGTAAAAATGTAAAAAAAAATCAATATATCGGATATTTTTTCGACTACTTCCGGTTTTTCGATCATTGTCGGAATTGCTTTAACAAGTTGATTAGATACTTAACTTCCCGTAGCAGAAATATCAGAAACATTCATTAAGTAATTTTTGAAAAAAAGATAAATAAAAGAGCATTTTCAATAATTTAATGATTTTTCAACTTTTTTCAAAGATTGAGGTCATTTTTGGACCGCCTATAATATTGCAACGCTTTTATTATTAAATGCACACGCTAGGCCACCGATAGGACTCTGAGTAAAAAAAGTTTAAGAAAAATCGTAGGCGTCGTTTTCGAGAAAAAGGCGCCTCAGAATGCTCCAAAACGGAAAATACTTAGTTTTCGGCGTACCATAATTTATTTCGTAAGAATCAAATTCGTGTTATTTAGATGTTATACGATCGTCTATTAATGGAACTATCCAAAGACACTTTCATTGTTTTGGTCCGCTAATATGTGACGGAGAATTCGAACTTTTGGCAAGAGCTCCAATTTTTTTTCATCTTTTTTACATTTTTCTTTGTTTTTTGAACTACTTCCGGTATACGAATCATTGTCGAGTAGTTTTCACATCCAGTTTTGGAGTTTGCATGGGAACAGGGCTCTCTAATGATATACGACACTATACGATCAAATAAAATACTTCTGAGAAATCCCATGTTCAAAAGTGTTAAAAATGTCAAAATGTCAAAATATTGAAAATTAAATTTCAATAACTGCATACATATTATACATCATTAGAATCGTAATTAGGTCAGCTTTTTAAATATATATCTTTTTTTTGAAAATCTCTTAAAATAAAAAAATAGTAGAGCATTTTCCCAAATTTCACGATTTTTCGACTTTTTTCGATTTTGAGTCCCTTTTTTGTCTTATTCCAATTATATAATAGTCTTAATGGATGGATCCATGCTAAAGACTACCGGAAGGACCATCGATAGATAAAGTTTAAGAAAAATCGTTGGAGCAGTTTTCGAAATACAGGCGTCCAAAAACGCTCCAAATCAGAAAATACTTGATTTTCAGCGTGCCATATTTTGCTTCCAGCTCATCGTATCCGTACGAATTGGGTATCATTCAGTGGTCCAATTACCGCTAGACCAAATGATACCTTAATTTGTTTAATCCGTTGATATCGGACGGAGAAATCGTGTTTTTACCCAAGACACCAATTTTTCACGATTTTTTCAAAATATCGCATATTATTTCGACTACTTCCGGTTTACGGATTGTTGTTGAAATTGCTTTAAACGGTGGTTTGACAATATTGCTTCATGTATCAGGAATTTGAGAAACGTTGATCCGGCCGTAAAACGAAACTTAAGCTCACAAAATGTGAAGAAAATTCGAAAAAAATCGAAAAATAAAGGGCGATAACTCGGAATGAAACTTATATTACTGGAACCAGATTGCCTTCAGGTATCCAAAAATGTAGGTCAAATTTGAAAATTTTGAAAAATAACAAAAATTGTCTCTCAAATAAAATTTTTCATTTTTCGATCGCAAGAAGTCAGCGATGAAGTTTCGAAATATCGAAATTTTCAACTGCTATCGTCCGAGAAAAGACTCAAGGTTTCCGAAAATGTCATTTGTATGAAAATAGGTACAGAATTGACGAATCTACGGCCGTTTTTTAATTTTTTGACAGAGCACGAAATTCGACCACTTCCGGTCTGCGCAGAAGTTACAAAAATAGTTTATCAAGTAGCCAACACATGGTTTCCCTATAAAGAATTAGGTCCCAGATCGGTATCTGTTACAGGCGCTGAGAAATAGGCTCCCCCGAAAAATAAAATAATAATAATAAATAATAACTAGACCTGCATGCAGGAATGACGGGTTTCACTGGTGCCACGTTACCCTTAAACATGTCACTTCCGGTGCCAAGTTACCCTTGAACATATGTCACTTCCGGTACCAACGAAACCATTAAACAGGTTTCCAAATTAACATTGCACACAAATAAAATGGATGCAGAATCAACCAAATCCAGCAATATCAATTCATTTTATACATTTGTTACTTGTAAATGATCTTGACAAAATTACATTTCTTCCGGTGTTAATGAAAATGTTCAATTAGTTTTATGAAATCAGAAATGGCATACGATATCATATAGTGAAAATTTTATGTAAATCGAATAATAATTGCCACTTTTAAAGACCAAAAAACTTGAAAAGTGACTTGTAGAAAATCGACTATTTCTCTGCAACCGTACAAGTTAGAAACCATTTTGTGGTATCTGTATGATCGTATGGGTTCATTTTATTTGTTGATTGGCATCAAATACCATAATTTGAAAAACATTTCAAAACAGACTCATTTGAATAAAATATCTGTTTTGAAGGCAAAAATACAGTTTTTGCCAAAATGATGTTACTTCCGGTGATAATGAAAATCTTAAATTACTTGTATGAAATCCTAAATGGCATTAGGTATAACATGGTGTAACGTTTATGAAAATCGAATAATAATTGACACTTTTATGGCCCAAAAACCTTCAAAAGTGGCCTGTAGAAAACCGTCTATTTCTCGGCAACCGAACAAGTTAGAAACAATTTTATGATATGTATATGACCATATGAGTTGTGTTTATATGTGAATTTAAACCAAAAGTTAAAATTATTAATACATATTAAGTAATTCTTGGTTGAATAAAACATTGATTTAAAAAGTTTAAAATGCAGTTTTTGACAAAATGACGTCACTTCCGGTGTCAATTTTAAATTGTAATCAACTTGATATGACGCTACATGCTTTTTGAATCAAATGATGTCACTTTTATAAAAATCCAATCATAATTGACTATTTTACAGGCAAAATAACGAAAACAGTGACTTGTACACAACTGTCCATTTCTTGGTAACTGCTTATATTACAAACTAATTTTAACATACATTTTCTTCGTATGGATTATAGCTACAAGTTTATAAAAGTTACGAAGAAATATTTTAAAATCTGAAAAGCCTGAATAGGTTGTAAATGGGTCAATTTTACACCATTTTTAGCCATTTAATCGAATTTGCTCGAAAATGAAATCGAAATTAAAAAAACTGCTTCCGCCATTTTTTGCGCCTTGAAAGGGCACACTCTTTGAGTCAAATAATTTTTCCAAAAAATAATATTTGTTTTCGAAAAATGGTACCTAACTGTCAAAATTGTAGTTTTTGGTAAAATTATGCCACTTTCGGTGCCGACAGATAACACTTCCGGTAATAAAAAAAATGACAATTGAGACAACGAAGCATATGAACTTTGTTTTATACAAATCGAACAATAAAAAATTAATCTAGGACTGAAAAACTGAATTAGCCAATAGCGGCCAAGGAAAATTACTGAGACAAAATTTTTTAACATTTTTGCACTAGGCAGATGACTCTTTAATTCTGTGCACAATACGACTAAAAAATATTCATAAATAAAAAAGTTTTTTGTAAAATTTTAAATTTTCGAAATTTGGCGCCTAATATCTTCGAAGATTTGCCGAAAATCAAAAATCGAAAGTAGCGTAGCTATGTGCCCTGTCTCAGGCTATGCCAAAATGTATCGAAAGTTAAAATCCAATGATTATTGTTAAAATTACTGCAATATTTTCAAAAACGATAACTTCGGTAATTTCGGACATTTCGCATTGTCGCAGAACGTTCAAAATAGCTTTATCCTCTAAGTCACACCCACTTTCCCAGTAAAACCGAAGAAATCGTAACGATGCGACAAGCAGTTGCTGAGATCTACTCAAAACAAAAGAAGAATAATAATAATAATAAGAATAATAATTTTAACAAAAACAATAGTGTTTCACACAAGCTTCGCAGTGTGAAACCCTAATAATTTTAGTAAAAACAATAGTCTTTCAGACGAAAGTCTGAAAGCCTAATAATAATAACTAGACCTGCAAGCAGCACTGAACCGGCTTTCAGGAATCATACAGGAAGTTTATTATACCATAGCCGATCCATTGAGCTACCAAACTATACTTTAGTTGTTTTGCTTCAGTGACACCCTCTATCATATGTAAAAGTAATATTTGCTGGCTAAAAGACCGGTCAAAATTGTAAATTATGGCAAAAGTATGTCACTTCCGGTGCCGAAAGAAATTTTTATAGATGAAAAATAAGTCGAAAATTCGCAACATACAAAATACAAACTTTTTTTTATAAATATCGGACAATAAATAATTAACCTATAACCCATAAACTGAAATTAAGAAGGTAAAAAACTGAAAAGTGACCCTCGGAAAATTGGTTATTATTCGGCAAGGGAACATGCTAGAAGATTTTTCTTGATATCAATATGATGGTATTGATTCAGTCTTACTGCCCATTAGAGTCAGACGTTATAAAGTTATACGAATAATAAATATAAATCCCTTCAAAAAAATGTTTGTTTTAAAGGCTAAAAATACGTTTTTTGCAAAAATTACATTACTTCCGGTGATATTGAAAATTTTAACTTGGTTCATAGAAGTCATAAATAGCATAAGGCATGAAATGGTAAATAAATTGTAAAAATCGAATAATAATTGACAGTTTTACAGACCAAAAACCTTGAAAAGTGACTTATAGAAGATCGCCTATTTCTCTGTAACCGTACAAGTTAGAAACCATTTTGTGGTATCTGTATGGTCGTATGGCTTCATTTTATTCGTTGATGGGAATCAAATATCATAATTTTAAAAATATTATAAGGCAGACTCATTTGAATAAAATATTTGTTTTTTAGGTTAAAAATACAGTTTTTGCCCAAATGACGTCATTTCCGGTCACAGTGAAAATGTAAAATTGGCTTGACCTAGTCCAAATTGGCATTAGGCATCAAATGGAAAAAAAATATTGCAAATCGAATAATAATTAACTCTTTTATAGGCAAAATAACGTGAAAAGTGATGCATGCAAAATTGCATATTTCTCGGCAACTGCTCATATTACAAACTAATTTTCGCATACATTCTCTTCGTCTGGATTATTGCTACGAGTTTATGAAAATTACAAATAAATATTTCAAAATATGAAGACGCTGAATGAATTGTAAATAACTGAATTTTACACTTTATTTTACATTTTATTCGAAATTGCCCGAAAATGAAGTTGAAATTAAAAAATATGAGCTAAGGTTTTTGTGCACCTTTGCAGGATGCATCCTTTTAGTTATATCAGTTTTGAAAAAAAATAATATTTGCTTTCAAAAAGTGGTACCGAATTGCAAAATTGTAGTTTTTGTTAATATTACGTCACTTCCGTTGCCGACAGAAAAATTTCACCGTAACAAAAAAAATTACAATTGGGACCATGGTGCATATGAACTTTGTTTTATACAAATCGAACAATAAATAATTTTTCTGGGTACGAAAAACTAAATTAGCCGATGGCGGCTAACGCAAATTACCGAGACAATTTTTTTTCTCATTTCTGCTCAAGTACGATGATATTTTAACCCTGTGTAAAATATCATCAAAAAATATTCATAAATAAAAAAGGTTTTCGTAAAAAAATTATTTTTTTTCGAAATATCGGACATTTTTTCGACTACTTCCGGTTTTACGATCGTTGTTGTGATAGCTTTACGAAGTCCTTTGGATACTTAACTTTCTGTACCAAAAGTGTCAGAAACATCCATTGAGTAGTTTTAGAAAAAAAGATAAATTAAAGAGCGTTTCAAAAAATTTAACGATTTTTCAATTTTTTTCAAAGTTTGAGGCCATTTTTCGACCACTTATATTATTTCAATGCTTTTCATTTTGGATTCCCTATATAGACAACTAACAGGACTTTGAGTAAGAAAAGTTTAAGAAAAATCGTAGGCGTCGTTTTCGAGAAAAGGGCGTCTCAGAATGTTAAAAAATTGGAAAATACTAGATTTTTGGCATACAATAATTTATTTCCTTACCATCGAAATCGTATTATTTAGATACCATATGATGGTCCATTAATAGGGCTATCCAGCGACACTTTAGTTCTTTTGGTCCGCTATTACCTAAGGGAGAAATCAAGTTTTTCGCAAGTGCGACAATGTTTTTACTCTTTTTTTTCATTTTTTGAATACTTCCGGTATGGTTATTATTGTCGGAATAGTTCTAATAGCCGGTTTGGGCACTAAAATAGCCACAGGGCTCTGTAATGATATATTACATTATCTGTTCAGATAAAATGCCCCTGAGAAATCCTATGTTCAAAAGTGCCAAAAATGCAAAAAATTTAAAATATCGAAAATTAAATTTTAATAATTACATACATATTATACATCGTTAGAATCGTAATTAGGTCAGCTATCTGAATATACAACCTTTTTTTAAAAATCTCTTAAAATAAAAAAATAGTAGAGCATTTTCCAAAATTTCACAATTTTTCGACTTTTTTCGATTTTCAGTCCCTTTTTTATCCTATTCCAGACATTTCAAAGTCCTATTGGATGGCTTCATGCCAAATACCTCCAAAAGGACTCTCGATAGAAAAAAAATAAAAAAAATTGTAGGTTAAGTTTTCGAGATACAGGCATCCAAAAACGCTCCAAATCAGAAAATACTTGATTTTCAGCGTGCCATATTTTGCTACCTTTTCATAGTATCTGTATGATTTGGGTATCATACGATAGTCCATTCTTCATGCAACCCAACGATACCTTAATCCCTTTAATCCGTTGATATCGGGCGAAGAAATCACGTTTTTCCCAAAACCACCCATTTTTTTCGTTTTTTTGCAAATTTTGCACATTATTTCGACCACTTCCGGTTTAAGGAGTCTTGTCGAAATTGCTTTACCTGTTGATATTGGACTTTAACTTCATGTTCCAGAAGTTTCAGAAACGTCAATTCTGCCATAAAACGAAACCCGAGCTCACAAAATGGGAAGAAAATTCGAAAAAAATCGAAAAATAAAGGGCGATAACTCTGAATGAAACTTATATTACTGGAATCGGATGGACTTCAGGTATCCAAAAATGTAGGTCAAATTTGAAAATTTTGAAAAATAACAAAAATTGTCTCGTAAACAACATGTGTTCAATTTTCGAACTATAAAAGTCATAGACGAATGTTCGAAATTGAAAAATGTGAGATAGCCATTTTCTCAGAAAAGATCCAGGGATTCCAAAAATGTAATTTGTTTGAAAATGGATAAAGAATTGACGAAACTATAGCCGATTTTCAATTTTTAGAGAAAGTACAAAGTTCGGTCACTTCCGGTATGCGCAGAAATTTCAAAAATATTTTATCAAGTAGCCACCACATGGTTTCCCAATAGAAAAGCTAATTCCAGATCGATATCTGTTTTCGATCATGGAGATCTAGGCCCTCGCGGTAAATAATAATAATAATAATAATAATAATAATAATAACTAGACCTGCAAGCAGCACTGAACCGGCTTTCAGGAATCATACAGGAAGTTTATTATACCATAGCCGATCCATTGAGCTACCGAACTATACTTTAGTTGTTCTGCTTCAGTGACACCCTCTATCATATGTATAAGTAATATTTGCTGGCGAAAAGACCGGTCAAAATTGTAAATTATGGCAAAATTACGTCACTTCCGGTGCCGAAAGAAATTTTTATAGGTGAAAAATAAGTCGAAAATTCGCAACATACAAAATACAAACTTTGTTTTATACATATCGGGCAATAAATAATTAACCTATAACCCATAAACTGAAATTAAGAAGGTAAAAAACTTAAAAGTGACCCTGGGAAAATTGGTTATTATTCGACAAGGGAACATGCTAGAAGCCTTTTCTTGATATCAATATGATGGTATTGATTCAATCTTACTGCCCATTAGAGTCAGACGTTATAAAGTTAAACGAATAAAGAATATAAATCACTTCAAAAAAATGTTTGTTTTGAAGGCTAAAAATACGTTTTTTGCAAAAATTACATTACTTCCGGTGATATTGAAAATGTTAACTTGGTTCATAGAAGTCATAAATGGCATAAGGCATCAAATGTTAAAAAAATTATAAAAATCGAATAATAATTGACACTTTTATAGACCAAAAACCTTGAAAAGTGACTTATAAAAGATTGCCTATTTCTCTGTAACCGTACAAGTTAGAAACCATTTTGTGGTATCTGTATGGTCGTATGGCTTCATTCTATTCGTTGATGGGAATCAAATATCATAATTTTAAAAACATTATAAGGCAGACTCATTTCAATAAAATATTAGTTTTTTAGGTTAGAAATACAGTTTTTGCCCAAAAGACGTCATTTCCGGTCACAGTGAAAATGTAAAATTGACTTGACCTAGTCCAAATTGGCATTAGGCATCAAATGGAAAAAAATATTACAAATCGAATAATAATTCACTCTTTTATAGGCAAAATAACGTGAAAAGTGATGCATGCAAAATTGCATATTTCTCGGCAACTGCTCATATTACAAACTAATTTTCGCATACATTCTCTTCGTCTGGATTATTGCTACGAGTTTATGAAAATTACAAATAAATATGTCAAAATATGAAGACGCTGAATGAATTGTAAATAACTGAATTTTACACTTTATTTTACATTTTATTCGAAATTGCCCGAAAATGAAGTTGAAATTAAAAAATATGAGCTAAGGTTTTTGTGCACCTTTGCAGGGTGCATCCTTTTAGTTATATCAGTTTTGAAAAAAAATAATATTTGCTTTCAAAAAGTGGTACCGAACTGTCAAAATTGTAGTTTTTGTTAATATTACGTCACTTCCGTTGCCGACAGAAAAATTTCACCGTAACAAAAAAAATTACAATTGGGACCATGGTGCATATGAACTTTGTTTTATACAAATCGAACAATAAATAATTTTTCTGGGTACGAAAAACTAAATTAGCCGATGGCGGCTAACGCAAATTACCGAGACAATTTTTTTTCTCATTTCTGCTCAAGTACGATGATATTTTAACCCTGTGTAAAATATCATCAAAAAATATTCATAAATAAAAAAGGTTTTCGTAAAAAAATTATTTTTTTTCGAAATATCGGACATTTTTTCGACTACTTCCGGTTTTACGATCGTTGTTGTGATAGCTTTACGAAGTCCTTTGGATACTTAACTTTCTGTACCAAAAGTGTCAGAAACATCCATTGAGTAGTTTTAGAAAAAAAGATAAATTAAAGAGCGTTTCAAAAAATTTAACGATTTTTCAATTTTTTTTCAAAGTTTGAGGCCATTTTTCGACCACTTATATTATTTCAATGCTTTTCATTTTGGATTCCCTATATAGACAACTAACAGGACTTTGAGTAAGAAAAGTTTAAGAAAAATCGTAGGCGTCGTTTTCGAGAAAAGGGCGTCTCAGAATGTTAAAAAATTGGAAAATACTAGATTTTTGGCATACAATAATTTATTTCCTTACCATCGAAATCGTATTATTTAGATACCATATGATGGTCCATTAATAGGGCTATCCAGCGACACTTTAGTTCTTTTGGTCCGCTATTACCTAAGGGAGAAATCAAGTTTTTCGCAAGTGCGACAATGTTTTTACTCTTTTTTTTCATTTTTTGAATACTTCCGGTATGGTTATTATTGTCGGAATAGTTCTAATAGCCGGTTTGGGCACTAAAATAGCCACAGGGCTCTGTAATGATATATTACATTATCTGATCAGATAAAATGCCCCTGAGAAATCCTATGTTCAAAAGTGCCAAAAATGCAAAAAATTTAAAATATCGAAAATTAAATTTTAATAATTACATACATATTATACATCGTTAGAATCGTAATTAGGTCAGCTATCTGAATATACAACCTTTTTTTAAACATCTCTTAAAATAAAAAAATAGTAGAGCATTTTCCAAAATTTCACGATTTTTCGACTTTTTTCGATTTTCAGTCCCTTTTTTATCCTATTCCAGACATTTCAAAGTCCTATTGGATGGCTTCATGCCAAATACCCCAAAAGGACTCTCGATAGAAAAAAAATAAAAAAAATTGTAGGTTAAGTTTTCGAGATACAGGCATCCAAAAACGCTCCAAATCAGAAAATACTTGATTTTCAGCGTGCCATATTTTGCTACCTTTTCATAGTATCTGTATGATTTGGGTATCATACGATAGTCCATTCTTCATGCAACCCAACGATACCTTAATCCCTTTAATCCGTTGATATCGGGCGAAGAAATCACGTTTTTCCCAAAACCACCCATTTTTTTCGTTTTTTTGCAAATTTTGCACATTATTTCGACCACTTCCGGTTTAAGGAGTCTTGTCGAAATTGCTTTACCTGTTGATATTGGACTTTAACTTCATGTTCCAGAAGTTTCGGAAACGTCAATTCTGCCATAAAACGAAACCCGAGCTCACAAAATGGGAAGAAAATTCGAAAAAAATCGAAAAATAAAGGGCGATAACTCTGAATGAAACTTATATTACTGGAATCGGATGGACTTCAGGTATCCAAAAATGTAGGTCAAATTTGAAAATTTTGAAAAATAACAAAAATTGTCTCGTAAACAACATGTGTTCAATTTTCGAACTATAAAAGTCATAGACGAATGTTCGAAATTGAAAAATGTGAGATAGCCATTTTCTCAGAAAAGATCCAGGGATTCCAAAAATGTAATTTGTTTGAAAATGGATAAAGAATTGACGAAACTATAGCCGATTTTCAATTTTTAGAGAAAGTACAAAGTTCGGTCACTTCCGGTATGCGCAGAAATTTCAAAAATATTTTATCAAGTAGCCACCACATGGTTTCCCAATAGAAAAGCTAATTCCAGATCGATATCTGTTTTCGATCATGGAGATCTAGGCCCTCGCGGTAAATAATAATAATAATAATAATAATAATAATAATAATAATTTTAGTAATCTCAATAGGCTTTCAGACGAAAGTCTGAAAGCCTAATAATAATAATTTTAGTAATCTCAATAGGCTTTCAGACGAAAGTCTGAAAGCCTAATAATAATAATTTTAGTAATCTCAATAGGCTTTCAGACGAAAGTCTGAAAGCCTAATAATAATAATAATAATTTTAGTAATCTCAATAGGCTTTCAGACGAAAGTCTGAAAGCCTAATAATAATTTTAGTAATCTCAATAGGCTTTCAGACGAAAGTCTGAAAGCCTAATAATAACTAGACCTGCATGCAGGAATGACGGGTTTCACTGGTGCCACGTCACTTTCGGTGCCACGTTACCCTTAAACATATGTCACTTCCGATATCAATGAAACCATCAAACAGGTTTCCACATAAGCATTGTAAACATCAAATAAAATGGACGAAGAATCAACCAAATCCAGCAATATCAATTCATTTTATATATATGTTACTTGTAAGTGATCCTGGCAAAATTTCAATAATTCCGGTGATAATGAAAATGTTCAATTAGTTTTATGAAATCAGAAATGGCATAAGGCAGCATAATGGCGAAAATTGTATGTAAATCGAATGAGAATTGCCACTTTTATAGACCAAAAACCTTGAAAAGTGACTTGTAGAAAATCGTCTATTTCTCGGCAACCGTACACGATAAAAACTATCTTTTGGTATCTATATGATCGTATGGGTTCAATCCATTTGTTGATTGGAATCAAATATCATAATTTGAAATATATTACAAATCAGACTCATTTGAAAAAAATGTCTGTTTTGAAGGCTAAAAATACAGTTTTTGCCAAAATGACATTACTTCCGGTGATACTGAAAATGTTAAATTAGTTCTATGAAATCATAAATGACACAAGATATCATATGGTGAAAATTTTATGAAAATCGAATAATAACTGACACTTTTATAGACCAAAAACCTTGAAAAGTGACTTAAGGAAAATCGCCCATTTCTCTGCAACCGTACAAGTTAGAAACCATTTTGTGGTATCTGTATGATCGTCTGGGTTCAATCTATTTGATCAATAGAATCAAATATCACAATTTGAAAAAAATAACAAATACGACTCATTTGAATAAAATATTGTTTTTTGAAGGCTAAAATTTAAGTTTTGAGCAAATGACGTCATTTCCGGTGGCAGCGCAAGGGGTAAAATGGTTTGACATAGTCCACTATGGCATTAGGCATCCAATGGCGAAAGAAAATTGAAAATCGAATAATAATTGATTCTTTTATAGCCAAAATTACGTGAAAAGTGACTCATGCAAAATTGCCTATTTCTCGGCAACTGCTTATATTACAAACTAATTTTCACATACATTCTCTTCGTATGGATTATAGCTACAAGTTTATAAAAGTTACGTAAAAATATTTTAAAATCTGAAAAGCCTGAATGAGTTGTAAATAGGTCAATTTTACGCCTTTTTTCACCTCTTAATCCAATTTGCTAGAAAATGAAAAAGAAATTAAAAAAACTGCTTCCGACATTTTTTGCGCCTTTAAAGGACACACTCTTTGAGTCATATAATTTTTCAAAAAAATAATATTTGTTTTCAAAAAATGTACCTAACTGTCAAAATTGTAGTTTTTGGTAAAATTATGCCACTTCCGGTGCCGACAGATAACACTTTTGGTAATAAAAAAAATGACAATTGAGACAACGAAGCATATGAACTTTGTTTTATACAAATCGAACAATAAAAAATTAATCTAGGACTGAAAAACTGAATTAGCCAATGGAGGCCAAGGAAAATTACTGAGACAAAATTTTTTAACATTTTTGCGCAAGTCAGATGACTCTTTAATTCTGTGCACAACACGACTAAAAAATATTCATAAATAAAAAAGTTTTTTGTAAAATTTTAAATTTCCGAAATTTGGCGCCTAATATCTTCGAAGATTTGCCGAAAATCAAAAATCGAAAGTAGCGCAGCTATGTGCCCTGTCTCCAGCTATGCCAAAATGTATCGAAAGTTAAAATCCCATGATTATTGTTAAAATTACCGCAATATTTGTAAAAACGATAACTTCGGTGATTTCGGACATTTCGCATTGTCGCAGAACGTTCAAAATAGCTTTATCCTCTAAGTCACACCCACTTTCCCAGTAAAACCGAAGAAATCGTAACGATGCGACACGTAGTTGCTGAGATCTACTCAAAACAAAAGAAGAATAATAATAATAATAACTAGACCTGCAAGCAGCGCTGAACCGGCTTTCAGGAATCATACAGGAAGTTTATTATACCATAGCCGACCCATTGAGCTACCAAACTATACTTTAGTTGTTTTGCTTCAGTGACACCCTCTATCATATGTAAAAGTAATATTTGCTGGCGAAAAGACCGGTCAAAATTGTAAATTATGGCAAAATTACGTCACTTCCGGTACCGAAAGAAATTTTTATAGGTGAAAAATAAGTCGAAAATTCGCAACACACACAATACAAACTTTGTTTTATACATATCGGGCAATAAATAATTAACCTATAACCCATAAACTGAAATTAAGAAGGTAAAAAACTTAAAAGTGACCCTCGGAAAATTGGTTATTATTCGACAAGGGAACATGCTAGAAGCCTTTTCTTGATATCAATATGATGGTATTGATTCAATCTTACTGCCCATTAGAGCCAGACGTTATAAAGTTAAACGAATAATGAGTATAAATCACTTCAAAAAAATGTTTGTTTTGAAGGCTAAAAATACGTTTTTTGCAAAAATTACATTACTTCCGGTGATATTGAAAATGTTAACTTGGTTCATAGAAGTCATAAATGGCATAAGGCATCAAGTGGTAAAAAAATTATAAAAATCGAATAATAATTGACACTTTTATAGACCAAAAACCTTGAAAAGTGACTTATAGAAGATCGCCTATTTCTCTGTAACCGTACAGGTTAGAAACCATTTTGTGGTATCTGTATGGTCGTATGGCTTCATTCTATTCGTTGATGGGAATAAAATATCATAATTTTAAAAACATTATAAGGGAGACTGATTTGAATAAAATATTAGTTTTTTAGGTTAAAAATACAGTTTTTGCCCAAATGACGTCATTTCCGGTCACAGTGAAAATGTAAAATTGGCTTGACCTAGACCAAATTGGCATTAGACATCAAATGGAAAAAAAATATTGCAAATCGAATAATAATTCACTCTTGTATAGGCAAAATAACGTGAAAAGTGATGCATGCAAAATTGCATATTTCTCGACAACTGCTCATATTACAAAATAATTTTCGCATACATTCTCTTCGTCTGGATTATTGCTACGAGTTTATGAAAATTACAAATAAATATTTAAAAATATGAAGACGCTGAATGAATTGTAAATAGCTGAATTTTACACTTTATTTTACATTTTATTCGAAATTGCCCGAAAATGAAATTGAAATTTAAAAATATGAGCTAAGGATTTTGTGCACCTTCGCAGGGTGCATCCTTTTAGTTATATCAGTTTTGAAAAAAAATAATATTTTCTTTCAAAAAGTGGTACCGAACTGTCAAAATTGTAGTTTTTGTTAATATTATGTCACTTCCGTTGCCGACAGAAAAATTTCACCGTAACATAAAAAATAACAATTGGGACCACGGAGCATATGAACTTTGTTTTATACAAATCGAACAATAAATAATTTTTCTGGGTACGAAAAACTAAATTCGCCGATGGCGGCTAACGCAAATTACCAAGACAATTTTTTTTCTCATTTCTGCTCAAGTAGGATGATATTTTAACCCAGTGTAAAATATCACCAAAAAATATTCATAAATAAAAAAGATTTTCGTAAAAAAAATATTTTTTTTCAAAATATCGGACATTTTTCCGACTACTTCCAGTTTTACGATCGTTGTTGTGATAGCTTTACGAAGTTCTTTGGATACTTAACTTTCTGTACCAGAAGTGTCAGAAACATCCATTGAGCAGTTTTGGAAAAAAAGATAAATAAAAGAGCGTTTACAAAAATTTAACGATTTTTCAATTTTTTTCAAAGTTTGATGCCATTTTTGGACCACCTATATTATTTCAATGCTTTTCATGTTGGATTTACTATATAGACAACCGATGGGACTTTGAGTTAGAAAAGTTTAAGAAAAATCTGCGGCGTCGTTTTCGAGAAAAGGGCGTCTCAGAATGTTAAAAAATCGGAAAATACTAGATTTTTGGCATACAATAATTTATTTCCTTACCATCGATATCGTATTATTTAGATACCATATGATGGTCCATTAATAGGGCTATCCAACGACACTTTAGTTCTTTTGGTCCGCTATTACCTAAGGGAGAAATCAAGTTTTTCGCAAGTGAGACAATGTTTTTAACCTTTTTTTTCATTTTTTGAATACTTCCGGCATGGTTATTATTGTCGGAATTGTTTTATAGCCGGTTTGAGCACTAAAATAGCCAGAGGGCTCTTTAATGATATATTACATTATCTGATCAGATAAAATGCCCCTGAGAAATCCTGTGTTCAAAAGTGCCAAAAATGAAAAAAATTTAAAATATCGAAAATTAAATTTCAATAATTACATACATATTATACATCGTTAGAATCGTAATTAGGTCAGCTATCTGAATATACAACCTTTTTTAAAAAATCTCTTCAAATAAAAAAATAGTAGAGCATTTTCCAAAATTTCACGATTTTTCGACTTTTTTTCGATTTTCAGTCCGTTATTTCACCTATTCCAGATATTTCAAAGGCTTATTGGGTGGTTTCATGCAAATTAAATCCAAAAGGACTCTCGATAGAAAAAATTTAAAAAAAAGTTGCGGTTAAGTTTTCGAGATATAGGCGTCCAAAAACGCTCCAAATCAGAAAATACTTGATTTTCAGCGTGCCATATTTTGCTGCCTGGTCATAGTATCCGTATGAATTGGGTATCATACGATAGTACAATCCTAGTGCAATCCAATGGTACCCTAATTTCTTTAATCCATTGATATCGGGCGGAGAATTCGCGTTTTTCCCCAAAATATCCATTTTTTGCATTTTTTTCAAAATATTGCACATTATTTCGACCACTTCCGGTTAAAGGATTCTTGTCGAAATTGCTTTATCAGTTGGTATTGGACTATAACTTCATGTTCCGTAAGTTTCAGAAACATCATTTTGGTTGTAAAACGACACCACAGCTCACAAAATGGGAAGAAAATTCGAAAAAAATCGAAAAATTTAGGGCGATAACTCTGAATGAAACTTATATTACTGGAATCGGATTGATGTCAGGTATCCAAAAATATAGGTCAAATTTGCAAATTTTGAAAAATAACAAAAAATGTCTCGTAGGCGACGTGTTTTGAATTTTCGAACGATAGAAGTCAGCGACGAAGTTTCGAAATTGCGAAATGTGAGATTGCTATTGTCTTGGAAATGTCTCAGGCTTTCCAAAAATGTGATTTGTTTGAATATAGGTAGAGAATTGACGAAACCACGACCGATTTTTAATTTTTTACAAACGTTCAAAATTGGACCACTTCCGGTCTGCGCAGAAGTTCAAAAATTGCTTTATTGAGTAGCCACCACATGGTTTCCCGTTAGAAAGATGAACCGCAGATCGGTATCTCTTTTCGATCATAGAGAAATAGGCTCCGGCGGTAAATAATAATAATAAAAAAAAAAATAATAATTTTAGTAATCTCAATAGGCTTTCAGACGAAAGTCTGAAAGCCTAATAAGAATAATAATTTTAACAAAAACAATAGTGTTTCACACAAGCTTCGCAGTGTGAAACCCTAACTAGACCTGCAAGCAGCACTGAACCGGCTTTCAGGAATCATACAGGAAGTTTATTATACCATAGCCGATCCATTGAGCTACCAAACTATACTTTAGTTGTTTTGCTTCAGTGACACCCTCTATCATATGTAAAAGTAATATTTGCTGGCTAAAAGACCGGTCAAAATTGTAAATTATGGCAAAAGTATGTCACTTCCGGTGCCGAAAGAAATTTTTATAGATGAAAAATAAGTCGAAAATTCGCAACATACAAAATACAAACTTTTTTTTATAAATATCGGACAATAAATAATTAACCTATAACCCATAAACTGAAATTAAGAAGGTAAAAAACTGAAAAGTGACCCTCGGAAAATTGGTTATTATTCGGCAAGTGAACATGCTAGAAGATTTTTCTTGATATCAATATGATGGTATTGATTCAGTCTTACTGCCCATTAGAGTCAGACGTTATAAAGTTATACGAATAATAAATATAAATCCCTTCAAAAAAATGTTTGTTTTAAAGGCTAAAAATACGTTTTTTGCAAAAATTACATTACTTCCGGTGATATTGAAAATTTTAACTTGGTTCATAGAAGTCATAAATAGCATAAGGCATGAAATGGTAAATAAATTGTAAAAATCGAATAATAATTGACAGTTTTACAGACCAAAAACCTTGAAAAGTGACTTATAGAAGATCGCCTATTTCTCTGTAACCGTACAAGTTAGAAACCATTTTGTGGTATCTGTATGGTCGTATGGCTTCATTTTATTCGTTGATGGGAATCCAATATCATAATTTTAAAAATATTATAAGGCAGACTCATTTGAATAAAATATTTGTTTTTTAGGTTAAAAATACAGTTTTTGCCCAAATGACGTCATTTCCGGTCACAGTGAAAATGTAAAATTGGCTTGACCTAGTCCAAATTGGCATTAGGCATCAAATGGAAAAAAAATATTGCAAATCGAATAATAATTAACTCTTTTATAGGCAAAATAACGTGAAAAGTGATGCATGCAAAATTGCATAATTCTCGGCAACTGCTCATATTACAAACTAATTTTCGCATACATTCTCTTCGTCTGGATTATTGCTACGAGTTTATGAAAATTACAAATAAATATTTCAAAATATGAAGACGCTGAATGAATTGTAAATAACTGAATTTTACACTTTATTTTACATTTTATTCGAAATTGCCCGAAAATGAAGTTGAAATTAAAAAATATGAGCTAAGGTTTTTGTGCACCTTTGCAGGGTGCATCCTTTTAGTTATATCAGTTTTGAAAAAAAATAATATTTGCTTTCAAAAAGTGGTACCGAACTGTCAAAATTGTAGTTTTTGTTAATATTACGTCACTTCCGTTGCCGACAGAAAAATTTCACCGTAACAAAAAAAATTACAATTGGGACCATGGTGCATATGAACTTTGTTTTATACAAATCGAACAATAAATAATTTTTCTGGGTACGAAAAACTAAATTAGCCGATGGCGGCTAACGCAAATTACCGAGACAATTTTTTTTCTCATTTCTGCTCAAGTACGATGATATTTTAACCCTGTGTAAAATATCATCAAAAAATATTCATAAATAAAAAAGGTTTTCGTAAAAAAAATATTTTTTTTCGAAATATCGGACATTTTTTCGACTACTTCCGGTTTTACGATCGTTATTGTGATAGCTTTACGAAGTCCTTTGGATACTTAACTTTCTGTACCAAAAGTGTCAGAAACATCCATTGAGTAGTTTTAGAAAAAAAGATAAATTAAAGAGCGTTTCAAAAAATTTAACAATTTTTCAATTTTTTTCAAAGTTTGAGGCCATTTTTCGACCACTTATATTATTTCAATGCTTTTCATTTTGGATTCCCTATATAGACAACTGACAGGACTTTGAGTAAGAAAAGTTTAAGAAAAATCGTAGGCGTCGTTTTCGAGAAAAGGGCGTCTCAGAATGTTAAAAAATTGGAAAATACTAGATTTTTGGCATACAATAATTTATTTCCTTACCATCGAAATCGTATTATTTAGATACCATATGATGGTCCATTAATAGGGCTATCCAGCGACACTTTAGTTCTTTTGGTCCGCTATTACCTAAGGGAGAAATCAAGTTTTTCGCAAGTGCGACAATGTTTTTACTCTTTTTTTTCATTTTTTGAATACTTCCGGTATGGTTATTATTGTCGGAATAGTTCTAATAGCCGGTTTGGGCACTAAAATAGCCACAGGGCTCTGTAATGATATATTACATTATCTGATCAGATAAAATGCCCCTGAGAAATCCTATGTTCAAAAGTGCCAAAAATGCAAAAAATTTAAAATATCGAAAATTAAATTTTAATAATTACATACATATTATACATCGTTAGAATCGTAATTAGGTCAGCTATCTGAATATACAACCTTTTTTTAAAAATCTCTTAAAATAAAAAAATAGTAGAGCATTTTCCAAAATTTCACGATTTTTCGACTTTTTTCGATTTTCAGTCCCTTTTTTATCCTATTCCAGACATTTCAAAGTCCTATTGGATGGCTTCATGCCAAATACCTCCAAAAGGACTCTCGATAGAAAAAAAATAAAAAAAATTGTAGTTTAAGTTTTCGAGATACAGGCATCCAAAAACGCTCCAAATCAGAAAATACTTGATTTTCAGCGTGCCATATTTTGCTACCTTTTCATAGTATCTGTATGATTTGGGTATCATACGATAGTCCATTCTTCATGCAACCCAACGATACCTTAATCCCTTTAATCCGTTGATATCGGGCGAAGAAATCACGTTTTTCCCAAAACCACCCATTTTTTTCGTTTTTTTGCAAATTTTGCACATTATTTCGACCACTTCCGGTTTAAGGAGTCTTGTCGAAATTGCTTTACCTGTTGATATTGGACTTTAACTTCATGTTCCAGAAGTTTCAGAAACGTCAATTCTGCCATAAAACGAAACCCGAGCTCACAAAATGGGAAGAAAATTCGAAAAAAATCGAAAAATAAAGGGCGATAACTCTGAATGAAACTTATATTACTGGAATCGGATGGACTTCAGGTATCCAAAAATGTAGGTCAAATTTGAAAATTTTGAAAAATAAGAAAAATTGTCTCGTAAACAACATGTGTTCAATTTTCGAACTATAAAAGTCATAGACGAATGTTCGAAATTGAAAAATGTGAGATAGCCATTTTCTCAGAAAAGATCCAGGGATTCCAAAAATGTAATTTGTTTGAAAATGGATAAAGAATTGACGAAACTATAGCCGATTTTCAATTTTTAGAGAAAGTACAAAGTTCGGTCACTTCCGGTATGCGCAGAAATTTCAAAAATATTTTATCAAGTAGCCACCACATGGTTTCCCAATAGAAAAGCTAATTCCAGATCGATATCTGTTTTCGATCATGGAGATCTAGGCCCTCGCGGTAAATAATAATAATAATAATAACTAGACCTGCATAGCAGTGCTGAATCGGCTTTCAGGGTCCTTTAGATCATTGCCATGCTTTTAAATTTACCTTTATACCCTAAACGACCGATAGGACTCGGGGTAACAGAAGTTTAAGAAGTGAAATAGAAGTAGTTTTCGAGATAAACGAGTTTGAAAAGGCTCCAAAAAAAGAGGAAAATACTATATTTTCGGCATCTCATAATCTACTGCCTAACCATCGAATTTGTATCATTCTGATATCATATAAAAGTCCAAAAAGGAAAATACTAGATCTTCAGCGTCCCGTAATATTTGTCATTGAACACGCCATCTTGAGTCGGATCGCGCAAAATCTAATTTTGGAGTAAAATTTTATTTTGAAGTCTAAAAATACGGTTTTTGCAAATATAACATTACTTCCGGTGATAATGGAAATGTTGAATCAGATCATTGCAATCATAAATGGCATAAGGCATCACATGGTGAAAATTGTATGAAAATTGAATAATAATTGACACTTTTATAGACCAAAAAGCTTGAAAAGTGACTTGTAGAAAATCGTCTATTTCTCGGCAACCGTACAAGTTAGAAACTTTTTTGTGGTATCTGTATGATGGTATGAGTTCATGCTATTCGGTGATGGGATTCAAATATCATAATTTTAAAAATATTATAAACAAGACTCATTTGAATAAAATATTTGTTTTCTAGGTTAAAAATACAGTTTTTGCCAAAATGACGTCATTTTCGGTCACAGTGAAACTGTAAAATTGGCTTAACCTAGTCCAAATTGGCATTAGGCATCGAATGAAAAAAAATTATTGAAAATCGGATAATAATTTACTATTTTACAGGCAAAAAAACGTGAAAAGTGATGCATGCAAAATTGCATATTTCTCGGCAACTGCTCATGTTACAAACTATTTTTCGCATACATTCCCTTCGTCTGGATTATGGCTACGAGTTTATGAAAGTTACGAATAAATAGTTCAAAATATAAAGACGTTGAATGGGTTGTAATAACTGAATTTTACCCTTTTTTTTACATTTTATTCGAAATTGCCCGAAAATGAAATTGAAATTTAAGAATCCCAGCCAAACATTTTATGCGCCTTTACAGGGCGCATACTTTTTGTTATATCAGTTTTCGAAAAAAAAATATTTGCTGTCAAAAAGTGGTACTTAACTCTCAAAATTGTAGTTTTTGTTAATTTTACGCCACTTCCGTTGCGTGCAGAAAAATGTCACCGTAACAAAAAATATTACAATTGACATTACGAATCATATGCACTTTGTTTTATACAAATCGAACAATAAATAATTAATCTAGGTACGAAAAACTAAATTAGCCAATGGCGACTAAAGAAAATTACTGAGACAAAATTCTTTCTCACTTATGCTCAAGTAGGGTGATACTTTAACTCTGTGTAAACTACCATCAAAAAATATTCATAAATAAAAAAGTTTTCTGTAAAAATGTAAAAAAAAATCAATATATCGGATATTTTTTCGACTACTTCCGGTTTTTCGATCATTGTCGGAATTGCTTTAACAAGTTGATTAGATACTTAACTTCCTGTAGCAGAAATATCAGAAACATTCATTAAGTAATTTTTGAAAAAAAGATAAATAAAAGAGCATTTTCAATAATTTAATGATTTTTCAACTTTTTTCAAAGATTGAGGTCAATTTTGGACCGCCTATAATATTGCAACGCTTTTATTATTAAATGCACACGCTAGGCTACCGATAGGACTCTGAGTAAAAAATGTTTAAGAAAAATCGTAGGCGTCGTTTACGAGAAAAAGGCGCCTCAGAATGCTCCAAAACGGAAAATACTTAGTTTTCGGCGTACCATAATTTATTTCCTAAGAATCAAATTCGTGTTATTTAGATGTTATACGATCGTCTATTAATGGAACTATCCAAAGACACTTTAATTGTTTTGGTCCGCTAATATGTGACGGAGAATTCGAACTTTTGGCAAGAGCTCCAATTTTTTTTCATCTTTTTTACATTTTTCTTTGTTTTTTGAACTACTTCCGGTATACGAATCATTGTCGAGTAGTTTTCACATCCAGTTTTGGAGTTTGCATGGGAACAGGGCTCTCTAATGATATACGACACTATACGATCAAATAAAATACTTCTGAGAAATCCTATGTTCAAAAGTGTTAAAAATGTCAAAATGTCAAAATATTGAAAATTAAATTTCAATAACTGCATACATATTATACATCATTAGAATCGTAATTAGGTCAGCTTTTTAAATATATATCTTTTTTTTGAAAATCTCTTAAAATAAAAAAATAGTAGAGCATTTTCCCAAATTTCACGATTTTTCGACTTTTTTCGATTTTCAGTCCCTTTTTTGTCTTATTCCAATTATATAATAGTCTTAATGGATGGATCCATGCTAAAGACTACCGGAAGGACCATCGATAGATAAAGTTTAAGAAAAATCGCTGGAGTAGTTTTCGAAATACAGGCGTCCAAAAACGCTCCAAATCAGAAAATACTTGATTTTCAGCGTGCCATATTTTGCTTCCAGCTCATCGTATCCGTACGAATTGGGTATCATTCAGTGGTCCAATCACCGCTAGACCAAACGATACCTTAATTTGTTTAATCCGTTGATATCGGACGGAGAAATCGTGTTTTTACCCAAGACACCAATTTTTCACGTTTTTTTCAAAATATCGCATATTATTTCGACTACTTCCGGTTTACGGATTGTTGTTGAAATTGCTTTAAACGGTGGTTTGACAATATTGCTTCATGTATCAGGAATTTGAGAAACGTTGATCCGGCCGTAAAACGAAACTTAAGCTCACAAAATGTGAAGAAAATTCGAAAAAAATCGAAAAATAAAGGGCGATAACTCGGAATGAAACTTATATTCCTGGAACCAGATTGCCTTCAGGTATCCAAAAATGTAGGTCAAATTTGAAAATTTTGAAAAACAACAAAAATTGTCTCTCAAATAAAATTTTTCATTTTTCGATCGCAAGAAGTCAGCGATGAAGTTTCGAAATATCGAAATTTTCAACTGCTATCGTCCGAGAAAAGACTCAAGGTTTCCGAAAATGTCATTTGTATGAAAATAGGTACAGAATTGATGAATCTACGGCCGTTTTTTAATTTTTTGACAGAGCACGAAATTCGACCACTTCCGGTCTGCGCAGAAGTTTCAAAAATAGTTTATCAAGTAGCCAACACATGGTTTCCCTATAGAGAATTAGGTCCCAGATCGGTATCTGTTACAGGCGCTGAGAAATAGGCTCCCCCGAAAAATAAAATAATAATAATAAATAACTAGACCTGCATAGCAGTGCTGAATCGGCTTTCAGGGTCCTTTAGATCATTGCCATGCTTTTAAATTTACCTTTACACCCTAAACGACCGATAGGACTCGGGGTAACAGAAGTTTAAGAAGTGAAATAGAAGTAGTTTTCGAGATAAACGAGTTTGAAAAGGCTTCAAAAAAAGAGGAAAATACTATATTTTCGGCATCTCATAATCTATTGCCTAACCATCGAATTTGTATCATTCTGATATCATATAAAAGTCCAAAAAGGAAAATACTAGATCTTCAGCGTCCCGTAATATTTGTCATTGAACACGCCATCTTGAGTCGGATCGCGCAAAATCTAATTTTGGAGTAAAATTTTATTTTGAAGTCTAAAAATAAGGTTTTTGCAAATATGACATTACTTCCGGTGATAATGGAAATGTTAAATCAGATCATTGCAATCATAAATGGCATAAGGCATCACATGGTGAAAATTGTATGAAAATTGAATAATAATTGACACTTTTATAGACCAAAAAGCTTGAAAAGTGACTTATAGAAAATCGTCTATTTCTCGGCAACCGTACAAGTTAGAAACTTGTTTGTGGTATCTGTATGATGGTGATGGGATTCAAATATCATAATTTTAAAAATATTATAAACAAGATTCATTTGAATAAAATATTTGTTTTCTACGTTAAAAATACAGTTTTTGCCAAAATGACGTCATTTTCGGTCACAGTGAAACTGTAAATTTGGCTTAACCTAGTCCAAATTGGCATTAGGCATCGAATAAAATTTTTTTATTGAAAATCGGATAATAATTTACTATTTTACAGGCAAAAAAACGTGAAAAGTGATGCATGCAAAATTGCATATTTCTCGGCAACTGCTCATGTTACAAACTATTTTTCGCATACATTCTCTTCGTCTGTTTTATGGCTACGAGTTTATGAAAGTTACGAATAAATAGTTCAAAATATAAAGACGTCCAATGGGTTGTAATAACTGAATTTTACCCTTTTTTTTTACATTTTATTCGAAATTGCCCGAAAATGAAATTGAAATTTAAGAATCTCAGCCAAACATTTTATGCGCCTTTACAGGGCGCATACTTTTTGTTATATCAGTTTTCGAAAAAAAAAATATTTGCTGTCAAAAAGTGGTACTTAACTCTCAAAATTGTAGTTTTTGTTAATTTTACGCCACTTCCGTTGCGTGCAGAAAAATGTCACCGTAACAAAGAATATTACAATTGACATTACGAATCATATGCACTTTGTTTTATACAAATCGAACAATAAATAATTAATCTAGGTACGAAAAACTAAATTAGCCAATGGCGACTAAAGAAAATTACTGAGACAAAATTCTTTCTCACTTATGCTCAAGTAGGGTGATACTTTAACACTGTGTAAACTACCATCAAAAAATATTCATAAATAAAAAAGTTTTCTGTAAAAATGTAAAAAAAAATCAATATATCGGATATTTTTTCGACTACTTCCGGTTTTTCGATCATTGTCGGAATTGCTTTAACAAGTTGATTAGATACTTAACTTCCTGTAGCAGAAATATCAGAAACATTCATTAAGTAATTTTTGAAAAAAAGATAAATAAAAGAGCATTTTCAATAATTTAATGATTTTTCAACTTTTTTCAAAGATTGAGGTCATTTTTGGACCGCCTATAATATTGCAACGCTTTTATTATTAAATGCACACGCTAGGCCACCGATAGGACTCTGAGTAAAAAAAGTTTAAGAAAAATCGTAGGCGTCGTTTTCGAGAAAAAGGCGCCTCAGAATGCTCCAAAACGGAAAATACTTAGTTTTCGGCGTACCATAATTTATTTCGTAAGAATCAAATTCGTGTTATTTAGATGTTATACGATCGTCTATTAATGGAACTATCCAAAGACACTTTCATTGTTTTGGTCCGCTAATATGTGACGGAGAATTCGAACTTTTGGCAAGAGCTCCATTTATTTTTCATCTTTTTTACATTTTTCTTTGTTTTTTGAACTACTTCCGGTGTACGAATCATTGTCGAGTAGTTTTCACATCCAGTTTTGGAGTTTGCATGGGAACAGGGCTCTCTAATGATATACGACACTATACGATCAAATAAAATACTTCTGAGAAATCCCATGTTCAAAAGTGTTAAAAATGTCAAAATGTCAAAATATTGAAAATTAAATTTCAATAACTGCATACATATTATACATCATTAGAATCGTAATTAGGTCAGCTTTTTAAATATATATCTTTTTTTTGAAAATCTCTTAAAATAAAAAAATAGTAGAGCATTTTCCCAAATTTCACGATTTTTCGACTTTTTTCGATTTTGAGTCCCTTTTTTGTCTTATTCCAATTATATAATAGTCTTAATGGATGGATCCATGCTAAAGACTACCGGAAGGACCATCGATAGATAAAGTTTAAGAAAAATCGCTGGAGCAGTTTTCGAAATACAGGCGTCCAAAAACGCTCCAAATCAGAAAATACTTGATTTTCAGCGTGCCATATTTTGCTTCCAGCTCATCGTATCCGTACGAATTGGGTATCATTCAGTGGTCCAATCACCGCTAGACCAAATGATACCTTAATTTGTTTAATCCGTTGATATCGGACGGAGAAATCGTGTTTTTACCCAAGACACCAATTTTTCACGATTTTTTCAAAATATCGCATATTATTTCGACTACTTCCGGTTTACGGATTGTTGTTGAAATTGCTTTAAACGGTGGTTTGACAATATTGCTTCATGTATCAGGAATTTGAGAAACGTTGATCCGGCCGTAAAACGAAACTTAAGCTCACAAAATGTGAAGAAAATTCGAAAAAAATCGAAAAATAAAGGGCGATAACTCGGAATGAAACTTATATTACTGGAACCAGATTGCCTTCAGGTATCCAAAAATGTAGGTCAAATTTGAAAATTTTGAAAAATAACAAAAATTGTCTCTCAAATAAAATTTTTCATTTTTCGATCGCAAGAAGTCAGCGATGAAGTTTCGAAATATCGAAATTTTCAACTGCTATCGTCCGAGAAAAGACTCAAGGTTTCCGAAAATGTCATTTGTATGAAAATAGGTACAGAATTGACGAATCTACGGCCGTTTTTTAATTTTTTGACAGAGCACGAAATTCGACCACTTCCGGTCTGCGCAGAAGTTTCAAAAATAGTTTATCAAGTAGCCAACACATGGTTTCCCTATAAAGAATTAGGTCCCAGATCGGTATCTGTTACAGGCGCTGAGAAATAGGCTCCCCCGAAAAATAAAATAATAACTAGACCTGCATAGCAGTGCTGAATCGGCTTTCAGGGTCCTTTAGATCATTGCCATGCTTTTAAATTTACCTTTATACCCTAAGGACTCGGGGTAACAGAAGTTTAAGAAGTGAAATAGAAGTAGTTTTCGAGATAAACGAGTTTGAAAAGGCTTCAAAAAAAGAGGAAAATACTATATTTTCGGCATCTCATAATCTATTGCCTAACCATCGAATTTGTATCATTCTGATATCATATAAAAGTCCAAAAAGGAAAATACTAGATCTTCAGCGTCCCGTAATATTTGTCATTGAACACGCCATCTTGAGTCGGATCGCGCAAAATCTAATTTTGGAGTAAAATTTTATTTTGAAGTCTAAAAATACGGTTTTTGCAAATATGACATTACTTCCGGTGATAATGGAAATGTTAAATCAGATCATTGCAATCATAAATGGCATAAGGCATCACATGGTGAAAATTGTATGAAAATTGAATAATAATTGACACTTTTATAGACCAAAAAGCTTGAAAAGTGACTTATAGAAAATCGTCTATTTCTCGGCAACCGTACAAGTTAGAAACTTGTTTGTGGTATCTGTATGATGGTATGGGTTCATGCTATTCGGTGATGGGATTCAAATATCATAATTTTAAAAATATTATAAACAAGATTCATTTGAATAAAATATTTGTTT
Organism: Patella depressa; assembly: GCA_948474765.1. Lineage (NCBI taxonomy): Eukaryota > Metazoa > Mollusca > Gastropoda > Patellidae > Patella > Patella depressa. The sequence continues at coordinate 78,142,141 of OX419716.1, forward strand.
TCTACGTTAAAAATACAGTTTTTGCCAAAATGACGTCATTTTCGGTCACAGTGAAACTGTAAATTTGGCTTAACCTAGTCCAAATTGGCATTAGGCATCGAATAAAAAAAATTATTGAAAATCGGATAATAATTTACTATTTTACAGGCAAAAAAACGTGAAAAGTGATGCATGCAAAATTGCATATTTCTCGGCAACTGCTCATGTTACAAACTATTTTTCGCATACATTCTCTTCGTCTGGATTATGGCTACGAGTTTATGAAAGTTACGAATAAATAGTTCAAAATATAAAGACGTTCAATGGGTTGTAATAACTGAATTTTACCCTTTTTTTTACATTTTATTCGAAATTGCCCGAAAATGAAATTGAAATTTAAGAATCTCAGCCAAACATTTTATGCGCCTTTACAGGGCGCATACTTTTTGTTATATCAGTTTTCGAAAAAAAAAATATTTGCTGTCAAAAAGTGGTACTTAACTCTCAAAATTGTAGTTTTTGTTAATTTTACGCCACTTCCGTTGCGTGCAGAAAAATGTCACCGTAACAAAAAATATTACAATTGACATTACGAATCATATGCACTTTGTTTTATACAAATCGAACAATAAATAATTAATCTAGGTACGAAAAACTAAATTAGCCAATGGCGACTAAAGAAAATTACTGAGACAAAATTCTTTCTCACTTATGCTCAAGTAGGGTGATACTTTAACACTGTGTAAACTACCATCAAAAAATATTCATAAATAAAAAAGTTTTCTGTAAAAATGTAAAAAAAAATCAATATATCGGATATTTTTTCGACTACTTCCGGTTTTTCGATCATTGTCGGAATTGCTTTAACAAGTTGATTAGATACTTAACTTCCTGTAGCAGAAATATCAGAAACATTCATTAAGTAATTTTTGAAAAAAAGATAAATAAAAGAGCATTTTCAATAATTTAATGATTTTTCAACTTTTTTCAAAGATTGAGGTCATTTTTGGACCGCCTATAATATTGCAACGCTTTTATTATTAAATGCACACGCTAGGCCACCGATAGGACTCTGAGTAAAAAAAGTTTAAGAAAAATCGTAGGCGTCGTTTTCGAGAAAAAGGCGCCTCAGAATGCTCCAAAACGGAAAATACTTAGTTTTCGGCGTACCATAATTTATTTCGTAAGAATCAAATTCGTGTTATTTAGATGTTATACGATCGTCTATTAATGGAACTATCCAAAGACACTTTCATTGTTTTGGTCCGCTAATATGTGACGGAGAATTCGAACTTTTGGCAAGAGCTCCAATTTTTTTTCATCTTTTTTACATTTTTCTTTGTTTTTTGAACTACTTCCGGTATACGAATCATTGTCGAGTAGTTTTCACATCCAGTTTTGGAGTTTGCATGGGAACAGGGCTCTCTAATGATATACGACACTATACGATCAAATAAAATACTTCTGAGAAATCCCATGTTCAAAAGTGTTAAAAATGTCAAAATGTCAAAATATTGAAAATTAAATTTCAATAACTGCATACATATTATACATCATTAGAATCGTAATTAGGTCAGCTTTTTAAATATATATCTTTTTTTTGAAAATCTCTTAAAATAAAAAAATAGTAGAGCATTTTCCCAAATTTCACGATTTTTCGACTTTTTTCGATTTTGAGTCCCTTTTTTGTCTTATTCCAATTATATAATAGTCTTAATGGATGGATCCATGCTAAAGACTACCGGAAGGACCATCGATAGATAAAGTTTAAGAAAAATCGCTGGAGCAGTTTTCGAAATACAGGCGTCCAAAAACGCTCCAAATCAGAAAATACTTGATTTTCAGCGTGCCATATTTTGCTTCCAGCTCATCGTATCCGTACGAATTGGGTATCATTCAGTGGTCCAATCACCGCTAGACCAAATGATACCTTAATTTGTTTAATCCGTTGATATCGGACGGAGAAATCGTGTTTTTACCCAAGACACCAATTTTTCACGATTTTTTCAAAATATCGCATATTATTTCGACTACTTCCGGTTTACGGATTGTTGTTGAAATTGCTTTAAACGGTGGTTTGACATTATTGCTTCATGTATCAGGAATTTGAGAAACGTTGATCCGGCCGTAAAACGAAACTTAAGCTCACAAAATGTGAAGAAAATTCGAAAAAAAATCGAAAAATAAAGGGAGATAACTCGGAATGAAACTTATATTACTGGAACCAGATTGCCTTCAGGTATCCAAAAATGTAGGTCAAATTTGAAAATTTTGAAAAATAACAAAAATTGTCTCTCAAATAAAATTTTTCATTTTTCGATCGCAAGAAGTCAGCGATGAAGTTTCGAAATATCGAAATTTTCAACTGCTATCGTCCGAGAAAAGACTCAAGGTTTCCGAAAATGTCATTTGTATGAAAATAGGTACAGAATTGACGAATCTACGGCCGTTTTTTAATTTTTTGACAGAGCACGAAATTCGACCACTTCCGGTCTGCGCAGAAGTTTCAAAAATAGTTTATCAAGTAGCCAACACATGGTTTCCCTATAAAGAATTAGGTCCCAGATCGGTATCTGTTACAGGCGCTGAGAAATAGGCTCCCCCGAAAAATAAAATAATAATAATAAATAATAATAATTTTAGTAAAAACAATAGTCTTTCAGACGAAAGTCTGAAAGCCTAACTAGACCTGCATAGCAGTGCTGAATCGGCTTTCAGGGTCCTTTAGATCATTGCCATGCTTTTAAATTTACCTTTATACCCTAAACGACCGATAGGACTCGGGGTAACAGAAGTTTAAGAAGTGAAATAGAAGTAGTTTTCGAGATAAACGAGTTTGAAAAGGCTCCATTTTTCGGCATCTCATAATCTATTGCCTAACCATCGAATTTGTATCATTCTGATATCATATAAAAGTCCAAAAAGGAAAATACTAGATCTTCAGCGTCCCGTAATATTTGTCATTGAACACGCCATCTTGAGTCGGATCGCGCAAAATCTAATTTTGGAGTAAAATTTTATTTTGAAGTCTAAAAATACGTTTTTTGCAAATATGACATTACTTCCGGTGATAATGGAAATGTTAAATCAGATCATTGCAATCATAAATGGCATAAGGCATCACATGGTGAAAATTGTATGAAAATTGAATAATAATTGACACTTTTATAGACCAAAAAGCTTGAAAAGTGACTTGTAGAAAATCGTCTATTTCTCGGCAACCGTACAAGTTAGAAACTTTTTTGTGGTATCTGTATGATGGTATGATTTCATGCTATTCGGTGATGGGATTCAAATATCATAATTTTAAAAATATTATAAACAAGACTCATTTGAATAAAATATTTGTTTTCTAGGTTAAAAATACAGTTTTTGGCAAAATGACGTCATTTTCGGTCACAGTGAAACTGTAAAATTGGCTTAACCTAGTCCAAAGTGGCAATAGGCATCGAATGAAAAAAAAATTATTGAAAATTGGATAATAATTTACTATTTTATAGGCAAAATAACGTGAAAAGTGATGCATGCAAAATTGCATATTTCTCGGCAACTGCTCATATTACAAACTATTTTTCGCATACATTCTCTTCGTCTGGATTATGGCTACGAGTTTATGAAAGTTACGAATAAATAGTTCAAAATATAAAGACGTTGAATGGGTTGTAATAACTGAATTTTACCCTTTTTTTTACATTTTATTCGAAATTGCCCGAAAATGAAATTGAAATTTAAGAATCTCAGCCAAACATTTTATGCGCCTTTACAGGGCGCATACTTTTTGTTATATCAGTTTTCGAAAAACATAATATTTGCTGTCAAAAAGTGGTACTTAACTCTCAAAATTGTAGTTTTTGTTAATATTACGCCACTTCCGTTGCGTGCAGAAAAATGTCACCGTAACAAAAAATATTACAATTGACATCACGAATCATACGCACTTTGTTTTATACAAATCGAACAATAAATAATTAATCTAGGTACGAAAAACTAAATTAGCCAATGGCGACTAAAGAAAATTACTGAGACAAAATTCTTTCTCACTTATGCTCAAGTAGGGTGATACTTTAACTCTGTGTAAACTACCATCAAAAAATATTCATAAATAAAAAAGTTTTCTGTAAAAATGTAAAAAAAAATCAATATATCGGATATTTTTTCGACTACTTCCGGTTTTTCGATCATTGTCGGAATTGCTTTAACAAGTTGATTAGATACTTAACTTCCTGTACCAGAAATATCAGAAACATTCATTAAGTAATTTTTGAAAAAAAGATAAATAAAAGAGCATTTTCAATAATTTAATGATTTTTCAACTTTTTTCAAAGATTGAGGTCATTTTTGGACCGCCTATAATATTGCAACGCTTTTATTATTAAATGCACACGCTAGGCCACCGATAGGACTCTGAGTAAAAAATGTTTAAGAAAAATCGTAGGCGTCGTTTTCGAGAAAAAGGCGTCTCAGAATGCTCCAAAACGGAAAATACTTAATATTCGGCGTACCATAATTCATTTCCTAAGAATCAAATTCGTGTTATTTAGATGTTATACGATCGTCTATTAATGGAACTATCCAAAGACACTTTAATTGTTTTGGTCCGCTAATATGTGACGGAGAATTCGAACTTTTGGCAAGAGCTCCAATTTTTTTTCATCTTTTTTACATTTTTCTTTGTTTTTTTAACTACTTCCGGTATACGAATCATTGTCGAGTAGTTTTCACATCCAGTTTTGGAGTTTGCATGGGACCAGGGCTCTCTAATGATATACGACACTATACGATCAAATAAAATACTTCTGAGAAATCCTATGTTCAAAAGTGTTAAAAATGTCAAAATGTCAAAATATTGAAAATTAAATTTCAATAACTGCATACATATTATACATCATTAGAATCGTAATTAGGTCAGCTTTTTAAATATATATCTTTTTTTTGAAAATCTCTTAAAATAAAAAAATAGTGGAGCATTTTCCCAAATTTCACGATTTTTCGACTTTTTTCGATTTTCAGTCCCTTTTTTGTCTTATTCCAATTATATAATACCCTTAATGGATGGATCCATGCTAAAGACTACCGGAAGGACCATCGATAGATAAAGTTTAAGAAAAATCGCTGGAGCAGTATTCGAAATACAGGCGTCCAAAAACGCTCCAAATCAGAAAATACTTGATTTTCAGCGTGCCATATTTTGCTTCCAGCTCATCGTATCCGTACGAATTGGGTATCATCCAGTGGTCCAATCACCGCTAGGCCAAATGATACCTTAATTTGTTTAATCCGTTGATATCGGACGGAGAAATCGTGTTTTTACCCAAGACACCAATTTTTCACGTTTTTTTCAATATATCGCATATTATTTCGACTACTTCCGGTTTACGGATTGTTGTTGAAATTGCTTTAAACGGTGGTTTGACAATATTGCTTCATGTATCAGGAATTTGAGAAACGTTGATCCGGCCGTAAAACGAAACTTAAGCTCACAAAATGTGAAGAAAATTCGAAAAAAATCGAAAAATAAAGGGCGATAACTCGGAATGAAACTTATATTACTGGAACCGGATTGCCTTCAGGTATCCAAAAATGTAGGTCAAATTTGAAAATTTTGCAAAATAACAAAAATTGTCTCTCAAATAAAATTTTTCATTTTTCGATCGCAAGAAGTCAGCGGTGAAGTTTCGAAATATCGAAATTTTCAACTGCTATCGTCCGAGAAAAGACTCAAGGTTTCCGAAAATGTCATTTGTGTGAAAATAGGTACAGAATTGACGAATCTACGGCCGTTTTTTAATTTTTTGACACAGCACGAAATTCGACCACTTCCGGTCTGCGCAGAAGTTTCAAAAATAGTTTATCAAGTAGCCAACACATGGTTTCCCTATAGAGAATTAGGTCCCAGATCGGTATCTGTTACAGGCGCTGAGAAATAGGCTCCCCAGAAAAATAAAATAATAATAATAAATAATAATAATTTTAGTAAAAACAATAGTCTTTCAGACGAAAGTCTGAAAGCCTAATAACTAGACCTGCAAGCAGCACTGAACCGGCTTTCAGGAATCTTACAGGAAGTTTATTATACCATAGCCAACCCATTGAGCTACCGAACTATACTTTAGTTGTTTTGCTTCAGTGACACCCTCTATCATATGTAAAAGTAATATTTGCTGGCGAAAAGACCGGTCAAAATTGTAAATTATGGTAAAATTACGTCACTTCCGCCACCGAAAAAATTTTTATAGGTGAAAAATAAGTCGAAAATTTGCAACATACAAAATTTGTTTAATACATATCGCGCAATGAAAAATTAACCTATAACCCATAAACTGAAATTAAGAAGGTAAAATAATTAAAAGTGACCCTTGGAAATTGGCTATTATTCGACAAGGGAACATGCTAGAAGCCTTTTCTTGATATCATTATGATGGTATTGATTCAATCTTACTGCCCATTAGAGTCAGACGTTATAAAGTTAAACAAATAATAAATATAAATCCCTTCAAAAAAATGTTTGTTTTGAAGGCTAAAAATACGTTTTTTGCAAAAATTACATTACTTCCGGTGATATTGAAAATGTTAACTTAGTTGATAGAAGTCATAAATGGCATAAGGCATCAAAATGGTAAAAAAATTATAAAAATCGAATAATAAATGACACTTTTATAGACCAAAAACCTTGAAAAGTGACTTATAGAAGATCGCCTATTTAGGAGATAAACACTTCCTGTTTCGCATTTAGAGGGGTGTTATTGTCCAATAGACATGTCCTGAGATCATTAGGACCCGAGACGCGTAGCGTCGAAGGTTCTAATGTAAAATCTCAGGACCTGTCTATTGGACAATAACACCCCTCTGAATGCGAAACAGTAAGTGATTATCGACATTGTAGCATGCTTTTTTAGGATTTTAAAAGACATTACTAAAACAGAAGGGTGTTATTGTCCAATAGACAGTGTCAAATTGACCAATCAAAACGCAGCTTTTACCCTAAAGCATGTTACAATCCTCTGTAACCGTACAAGTTAGAAACCATTTTGTGGTATCTGTATGGTCGTATGGTTTCATTCTATTCGTTGATGGGAATCAAATATCATAATTTTAAAAATATTATAAGGCAGACTCATTTGAATAAAATATTTGTTTTTTTAGGTTAAAAATTCAGTTTTTGCAGAAATGACGTCATTTCCGGTCACAGTGAAAATGTAAAATTGGCTTGACCTAGTCCACATTGACATTAGGCATCAAATGGAAAAAAAATATTGCAAATCGAATAATAATTCACTCTTTTATAGGCAAAATAACGTGAAAAGTGATGCATGCAAAATTGCATATTGCTCGGCAACTGCTCATATTACAAACTAATTTTCGCATACATTCTCTTCGTCTGGATTATTGCTACGAGTTTATGAAAATCACAAATAAATATTTCAAAATATGAAGACGCTGAATGAATTGTAAATAATTGAATTTTACACTTTATTTTACATTTTATTCGAAATTGCCCGAAAATGAAATTGAAATTCAAAAAATCTGAGCTAACCGAACTGTTAGAATTGTAGTTTTTGTTAATATTACGTCACTTCCGTTGCCGACAGAAAAATTTCACCGTAACAAAAAAAATTGCAATTGGGACCACGGAGCATATGAACTTTGTTTTAGACAAATCGAACAATAAATAGTTTTTCTGGTTACGAAAAACTAAATGAGCCGATGGCGGCTAACGCAAATTACCGAGACATTTTTTTCATCATTTCTGCTCAAGTAGGATGATATTTTAACCATGTGTAAAATACCATCAAAAAATATTCATAAATAAAAAAGGTTTTCGTAAAAAAAAAAATATTTTTTCAAAATATCGGACATTTTTTCGACTACTTCCGGTTTTACGATCATTGTCGTGACAGCTTTACGAAGTTCTTTGGATACTTAACTTTCTGTACCAGAAGTGTCAGAAACATCCATTGAGTAGTTTTGGATAAAAAGATAAATTAAAGAGCGTTTCCAAATATTTAACGATTTTTCAATTTTTTTCAAAGTTTGAGGCCATTTTTGGACCTCTTATATTATTTCAATGCTTTTCATTTTGGATTCACTATATAGACAACCGATAGGACTTTGAGTAAGAAAAGTTTAAGAAAAATCTGCGGCGTTGTTTTCGAGAAAAGGGCGTCTCAGAATGTTAAAAAATTGGAAAACACTAGATTTTTGGCATACAATAATTTATTTCCTTATCATCGAAATCGTATTATTTAGACACCATATGATGGTCCATTAATAGGGCTATCCAGCGACACTTTAGTTCTTTTGGTCCGCTATTACCTAAGGGAGAAATCAAGTTTTTCGCAAGTGCGACAATGTTTTTAACATTTTTTTTCATTTTTTGAATACTTCCGGTATGGCTATTATTGTCGGAATAGTTTTAATAGCCGGTTTGGGCACTAAAATAGCCACAGGGCTCTGTAATGACATATTACATTATCTGATCAGATAAAATGCCCCTGAGAAATCCTATGTTCAAAAGTGCCAAAAATGCAAACAAATTAAAATATCGAAAATTAAATTTCAATAACTACATACATATTATACATCGTTAGAATCGTAATTAGGTCAGCTATCTGAATATACAATCTTTTTTTGAAAATCTCTTAAAATAAAAATATAGTAGAGCATTTTCCAAAATTTCACGATTTTTCGACTTTTTTCGATTTTCAGTCCGTTATTTCACCTATTCCAGATATTTCAAAGTCTTATTGGATGGCTTCATGCAAAAAACCTCCGAAAGGACTCTCGATAGAAAAAATTTTAAAAAAAGTTGCGGTTAAGTTTTCGAGATACAGGCGTCCAAAAATGTTAAAAATCAGAAAATACTTGATTTTCAGCGTGCCATATTTTGCTTCCTGCTAATCGTATCCGTACGAATTGGGTATCATTCAGTGGTCCAATCACCGCCCGACCAAATGATACCTTAATTCGTTTAATCCGTTGATATCGGACGGAAAAATCGTGTTTTTACCCAAAACACCCATTTTTCACTTTTTTTTCAAAATATCGCATATTATTTCGACTACTTCCGGTTTACGGATTGTTGTTGAAATTGCTTTAAACTGTGGTTTGACCATATTACTTCATGTTCCAGGAATTTCAGAAACGTCGATCTGGCCGTAAAACGAAACCTAAGCTCACAAAATGTGAAGAAAATTCGAAAAAAATCGAAAAATAAAGGGCGATAACTCTGAATGAAACTTATATTACTGGAACCGGATTGCCTTCAGGTATCCAAAAATGTAGGTCAAATTTTAAAATTTTAAAAAATAACAAAAAATGTGTCTTAAACAACATATTTTCATTTTTCGAACGCTAGAAGTCAGCGGCGAAGTTTCGAAATTGCAAAATTTTCAACTGCTATCGTCCGAGAAAAGACTCAGGGTTTCCAAAAATGTAATTTGTATGAAAATAGATACAGAATTGACGAATCTACGGCCGTTTTTTAATTTTTTGGCACCGCACGAAATTCGGCCACTTCCGGTCTGCGCAGAAGTTTCAAATACAGTGGAAGGGATAGCCACCATATGGTTTCCTGATAGAAAATTATGTCCCAGATCTGTATCTGTTACAGACACTGAGAAATAGGCTCCCCCGAAAAATAAAATAATAATAATAAATAATAATTTTAGTAATCACAATAGGCTTTCAGACGAAAGTCTGAAAGCCTAATAATAATAATAATAACTAGACCTGCATAGCAGTGCTGAATCGGCTTTCAGGGTCCTTTAGATCATTGCCATGCTTTTAAATTTACCTTTATACCCTAAACGACCGATAGGACTCGGGGTAACAGAAGTTTAAGAAGTGAAATAGAAGTAGTTTTCGAGATAAACGAGTTTGAAAAGGCTTCAAAAAAAGAGGAAAATACTATATTTTCGGCATCTCATAATCTATTGCCTAACCATCGAATTTGTATCATTCTGATATCATATAAAAGTCCAAAAAGGAAAATACTAGATCTTCAGCGTCCCGTAATATTTGTCATTGAACACGCCATCTTGAGTCGGATCGCGCAAAATCTAATTTTGGAGTAAAATTTTATTTTGAAGTCTAAAAATACGGTTTTTGCAAATATGACATTACTTCCGGTGATAATGGAAATGTTAAATCAGATCATTGCAATCATAAATGGCATAAGGCATCACATGGTGAAAATTGTATGAAAATTGAATAATAATTGACACTTTTATAGACCAAAAAGCTTGAAAAGTGACTTGTAGAAAATCGTCTATTTCTCGGCAACCGTACACGTTAGAAACTTGTTTGTGGTATCTGTATGATGGTATGGGTTCATGCTATTCGGTGATGGGATTCAAATATCATAATTTTAAAAATATTATAAACAAGACTCATTTGAATAAAATATTTGTTTTCTCCGTTAAAAATACAGTTTTTGCCAAAATGACGTCATTTTCGGTCACAGTGAAACTGTAAATCTGGCTTAACCTAGTCCAAATTGGCATTAGACATCGAATGAAAAAAAATTATTGAATATCGGATAATAATTTACTATTTTACAGGCAAAAAAGTGATGCATGCAAAATTGAATATTTCTCGGCAACTGCTCATGTTACAAACTATTTTTCGCATACATTCTCTTCGTCTGGATTATGGCTACGAGTTTATGAAAGTTACGAATAAATAGTTCAAAATATAAAGACGTTCAATGGGTTGTAATAACTGAATTTTACCCGTTTTTTTACATTTTATTCGAAATTGTAGTTTTTGTTAATTTTACGCCACTTCCGTTGCGTGCAGAAAAATGTCACCGTAACAAAAAATATTACAATTGACATTACGAATCATATGCACTTTGTTTTATACAAATCGAACAATAAATAATTAATCTAGGTACGAAAAACTAAATTAGCCAATGGCGACTAAAGAAAATTACTGAGACAAAATTCTTTCTCACTTATGCTCAAGTAGGGTGATACTTTAACTCTGTGTAAACTACCATCAAAAAATATTCATAAATAAAAAAGTTTTCTGTAAAAATGTAAAAAAAAATCAATATATCGGATATTTTTTCGACTACTCCCGGTTTTTCGATCATTGTCGGAATTGCTTTAACAAGTTGATTAGATACTTAACTTCCTGTAGCAGAAATATCAGAAACATTCATTAAGTAATTTTGGAAAAAAAAAAAAATAAAAGAGCATTTTCAATAATTTAATGATTTTTCAACTTTTTTCAAAGATTGAGGTCATTTTTGGACCGCCTATAATATTGCAACGCTTTTATTATTAAATGCACACGCTAGGCCACCGATAGGACTCTGAGTAAAAAATGTTTAAGAAAAATCGTAGGCGTCGTTTTCGAGAAAAAGGCGTCTCAGAATGCTCCAAAACGGAAAATACTTAGTTTTCGGCGTACCATAATTTATTTCGTAAGAATCAAATTCGTGTTATTTAGATGTTATACGATCGTCTATTAATGGAACTATCCAAAGACACTTTCATTGTTTTGGTCCGCTAATATGTGACGGAGAATTCGAATTTTAGGCAAGAGCTCCAATTTTTTTTCATCTTTTTTACATTTTTCTTTGTTTTTTGAACTACTTCCGGTATACGAATCATTGTCGAGTAGTTTTCACATCCAGTTTTGGAGTTTGCATGGGAACAGGGCTCTCTAATGATATACGACACTATACGATCAAATAAAATACTTCTGAGAAATCCTATGTTCAAAAGTGTTAAAAATGTCAAAATGTCAAAATATTGAAAATTAAATTTCAATAACTGCATACATATTATACATCATTAGAATCGTAATTAGGTCAGCTTTTTAAATATATATCTTTTTTTTGAAAATCTCTTAAAATAAAAAAATAGTAGAGCATTTTCCCAAATTGCACGATTTTTCGACTTTTTTCGATTTTGAGTCCCTTTTTGGTCTTATTCCAATTATATAATAGTCTTAATGGATGGATCCATGCTAAAGACTACCGGAAGGACCATCGATAGATAAAGTTTAAGAAAAATCGCTGGAGCAGTTTTCGAAATACAGGCGTCCAAAAACGCTCCAATTCAGAAAATACTTGATTTTCAGCGTGCCATATTTTGCTTCCAGCTCATCGTATCCGTACGAATTGGGTATCATTCAGTGGTCCAATCACCGCTAGACCAAATGATACCTTAATTTGTTTAATCCGTTGATATCGAACGGAGAAATCGTGTTTTTACCCAAGACACCAATTTTTCACGATTTTTTCAAAATATCGCATATTATTTCGACTACTTCCGGTTTACGGATTGTTGTTGAAATTGCTTTAAACGGTGGTTTGACAATATTGCTTCATGTATCAGGAATTTGAGAAACGTTGATCCGGCCGTAAAACGAAACTTAAGCTCACAAAATGTGAAGAAAATTCGAAAAAAATCGAAAAATAAAGGGCGATAACTCGGAATGAAACTTATATTACTGGAACCAGATTGCCTTCAGGTATCCAAAAATGTAGGTCAAATTTGAAAATTTTGAAAAATAACAAAAATTGTCTCTCAAATAAAATTGTTCATTTTTCGATCGCAAGAAGTCAGCGATGAAGTTTCGAAATATCAAAATTTTCAACTGCTATCGTCCGAGAAAAGACTCAAGGTTTCCGAAAATGTCATTTGTATGAAAATAGGTACAGAATTGACGAATCTACGGCCGTTTTTTAATTTTTTGACAGAGCACGAAATTCGACCACTTCCGGTCTGCGCAGAAGTTTCAAAAATAGTTTATCAAGTAGCCAACACATGGTTTCCCTATAAAGAATTAGGTCCCAGATCGGTATCTGTTACAGGCGCTGAGAAATAGGCTCCCCCGAAAAATAAAATAATAATAATAAATAATAATAATTTTAGTAAAAACAATAGTCTTTCAGACGAAAGTCTGAAAGCCTAATAATAATAATAATTTTAGTAATCTCAATAGGCTTTCAGACGAAAGTCTGAAAGCCTAATAAGAATAATAATTTTAACAAAAACAATAGTGTTTCACACAAGCTACGCAGTGTGAAACCCTAATTAAGTAATCTTGAATGGAAAGGCATTGTTTTTGGCACGGTATGTCACCCCGTATCCGTTAGGTTTGTTATGACATGCCTTGGGATACGATTTGTGATGGGATGGTCTGGGAGCAGTGACTTACGGGATACGATTTGTGATGGGATGGTCTGGGAGATTAGTGGCTTACGGGATACGATTTGTAATGACAGAGAGAGGGGGGGGGTGTTATTTAACGTCCACTCGACACAAACTAGGTCATTTCAGGACTAACATATGGTTTAATTTTATTTCAACAATTCGCTTGCGCGTAGGGGTCTTCAGCAGTGGGAGGAAACCAGATATTAGCAGTCCAGTGCTATAAAGCCATTTAAAGGCATAAAAACGACACGGTGAACATACAAATCTCTTCACAGAAGCTATATAGAATATTTAATTGCCAGTTGCATGTAATCCTATTTAAAGGGGCTAAATCGCTAACATTTGGGACCTAGAAATTGACACAAGTGGGTCGCAACGCATATAATACTGTAATATGAATGTATATAAACTAATTTACATTCAATAGTTTCCGTTTTTACTCTAATTTCAAATCAGTTTTGTTCGGCCAAATAAGCCAGCAGTCTAAATCGAGCGCAAAATTTCTAGCGTCTGGTTATTCCAGTCTAAATACGCCGTTTAATTTGTGCAATGTGTTTAGCCTCGTCCCTCGAGTCCCTTGTTAAAACTGTGACTGAAACGCATTATGGTACACGATTCGTGTACCAACAGAAAAATGTTTATTTTTTCTTAAATGTTGGATATCAGAAGCCCATCTTTTTCCGGTAAGATCACAGTACCAATGTTGATTTAAATTGAGAAATAATTCGTGTTTTCAATGTCGAAGATTTTGGATGATAGTGAATTAAAGACTTAGCTCCTTTAATATGAACCACTTGATATTATTCTGCGATTGTGTAACATGTGGATGAAGCAATTAAGATTGTCGGTGTTAAGTGGAAAGTGACATAACGGAAACATGACGAGATCGCAATTTCTATCAACCTCCACAAAGCTCTTGTCGTACATTAATATTGAATTAAATTGAAATGGGGTTTAACGTCCTACTGTTCTGCTTCGCCTTGGCTATTGAAGACATGCATACACCATACAGTGTGTGCTATGAGGAAAATTTATATCGAATGCCAATTGCCAAAGGATCTTTTACGTGCACGGAACCTCGGTTTGTCGTCTCATCCGAACGACTAGATAGTTTTCCTTGTCAGGCCCTCTACCCTGCATCACTGTTAAGGGGGAAACCATTCCGAGCCAATGCAGGGATCGAAGAACAGACCCCCAGGATAGCGAGCCAGCGTCTTACCAACTTAGCTACCAATTAGATAGGAGACACATTATAGTTTCAGTTCATTGCGCAATATCTGAATCGACACGAGAAAAGAATACGTATTTGATAGTTTCCCCTTTAAACAGTTAAAACGTTGCTTGAAAACGTTGAGAGAATACTCTTCGAAACGTGGTCACCTCTGGCTTGCGGCTGTGGTTTCAAGCCCTGGTATGTGGCATGGAGATAGGGGCGCCTTCTCAACCTCGTGGGTTTCCTCCGGGCACTCCGGTTTCCTCCCACTGCTAAAGACCCCTGAGCGCAAGCGAATTACTGAAATAAAATTAAACCATATGTTAGTCCCGAAATGACCTAGTTTGTGTTGAGTGGACGTTAAACCCCATTTCTATTTCTTCGAAACATCGCCTAAATAAATCAGTAATTGTTCTTCCATAAGTATGTGTTATAGTCTATAAATCCTATTATAGATATCACATTTCCCAAATTATTTATTATTTCACGAATTACACATGACAGGATTTAAATTGTGTTTAGTAAGACAACAAATTACCATCGTGTGAAGGGGTATCGCATGTTTTATTGTCATACTTAAAAATAGACACACCACAGCTTAATTTTGATTTGACGAAATTTGACGCGATTTGACTCCCGGGTTCCAACATGTGAGGAAGTATTTCTGTTTTATTTTAGAATTTAACATTTGAACGCAAATTTCTTATTAAACATACATTATGCAAGAGTTAAATCTGCCTGTTGCAGGTCTTTCGTTAGGCCTGATATGTTATCTGGATTTTCAATTAGACATTATTAACTTATCCAGGCCATAATCAACTCGTTAGCCTGCCACATTTACTGGATTAGAACCAGGGGCCTATTTCACGAAATTTTAACTAAGATAAGATCCCAATTTTAGTAATTTGATTGGATAATATTAGATTGATTTTAGTGCTTAGCCAATCAAAATTGAAGTATCTACTAAAATTGGATTTTATCTTAAGTTAAAATTTCGTGAAACAGGGCCCAGATCTACTGCTGATTAAATCAAAAAATTTATAATCGAAACTGTTTTTTGTTATCATACGGACTTTAGTAATGATGATCGAGACTACGCACACAATTCAATCGTTAATATCTCGGTTCAGAGTTGACCAATTTGACTGACATTTGCAGCATATCCCCTTTACATTATCAAGTTTTAACTATTATAGTGAGAACTGCCAGCTCTTTATCTAATCTTCCATAATGTATCTTTAATGTGTGCTGGCAAACTGTTTAAATGTAAACGTAAAAACTCAAAAGAAGCGATATCAAAGTTTAATTTTAGATAATTAAAGAAAATTTTTCCACAGAGACGAATTCTAATCTTTATGATACATCAAGTTTTTATTGGCATATGCCTGCCTTCGTTAGAGCAGAAGAGTACGACGTTAAACCCCATTTCATTTCATTTCTACTTATCTCTAACGACTTTTTACAAAATAAATAAATGGGTTATTGACCGTGAATTTTACGTTAAAAACCACCACCAGTTGTAAACCGTTATTATATATAAACAAACATGGCATTAAAACTGTTATATGTCTATCTTATCTTTCTGCAGCATACAGCTGATTCTAAGGTCTTGTTTACGACTCGTCTTAATCAACCTAAAAACACATTTCTTCTCTCTTTACACCGCTTAATATACTTCCGGCTGAAATCTTAAAATTGGTATCTGTGTCGACCGGTCGAGAGCAGTTTATTGAAAATCCGGATTTGCATGTCTATTCTATAATTTGTACTACGACCTTCTTAAGTTTTTGTTTATCTGAACTTTGCGCCAATGTTCTCTACTTTCCATTTCCCCTCTTTGCATCTGTGGTAAACGTGTCAGTGACATGTTTAGACTTCAGCGTATACTCGATATGTGCATGTTTACGAGCTGCCCGTAAACCCTAAATATCAGCTTCGAGACAGTCCAAAATGTAGCCCGTAAGACCAAACAGATAGACACAAATAAATGTGTAACTATATAAATTTGAGTTGAACTAGTATGTGTTCTAATTGTGAGTCTAACATAACCACAAAAGTAGACGCCGACTCACCGCGCCTTTTACAAATGTGTAAAATATACGCACGGGCAAAATTATCCCGACCAACTTGAATGAAGAAGTTCTCTGAAAGAATAGTATAGAGGATACATTCATTTGAGTGGTTTCAAATCTCCGATTGAACGTGGGTTTTCTCCAGGTCCTCCGGTTTCCTCTCACTGCTAAAGACCCCTTGGCGCAAGCGAATTATTAAAATAAAATAAAACCATATGTTAGTCCCCAAATGACCTAGTTTGTGTTGAGTGGATGTTAAACCCATCTCTCTCTCTCTCTCTCTCTCTCTCTCTCTCTCTCTCTCTCTCTCTCTCTCTCTCTCTCTCCTGTTCTGCTCCGACTGGGATAATGAAGACGGACATACGCCATAATGTGATACGAGGGATATTTTGCCTACCGATGTCGAATTCCAACTGCTAAGGGATCATTTACGTTAAAGCCAAAGTGTACACGGAACCGTGGTTTTGCGTCCCATCCGAACGACTAGACAGTTGTCCTTGACAGACCCTCCGTCCTACACCACTAACAAGGGGAAACCATGCCGATGAACTTCTCGGTCAACTTTCTCGGCGAACTCGCGACCTCTAGGCTAGCGAGCCAACGTCTTACTCACGTCATGAAGCTCGCGAGAAACCATTGGACATTTCTCCACACATAGTCGTTCTTGTTCATTCATATATACACAGAGAACAAGGGTGTTAACAATTGGTTTATGTTTTCTGTAAACTGAGAGTTTTTATGTTTGGCATGTGGATTAGTTTTAGTGAGCCGTGAGAAGAAAATGTCTGATTTATTTGATATATAAACAATATGAGTAATTTTATAAACCCGCAAGTTTACAAATTCAACAAGGTTGTGTTATTGTCCGCGGTTTTTGTTCCCCTAAGTGACGTATTAATCAGACATAGGCATCTCAAAGGGCGTGTATTGTGTCATGATGTACGGTTATTCACTGTAATCACATTTAAGGGTCAGACCCTCCGGAATTTAGAAAAGAAATGTAGTTTAATGCCCCCTTGTTCTGCATCAAACGGACTAATATGAGGGACATTTTGTCCGGGTAGCGGCTTTACGACCGAGATAGTTCATCGGGAGTTTTCGGTGTGGTTTCCACTTTTCAATGGTGCAGGGCAGAGGGTCTGATAAAGACAGCTCTCTTCGTATGGGACGAAAAACCGAGGTTCTGTGTATAACTTGGCGTGCACGTAAAGGATCCCTTGGCATCGTGAATTCGATGTAATAGGATGCCGTAGTGCCGCTGCCCGGACACAATTTTTCCCATAGCACACTGTATGGCTTATGCACGTCTTCATTAGTCTAGTCGTAGCAGAACAGTAGAACTTTCAAACCAAATTACGTCTATAACATTATAGACGTAAATCAATCATTAGACGACGAATCACGGCAAATTTAACCAACTTTATACTTTCGTTTGTCACTTAAATAATGGAATATGCCCCGTCGTTTTGAAAGGCGCACGGATATGCTCTATATCCAAATTCCTCCCGCCTGTTAGTTGCATCAGAAAGTCTGTCATTGAATCAAGTGGCGTTGGCTTTCTCCGTGTCCTCCGTTTTCCTCCAACTGCTAAAGCCTCCGACGCCACCATATCCAAAAATTAGTATACTATGTCTCTTTAATATTTGAATATGCCCCGTCTTTTTGAAGGGTGTATTATGTTTAGATGCACGGTTATGCTCTATATCCAAATTCTGTATAATAACAGACATTAGGCTGTAGACTATCTCAATGATCTTAATTTATTAATGTTGTCGGGCGTGGTAGAAAGGATGAAGTAGATAACTCATATATTAAAACAGTAAATTCTGCAAACAAACCGTCTAAGTTTACTAACACACCCCATGTAATTGTTAAATCACGGCAAATCCATACGTGGTCTAATCCCCTTTCCCCTCCATTCTTCTCTCACCCGCCTCCTCATCTCCTCTCCCCACCCCGTCCCTCCTGTCATGCCCCTCTCTTCTAACCACCCCATCCCCCCCCCTCTGTCGTCTCCTCCTCCCGTCTCCTTTCCCACCCCTTCTTGTGTCCCCCCCCCCCCTCTACCCTCCTCTTCTTGTTTGTCCCTTCCCTTCTCTTCTCTTCCCGCTATTACCCTTCTCTTCGCCTCCCTCAGCTCCCCTCCTCATCTCCTCTCCCCACCCCGTCCCTCCTGTCATGCACCACTCTTCTACCCTCCCCTTCTTCTCTCCCTCCCCCCCACCCTATTCCCCTCCTCTTCGTCTCCTCCTCCCCTCTCCTCCTCCTCCCCTTCTATTCTCACCTCTCTCCCCCTCACCTCGCCCCTCATCCTCTCCTCTCCTCACCTCCCCCCGCCCATTTTCTACTCTTCTGTTTTTTGTGTACAAATCGTTTGTGTCAGCAATCAGTTGTTCATGATTGCAACACGTGAACACGTGGTCGTTCTTGACAGAGTCCAACTTGTTTTATCAACCGGCAAAGATCTATATGTACAAACCACTAATTCATCTTTAACCATATTATCGACAGTATTATCGACGGTAATATTATTCATCGAATCGAAGAGGCTAATGTATATACAGTGTA
The DNA here is from genome assembly GCA_948474765.1 of Patella depressa. Classification (NCBI taxonomy): domain Eukaryota; kingdom Metazoa; phylum Mollusca; class Gastropoda; family Patellidae; genus Patella; species Patella depressa. The sequence continues at coordinate 78,161,142 of OX419716.1, forward strand.
GATAACAATATTTATTGTACTTATTGTGTATAGAAATAGAAAAAAACACAAAAAATGACTGTTGACCTGTTGTGATTGATATAGTGGAGTGTTCAGTCAATAAACATGTTTCTACACGCTCCGAGCCTTGTTCTAGTCATTGCCATGAGTCAAGAATGCGGTATTTGTATTTGTAATTAATTAATAAATTAGCGTATATAAAATTAATAATAAATGTGAATCACGGTTATAAAATGAAATCGGATGTAAGGCCGACGCTTCATTTAGGTTTAGACTCTAACAGGCTGTAGTAATGGGATGGTCAACCTTTTACGTTCCATGTCGTAAATATTATCAATGTGACTGCATATACATCCAAAAGATTAAGGCTCATTATGTAAAATTTAGAGAGAGAGAGAGAGAGTGGGGTGAGAGAGAGAGAGAGAGGGAGAGAAATTGGGTTTAACGTCCACTCGACACAAACTAGGTCATTTCGGGACTAACATATGTTTTGTAAACATTTTATTTTAATAATTCGCTTGCGCGTTGTGGTCTTTAGCAGTGGAAGGAAACCTGAAAACACACGAGGTTGGACAGGTGACCCTACTCCTTGCCACTTAAGATTTAGAACAACAGCTGACCATTTTTGCTATAAAAGCTCAAAAAATAAATAATACAAAATTAAATTGTAGGAAATGTCATGCAATTTACTTCATTCTGGGCCAAGTTATCACTGCTTGGTGAATAATATGAGTAGCTTGAATTTAAACCGTTGCTACAGCTTATTGATTTAGTGGATGTGAAATTAAATATTAGTTTTACTATACAACTTTAACACTGTAATATGAATAGTCTAACACGTGTGAAGATAAATATATAGTGCAGTAAGTTTATATTTTTTCATCATTTGAACAGTTAGATAACAAACAGTCAATATGTATGTAAACGTCTGTTCATATACGTATATAAATATATCTACATTTACATAGAACATTTATATCGTACGAAACACCTTTTAAAAATGAAATGGGGTTTAACGTCCTACTTTTTTTGCACCTAACCTGGGCTAATGGAAGTGTGCTATGAGGGAAATTTTGCCCGGGTAGCGGCGCTACGGCCTACTCTTATATCGAATTCCAACTGCTAAGGGATCTTTTACGTGTACTCCAATGTGTACACGGGACCTCGGTTTTTCGTCCCATCCGAACGATTAGGTAGCTCTCCTTGTCAGGCCCTTCTTCTGCATGACTAAACACCAGTTTAGGGAGCCACGGTGGCAAAGTGAGAGACAGAGAGAGAGAGAGAGAGAGAGAGAGAGAGAGAGAGAGAGAGAGAGAGAGAGAGAGAGAGAATGTGACTTCATATACATCCAAAAGATTAAGACACATTATGTAAAATATGGAGAGAGAGAGAGAGAGTGGGGTGAGAGAGAGGAGAGAAATTGGGTTTAACGTCCACTCGACAAAAACTAGGTCATTTCGAGATTAACATATGGTTCAATTTTATTTCAAAGAGTCTTTTGCGCGAGGGGGTCTTTAGCAGTGTGTGTGTGTGGGGGGGGGGGGCTGGGGAACTCAACTCCTTGTCACGTACAACCGGGGAATCGAAACCACACCAGTTGACTCAATGACAGACCCTGTGATGTAGCGCGTACGTGCTAACATTATAAGGAATCTATTAATATGTCATATCATATAACCCCCATGACAGGTTGTTGATGGCAGTGTGATAAGACGCCATCTGCTTTGATATCGTATATTCACACAGTTTATTACATCTTTAGCGTAATAAATTATTCCGTAAATGTCCAATTTTATCTTATGTTCGAGTGTCGTATGTACGGCAGTTAAAAGATAAATAGGCAAAAACCGTGACTGTTCTGTCTGTATGTTCCGTCTGTATCAGACAGTGAACTTTGAAAGGTTGTAAAAAAATAATAATGGGTAACAGGTTGTTTTTAATTCGACATCATTACTCTTGATAAAACTTTAGCTATCGACAAAATTATCATCGTATCTGTTTTAGATTTATATTCTAAGTTTCAATTATTGCAGTCAGATTAATTACTGCAATTCCTATTTCGTTTCGTTTTTATAGTTCAAATTTCTTTTTACTTGTCTTTACTTCACTAGGATCTGGAAGGGTTGTTATCATTGATGTGTTCTGTATGATGTGAGGGATTAGCCAATAAAACGGTTTGTTACGGCGAGTTCTTGGCCCGGAACTGTGGACAACCCACTAAGAGACGCCAAAGCTGATTGATTAATCAGTGTCTGGTGTCATAGGGTCAATAGCCGCTCGTTTGACCTCACGAAATCTTTTACTATAGAACTTGTTAGATCTCCATTTAGTGTTGGCTATCGAAAGTATAAAAGTTGATGTTTTTTACTGGAATGCTAACAATTCCGTTCACAGTACGCCAAAAACTCGCCATAACAGACCATGTCATTGGCTAAGCCGTAACTTCAACAACAACGCGGGTGGTATAACAACTAGTCCAGATCCTAGTGTAGTAAAGACAAGGCAAACGAGCATGTAGGAGCATGTTTCGTTACCTGACAAACTATCTTTAATTGTAGTAAAATAACACTTTGAGTTAAATATTTTCGTCCTTTTATTAACCATAATTACTTACAAGACCGACATTTTGTAACTCTCTGACAAAAGAAGAAATTATTTTGTCTGCTTTGATGTAATAAGGATGCCTACTGTTACCGTTCTATTTTTGGTCTTTGGCCAACAAATTATATTGCTTTCATGACGTTAATTATAAGAATCCGCTGTGAGAAATAAATAATTCTAATGATTAAAAATTACTCCATCAATCACTAGAATGAAGTCGTCAATTCTATACACATCGTAATGATTATATGACCAATTTCAATGACTGTATTTCAGAGAATGCGTCATAATATGGGATGACAGTTCTTCATTAATACATTATATAATATACATGTATAATATCTTCTGGGGCCGGTTGCTCAAAGGCGCTCTGTTAACTTTTAACGATCCGTTAACATGGAGTAAACGGATCGTTAACTTTAACGGAGAGAAAGGTTGTTGCTGGAAGCCCCGTTAACTTTAACGGATAATGAAATTGTCTTTCCAGCAACAGAAATTTAACGGACCGTTACCAAATGACACATGAAAGATAACGATCCGTTAGTTTAACGGATCATTAAAATAACTTAGTTTTGAGCAACCGGCCCTGGACAATTCTACGTTAAGAAATTATACAGTGTACATGCAGGGGTGGATCGAGGAATTTTTGCAGGAGGGGGTTTGCCAGGTTCCTGTTATGGAAATCTGTCATCATCGTCTCTAAATTACAAAGGCATTCATACAATTTGAGTTTTTTAAAGAGAGAAATCATTTTTATAATGATGTAGAATCACATTGTGATTTAGTTTCATTAATGCAAGGTATTAATTTGTTTTGTGTAGATTCGTCCCTGACATGCATAATGTACGCTAAATATCATAGAGATATTTGCCAAATGATCATTTCAAATGACCCTGTCAAGCATAGCTGAATAAGGTGAAACGTAATTATTTGAGTTGATTATGGCCTGGATAAGTTAATTTATGTCTTATAAATAATTTAGGTAACATTTCGGGCCCAAAGAATGACTTCAACAGGCAGATTTAGCTGTTGCTTAATACACGACTTTAATGTTTGCAAAGTCTACCTTTAAGAATACAAATGCATAAGAATGTAATAGACAATTAAATTCTCTGGCTAAGGAACTAGACACGAAATTGGCCTATGATTCATCGAATCTAAATGTTATTTCCTATTCTTGCTTGTCTTCATAAACTTTTTGTTTATTCTAAATTAAGAGATTTGTGGAGTCGCAGAGTTTTGATGGTGAGAATCGATAGACAGATTGAAAGGAAATACTTTGCCAATTTCCATGTATTATCGACTCGATTCACGTTGACATTTTGTTTTCTGCTGAATCCAACTGAATTAACGTATCAGATATCAGCCAGATCAAAACTGGCTCGTTCTTGTTATTATGTGTATAATTTGTTACTTCTACACACTGCATTAAAACTTGTTTTCAATTTAAAGGTACATGCTGGTTGTATCATAAGGTCTGCCATTGAGTCAACTGGCGTGGTTTTGAACCCCCAGTCCAACCTCGTGGGTTTTCTCCGGGTCCCTCCCACTACTAAAAAACCCTACGAGCAAGCGAATTATTGAAATATAATTGGACCATATGATATGTTAGTGCCAAAATGTCTTAGTTTGTGTCAAGTGGACGTTAAACCCATCTCTCCCCGCCCCCCCCCCCCCTGGAGAACACCCATAAGTTTAACGTCCACTAGACACAAACTAGGACTAACACATGGTTCAATTTTATTTCAATAATTCGCTTGCGCGTAGGGGTCATTAGTAGTGGGGAGAACCGTAGGACTTGGAGAAAAGCCATGAGTTTGGACAAGCGACCCTACTCCTTCTCACGAACAATCGAGGAATCGAAACCACGCCAGTTGACACAATGACATGCAGACCGCGCACGTGCTAACCATCCGGACATCCAACCCCCCTACTGGGTGAGAAATGACTTTTAAAGTATTGGACCTTCAGTTATTACTGACCCTTACACTGGTTTATTTTGTTTTAGTGTTTTAAGTATTACCCTAAATGTCAGAACAATGACCCCCATGGAACCGTAAGTAGAGCACACATTTCTTCTATAATGAAAGAAAAGTTTGTTTGTTGGGTGTGTTCGCTGCGCGAAAACAAAGGGTCGAATTTATAAGCTTTAAAATAACTTGACAATAGCCATAATTATTACAAAAAAGTCATGTGTACTGATCACTGCGTTATTATGGAAATAAAATTACGACTTACATGTATCTACGATTCGGATCACACAGTTAGTGTATAAGGAAATAAATAGAGGATATTTGTCGTTTTGTCGTGAATAACATATTTTATTTCATCTCTAAGCGCATTCGTGAAAATATAAACGTTTTCTTGCTTAGAGATGAAATAAAATATGTCATTCGCGACAAAACGACAAATGATCTATTTATTTTATGATTTTACAATCACTTTAGGTAAAAACAACTTTGTCCGCCAGTGGAATAACACTTTTATTTCACTGATAAAACGCGGTATTCCACTACTGATCATAAAATAAAACAGTACAATGGTTACAATAATAAACAATCACATTGTCCAAACTACAAACAGTGGTGACTTGGCTCAGATTAAAGAGAGAGAGAGAGAGAGAGAGAGAGAGAGAGAGATGGGGTTTAACGTCCACTCGACACAAACTAGGTCATTTTGGGACTAACATATGGTTCAACTTTATTTCAATGATTTGCTTGCGCGTTGGGGTAAACGTTAGGGCTAGGTTAGGTTTAGGGTAAACGTTAGGGCTAGGTTCGGAGTTAAGGTTAAGGTTTGTCGTTATTTTATCCAATAGATCTATCCGAATCATGCGTGGGTTGTCTATCGTGAGTTTGATTATAATTGGGACAGGACTGAACCAAGATCATAACAGCATTTATGACCCCGGTTCCTCGGCCAGACGGTCTGATCCCCGAAGGAAACTGACGATAGTATTTTGTGATATTGATGCCAGGAACAGACGATCTAGAGTTCTGTCAAATATTTTCAATGCTGTATAGTTTTTGTGGCGATTCTTTTCAACACGTGTTCCGGAAGGAAACAAATAATTCAACCCTGCCGGTTTTTTTTTTTATTCTAGAAAGAAATATAAGATTGTTTTATTACTTACTTCGCCCATATGGCGTAAGACGGGGATTACCCAAAAACATAAACATATAGAATGATAATTCTTTTCATGGTATAAAATATGTGTACCCCTTGATAGGCTTAATATATCCATTTATCTTTTCTTCTTAAAGGTATTATATCATAAGATAGTATTTCCCACGTTACATGCTAAATATAGCTATACACGTGCATAAACATGCACGAACATTCTAAACATATAGATCGTGTTTAATACCAGCAAGAATTAGAGGGAGTCACGTTGGCTGAATGGGAAATGGAATGACATGAAATGGGGTTTAACGTCCTACTGTTCTGCTCCTACTGGAATAATGAAGACGGGCATACGATATACAGTGTGCTATGAGGTGAATTTTGCCCGGACAGCGGCACTACGGCCTGCTTTTATATCGAATTCCCAATTATCAAGGGTTCTTTACGAGAACGCCAATCTGTACACAGAAGCGCGGTTTTTCGTGCCATCCGAAGGACTAGACAGCTGAACTGGTCAGGCCCTTATCCTGTACTACTGACAAGGAGAAACCACGCCGGAAATTCCCGATGAACTTTTTCAGGCAAGGCGGTCCCGGTTCGTATCCGTAGCTGACCGCAAAAGTTCCCGCGGATTTTCCTGCTTTGTCATTGTCACTGGCTAAATGTTAAATATCCCCTAGGAGATGGAAAACGAAATAACAAAAAGACGTAGCCATCGTATACAGTGTACCTAAAATATCGCCTGGTTGTGGGGGCCCTAACGCCATTTCCCTCATAACACACTACATGTACATGAAGTATAGTCTTCTTTGGAATAGTTGGAAGTGAAAAGTAGGACGTTAAACCCCATTTCATTTCAGGAAGTCGGGCTTCAAAATATATAGATAATGTTCCTTTAATGCATAATGCATCCGTTTTTCTTTCTTTTTTAATGACATATCATAAGATAGTATTTCCCACTTTACATTCTCTGAGTTTCTAAATATAGCATTACACGTGCACAGACATGCACGAACATTCTAAATATATAGATTCTATTTAAACCCCCAAGTAAAAAAGGAAACTTGTTTTGACTGATATCTAGAATTTTCTGAATACAGATTCTTAATTTATTTATCTTTTGTTTCCATGGAATATTGTGAGGTCGTATTTTTGAGCATGCTGGAAAAATCTACACCAGTTGGGGGCGGGAGCGCAGTTGGATTTTTATCATTGATTCAAATTAACTTAAAGATACATTATGGGAGATTAGATAAAGAGTTAGCAGTTCTCACTATAATAGTTAAAAACTAGATAATGTAAAGGGACTTTGCTGAAAATTTCAGTCAAATTGATCCACCTTCAACCGAGAATTTAGCGATTGAATTTTGGCCGTATCCTCCATCGTCATTACTAAAATCAGTATGAACAAAAACATAGTCTCGATTATCCACGTGAACTTGGGGCCAGTGTTAATCACTAAAATACGTCTGGTACCGGAATTTCTCCTTTAAATACAAATTGAACTCATGTGACCTACCAAGTGTTGATTTCGCACAGAAAAAAATCGTCTAATTACAAGTACGTCAGGTTAAAGGATAAAACGGATTGAAGTGCTTTAATTTCAAGTATTGTTTCCCTGGCACGCCAGCAACAAGATTATTTTAGTTCAATCATTCTTGTTTTCTCGCTGCGCATTTTCTCGTGTTTTTGTTTCCAGCCACGCCTGACAGTTTCTGGGCGTTGACGAGTGTTGCTATACTCAACTCAAGACAATTAATACGGGATGCTACGTACTTCGTCATTCAAGAAATTTGTTCTTTTGGCAGAATCTTGGATACCAATATTCTTTTTTACCATCACACCCTTGAAGAAACAATAATTCCATTCGATATAAATAATTAGTAAATTTCCGCTTGATTTCTTATAGCCATATCAAATACGCGCGTGATTGACATAAGTTTCAAAACACACATTACAATGGTGTAAACATTCTGTAATTGTGTTGGTGATCCTGACGTAAAGTGGGCTTAACGTCAACTTAATACTATACTTCAGCTTACGATCTCTATTTTTTTTTTGGTCGAACGTCTGTTTCTATACAGGGTGGTCGGATGGCCGAATGGTTTGCGTGCGCGCGCTGTATCATACGGTCTGCCATTGAGTCAACTGGCGTGGTTTCGAATCCCCGGTTATACGTGGCAAGGAGTAGGGTTGCCTGTCCAACCTCATATGTTTTCTCCGGGTACTCCGGTTTCCTCTCACTACTAAAGGCCCCTACGCGCAAGCGAATTATTGAAATAAGATTAAACTATATGTTAGTCCCGAAATGACCTAGTTTGTGTTGAGTGGACGTTAAACCAAATCCCTCTCTCTCCCTTTTTCTATACGCGGGGTCACGGTGGCTAAGTGGGATAAGACGCTCGCTATCCTGCAGGTCGGATGTTCGATCCTTGCATTGGCCGAGAAAGTTCAACCAGAATTTCCGGCGTGGTTTCCCCTTGTTAGTAATGTAGGACGGAGGCTTGACAAGGACGGCTGTCTAGTCGTTCGGATAAGGTCAAACCCGACGTCCCATGTACACATTTGCATGCACTTGAAGGAACCCTTGGCAGTTGGAATTCGGTGAAGAATAGATGGGCGTACTTCCCATGGACATCACACTGCATGATGTATTTACGTCTTCATTAGACGTGCAGAAAAGTTGAACGTTTAAACCCAATTTCATTTCATTCAGAGCAGCGACCGACGGGAAGGCGTCGTGATATATTCATACACCCAAACCGCCTTCGAAAGAAATTCCAAGATGTAGAAAGTAACGTATTTAACAATATGGCGTAAGCCCGTATTCATTAGCCTAGTTTGTGCAGAACAGTAGCTTGTTAAACCACATTTCATTTCTTTCAAATGTTTGATATTAGGCCAATTTACTACACCATAAACGAGATAAATCGACAACAGATTCGGACACATTCTTACAAACACGAAACAGAATACAGGCAATCTAAAAATTGCGTTGCGCTTTCTTTTCATTTTTTTGGTGACAAATGCGGTACTCAAACACGAAGCAATCTGAAAATAACGTTGCGCGTTTGTTTGTGTTTAAACAGTTGATAAATTAATGTTTGATCAAAAACTCGAAATATAATCCAACGAGGATGAAAATTGCGTTGAGCGGTTTTAAAATGTACTGAGTTGCCAATTAGTGAACGAATCCTTTACCTACCTCCACGAAACATAATACAAGCAATGTGAAAATGTACTGGAGTGTTTTGAATCTTTTTTATTACCTCAAACGACGTTTACCAGACAATAATATACCAACTAATGTAGCGGAACAGATGCAAGGCGCCTGTTCAACCAAGTGAATATGGAAGTCGATAAGAGGTTGTACGACTAACTATACGTCACATCCTGTCAATACTCTTAAAAAATAAAGGCGTGATTGTTGAATCTGATACTAGGTTCCTGTGTTTACTTTCAATTTAAGATTTAAAGAGAAACGCTCGGGTAACCATAGACAACCATCAATTCAGATTAGATTTTGTTTAATGAACTGAGACTTTGATGTTCTTCCTGCGTCATGGACTTATTGTTTATATCGACAATGGTGTCTAGTTGCTGTGCAGATTTCATTATAACGACATGCGCATAGACGGATTGTGCTGTGATATGCTCTCTCTCCCCCTCTCTCTTTTCCCTCTCTCTCCCTCTCTCTCTCTCTCTGGAGCCACGATGGCTAAGGTTGTAAGACGCTGGCTCAATAGCCTGAAGTCGCGTGTTCGATCCCTGCTTTTGCCGAGATAGTTCATCGTGATTTTCTCACATGGTTTCCTCTTGTCCCTGCTTTTGCCGAGAAAGTTCATCGTGATTTTCTGACATGGTTTCCTCTTGTCAGTGGTGCCGGATAGAGGGGCTGACTCAGATGAGACCAAAACCCAAGGTCCCGTGTATACATTGTCGTGCACGTAACAGATCCCTTAGCAGTTGGAATTCGATATAAGAGTAGGTCATAGCGCCGCTGCCCAGGTGAAATTTCCCGCTTAGCACACTGCATGGGCGTATGCCCGTCTTGATTAGACCAGAACAGTTAGACATTAAACTCCATTTCATCTCTCTCTCTCTCTCTCTCTCTCTCTCTCTCTCTCTCTCTCTCTTTGAGCACTTGCATACCGTATGTTACTAAATGACAAGCGTGTTCTTATAATCCTAAATGGCATGAAACGGATACTTGGTTATCCTAAACCTCGAGATATTTCCCGCCAAATCTTTTCGTTTTTTGTCATATTTGTCATACTTGGTTGAGTAGTGTGTCTGTTCGGTTATAGATATTCCAGATAGCATTAGCGATGATAGAAGTCTCCTGCTGTTGCTTCTGATTCCTGAGAATGATCTCAACCAAAAGTTATTACCATAATACCAGACGAAAGGGGAAATATGAAATAGACCTTAGTTGTATTTACTAATATATTATGTGGCCTTGATATAAAGTGCTACAAAGGTTTTTGTTCTTAAGCTCTTTTTGCAGAATGTTTAAGGAGATGATTTTCAGTAATGTCTGATGGTAAACGACGGAGGGGGGGGGGCGAATAGGTCGCCAGTCCAACCTCATGGGTTTTCTCCGGGTCATCCGGTTTCCCCCCACTCCTAAAGACCCCTGAACGCTAGCAAATTATTGAAAATAAGTCGAACCGTATGTTAGTCCCGAAATTACCTAGTTTGTGTTGAAATTACCTAGTTTGTGTTGAGTGGACGTTAAACCCCATCTCTCCTTTTCAAGACGCGCGTTTACAATGGAATCCTTGCATTTTATATAAATGTATAGTAATGTTTTCAGAAAATATACTCTGCAAAATGCAGGCTTCTCAGTCATTCGAAGTCTGAATCTATTTGTTAAGGTCAACTCAATTTGGTCACTAAGATGTTATAAGGTTAGGACATGTTCCGAATGAACTTTCTCGGCAAAAATGCTTGTAGAACACGTGGGAGTACCACTATTCAGCAACTGTTCGTTACACAACATTCAATACCCGACGTTTTGTCTGTAAACGTTGATAAATAGACCATAATTCATTGTTTTAGCTGCCTGGTTACACTTGTTGGGTTTATCATAGACGTTGTTTCGCTTTATCGTAATGTCAATAGTTTATCGTTTGTAACGGGTTACAGTAGGAAATAATCATTGTGTTATCCAACCTCGTCACTTCCTTGACACCCAGCTCCTGTTTTATCTCATATGTATTTTTATAAGACACGATAAACAGACGAAGTCCCGAGGAATTGTTTTTAATAACGATGGGAATTTTATTTTATCGCGTTTTATTGTAATTTTTGTGTATTTCCAATTCTACATCGGTATAGAAATAAGTAGAACATCCAACTTGAACAACGATATCCCGTCTTCGTAAGCGCACTTGCAGCATTCTCGGTATTTCCAGGGTTAATCTATAGAGTTGCCACGATTTCAAATTATCTGCCCTGGGGCCTATTTCACGAAATTTTAACTAAGATAAGATCCCAATTTTAGTAATTTGATTGGATAATATTAGATTGATTTTAGTGCTTAGCTAATCAAAATTGAAGTATCTACTAAAATTGGATTTTGTTAAAATTTCGTGAAACAGGGCCCAGGTCTTGATTGTTGATTGTAGCTAATGTCTACGAACCAATCAAAGAAAAATCAGTTTACAAACCAATGAATGATTTTTGTAATGAAACCACTGGGGATACCGAGGATGTTAGTGAAGTTGCGGCAAAAACGTACGACGTTAAGCCCCATTCCATTTCAGCTACGATATCTGCGATATCACCTATTTGTTTAAGCAGACTTTGAATAAAGCTATTTCAAACACTCGGAGCCACAGCCAGATTTTACCATTTTAGTGCTAGAGCTGTTCTGCATATCCTCTAGAATACTTAAAATAGCACCATTAATCTAGAATGTTTGAAATAAAATAGAAAAGAGAGGGTAACGTCCTACATCCAGAATTCTTTAAATGAAATGAAAATAAAATAAATCAAGTTTAACGTTCTAAGTCTAGAATTCCTAAAAATGAACAGTATAGGACGTTAAACCCCAGTTCATTTCATTTTATTTCTATAACACAAAATCAGATTATGTTTTGTATGTATATAATTAGTGTCAATATTTCGTATTAACATTTTTATGATGGCTGATGTTGGTCTCATGTGGTATAGATTCCAAGTTGTTAAAAGTTCAAAACAGGAGTCATGTCGATTCATGATAGCATCCAACATTCTGAAGACTCAATTACAAGTTTTAATATATTATGTCTAAAAGTTCTAAGACAGGAATTGCCACATTTATTTCTTATTAATAATAAGAATTTGCTGTATTTATTTCTTATTAAGAATCAAGAATTGTCATATTTATTTGTCTACGCAAAAAATATATCATTGGTGCTCATTAACTTTACAATTAGGGGGTTGGATGGCTGAATGGTTAGCACGTGCGTGCTGTATCATAAGGTCCGGCACTGAAAAGGAGTATGGTGGCTTGCCCTACCTCGTTTTTTTTCTCCGGGTCCTGCGGCTTTCTCCCACTGCTAAAGAACTCTATGCAAACGAATTATTGATAAAAATTAAACCATACGTTGGTCCCGAAATGGCTAAGTTTGTCTCGAGTGGAAGTTAAACTCCATTTCTCTCCCTCTCCCCTCCGTTCTCCATCCCTGACAGGGGGGAATCATGTCGGAAAATCCGCAAATGACCTAGTTTGTGTCGAGTGGACCTTAAACTCTCTCTGTCTCTCGCTCTCTCTCTCTCTCAATCAAATATGACTAACGTCAAGGGTATGAATCATTTGATATTTAATGTCGTGCTATAGATCTATAACACCCATGGATCATTGTTTCGTTTCCTTTGATAGTATCATCTCCGAGTTCTCCAGTTTCCGCCTGCTGGCGAAATAACTCTCTAGTGAATACTGCGCAGTGGACAGCAGTATTTTTCATTCCCTTCGTAGCAATATATTTCAAATACGTAACAAAGGCACTTAAAATAGATTTAGTATCCTTACAACCAATTCATCCGTTATAGGTGGGGTTTCCGTAAAAGGAGTATCGCCCTGATCTCAATATTATGTCGGGTATGATTTGAAGATATAATTCCGGTAATATAAGCACTCTCTCTATATATATATAATAGTATCGATGCCAATACGGCTCATTTTCCGGATGACATAATTAGCATAATATAGCTTGTATAGAATTTCGACTTGAAATGAAACAGAGTTTAACATCCGATGATACTGCATCAATCGGGGTAATGAAGATGAACAGCATTCACTACGTTGTCTGGACAGCGGCGTTTTGGCATATGTTCACAAAATTCCACGTGTCAGTTCCATTGATAGAATGCCTAACTTCCGACTCGATGTGTTGTTCCTGTCGGAGCTATTGGGGTTTATAAAACACCTTAACACTTAAGCAAGGCTGACACTTGCACGATTCCGTGGCACGCATTGGCACGACTCGAGTCGGCACGGCACCGTCCGATTTGGGCAAAATCGTCGTGCCAATGCGGAAAGTGCGTAAACAATGCGCAAACTATGCGTGAACTCGTCGTGCCAGTTCGTGTCAATGTGGACACTGATGGGCACGACAAAATCGTGGCCAAAAGTCATGCCTGGCTTTACAATACCTACGCAAGAACAAACCCCACAACTTTCACGATGTTTGTTCAGGCGACTGAACCACCAGAAAACAAAATCCCCAACTTTCAAGGTGTTTGATCAGGTGACTGAACCAAAAGAGAAAAAAAATCCCAAACTTTCAAGGGATTTTTTCGGGCGGCTGAATCGCCAGCATGGTAAAAATTATATCCTATGTTCAGTATTACGCCATTTCTCTCTCTCTCTTTATTAAGAATCAGGAATTGATATTTATTTCCTGTTAAGAAGTGGGAAATGCCTTATTTATTTCTTGTTAAGAATCGGGAATCGACATATTTGTTCATTATTAGGAATCGGGAATGGTCATATTTATTTCTTATTTAGGATCAGGAATTGCCATATTTGTTAAGAACAATGAATGGCTATATTTTTAAACGGCGCACTCTTGGATTTGAAACTGGTCGCATGGACGTCCTACCAGTTCTGGTCGGGGTTGGAGATGGGCGTGGCCAGGATGTTTTGATGGAAATGATGTACCGGATATGAGAGTACAATATAAAACAGATAATCAGGCGCGGATCCAGAGGGGGGGTTTGGGGGGTCCAAACCCCCCCCTGCTCAGCTACATAAAAAAAAAATAATGCCTTGCATCAATGAAATTACATCACAAAGTGATCCTACATCAGTATAAAAATGATTTCTCTGTTTAAAAAGCTCAATTTGTATGTATGCCTATGTAATTTAGAGACGATGATGGCAGATTTCCGTAACAGAAACCTGGCAAACGCCCTCCTGCAAAAATTCCTGGATCCGCCCCTGATAATACAGGCATTAAGCTATTTTGTTCTGTATTAATTGGTATAATAAACTAGTAATTAGTTGAACGAAGTGACCAATTAGCACTGAACAGTATCTCACGGTCAGATAGTAACCGTAGATGTTACACCAAAACAAACATAAATCGTGATAAAATTTGAATCGAGATGATAAGATAAAAATGTTTATTTTATTTAGGTGAGAGGTCATGTAGGCTATGCCTGCTTCTTAATTCTTTCACATTTCTGATTAGATTTGTTGCATATCTGATTTTCCTTAAATATTACAAAATTTGTACATTGAAGGCAGTCACTAGTCACTAGTTAGTATCCGTTACTAAGTAACTGGCATAGCAGTAATGTTTGACTACAGTATATAGATTTATGTTGCGTTATACGGTAGAAGGGTGAATTTGGACTCAATAGTTTAATAAGTCGTGCTAATCCACACAGTATTGCTTAATCCACTTTAATTATCCCCCATATATATTTCATATTTCTTGTATATTTGTTTAATCACCCGTCCCCAGTATTCTTTTACACTTTAAATTGAGCTTAAAAATTATAATTAATAACGTCTACGGGCTGTAGCGTTTTAGTTACCAATTGAAAAATCATTTTAAGAGAGAATTTACACCTCTAAAATATGCTGAAATCTATATAGAGGGATTTCCAAGGCTTCGGGAATATGTTTAGTTGAAATCAGTGCCGGATTAACCTTGTGGGGGGGGGGGGGCATACTAACTGTGCGGGGGCCCCATTGTTGTTTGTTCAAATTGTTCGTACCTAGTATGTACTCAGCCCCATTGAGTGCCTGGGGTGTTTCCCCCCAGGATTTTTTTTTTTAAATTAGGATTAATTTCAGTGCATCTGAGACAATTTAGGCAGCGATTTCATTGACTTTTAGAATTCCCGTACTGCCCAGGGCCCCAATCCTCGTCCCTCGCAGCCAAGGTATTGGTTGGCTCCGTTCTGGATAAAATACCTGTATGACCCAGAATTGTGTGTGTGTGTGTGGGGGGGGGGACATTTGTCCCACTTCGCCTCCCCTAGATCCAGTACTGCTTGAAATGCGACTTGATCTGGATATTAGGTACATTTAGCCTACAGTGTTTCTATATATCATCATGAACAAAACTGACCTGAAACTGACAGAATCTCAGCTGATCTCAAACAATAGACCATCTGTCATTCATACACAAGGAAGTCTAATAGACACATGACCACCATATTTACTTATATTGATGATATAGGGCACATGTTCTATTTCGTTTCGTTTGTTTATAGGTCAAAATTTCGTTTTACTTGTCTTTACTACACTAGGCCCTGGAAGAGTAAAACACAGCTCCTATTTCGTTTCGTTTTATATAGGGCAAAATTTCGTTTTACTTGTCTTTTCTACACTAGTACCTGGAAGAGTACATAAAGGGGATACTCGATTCACAGTTCTGGAATTGAATTCCAAAACTGGTGTCAATCGAGTGAAAAGGAGAATTTCGGATTACAGCGCATGCGTCGACTGTATAAACAGTATCCCAACCAATCATGACTGCTGAAACATATTTTTTACCTAGGAATACGTCACGATTCTACTCACTCCACCTCAGCTGTCGGGACTGGCAGAACTGTGACAGGACTGAATTCCGCGTCACTCGATTGTAATTCTGTCGATTCGGGACGTTCTGGACTGTGAATCGAGCACCGCCCTACAATCAGATTAAAACACAGATCCTATATCGTTTCGTTTTTATAGCTCAAAATTTCGTTTAACTTGTTTTTACTACACATGTAATGTATGCCATGGAGAACGCTAGATCGAAGACGGTCCAACGCATTTTAGCACATATGGCGTCATTTATAGATTGTGGGTTAGTGTTAGGGTAAGGGCTAGAACCTGTAGATTTCGCCAAAGTCTCGAAAGGTAATTAGGGCTAGCTCTAACCCTAACCCTTGGCTAAGTCTAACCGTTACCCTAACCCACAATCACATATATGACGTCATAATATGCGTAGGACCGTCTCCGATCTAGCGTTCTTCGTATGCCATCTTAAGTATAAAAAAACGAAACGAAATATAGATCTGCAAAGTCAAAATAAACTGTATCGGAGAATGTTCTTTCACATGTCGGCATGTGCAATCGGACGTTAAATCTCATTTCACTACATTTCATTTCAGTTGCCGACACTCACGTGTGGCCATTATCATTTTTTATTCACCCTTTTCTCGTCCTTGTGATTTTCTTTTCAACACAAAAAGAGATTTCCTCATAAATCTTCCAGCAAATCACGGATAACATTCTATTCAACACAGTAATTGAATAGCACCTAGCATTTAGATGAAATATTCAGCATTGTTTCATACCACGAAGTAAAATAGACTATTGTAAGGCCGCCAAGTTCCAGACTGAAATGTCAAATGATCATAGTATTAATGGTTGGATTATTTATAGTCTACTTGCGATAACATTTATACGGGAATTGGCGTTAAAGATGCCATGAAATGAAATGGAATGGAGTTTAACATCCTACTGTTCTACTCCGACTGGGATAATGAGACGGTCGTACACCATACAGTGGGCTATGATGGAAATTTTTTCCGGACAGTGGAACAACGGTCGAATTCCAACAGTCAAGTTATCTTTTACGTGCACGCCAATGTGTACACGGGACCTCGGTTTTTCGTCGCTTCCCAACGACTTAACAGCTGTCCTTGTCAGGCCAACTGTATGTAAGGGCTAAATCGGGCGTATTTGTTCACATTATCAATTCTCTAGATCTTAAGGTATTACTGTCGGATGGTTTCGAATCCCCGGTTGTACGTGGCAAGGAGTAGGGTGGCCTGTCCAATCTCGTAGGTTTTCTCCAGATCCGTCGGTTTCCACCACTGCTGAAGACCCCTACGAAATGACCTAGTTTGTGTCGAGTGGAAATTAAACCCCAGTTTTCTCTGTTTCTTTAAATAGCCTGATATCTGAGTTATTTTGGTATTACATACCCCTGTCGACATTTTACATAATGTACCTTTAAATAGTTTGTTATCTCAGTAATTAATGACTAATTAATGTGTATAATATATACCCCTATCAATATTTTACAAAATGCAACTTTAAAAAGACTGATATCTCAGTAATTATGGCATTATATACTCGTATTATATATTTTAGCGTGTGTATTGCTATTAACATTATTTAAAGGGCCAATCCCGATAACTTTTTGGGGAATAAAACTGCTTAATTTTGTGTTAAAATCCTTTATAACCCATTATCTAAGGCCGACTAACTAACCCGATATCTGTGATACGCTTGTAAATAACTTAAACCTGACAGTCTTCATCTGGAAATGGAGACCGTTGTATTATACAGTATCTGGATAAAACTAGACTTTTTTGTATAAAAATAATATGTGGGTGAAATTTACCTTTTGTTATCAGTTCAGTACATGGGTCATTCACTGTATAGACCTCTCAAGAAACATTAATCGATTATCAGGTCACCCAATCAAAAAACTGACCCGAAAACTTAAAAGGGTTACGTGTCCGGATAAGCAGTGTTGACGTTAACGTCAAAACGACACAATATTTTGAGCTGAAACTTTGAGTCAAGGTATATACACCATGCCTCTATATTTTGGTCCATATATTTCATAAATGCTCGGACTTTAATTTTTGAGACTCTGTTCTTATCGGGATTGTCCCTTTAATCATAAAACCCGAGAGAACTAACACGAGTAAATCATAAAGTAATAAATACGTCATTTATATATAGAGTGTTATCAATAATTATCTAAACGTTTCATTTGTGATGAATAAAAGGAGCTAAGTCTCTAACTCAATATCATCAAAAGTTTTCGATATTGAAAACACGAATTATTTGCCAATTTAAATCAACATTGATGTCATGGGCTTCTGATATCCAATATTTAAGACAAAATAAACATTTTACCATTGGTACACGAATCGTGTACTATAATGCGTTTCAACCCCAGTTGTAACAAGAAACGCGAGAAACGGGGCTAGACACATTGCACAAAATGAAACGGCGTATGTAGACTGGAATAACCAGACGCTTGAAATTTGCATTCGATTGCGACTGCTGGCTTAATTCGCCGAACATAACTGATTTGAAATTAGAGTAAAAAAGGAAACCATTGAATGTAAATCAGTTTATATACATACATATTACAGTATTACACGCGTTGCGACCCACTTGTGTCAAATTCTAGGTCCTAAATATTAGGGATTTAGCTCCTTTAAAACAGAGGTTCACGTCCTAGTGTTCTACGACTACCTGGCCCAAAGTTCACAAAGCATCCTGAGACTTAAAATTTACTCAACTTTCAACCACTGGTTATGAGAAATATCCATTTTTAGGCTGTTCTTTTTACCTCATTCCAGGTTTTGCCAATACTCTCTGTGTGTTTGCACCATGCAGGCCCGGATCCAGGATTCTGTCGAAGGGGGGGGGGGGGGGAGGAGGGCATACACTGGAGCAAAGGGTAATACGTTGCAACCTTGGATTGCTTGGGCGGAGACAATGCGTAAATCATGTTTATGTCATCTATATAAGTAGCATGTGCCAACCAAAATTCAATTTTTGAGCTAGCGACCTGAAACTTTGCATACAGTTAGAAAAAAACCTGAGAATCATTAATCTGTTTGAAATGTAAAAATCGATTTAGAACTTTTATTTTTGTAGCTGATTTTATATACCCATTGGTAAGCAGCATTTTGCAAAATTCCGTCAAAAACGGGCAAAATTGATAAAATGTTAGATAATTTGACTGTCTAAATGACAAAAATATTGTTTTTAACATTTATTTGGACAAAATTTAAAGGAAATCGGTCATATTTCGTACAGAAAAGTAATAAAAATAACTATATACAATATCATAAAAACAATCATTTTGATCATGAAAATTGGTTTCTGAATATGGAACAATAAAATCAAACTAGGAAGTATGTTTTCTTTGACCAGATATGGAGTATTGAATAAAATATGAAATTTAATAACAGGAAAAAACAAACAAAATACTGTTACATTTAGGTGACCTACATGTAGCCTACCGTATGTCTAACTATAATATTTACTAAGTTTAAATCAACAATAAAAATATTTCAATAATTTTAATGGGATAAAATTAATGAAAATCTTTCTTATTTCTGGCTGGAATTGAAAAAAATAACAATATCACAATAACTAAAAAATGTATTAGAATAGTTAGATCTTAGAAACTGGCTTTCTTTCTGATGTGGAAATGATAAAATCAAACCATAAGTATAAAATAACATTTATTTATGTATCATTTACAGTGATTTTATTTAATTATAAATTATCAAAAAAAATTAAAAAAATAACACGTGACAAATGAACCATATAGTCTCCACAATTAAATTTCAATCAAATCTTTTACCAAGTCCTAGGAACCTGAAAAATTACAGTAAATATGATTAAACAATATTGATCATTAATAATCAAATGAAATGAGATTTAACGTCTTACTCATTTCTGTCAGTATTATTATTTTTTTTTTTGACATAATCTTGAAATTCTTGAATGGTGTCGATAAATTAATGCATAAATGAAGATTGGCATACGCCGTGCGGTGAAGAATATTTTTATTAAAACACGAAATTCATAAAATAAACAATTCATACTAATTTTATTTCGTCCGTAATTAACAAATTCTGTCTCAAAGAATTAAAATTGTTAATATTTCAAGTATTTTCTCGCATTTGCACGTATCTAACGGTCGTCTAACTGTATAGTCTCGGTCACAGTACTTCCTAGTGTAATGCGTACAGGGAATAGTTGTCTGAATGATAGAGACTACATTTGACACGCCTTCCGCCATTACAGTATGGCCGATAAAATTTCGGTCAACTCAGATGAATTGAATTTTTACTACTTTCACGTCCACTTATGGAAATAAATGAAGGTGGATCTTATATATGAATATTTCGTACATAATTTAGCAAGTTTTTTTCTCCGGTGCATCTGAGTTATAAAATTCCAAACTTTTCGATCGGAGCAAAAAAATATTCTTACCTTGCCAATGTGACAATCTTTCCATGCACCGCAACCTTGACTTCTTAACTAACTGTTTTTGGTTGAATGGAACCGATATCAGTTGCAGGAAACCGACACGAGGCCGTAATGCAAGACCTACTTTTCGCGAAAAAAATGCGCCATATTTGTGACAGCCAATTAGGAAAAACGAGTTACGTCCCTTTTTCGGTTGGCACACGCTAGTAAGAGCAGATATGTGAACTAAAACAGTAACAAAGCAAACAAAATGAAAATCAACTATGTCACTGGGACTGACGGGGGGGGGGGGGGGGGGCACGGCCCCCTGGGCCACCCCCTGCCTGGATCCGTGCCTACCATGCACAAGTTATTATACATGTGTGCACATTCTGTAGTCAAGATGTGTAACTTATATCGTCGTTTCCGTCGTCGTTTCCGTTACAATATTTGGAATGTCTAACACATTGCTGTATAAAAATGAATCGAAATAGGATTTAGAGCCCTACTTTTTTTTATACCTACTGGGGCAATCTGTTTCACAGAGAATTACTTACGAATTATCTCTGTAACAGATGACTGTCCAGAACACGTGCGTTGACTGCACGCGCCGTAGTCATTGGCTCAACGGCTCGTGCAATGTTTACTTATCACCTACTGCTTCGAGCAAAATGATGCATTTTACTCATTTTAATACCCATTTACACTAAATCTGAAATATTTTTTAACTACAAATACTTCAAACGTCTTTATTTATTTTTCTCTTACCTCAAAAAAATGTTTGAAAATTTAATTTGTCGGAGTAAAAAAGTTAATATGCCGTACTCATTAAGCCTCGTCGATGTCATGCTTATCAGTGATTGTAGCGGCCAAGCGAATATTCACTGCGGGATCAGTTTGCTATTGGGGTAGGGAGGACCGGTAGACGTCATACAGTGTGATACGGAGACAATTTTTCCTGGGCAGCAGCACGGCGGCCTACTCTTATATCGAATTCAAACTGCCAGGGGTTATTTTACGTGCACCCGGGTCCCATCCGAACCACTACACGCTTGCAATGCTGGCAATGCCAGACCCTCCGTTCAGCATTGCTGAGAAGAGGAAACCACGGCGGAAAATCTCCAGTTTTATATAACATACACCAATTTCTATTTATAGAAACGTCATTGGTTGAAACACACCCAGTTTTAATATAGTACAAATGACACTCTTGTTTCACAACAATTACCTCTCAAAAGTGTCAAAAATGATTTTTCTAAAATGGATGTCTATTTCACATAGTCCAGATATATCCTATTTATGAGATTTTATCTGTTAACGCTCTCAGTGACACGCATAAATCATAATTTTGATTATTGTTTTAATATCCTCATTTGGATGATTTATATACATTTTATGCATACTATTAACGCTGGCTGGTTATTATTGCCATAATGTTTGAAATAAAACGCAATTGTGCACCAATTAGGTCATTTGGGGACTAACATATGGTTTATTCGCTTGTGGTTAGGGGGTCTTCAGTAGTAGGAGGAAACCGGAGGACCCGGAGAAAGCCTACGAGGTTGGACAGGCGATCCTATTTCTTGTCACGTACAGCCGAGGGAATCGAAACCACGCCTTTGGACTCAATGACAGACTTTATGATACAGTGGGCACACGCTAACCATTCGGCCACCCAACAGGCAGGCAACAGCCCTCCACCACTAACTGAGATAATGAAAATGATATGAAATGAAAGGGGTTTAACGTCCTACTGTTCTGCTCTGACTAGGGTTTATGAAGACTGGAATGTGCGATACAGAGAAATATTGCCCGGGCAGTGACGTTAAGGCGTACTCTTTGCGTGTACGCCAATTAAAGATGGAGCACCTGTTTGTCTTAACATCCTGACGACAAGACAGCTGTCCTAGTCGAACCTTCCGTTTGCATCAATGCCCTCCGTCTTGCACGCCGGAAAACCCCGATGAAAAGGGGACATATTCTGGTCACTGCCAACCGCACTCAATGAAATTCAATTTGTATACGTCAGTATGCTTTGACACAAACATACACAACATATGGTACAAATTTATTTTAAGAACTGATTTGGCCGGGGGTGGGGAAAGGGGCTTTCCTCGTAGTCCCGTCCGATTTCATCCGAATTGGCTTGTCATATTTCATGTTTAGCTAGTCTCTATCATCCAAACAAATATTCTACGAATATTAGTCTGGATGGGTCCTCAAAATTTGACAGAAAGTCGGTCACTGTCTGGATTATCCAGTCTTTTAAGTTACCACGTGCTGAATCTATCAAAACATCTCGCTTGTCAACAATGACACTCTCTAAAATTTTGTTTTAAAGTTTTTAATTGAAATGGTAATTTTCTCTCGTCATGAATCAAACGCATGGCTTCTCACAATCTCCTTAATCACGATTCATGCTGTTGTATCGTCTCTATTTTGTTTCTAATAATAGATGTGCCAAGTGAATTGTGGGATATATTTTATCCTCGCCTTATAGAATCTATCAAAATCAGCCCGGCTTCGAAATATCTATCACTTACCGAGACTTTAGCCAAAGGGTTCCATTGCCCATGCGTAAACGGGAGTTTGTTTTCTTATGTGGTAGATTATCCAGTAATTTTCGTCAATAATTGAGAACCGACCCAGACCCTCCGTGCGTTGAAGACTAGGGGGGTCTGGGTGGCCGAGACTAATGTCTAGCCTATTGTTGTTTCCTTTATCATGTTAGTCATTACGACTTGAAAATTAAGACGTCATTTCCGACTCCCCCCTTAATACGTTACAATAGCCTACAGTTACACAGTAAACTTATACATTTTAACATTTTAAACTCGTAACTTAAACAACAGGAAAAGAGCTTTTGAAATAAGTTATTTAAATGACCAGTTCCTGTTTATAATTACAACGCGAGGACACTTATCAATAAATAAGTGTCTACGATGCTCAACTGTAATTTCCTATGTTAAGAAGGTCAAATGTAGAAATAATATTATGGTTGATTAATTCGGTCAAAAAGATAAAGATCTAACAAATCGGCTCCAATATTTCAGACTGTCGCTTGCTGGCCCAAGGACAGTTGTGGGTAGGGTGCAGTCAGTACATACATCACTTTGGGTCCCATGGAGCCCAATGAGTAATGTCGCCTGTGCAATGTCGTGGGTTTCCTCCGGGTACCCCGGCATCCTCCCACTGCTAGAGATGAAATTAAGCCAAATATATGTTAGTCCCCAAAATGTTAATCTTTCTCCCACCAACATACAAACAAAACTGTTGCATTTGGTAATCTAGAAACGAACTAGTGAAATATAACATAAATAAACAGAACACAGATTATGTGGCATAAATCAGGGACCTGTTTCACTAAAACAAAATCCAAATTCTCACAATTTGATTGGATAATATTAGATTGATTTTAGTGCTTGGCCAATCAAAATTGGAGTATCTACTAAAATTTGGATTTTATCGTTAGTTCACAAAGCATTCTCAGACTTAAGTTGAGAATTTACTCAACTTTCAATCTCTATTTATGAGAAATGTCTTTAATCCAAAAACACAAAACATTTCACATAGTTTCGTATTGATGTATTTGATACATTAAAACAACAAAAGTTTTATAAAGGCTATATTTTAGTTACAATAAGGCGAACAATTTTGAGTATATTCTCATCTTAAGTCTGAGAATGCTTTGTGAACTCGGGCCCTGAATGTTATTTAAGTTTTGTATTATTGTGTTAAAAACTAATGTAATTTTACGGTCTTTTTTACAGTTTTCTCTAAAGATTTGGAATGTTTAGGGCAATGGCAAGCAATACACAGAGCATGTTACAGATTTGATGAAATCCCCAAAACATGGCAGGCTGCATCCGATTCATGCCGAGAAGACGGTGGAGAATTAATGTCCATTAGTTCTAGAGTAGAATTTGTAAGTTATTTTTGTTTTTACTTGTTTACTGGCTAGCCTAGCTGTGTCTCACTTTAACCCCCACCCCCACCCCTGTTGTGACCAAACCTTGGTCACGAAAGCCAAATCGGTCATATGGCACTATGCTGTAACTTTTGCAACCTCTGTCACCAGGTCATACGACCGGGCCCGTAGCCAGCTCATAAAATTGGCGGGGGGGGGGCTACAGAATTGTTGGAGGGCTGAGGATGTGGCCGGCTAAGAAAAATCCCTAAGAAATCATTATTGTTGGCGAAATAGGAGGGGGGGAGGTAATTGGATTGGGGGGGGGGGGGCGCTTACGATGCGCAGTAAACAAGATGTAACACAGTCTTGTGTAACCACAGTACTTCACGTTGTGGATCCCTAGTTGTTGTCGAAGAGAACCATAACAGATACTGTCCGATAAAATTCGACAAATATTCAGTCGAAATATCACAATTCCTATATCTAGTCACATTGATCCACTCTGTATAGAGTATTTAGCGATTGAATTTGATTATTTCAGATGAAGATTAAGAAAGCCGTTCAAGCTCGAATCAACAAGGAGCAAATGTTAACATGGTGGGTTGGATTAAAACGAAATGATGAAACACGGAGATTTGACAAGTGGATTGATGGTGGCATGTTCTCAGCGCGTGTAACGTAAGATACATTTTTATACGCCCACATTGAAATGTGGTCGTATATTGTCGTCGCCCCCGTCCGTCCGTTCACCCTTGTTGACTACCCGGATGATTTAGCTGCTGTGGGCGTAAGTTGCGTTGCCTGGCAACCTATCTTTATACTTTAAAAAAGAAAACAAAAAAGATGAGTGCTATAATTGAAATAACCGCAAGTCAAACAAATTGAATAGTTGAGATGGAATAGAAAGGAAATTTGTGATCCCGTGAACAAATTAACGGCGTAACCTTAAACAGAACGTGGAACATCCAACCTCCAGGCTAGCGAGCCAGCGTTTTATCCACCGTGGCCCACCTTGCATTGAGGAGGCTTTAAACTCAAATGATCATTAATACAAATAACAAGGGTGTTAAGACATGCATTATAAACTCAATGGCAGAACAATAAAAAATTATAATAGTTAGTTACGAGGTCACATTATTCATTTGGTTTCTAAAGGAAATGTTATAATTTCAGGCGGTGGTCTCCGGGGGAACCTAATAACAGGAGACAAAAAGAAAATTGTGCTGAATTTAAGTTTGATGGTAAACTTAATGATAAAGATTGCAATATGGAAAGACCGTTCGTCTGTGAATTAGTAGAAAGTAAGTCGATTGTTTACTCGGAAGTGATAAGTTGAGCTAGGCCGAAGGTGTTCACATTCTGCACAAAGAGATCCACCTACTCTTTACCTCGATAATGGATCTCTGTCCTAAAAGGCCGCCATATCCAGTATACTGTGTGTCCAGTATATTGTTTTATAATGTGAGTTTACACAGGTTCATATCTGTTATGCACAAAGAGACCAACTAAACAATTTCAAATTTATTAAATGAAAGTAGAAAAAAAATGTCAGTCAACTAGCTTAGTGGAGCTAAATGTAAACCGACAGCCCAAGTTTAGTACGAGGATTGTGACTTATGTTGTTGTAAACATACACTTTTTTCTGCTTTTCCGCGCAACTAAGCATTTAAACGCACTGGTTTACCCCCAATTAAAGTCCCTTTCATTGATTGCAGTTACCCAACGACCAACTATTCAAACAACAGCCCAAGCTACAACAGAAGCGTCCACTACCAAAGCAACAACTATCTTGACCACTACAACTGGTGAGATAACATCACCAAAACCAAACACCCAACCGGATACAACAGTGACCACCAAGAAACTGCCAGTCGTAGTGGAAGAAGTCGGGGAGGATCCGACAAGTACATCAGCTACCTTTAAACCCATACCCCAGGAGGAGGAAGAGGATCTCTCCATTTACAAGGACTGTTTTGATTATGATAAGATTGTCAAAAGCAGGAAAAAGAACAAGATGAGTTCCAATATGATTCATTTTGATACCAGCAATACATGTCCTTCCATGGTCGCATCAGAGATATCATGGCCGAAAACAGAAGGTGGACAGGTGGCTGTGATGCAATGCAAGAGAGGGACAGGTGTGTAGATGTTTTATTTAAATGTCTATGTTTAATGTGGACGTATATATTCGTCTATCCTGACGTCCGCCTGTCCGCCCACAATTCTGGTTAACTCATTAGAATCCACATATTTCATCCGACTGTATGTGCCAATTTGTTAATTTGTGAAATGTGGATTTTTATCTATAAGATTCCCATGATTCGCTCAATTCTAGCCTTCGCTTGATTCTTTAGTAATCATGCGTAACTTTATATCTCCTATACGTTACCATCGAAGATGTTGGATGAGTCTTTAGTACCCATATGGAATTTACTGTGCCTTTTGTACTCAATCTAATGAAGGTCCGTTCTGCATCTTTTGTGTCCATTTAAACTACCAATTCCATTTGCTGTGCCATTATTTCCCAAACAGAAGGTATATGCTGCAGATGTATATAAACTGTTCAACACTTGTCCAGAATCATACATACGATTCCTCAATACCGAATCTTTAGTACGCATATATTACGTACTGTTTCTCTTTACTAAGTCTTTTGTAAAAGTCCCTCAATACCGTGTCTTTAGTAAGCATACCAAACCAAACCATAACGTATAGTTCCTCTATACTGGATCTTTAGTACCTAAACGCAACCTACAGTCCCCCTAAATAGAGTCGTTAGTACTAAGTCATAACCTACAGTTCCTCTATACAGGATCTTTAGTACCCAAACGCAAACTACAGTTCATCTGTACTTTAGTCTTTAGTACCCAAACGCAAACTACAGTTCCTCTGTAGTGAGTCTTTAGTACCCATGCGTAACCTACAGTTCCTCTTAACCTGGGTCTTTCGTATCCACACCTAAATACAGAAGATCAGTGCTTCCTCTTTAGTGTTCATACGTAAATTATGTGCTTTTTCTTTAAATAACAGCAGCAACTGGAGCTCTCCACAAATTAATATCTGTTTTTTTCTTCCGTTAGGCAAGGCTACGTTTACGTGTGGCCAAAATCCAACTTGCTGGCGAGCTACTCCAGATGTATCCGGCTGTGCTTCACCAAAATTCCAACAAATTTTCAAAAAAGCAAAAGAGGTAAATAAATTAAAAGAATTTGAACCAAAAAACGAATGCGTTTTTTAATGTCTGGCGTTTCTACACCAGTCGGAATCATCAAAACTGGGTCATTCATACAAGTTATGTAATCCATCCCCACAAAACTGGGTCATTCATACAAGTTATGTAATGGACTTACAATCCATCCCCACAAGACGACGTTCCTTTCCAGATGGGGGATCATGGTAGCTAAGTGGGTAAGACGCTTAATCGTTAGTCTGGAGGTCGGATGTTCGATCCCTGCATTGGCAGTGTTGCAGGACGATTGTCTAGTCGTTCGAATAGGACGAAAACCCGAGATACCTTGTACACATTGACATGCACGTAAAAGATCCCTTGGCAGTTGAAATTCGATATAAGACTCAAGAGCAGGCCGTAGTGTCGCTGTCCGGGCCAAATTTCCCCATTTAATTTCATTTTATTTCCCTTCCCAGAAACCTACCCGCCTTTCTCACTGAGTCACATGTTTAAAAGGAAACCGCAGCAGTCGAAATAACACCTGCTTTGATTCAATCAGATTCCTTTGTCTGCAATATCACCCCTGGTGGAAGTGGACGTTAAACTCTAGAAACGAACGAATCAGATTCTTCGTTGATCTAATTCTCTTTTTTAAATCGGTGGTTGGATGACGGAATGATTAGCGTGCGCGCGCTGTATCATACTGCCTGCCATTGAGTCAACTGGCGTGGTTTCAAATTCTCGGTTGTACGTGGCAAGGAGTAGGGTCGCCTGTCCAACTTCGTGGGTTTTCTCCGGGTACTCCGGTTTCCTCCCACTGCTAAAGACACCTACGCGCAAGCGAATTATTGAAATAAAATTAAACCACATGTTAGTCCCGAAATGACCTAGTTTGTGACGAGTGGACGTTAAACCCCATTTATCCCTTTCTCTCTTTATTTAAATCAAATATTGATGTTTCATATTTTGGAATGTTTATACTTTTGAAATATTGATCACAACAGATTTTTGCCACAAAGAATAGAACAACCTCTGAAGTAGAAGCGCCACAAGAATTCTCTGTGAATGAGACTCTCGTGGTTTCTGAAACCTTGGCACAGATCACAGAAAAAGAGACGGTCTCCGTGGCTGACGTCATTCTGACCTCCCAAGTGATGGCAAAGTTGGGTAAAACCAAATTCACCAAGGGTCCAGGAAATAAAAAAGAATTCAAGAAAATCTTCAAGGTAATCCCTTTAAACATTTATTGTAGCTTTCACAAGTTTTGGGGAAATTGTAACTGTTGGGATGCTCGATGCACAGTCCAAAACGTCCCGAATTGACAGAATTGCTATCGAGGGACGTGGAATCCAATCTCGTCACAGCTTAGGCCGTGATGTGAAATTTCTAGCAAACTTGCTTCTGTTGTGCCATCCCGACGATTTTCAGGCGGAAAACAAACTACATCATCTAATTCTTCTAGTATTACTTTGTATTTCCACACAACTTTTCTTTTATCAATTCTTTGACGTTTGACAGAAAACGTAAAATAAATATGGGCTTACTTAACAATGTGCGGTGATATTTGAATTTCGCGGTGATTTGGTTTTAATAGATCACGTGACAAAGCTCACCAATCAGACACAAACGACGAAAGGTCAACGGGTCGTGTACAGTGAAAGGTCACCGGTTTGTTTACGTTATGATAGTAAAAAAGCGGAAGAATAACTAGAGCTGAATACTCCGTGTAGATTTTGTTTAAAACTCCGGTGTAAAACCGTTTACTCTGAGAAACTGGGAAAAATTTAGGGTATGTGCTAACCAGTGGATCAAATTAGATGGAAATATTGATATGTTGGACAAAGAATTGTAGGAATGTACAGACAAAACTCTCTCTCATTCTAACAATACAGACTTCTCACATACATTACCAACGTAAAAAAAAACAACAACTGTGTATGAATAAAGAACTATGTTTAGAGCAGCTAATATTTTACCAGCAAAATAAGAAAAAGAATAATAGGTCTGGTTAATTTGTTACGGGGATCATATCTTAACATTTTCCAATTTTATTGCAAATGCAAGTTGATGAAGATATTCTCCTTCCTATTCCTAGTATGACAACTCAGACCAAGACAGAAGACCACTATGGTAAAGACTGTGTCACCATTGAGGTGAAATACCATGTGCATTACTTAAAAGTTGCCTCACTGTAGCTGCGGAAATTTATGCCCTTCTTGTTAAACTCTACTGTAACAAATGACAGGGTTAGGTTGACTATAGAGATCAAGAACCAAACGATATATTCTCTGTGGATGCAAATCAGGCTGCATTAGGCTACAGGTAGTTGTATTTGTTACAAGTGAAAGCTTTCTAGTATGGATTTGTGAAAATGTTCGAATATGAAAGTGACAGTCAATGCAATGATATTGATGAAATTACGTAATTCTTTATGAATAGGCCTAAACCTGTATACATACATATGTATTTTTGTAAGCGGTTTGGACATAGGTGTGCATGTAAAAAGACCCCTTGGCAGTTGGAATTCGATATAAGAGTAGGCCATAGTGTTGTGCCCAGACAAAATTTCCCTCATAGCGCACGCCCGTCTTCCTTAACCCAGTACATGTATATAGGAGCTACAGATATTTGTATTTTTTAGAAGTGAAATGTTTTTATTTTCCTTTTTTTATTCCAATTCAATTCAGATGTGGTGTCTCCTTGTCAGTGGTGCAGGCAGAGGGGCCGACAAGGTACCAGGACTGCTGTTTGGTCCTTCAAATGTGACGAAAAACCAAATTCCTGTGTAACATTGGTGTGCACGTAAAAAGATCCCTTGGCAGTTGGAATTTGATATAAGAGTAGGCCATAGTGCTGTGCCCAGTCAAAATTTTCCTCATAGTACACTGTATAGCGTATGCCCGTCTTCATATAGTCCAGTACATGTATAAGGGCAGAATAGTAGGATGACGTTTAACTCCATTTCATTTCTTATTCATTCTACTGGAACCACTTTATTTAGTTAACTGTTTGCTTTTCTCTTATGTGTACTTTTATAACTGGTATATATCTTTTAATTTTGTACAGTGTATGTTGACACAAGACCCGATCTGTGTGTAAATACATGTATTCTGTGCGGCTTAGCCCCCCCCCCCCCCCAAAAAAAAAAAATGATGATTTCTTAGAATTATTCTTCGCCGGCCACATGCTCAACCCCTCCAAAAAATTATGAGCTGGCGACGGGCCCGATTCTGTGGATATAAAAATCTGAAAAGCAGATTAGAAACCATTCTCCAGTATTAATACACTATATAAATGATGTTATTATTGTATACATTTTTCATTAAAGATACATTATATAAGATTTAGATAAAGAACTAGCCATTCTTGCTATAATAGTTCAAAAGTAGATAATGTCAAATGAATAATTGGAAAATTTCATTCAAATTACTCTATTGCAAGCAAAGATATTAGCCTTTGAAGGTTTGACAGACGTGTTCAACAATTTCAACCACTGTACTGTTTGATCAAAGCTAAGTCTCGGTCCTCCATATTTGATTAAATCAAAGTATCGCTGAATCATTTTAATCTTTTTAATATCGGAGAAATCTCATGCCATCGAGTGTTGTTGATACTGTATGAGGAAGTATATAAAATTGCATTCATTTCTTATTTTTTAATACTGTATTTCTTTCTTTAAATTAATGTATACTTATTTGACATCTCTTATAATCTGTCTTTATTGTTTTTTTTTTTAAAAAAACAAGTATAATTGGTGCATGTTCAGGGTTGTTAGGTGAATCATTATTAATATTCTGTTGTAT
This sequence comes from Patella depressa, assembly GCA_948474765.1. NCBI lineage: Eukaryota > Metazoa > Mollusca > Gastropoda > Patellidae > Patella > Patella depressa. Next base: position 78,192,194 of record OX419716.1, read on the forward strand.
CAGTGGGCTCAAATAGTATTATTTTTTTTGTTTTTTTCTCAACATTATATATAATTATTATACCGAACCAGTATTTCAATCATGCCAAAAACGTTTTCATCTGTATACTATATTTATATTTCTTTTGGATATTGTATTGAAATAAAATGGAAAAAATACTTTTTCCAGGAAATATCACATTCATTGATACATTTTCACTTTTGACCATATTTTTGCCGCAAATCAGGGGCTAGCCGTGTTCACGGTGTCAGCACAACATTTATCTGATGTTATTATCCCGTAATTCAGGCATATTTGCAGAAAAAATCTCACGTACAAATGTAAACAAGCCAACGTGTTCCGTCTCGTAAAAGGTATTCCCTAAAGACGTTGATTGCTTTTATGGTTTCTGATTGGCTTAGAATATGATTTCTTCACCACATTATGGCTACACTTGAAAAATATAGTTCGAGGCGTAATTCGAGTGTTGGTCTGATTGTGCAAAACATCGCAATAGAAATGTGTACTACAGTGACGACTTACTTGTTTACTTGTGCAGCAAAGCGTCAGATTTTCGCCTGGAATTTGCTGAGACAAAATGAAACGATTTTCGTGGCTAAATCACAGCCTGTCCCGACAGCTGAGGTGGAGTGAGTAGAATCGTGATTTTTTCCAAGTGAAAACTATGTTTCATCTGTCATTATTGGCTGAGATATGTTTTATGCAGTCGGCACATGCGCTGTACTCCGAAATTTTCCTTTTCACTCGATGGACACCAGTTCTGGAATTGAGAGAATTTAATTTTGTGAATCCAGCATCCCCTTTGTCTGCTAATGAACAGACTGAAATAAGAGTATGGTCTGTGATGACTACGTATACAGTGAATCAAATAGTGAAGGCATTTCACGTGGCTAAATGGGTAAGGCACTGGCTCGCTAGCCTGAAGGTCAGGTGTTCGATCCCTGCATTGGCCGAGAAAGTTTATCTCGATTTTCCGGAGTGGTTTCTCCTTGTCAGTGATGCAGGACGGGGGGCCTGGCAAGGACAGCTGCCTAGTCGTTCGGATGGGACGAAAAACCGAGGTCTCGTGTACACATTGGCGTGCACGTAAAAGATCCCTTGGCAGTGTGAATTTGACATAAGAGTAGGCCGTAGCGCCGGTGCCCGGGCAAAGATTTCCCTCATACCACATCGTCTGGCGTATACCCGTCTTCATTAGCCCAGTTTAGGAGCAGAACAGTAATAATAATAAATAATAATATGTACATTTATATAGCGCTAGTACTCCATGCACAGATGCTTGCTCATAGCGCATACAGTTAATTAATTTGATTAATCAGGATAACATTTCTCGAAAAGATAAGTTTTAAGTCGTGATTTAAAACAAGAAACAGTTGGAGGTGATTTAATGATTTCTGGTAGGTTGTTCCACAGTTTAGGTGCGTTAACGGAGAACGATCTGTATCCAAATGATTTAAGCTTCCACCTAGGGCAACACAACTGATGAAGTCTGTTTGATCGGAGGCTACGTGAGGGAACATGTATTTGCATAAGGTTGGATAAGTATTTTGGAGCTAAGCCATTTACACACTGATAAGTCAAGGACAGAACTTTGAAGATGATTCTTTCATTTATTGGCAGCCAATGGAGTGATTTTAGAACAGGAATATATGAGAGTATTTTGTTGCTCTGATAACAATTCGAGCTGCGGTATTTTGCACAAGTTGAAGTTTTTTAATATTGGCACAAGATGTTTCTGCTAACAAGCTGTTACAGTAGTCAATCCTTGAGAATACTAGAGAACATACAAGTGTGGCAGCTGCTTCATGACTAATCAAATGTCTTATATGGCTAATGTTTCTGAGCTGAAAATAGCATTTTCGACAAATTTCCCGAATGTGATTGTCCATGCTTAGATTGGGCTCTAAGAGGACACCTAAGTTCTTCACAGTGTCTGAAGGTGCAATAATTGCATCTCCTACAACCACACTATTCGAACCTAGATTTTTCAGACGAGTATTTGGACCAAAGAAGATACATTCTGGTTTAGTGTCATTCAGTTTCAACATGTTTCTTGTCATCCAGTCTTTTATGTCACGTGTACACGATTTGATATCAGAGAAATTTCGGGATGGAACAGTTTTTGAAATGGAGTAATTTGCAGTCAGTTGTGTGTCATCTGCATAAGAATGTCGTCCTAGACCATGATTATCGATGAGTTGTCCTAAATTCTTAGTATACATCACAAAAGGGACAGGTCCTAGGACTGAGCCTTGTGGAACTCCACAGCTTAACTGAATCTTGTCTGATTTCACTTTATCTACTAGAACAGATTGGAGTCTATTAGTAAGGTATGAATCAAACCAATTTAATATGATACCATCTAGACCAAAGTCATGTTTAAGACACACAAGCAGCCTGTCGTGATTGATCGTGTCGAAAGCTGCGGACAGGTCCAAGAGGACCAACAGGGAGATACTTCCAACATCCACAAATATTCGAATATCATTTGTCACTCTTAACAGTCCAGTTTCGGTGCTGTGTCCAACACGATATGCGGATTGGAATTTATCCATAAGGTCGTGATGATTCAGATGGTCCATCAGTTGAGACTTGACAGCCTTCTCCAGTATCTTAGAAAGAAAAGATAAATTGGAAACAGGGCGGTAGTTTGATAGGGAGGAAACTTCTAGATGAGATTTCTTTAACAGAGGCTTTACCACTGCTTCTTTGAGACTTTGGGGAACAACAGTAGGACGTTAAACTTCATTTCATTTTTATATCATAAAAGTTTTCAGTTTTGTGTATTTTGTTTTTGGACAGAATGTTGTGAAAACCGGAAGTAACTTGGTATCCCATAACAAGTCATCTACTTGGTCTGGTATGAACCCAAATGATAAAGCAAGATGCGCGACAGGCCTACTTGTTGCTATGGAATCCGCAACCGTCTCCATGGCACATTCCATTGATTATCCAGTTGCTATAGAAACCCATGACGAAAACATAGGTATGATGCAATTTATGGTTATGTGTATGTTTAAATGTGATAAGTGACACTTCCGTTCTTTTTAATTTTATTTGCTTGTCACCCTGATATTACGAATGTCGTGTCCCAGTTTCAAATCCCCAAATGTGCCCAATTGAAATTAAGAGAGGTGAGGTCGGGGTTCAAAGAAACCGAGGCATAAATCTAATGTTTTCAATACAGTGCACGCGAATGATCTCTAGAAAATTGCTGCCCTGACAACATTGGTTGACCGAATGGTCTAGCACATGCGCTTTAGATCATAAGGTCTGTCAAGTCGAGTGTTTTTTCTCTGGGTCCTCCGGTTCCCACTCATTGCTAAAGAAAGTACGGGCAAGCGAATTATAGTTAGTAGTGAAATGACCTAGGTTGTCTTAGAGTAGCCAAGTCTCTAATTCAATATCATCCAAAATCTTCAACATTGAAAACACAAATTATTTGTTTATTTAAATCAACATTGATACTGTGATCTTACCGAAAAAGGGTGGGCTTCTGATATCCAATATTTAAGACAAAATAAATATTTTACCATTGGTACACGAATCGTGTACCATAATGCGTTTCAGTACCAGTTCAAGCAAGAGAATCGAGGAACGAGGCTAGACACACTGCACCAAATCAAACGGCGTATATAGACTGGAATAACCAGACACTAGAAATTTGCATTCGATTGGAACTGCTGGTATAACTCGCCGAACATAATTGATTTGAAAGTAAAAACGGAAACCATTGAATGTAAATCCGTTCATATACATTCATATTGCATTATTATACGCGTTTCGACCAACTTGTGTCAATTTCTAGGTCCCAAATGTAAGCGATTTAGCTCCTTTAAGTGGACGTTAAATTCCTAAACGTCTCATTTATTTTAACCCGTTTCTTATGTCTTTATAGATATGCAACTTCGTGTAATAAATGTATCCAATGAAGATACCCAACCAATGGTTTATGAAGAAGGAAAATCCGATGTTAAATTCTCGATTCCAAAAGAAACGCTTCAAAAACTCAGTAAAGGTAGGAACAGAATAGGGCCATTGATCATCACAGTTCAAGTGAAGTTCATCGCTATTTTCCGGCATTATTCCCTTTGTCATTTGATGTAGGACTTGTGGATAGGCAAGGGACACCGTATAGTCGTTTTGATGGGACGAAAACCCGAGGTCCCGTGTACACTGACAGTTTGAACTGGAAGTAAGAGTAGACTGTAGAACCGTTTTCCAGACACAATTGTCCCCATAACACACTACACAGCGGGTTCTCGTCTTCATTAGCCCTCTCTGTAACAACAGCGGGACGTTAACTTCCATTTCATTTTATTTCACCGTCCGATTATTCTTAATTGTGGACATATTCTAGATCACAATCGCAAGGCGCTGTAAAAAAAAGTGATTGCGGCTGCAAAAATAAACCTCCAAAATGCCTAGGTCGTTCTTATAAATAACTGGGGTTTTCATTTCAAATGTCGACGTCATTAATTAAAAGAGCAAAAAAGAAAAAAAGTCCTGATTCAAAATAAATCCTACCCTTTGTTCTTAATTTGTCATTACAGGTGGACTGGCCAAAGCTGTATTTATGACTCATTACAAAATGGCGGATATTTTAGACGAACGTTCACCAGAGGAGACCGAAGAAAACGTCATCCAACCAAAAATAGCTAGTTACATATTTAGTGCTACGTTAGATGGAAATGACCATTCTAGACTCCCAGAACCTATCACCTTCACCATGAAGCATGTGCATGTAAGTTGGGTTGTCCCTTTAATACCAACCGAAAACTCTCATAGTCCGTTTAGTACCGTCTGAAAACTGTCATTGTACCTTTACTACCAACCGAAACTGTCATAGTCCCTTTAATACCATCTTAAAACTGCTAGTGTCCCTTTAATACCAACCAAAAACTGTCATAGCCGTTTAATACCAACTGAAAACTGTTATTGTCCCTTTAATACCTTTACTACCAACCGAAACTGTCATAACCCGTTTAATACCAACTGAAAACTGCCATTGTCCCTTTAATACCAAGCAAAAACTGTCATTGTCCCATTATTACCAACTGAAAACTGTCAAAGTCCCTTTAATACCTTATCATTGGAAAACTGGCGATGTCACTTTAATACCAATCGAACACTTTCATTGTCCCTTTAATACCATTGGAAAACTGTCATTGTCCCTTTAATACCAACCTAAAACTGTTATTGTCCCTTTAATACTATTGGAAAACTATCATTGTCCCTGGGCAGTTGGAATTCGATATAAGAGTAGGCCGTAGTGCCACTGCCCGGGCAAATTTTACCTCATGGCACTCTGTATGCCTGTCTTCTCTAACCCAGGTTAAGAGCAGGACAGTAGGACGTTAAACCCCATTTCATTTCATTTCCCTATATATGAGTGGCGCGATAACCGTATCCAAACTCGCTACTGTAATTAAACAACTATGTAGACCCGATTAACCAAGCATTAGGGGATGGGATGAAAATATTTGAAACTTATCGCCAACCTAACATGGAAAATGAAAGGACTATGATGCATGTTTCTAAGATTCCTCCACGCGGAATTGCCCCTTTTGATTGACTACCACACATCTGAGACGACTCTTTGAATAAAACTGATATTTTTTGTCTTTCAGAGCTTCAGTTCCAACTCAGTTCCATTGTGTTCTTTCCTCAATATGTCGGGGTAAGTAGTACAGATCTCCTACAATCTGAACTGTTTAATACGGGTATAGGTCACACGTCTTCCTACATTCTGTGACCTGTTTCACGAAATTTTAACTAAGATAAAATCCAAATTTTAGTAATTTGATAGTATAATATTAGACTGATTTTAGTGTACAGCCAATCAAAATTGAAGTATCTGCAACAGAAAAAAAAAACCCGCAACACAGTTTATATGGAAAACAATCATTGGTTTATACACATATAGACGACGTTTCTACAAATATTCTCTTATCGTTATCAAGTACAAATAATGCAACAGTTTTGATTTTATCTTTAGTTAAAGTTCCAATAGCATTTTTTTAAGTTATATTTTTAAAATTTATGAAAATAAAGCCCCAAAATAGATTGAACCTATAAACAGTCCTACCTTGTTAAAGAATAATCCTATTAATCCTATAATTCACTATTGCCAGTTGAGAAATTGGCAAAAATATCATTTTCAACTTCAAATTCAAACGTTTGAAGATGGCCGTCCATGTAGAAGAATGGGAAAACAAGGGAGGTAATTGAGTAACTATTTCCTCAATCAACCAGTGTCACCCTTTTTAACCCCCAAAAAATTTTTATCCATGATCGTATAATAGTGAGTTGACAACCTTTTGAGCAAAAAACATAGAAATAATTATATTTTGACTTTCTTAGAAAAAGTGAAATTGGAACTTTAAGATTTCGAGAAACAGGTCCCTGTTTAGTAAATAGGCCACGTGGATATAGGTCACACGGCTCAATGCACCACGAGCAGTAGTAGACTAACTTATAGTACGTAAAGATATAATAAAGAATTCGAACCCTTTCGATTGTATAAGGTCGTAAAAATATAAATTTTGAGACAAGATTTTGCTCTTGTCAAAACACTTTATAATATGCCTTGCATCAATGAAATTACATCACAAAGTGATCTTACGTCAGTATAAAAACAATTTCTCTGTTTGTATGTATGCCTATGTAAGTTAGAGACGATGATGGCAGATCTCCGTACCAGAAACCTGGCAAACCCCCTCCTGCAAAAATTCCTGGATCCGTCCCTGTGCGTTTATTCTACAAAAGTACGGTCATGTTATTTACATTAAAATACCATTGAACAGACGTTACATGGTAGGTTAACATGGCCGACAATATCTCTACTGATGTTTCAGTGAGATAGTTTGTTCAAACATCTCCTAACTTCCATATGCGTTTTATGATGAGGCGATATATGCAAACCATGTGTAGTTATGTACTATCAGTTCGAGATAGATATGTTAAAACAGCGATAAACTTTGTGCAATTCGCCTATTAGCATTTCAAAGTTGACGTTTGTTATTGCCAGATGTCTAACGTAAACATAAGAAATTCATCAATTTTTTTGTGTCGGCCTCGAAAAAATATTTCAAAACACACGAAGCTGTCACAGCGGAATGATAAATTGCGGGAATGTTATGTATTTACATATTGAATAATTTGTCCATTTTTTAGAATTTATCCGTAAAAAAATATGCCATTTTAACATAAAAATTTCAAAACATTTACATATCGTATGTTTTTTTTCTCTCAAGGGGTCGTTTCGCCTGTCATTATTCTGTCAGCGGAATATTAGATTTGAAATTGAATAGGCTACAGGCAGCGTATGAACACGTGTATTTTTAAATTTATATATAAATTGTTTTGAAACAGCCTTAACGACATGAATTACTGATAGTTTCCCCTTGTCAGTGATGCAGGACGGAGTGTCTGACAAGCACAGCTGTCCAGTCGTTGGGATGGGACATTGTAATTAAAACTGACATGTCGATAGATGAACAATGTATAAAGCGTTAAACAAATATAATAAATCAACAAAAACAATAGATTCGATTAACTTCGTTACCTTATGACAGGTTAAGCTAGTCGGTCGGATTATCACACCATTAAGTATATAAAATAGTAAAGTCATTTGCAGATGTGTACAATGCGATAAATTCAAATATCATCTTCAGACCATGTAATGCTTCAATATTGGTGTTATTATTGTATTTGGCCCAAAATTATAGGTTATCATCTTCAGACCATGCAATGCTTCAATATTGATGTTTATTTCATAAATTACTTTCAGGGCTGTTGGAACTTGGTCTCAAGATGGCTGTCAAGTGGTCAGTACAGACGCCGGTCAGACAACCTGTCAATGCGACCATTTAACAAACTTCGCCATATTAATGGACGTACAAGGAGTCGAGGTAATATAACGTTTATTCCTATCACCATTAAAGGGATCCACGGTGACTCAGTGGGTAACACGTTGGCTCGCTAACCGGACCCTGTGTTGGCCAAGAAAGTTCATCGCGATTCTCTACCTTGTTAGTGGTATAGGACGGAGGGTACGTCTTACTCGGGACAACCTAAAGTCTAGTTCAGCTCTGAACATCGGTCTCATTACACTCACCCTGAACGTTCAGAAACTGTTCCATTCAATCAATGTCGAAAGAAAATTGGCGCCCCAGTCAATTTTACTGGGCAACTTTTCACTGCTAAACGATGGGGTGTCAATCCGTGTGGACGCATGTACAAAGTAAACGAACATCTAAGTGAGAAAATAAGACCTTGCTTACTTCGCTAGAGTCAGTATGAGCGACACAACACGCTGTTAAAAATACGTCCCCTCCTATCAAATTATCATTTCGCAGCCATGACACTCTAACTGTAGGTCAACGTCCACATTCAGGAATGTAGGTCATACAAGAAGAAACGAAATGTACAGGCTTTACATTGTACAGGCTTTCAACCGGATTGACACCCCGTCGTTTAGCAGTGAAAAGTTGTCCAGTAAAATTGACTGTCTCCAATTTCTTTCGACATTGATTCAATGGGACAGTACCTGGACTACCAAAAGTCGTGCAACTGGGACTAAAAACACACTGGTGACACGTAAAAATCCCGTGGCGGTTGGAATTGTATATAAGAGTAGGCCGTAGCGGTTGGAATTGTATATAAGAGTAGGCCGTAGCGCCGCTGCAGGCGCGGATCCAGAGGGGGGGGGGGGGTCCAGGAGGTCGATTTTTAGACCTGTAATTTTGAAATTTACCTTCCGGAAATACGTCAGAATGCACCAAATTGAATCTAATTGACCAAACCCCCAGTTAATCGCTTGAGCGCAATTAGTTCTGCAATTATCAAACCTAGACCCCCTCCTGCAAAAAATCCTGGATCCGCGCCTGCGCTGCCCGGGCAAAATACTGTATGGCGTGTATCCGTCTTCATTAATCCAGTCGAAGTAGAACAGTAGGACGTTTAACTCCATTTCAGTAATAAAGAATAATGTCTCTCTCGGTTAGATCTAAATATTAAGACCATTTGCAGATTTCGCGTTATATCATAAGGTCTGTCATTGAGTCAACTGGTTTCGATTCCTCGATTGTCGGTGGCAGGCCCCTGTCGAGTTGACGTTAGCCTAATTCTCTCTCTCTCACTCTCTCTCTCCCTCTCTCACCATCTCTCTCTCTTTCTTTCTCTCTCTCTCTCTCTCTCTCTCGCCATGTTTGGTTGTTCCATGTTAGTTAGTGAGTCCTCTTCATCTCTTGAGGAACATAGAGCTGCTACGGTCTTCCTCCATCTCACTGGGCTGTTCGTTTTACCACACACACTCTCTCTCTCTCTCTCTCTCTCTCTCTCTCGTTGATTAACCGATGTGTTTAATCTTGTGTTTCAGATGACTGTTGTTCATTCGTTCATGTTGAGGTTAATAACAATAGTAGGATGTGTTATCTCACTTGTTTGTTTATTTATTTGTTTTCTGACCTTCAACTGGTTCAGGTAATTATAAATTCATCCTCATAGATTTTCCCATTAACCTTTAAAACAAGGGGTGTGGATGGCCGAATGGTTAGCACGTGAGCGCTGTAACATAAGGTCTGTTATTGAGTCAACTGCCGTGGTTTCGATTTCCCGATTGTACGTGACAGGGAGGGAGTAGTGTCGCCTGTCAACCTCATGGGTTTTCTCCGGTCCTCGGATTTCCCCCCACTGCTAAAAGACCTCTACTCGCAAGCGAATTATTGAAATAAAATTGAACACGTGTTAGTCCCGAACGTTAAACCCCCATTTTTCGCTCGGTATACCAAAGTAGTGCAGCTATACGGTTGTGCTAGTTGTTTTGGGATGTTTATTATAGGCCTGTGTTATAGATACCTTTATATCGCATCTTTATATACCAACAAACCCACCAGGTGGCGTACATGCATATATCTTCTATTGATCAGGCGGATATCATGAAATTGACATTTCAACTGACAAACTTTCACTTTCAGTGCTATTCAGGGAGAAAGAAACTCCATACATAAGAATTTGGTATTTTGTTTGTTTGTTGCCGAACTTCTGTTCCTAGTTGGAATTGATAAGACTGGAGACAAGGTATGTTGACGTCATATAATAAATATAATGTTGGTTTTATTGCACGTTATCTCTTGTCTATATTCATGTTCCTGAAGCCGGGGAAATTTTTGACTGGGGGGCGCGGTGGTGGTTGGTGCCCCAAAAATGTAGTTTTAATTGCCTAACTATAGACACTCTGAATTTAAATTCGCTGTTAAATTGGACACATTCAAGAACACAATATTGTTTTATACAACTTTTACAAAGGACTGTGCCCAAATTTTCCCAGCATTTGGTGCCCAAAATGGGGGGGGGGGGCACCCCCAGCCACCCTCCCCCAGCTCGTACGCCTATGCCTGAAGCAAAGACTGCTAGACGTTGTTAGATTACCTTTACAATTCCTGAACTTATAGCTACGTCAGGGGCGTAAAAAAAATAGTCGGTCACAAAACCAGTGCAGTCGGTCGCAAAATAGAGTAGTCGGTATCGGAATACGTACTCACTGTATACGTCACGCTAATCACGCAAAACTTTACTATAAAATAGTCGGTCGCAAAATCAGTGCAGTCGGTCGCAAAATAGGAGCAGTCGGTATCAAAATAAGTGCTCACTGTATACGTCACGCTACTCACACAAAACTTTAGTATGAAATAATCTTGTCAACTTATCATGTTTGAAAAGATGTTGTGTTTCACTCTCATTCTGTTGTGAGTATGTTGGTCTAACAACAAAATTTCACCCAAGGAGAAAAATAGTCGGTCACAAAATAAGTGCAGTCACTGCAGTCGGTCTCAAAAACAATACCAATACTAAGTAGTTGCGAGAATCCGTGTACCTAAATTGCATACGTCACACAAAACTATAGTATAAAATAACCATGTCTGCCTGTCACTCTTATTCTGTTGTGAGTATGTTGTTCTATGAAATGTTTTCTACCATGGCAAATAATAGTCGGTCTCAAAAAAAGTACTCACCGCAGTCGGTCTCCGACTAAATGAATTAATGGGATAAACAAACAATCACAAAACAGGAAAAATTGATAGGTAGGCCTCAAGATTCTGTCCCGTGTCTTATCCTCTCGTTAACGGGAATTTGGTTCCATTTGCCATGACATTGATTAAAATTTCAAGCCCAGTCCCAAAAATTTAAAAGCTCTGTTACATATCTGAAATTTTTTCGCGCCTGCGGTGCGATTCCATTATAACATCATTTTTCTACTCGGTTACATATCTGAAACTTTTTCGCGCCTGCGGCGCGCGATTCCATTTTAAAATCATTCTTCTACTCCTCAATTGTCTTATGTTAAGTCTCAGCACATCATATTCACGAGTACCACTGGTGTGTGGGGCGTGGGGCGTCAGATTGTACAGATGTTATGTCAACTCTAGAAAACTCACACGTGGTGCTCGGCCCCGGATTGCGTCACTCGCACTGGGAGGTGGGGACAGGCGTGGGGGATATCTGCATCAGTCGGTCACATTTTGGCTAAACACCCCCCCCCCCCAAATCGAAATCGTTACGTACGCCCCTGGGCTACGTTATCTACAGGCACGTGAACAGTAGCGATCCTTTGATTTAAGCAAATATGGAGGACCGAGACATAGTTTTGATCAACCAGTACCGTGGTTGAAATTATTGCACACGTCTGTCAAACCTTCAAAGGCTAATATCTTCGCTTGCAATAGAGTAATTATTCATTTTACATTATCTACTTTCGAGCTATTATAGCAAGAATGGCTAGTTCTTTATCTAAATCTTACATAATGTATCTTTAATTTATTTAAATTATTTAATTGTTTCAGCTAACATGTGGTCTTGTCGCAGGATTCCTTCATTATTTCTTTTTAACAGCCTTCACATGGATGTTACTAGAAGGCCTACATATCGTCTGTATGTTAGTTCAGGTGTTCGATGCTTCTAAATCCAGATTACCTTACTACTATTTTGTAGGATACGGTAAGTCAAATATATCGTCGTGGTTAGTTCCTTTTGGATCTGTCTTTGAGAGGTCGATGTCCACTGGCAGTTCCTATCCGGCCTTATATAGCTGTTTTGTATATGCAAATACAGTAAAACACCGCTCGTCCTCATTTCTGTTTTTATAGGCCTGAAATGTTATCTAAATTATTAGTTAGACATTAATTGACTTATCCAAACCATAATCAACTCGCGATGGCATCGCTAGTCTGATGCTGATTATACCAAAAGTTGGATAATCGAGACTGTTTCTTTTTATCGTGTCTACTTTAGTAATGATGATCGAGGCTATGTCCAAAATTCAATCGATAAAATTCTCGGTTCAGGGTAGATCAATTTGACTGAAATTTTCAGCAAATTCCTCTTACATTACAATATTTAGTTTTTAACTATTATAGTGAGAACTACCAACTCTTTATCCACTCTTCCATAACGTATCTTTAGAATCTTGTGTTTTTCTACTTCAGGATTTCCTCTAGCGATCGTAGCTGTATCAGCTGGTGTTTTCTATCAAGGTTATGGTACTGATAGATTGTAAGTTATTCTTTCTTTTTGGTCGCATGGTTAGCACGTGCGTGCTGTATCTTAAAGCCTGTCATTGAGTCAACTGGCGTTGTTTCGAATCCCCGGTTGTGCGTGACAAGGAGTAGGGTCGCCTGCCCAGCCTGTCCAACCTCGCGAGTTTTCTCTGGGGCCTCAGGTTTCCTCCCACTGCTATTTATTGAAATAAAATTAAACCAAATGTTAGTCCCAGAATGACCTAGTTTGTGGCGGGTGGACGTTACCCCCCCCCCCCCCATTTCTCTCTCTCTCTCTCTAGCTCTCTCTCCCCCTCTCTCTCTCTCTAGCTCTCTCTCTCTCTCTCCCCCTCTCCATTCTGGTATTGACTGAGAAATGTCCTCGGTATTGTCAAGTCTGGTTTCCCCTTCTCAGAGGTGCAGGGCGTACGATATTCGGATCCTCGTGTTCGTAATCACGGTGGACAGTTTGTTTTAAGGGACTAAGGGAAATAACTCGTGTAAAAAGGATGCCATGCAGGGAAATTTCTCCTTTAAATTGAATCAAAGAGTGAGAGGGAGAAGTGAACTAGGTCATTTTATTATAAACATGGTTAACTTTTATTTCAATAATTCGCCTGTGCGTAGGGGTCTTTAGCAGTGAGAGGAAACACTACTGCTTGTCACGTGCAGCCACGCCAGTTGACCCAGTGAATCGAAACCACACCAGTTGACCCAGTGACAGTCCTTATGATACCACGCGCACGCGCTACGCTAACCATTCTGCCATCCAGCACATGCGTAAATGGAATTAAACATTTTGATTGTTCGGAAACTGTAAACTCTACAAAACGTCTAGACGTACAATCGATGCCCGGTGTATAACTTTTGGCAGCAGCCTAAGTTAGATCCATTTGATAAGGCCAGCGTCAAGTTTGGTCAAAGACCATGATATGTAAAAGGGCCCCAGGGCCTAGTCGTAACGCTTACCCGAACCCTAACCTACAATCTCGCCAACAATAACGTGTCTTAACCTTATTTACATCTCTACGAACTTTCCTCTAGTTTGTGAAACCTCTAGTTTGTGAAAATATTGATATCTAATTTTGAGTTAAATGTTGGGAAAAGAAGCCAGGACAGTCTAGGACAGTTTAGCATCTGGATTATATATGTTCAAATGCAAAGACGGCTGTCAAAGAGAAATCCCTCTCTTTATTCTCGTGAAAAACCCAAGTCAAGGAATTGGAAGCATATTGTTATGTCGTGTGTTTATCTTTCAGCTGTTGGTTGACAACCGAGAGATATTTTATCTGGAGTTTTGCTGGTCCAGTTGCCGTTGTTCTTCTGGTAAGACTTTGTAACTTGTTCAGATCAACCGACTCGTTTCTGATGAGCGTCCCTTTACTTGGATATATAGGCCACCTTAAAAGATGTATTCAGTCGTTCAGTCGCATATTTGGCCGTTTCAAATATGTGCCATACGAGAGATGTCAGTTGCTCACTTAGCAAATTGATAGACAGCTATTGTGTCGTAATTTCCAACCATCTTTGCAAAGTCGCCATGATACCGAGATCTGCCAGTAGGAAAAACGATGTGATGGCGACTTCGAATCCGATTCCCCACAAAAAAACCGAGATGTGTCGAATGAAGCATTTGTTGGGTGATGGTATAGTGTGTATAATTTCCAAACTAGAAACTTTTGGTTACAAGATCACATTAATTACAAGTGATGTTAATTGTTTGATATTGTTATCTTTAAAGCTAATGTTAAATGATTGTTTTCAGGTGAATGCCGTGATTTTGGTCTATGCCATGTCCACGGTTTGTCGTCATTCTGAGTATGTGTTCAATAGTAAGGAGAAACCCGGTAGTAGTGATAACATGAGGTAAGCTATTCATCGTCTTCGCCATCTTCAGTGAAGGTTTTTGTTGGCGGACATGAAATGTGTGTTACCCTTGCAAACATGGTGATTGCACGAGGCAAGTAGTACATCTAAATGTAGGATTTCTGCCAAATGTAAGAGAAATGAGGATTTACCATATTTGGTGCCGATGAGTGGACGGTAACCCCCACTTATCTCATTTCCAGCATGTTAAACAAAACAATGTGTTGTTCTGTTTATGTAAGTTGAGGACCTTAAGCCATTATGGTCAGATTTAATTGCTAAATCACATTTGTAGACACTAAATTGTAAGTGAAAATTGTGTAGTCCAACTGTGCACACAATTATAAATTCGGAGATTTCTGTATATATCCATTAAAGGTGCACGACCTTTCTATCTGACAAAGCATTATTTTTACAGGATTTTCTAGAAAGTTAGTCAAATTTAAATTTGAAATATAAACAATAAAAGGCACCATTTTCTGATAGCTTTATGACCTGTCTGTATCTGTAGAATCGTATTCGCGCTAATGAAACATATAAATTTATAGTATTGAGTTAAGAAATACGGGTAGCGTTATTCAACCAGTTATGGCAAAAGAGTGTCATTTTTATAATTGTCCCTGATGAAAGGGTTTTTATATATGTATATATACAATACCGTTTGGTATTACCAGTGCGTCACGTACATTCCAGCAATTAATGACACGTTCGCATTATTGACTTTAGAAATTATTTTTGTTACAGAGCGTGGATTCAAGGGGCGATGGCAATAGAAGTAATACTTGGATTGACCTGGGTGTTTGGATATTGCTTCATATCACAGGAGACCATTGCACTGGCATACATCTTCACTATTCTCAACAGTCTTCAGGGGCTATTTATATTTTGTTTCCATTGTATACTAAACAAAAAGGTATGTAACCTAAGTAATTTAGCGACAAACCCCAATTTAAATCCATATAAACAATTGCTGGTGTTAATTTTCCAATGGACAGTTGAACCAGGGCTTTTTTTCTGAACAATTGTTTAAACAACTTCCCTTGGCCATAAACTATATTAGGTTCTGAAATTTGTGATTGGGTTATTTCTGAACTTTTCTGTATTTTAAATTCTGAATTTATCTGTTCAAATCGTGAATGTCGATTCTACACCTAACATTTCAGAATGGGTATGAGAAAATACACTTACTATTTGTACACACATGCTGTCTTGTTTTTCTTAAACATTACAGTAATTGCATTTCTATTGCAGCAACAAAATTCATCAATGTAAGAATAAATTTTATCTTCAGATGAAACTATAATATCTGAAATTGTCTTATTTCTTGACGTACTTTCCTTAATCAATTCTTGCGTGATAGCATGGCATTTCTATTTCCAAATTCTCAAAATAAAACTATCAATTAAATACTGTGAATTGGAATTAAATACAAAAATCTTGAATGCAGTCTAAACAAAAGGATCGTGGTCTAAGTTTCCCATATTCGCTGAGATTCTCAGTTCTGTACGGCCTGGTCTATACTAACATGCATACATACGGTTTGATTTCTGGTGGTATATTGGAACAGAAAAGAACTTGTTTTCACTTCCTTGTTTGTACAGATTAAAAATCAAATAAAACTCACTAGGCCGTGTGCAATATATACACCACGATATTATTACCAGTCTCTATCTTAAATATACATTATGCAAGAGCTAAATCTACCTATTGCAAGTCTTTATTTAGGCCTGAAATGTTATCTGAATTATTATTTAGACATTAATTAACTTATTCAGACCATAATCAACTCTCGATGTCTAGACTAGCCTTTGATGTTGGCTGGATAAGAATCCTTATGCCGCTTAACGCTCATTGATAATTAAATAATTCAATATTGGATAATCGAGACTATGCTATTTATCTTACTGATTTTAGTAATGATGACCGAGGCTAGACGGAAATTTCAACCGATCAGTTCTCGGCTAGTAATGATGATGGAGGCTAGGCCCAAATTTCAATCGCTAAATGCTCGGTTCAGGGTGGATCAATTTGACTGAAATTTTGAGCAAATTCCCTTTACATTATCTAGTTTTAAACTATTATAGTGAATACTGCCAACTCGTTATCTAATCTCACATAATGTATCTTTAAAAAGGATTGTTTTCTTTCAAAACTTCTAAATATTATTATTTCTTGGCAAGGAATCGGTAATTTCTTCAGGTCTAGTTTGTATCAAACAGATAAAACATGTGCATAAAGTATTTCAGTGTTGGAAATTTGAATAATCAGTTGTAAAAAGAAATATTTTCTTAGTGGGCTATAAATGTTCTCTGCCATAATCAATTTCCATGTAATATGATCTATTACATATATAGATATAGGTAGCTTTGGCTTCCCATGGACTAAATAGTGTTTCTGTGCAGGGCCGTTCCTTTGAAAACTCCACCATTAAACAAATGGACAATAGATTTACCTATGCAATTCTATCTTACTGGAAATGCAATGGTGTTTCCATAGCGGTCGTACATAATGTTGTGTATGTTATAATTATAATGACGAATGTATAAAGTGTATTCTTACAATATTAAATACATAGAGGGGAGTAAAATGTATATTATTCTTTTATTACAGGTGATCAAGGAATACAAGAGAATATTACACATCACCAAGCGACCAGCCTCATCTACCCAAACAGCTTCTTTGATGAGAAAACAAGGAACATCATACGAGATGTCCAACCCTAGTCACAGTCATAGTCTCACTAACTCTAACGCAGAATCTAAGGCTTAAACCATTACGTGCAGTATTGTATATAACTTTCTCTAAGTCAAACACAGAATCTAAAGCTGAAATCACCACGTGCAGTTTTGTATTTAACCTTCACTAAGTCTGCATAATAGTAGGGATAGTGCCCTCCGATAATGAAGCCAGAGAGCGGGGCGGTGTGGTGATCGGATTCGTTCATTCGTTCGTTTCTGAAGTTTAACGTCCACTTCCACCGAAGGGGAGAGGGGTGATACTGTATTACTCCCCAAAAAGGGTAGTCTCGGTCACCCAGAATCTCCTAGTCCTATTCATAGAATATTTCTCTGGATGATAGAGACTACAATAAGGACATTTGGCTGTTGTGTTCCGGTCCTCAGCCCCATCGGTAGCATAATCCTGGCTACGCCACTGGCACTGTCCTATGAGATCAACCGAGTGTAAAGTTTTCATATTCACTGCCAACTTTTAAAAAATATTTTTATTTCAAAGAGTAAAAGAGTTCTGAGTGGTGAGCGACGAGCGTCGATTTGAGTGCTACAAATTATTTATTGCTTAATATACTGCCAAAATCTCATTGCTGCTGTTCCATGCTAATTTGAAATTAGTGGACCAGGGGTGAGCTTAATGTCATCTTTACAGTTTTTAGTTAATCCAATATTTTACATCAGTTGTAATTGTAATTATTTAAAACATTTTTTTATACAAAGGTCAAATTAAACCATTCCATTGGGTGACCGTTATTTAAAGGTTTGACTGTACATATTCTACGGTATATAACTTACAATCTGTATCATAACTTAAGATGTCTCAATTCATTATTCTCTACTAGCAGGCTATCGTTATTACTCCTGTGATTATATAAAACTGAAGAAAAATAACCTAAAATAGTTTGAGGATTCTGCTTTTTCATTGGCTCTGAGGCACAATCCTCGAGCAAACTTTACTCTTGACCAATGAAAGGGTTGGGTCCTCTCACTTAGACAGAATCCTTGAAAAAACTTGACCTCTTAGCCAGTGTTTCTAATATGTTACCGTTTATTCACATATTATAAGCGTTTCAATTATTGTTTATAATAATTCATCCTATTTACTTTGTTAAAAACGTAACAAAAAAGACCATGGTTAAATTCAGGGTATATATTTAAACTGTGCATTATATCATACTTAACCCATGGGTGACACAATTCCTTGGGTTGTTTCAACCACCATAAAACACAGATCCTACTTCGTTTCGTTTTTTTTATCTAAAGTATAAAGAAACGAAACGAAATATCGATCTTTGGGATTTTTATATCGTGTAAATATATCATTTAATTGTTATGTTCATGTCAACCTAGTGGTCTCTAACCTGTATTATGTATTTGTTTTTATACGTCAATATTTTAATGTAGTCATATAAATTACGTTGTTTTCATCCCTGGCCAATCGGATTAAAATACAGGGGCCTATTTCACGAAATTTTAACTAAGATAAGATCCCAATTTTAGTAATTTGATTGGATAATATTAGATTGATTTTAGTGCTTAGCCAATCAAAATTGAAGTATCTACTAAAATTGGATTTTATCTTAAGTTAAAATTTCGTGAAACAGGGCCCAGATCTATATTTCGTTTCGTATTTTTTTTTATACTTTTGATGGCCTCCACTACATGAAGATCTGACCGGTTGTAATGGGAGGTCGCTTCAAGCAGCTTTTGACCCTATGACGTAAAGCATTGTTGACGCTTCTAGTGGTGTATGTACGCCAAACTCGCTGTAACAAACCATTTTATTGGCTAATCCCCTAGCTCAACCGGAACACGGGTTATATAGTCTCGGTCACCCAGACCCCCCTAGTCTTCAACGCACGGAGGGTCTGGGTCGGTTCTCAATTATTGACGAAAATTACTGGATAATCTACCACATAAAAAACCAAACTCCCGGTTACACATGGGCAATGGAACCCTTTGGCTGGCACATCTATTATTAGAAACAAAATAGAGACGATACAACAGCATGAATCGTGATTAAGGAGATTGTGAGAAGCCATACGTTTGATTCATGACGAGAGAAAATTACCATTTCAATTAAAAACTTTAAAACAAAATTTTAGAGAGTGTCATTGTTGACAAGCGAGATGTTTTGATAGATTCAGCACGTGGTAACTTAAAAGACTGGATAATCCAGACAGTGACCGACTTTCTGTCAAATTTTGAGGACCCATCCAGACTAATATTCGTAGAATATTTGTTTGGATGATAAGAGACTACGGGTTATATAACAACTCTTCCAGATCCTAGTGTTGTGAAGGCAATTTAAAGGAAATTTGAACCATAAAAAACGAAACGAAATAGTATCTGTGTTTTAATCCTGCCATCAGTCATCCGTACTTTTTGTATTATCGATGAAGGCCTAGTTTTTGTATGATCGATATAGGCCTTTATTTTAGTATAGTCATATCTGTAATATTGTCGTCACTCGTTTCTATTATTTCATTGGTCAGTAGAACTTCTCATAATCGTTATGTAGTAGATGCGTGCGCGTTAGGTCTGTATAGTCGCAGGGAGGAGCCCGTCTGCCTAACTGCACGAGGTTTCCCCCCGGCCCCATCCGCCCCTAAATATCCCTGTGCATAAGCGAATTAATGAGTAAATAATTACCTAATGATAGTCCCGACACGACCCAGTTTGTGTTTAGTGGACTTTAAACATCCCTCCCCCTCCCCCGTCTGTGCATTTTTTTCTTTCGAACATCCAGAGTTCCCGGGGGATGTATAAAGATACCTGATAGACAGCCATTTTTAATCTTTTGGGGACCGTTAAGTAGTCAAGTAGAAACTTATCGATATTATTTTGGTTAGATGATATTAGTTCACCCGAACCTTTAATTAATATGTGCGACATAGCTGCTGGTGGTATGTTTTGTTGCCAGGCAACAGAAATATATATTATTATTTCATACGGGCATCTTTTGATATTATAAACATTTTGTAGAAGTTCGTACTCCTGATAATCAAAGGAAACAAGAGGAGATACAGATATTATATCCTGTATGTTGAATTAAATTCGCGCAAAATTTGTATATATCCAATCAGATTAATATGCGGATCCTTTTTCGTTCCGTTTTTATAGTTCAAAATTTCGCCTTACTTGTCTTTACTACTATGATCTGTAAGAGTTGTTACCATTGACGTGTTCTAGCCAATGCATTAGCCAACGAAACGGTCAGTTACGGCGAGCTTTTGGCCCTTCTGTGCACGGAACTGTGGGTAAACCACCAAAAACGCCAACGCTGATTGGTTAATCAGTGTCTCATGTGAACTCCCACTATAACCTGCCAGATCTTCAGGTAGTTTAGACAATCAAAATTTAAAAAAAAACAAACCGAAACGAAATATAGATCTGTATTTAAATCAGAGTGTTATAATAAAGCGCCATGGCACAAGAAAAATAACGAAACTATGGTTAGAAAAAAGGGCACATTTTTCAATGAATTATCGGCTCATCTTTTAAAAGTATTTCGGCCTACAGATTATTTGAAAACCTCCCTTAGCCCGGTTGGTGCAAAAAAGGAGGACTTTAAGCCAGGTTCCCACTGTCGTGCGATGCGTTACGATATGATTGCCCCTGTGGAGTCCACGATCTGCTACGTGCAAATGGTTTGATACGGTCAACACGATTGCTACGACTGACCTGGTCCCGAGTTCAAAAAGCATTATCAGACTTAAGTTGAGAATTTGCTTAACTTTCAATCAGTGATTATGAGAAACATCTTTGATCCAGAAACACAAAACTGTGCACATAGTTTCTTATTGATGTATTTAATACATAAAAACAGCAAGGGTTTTAAAAATGACCATATTTTAGTTGAAATAAGGCGAACAATTTTGAGTAAATTCTCAACTTAAGTCTGAGAATGCTTTGTGAACTCGGGGCCAGATAGGATTACCAAGTTTACTCCACAATTAAAACCACGATGTCAATCTAGCGCGAATCGTGATAGTGGAAACCCAGCATTAGGCCTCAATTCGTTTGATAATCACATAAAATAAACTTTTGAATTGGCCAAGCTTGAAATCAGCACGTTATTTTTCTCTTCCCGCCGTGTTTATTACGGTATAAATTATGTAATAATTTAACAACTGATGCAGCATTAGGATGTCAGTGCTCTTGCCAACTGTAAATGCGGTTGAAACGAGTAAAAGTCACAGTAAATATATTTATATTGTTATGTGTTGTTTGACGAAATTTGTTTTTGCTATTAAACTGTCTTCAAAGATCATAAATTATTGTGGGTTCTTTTTTTTTAATTGTACCCTTCTCGGAATCGAGTGTAGAGAATGTGGGACCCAATTTGGGAAGCCCGAAGTTACAGGATATGTATACATTGCAGGACATGAATAACTTTATGTAGGCCTATATTCATTCATATTAAAGGCCAACTAATCTTTACTTCACAATTAGTAATTAATTGATTAATATCTGAAAATGGCCACACCTGGCAGCCAGATTGCCATTCTGTTTCACAGAGATTATTCACTGCGGATCAGTGTGCCAGATTGCCCGTAATATTTTAAAGTTGGTGTCCTTTTCTTGTGCGGGGCCCAATTTGGAGAAATAGGTCAATTGTGGCATAACCCGGCCCTGTCCATTCTGTTAATTAAAGGGTCAAGTATTCTAGATACCCCCCCCCCCCCAGCCCACACACTTGTCAGGGCTGGCACGTAAAGTGTTGCCTAATTCTTATGGTGGTCCAAAAATCTGTCTACACGTTGCGATTGACGTAAAAAAACACTTGGCAATTGGGATTCGATGACCCCCCTCCCCATGACATTGAAGTGGTATGGCGGGGGAAAGCGGCAAAAACCTAATGCTATGTAGAAATGTCTAATTCAAAACACACATGTAACATAATGCCATACCAAATACCTAAAACGTCTAATGCAAAAAACAAAATACAAGAAACCTCTAATACAAAATACCTCATACGTCTATTGCAAAAGACAAAATACAAGAAACCTCTAATACAAAATACATATAACCTCTTATGCACAATTGATTTTACAATCTGAAACATCTACCAAAGCATTAGATGACATATCTCGTTGTCATTACTTACATTTCTCCACTGAATTATCTTTATTTAGGTCAATGTCAAGGTCACCGAACACAACTTGGCGACCTATTCGGCTAGCGAGCTATTCGACCGATCCAGCTGGCAACCTGTTCGTTGGCAACCTATTCAGAATTAAGACAACAGTCGCCCAAACTCATCTATTTTTAACAACCAATAAAATCCAACGTTACGTCTATCAAATGAAAGTAGAATAATATATTATTTTTATCAATTCCTTTAGCTCAGAATAGAGATGTAATTTCGCATTATCGTACAAAATTCTAGACATCCAACTAAATATATTCCAAAAGGTAATTAAATAGGCTTTCTAAGTATTATCAGTAAAAATTGGCACATTCATATTAAAGGGGTGCACTCTCTTCCTAAACATGACCAATTTTTTTAAAAATTTTAAAGGGAAAAAACTGTTAATATCCCATGTCAAAATTCGGACCATCGTACAAAATTCTGATGATCCAACTAAATATATTCTAAAAGGTAATTGAATAAGCTTTCCAAATATTATTAGTAAAAGTTGGCACAATCATATTAAAGGGGTGCGCTCTCAACCTGAACATAGCCAATTTTTCAATATTTTAAAGTGAAAGAACGGTAATATTTGGAGTCGAAATTCGGACCATCGTACAAAATTCTTAGCAACCAGCTTCTGAAAGGTAATTGAATAAACTTTCTAAATATTATTAGTAAAAGTTGGCACAGTTATATTAAAGGGGCACGCTCTCAACCTGAACATAGCCAATTTTTCAATATTTTAAAATGAAAGAACGGTAATATTCCGAGTCGAAATTCGGACCATCGTACAAAATTCTGAGCATCCAGCTATATATTTTCTGAATGGTAATTCAATAAGCTTTCTAAATATTATTAGTAAAAGTAGGCACAATCATATTAAAGGGGCGCGCTCTCAACCTGAACATTTTTCAATATTTTAAAGTGAAACAAAGGTAATTGAAAAATTGGCTATGTTCAGGTTGAGAGCGCACCCCTTTAATATGATTGTGCCAACTTTTACTAATAATATTTGGAAAGCTTATTCAATTACCTTTTAGAATATATTTAGTTGGATCATCAGAATTTTGTACGATGATCCGAATTTTGACATGGGATATTAACAGTTTTTCCCTTTAAAATTTTTAAAAAATTGGTCATGTTTAGGAAGAGAGTGCACACCTTTAATATGAATGTGCCAATTTTTACTGATAATACTTAGAAAGCATATTTAATTACCTTTTGGAATATATTTAGTTGGATGTCTAGAATTTTGTACGATAATGCGAAATTACATCTCTATTCTGAGCTAAAGGAATTGATAAATATAATATATTATTCTACTTTCATTTGATAGACGTAACGTTGGATTTTATTGGTTGTTAAAAATAGATGAGTTTGGGCGACTGTTGTCTTAATTCTGAATAGGTTGCCAACGAACAGGTTGCCAGCTGGATCGGTCGAATAGCTCGCTAGCCGAATAGGTCGCCAAGTTGTGTTCGGTGACCTTGACATTGACCTAAATAAAGATAATTCAGTGGAGAAATGTAAGTAATGACAACGAGATATGTCATCTAATGCTTTGGTAGATGTTTCAGATTGTAAAATCAATTTTGCATAAGAGGTTATATGTATTTTGTATTAGAGGTTTCTTGTATTTTGTCTTTTGCAATAGACGTATGAGGTATTTTGTATTAGAGGTTTCTTGTATTTTGTTTTTTGCATTAGACGTTTTAGGTATTTGGTATGGCATTATGTTACATGTGTGTTTTGAATTAGACATTTCTACATAGCATTAGGTTTTTGCCGCTTTCCCCCGCGGGGGACCATAGAACAAGTAATGCTAGTCCCCAAATGACCGAAGTGTTGAGTTGACGAGACGTTAATTCGTCGCATCGTTCTTTTCGTAACACAGAGCAGGCTTTATAAGGCCATACTCTTACCAAATGACAAACGAGTTTACATTAACTTAACATGGAATCTTTGATTTGATTTCTTGTGATCATCTGATGGATAAATCATGATGGTTTTAATCATCCAAATAATTAGCTTTCTTTCACATTGACCCTTTTAAGGACAGGGAGCGGGGGCGAATGGTTAGCGCATGGGATTGTATCGTAAGGTCTTTCATTGAGTCAACTGGCCCGGTTCCGATTCTCTGGTTGGACATGACAAGAAGAAGAGGCGCCTGTCAAACCTCGTGTGTTTTCTCAAGGTCCTGTCTCTTTCTCTCTGGTAGTGGCGCTGTGGACTACTCTTTTTTCGGCTAGTTCTTTACGGCAATGTGTCCTGCACCAGTGACAAAGGAGAACCACGCTGGAAAATTCTTTATCAACCTTCCCCGGCCAATACCGGGATCGTACGCGGGATCTTCAGATTTGCGAGCCAACGTGTTACTATTTCATGAACCATAAAAAAAGGCACGTCTACTTATGTAATACATGGACTAATAAATTGCAGGGAAATGAATGAAAACACGGAAACAGCACAGCACAATGGAATGTTCACATTGCGTTAAGTGTATTTAATGACATGACATTATAAAATCATGATAGTGATAACATTATGTAATTTACACGATAACATGATCAATTTAATATTTATTACACTATAATACAGACAGTAAAATCTCTCTCAACGACCACCCAATAATGCGACCGTGTCAGTAAAACCCCTTCCAACGACCACCCCATAACAGATCTTATTTTAAAACAATCTATTAGTTTATATTGACACTGCATGTGGGATTCCATTGCATGGATATACATATTTATTCTATTGACATAAGAAAATGTTGCATTAAATTACTCAGTGAGTAATGTTCAATAAATATTGAAATAGAGGTCATAATTATGAGACAAAATTTCCCCCCCCCCCTCTCCCCCACAAAAAAAGAACAAACTGAAAGAAATCTCCCTGTCCGTGACTTATTTTCTAGACTAGGTAATACTAATATTAAAAATGAAATATAAAGTAAGAATAAACATAATCGAATGTATATTTGACGCGGAATATTTTTATGATTGATAAATATTGAAAATAGTATGGCATTTTCTGTTATCAAAATGTGATGCACAGGGCCCTGATGAAGTATTATTTCACGATGGCGACTCATAACCAGGAAATTAGTCCAAGAAATGTCTTTTAGCAGTTTCAAAAAAAGTAATCCTCAACAACAATAAAAAGTATTTACTACATTCTTTCAGTATGGGATTTATTGACATAGACCAAAAATATGGATCGCTTCAATTGTGAACATCGTGATTATTAAAGATGCGTTATGCCATACTATTGTAGGTCTTTGTTAGATAACTCCGACGGCTAAACATTTTTATTCTTTGTATAAATAAATAAATATCTATCCCCGCTGTTATCTAAATTATTAATTAGATATCAATTAATTCATCCAGGCCATAATCAACTCTCGACGCCATCGGATTGTCTAGATTTTCAATGGATTTAATTACGATTTGCGATTGATGATTCAACGTTAAAATAGATAATCGAGACTTTGTTTATTATCATAACAACGGTAGCAATCGACAATCGAGGCTACACTGTCATGGCGCGGCGATAACTCGACTCAAAGTGAAGTAATTTGACATAAATTTTCAACATATTCCCTTTTTATTATCTATTTTTAAACAGCTAGCTCTTTACCTAATCTTACATAATGCCCCCTTAAAAGGAATAAAAAATAAAAGAATTGCATATAAATTAATATAACTTCTTTTTACTGGAACGTCGATAATATAAAACCATAATAGTAAGAGAAAAATTCAACAAGCAACTAATTCCAAAATTGATTAATACTCTGACGTCACCAGTCTGTATTAAAGTTGTTATACTTCGAGCTGAAACACAGATTTTAATATAAGTTTACATTTTCTTATTCCTTTCGTGATAATTCGTTACTTTTTCCTTATAAATGAACAAAAAACAAAAAAATAAAATCGTTTTATAATAAAACTTCACAAATTAAAAAAATGAAATGTTCTGCTATAAATTAGCTAATAAAGACAGGCATACAGCATAATGTGTGATACGGGGTAAATTTGACCGAGAAAGTTCATCTGGATTTTCAGGCGTGGCTCTTCCTTGTCAGTGTGGCCGGTTGGAGGTCTTGGCAAGGGACAACATATAGTCGTTCGGATGGTGCGAAAAACAAAAGTCCCGTGAACATATCGGCGTGCACGTAAAAGATCCCTTGGCAGTTGGAATTTGACATAAGAGTAGGCCGTGGCGCCGCTTTCCGGGCGAAATTTCCCTCACAGCACACTGCATGGCGTATGCCCGTCTTCATCGGTAGATGGCAATGTGCGCAATCTGATTAAAATACAGCCGGAAATGCGTGATGTGAACTGGCCACTCGGCAAATCTTGACAGATTCCGGAACGTTTCGGAACCTACATCTAGTCTCGGCTGTATGACAGTAAGTGATATGTACCTACGCCCATACATTTGCGATGCGGCTACCGGTTTACTTTAACAGGAAAACTTGACGCTATTACAAACAAACAAGACACCATTGGCGCAGCCATGTTTCATCCGGGACCTTTAAAGTAGTTCCAAGACATCATGGGCGCAGCCAATCCGAGACTAGATGTAGGTTTCGAAATCTGTCGAGGCGATAACGTAGCCTCTTCTACCATTTCGTTTTAGTTCATAAGTTTATCTTTACGTTTGTCATTCGATTATCTATGCATCTAAGAATGTGAGTTGCTTAGCAACCGTATCAGATCAAAATACAGATCTATTTTTTGTTTCGTTTTTTTTTTAAACTTTCGACGGCCTACACTACATGAAGATCTTACAATTTATAATGGGGTTCAAGTCAGGGGTCAAACGCACGGCTTTTGACCCTGTGACGTCAGACATTGAAGTTTCTGGTGATTTACCCACAGTTCCGTGCATCAAAAGGCCAAGAACTCGCCGTAAAATATCGTTTCATTGACTAATCCCCACAACACCCAGAACACGTGCTATATATCACGTCCTCCATATCCTAGAGTAGTAAAGACAAGTAAAACGAAAATTTGAACTATAAAAACGAAACGAAATAGCATCTGTGTTTTAATCAGATTACAACATATTCAAACACTCTCTAAATGGCGACCGGTGGTTTTCATTACCTTTAGAACATAGCCTCGATCAATAAATTTGAATAAATACAAGAAACAAAAATTAGTCGTATATCAATCAATAAATTATACATTTTGATTACATTCATAGAATGATTTAGTCATAAATAATGCATACATTCATTAAATGCTATCTACCGTATCGTCATAAACTATATTACAAACGGTTCCCGGGCCAAGAATTAATCCTGCACATCCGAGTTCATAAGCTGTCGAAGTTGATGACTGTTGATAGCTTTCGGTTGTTGGGCAATTTATAACTGATGTAGCTAAACTTCAAGCTTCAAAAAGATGTTAACGGTCCTTTCGCGTTTTTTTTATAATGCTACCGTTGGCTTAGAATCGCGGTGTTTGGGACTCTTGGCTAAATTTCGGGGACCGAGAAACACCTTAAGGCTTTTTAAAGATCGGCAGCCACTATAGGTCTTACATTAAAAATATGCCTACCGCTGCACACATTGGCGTAAGCGTAAAAAAAAAGTCTTGACATTTTGTAATTGACGAATAGTATCCGTAAATGCCGCAGTACTCCGCTAGCATTGCACACGTGACAGGACTATTATATTGGCCAGACGTTTAAACGCCATTCCTTCCAGTTCTGCAAACGTAAATACTATTACAATATACTGCATGTAAACTGAATTTCATCTGTAGCGTGTACAACCTCTCCAAACCGTACTAGAAACCTTTCGTAAAGCATCCAGTTATTAGGAAAATACGGTAAATAGATAAAAAAAACAAAAAACTATATTATTTACTGCATATAAACTAAAGATCATCTGTACAACACGTCCAAGCTGTTCTGGAAACCTTTTGTAAAGCATTCATTTATTAGGGAAATACGGTAAATAGACATAATACTATAACAATATACTGCATATAATAAACTGAATTTCAACTCTGTACAACCTGTCCGAGCTATATAGATAAGGCATACATACATAAAGATAAATATCGCATGGTTTTATTTAGCTATCATAAATATATTTACTTACCCATTGTTGTGTAAAATGCCATTCCCCAAGTTGCAGCACTAACTGTTCCGGGATCCTGATTACGAACAATTGAAACTAACTGTATTAATTTACTACTAGTTGATATTGGTGTACATAAACTCTGAAATTACACGGTGATAAAAACAGCATATTGTTGATGGAAAATACGCATTGTTTAAACTATCAATTGGAACCCATTTCAGCTTTGTTTTTGTTCATGAAATGAAATGGGATTTAACGTCCTACTGTTCTGCTCCGAACTGGCCCAATGAAGACGGGCATACGCCATATTATGCAGTGTGCTATGAGGGAAATTTTGCCCCGACAGCGGCACTACGGCCTACTCTTATATCAAATTCCAAATACAACATCTAGCCGTTGCTAGCTCAGTCTGAAATTCCCAGACTTTAAATTAGTTATCTCCCTTTACAACAGACACGTGATACAAACACACACAGGAATAGATTCGTTTACTGCCGAAAATCGAAAACTTCCAGCAACTTTGACATTGAATGAACTTCGAACTATGCAACTGATTATCACAGCTAGACATTTCAGTTGGAAAGCGTCTGACTTGGTATTCACGATATTTTCTATGAAGCGATCTGAGAGGTCCCCAGCTGGGTCAGGAATCAATCGAAATTCGTGCCGAAAATGTTGGATATTACGTGAAGGCGTTGATAAGATGTGCGGAGTTAAAGCGAGATCAAGCCTTCTATTGAAGAAAAGTCCCAAAATGACATATTATGTGTCAAGGACGTCCCCCCCCCTCTCTATTGACGATGAACTTACTATTGCTGTTTTTAACACATAACCAGGAACCATGTTCATGGCAAAACATGAAAACACACACATATATCTGATCATGTGTTAAGGATCTGTCTGGGATTTGGAAAACACGTGACAATATTACAATCTACACAGCAAATTACAGCTCTTGTTCCTTAAAAAAAACATTTTCGTGATGGCGCAAATGTGACCTACTCCCACAAAACCAAGCTCTTTGTCTTTTTTTTTTTATATAAATAATAGAGCTGGGCCGCTGGCAGCATATTTGAATAGTCTGCAGCCTTAGATTTCGAAAAATCCAATTCTTTTTAAATTTGTTGTGTCATCTTGAGTTGAGTTCGCTCATTCACACAAGAATGCGTACAGTTTATGTTTTTGTGTCTGTCTATAGTGCAAAGTGAAGTTGCCCGACAAGCACCTGGTTTGTATGTACGTATGATTGTATGTATGGATGGATATTTCTACTTTTCTTTTATTTAATAATCAAATTTAGTATTAATACATCCATTTTAACTTGGAAAAGTTACATGCATGTAAACGTCTTTATAAAAGATTCATTATGTCAGATTTAGATAAAAAGCTGACAGTTTTAAGTTCTAAGTACATTGGTTTATAAATAGATAATGAAATAGAAATTTGTTAACAATTTCAATAAAATTACTTTATTCTGAGCGAAGTTATGAATGTTTGTTACGATAATGACCAAAGTCTTGATTATCCATTTTTAAATCAAACCATTAAATGGTGTTCGTGTTTCAATCCATTAAACATCGTGACCATCCGATGGTCTAGAGAGTGATTATAGGTTTGACATGTGAAAAAATGTCTATTTAATAATCTTTACAACATTTGAAGCCAAAATAAAGACCAGCGATCGGCAGATTTAGCTCTTGCATAAGCTGACCGGTCACCTCTGGCTTGCGGCTGTGGTTTCAATCTCTGGTGTGAGCATATGTGGCATGGAGATAGGGGCCCCTTCTCAACCTCGTGGGTTTCCTCCGGGCACTCCGGTTTCCTCCCACTGCTAAAGACCCTTCCACACAAGCGAATTATTGAAATAAAATAAAAACATATGTTAGTCCCAAAATGACCTAGTTTGTGTCAAGTGGATGTTAAATAAACCCCATATCTCTCTAGCTCTTGCATAATGTATGTTTAATAGACAGGGTGGTAAATATCCATGAGTACCTTGTGTTCTTTTTTGCGATGCCATTTAAAGAATGAAATATTTTTCAATTCAACAATAAAAAGATACAATGCAAAAAATGGTAAGGCTGTAAGATTCAGCTTTTCATTGTAGCCTAGAATCAACACAATCACGATTAAATCTAAAATAAATAAAATAAAACACATTAACATAGTCTCACACATGCACACTCATATCTAAAACACATTAACATAGTAGCCCAATAACCCACATACATATTTGAAACGCGTTAACATAATCACCCCCAAACCCTGTCGATATCTAAAACACATTAATATATACTATTCAAAAAGATAGGTTGCCAGGCAACGAAACATACGCCCACAGCAGCTAAATCGTCCGGGCAGTCAACAAGGGTTGTCGCATATTTTTACTTTTTTTTGATAATGAAACATTTGTAATACACTAAAATCTGATTAAGAGTAACAACTCATTATGTAATTATCTGAAAATCATTAGAATTTGTTTGCTTTTTATAAAAGTTTTGCCCCACGCTAACAATTAGTATAGGAAACATTTAATATCATGGATTTAGCAGTTCAGTTATCAAAATTCATTGAAAATCAAAATACTTGTTCGTTTCAACACCTTAAACTCTGTGTATCAATCTGAAGTCAATCGGATGATAAGTTTGGCCTCTATAGCATCACAAGGTTTTTTTAAGTGATCATGGGAGACAACTCTGGAAGTAATTATTTGAAATCGCTCAAAATCAATAGGCTTCTTCGTCTCATGACCTTAAACAGTGTGTGTGTATATAAAGTCAATCGGGTATTAACTTTGGCCTCTAGAGCGTCCACAGGTTTTTTTGATGTGATCAAGGGCCATAACTCTGGCAGTAATTGTCAGAAATCGCTGAAAATGAATAGGCCTTTTCGTATCATGACCTTAAACAATGTGTACAAATTTAAAGTCATTCGGATATTAACTTTGGCCTCTAGAGCATCCACAAGATTTTTTGAAGTAATCAAGGGCCACAACTCTGGCACTAATTATTAGAAATCGCTGAAAATCAATAGGCCTATTCGTCTCATGATCTTAAACACTGTGTATAAATTTAAAGTCAATCGGATATTAACTAGAGCGTCCACAAGATTTTTTTGAAGTGATCAAGGGCCATAACCCTGGCACTAATTATCGGAAATCGCTGAAAATCAATAAGCTTCTTGGCCTTAAACACTGTGTATAAATTTAAAGTCAATCGGATATTAACTTTGGCCTTTAGAGCGTCCACAAGATTTTTTTGAAGTGATCAAGGGCCATAACTCTAGCACTAATTATTGGAAATCACTGAAAATCTATTGGCTTCTTCGTCTTATGACCTTAAACACTGTGTATAAATTTAAAGTCAATCGGATATTAACTTTGGCCTTTAGTGCGTCCACAAGATTTTTTGAAGTGATCAAGGGCCATAACTTTGGCACTAATTATTGGAAATCGTTGAAAATCAATAGGCTTCTTCATCTCATCTTAAAAACTGTGTATAAATTTAAAGCCAATCGGATATTAACTTTGGCCTCTAGAGCGTCCACAAGATTTTTTGAAGTGATCAAGGGCCATAACTCTGGCACTAATTATCGGAAATCGCTGAAAATCAATAGGCTTCTTCGTCTCATGACCTTAAACATTGTGTATAAATTTAAAGCCAATCGGATATTAACTTTTTGGGGGGTTGGGATGGCCTAGTGGTCTAGAGTGCCGCGCTTCGACCTCTAGCTGGCCGGTCACCTCTGGCTTGCGGCTGTGGTTTCGAGCCCTGGTGTGAGCGTATGTGGCATGGAGATAGGGGCTCCTTCTCAACCTCGTGGGTTTCCTCCGGGCACTCCGGTTTCCTCCCACAGCAAAGACCCCTGCGCGTACGCTAAGATAATGAAAATGGAAAAAATAAGACTTGTCTGCGATATCACCTTCGGTGGAAGCGGACGTTAAACACCAAGAACAACAACAACATATTAACTTTGGCCTCTAGAGTGTCCACAAGATTTTTTGAAGTGATCAAGGGCCATAACTCTGGTAGTTATTATCGGAAATCGCTGAAAAACAATAGGCTTCTTCGTCCCATGACCTTAAACACTATGTATAAATTTAAAGTCAATCGGATATTAATTTTAGTCTCTAGAGCGTCCACAAGCAATTGTGGACGCCGGACCGACGGACCGACGGACGGACGGACGGACGGACGGACGGACAGACGGGAGCGACGACAATATACCACCACATTTCAATGTGGGCGTATAAAAAGTAGGGGATATTTGATTTTGGGGGCATAATACTAAAATATGCAAATGACTACGAAAAAAGTCACTATAGAACCTAACAGAAGAAACATTTCCAGTTACATGTGACGCCCAAACGCACCTGCATGGAATGCAGGTGATGCTTGGGATCATCATGGGGGTCCAACCCAAGATTTACACGACTCTGACTTTGAATGTTACAGTCATCGTGGCATTGAATTCCAGGGTGGAAACATCAGTTTAATTGTTTTAGTGACCAGAAAACAAATTTTGATATGCTTCGGCTTACCCAAAATGAAAGGTTACGTGTCCTTGGCATGCTACAGATCGGCACAACACAGGCGGTTGTGGCGCGGACGATGAATGTTTCTCAGTCTGTCATAAGCAGGCTATGGTCCAGATACCGTGATACACGCTCAGGTCGACCAAGGGCGACAACTCAAGCCCAGGATCGATTTATCCGTACCTTGGCCTTGAGAAATCGTGTCATCACAGCAAATCAGATCAGCGCTCGTCTTCAAACAGACACTGGTGTGAGAGTGAGTGGCCAGACGATTCGGAATCGACTGCATAGGAGTCACCTTCGCGCCCGACGTCCTCGCGTGATCCCTTGTTTGAGAGATCATCACATTCAGACAAGACGTCGTTGGTGTAGGGATCGTCAACACTGGGATAATCGACGCTGGAGCAATGTGATGTTTTCAGATGAGTCAAGGTTCACTGTTGATTTTTTGGACAGACGTAGGCGGGTGTGGCGTCGTCGAAACGAGCGCTTCCAAGACGTTAACGTCATCAGACATGATCGATTTGGGGATGGTTCTGTTATGGTGTGGGGAGGCATCACTGTTGCTGGAAGAACGGCTTTAAATGTTGTTGCAGGACGTGTTACAGGCCAGTACTACCGGAACAACATCTTGGCAGTCCATGTTGTGCCGTTCGCACGACGTCATGGCCGCCGTTTCATCTTCCAGTATGACAACGCAAGATGTCACAGGGCCAGGATCGTTACAGGTTACCTCCAACAACAGAACATCACCACATTACCTTGGCCAGCACTGAGTCCCGACCTCTCCCCCATCGAGCATGTCTGGGACATGCTTGGACAGAGGTTACGTCAACGTCAACAACGTCCTGCCAATGTCCAAGAACTTGCTGCTGCGTTGCAACAGGAATGGGACAATCTGGACCAAAATGACCTTAGACGTCTCATTAAGAGCATGCCACGTCGGATCAATGCTTGTTTAGCAAACAGAGGAGGATTTACCCGTTACTGACTTTGTTGTGATGCTGTGGTAACTTTGCTGTTTAACCCCGGGTATCATTTTACCCTTATAATGGTCAGTCTGTGCCTTACTTAGTCTAACGATCATTTGGAATAAATCGATGAATGTGAACTTCATTTCATTTTGTCATTTGTTTCTTCGTCAGTTTCATTAGGTGACTTTAATAACACTTAAAAATAACGCATAGGGGTCTGGGGGTTTTCTCTCCCCCCCCCCCACGAAATTTTCAGAAATTGGATGCCAGATACGTGATTTCCTGGCATTTCAGGCACTTGTGTTGGAGCCATTTAGAAGTACCTCCCCAGAAAAAAATAAAATTCTGCCACCAAATTAGCGCATTCTGACGTTATTTCAGTGGACCAATCCATGCGAGTGCTATGAAATGATGGCATTTCTAGAGGAGGAGACTGTAAGTGGGCAGAGCGACATCAAACCTAATTTTGAAGTCGCTTAGTGATAAATAACGGGGTTACTTGATTGGAATCGTATTATACCCCCAAGATGATTTGATGAATGGAGGCCGTAACGTTACGACCAAGCCGGACTCGATGTTTGACAAACAAAATGGTAATACGAGATTTAATCAATATGAATATTTCGTGTGATCATGGTGTGCATCTCATCAAATTCAGCTTATACCCACAACAAATATCAACAACAACAACAACAACAACTACAGCTTATAATATACAATCGTACGTCAATCTGAGGCAAAATTCGCGCTACTCGAAATGATGGGGACGTGTAAGGTGTTCGAGTTATACGATAATTCGAGTTGGACGATGGTCGGTCAGATAGGAGATCCCACGACAATAAAAAAACATGTGTTACACCCATCACCGGATTACACCGAATTCTCGCGATTGCAACACAACATGGATTGAGGGACTTCCGATGGAGGGCCCTTGAAGCAACGGAGGGGCCCCGTCACTAGGTCACCGGCCGTTGGAATCCTCGGTTCGACCACGCTCGAGGCGCGCAACTGAGATTTTTGTGGGGGGCCCCCTAATGTGGTGGACCCTGGGGCCTGTGCCCCATGGTGCCCCATGGTTAATCCGGCGTTGATTATGATATGGTACTGTATTTTCAGTATGGTAGGTAAAATTACAAGTAAAGTTAAAATCCATGTGAACGTTAAAACTTTAATGAAATGTGATATCAAGAGTTCTTGAAAGCGTAACACTTTAACGGCATTCATCACCTCAATTATACGATAGTTATGGTAAGAAAATTAAAACATTGTTTTACCAAACTTTGCCGATTCTCCGAGTGTATTCGTAATGTGCGTATAAAATACATCGCTAGCAATGATCTGCCTAACAATCTACTCATAACACAAGGCACAATTTTAATGGATACACACAACTACTGAGTTTAATACTAAACGTCATTTCGACGGGGAACTTTCGTTTTTATCAAGCCCTTCGAAACGTTGCATAGTATTAAACTCATTTATTGCGTATTAATGTGTATCCATTAAAATTGTACTCTTGACATCAATTTTGATCTTACCTTGTAAAACTAGAAAAGTGTATTCAAAATACGTTGCTATTGGATAATTCATTGCAAAATGGTAGGTTAACATTATGGAATACCTAAAACGAAGTAAATTTTAAAAAAATATATATATAAGATATAAACTTTTATTGCATAGGAATGCGCAAGTCATGGCATTTTAAATTCCAAAAAAAATATTGTGTATGTTGCACCCACATTAAAGAATTCAATGTTTTGTTCATACATCATGAATTTCAAATACACATTTTTTTTCCATTTAAATAACGCCACTTGGTAGTCTGGTACACAGTGTTCCACAGGGATCGGTATTGGGACCACTGTTCTTCAACAACTATATTGTTATGACCATTAAAAATACGATAAACAATCAGTATGTGTGTAAGAGAGAGAGAGAGAGAGAGAGAGAAAGAGAGAGAGAGGGGGAGAGGAAACGTCAACTCGACACAAACTAGGTCATTTCGGGACTAACACATGGTTCAATTTTATTTCAATAATTCCCTTGACGCGTATGGGTTTTTAACAGTGGGAGGAATGGTACTTTACGGTACCATACTGATTAAATCAAAGTATTGGAGCAGCCTGTGATAATGGTCTGCAGATTACGTCTAAGCAGCCAACAACTCTGATGGGGTTGGGATTTGGATAGAAATTTAACATTTGGATCAAAATTTAATATTCAGAAATATGATTTTTAAAAATGGTAGGCCTATTGATGGGGCACGTTCCAGCTGTTCAATGTTTTGATATAACGATGTCAATGAAATGTAAACTTCGATTTTCTTGGAATAATAAAGACTCTCAGTAACATAACATTAATACCATTGATTTGTCTCCTGGAGGAAAGCCACCTGTCACGGACAATGTTAGAATAAGGTTTACTTGAAGTTGAACACCGTTTACTTACATATAAACTAGGCTACCTGTCTACCATAACTTAAGCAGGCTGCTTGGGAGGTTGGGTGGCCGAATTATAAGTACGTGCGCGCTTTATCATAATGTCTGTCATTATTGAGTCAACGGCAACGGGTGTGGTTTCGAGTAGGGTCGCCTGTCCAACCTCGTGTGTTTTCTCTGCGTTCTCCGGTCTCCTCCCACTACTAAAGACCCCTCGGCGTAAGCGAATTATTGAAATAAATTTGGATCATGTTAGTCCCGAAATGACCTAGCCTAGTTTGTGTTGAGTGGGCATTCAACCCCATTTCTCTATGTTGTCTGACACCTTTGATCTGTATATCATTGCAAGCCTACAAACAGATACAAAATGAACCCATTTCAAACAACTTTTCAGTGTGGTCTATTTAGGGAGGTTTTACTGTACACTTAAATACATGGCTGCCACTAGTGCCAGAGTCCAACGTCAACAAAGATTACCCTAACTAACCTGTGTTAATAACATCTACACTTTTCACTTACCCACATTCTTCTAATAAAACGCTACTCAAACGAACACCTTTGCTACTTCCACCACGTATCATGGATAATATCTGAGGTAGTTTTATAACAATACATGCCAAAATCACTGATATACTCAAAACGTTTGACAGCAGCAACAACGAAGCAGACGATCCTACTACAGCCGCCATGTTCATGTTTAACTTTTGGTTGCGGGGCAGTCGAAAGAAGAAAATTAAATATCGCTTAGAGTCAGATCAATCACTAATAATTAATAACTGAATAAAATAAAAACACAGGGTACCCTGATAAACAATTTAAGGTTAAATTGGCTAAACCCAACGAATGAAGATAACCCCGCCCTCTTTATTAGTGTCGCTCATCCAGACCCTTCAAATTGGGTATTCTTTTATATAATGTCACTACCAATCTTACTGCACGCTGCGGTCCATCGACGGGGCTAGCTGTTGACAGGGAGCCTAATGTTTGCGTCTACTCAATATGGTGCAAGGCCGTGAAAATTTATCGGTCTTTGAAAACCGAAAAAAATACATGCGATGCATTTGAAGTCTTATCTTAAATTTTGCATTCGATACAAAATTGAATAAAATTTATTAAAGTTACATTATGGGAGATAAGATAAAAAGATAGCAGTTCTCACTATAATAGTTAAAAACTAGATAGTGTAAAGATAATTTGCTGACAATTTCAGTCAAATTGATTCACTATTAGCCGAGAAAAAGGCATTTAAAATATTCATAGCTTCGGTCATCATTACTCAAATCATTAATATAAACAGCATAGTCTCGATTATCCACTTGATTGATTTAATTATCAACCGCCATTAAGCGGCATATACGATTTTAATCTGCCAACATCGAAGGCTAGCCTTGACATAAAGAGTTTATTACGGTCTGGATGTGTTAATTAATGTCTAATTGATTATTTAGATAACATCTCAGGCTTAAAGAAAGACTTGTAAAAAGCAGATTTTTCTCTTGCATAATGCTATTTTAATTTGTTTTGACTGAAAGTTCTGGAATTCTATTAAATCAGGGGCCTATTTCACGAAATTTTAACTAAGATAAGATCCCAATTTTAGTAATTTGATTGGATAATATTAGATTGATTTTAGTGCTCAGCCAATCTAAATTGAACTATCTACTAAAATTGGATTTTATTTTAAGTTAAAATTTCGTGAAACAGGGCCCAGAATCATAAAATATAAATTTTTGATCAATGACTGTTTCTTTCATTTTCTGTGACGTCTGGCAGATCTTATTTTCATATGGACAGTCCATATTATATAACAGAATACAGCCTTCGGTGGTCTGGTTGTAAAAGTCTATCTTCATATTTCGTCTCTATTTGTTTTGAATTTTTTTCCACCAAATAATATAGATTCTAAAAGATTAGATTTAGAGGGATAAATAATTGAGTATATGATTACAGGGGAATTTGTATTTTGATAGGTACATAGGAGAATTTTAATAATTTGTTTTTCGTTTCGTATCAATTTACTATATTCCGAATTTTACAGTCTACTAATTATCTGCGGGACAGAACACAATTTTGTTGACACTGGAGATTCAACATGGCAACGAAGGAAGGCAAGGGTAAAAAATCTAAAGAAAATGATAAGAAAAGTGGGAAAAAAAGTGAAGAACCATCCCTTACCGAAGAGAAAAAAGATGAAACACAATCCCTTGCAACCGAAGAAAATACACCCTCTGATCAAACGCCAGTCGTTGAAGCTCCAATCGAAACTCCAAAAATTCCAACTCCAGAACCTGTTTATGAAGAACCTATTCTACCTAAATTAATAATAGAATGGTTTGTATTTATGTTGGAATCATATTTTTAATTAGTTCAGCTCTGAACGTCGGTCTCATTACACTCACCCTGAACGTTCAGGGACTGGCCCATTCAATCAATGTCGAAAATAATTTGACAGCCAATTTTACTGGGCAACTTTTCACTGCTAAACGATGGGTTTCACTCCGTGTGGGCGCGTGTACAGTGTAAAGGAACATCTCAGTGAGAAAATAAGACCTTGCTCATTTCGCTAGAGTCAGTATGAGCATCACAACACGCTGTGTCATGGTGGCGAAAGGGTAGTTTGATAGGAGGGGACGTATTTTAAACAGCGTGTTGTTTCGCTCATACTGAGTCTAGCGAGGTAAGCAAGGTCTTATTTTGTCACTAAGATGTTCCTTTACATTGTACAGACGTCCACACGGATTGATACTCCGATGTTTCGCAGTGAAAAGTTGCCCAGTAAAATTGACTGGGGTTCAAATTATTTTCGACATTGATTGAATAGGCCAGTCCCTGAACGGTCAGGGTGAGTGTAATGAGACCGACGTTCAGGGCTGAACTAATTTTTAATAAGCAGGGTGACTGAAAGGAGTAGGGTCGCCTGTCCAATGTCGAGGGTTTTCTCCGGTCCGCCGGTTTCCTCCCACTAAAGTCATTTAATTGTGCACAAACTATATAAAATGGTTAGCCTGCGATAATTAATTCCTTTCTTTTAGCAACAATGAATGAAGAAAACAATACAATGACAATGTCTAGCGGTGAATTTATCACAATGTATAATAATATATTTTGTACGAGTGTTGCCATAGTTTTACACACTGAATAGCTATAGTATGACAGTGATAACTGCACTAATAGTAAATGGTTAATCTCTCTAGAATTGAAATTAAACAAAACATATGGAGTGAAAATCTCGCCTTTCCCGTGGTGGAGATTGCCAGGATTTAGGAGAGATTGATACAGTAAAATAATTATTAAGAAAAAAAATCTACTCAACAAAATAATAAGTGCACACTATACACGTACCTATGTGAACCTTAAATTCAAACCAAACAGAAATGTCGAAAGCAAACTTGTATGGTCGAATGGTTGGCATGTGCACGCTATATGATTAAAGGTCTGTCATTGAGTCAGTTGACAAGGAGTAGGGCTGCCTGTCCAACATCGTGGGTTTTTTTCAGGGTCCTCCTGTTTACTTTCACTGCTAAGATCCCTTCGTGCAAGCGAATTATTGAAATAAGATAGAACCACACTTTAGTCTTGAAATGACCTAGTTTGTGTTGCGTGGACGTTAAACCCCATCTCTCTCTCTCTCTCTCTCTCTAAATTCAAACCAACAGGAACATCGAAAGCAAACTTGTAATACAGTATACCCAAACAGTATGGTACATTTTCTCTATCTCATTGTAGCTTTGCAGGAGACTTGTTGAAAGGACAGTACGATGGTGATAGTTTTGCTCAATTTAAGGGAGGACACACTTACAAGGTAAAGTTATTATAGATATTTATTATGATGAAAAGAACTGTCCCCCGCTAAATTTGCCGATTTTTTTTTTTTTTTTTGTTGCTTTATTGCTATATAAGTTGCAATTTCACTGAAATATGTTTTCTCCTGCATATATAAATACACCATGAACAAAATCTTTCAGTTAAACATACAAACATTAGGCCTGAAATGTTATCTAAATTATTAATTAGAGATTAGTTAACTTATCTAGACCATAATAAACTCACGATGTCAAGGCTAGCATTCGATGTTGGCTGGATTAGATTCCTATATATACATGTATGCTGCTTAACAGCGATGGATAATTAAATTTAAAAAGTGGATAATCGAGACTATGCTATTTATATCAATGATTTTAGTAATGATGAGTGATGACCGGGGCTAGAGGGAAATTTTACCCGCTTCGTTCTCGGCTCATAGTGGCTCAATTTGTCTGAGATTTTCAGAAAATTACCTTTACACTATCTAGTTTTTAACTATTATAGTGAGAACTGCCAACAGTTTATCTTATTTCCCATAATGTATCTTTAACAATTAGTCTATCTAACCAGCAGAACTAAATAGTGCGTACTATTTTACCATTATTACTTGCCAAGAAGTCATGGTTATACTAGTTATAGTCAATTTTTGTTACTTATAAATATTACTGATTTCTTTATTCTTCAACTACAATATATCACCATTTAAGTGTAGCCTTAATGTAAATATCGATAGTGCTAACTTGATTTGATTGTTGTCCCCCGCCTTTCGAAGAAAGTTGGGGGACTATTAAAATGGGTCCGTCCGTCTGTCTGTCCGTCTGTCTGTCTGTCTGTCTGTCCGTCACACTTTTTGGGACACAATAACTCTCTTCCTAATTAAGCTAGAATGTTCAAACTTGGTGTATGTGTTTATTAGGTCAATGCCTTGATGGAGTTCGAAGATGAGCATTTACCGCTTAGGGTAAGCAGAGATAAGCAATTTGATTGGTTGATGCTTTGGGACACGATAACTTTAGTTCTAATTAAGTGAGAGTGATGAAACTTGGTGTATAGTTTCATTACAGTAATACCTTGACTAAGTTCGATAATGATCATTTTCTGCTCATGGTAAGCAGAGCAATTTGATTGGTCGAGACTTTGGAACACAATAACTCTCCTTCTAATTGAGTTAAAATGTTCAAACTTGGTGTATATGCTTATTAGGTCAATGCCTTGATGGAGTTCGAAGATGAGCATTTTCCGCTTAGGGTAAGCAGAGATAAGCAATTTGATTGGTTGATGCTTTGGGACACGATAACTTTAGTTCTAATTAAGTGAGAGTGATGAAACTTGGTGTATAGTTTCATTACAGTAATACCTTGACTAAGTTCGATAATGAGCATTTTCTGCTCAGGGTAAGCAGAGCGATACACAAATTTGATTGGTCGAGACTTTGGAACACAATAACTCTCCTTCTAATTGAGTTAAAATGTTCAAACTTGGTGTATATGCTTATTAGGTCAATGCCTTGATGGAGTTCGAAGATGAGCATTTTCCGCTTAGGGTAAGCAGAGATAAGCAATTTGATTGGTTGAGGCTTTGAGACACGATAACTTTAGTTTTTAATAAAGTGAGAGTGATGAAACTTGGTGTATAGTTTCATTACAGTAATGCCTTGACTAAGATCGATAATAAGCATTTTCTGCTCAGGGTAAGCAGAGCGATAAGCAATTTGATTTACCAAGACTTTGGAACACAATAACTCTCCTTCTAATTGAGTTAAAATGTTCAAACTTGGTGTATATGCTTATTAGGTCAATGCCTTGATGGAGTTTGAAGATGAGCATTTTCTGCTTAGGGTAGGCAGAGATAAGCAATTTGATTGGTTGATACTTTGGGACAAGATAACTTAGGTTCATCTTGATTGATGATTTTTATGCCAATACAATGACTGCATTTTGGATTCGACAGTAACAGTGTATAGAAACGATTGACTCAGACACAAGGGCCCTTTCCCTTGGCCAGAGGGGCCCTTTTGTCAAGCGGGGGGGCCCTTTTGTCTGCCTTTAGGGTCCCCCTAACTAGGGTACATTTTCATTTTTCTCATCGGATTTAGCATTTTTCTTTATAAAACACTTTTGGATGACACTTCGTGTACAGTTTGATTGCTTGATGCGTTTGAAAAAAATAAATGTGCGATTAATTAATATGTGTCATCTATTTATTTTGGGATTTCGGCGGGGGACATCAGCCTCACTGTTGGCTTGTTTATTTTGTGCAATGTCTGTTTCTGTCTTGTCCACAAGTTTATCTTGTAGATTTTTGTTTTGAGCGTTGTGCGAACCTCCTGCGTTTAGTATTAATATGATAAATATATTTGATATTATTACAGGGTCTGTTTTCAGAGGGATTAATGCATGGTAAAGGAACATATACCTGGGCTGATGGAGTTGTCTATGAGGTATTTATTCATAATTTGGAATAATCACAATGTACATTTTATCGTATCTAATTTGTAACCAGGATCTTTCTACATGCATTATAGGGGAGTTGGATGGCTGAATGGTTAGCGTACACGCACTGTATCATACAGCTTGCCATTGAGTCAGCTGTGTGGTTTCAAATTCCCGGTTCTACGTGGCAAGCGAATTATTGAAATAAAATTAAACCATATGTTAGTCCCCAAATGACCTAGTTTGTGTCAAGTGGAGGTTAAACCCCATCTCTCTCTCTCTCTCTCTCTCTCTCTCTCTCTCCAATATTAAGTACAGTACAGTGGTTGAAAACATTGCACACATCTGTCAAACCTTCAAAGGCTAATATCTTAGCTCGCAATAGAGTTATTTGAATGAAATTTTCAAATTATTCATTTTTCGTTATCTTTTTTCGAACTATTATAACAAGAATGGCTAGTTCGTTATCTAAATCTTACATAATGTATCTTTAATTATCATTTATATTTCTAGGGCGATTTTTGTCATAATGAGATTACTGGTAAAGGAACTTATACTTGGAGTGATGGCAGGTAAAATATTCTCCAACCTGATTAAAATACAGATCTATATTTTGTTTAATTTTTATACTTTCAATGGCCTACACTTCATGAAGATCTGACTGGTTCTAGTCATAGGTCGGTTCAGAGGTCATGCAAACTATGATGTCAGAAATTTGATTAACCAATCAGCATTGATGTTACTAGTGGATTACCCACTGTTCTGTGCAAAACACGCCTAAAGCTTGTTGTGACACTGGAAAATCTAGATGGACTTTCTTGGCCAATGCAGGGATCGGACATCTGACCTGCAGGCTAGCGAGCCAGCATCTTACCCATTTCACCACGGTGACCACTTATTCTTGTAGTCTTTTGCTCTGTAATATATCATTTTAATTTATGCATATAAGTAATGATG
This sequence comes from Patella depressa, assembly GCA_948474765.1. Classification (NCBI taxonomy): domain Eukaryota; kingdom Metazoa; phylum Mollusca; class Gastropoda; family Patellidae; genus Patella; species Patella depressa. The sequence goes on from OX419716.1 coordinate 78,235,704, forward strand.
GTTTATGCGTTAATGAAATTAGTCCTGGCACAATATATCGTTGAATCGATGTATCGCTATTTGCCTTCTCACGATACATGTATTGAATGGTGAGATGCTGGATGTATTGTCAAGAGCAAAATCTGCTTATTATTACAAGTCTTTCCTTAAGCCTGAAATGTTATCAATTAGACATTAATTAACTTATCCAGACCATAATCAACTCTCTATGTCAGGGCTAGCCTTCGATATTGGCTGGATTAGATTCCTTAAAGGCCATTGATAATTAAATAAAAAAAAGGTGGATAATCAAGACTATGCTGTTTATATTAATGATTTTAGTAATGATGATGACTAAGGCCAGAGGGGAAACTTCACCCGCTTCGTTCTCTTCTCATAGTGAATCAATGTGACTGAAATTTTCAGCAAATTACCTTTACACTATCTAGTGAGAACTGCCAACTCTTTGTCTTATCTTCCATAATATATCTTTAATATTTATATGATTTTTTTATATTGTCTAATATCAGTAATATTTGATATTTTAGTACGTATGAAGGCGATGTGGTTAAGGGTAAAAGACATGGAACCGGTAGATATAGATGTAGCAGAAACAGACTCTCATATGTAGGAGAATGGGATAATGGCAAACGAAATGGAAAGGTATGAATATTATCGTCACATCGTAGCAAGGGTATTTTTTGGACGAATGGTTAGTGCGTACGCGTTGAATCATAAGTTCTGTCAACTGATGTGGTTTCGATTTCCCAGGTGTACCTGACAAGGAATAGGGTTGCCTGTCTAACCTTGTCACTTACAACTGGGGAATCAAAAGCATGCCCGTTGACTCAATTACAGACCTTACGATACAGAGCGCACATGCAAACCATTCAGCTATTCATCCCCCCCCCCCCATTTGTAAAGAAACATAATATATATAATTAAATTTCGAATATTGCTAAAACTATGACATGTTGTATTCTGCAATTACATTTTTCAACAAAAGTCATTATTCAAATTTTCAGGGTGGGGAGGTGGATCACACTTGCTAAGTGGGTTAGTTGTTGGAGGTCGGGTGTTCGGTCCCTGCATTTGCCGAGAAATTTCATTCAGATTTTCTGGCGTGGTTCCCCCCTTGTCAGTGATGCAGAACAGAGGGCTGACAAAGACAGCAGCTGTCTAGTCATTTGGATTGTATGGAAAACAAGTCTGGTGTACACATTGGCGTGCCCATAAAAGATCCTAAGGCAGTTGGAATTTGGTATAAGAGTAGGCCGTAGCGCTGCTGTCTGGGCAAATTATCCCTCATAGCAAACTGTATGGAGTATGCCCGTCTTCATTAGTCCTGTTCAGAGCAGAACAGTAGGACGTTAAACCCCATTTCATTTGAAATTTTCAGGGTCGTATGGATTATGATACAGAGGGTAAATCATTCTATGATGGTGATTGGATGAATAATATCAAACATGGCTGGGGTTCTCGTCAGTACCCATCTGGTAATACATATCAAGGCATGTGGTTTAATAATGTCCGACATGGTGAAGGAACCATGAAGTGGTTGGATAAAGATCAGATTTATACAGGACAGTGGGAGAATGGAATTCAGGTAAGTTAGAAAACTCTTATTGATAATAGTGGTTCACAGGTTCTCAATCTTTTTTTGCCAACACGGCACATGGTAAAATAGCAGCAAACCTAGCCCCAGGTTCACAAAGCATTCTCAGGCTTAAGTTGAGAATTTACTCAACTTTCAATCACTGTTTATAAGAAATATCTTTGATCCAGAAACACAAAACTTTGCACATAGTTTCTTATTGATGTATTTGATACATTAAAACAACAAAAGTCTTATAAAGGGCTATGTTTTAGCTACAATAAGGCAAACAAATTTGAGTAAATTCTTGACTTAAGTCTGAGAATGGATTGTGAACTCGGGGCCTGGCTAAATATATATGAAAAACATGACAGAGAAAGGACTATCAAGAACTATATTCTGCACCCAAGTCCTGGAGTAATAAAATACGAGGAATGAAATTACATTCCTTTACATTTTTGCTACTTTCATTTTCAGCATGTGAATGAAATTACATTCCTTTACATTTTTGCTACTTTCATTTTCAGCATGGTATCGGACAACATATCTGGTTGTTGAGAAGAAGTCATTCCTCCCAATACCCACTGAGGAACTTATACGACGGGGAGTTTGTCAACGGTTTACGACATGGCTATGGATCTTTCAGATATGCTAATGGAGCTTCGTATGAAGGATACTGGAAAAATAACATGAAACATGGAAAAGTAAGAGTTATCTTTCCTTTAAAATTTGTAATGATATGTTCCTGTTGCTACTTTGATCTGATTAAAATACAGATCTATATTTAGTTTCGTTTTTTTTATACTTTCGATGGTCTACACTACATGAAGACCTGACTAGTTCACGTCAGGTGTCAAACAAGCGATTTTTGACCCATTGACGTCAGACATTGATTAATCAATCAGCGTTGACGATGATAGTGGTTTACCCACAGGTCCGTACATCACCGTAACAGACTGTTCCATTGGCTAATCCATCACATCATCCAGAACATGTCAATGATAACAACTCTTCAAGATCCTAGTGTAGTAAAGACAAGTGCCCTGTTTCATTGAGACATCTGGCATGGTTTTGTTTCCCCGGTTGTACCTGTCAAGGAATAGGCCCGCCTGTCCAACCATGAAGCTTTTTTTTCGGGGTTGACTGGTTGCCTCCCACTGCTAAAGGCGCACATGAATTATTGAAATAAATTGGACTATATGTTAGTCCTGAAATGACAAGGTTTGTGTTGAGTGGACGTTAAAACCCATTTCTCTATCTCTCTGAATTGTTTACTATTTACTTCTAGGAAAAATTTGCATTTAAAAATGGTAGTGAGTTGATGTTAAACCCCATTTCTCTCTCTTTCTCTAAGTTGATTACTGTTTATTTTTAGGGAAAATTTACATTTAAAAATGGTCGTATATATGAGGGTGTGTTTGAGAAAGATCATATTGTAGAGTATCCTGATTTTAACACTGATGGCGCCAGTACTCCTGATATAACACAGATACGAACAAGAACTCCTCTACCATCAGGTAATGTTAGAAATACTTTTATATATATTGACGCTAGTATGTATGTACCATGATATATGTAGGCGCTAGTATGTACCATTATATGTATTGAAAGGAGTACATTATACAAATAGCAGATATTTTTAAACAATATATCTGCTAGTAAAAATACTACCGGTGTAATTTTTCTAGTTTTAAGCAGCGAAAAACTAATTCTCTTTCTACCAATATGGTTCATTTAGTAGTAGCAGACAAACATATATGTGACAGATATTTCATAGCCGTTGGATTCTTTGAAATCGCCACACTTCAAATCCGCAGAATTCAGTGATAAAATACCACCAAAAATATTGGGGAACACACTTGTCTGCAATATCGCCTACAGTGGAAGCAGACGCAAAACCCTACAAACAATCAAATGAAAGGGGAACAACCATTGATAAATAGATGGATGCAGATTTTGACCAATAAAGCTTATGTCTTCTTTTTATTTAAATGGGGTTTAACGTCCACTCGAAAAAACTTGATTACTTCGGAGCTAACACATGGTTGAATTTTATTTCAATAATATCACATGCATGTAGGCTTTTAGCAGTGGGAAAAAAACGGAACACCTGTGGAAATCCCACATTGTTGGACAAGCAATTCTGCTGCTTGTCGCATAAAAGCTGGGAATTGAAATCTAGCCACTTGACTCAATGACAGACCTTACGATCTAAAGCACATGCAATAGACCATTCAAATAGCCCTCAATGATTGGATTGGCACTAGTTCTGTAACCTTTCACTTGCGGTGCTGGACACAGAACTCAAATTTTGCTAGTTCCAATCTGGTTATAATGAGCTCGAAAAATCCATATGATTTTTTAAATCTCTTTGGTTATGCTCTAGTTGTTTAGAAGGATTAAAAAAACGAGTTTCCCAAAGAAAATATGTATTATCTCCCTTTAATCTGATTGACTTATACAGATCTATATTTCGTTATATTTTTTTGGTACTTGTTTTTGGAGGTCGCGTCAGAGGTCTTATGAGTATCTTTTGACGGTATGAAATCAGGCATTAATTCATCAATCAGCATTAACATTTCTAGTGGTTTACCCACAGTTCCATGCATCAAAAGGCCAAGAACTCGCCGTAACAAACCTATTTATTGGCTAATTCCTCACATCATCCAGGAACATGTTAGTGATAACAACTCTTCCAGATCCTAGTGTTATAAGGACAAGTAGAGCTAAATTTTGAACTAAAAAAACAAAACGAAATAGAATCTGTGTTTTAAAGTAAAAGTAATCTTTATTTAACGTCAGTACATATATACATGGGGTGTTCCCACTTAGCCGGCAGGCTTTGATGTCAAATTTTGCCGCTAATCCAGAGTTAATCCTAGAACAATGGTGTTATAAACTATAGTCCATATCTTTTTTAAGACTAAAACTGTATTGATTTTAACAAATTTAACTTTTATTAAATAACATTAAATAGCTTACACATATAAAAATATATTGATTTTAACAAATTTAATATTTATTAAATAACATTAAATGATTTACACATATAAAAATGCATTACGATTTACACATTTAACTTTTATTAAATAGCATTATATAATTTATAAATAAATGGCTTACAACGTAACAATCATTTTACAGCCCCACTAAATAGGAAGCTGGACAAGTTTTTGTTGAACATTTCCAATGGACGGCATTTGGTCTGCTTGACTTTATACTGAACTTGTAACCATTGTGTATTAAATATCGGCCACCTCGATTATTGGAGATAAAGTGAATATTAACCTGAACGTTTGCCATTTTAAAATAAATATAATTTCGACACTGATCGGCCATCTATTTATATTAATATAGTGAATTGAATTCATGTTTGAAATCATAACGCCGGCATGAACTGTGTTCAAAATGTCATTAATTAGTTGGTTAATAAATTTTATTAAGAGGGATTAAGAGCTCATTAACGCTGAACACTAGTCAACAGTTCTTGAGTGACTACTTTTAAACAGACTATAGTTTTAAGATCAATCAAAGGATTAACAGTCTGCCGGCTAAGTGGGAACACACCATATACATAATAACAAAATAACACGAGCTCTAAAGGAGCTCTTAATCAGATTATATTCCCCTTCTTCTTAATGAATTATGTGAAGGTTTTTTAGTTTGATTAGTGATATGATAAATATGAACATGTAATGTTTTGTTTAACAGATAATGCAAGTGTCCACAGTAATGAGAGTCGTAATACTATAAGTCCTAGTTTCCAGCTAGAGATTGACGAGCTACTCAATGAGTTTGTAGAAACAGATAGAGAGGATGAAGTCAATCAAGTAAGTAATGGCTAAATACCCCTACGTGCAAGCAAATTATTCAAATGAAATTAAACCATATGTTAGTCCCGAAATGACCTAGTTAGTGTTGAGTGGATGTTAAACCCCATTTCTCTCTCTCTTTCTCGCTATATAGGGGGGTTGGATGGTCGAATGGTTAGCGTGCGCTTGTTGTATCATGCAGCCTGTCATTGAGTCAACTGGCATGGTTTCAAATCACCGGTTGTACGTGGCAAGGAGTAGTGTCGCCTGTCCCACCTCGTGGGTTTTCTCCTGGTACTCTGGTTTCCTCCCACTGCTAAAGAACCCTACGCGCAAGCAAATTATTGATATAAAATTAAACCATATGTTAGTCCAGAAATGACCAAGTTTGTGTCGAGTGGAGGTTAAACCCCATTTCTCTCGCTCTGGTCACATGTGTTATAGAAAACACACTTGTGCACTACGTCTGTCATTACTGATTGGGGAGACACAGTGGCTTAGTGAGTAATACACTGGCATTCTAGTCAGGAGGATGAGGGTTCGCTCCCGGTGTTGGTTGAGAAGTTCATCAGTATTTTCTGGCATGGTTTACCGAGGTGCAGTGTATACATTGGTTACCATCTTTGTCAAACTTTTACAGAGTAATGTCTTCGCTCAGAATAGAGTAATTTGAATGAAATTTTCAATATATTCATGCTTCATTATCTATTGTTTGAACTAAATCTATATCTAAATCTTTATCTAAATCTTTATCTAAATCTAACGTAAGTTTCAAATCCTGATTAAAAACTCACTTGTTCAAACAAGCTTATGTTGACATGTATGCAGTTTATTGCTGTTTAAAAGCTGGGAGGTTAGATGGCCGAATGGTTAGCACGTGCATGCTGTATTATAAGGCCTGTCATTGAGTCAACTGGCTTGGTTTCAAATCCCCGGTTGTACGTGGCAAGAAGTAGGGTCGCCTGTCCAACCTCGTGGGTTTTCTCCGGGCACTCCGGTTTCCTCCCACTGCTAAAGACCCCTATGCGCAAGCGAATTATTGAAATAAAATGAAACCATATGTTAGTCCCCAAATGACCTAGTTTGTGTTGAGTGGACGTTAAACCCCATTTCTCTCTCTCTCTTTTCTCCTGGTACTCTGGTTTTCTCCCACTGCTAAAGACCCCTACGCGAAAGCGAATTATTGAAATAAAATTAAACGATATGTTAGTCCCGAAATGACCTAGTTTGTGTCACAAGGACATTAAACGCCATTTCTCTCTGACTGTGATGACAGGTTTTGTGTGTGACATAGGTGACCTGCATTTTGTGGAACAATCACAAGACGTTACATTTTATTTTGTATACAAAAAGACATTTATCCCTAAATTAAACATACATTATGAAACTTATCCAGACCATAATCAACTCTCGATGTTATCGGATTTCTCCGATATTAAATAGTTTAAAACGATTCAGCCATATTTTGATTTAAGCTAAAAATGGAAGAGCGAGACCTCGCTTTGAACAACCAGTACCTTGGTTGAAATTATTGCACATGTCTTGTCAAACCTTCAAAGGCTAGAATCTTCGCTCAGAATAAAGTAATTTGAATGGAATTTTCAATATATTCATGCTGCATCTTTTCCCAGGTGATGTATGTTATATTAAGACATGTGACAAGTTTAAAGAAGATTTACACATATTACAGTAACCTTGGTTACGAAGACAACCTAGATAATACTTATATCATGAATAAAATGCAGTTCTGGAGATTTTTAAAAGATTGCCAACTTCACCATAAGCATCTAACATTAATGGATATGGACAGATTACTTGGCTTGTGTAAGTAATTTATGATACAGGTTTATGGACAGATTACTTGGCTTGTGTAAGTAATTTATGATACAGGTTTATGGACAGATTACTTGGCTTGTGTAAGTAATTTAATAAAGGTTACTTGGCTTGTGTAAGTGATTTATGATATAGGTCAATGGGCAGATTACTTGGCTTGTGTAAGTAATTTATGGAAATGGATAATGGACAGATTACTAGGCATATATAAGTAATTTGATAAAGGTTAATAGACATGTCAGTTTACTTGGCCTGTGTAAGTAATTTATTCGAAAGGTTAACGAACAGTTTGTGCAATAATCCTTGATAACGGTCAAAGGTCAATGGAGAGATTACTAGGAGGGCTGTGAGTAATTATATGTCAAATATGGACAGATCAAGATAAGTGATGATCAGTAATAGATAGATTAGTAACCAAATAAAGCTAAGAGGAAACCGATTGAAAGTAAAATTTAAAATCATTTTGTTGGAAACAGTTCAGTAATAAAATATATACGCTATTTTTCAGAAAATAATTTGAAAAAAAAAGTTTAGTAATAAAATATATACACTCTTTTTCAGAAAATGATTTAAAAAAAAAAGATTTATTTTTAATTAATTTTCAGGCTATCACAAGGCTAATTACGAACTTCACAATCCGTTTGAAAGAATTCTACAGAGACAGTTTATTAATTATATGATAATTTTATCATATCATCTTTATCATGAAGAAATGGAGTAAGTTTAGTATTTTTGAAATATTTTTAGCTTTTACTTGAGGTTAGGTTGTCTAACTTTGGCAGGGGTGTTGGATGGCCAATTGGTTAGCGCGTACGCTGTATCATACGGCCTGCCATTGAGTCAACTTGAGTGGTTTCGAATCCCTGGTTGTACATGGCAAGGAATAGGGTTGCCTGTCCAACCTCGTGGGTTTTCTCTGGTAGCTCTGGTTTCCTCCCACTGCTAAAGACCCCTACGCACAAATAAATTATTGAAATAAAATTAAACCATATGTTAGTCCCGAAATGACTTAGTTTGTGTCGAGTGGACGTTAAACCCCATTTCTCTCTCTCTGTCTTAAATGTCTTGATGCATGTTTTTTTCTCTCTATGACCAATGTTTCTAGTTTTTCTATGTTTTGGGAATTGCGTTTATTTTATTTATAACGAGTAATTAATTTTGTACAAATATTGTTTACTTGCAGGGTCGATGGTCCTGTATTGTCATGGTGTATGTCCAAGCTTATTACAGAAAACGTTCTTCCAAACGCTTGTAATGTAGCAGGTAAAGATACTCATATTATTCTTTCATTCGGCATGACATGACAAGGAGTAGGGTCGTCTGTCCCACCTTGTGGGTTTTATCTGGGTCCTCTGGCTTCCTCCCACTGCTAAAGACCTCTACTCGCAAGCGAATTATTGAAATAAATTGAACCATGTGTTAGTCCTGAAATGGCCTAGTCTGTGTTGAGTGGACGTTAAACCCATCTCTCTCTCTCTTTCTCGCTTTCAGAAAGAAAAGGGCCACCCAATGCAGTTACATTGTCACTGTATAGTATCTCTAAACCTAAATTACCACAAATATGTATTATATTGCACGTTTCCATTTATATTTTCACTTTACCTGGTTGAAATGTTTACTATTTTATAATATTAATATCTTTAACTGTTAAGATATTCCCAGTATAGTAAGTCATTACATGTATATCAAAGTGTATGACCAATTGTGCACATTGTATGTGTGTTCTTTGGGCCCGGGCCTGCCATTGAGTCATCTGGCGACCGGTTGTATGTGGCAAGGAGTAGGGTCGCCTGTCCAACCTCGTGGGTTTTCTCTGATTACTCCAGTTTCCTCCCACTGCTAAAGACCCCTTTTATTGAAATAAAATTAAACCATATGTTAGTCCCAAAATGACCTAGTTTGTGTCAAGTGGACGTTAAATTCCATTTCTCTCTCTCTCTGTCTGACCTTGAAAATGAAATAAACAAACTTTAATATTATTACTCTCTTAAAGATATATTATGGGAGATTAGATAAAGATTTGACAGTTTAAAAAGTAGATAACATAAAGAGAACATGCTGAAAATTTCATGCAAATTGCTTTACTCTGCACCGAGATATTAGCGATTGCATTTTAGGAAAATCAAGGCTAGCAAGTTTGTTCTCATTACATTTGATAATTTCTTTTATTAACGTATTTGATAATGTTTTTGTTAATGTATCAGGTAAAATATACATAGAAACGAGGAGAGCTATCAATGCTCTGGTACACTTAGATCAAGCTTATGAAGTTTACCAAACAGTTTGTACAGCTAGAAAGGTAAGAAAACAATGCATACTTGATCGTAAGATCCCTTTAAAGCGGCAATTTCATATTTTTAAATTATATTTTAAAAATATATTGAAATAAATCCTTAAAATAGTTACTATCTATAAACAGACCTACCTTGTTAAAGAATAATCCTATTAATCCTATAATTCACTATTGCCAGTTGAGAAATTAGCAAAAATATCATTTTCATCTTCAAATTCAAACGTTTGAAGATAGCATGAGGGTAATAGACAAACAAGGGAGGTAATTGTATTATTATTTACTGTGTGAAAGAATTCTAAGAGTTGGAAATAATGCCTATGAACGTATTATAGTGAATTCACAACCTATTGATCAAAAGAGATAAAAATAATTATGTTTTGACTTTCTTAGAAAATATGAAATTCTGGCTTTAATAACTGGGGACTACCGGTACATATAGGCCTAGCCTGTTGCACATCCCAATTTCAAATATGATAAACATTAATTATTAAAAGGAAATTGTAGGTTTCTCAGATAATTATTAAAAAAAATTGTTTTGTTTTGAGAAAAGTGTTTATTTTTCCAGAATCATTTTTTTGACACTCAGAATATTACAGTTTATCAATAACACTTAAGTAATGTGTTTCAAGTGCATTTTAGATGCATGTAGGTGCAAAGATCTTTAGGAAATCATGGTGGGTAAGATGGTGGCTCAATAGTCTGGAGGTCGTGTGTTTGATTCCTGCATTGGTCGAGAAAGTTCATTGTGATTTTTGTTCATGGTTTCCCCCCCTTGTCACTGTTGCAGGATGAAGAACCTCACAAGGACAGCTGTCTAGTAATTTGGATGGGATGAAAAAGAAAATTCTGTGTTTACATAAGGGTGCACAGAGATCCCTTGGCAGTTGGAATTCGATATAAGAGTAGGCCATAGTGCCGCTGCCTGGGCAAAATTTCCCTCATAGCACACCCTTTGAACAGCAGGATGTGATTGTGAAACCCCATTTCATTTCATTTCTCCCGTAATCTGGAAAACCTAGTAACACCGATGAATGTAGATTTGAGAAAACAAAGGAAAACTATTTTGTTTCAGAATTAAGCTACTGAATATAAAACCAATTTTATTTTGTCTTTTTAGATGAAGATAATTAGAAGCCTTTTCACAGACTGAGAAAAAAAACCCCATTTATTATAAACATGTGTACTAAGTCCAAATATGGGTCTAACTCAATTTTCACCAAAATTTGGCTTGTTAGGTTTTTCCAGATTACGGGAGATTTGTAAAGCTCTTTTATTTGTTTATTCCAGCATTTACCAAAAGAACCAGCAATAAAGATGAGGCAGTTTTTGTTTATGATGAAGGTGAGCCCAGTCTTTTATTATATAAAAAGATCAGGTCCCAAGTTCACGAAGCATTCTCAGATTTAAGTTGAGAATTTACTCAACATTCAATCACTGTTTATGAGAAATATATTTGATCCAGAAACACAAATATTTGCACACAGTTTCTTATTGATGTATTTGATGAATTAGAAGAACAAAAGTTTTACAAAAGACTATATTTTAGTTAAAAATAAGGTGAACTATTTTGAGTAAATTCTTAACTTGTCAGTGATGCAAGACGGAGGTCCTGTGTACACATTGACGTGCAGGTAAAAGATCCCTTAGCAGTTTGAATTCAAGTAGGCTGTAGCGCCACTGCCCTGGCAAAATTTTCCCCATAGCACATTGTCTTCATGAGCCCAGTTTAGATGCAGAACAGAAGGATGTTAAACCCCATTTCATGTCATTTTGTTACTCCATCTCTCTTTTAGGATTTGAAACTGATAAACAGTGATTTAGATCCGCAGGGTATTATAACAGTTTTATCTAGTGATGATCCAGGTGTGGCTGATACAGAAGGGTGTTATAATCTAGAGCTAGAGGTAAAATACGTCTATATTTAAAGATACATTTTAATGAATATTCTTAAACTTATACGTCTATATCTAAAGATACATTTTAATAAATATTCTTAAACTAACTTAAAGATACATTATGGGAGATTTAGAAAACATAGAATTTCGGTACTAATAACCAACTCCACATATCGAAAGAGATAGTTATGGGAGATTAGATAACAAATCATTCAGAGTATTCAGACACTTACAAAACATGGAATTTCACTTTTGAACATAATAAATACTGTTAAATTGGACATTTTTATGTCGTATTTAAAAGCTTGGGGAAATGCTAAGTTTTATGCACCGGTCAATAGGAATCTTGAACTACCCCCCCTCAAGCGTTCACCCCGGATTGTCATTTAGCTCAATATTTTAGGGTCAAGATTCACCCCGCAATGTACTTGAAGCCAAGACACATTCACTGAAGATTCACTTTCTAACGCAGGTCCAAAAATAAAAATTAGTTCAAGATTCACGCAATAGTCATCTTGAACTACCTACCCCAAGCATTCACCCTTGATAGTATTTTTACGAACCGATCTTTTTCGCCATTCGAGCAAAGACATTTTTTAGTTCAATTATTTATCTGTAGATTAAAAAAAAAATGTGTTGATATCTATAAAAGATCATTTGAATATGGCACTTTTAAAAACACATTAAAAAAAAGCCACGCCCCCAAAAAACCGGGCCGTTTTCTTCGAAGCGAACATGACGTCATGGAGAGCCGTAAATTTGTGTTCAACTCGAAATACATGTATTATCAATTTAGGACATCTCCTGATCCAATTCTGCTTTTAACGATGTAAAATTTACATGTGTTTATTTTAAACAGAAATATCATTAAATGAGGAAAGCGCGCAAGGGTATGCAAGTTAAGGCTGTTTTAGACACAACATTTAAAGTCACGTGACTGTACACCCTACTGTAAAAGTACTTATTTTAATAATATATTTTTATTTTAACTTTTATTCGCAAATTTCATAAAAACGACAAAACGGTACATCAACGGCTTGAACTAAGTTACATTGACTGATTGAGCATGGTCCGTAAGGCGTAAGTTGAGACCAGATTATCTTGTCATTCATTATTCTAGACATACGTGCAAGCTCAGACTTGGACAATGGAGTCTATATCAACCGGACACACAATCAAACAAATCAGCAAATTTATGTACAAATAAATTAGCTTACCGCCAAATCATACACCATTTTGTAGCTACGATTATCCAGATTACCCCGAAAACATCATAAAGACAATCGCGTCTACAATTATAAAGGTGGAATTTCCGTATGACAGCCAACGAAAACAGACGGAGGTTCGTCCGTTTTCAGAAAAAAAAACCACATTTTTAAAAATACAATATTTACTGAAAAATGTGTTGGTTGAAGATTTGACGTCTATTTGTGTTCAGCAATATTTTATTTTGTTCAAGATTCACCTTTGGCAAATTTTGTTCTCACCAAAGATTCACATCTCTTTCACATTTAGCTGTCTATTTTGACGTCAAGATTCGACGCCGACATGGCGTCGAATAGCCGTCGATGCTTGAGGGGGGGTAGTTCAAGATTCCTATTGACCGCTGCATTAATTTGGAGAAAATATGTTGTTAGTTCGAGGTAAACAATTTTTGAAGTGGATACCTTTGGATAAATCCATTAGCTGTATCTTTTCATAAATGAGATATATACTCCTTTTTTTTCCAGATGACATTTTTAGAATTTTTTGAAGCATTAATTGGCTGTGCCGAGATATTTGTCACAGAAGCTGTAGTGAAAGATCCAGCTACACCTCGTCCTAGTACAGCATTAACACACGACCAGAGCATGTGCTCAATACCAGGAGCTCCCTCTAGATTGACCAGTCAGGTACGTACTATATACCAGTAGACTAGATTAACTAGTCTTGGCCACAGTGGACCCCTGAAAATTTGATAAGGAGAGGCAAGACACTGCGTTGCTTGACAAACATTTGAATTTTTTTATTATTATTTTGACAATTTCCTTATAATGTTGTTATATTGTAGGGTTGTGTTGATGATGTTGCAGATTCGATTCAGCCAACACCACAACTTGAAACTTCATCAGGAGTTGCCTCCCCTACCAGAGCTCAATCTTCAATTGCCACCACTAAAACGGGTGAAATATCCAATAAAACACTGGATGTAAGTAATTTTATCTTCTGTCAACAGGTTCTGTCATTAAGTTAACTGGCGTGGTTTCGATTCCCCAGTTGTATGTGAAAAGGTGTAGAGTTGCCTGTCAAACCTCATGGGTTTTCCCTGGGCCCTCTGGTTTAATCCCATTGCTAAAGACCCCTCAGAGCAAGCAATTGATGAAATAAAATTGAACCATGTTAGTTTCGAAATGATATAGTTTTTGTTGAGTGGAGGTTACCCCCTTCCCCCCTCTTTCTCTCTCTCTCTCTCTCTCTCTCTCTCTCTCTCTGATATAAGAGCCCAAGTTTGATCATACTACATGATGGCATCATAGCCATCCTAATAATTAACCTAAATTAATGATAAAGTAAAACTATTTGTATTGTTTGTTTATTTTAGGGCCAGCAACCTTCGTCTAATAATATGCCTGCTGTTGATGGAACTCAGAATGTATCAAATGTTCCTGATGCTTCTAAAGGTGAACTTATTATAAATAAACCTTTATTCTTACTGCCAATATCCGTGCAAATGGTCGTTGATTTTATCTAATTTTTAAAGTCCTGGTAGTTTAATAACAGTACACTTATTTGTCTCGTGTTTTGTGAATAATCTGGCATTCAATTATCTTCCATTTCCAGGGTGCATATGGATAGCCGAATGGTTAGCATGTGCGCGCTGTATCATAAGGTCTGTCACTGAGTCAACTGGCATGGTTTTGATTCTCCAATCGTATGTGACAAGGAGTAGGGTCATCTGTCCAACCTCGTGGGTTTACTCCGGGTCCTCCGGTTATACCCTATGAATGATTTAATATCTTGCGGTGTTCAAGGGTAGTTGGATGGCCGATTAGTAAGAGCATCAGGTCATTCATTGGGTAGGAGGTTGGGATGGCCGAGTGGTCTAGAGTGCCGCGCTTCGAGCCCTGGTGTGAGCGTACGTGGCATGGAGATAGGGGCGCCTTCTCAACCTCGTGGTTTCCTCCGGGCACTCCGGTTTCCACCGACTGCTAAAGACCCCTACGCGCAAGCGAATTATTGAAATAAAATTAAAGCACATGGTAGTCCCGACATTACCTAGTTTGCGTCAAGTGGCAATTTTCTCTATTATAGTTGAAAGATTTTGCTTTCTATTTGCCTTAAGAGTCACAATGCATCAACCATAGTGGATAAAGATGAAATGGGGTTTAACGTCCTACTCTTCTGCTCCGACTGGGCTAATGAAAACGGGCATACACCATACAATGTGCTATGAGGGAAAATTTGCTTGGACAGCGGCACTATGGTCTACTCTAATATCGAATTCAAACTGCCCAGGGATTTTATACGTGCATGTCAATGTATACCGCTTTCCACGGTTTCTGCCTAATCTGAACGACTAGACAGCTGTCCTTGTCAGGCCCTCCATCCTCCAATACTAACGAGGGGAAACCACACCCGAAAATCCTTATGAACTTTCTCGGCCAATGGAAGGATCAAACATACAACGTCCAGGCTAGCGAGCCAACGTCTTATTCACTTAGTCACCATGGCTCCACGAAACCTTGTCGAAAAATTGCTAGTTTTTTTATTATTAATATTGAATTTTATTTTCTAGCAGATATTCAGTTTATGGCGGATCAACACAAATCAGCTTCATTTGTTAGTACCCATACTACGGCTACAGAAGACAACCAGTTAATGCAGAGTATCGTATCTATTGGTGGTCATACAGAAATACCTATAGATGATGTAGATGGAGCCAGTAAGTACTACAGTATTAAAGCGGGAATTTCATATTTTCTAAGATAGTCAAAACATATGGTTTAATTTTATTTCAATAATTCGCTGGCGCGTAGGGGTCTTTAGCAGTGGGAGGAAACTGGAGTACGCGGAGAAAACCCACGAGGTTAGACAGGCGACTCTATTCCTTGCCACGTAAAACCGGGGATTCGAAACCACGCCAGTTGACTCAATGGCAGGCTGTATGATACAGTGGCGCACACTAACCATTCGGCCACCCAACCCCCCACAAGATTTTGAGTATTCAGTGATACTTTTTCAGGGGTTTAGATGGCTGAATGGTTAGCGTGCGCTTGTTGTATCATACAGCCTGCCATTGAGTCAACTTGGGTGGTTTCGAATCCCTGGTTGTACGGGACGAGGAGTATGGTCACCTGTCCAACCTCGTGGTTTTTCTCCGCGTACTCCGGTTTCCTCCCACCATGGAAGAGTACGGGCTAGGAAATTATTTAAATATTAAACACCATTTCGCTGTCTCTCTGTCAAGCAAATCTAGTGGTCATTTCAAAATTGCTCAGATTCAATTGTAATATTTTGGCATTTCTTTTACATACTTAAATCCACTTTTATTTTTTTAAATGTATAACTTGCTCTTTAAACAAAACATAAAATAATTCTGAATTTTAACCTGAATTTTTATCTGAATTTTCCAGCACCAGACGGCGACGAAGAAGAAGAATTAGACGAAGCAACTCGTCGTTTCAACTTCTGGACGCATCAAATTCATATTTTCTTCGTCCGAAAGTTTTTGCCTGCAGCAGATCGTATGGCCACCATCAAGAATGCTGTCGATGGTAAAGTTTTAGAAGAAGCGCGACAACGTTCAGTAGCTTCTTATCACCATTAGTGTTTTGGATTCCTAATTTTTAAACAATACAGCTGACTGTCTCCGTTTATCAAAATGTGTAATTATTTTCACATCAATTCTAATTTTTGAGATTCAAAATTCAATGAATACTTCTGAACGAGAAATCTGGTGTCCTCCGTTTATCAACTGGCATAATTATTTTCATCTTTAGGGGTTGGGTGGCCGAGTGATTTAACGCATGCGAGCAAGATCTGTCATTGAGTCAGGTAGATTGGTTTATACCTGACAAGGAGAAGGGTTGCCTGTCCAACTTCATAGGTTTTCTCCGGGTCGTCCGGTTTAGTCCCTAAAGACTACTAATTGCAAGTGAATTATAGAAATAAAATTGAACCATATTTTAGTCCCGAAATGACCTAATTTGTGTGGAGTGGAGGTTAAACTCTCTCTCTCTCTCTCTCTCTCTCTCTCACACACAAAATTTAAATTTACTATTGAGTATTTTCACAAAATTTTAATTTATTATTTGACTATTAGTGTGTAAAACACTTGTTAATCCATCTCAACTTTTATCGGAAATTAATTATTGGTCTCAGGAATGGTTGAAAATTTTAAACATTCATTAATAAATGACATTTTGATATGGGGTTTTGAATACTGTCATACTTACACATTGATCTTTGAGTCAACAGTGAGGATATCTAATATTTTTAAATATATTTAAACATGCATTATGCAAGAGCTAAATCTGCAAATTGCACGTCTTTCTTTAGGCCTGAAATGTTATATAAATTATTTATTAGACATTAATTAACTTATCCAGACCATAATCAACTCTCGATGTCAACATTAGCCTTCAATATTGACTGGATTAGAATCCTATATGGTGCTTAATTGATAATTAAGTTTAAAAAATGGATAATCAAGACTATGCTTTTTGTCAAACGGACTTTAGTAATGATGATTGAGGCTAGGCGGAAATTTCAGGTTCTTATTTAATCAATTTGACTGAAGTTTTCAACAAATTGCGTTTACACTATCTAATCTTAAATAATAATATAGTGAGAACTGCCAGCACTTTATCTCCCATAATGTATGCATGGAGTAAGGTCGCCTGTCCAACCTTGTGGGTTTTCTCCGGGTACTCTGGTTTCCACCCACTGCTTAAGACCCCTACGTGCAAACGAATTATTGAAATAAAATTAAACCATATTTTAGTCCCAAAATGACCTAGTTTGTGTCGAGTGGACATTAAACCCCATTTCTCTCTCTCTCTCTCTCCCATAATGTATATTTAAGCTATGTTTAAGTTTAAGAATATTTAGAATCTGTGATATTATTTATTGTGGTGATATTTATTTTCTAATCATGTTATCTGTAAAAAATAAAGTATTATTAGATATTGTTTGTGGTTTTATTTATTTATCTTGGGGGCGTCCAACAGTCAACACAGGAACACAGATCCATAGCTCTAGGGCTTCCTGAGACTTTCCCAAATGTCAGGCTATGTGTTTTGTTATAGGATAGTTTTGGGCATACGGCCCTTAAGGTCATCGGCTAGTTAAGGAAAAAATGTTCATGGTCATAAAGAATTGTGTCCATGATTTCTCTCCAGACTAATCGGAACTAGGTCGGTACTGTGGAGGAAATAACTGGCTCACTATGCTAGCACCCCCACCAGTATGATTTTTGATCCTACAGGCCTGCTCTGTCATTCTATTTGTAAATTGGCCAAGTGGGTTGGGCGCTGGCTCGCTAGCCTGGAGGTCGGGTGTTCAATCCCTGCATTGGCCGAGAAAGTTCAAGATTTTCCAGTGTGGGTCTCCCTTGTCAGTGATGCAGGACTGAGGGGCTTGCAAGGACAACTGTCTAGTTGTTCAGATGGTACAAAACGTTGTGGACCTTTGTATACATTGGCATGTACGTTAAAGATCTACTAGCAATTGGAATTCGATATAAGACTAGGCCGTAGTGTCGCTGCAGGGGCAAAATTTCTCTCATAGCACATATGCCCGTCTTCATTAGCCCAGTTTATGAGCAGAACAGTAGGACGTTAAACCCCATTTCATATCATTTGTCTATATGTAAATTGATATTAGATTTGGAGGACATGGGTTGGTCGTTTTACATCGTTACCAGTGTGTATATATAAATGGATTAAAATTTCCCTCATAGCACACTGTATGATGTAGTGGGGGGGTTGGGATGGCCTAGTGGTCTAGAGTGCCGCGCTTCGACCTCTAACTGGCCGGTCACCTCTGGCTTGCGGCTGTGGTTTCGAGCCCTGGTGTGAGCGTAAGTGGCATGGAGATAGGGGCGCCTTCTCAACCTCGTGGGTTTCCTCCAGGCACTCCGGTTTCCTCCCACTGCTAAAGACCCCTACGCGCAAGTGAATTATTGAAATAAAATTGAACCATATGTTAGTCCCGAAATGACCTACTTTGTGTTGAGTGGACGTTAAACCCCATTTCTCTCTCTCTCTCTGTATGATGTATGTCCGTCTTCATTAGCCCAGTGGGTGCAGAACAACAGGACGTTAAACTCCATTTCACTTTGGGAGAGGTTTGATTCGTTGCATTATATTTTACCAAAATCTATCTGGAAATCGGCTGGAACTAGATAAGATACCTACCTCATCCCTCGACCATCGATATATCCATATCAGTGATATCAAGCATCGCTCGGTTAACGAGGTTATCGGGGAAAGTACTCTCCGGTTTTTCTTTGTGCCACCCACCCCCATACCACCGCCACTCAGACACACCCCCACACACACACATGTGTATGGTGCAGAAGGAACAGTGACTAGTCCTTCGCACAGTTATATGCCCCGACTGTGCCAACGAAGACGTCCTATTGTTATATTATAACATTGGCACAGTCGGAGCAGCTCAACAGGACGTTAAACTCATCTTCAGTAGTCCAGGTGCCGGTTGCTCAAAACTAAGTTAGAGTTTAACGGATCGTTATCTTGGTAACGTGTCGTTTGTTAATGTTCCGTTAAATTTCTGTTGCTGGAAAGTCAATTTCATTATCCGTTAGATAACGGTTTCATTAAAGTTAATCAAAGAGAAGACTGTTTGTTTATTGGCTGAATTTTAAATATACATGTATATAATGTAATTGTATATAACAACTTCATAGAAGCTAGTATTATTAACAAGAAACTGAAGACAGTGGGACAACTAACTGTGCAGTCTGTTCAAAAAACTTCATTAAAGACAAAAAGAGAATTTACTATAGAATACTTTATTTTTTCTTTTAGAAATTTTAGCATAAATCTGTATGAAAAATTATGGGATTTTTACTACAGCATGTTTGGGGCCATTATTTTCTACCGACCCCCAAAATTCTGGAGAATACTGTAGAATTTCATCCTATAGAAAATGGAATAGGCCCGCATCGCCCAACCCTCTAGCATGTTCTATAGAAAACTACATTGGTAATCTATGACTTTTTGCTACATCCAACTATAATGCCATCATTAAACATAACAAAACATAAATTCGTGTTTATAATATCCTAATAGACAGTCCATTTTATCAGATCTTTGGTCAAAGGACGATGAGTGCACACAATACAGCAGTAAACTTATGCCAAATCTGTATGCTTACTATAGAGCCCAGTGAGCGTGTTGAACCAACTATGTCACTTCCAGTTTTAATAAAAATCAATTTCTCGCTTACAAAAACTTTTTTGCTTTTGTTACAGAGGGGATTATTTAACAATATACATTTAAGATTTATGGAAGCCTTGTTGAAATTCGTTGGTCTTCCCCTTTAACCATGACGGCAAGTTAACGACACATTAAAGCCCCAATAACACTCTTGTTGTAACTGAAAAATATGTCCCAATCTTTATTCTGGTCAACAAATCGTATTATTTTAGAATATTCCAATTGAATGATGATATAAATTTCATCTTAACACACCTAATTTAAAAAAATGGAAAAATTCAACCAATTGATTTGAAAAGTCTAACGTAAACCTTTTCAAATGTGACTTGGATTTTAAAATATTTTCGAACCCTCTGGACAAATAAAATAGGTTGTAATGGATCATTTACACAACAGGTAGGACATTTAAACATCTAGTACTTAGAATAAGGGTATTATTTATTTTCTGGAGCTACCAAGCCAGCAAGAATGTTATTATCCCTTTAAATCCATCTTCATAAACCCGGTTGGTACAGAACATTCATGGGGCGTTAAACCCCATTTCATTCAACTTCAAATAATATCTGGATTTCGAAATGACTGCATCACCACGTTGTCTGTGTTCAGCCAATTTCTATCACTAAAGAATGTTGGAGGAATCTGAGATATTTAACCTTTTTTGTATTTTGGTAGTTGATGTTTAATTGTTTCCAAATTAGTTAAAACTAATCGGCAATTCAGTAGGCCATAACTTCACTTTCTTCCTCATCAGAACCCCAAACTTGCATCAAAAGATCACTTCACAGGAGGCCTTAAACAGTGTTTAATTATCAAAGTAAATAAAATCTACACAGTTTAAGTGCTAATGGGCCTACTTAAGAGTCTTCAGATAATCGTAATGGCGTGTTTATTTTTACTGCATTTTCCATCACATGTTCAAAGAGTAATCAGACCCTCATGCTTCATAACAATTAGTTACCGGTACCTATTTATAAGATGTAGTTTTGGCATAGTTTTTCTTCAGAAAGAAAATCTTGACACTCCAAGATTAGAAGGAAAACAATCTAAATATAATTTATTCTTAAAACATGTATTGGAGACCTCCAGTGTTGAATTTAGTTCTTTTTAATCTATAAAACTAATAGACAATCATTTAAAAAATGTCACCATTTTGTGAATAAAGATTCAAGAAATGACCAAGATTCTGGGGACAACTCTTCTTTACTTGGGAACCGCGGTGACTCAGTGTGTGAGACGAAATCTGGCGGTGGTCTTAATATTTAGATCTGAGCTTCAGTGTTTGTTCTCAAGGGGAGCTAATCTTAACTGTAGGCCTAGATCCCAGATCCAGGGTTTGGGATGGCCTAGTGGTCTAGAGTGCCACGTTTCGATTTCTAGCTGGCCGGTCACCTCTGGTTTGCGGCTGTGGTTTCGATCCCTGGTGTGAGCGTATGTAGCATGGAGATAGGGGGCGCCTTCTCGACCTCGTGGGTTTCCTCTGGGCGCTCCGGTTTCCTCCCACTGCTATAGACCCCTACGCGCAAGCGAATTATTGAAATAAAATTTAACCATATGTTAGTCCCGAAATGACCTAGATCCAGTCAGTCTAAGTTTAGTATGTCTAAGGCCGACCAAAGCATACCGACAATTAATTGAAACAAAAATAATATCATTTTAATTCAGAAATGATTTGTTTAGTTTTGAGTGAGCGTCTAGTGCCACAGAATATCTCTCTCTCTCTCTCTCTCTCTCTCTCTCTCTTTCTCTGAGTCTCTCTCTCTCTCTGTGTTTTCCTCTATAGACAATCACGTCTAGTGCAACGAAGAAGTTAATTGTTATGGAATGGGACGATTTATAATAGATTTGTGTGGCCTGTGGGTTCATATAAAAGGCAATCAGGACGTAGCAAACCCCCTTTAATACTATCTTATAATTAGTCTTGTATAGTGAGTGGCTTCAATGCCAATTCTAACACACCACTGTCTAATTCACTTTTCTGAAGACTACAAATCAAGCTCCGTTCCATAGTCCCAAGAGGTCGGGTTGAATTGTAAAATCAATCAAACACCGCATTAACAGACGGTAGATTTGGGCGACTAATTGTTAGTGATTCAAGACTTCTTGTTATCGTGGAAACATCAGCTAAGTAATTGATTCAACATGACACGGGTCACCAGGAAAAATTTTAAGTTGAAGCAAACAGTTTTCTCTTGTAACGTATCAGTCGTTAATTGGACAACCGTCTGACTGACTTATGTCACCGTCAACTAGTCTCTCCAAGTTACATTACTCTCTAAGTATCGGGTTGTTAAAAACTCGTCATCGATTTAAAAAGAGACGAATTAAGTTAACAGGACAATCATGTTTCTTTTTGCTTCGATATAGTTGACGGCAGAAACATTCGGCATCGACGAAGGGTGATTGGCCACCCGCCGTCTTTGTCTGCCGGCTGAAAATGTATGTCGTAAGGCCGAATCTAGGGAGGGGCCAGTGGGGAAGGTGAACCCCCACACCCCCGAAAACCCAAACCCGAGTTCTCTTTTAAACCGATCTGGTTAAAACATAGATTCTATTTCCATTATTATATAGTTCAAAACTTCGTGTTACGAATTGTCTTCACAACAATAGGATCTGGAAGGGTTTTATGTATTGTAAGTCACGTTCTGGTTGATGTGAGGGATCAGCCAATGAAACGGCCTGTTACGGCGAGTTCTTGGCATCCAATGCACGGAAATGTTGGTAAACCACTAGAAATCTCAAGACTGGCTGATTAATCAATGTCTGACGTCACAGGGTCAAAATCCGGTAACGCGACCTTCCACTACAACAGATCAGATCTTAATGTAATGTAGGCCATCGAAAGTATACAAACGAAACGAAATGTTGATCTGTATTAATGATATTGCTTTTAAACCACATGAGTTAAAACCCTAAACAGTTGGGCATAATTGTTTCATAAACTAGAACGGCAATTGCGGCCCTCTGGGAATTAAATGGTCCAATTTTTTGCGTGACCAGATTTGTTTGGCCGATGTTTACGGGGCGTTTTTTTCAATTATCAGTGGTGCAACAAGGACAGGGCGCCTAGCAAGCAACGGTGTCTGGTTCCCCTAGAGGGACCTACACGTTGGCAGTTAGGATTCGAAATAAGAGTAGGCTGTCGCTCTCCGAACAAAATTCCCCTCATAACACACCCTTTCCCGCCAAATGTCAAAACGTTGAATTAACACCGACATATACACCTCCAACGCAGTTGAGTATTAAAAATAAATCCTTTAAGTGCGTTAGCAGCTAGACTAATAATTCTTTCAAGACAGTTAAAGTACCTTTAAATGTTCTTGTTATGTTTTTTGTGGTTAACCCTGTTTTATTGATACATATATATCTTCATTCATCATTATTTCTGACTTTTCTTGAGACAAAAAATATCAAAAAGCGTGAAATCCAACAAGGGCTAATCAATATTATTATAAAGATTTTCGTTATTTTTAGGAGAGAATACAAAACCGGACATGTTTTGCTGGATTTTATTTTTGTGAGATGGATAAAAACCACCCATAGAAACAATTCGAAAGGAGTAGTTCTGTTCTTAAAGTTTTACGCCCGCTTCCATCGCAGGTGATATCGCAGACATGTCGCTTTTATTTCAATTTTTATTATCTTGGTACCTGACGTAAACGCACGAGGTTGAAAAGACGCCCAATACGCCCACACCAGGGCCCTGTTTCACGAAATTTTAACTAAAGATAAAATCCAAATTTTAGCGGATACTTCAATTTTGATTGGCTAAGAACTAAAATCAATCTAATATTGTTCAATCAAATAACTAAAATTCAGATCTTATCTTAGTTAAAATTTTGTGAAATAGGCCCCAGGGATCGAAACCACAACCGAGGCGGGAGGTGGGCGGCGAGCTAGAGGTCGATGCGTGACACTCTAGACCAATCTGTTTCACAGAGAATGACGAATTATCACTGTCACCGATGGCTGTCTTCAACACGTGCAATGACATCACGTGACATCATTGGCTCAAAGACTCGTGCATTGTTTACATAAGACGTAACTGCTCCGGACAAAATGATGACTTTTACTCATTTTAATACGCATTTACACTAAATAGGAAATACTTTTTAACAACAAATACTTCAAACGTCTTTACTTATTTTTCTAATACATACAAAAAATGTTTTATAATTTAATTTGTCGAAAGGAAAAAGTTAATATGGGGAACTTATTAAGTCGCGTCGACGTCATCCTTAACAGTGACTGTATCGGCCTAGCGAATATTCACTGCTGATCAGTGTGACTCTAGACCACGAGATCATCCCAACCCCCTAACACGAAAATGTGAAATGAAATGAAATGGGGTTTAACGTCCTACTACTTTGCACGTAACCTGGGCTAATGGAAGACGGACATACGCCATACAGTGTGCTATGAGGGAAATTTTGCCCGGGCAGCGGCGCTACCACCTACTCTTATATCGAATTCCAACTGCCAAGGGATCTTTTACGTGCACTCCAATGTGTACACAGGACGTCGGTTTTTCGTCCCATCCTAACGAGATGAACTTTCTCGGCCAATGCAGGGATCGAACACCCGACCTCCAAACTAGCGAACCAGCGCCTTATCCACTTAGCCACCGTGACATGTAGTTCTGTTTTAATCATAACACCGTGGGATTGTTCGAGTCGGGGCTGACAGGGACAGTTTAGAATAGACGATAAACTAAAGCTCACACGGGCGCACACTTTGATGAAGGGTGCAGTAAACGAACCCTGGACAGTTGGAATTTGATGTAGGGTGCAGTAAACGAACCCTGGGTAGTTGGAATTTGATGTAGGGTGCACTAAACGAACCCTGGGCAGTTGGAATTTGATGATGAGAAGGCGGGAACACTGCTGTCCCGGAAAAATTCTCACAAACGGGGTATTGAAACCACGTCACTTGAGTCAATGCCAGACCTTCTGATACAACGCGCACGTGTTAACCATTCGGCCACTCAACCATAGATATGCTTGTAATAGAATCGGCTTTAACGTTTCGTCCGTTGAAGTATGCCGTGTGGGTATTTGGGGCACACTTTATACATATCTTAAATTGATAATTAAAGATAAAGAGTTGGCAGTTCTCACTATAATAGTTAAAAACTACATAGTCTAAAGGTAATTTGCTGAAAATTTCGGCCTAACCTCGATCATCAATACTAAAGTCGGTACGATAAAAATTATGAATAAAAGCTGAACAGCAAATAGGATCCTAATCGAGTAAATATCGCAGGCTAGCGATGACATCGAGAGTTAATTATGGTCTGGATAAGTTAATTAATAGAAAGTCCTGCTAAAGGCAGACTTAGCTCTTGCATAATGTATGTTTAAATAAATCGATAGACACATCCATTCACACTCTACAAAGGTCGTTGTGAGACTAACAGCGTCTACTTTTTTGCGTCTACCTCTTTCGAAACCTAACTGCTTAGAGAACGTGCATTTTCAATTTGTAAAAATAAAACGTGTCTCTAACGACACCGAAATATTCTTGCCCTAACAAAATTTATCAATATATTCGCGCCAATGATTTTACAGCTCTTAAAGTCAGTTTTTGGGCGTGTTTGGTTGAAAACAATTATTCTTCAGCGCCCCAGAGGACCCCGCCAAGAACTACGCCACACTGATTGTCAAGCCCTGTGGAGTAACACCATCCATTCAAGATTGTAAATCATGTCGATTGAAGCCGTAATGCAAGGCGAGATGATATTCGTCGTATAGACTGATCAGTTGCCAGTAATATATAGCCTATAGAAGAAGAAGGATATAACACTTCACTACGTTTTACTGGATCGTTGAATTACGATACATCTCTCTCTCACTCTTAGACGTGTTCGGTGCTCACTCGGCGTTTATTGTTAAACGGCGCCACACGCCTATCTCTACGTGCTCATAAATCGATGCGTTAGGCAGGTATGCTTAGAGAATGGAATTGGTGATGACCAATGAAGGTCGGATACAGTTCTTAGGGCAGTTTATTTGACAGGTAAGGTTTTAAAGATTTAGTATTTAAAGAAATGATAATAACGGAATGAGTGAGCCGCGGTGCCGTGGTTGATTACTCCTATTTGACAGAACATCTGATTCCACTTCTCGCTTAGGTGGTCCGGGGTTCGATCACGGTGCTGGTCGAGGATTTTCTCCAGTGCTGCTTCCTCTTGTCAGTGGTACAGGACAGAGGTCTGTCAATGAAAGTGTCTAGTCATTCGGATAGGACGAAAGACAGATTTCATTTAATGCCTGACATTATTTACACATTTCTGTTGTAAATTTGATCCACGGTGGCTAAGTGAGTAAGGCGCTGGTTCGCTAGCCTGGGATTCCCCAGTTGTACGTGACAAGGAGTACAACCTCATGGGATTTCTCTTGGTCTTCGGGTTTCCTCCCACTGCTAAAAACCCTTGGCACAAGCGAATTATTGAAATATGAACCATGTGTTAGACGTTATTCCCTCTCTCTCTCTCTCTCTCTCTCTCTCGCCAGTCTGGAGGTCGCGGGTACCATCCTTTTGTTGGTCGAGAAAGTTCACTAATTAAATATATTAACTGTGCCTTAATTTTATCTTCAATGTAATAAATTGATCCCGTAACCAAAATAAGAACACTGGCGCACATTAAAGTAGTATATAACCGGAACATGTCTCAGAAAATAACCGACTGAATACATTAGTAAACTATTTGATTGAAGATATCAAATTCATCTTTACTCTGAGAAATCTGTCTTAGGTCTGCCTACTAAAGTGAGTTTTAAAAAAAAAGTGTTTGTAACCAAGGGAGTAGAATTGTACCCCCCCCCCACCAGATTCGGGCTTCAAAAACAGTTGTGGTTAACACGTCAAGTTAAATTATTCAAGAGCTAAGTCTGTCTATTGTAGATCTTTCTTTATGTCCGAAATGTTATCTAAATTATTAATTAGACATTTATCAACATGACAAGACCACAACAACTCTCGATGGCATCGGATACTCGCGATGTTAACTAGACTAGAATGATTCGACCTCGAATATACCAGTAGCGTGGTTACGATGATCAACAATCAATGCACATATCTTGTCAAAAATACAAACAACGATAACTTGGCGCAGAATAAAGTAATTGGAATGAATTTTTCGATATATTAATTTTGCGTTATCTATTTTTTAAACTATTATATCAAGAACGGGCAGGGTTTTTTTTTTATCTAAATCTTAAATAATGTATCTTTAAAGTACAATTAGTGTCAGTTTTTTAGTTTAAAGGTGCACTTACTCAATACGAAATGAAATGAAATGAATTGAGGTTTACCGTCCTACTGTTTTGCCCCGACTGGGGTAATGAAGACGGACAAGCGCCACACAGTGTGCTATAGTATGGGGAGAAATTTTGCCCGGGTAGCGGCGTTTAGACTTACTCTTATAAGAGGCAAGGGATCTTTTACGTGTACGCCAATGTGTACACGGGACCTCAGTTTTTTCATCTCATCCGAACGACTAGACAACTGTCATCGTCAGAGCATCCGTCCTGCATCACTGACAAGTGGAAAATTATGTACGACCTGTATGGAAACACCATTGACACGGCGAAACTACCATGGATAATCCCGATGAACTTTATCGGCCAACATCGGGAGCGAGCCCACGACTTTCACACTAGCGCGCCATCGTCCTACCCACTGAGCCACCGCGCGTCTTCGTGAGTGGCAGTTATAGAAATACCTCTAGGAATTTTAATAGTTCTACATATTTAATTAAATAACTATAACCGATGTCTACCCATCCTTAAAAATTACTGCAGCGCTTTGAGGTGGGGTGGGCGAATGATTTAAGCGTGTGCGTGGAATCATAAGGCCTGTCATAGAGTCAATTGGCGTGGTTTCGATTCCCCAGTAGTACGTGGGTTTTCTCCGGGTCTTCCGGTTTCAACCCGCTGCTAAAGATCTCTATGCTCAAGTGGAGAGAGAGAGAGAGAGAAATGGGGTTTAACGTCCACTCAACACAACTAGGTCATTTCGGGATTAAAATATGGTTTTTTTAAAATTTTATTTCAACAATTTGCGTCTTTAGCAGTGGGAGGAAACCGGAGTGCCCGGAGGAAACCTACGAGGTTGAGAAGGCGCCCCTATCTCCATGCCACAAACGCTCACACCAGGGCTCGAAACCACAGCTGCAAGCCAGAGGTGACCGGCCAGCTAGATATCGAAGCGTGACACAAGTGGATTATTGAAATAAATTTGAACCATGTTAGCCCCAAAATGATCTAAAGACCCCACGCGCAAGCGAATTATTGACTCTCTCTCTCCCTCCCTCCTTCTCTCTCTCCTTAAATAAAACTGAACCATGTGTTAGTCTCTATCGTTCCTTCCGTTTTGTCACACCGAAATGACACCTTCTCTCTCTCCCTCTCTCTCTCTATCTCTCTCTATTGTTTTTTAACCAGTCTGTAAATCGATCAAGCCGTTCGTGACTATAACGGATATATGTGTCATATATTTAGAAAGCAAGATTTTAAAAATACCGTTAATATCACACAAATCATGATGGAACCGCAGGTGTATGTAAATTTATTCATTATGTAAACGGGACTTTTTTGAATTTTAATTAATTTTTTCATAGCTATTGTTTAGATGAAAGGGAAGATTGGTATTTTCATTAATTTGTTCATGGTTATTTATTACTTAAAAGAAAAGATTACTACCGGTATTTTAATTAATTTAGATATTATCCTTTGTCGGATTATAAAATATATTCAATAAGGATGATAGATAGATACATAATCCTTGTTCGTATTCCTCGTTATTTTGTTACCGTGAAAACTGCAATCGGCTGGAATCCTGAGAACACGAATAAATTCAGTTTGATTAATGAGTTAACCGTACAAATATTAAACTCAGATCAATATTCACTCCTATCTAGCCATTTATAGATATTTCAATTTTAGCTCTTTTTTTAAAGCGAGAATTTCATATTTTCTAAGAAAGTCAAAACATAATTATTTCTTTGTCTTTTGCTCAATAGGTTGTCAACTATTATACGATCACAGGTACCATTCTCACACTTTAAAATCATTCACACCGGAAATAATTACACAATTACCTCCCTTGTTTTTCTATTCCCCCAATGGAATAACTATCTTCAAACGTTTGAATTTGAAAATGATATTTTTGTCAATTTTTCTATTGGCAGTAGTGAATTATAGGATAAATAGGATTATTCTTTTACAGGGTAGGACTGTTTATAGATACCATCTATTTGAAAAATACAACTTAAAAATATGAAATTCTCGCTTTAACATGACTAATTCTCCCCGGGCGCCATTTCAACACGCTCACAAAAGAAATGGCGGCAGTTGAGCGAGTTGTAATATCTCGTCCTTTATTAGCCTTTCCTCTTTTCTTTCAGTGTACACTGCTGTTAGTCGTAATAATGAAGAAACTCTCGGTGGTAACCCTGATTCTGGCTTTGTCTGTCCTGGTTAATATCGCACTTATTGTCGTTGTTCTCTGGCTGAACCACACCGAGACCTGCGACGACCAGCATCAAACGCCGGAAGAACTTTCCAACTGCACCGACTACGTCAATGTCTTTGAAGATTTAAGACCAGAAGAAATAAACGAGGTTCTGGAGTACTTGTATTCACAAAAATCGCTGCAATTGGTTAAACCCAACAAAGCCAACCTGACAACGAACTACATTCTGGGAATTGAACTGCACGTACCGAACAAATCTCAGGCGCTGAATTTCCTCGACCGTGAAGGCGAGAAACCTGTTCGGGAAGCCAAAGCGATATTGTTCCTTCCGCAAAGAGATCCCCCAGTGGTGGAGGAGTACATTATTTCTCCCATACCCAAGCCATCTAACCACTATCTCAATCCCCGTAGAAATAAGTCCATACCGTATAGGGTTAGACAGTTCAGTAATACCGAAATGGTAGCCGCCGTGAGGTTGCTGCAAAAAGAAGTTGCTACGAAAGTTGAAAATATGTTAAAACGAAGTTATGGGGCAGCTTTTACAAACTGTGACGATAAGTGTCTCACATTTACAGCGTCTGCCATTTCGTCTGCTTTTTCAAAAAAGAGAAAACTGTGGATCACATCTTTATACCAACAAGAATTTTCCACGCTTCATCCGGTCGGTTTTCAGATTCTTATTAACATGGATGGAATAAACGCATCTGAGTGGAAAATAGAAAAACTCTGGTACGCAAACAAAATGTTTGACTCTGTAGACGAATTGGTGCATAAATACGAAAATAACGAAATTCCAAAGTTAGTTTTACGGTTCCCGGAACCTGAAAAGGGTGAGAGTACAATACGCGGGTCGTTGCATATACGCGGTAAAGAATTTCCAAAAATTCCAAAAGCCGGACCCAGGCAGTACGAACCTCAGGGTCATCGGTATACTGTACACAACCAGCATGTGAACTACATTAATTGGAAATTCAACTACAGAATGTCTTATACGTCAGGGATTCAACTTTATGACATACGATTCCAAGGAGAAAGGATTATATATGAATTAAGTATGCAGGAAATAGCAATAGTTTACGCCGGTGCCAGTCCCAATGGAATCTATGCCCAGTTATCGGATAGCGCTTTTGGCTTCGGAAACAGGGCCTATGGAATGATGCCCGGTGTGGATTGTCCGGAATATGCCACATTTCTTGGTTCAACGATTTTAAATGAAGACTTTTTGGAAGCGAAAAATTATCCGAATTCTATTTGTATTTTCGAACATAATACCGCACTTCCGCTTCGGCGGCACAAATCAAACAGTGTGCGCAGCGGTTTCTTTTACGCGGGTGTTGTCGATTACGTGCTGATTGTGCGGACTGCATTTGTTATGTTTAACTACGACTACATTATAGACTTCGTTTTTCATCAAAACGGTGCTATTGATGTTAAACTGCATTCGACTGGATTCATAATGTCCAGTTTTTACTTCTCAGAGGAAGAAGCCTATGGGATGAAAATGTCAGATTCTTCTGTGGGTTCTGTGCATAACCACATGTTTAGTTTTAAAGCGGATATAGATATTCTGGGTACTAAGAATAGATATGTGACTTTGGATACCGAAATCGATAACAAAACCAGGAAATGGTTTGAAAATGGTGAATATTTTTCTCAGTTGACTTTTAAAAGGCGACTCAAGAGAACCGAATTACAGGCAGCATATAAATATAATTTTAATACTCCAAAATATCACATAGTTCTTAATAACGATAATCTCAACCCCTATTCTGAGCCCAGGGGTTATCGAATTATTACTAAGGGATTTTCTAAACAGATGTTACCGCAAAACGTGGGTTTTGAAAAGTCAATGGCGTGGTCGAGATACCAAATGGCAATGACCAAACGTAAAGAAGAGGAGGCTACCACTAGTTCTATGCATTCTATGTTTGATGGAGGAGACCCTGTGGTTAATTTTCAAAAATATTTGGACGACGACGAAAACATAGTGGATGAGGTAAGGTTGATGTCATTTTAAACAGGGACTCGTTTCACGAAATTTTGATTAAGTTAAAATCCAAATTTTAGTAATTTGATTGGACAATATTAGATTGATTTTAGTACTAAGCCAATCAAAATTGAACTATCTACTAAAATGCGGATTGTATCTTTAGTTAAGATTTCGAGAAACAGGGCACAGGTTTATTTTGTTAGACGAAGTCGGTAGGTGGAAATCCGTGAAGGATACGTGTATGCAGCCCCCCCCCCCCCCCCACACACACACTGCCAGATACATTTTCGCGTAAGCAAATTAATAAAATAAAATTGAACCATATGATCGTCCCGAAATGACCTAGTTTGTGTCGAGTGGACGTTAAAGCCTATTTTCCCTCTCTAATAGTCAAGGGGTATCAGCTGTTCCACACAATGCTGGTGAGTGCTACCCTGTCTCTAAGCAAACGTCCAACAATAAACACTATAGAAACGAATCACCAGTGTAATTTATTATTTTCTTTGATGTAACATACAATCGGTGTGTTATGTTTCGCACCTGTCACTTCCGGAAAACGTGTAACGTTGCAAAATCTTTTATAAAACACGACACGTAAGCATAGAGAGTTGAGAGTAACGGAGTACAGTTGATTGCCATTGGGTGGCTCAGAATTCGAAATTGATATCCCCTTTAGGGGATTCCAGTATTTTTTCAATCTCTGTGTATTATTGATCTTCAAAAGAATTACTTTTATATAAGGCTATTTACAGGGTTAGATCTATTTACCATAGCCAACTGCAGATTTCTACAATGTCACGAGATGTAAACAGGGCTAGTCCTACCCCAATACCTAGCTCTAACCCAAACCCAAGACCTAACCCTGGCCCGCATTCATTGGTTATAATCGCGCGTTCTAACCACCCTCTTTACATCGTGGACTTGGGAAAATCTACAAGTTGTATGAGGTTCACCGTGAAAAACTTGAGATACACAGGCTGGAAGTAGAGACAACTAAACAAGCAATTATCGGCCCTCCCTTTCAACGTAACCAACCTCACAAACCAACCTGGCAGATAATGTATTTTCAAACCCTTTTCGTCGATTCTACACCAACAAGTCAACAAAAGTTGCCATGCAAAAGGGGGAAAAGGCAAAGGGAGAGAAAAGACTGGGTGAACTAACCCTAATTACTGGCCACTAAAAACGAAAGTTAGTTGTAAATTCTGTAATGGACCCCTCTCCCACCCACTCGATGTTCTGTGTACTTCACGCCGTTTGAGCCCCCGTCCCCTCCTATTTCAGAAATGTAATCTTGGTCTGTTATAGCTTGGCTCGGCTTTGTGCATAATGAAAGGTGTCAGAAGGTTAAATCCACCCACTGATAATTGACACCGGTGATAAGTGGCATGTCGGGTCAAATTAATTGTGGTAGAATCGCCTTTTCAGACGGCAGTGTATATTTAGTCGCAGACTTCAGGGTCAGCGAGAACTGCGGGAACTCTGGAGAGGCAAACATCAATATTCCATTAAGAGAGGACAGATAAATCTCCAACCTGTAGTTGTTTATTTTGTTTCAGGATTTGGTTACATGGATAAGTCTGGGAATGCACCATATACCCCATACAGAGGATTTACCCAACACTGCCACGACCGGAAATGAGATGTCAATCACTTTTCTACCTTACAACTACTTTCCTGAAGATCCTTCCGTCGGATCACGTGATGCCATTCGAGTGGATGCAAGATTAGAAAATAAGGGCAGAGTCACTTTTCAACGATACGGAACACCTTTCAAATTCACGTGTCCACCTCAACAACCGGATTTCGAAGAAATTTTAAAAAATGGTTCAATACTTTTTATGAGTTTGGCTCCATAGACAGGGTCGCGGTGCTACCCCGCAAGTTATTCCAAAAAGTCCGACTACTTAATTGGCCTTAACGAAAGAAAACCGGGGAAAGGGGTGATACCCCGCAAGTTATTCCGAAAAGTCCGGCTACTTAATTGGCCTTAACGAAAGAACACCGAGGAAAGAGTCAGCTCATTCAGCCATTTCTGGTCACCTTTTTTTGTTTATTACAGTTTTGACGCCCAGTACATTAAATATGATATATGGACAGTTTAATTTAATTTAATTATTACACATAAAAGGTTGAAAAAGTCCTCGTATAAGTCCCATCAAAGCACACCTTTAAAGGTCATCGCCTTGAGAAGAGAGGCCTTCATTTTATTGCATGCGTAACCAATCATATTACAATTACTTTCAACCAATCAAATGACAACTACGTCCATATGTAACCAATCAAAATAAAATTACTTATATATCTAACCAATTAAACATGCATTATACAAGAGCAAAATCCACTAATTACAATTAGACATTAATTAACTTATCCAGACTAGAGTAAATTGTCAATGTCAAGGCTAGCCTTTGATGTTTGCTGGATTAAATTCCTATATGCCGCTTAACGGCCATTGATTATTAAATTTAAAAAAGTGGTTAATCGAGACTATCCTGTTTATATTAATGATTTTAGTAATGATGACCTAGGCTATGCGAATATTTCACTCGCTTCGTTCTCGGCTAATAATGGATCAATTTGACTGAAATGTTTAGCAAATTTCCTTTACACTATCTAGTTTTTAACTATTATAGTCAGAAATGCCATCTCTTTATCTTATCTCCCATAATGCATCTTTAAACTTCAATTACCTTCATATGTAACCAGTCAAATTATTTTCATTCATATTTTAAAGATTACATTAAAATAAGTTTTTAAGTATAATGTTTTATTTTCTCTTAGTTTCTTTTTTAAGATTACATGAAAATAAGTTCTTAAGTATAATGTTTTAATTTATCTTAGTTATGTGAATGTAATCATTTAGATTTTATGATTAACTCCTTTTGAAGTAGGGGGTTGGATGGCCGAGTGAATAGCGTGCGCGCTGTATCATACGGCCTGCCATTGAGTCAACTGGCGTAGTTTCGAAATCCCGGTTCTACGTGGCAAGGAGTAGGGTCGCTTGTCCATCCTCGTTGGTTTTCTCCGGGCACTCCGGTTTCCTCCCACTGCTACAAAGCCCTACGCGCAAGCGAATTATAGAAATAAAATTAAACCATATGTTAGTCCTGAAATGACCTAGTTTGTGACGAGAGGACGTTAAACCCTATTTTTACAAAATGGCATTTGATTGGTTGAGAAAATGAATCGGTTAAATCATTCAGATGATTACATTGAAGAGTATTCATTTGATAAATTGTGTAAGTTGCATATATTAACAGTATGAACATAATACAGTTACTTTTGAAGTTTATATTTGGCGACCGTTTCGACGATTTTCTCTGGCCTTTATCTAGTAAACAGAAGGAAATGATGTGGGCTTTAACGCTCTGGGCCCTGTTTCACGAAATTTTAACTTAAGATAAAATCCAATTTTAGTAGATACTTCAATTTTGATTGGCTAAGCACTAAAATTAATCTAATATTATCCAATCGAATTACTAAAATTGGAATCTTATCTTAGTTAAAATTTCGTGAAATAGGCCCCAGATTCGACTGGGCTGATGAACACGGGCATACGCCATGTAGTGTGCTATGAGGGATATTTTGCCCGGGCAGCGGAACACTAGCCTACTATTATGTTAAAAATCACCTGCTGGGGATCTTTTACATACACGCCACAGTTTTTCGTCCCATCCCGACTAGTCTGATGTCCTTGTCAGGTCCCCCATTCTGCACCACGTTGGAAAATGCCCAACTTTTCTCGCCCAACACAGGGGTCGAACATGCGAGCCCACAGGGGTCGAACATGCGAACCCACAGGCTAGCAAGCCAGCTTCTTACTCACTTAGTCACCCTGGCTCCCCCCAAAAAACTATAAACTTCTAGGGTAACTGGTATTCCATGTAATTGTGTTATAACATGTTATAGATTTCATACACTGAAACTAGGTGATGCACTGATATGTAAATATTTTCACATAATAGCTAAGAATAACTTGTACAATATTGGTTGTATATATCTATTATATCGTCTAACTTTTAACATCATGCAATTCGCAGTAGGGGATTGAGGGGGGGGGAGGGGGGGGGGGGGGTAAATGAAGGACGCTGACGTTCGTTTTTTACTCTTTTTAAATCGCATCGTTGTTGGTAAGCTTCAATGACCGTTGACCGGCTCAGTTTAGTTTAAAGGGCGTGTAGTTATATTCTTTGAAACGTAAAAATCTGAGAAAACGGGTGTAAAATCTGAGAAAATTGATGTAAAATCACATTTTATTGTAATTAATGTAACATGAATGTATGTAAAGTGATTTATATTCAATGTGTGTCATTTTTAATCACTTACAGTCTGATTATTTCGTTTCGTTTTTTTTATATTTCAAAATTTAATTTGTCTGTACTACACTAGGATTTTGGTTGCATTGGGGTTAGCCAATGAAACGGTCTGTTACGGCGATTCCATGGCGTACGATTCACGGAACTGTGGGTAAACCGCTAGGTAGAAACGTCAACGCTGATTGATTAATCCATTAATCAATGTCTGACGTCATGGTGTGAAACACATCTCGCACGACCCCTGGCGCGACCTTCCACTACAACTTGTAAGATATTCACGTGGTGTAGGCCATGGAAAGTATAAAAAACGAAACGAACTATAGATCTGGGGCCTATTTCACGAAATTTTAACTAAGATAAGATCCCAATTTTAGTAATTTGATTGGATAATATTAGATTGATTTTAGTGCTTAGCCAATCAAAATTGAAGTATCTACTAAAATTGGATTTTATCTTAAGTTAAAATTTCGTGAAACAGGGCCCTGTATTTTAATAAGATTGAATCAATCATGTTCGCAAATTGAACGACAGTCGTTTACTCCTGCTTAAGCCAGGCTGACACTTGCACGACTTTTGGCCACGATTTTGTCGTGCCCATCAGTGTCCACATTGACGCGAACTGGCACGACGAGTTCACGCATAGTTTGCGCATTGTTTACGCACTTCCCGCATTGGCACGACGAGTTTGCGCAAATCGGACGGTGTCGTGCCGATCCGAGTCGTGTCAAAGCGTGCCACGGAATCGTGCAAGTGTCAGCCTGGCTTAAGCAACGTCCGCGAGTTTTAAAACATCTAGCCGTTGCTTCAATACTCAGCGTTGCTTCAATACTCACATACGGTTTATCAATTTCCTCGAGATCCAATGAAAATGTGTTATGTGGGTAATTC
Source organism: Patella depressa (assembly GCA_948474765.1). Taxonomy (NCBI): domain Eukaryota; kingdom Metazoa; phylum Mollusca; class Gastropoda; family Patellidae; genus Patella; species Patella depressa. The sequence continues at coordinate 78,272,219 of OX419716.1, forward strand.
TGCCCTGGCAGCAGGGCCACAGCCTACTCATATATCGAATTTAAACTGACAACGGTTCTTTTAAGTGTATATCGATGTGTACACGGGACCTCGGTTTTTCGTCCAATACGAACGACTATGTATATGGATTAACCCCTGCCATGCCCCATGTCGTCAAATACAATATTCTGTTTGAATTGTATATCCGCCAAAATATCGATTGAAAACTTTGACGTGACCGAGAAATTCATCGAGTGGAAATTAACACCATCTAGCTATTAGCGTACATTGGATTGCGAAACCGTTTGTAAGAAGTTACGAAAACGAAAACGTAAACGTAAACGAACATATGTTTGTTTTGGTCTTCGTTTTCGTATCGATGCGAAAGGTCCTCCCCCCTCTCTCTCTCACTCTCTCTTCTCTCTCTCTCTCTCTCTCTCTCTCTCACGCTAGCTCCTCCCTTAAATAAAACTGACCGAATTGTCACATTATCCAGGAATTATTATAGCTTGGTAAAAGGTCATCTAATGGTACTCGCCAAATACGACAGCGTTTTTATAATCGATTTCCAATTGTGTACGTAAACACGTTAAAATAGCGTTTCTGTTATTTGAAATCGTTGATAAAAGTCTTAAAAGCCTCGTTTATTTATAAAAGGATGTGCTCTGTATATTGTACTCCTATTACGTGACACGTGAACTATTTCTAAGACAATCTAAAGCCAGGCTGACACTTGCACGACTTTTGGCCACGATTTTGTCGTGTCCATCAGTGTCCACATTGACACGAACTGACACGACGAGTTCACGCATAGTTTGCGCATTGTTTACGCACTTCCCGCATTGGCACGACGAGTTTGCGCAAATCGGACGGTGTCGTGCCGAGTCGAGTCGTGCTAATGCGTGCCACGGAATCGTGCAAGTGTCAGCCTTGCTTAAGAAAATAACACGGCGTAAGTATAAAGGTCGGTTATGCTAGGTTCCCGCTACCACGATTCGCGTTACCTAAAAAAATTATTGTTGGCGAAATATTTTTATTTTATTTTTTTTTGGGGGGGGGGGGGGCTAATTGGATTTTAGTTCTTCAATGGGTTAATAAACTGTATGTGATTTGATTTCATAAGCTAGGGTAATTCGATTTAAATAGGGATTGAAGCTTAAGTGTTTTTTTTGTATAATTCTGCGTATATTCGGTCTGAGTGAGTAAGACACTGACTCGCTACCCGAGAAAGTTCAATGTATACATTGACGTACACGTTAAAAATCCATTGGCAGTTGGAATTCAATATAAGCCACTGTCCGGGCCAAATGTCCCTGATAGCACACTGCGCGGCATTTGCCCGTCTCCATAAGCACAGTGGGAACAGAACAGTAGGATATTAAACTCCATTCGTTTCGTATCATTTGGTTTTTAGGTAATACCTATTTAGTACTTTATGATTTCAGATTGGATTCTAACTGATTTATAGGTCACTTTACAGAAATGAATAGCGAGACCTTTATGATCTTTGTCACAAAAATAAAATGGACATTTGTATCACTTCTTTGTTTAATAATATATGCCAGTAATGCTATATAATATAAAAATAACGGAGTGTGAATTTGGACACGCATGATTACTCTACAATTGGATCATGACTTGCACACAAAGTGAATATTTTAGTGGCCACTTATCCAATTTTTTTACTTCAGTCCAGTCAAAAAAAGAAAAGGATTCCATTTGGATATTATTTTAAAAATCTGTTTTCTTACGGTGAATTTTTTAAAGGCTTTATTCCGTGTTCATGTGTGTTTCCAATCCTTTTACCACAGTTCGTTTTAAACACATAAGGATTTCTTTTGGAGATTATTTTTAAAAATCTGTTAACTGTGAATTATTTTAAAGGCTTTATTCTGTGCCCATGTGGGATAACTCGTGGTTTTCTAACCCTTTTACTTCAGTTTGTTTCAAACACATGAGGATTTTTTTAGATATTATTTTTAAAAATCTGTGAAGTTTTTTTTAAAAGGCTGTGTTCACGTCAGATATATTGTTTTCCAATTTCGTTCACTTCAGTTCGTTTTAAACAAATAAGGATTGTTGTTGTAGACTATTTTATGGTGAATTATTTTTGGGACTCTATGCCGTGTTTATTTGGGATTAATTATGGTTTTTTTGTGAATTACATAGTGCTATATTCTAGTAACATAATTATATCATTATGAACAAACATATCCTTTTGTATCTTTTTCTCTGTGTTTGTGTTTTGTCGACTTTGTTTTATGTATATTTTATGACAGATGTTCAACAAGCAACCTGGAGGTTTAAAGACACAGGAACTTTCGGATTATTGATAAGCCATGCAAATCAAAAGAAAACTGCTCAGAGAGCACTAAACAAATTAATGGAACTTCCAAAACAGACGGAACCCACTCAGATAGCTCTAAACAAATTGATGAAACTTCCAGATCAAACGAAAAACACATACAAAATAGATGATCCCGACAAAAATGGAGATCTTTCATTGAAAAAGGACAAAATATCTCAAATCGAGATAGCTGCCGAGAAAAAACGGACACATTTTCTGGGTTTAACGGGAGCTTGGGGTCGATTGGGTAATCATATGTTTTTCTACGCTTCCTTAAGAGGAATAGGGGACGCCATCAACTACACACCTATGTTAAGTAGAACAGATCCTATACTGAAATTGTTTGAAATTAATTTGAATAATTCTGTTAGTACATTTACCCTGAACAATAATGTTGTTAAAGGTGAAAAATGTATAGGGATTTTTACGAAAGATTTGATGTCACCGATGGATAAAACAACCAATATAACAGTGTTTGGTTACTTACAATCGTTTAAATATTTTCAAAAAATAGAACCAGAAATCCGAAAGGAGTTTATCCTGAAAGCGGACATTAAGGCTCGAATCACCCATATTTTTAATACACTTAATATTACACATCGAATTAAGGTAGGAGTTCATGTTAGACGAGGAGATTTTGTGCATAGAAGTGGTTCAAAGCTACCTACCCCTTCGTATTTTTACAAAGCTATGAATATACTGAGACAGAATTTAACAAATCCAGTATTTGTCGTGTGTTCGGAGGATAAGAAATGGGCCACAGATTATTTACGATTTAACGATTCGGTTATTGTTCATGAAAATGTAGAAGTGGATTTCGGAGTATTAATGAGTTGTGATCATAGTATTGTATCATCTGGAACGTTTAGTTGGTGGGCCGCCTATTTAACGAAAGGTACCAGCATTTACTTTAAGGGATTTCCCTCTCCTCCTCTTCTTGGATGTATCACTCGTTCGGACTATTATCCATCTCATTGGATTGGACTCGAGTAATTCATTTACATGTACTTGAATTGAACTTAAAATATCTCATTGGATTGGACTCGAGTAAATCATTTACATGAAATGAACTCTAATATCTAATTAGTACCATAATTAGATTGGACTCGAGTAACTCATTTACTTGAATTGATCTTAAAATATCTCATTGGATTGGACCCGAGTAACCCATTTACTTGAATTTAACTCAAAATATCTCATTGAATTGAACTCGAGTAATCCATTTACATGAATTGAACTCAAAATATCTAATTAGTCCTATTATTAGATTGGACTCGAGTAACTCATTTACTTGAATTGAACTCAAAGTATCTCATCGGATGGGGTTTAACGTCTTTTATTTCAATAATTCGCTTGCGCGTAGGGGTCTTGTAAAATTTCCTTAAAAGAAACCTGGCAAACCCCTCCTAAAAAAATTCTTGGATCCGTCCCTGGGGACCCTATACCTCCACGGGGAAATAAATAGTTCGTATCTCTGCTCTGGGGTCGTTCGAAGAGTGTGTATGGTTTTCATTGCAAAGTTGTCCCTTTAATCAAATAAAACTGGAGAGAAAACAGCAGGATGTGTACGGTTTCTTGAAATTAAACACTCTACTCACGCGTCGTCATGGGCGCCGCCATATTTAATCCGGGATCATGAGAGTAGTTCCAATAGGGAACTTCGTCAGACAAGCGACGTTAGCGAGATGCAAGGAACCGGAATGTGCCGAGGTGTTCGAGAGAGCGTTTAACAGCCACTCGACACCAATTAGGTCATTTCGGGACTAACACATGGTTTTATTTCAATAATTCACTTCAGCAAAGCAGTGGCGGGAAACCCAAGGACCGGGAGAAAGCCCACGAAGTTAGACAGGTGACCCTACCCCTTGTTTAAAATCCATACATACGGCCCTGCATTTAATAGTCACACTTTTAATACCTTAGTGACAAAACACCTGCTTAATGACTACTGTCTGATTACTAACAATATACACATTACAGGGGCGGATCCAGAGGGGGTGGGGAGCTACATAAAAAAAAATAATGCCTTGCATCAATGAAATTACATCACAAAGTGATCCTACATCAGTATAAAAACGATTTCTTTGTTTAAAAAGCTCAATTTGTATGTATGCCTATGTAATTTAGAGACGATGGTGGCAGATTTCCGTAACAGAAACCTGGCAAACCCCTACTGCAAAAATTCTTGGATCCGTCCCTGCATTATGTATATCAACTGGCGACTTTGATCTATTAGTGTTGTATATTTTCATTTATAATACTTATTTGTTGCTTGGTCAACGAATAGAATATACAGTGAGACTAATTAACACATTTCATGTAAATATAGATCATCTGTATAGAATATACCAAATGATTCATCTTATTGGGGTCAACTAAATCCTTTGATGTATTTGTTCACAGTGGTAGAGTGGGTCAAATGTATACAGTGGACAAAGGTTGAAATTATTGTGACACTACTGTTAATCGTAGTCGCGACTGACCAATCGACATTGTTGTTTGTGGTTATATTTTCGAGTGGTCTTTTTGGGCGTATGAACAACGAGAGAATACTCTTCGAAATGTCGCCTAAATAAATCAGTAGAGAGAGCGCGCGAGCGCACAAGAGAGAGAGAGAGAGAGAGAGAGAGAGAGAGAGGTCCAGTCAACACAACATAGGTGATGTCAGGAGCCAGGACTAACACATGGTTATTTTTCAATAATCTGCATGTAGGTATCTTTAGCAGTGAGAGGAAACTGAAGTAGGCCTACCAGGAGCAAACCCACGAGGTTGGACAGGCGACCCTACTCCTTGTCACGTACAACCGGGGAAAAAACAATATACTTGAAGGAGAAAAGTAGACATTATAAAAATCAAGATTCTACTTACATCAGGGAATGACAGATAGGGGTTAACGCCCACTCTACACAAACCAAGCCATCTCGGGACCAACACACGCCAAGTGTGGCGCGCAGCCCAACAAATTTCACTTGGTTTTCTAGAAATTACCGCTTGATTCGAACAAGATTCTACTTACATCAGGGAATGAGAGATAGGGGTTAACGTCCACTCTACTACACAAACCAAGCCATCTCGGGACCAACACACGCCAAGTGTCGCGCGCCGCCCAACAAATTTCACTTGGTTTTCTAGAAATTGTCGCTTGATGACATCGCGCCTGGTACGTTCGTGCATTTTTTATGCGCGAACTCTTAGTTTTTCTATTACTGGCACGCGCACGGGCACTATTTTTTTTTGTTTTCCATGTACCAAAATCAGGGATTTCGCGCGTAGGTACTTTTGAGTTATTATTCTGTGAAGCATAACACTTGCCACTGTACCTGTGTATCGCTAATTATAAACCGTTCATATTTATTACGCGAAAATTTTTTAGGACTGAGTTGATGCGCGCTCCATTTGTTGCAAAGCAAACCAACGGTATTATTTTCTCAACAGTGTATGAATTTATTCATAGCGATAATATCCTTACACCGAGAGAAATTATCTAGTCTCGGTGAATAGAACCATGGTTGTCTGGTAGAAAATTACTTTTGTATTTTTTGGAACGGAGAACAGCGATTTTAGAAGCAAACTAACCTGCCGCACATGATACTCATGATAAAAGGCGAGAACTCTTTTTGCAGCGGAAGCTTATCACTGAGTAATAGGTCAAGGTTTTATACGTTTGCCGCATAAAAATTTAGCAAACAAGGTAAATACCTACGAATGTCGATAAAAAAAAATAACATTCGGATTATAACTCTAGACAAGGTGTGTTAATTAAAAAGGGTGTAAATTGAATATTATAATATGTATAGGAAGCCCAGTGACGAGTATAGTAAATGCTGTCCGTCCGTCCGTCGGTCCGGCGTCCACAATTGCTTGTGGACGATCCAGAGGCTAAAGTTAATATCCAATTGACTTTAAATTTATACACGGTGTTTAAGGTCATGAGACAAAGAAGCCTATTGATTTTTAGCAATTTCCGATAATTACTGTCAGAGTTATGGCCCTTGATCACTTCAAAAAATCTTGTGGACGCTCTAGAGGCTAAAGTTAATAACCGATTAACTTTAAATTTATACACGGTGTTTAAGGTCATGAGACGAAGAAGCCTATTGATTTTCAGCGATTTCCGATAATTTCTGTTTGAGTTATGGCCCTTGATCACTTCAAAAATTCGTGTGGATGCTCTAGAGGCCAAAGTTAATATCCGATTGACTTTAAATTTATACACAGTGTTTAAGGTCATGAGACGAATAAGCCTAGTGATTTTCAGCAATTTCCGATAATTACTGTCAGAGTTATGGCCCTTGATTTTTTTTTTTTTTTGTAAACAATATTTTATTTCAGAAATACATGAAATGGGATCAGGGAACAGGCAAAGCCTATATCACCCCTCTCCTCTGATCACTTCAAAAAATCTTGTGGACCCTCTACAGGCTAAAGTTAATAACCGATTGACTTTAATAATCATATTTTAGTGTATTATAAATGTTTCAATACCGAAAAAAGTAAAATATGCGACAACCCTTGTTTACTGCCCGGACGATTTAGCTGCTGTGGGCGTATGTTTCGTTGCCTGGCAACTCTCGTTAAAAGTTGTACGCGAACTAAATGCGTTTGTTAGATACTGACAGAGCAGCCCGGAGTCGAGCAATCGCCGCCCGAGCTGTCTTCGTCAGCTAGTTTCAAAATGGCGTACAACCAGTGCAAGTGGGAAAAGACGACAATAAAATCAGAAATATGTTATTTATTATTGTCGCACTTATTACATCACTCCTGTCTAACAAATCATAAAGCTGTGGTGTTACGGTGGCGGCATAGTATTTCACCGTAACACCACAGCCACTCTAACCATTCATAATACATCTAACCATCACTCCCTACACTCCCTCGTCTATTTTCCCAAACGTCAACAACACATCTCATACATCCATTTCGCTGATTAACCCTTGTACCATGTCTACTGGATTCGAACAGTACATCTATAGGTCTTTACGTGATGGATAATATCATCGCCGTGTCGAATATTTTGAATTATCTGTGTGTGTGTATGCTTGCATTGTATGACTGGATTGTTTTGTCACACGTTGTTTTAAGAATATGTCCATTATTTTGTTGCTTGCTCTTTTAGAAGACTATCAATTATTTGTATCTCTATGGTGCTATGTTAAAAGTTTGAAAATAGCCCCAGACTGTCCATTATGGAAATACAAAGAAAAAAACTTCAGGATAACGCCCCTCTGCAGCCCTCGGTTGTTTTTTTTCTATAATGGACAGTCTTCGGCCATTGTCCATCACATAAATGGAGTCATTTTACAAAATCATTCAAATGTCTTGTTGACGTTATGAAATGAAGTGTGGTTTAACGTCCTACTCTTCTGCACCTAACCTGGGCTAATGGAAGACGGGCATACGCCATACAGTGTGCTATATATGAGGGAAATTTTGCCCGGGCAGCGGCGCTACGGCCTACTCTTATATCGAATTCCAACTCCAATGTATACACAGGACCTCGGTTCTTCGTCCCATCCGAACGACTAGGCAGCTGGCCTTGTCAGGCCCTCCTTCTGCATCACTGACAAGGGGAAATCACGCCGGAAAATCGAGATTAACTTTTTCGGAGAATGCAGGGATCAAACACCCGACCTCCAGGCTAGCGAACCAGCGCCTTATCCACTTAGCCACCGTGAACCCTTGTTGACGTTATGTAAGGTATCATCAATCCAATTTATGTGCCATTTTCAAGAATCTGCTTGCCTTGTCCCTGACCTACATCAACATCTATCATTAAAGATAGATTACACAATTTACAACCGTCCTTCGTTCAAATATGTTTTGTATTTCTCATATGGTTAAAAAATATCGATTTTAAAGGGGGCAGGGGTGGATTCAGAGGGGTGGTGCGTGAAATCATAGGCCTAAGGTCTGACGTCGTTTCAGTTCTCCGCTTTTAAGTGACACGTAGTATATCAAACTGATCTCGCAGTGAATATTCGCTTGACCGCTACAATCACTGATAAGCATGACATCGACGACGCTTAATGAGTACGGCATATTAACTTTTTTACTCCGACAAATTAAATTCTCAAACATTTTTATGGGGTAAAAGAAAAATAAATAAAGACATTTGAAGTATTTGTAGTTAAAAAATATTTCCTATTTAGTGCAAATGGGTATTAAAATGAGTAAAATGCATCATTTTGCCTGAAGCAGTTAGGTGTTAAGCAAGTCAACGCACGTGTTGTGGACAGTCATCTGTTACAGAGATAATTCGTAAGTAATTCTCTGTGAAACAGATTGGTAGTATATAGGATCGCGCCTGTCCAACCTAGTGTAGCCCCCCCCCCCCCACACACACACTGCTAAAGACCTCTACGTGGAAACGAATTATTGAAATAGAATTGAACCATACCCACATCATAGAGTTATATATAGCTCTATGACCCCGGGCCCACACCTCAGATAAGTATTTTTTGTCCCCCGCCTTTCGAAGAAAGTTGGGGGACTATTAAAATGGGTTCGTCCGTCTGTCTGTCTGTCCGTCACACTTTTTGGGACACAATAACTCTATTCCTAATTGAGCTAGAATGTTCAAACTTGGTGTATATGTTTCTTAGGTCATTGCCTTGATGGAGTTCGAAGATGAGCATTTTCTGCTTAGGGTAGGCAGAGATAAGCAATTTGATTGGTTGATACTTTGGGACAAGATAACTTAGGTTCATCTTGATTGATGATATTTATGCCCATACAATGACTGCATTCTCATTCAGTAATGGATTCGACAGTAACAGTGTATAGAAACGATTGACTCGGACACGAGGGCCCTTTCCCTTGGCCAGAGGAGCCCTTTTGTCAAGCGTGGGGGCCCTTTTGTCTGCCTTTAGGGTCCCCCTAACTAGGGTACATTTTCATTTTTCTCGTCGGTTTTAGCATTTTTCTTTATAAAACACTTTTGGATGACACTTCGTGTACAGTTTGATTGCTCGATACGTTTGAAAAAAATAAATGTGTGATTAATTAATATGTGTCATCTATTTATTTTGGGATTTCGGCTTGAGACATCAGCCTCACCGTTGGCTTGTTTTTATAATTATTAGAAAAGTCTCACGGTCGTGTACTTTGTCCTTTTATCATCTAATGGTGGAACGGATTGTGCATTGAAATCGCGAGATAATGAAATTGAATCACAATGTGATCCTATTAATTTATAATAAAAATTGACGTCAGACGTGGGTATTTGATTTCGGTCTTAGATAAGCTCAGTTTGGGTGCATGCCTAAGTAATTTGCAGGCGATGATGGCATCATGCATTGTAAAATGTCAAATTTCCTTAAGAGAAACCTGGCAAATCCCCTACTACAAAAATTCTTGGATCCGCCCCTGGGGACCCTATACCTCCACGGGAAAATAGATAGTTCGTATCTCTGCTCGGGGGTCGTTCGAAGAGTGTGTACAGCTTGCATTGCAAAGTTGTCCCTTGTTTAAAGAAAATCAAACACAACTGGAACGAAAACAGCATGATGTATACGGTATCTTGAAATTAAAACACTCTACACACGCGTCGTCATGGGCGCCGCCATTTTTAATCTGCGATCTTGAAAGTTGTTCCAACGGGTGAAATCGTCATACAAGCAACGTTAGCGAGATGCAGGGAACCGGAATGTGCCGAGGTGTCCGAGAGAGAGAGGGGGAGAGAGAGAGAGACACACACACACAAACTAGGTCACTTCGAGACTAACACATGGCTTAATTTTATTTCAATAATTCACTTCAGCAAAGCAGTGACAGGAAACCCAAGGACCCGGAGAAAACCCACGAAATTGGACAGACGACCCTACTCCTTGTCATGTACAACCCGAGAATCGAAAACACGCCAGTTGACTCAATTACAGACCTTATGATACAGCGGACATGTTAACCATTCAGCCATCGTATTCCCCTCGAGGTGTCCGAATGATGATTTTAATTAATATGAGTCGCTTGAGACTAACCATGACTGATCTTATCCCAGTGGTAACAGCAGATGATAAAGCATTTGTCAACTTTTTCCAGATGTTAACAAATTATTCTTCTGTTTGTATTGAAATGAAAAGCCTTAGAGTAAAAACGAATTGGACATGCGCAAGCAAAACTATGAATGAAAAAAAAAATAGATAGCATGAGTAATAAAATAACCATTAACTTGACAACATAACATGTCCATTAGATTTCTGATTTGGAGCCGTGGTGACTCGCAGAGTAAGAATTTTGCATGGTAATCTGGAGATCCTATTTCCAGTCGGCGTGGTTCCGCTTCGTCGATGGCGTAGGAAGGAGAGAGAGAAATGTGGTTTTACGTCCACTTGACACAAACTAGGTCATTTCAGGACTAACATATGGTTTAATTTGATTTCAATAATTCGCTTGCGCGTAGCGCTCTTTAGCAGTGGGAGGAAACCGGAGTACCCGGAGGAAACCCACGAGGTTGGACAGGCGTAAGAAGGTGGGTGTGACAAAGTATAGTCGTTTGAATGGGTGAAAAACAGAGTGCTATGAGGGAAATTTCGACCAGTCAGTGGCGCTACGGACTTCTCTTTTATCAAATTTGCACTGCCAAGGCTTCTTTCAGATACATTTGACCTCAGTTTTTGTCCCATCTGAACGACATTTGACCTCAGTATTTGTCCCATCTGAACGACTATACCTTGCCAAACCCTCTGCCCTGCATCTCAGGGAGCAGTAGCAAGGGGGCCATGGTAATCTTCAACACACAAGGATTTCCATTAGACATTATAGGCGAAGAGAGAGAGAGAGAAATGGGGTTTAACGTCCACTCGACACAAACTAGGTCATTTCGGGACTAACATATGGTTTAATTTTATTTCAATAATTCGCTTCCGCGTAGGGGTCTTTAGCAGTGGGAGGAAACCAGAGTGCCCGGAGGAAACCCACGAGGTTGAGAAGGCGCCGCTATCTCCATGCCACATACGCTCACACCAGGGCTCGAAACCACAGCCGCAAGCCAGAGGTGACCGGCCAGCTAGAGTTCGAAGCGCGGCACTCTAGTCCACTAGGCCATCCCAACCCCCCTATAGGCGAAGAGATACAGGGATTAAGGTCCTATTTTAACAAATAACCACTGTAACATAAAACGAAGTTAGTTTGCCAGGAAGCTAAACATACACCCAAAGCAGATAAGTCGTCCGGGGTATCAACAAGGGTTGTCGCATATTTTTTCTTTTGTCACAAATGAAAACATTTACTACAACACATTAAAATCTGATTACGAGTAACAACCCATTCGGCTTCTAGTTCTGCCCTATTCTAACATTTAGGATACAAAACAGTTAACATCAATAGCTATAATCATCGGAAATCGTTGAAAATCAATAGCCTTCATCTCATGACCTTATACACTTTGTATAAGTTCAAAGTCAATCAGATATTACCTTTAGCCTCCAGAGCGTCCACAATCAGACCGAAGGACGGGGCGACAACAATGTAAGTCCACATTTCTATGTGGGTGTATAAAAACAATACTACAAATTACAAAAAAAAACCAATGAAAATTTATTTCCAGTAATAAATTACAAAAATAATAATGAAAATTTATTTCCAGAAATGAATCACAAAAAAATCATTGAAAATGTATTTCAGAAATGAATTACAAATAAATAATAAATTACAACAATAATAAATGACTAACATGGTTAGCACTAAATATATTGTTTAAATAAATATGATATGACTAGCAATAAATAAATATGTTCTATATATGTATATCATTTGTATTGTACATCACAGAAATGATTTCTGATATCACAACGTATGGTAACGTAGCTAGGCTATCTGTTTTACAGCAGATTACGAAAGTCGTTGTGGCGATAGAGCAATCTGTTTCACAGAGAATTACTTACGAATTATCTCTGTAACAGATGACTGTCCACAACCCGTGCGTTGACTGCACGCGCCGTAATCATTGGCTCGATGGCTCGTGCAATGTTTACTTAACACCTAACTGCTTCGGGCAAAATGATGCATTTTACTCATTTTAATAACCATTTATACTAAATATTTTTAGGAAATATTTTTTAACTACAAATACTTCAAACGTTTTTATTTATTTTTCTTTTACCTCAAAAAAATGTTTGAGAATTTAATTTGTCGGAGTAAAAAAGTTAATATGCCGTACTCATTAAGCCTCGTCGATGTCATGCTTATCAGTGATTGTAGCGACCAAGCGAATATTCACTGCGGGATCAGTTTGAATCAACTTGTGTGACAGTGATACGTCTATACAATTGCGATGCGGCACCGGTTTACTTATTAGGAAAACTTGCCACTTTTAGAAAGAAGTTCTTAAACTTGCGTCGTTCGAAGGATGTGCAGAATTTTCAGTGCAAACTTGTCCTTGTCTAAAGAAAATCGGATAAACTTGAAAGAAAAACAGCTCCAAAATTTGAAAACTTTGTACGATAAAACATTCTTCAAAGGCGTCGTCATGGGCAACGCCGTTGGTAATCCAGGACCTTGAAAGTAGTTCTAATGGCAAACTTCGTTATACAGCCGAGGCTAGATCTAGGGTACTGGAATCTGCTGAGGTTTGCCGTGTGTGAAAACCCGTACTTGGAAACAAGCCTAAGTTGCACTTTGTACAAAATGGACGAGTCTAATAAGTGTGGTTTAACGGTCGAGAGCGAGACATCTTGGGGATGCTCGATTCACAGTTCCGGAATTAAATTCTCTCAATTCCAAAACTTGTGTCAATCGACTGAAAAGGAGAATTTTGGAGCACAGCGCATGTGCCAACTGCATAAAAAATATTTCGACCAATCATGACAGCATAAACATATTTATTGTTTGAAATACGTCACGATTCTATTCACTCCACCTTGGCTGTCGGGACTGGCAGAACTGTGTCTGGACTGAATTCTGTGTCACTCGATTGCAATTCTGTCAATTCGGGACGTTCTGGACTGTGAATCGAGCATCCCCTAAGCAATATATTGTAACAACATGAGGGCCATAAACCCGAATGTTTTTACAATACATTACGCAATATCTTAAGCTCGAAACCATTAAACTACTTAAAATACTGACACTCCGCACGTGAAATACATCACACTAGTCCAATATTTCACTGGTATAAATAATGTACGATTGGCAAGGTGCCCGTACGATTATTTGAAATAACGGTACGCCAACATCAAAGGGTGACGTCACATCTGTATTTTAATTATATTTATTTCTCGACAAATCTCTCACAGAATTATACTTTGTTTATTGAGGAACCAAAACTACTTCCTGACCCAGCTGACGAGACCAATGCTTGATATTTTGGAGCTATTCGACTACGGAAATCAGCTGCTAATATTGGCTGTTCCTCCGCGTTGATAGATTCAGATGTATGGACAGAAGACGAGGCGTCGGAATCCCTTAAACATTTTTTCCTCTTCTTGTTTAATACGGTACCCTGAAATATGTATAATATAGTATATATGAAATGAAATGGGGTTTAACGTCCTACACTTCTGCTCCGACTGGGCTAATGAAGACGGGCAGACGCAATACAGTATGCTATGAGGAAAATTTTGCCCGGGCAGCGGCACAATGACCTGCTCCACCTGCTAAAGGATCTTTTACTTGCACGCCAATGTGTACAGTTTTCGTCCCAGACGGACGGCTAGACAGCTGTCCTTGCTAGGCCCACTCGTTGATCTGTTCGTGTCAACATTCTTTTCCTAAAGTGTGTTGCCGTTTATGCGAAAAGACAAAAATGTGACTTAGATCATTTTTCCACGGACTCTTCATATGGTAAAGTATTGGTACCAATGGGTCACAGTTCAAGACAATTTTCAAGAAAATATATGGCAAGTGTTCTTGGGAAGCTTAGTGAGAAGAATTTGATCTTGAAATTTATCATTTTATTTAGCGGAAAGGTCTCCAACTTTTGTATTCATAGCCACAATAAATACACCCACTCAAAACTGTTGGTGTCGTCAAGAACCAAAACAAATCATTAGTTCTTAGTTCTGTTATCATAACACAGACATGGTCTAGTCCAATCACTCCTGGACACATTGCTGACTACGGAAGCCCATAAGGGTCAATCAAATGAAAAAAAAAATTCTGACTATCTTGTAATTACAAGATAGCTATCTTGTATTTACAAGATAGCTATCTTGTAGTTACAAGATAGCCTATCTTGTAATTACAAGATAGCCTATCTTGTTATTACAAGATAGCCAAAGCCTTCTGACTATCTTGTAATTACAAGATAGGCTATCTTGTAGTTACAAGATAGCTATCTTGTAGTTACAAGATAGGCTATCTTGTAATTACAAGATAGGCTATCTTGTAACTACAAGATAGCCAAATTAGTTTTCTTGTATTTCAAGGTCGTCCCACACTGATTTATCGGATAGTTATAAGCCAAAGTGTGTGTGTGTGGGAGAGAGAGAGAGATAGAGAGAGAGAGGGGGAGGGAGAGGGGGAATGGGGTTTAACGTCTACTCGACACAAACTAGGTCATTTCGGGACTAACATATGGTTTAATTTAATTCCAATAATTCGTTTGCGCGTAGGGGTCTTTAGTAGTGGGGTGGGGGTTGGATGGCGAATGGTTAGCACGTGCACGCAGTATCACAAAGCCTGTAATTGAGTCAACTGGCGTGGTTTCGAAACCCCTGTTGTACGTGACAAGGAGTAGGGTCGCCTGTCCAACATCGTGGGTTTTCTCCGGGTCCTCCTCTTTCCTCCAGCTGCTAAAGAGGCCTACGCGCAAGTGCATTATTGAAATAAAATTAAACCATATGTTAGTCCCGAAATGACCTAGTTTGTGTCGAGTGGACGTTAAACCACATCCCCCTCTCTGTTTAGCAGTTGGAGGAAACCGGAGGACTGACAACCTGATGATGCCGATCCCGTAACATACAATAATACTGGAGGGTTGGCAGGTCGATTTGTTAGCACATGCGCACTGTATCGTAAAGCCTGTCATTGAGTCAACTGGCGTGATTTCGAATCCCCCGTTGTACGCGACAAGGAGTAGTATCGCCTGTCCAACATCGTGGAGTTTCTCCGGGTCCTCTGCTTTCCTCCCACTGCTAAAGATCCATACGTGCAAGCGATTATTGAAATTAAACTATATGTTAGTCGCGAAATGACCTAGTTTGTGTCGAGTGGACGTTACACCTCCCCTCACTCTCTTTAGCAGTTGGAGGAAACCGGTGGACAGGCGAGGATGGACAGGCGATCCTACTCCTTGTCACGTACAAATGGGGATTCGAAATGACCTAGTTTGTGTCGAATGGACGTTAAACCATATACCCCTCTCTGTTTAGCAGTTGGAGGAACCCGGAGGACTGACAACCTGATGATGCCGATCCCGTAACATACAATAATACTTCGTTGAGCTGGAGGGTTGGCAGGTCGATTTGTTAGCACGTGCGTGTTTTATCTTAAAAGTCTGTCATTGAGTCAACTGACATGGTTTCGAATCCCCCTTTTGTATGTCACGGGATCGGCATCACCAGGTTGTGCCCTCATTAAATACTATTCATACTCTCATTAACTTCATTCCCTCATTAATAGCATTTATGATACATTGATTTCATGTTCTCCTTAAAGATACCTTCCGCGCGTACAAACTGTGTGATTTGATGATATATTTGGGCTAAAAATATATTCAAGCTAATTAATCTATCAAACGTTTGCTTCAAATCCCTCTCAAAACATTGTATACATCAGGAGATACCGCAAGCTATAAATAATCTGCTTTTAAACGCTATGTCAGTCAGCTCATTTCATTGATGGAGGGTCCGTTTTTCAGAATATCCCTTTCCTTACTTACTTTTCAAAAATCAAAATTTAAAGAAGTTTGAAAAATAGAAATAGCGTTCTGTGGCTTCAAAGAGCGTATTAAAATTGATGAGTCATGATATAAATATGCAGTTGGTGGGTGTATGAAGGCAATGGTATTTATGGGAGCATGAAATCGGTGTATGGTGACCTTTAAATTGGCATCTCGGTATCTTGTAATTACAAGATAGCTATCTTGTAATAACAAGAT
Organism: Patella depressa; assembly: GCA_948474765.1. Classification (NCBI taxonomy): domain Eukaryota; kingdom Metazoa; phylum Mollusca; class Gastropoda; family Patellidae; genus Patella; species Patella depressa. Next base: position 78,288,581 of record OX419716.1, read on the forward strand.
AGTCTATCTTGTAATTACAAGATAGGTTATCTTAGGCTATCTTGTAATAACAAGATAGCTATCTTGTAATAACAAGATAGCTATCTTGTAATAACAAGATAGCCTATCTTGTAATTACAAGATAGTCAGAATTTTTTTTTTTCATTTGATTGACCCTTATGGGCTTCCGTAGCTGACAAATAATACAAAGATAAGTCGGAAACATGGAGAAGTCGATGTTCTCAGATGGGTTTACCAAGATTGCATTATATACTGTTATCATTTCGTATAACAAAATGATCCTGTAAACATATCTTATTTATTTTGCTTCCTGTTGTGAACAATATTCAAATGGGAACACATCAATAAATAAGATATGTTTACAGGATCATTTTGTTATACGAAAAACTAAGTGATGCGTTTTCTGTGGCGCTCTGTATATTTTCTCACCTGTTTTAAATCTACTACATTTAGTAATATACTGAAGAATAGACAGATTAATATGATAGCAGTTAGAAATATCAGGGCTTCTGTCCAACCCTTCATTTTATCAGATCTGAAAAATATCAAATCAGACATTTTGTTTGTGTGTTGTAAAACAATGTATTGCCCTTACCAAAAGTTGTAACATTCGAGGGCTTCCCGGTAATCTAATCCACTGCACCCCTGTCAACGTTTTGGGAGACATTCGCCCCCCCCCCCCTTAATAAAGCAACTAACAAAATGGAAATTGTAAAACATTGTTTTTAAAGTATCTAAGTCTCAACTCAATATGATTCAAAGTCTTCAACATTGAAACACAAATTATTTGTCAATATAAATCAACATTGATGTTGTGATGTTACCGAGAAAAGATCGCAGGGTACAAATATCCAATATTTATATATAATCAGATGACATGCTTTGCGACCCAGTTGAGTCAATTTCCAGGTCCCAAATATTAGCGATTTAGCTCCTTTAAATGCAAAGCGACCCATTTGTGTCAATTTCTAGGTGTCAAATATTAGTGATTTAGCCCCTTTAACATTTAAAGATTATTATTTTGAGTTCAAATTAAAATTATAATGGCAGATAACAATGTTATATAACTTGTTGCCTTCTCAACTTCTTATAGTAATTTTCAACCAATTAACCCCCTGGGTTGAGACCACTTCCATTACACCATTCTGTTATCAGCAATAATCACTGGTAATTGCCAATATCAATACAGGTGTTGGTGCCAAATAAACTACAAGGTTATTAAGTTTTCACAGCACTTTAAACATACATTATGCAAGAGCTAAATCTGCTTATTACAGGTCTTTCTTTAGGTCTAAAATGTCATCTAAACAGTGAGGCAGATGTCCCCCTCCGAAATCCCAAAATAAATAGATGACACATTAATTTATCACATTTATTTTTTTCAAACATATCGAGCAATCAAACTGATTATCAATTTATACACTAAGTTTCATCACTCTCTATCAGATATAATCAAGATTATCTTGTTCCAAAGCATCGTCCAATGAAAATGATTAACTCTGCTTAGCTTTGGCAGAAAATGTTCATCTTCGAACTCCATCAAGGCATTGGTCTAATAAACACCTTCACCAAGTTTGAATATTCCACCTCTTCTACTTCAATTAGAAAGAGAGTTATCGTGTCCAAAAAAAGATTGACAGACAGAAGAACCCATCTTAACAGTCCCTGCTTTCTTCGGAAGGCGATGGGCAATTATTAATTAGACATTAATTAACTTCTCCTGACCATAATCAAATCTCAATGTCAACGCTAGCCTGCAATATTTACTGGATGAGGATCCTTTTTACTGCTCAACTTTTATTCATGATTGTACCGACTTTAGTAATGATGATCGAGGCAAGGTTGAAAATTCAATCTTGGTTCATTGTGGATCAATTTGCCTGACATTTTCAACATATTCCCTTTACATTATCTAGTTTTTGACTATTATAGTGAGAACTGCTAGCTCTTTATCTGATCACCCATAATGTATCGTTAACTATGGGGTTATTAAGTTTTCACAGCACTTTAATTCATGTAGAAATAAAATTTAATGGTACAACACCACTACATATCAAATTTTGGTCTAGAGATGGCCATGCAATGAAAATTTGGCATACACAATACAGTGTGCTTTGAGGGAAATTTTGCCCTGGCAGCAGCACTATGGCCTACTTTTATTTCAATGCATGTCTTCGTTGCCAGAAGCTCTGATTTTTATCTCATCTGACAAGATGCTATTCCTGCTGAGCGGGAGACCAGGTGAGAAAATCTTGAGGAACCCTCTCGGGAAACCCTGGGATTTTTTTTTTTTTTATATAAACAATATTTTATTCAGAATGTCTGAACGGGATTGGGGAACAGGCTTAGCCTATGTAAATCCCCTCTCCTGGGATTGAAGCTTTTACATCACTCCCGCCACGTCTCTTTCTAGTTTAATAAAATAAAATGAAATGGGGTTTAACGTCCTACTGTTCAGCCGCGACTGGGCTAATGAAGACAGGCATACTCCATACAGTGTCCTATGAGGGAAATTTTGCTCGGATAGCCAATTTTTTTATCAAATACCAATAGTCAAGGGATCTTTTACATGCATGCCAATGTGTACACATGACCATGTTTTTTCATGGAAATCCGAACGACTAGACAGCTGTCTTTGTCAGACCCTCCATCCTGCATCACTGACAAGGGAAAACCATGCTGGAAAATAATGATGAACTTTCTCGGCCAATGTAGGGATTGAACACCTGGACCTCCAGGCTAGCGAGCCAGCGTCTTACCTACCGTGACCCCCCCTCTAGTTTAATAAACTAATTGAAAGACTTACTGTTCATAAAAAGATAATATTTTTCCCATGCCAACATTGGTAGCGCCTATTCCTATATACTGTAGAGATGTTAATATACCCATAGCTGTACCTAGTGCTCTTGGTTTCACTAACAGTGGTACCGATGGCCACATAGACACCTGCAAAATATGTATCATAATCAGACCTAGAAATAACGGCTTTAGATGTACCTGACAGGAATTACTGAAATAGTACCTGACATTTTCAACTTAGTGTATTAATAATATCAGAGAAATAGGGTTTAACATCCACTTGACACAAACAAGGTCATTTTGGGACTTGCATATGGTTCAATTTTATTTCAATAATTCGCTTGCGCGTAGGGATCTTAAGCAGTGGAAGGAAACTGGAGTACCCGGAGAATATTCACGAGACTGGACAGGCGACTCTACTCCTTGTCACGTACAACTGGGGATTCAATGGCTTGTGCTAACCATTCGACCCCCCCCCCCCCCTGTGCCTGATAAAGCTTGAATCTATGCCTGACATTGTCTGTGACAGGTGCCTTATTTCTAGCCTTGTCAAATTGCATTACAAATGTGGGTTGACAGGCAACCAAACACACTCACAGCAGTCCACAGGTCGTCACACAGTGAATCTTAAGGTAAATATAAATCAGAATCTTTATACTGTATAAAATCATTGATTATATTATAAAATCAAGGGCAATAACTTTATAAAAAGAGAGAAATGGAGTTTAACTGCCACTTGACACAAATTAGGTCATTTCGAGACTAACATGTTTTTATTTTATTTTAATAATTCGCTTGCGCGTAGGGTTCTTTAGCAGTGGGAGAAAACCGGAGAAAACCCACAAGGTTGGACAGACGACCCTACTCCTTGTCACCTACAACCGGGGATTTCGAAACCACGACAGTTGACTCAATAATAGACCTTATGATACAGCGCGCAAATGCTAACCATTCGGCCATCCAAACCCCCTCAATAACTTTATAAGAAATTATTGGAAATCATTGTAATTGTTGATCAAAATCTGATTCTAAACTGTGAACAGAGTTCCTTCCTTCTTCTGATCAGGAAGTGTTCTGTAGTGTGTTCACAAGAATTTTGGACAACGGACAGGTAGACAGGCGTAAATAGAAGATATTCTTGCATGAATGTTGGCATATATGAAAAAAGAAGAGTGGTCTTAAAGTTAAAGTCAAATAACCATAAAATCTATTGCAAATTTTTAATTAAATACGCATTTAAATTAAAATTGTTCAAATCAATGAGTTAAAATTGCAATTTAAAAAAATTATTATTTAGTTAGAAAAATTCGTTTATAAACATTTATGAAATCGTTCTAATAAAATGTGCACTTTAAAATACACATGAACTGAATTTAATTGACTGTTTCTCCATTACAATTAAATTATAAGTACTTTTAAAAACACATTTAATTAAAACTCTTGTAAAAGTATAAAACTGAGAATTTATGTTTAAGTGCTAGTCATTTAAAAATGAAATAATGAAATAAAGAGATATTCAAACAGTTTTATTTCTTCAACATCGACAGGACTAAAAATATCAATTATTTATTCATCCTGTTATTTTCTTGGTAAATATTGACCTGATTATGAATCGTAATACGAATCGCAATACCCAGAATTAGTTTTTTTCATCCCATTCTAAGTAGAATTGTGGACAAAGTGGTGATAATAGGATGATAACCTCCAGGGTGATTATAATAGCCTATAGGCCTACCCTAACATGAAAAGTAGACAACCCCTAGAATTGTGGACCCAGTGCCCAGTGATCACAAGAAGAGAGAGAGAGAGAGAGAGAGAGAGAGAGAGAGAGAGAGAGAGAGAGAGTGTTTTTTAATGTCCTCGAGAGAAAAAGAAAGAGAAATGGGTTTTAACATCAACTCAACATACACTAGGTCATTTCGGGACTAACATATGGTTTTAATTTTATAATAATAATTTGTTTGCGCATAGAGGTCTTTAGCAGTGAGAGAAAACCCACGGGGTTGGACGTCCACTTGATTCTACACTCATTGTCACATACAACCAGAGATGATTACAATATATCTGAATGTAAAAAATAGAGATTATAAAAAGCTGACCACCCCTTTAAATAAATATATTAAGATTGTACTTACAGCAGCGAAGGTATAATTGAAGCCTATTATAAGAGAAGCTATGTAGGCTGGTATGTTGGTGAGGACTACTAGAGGTAATATAGGTACTGTAAACGCTGCACTAAATATCATCAAATAACCTCTATAACCAACCTTATCCTGTAATAATATAAGTTGCCAGGCAACAAATAATAGAGAAGTTCATAAAAAAGAAATTGGGTTTAACATCCACTCGACACAAACTAGGTCATTTCAGGACTAACATTAAATATCATCAAATAACGTCTATATCTGACCTTATCCTGTTATAATATAGGTTGACAGGCAACAAATGATACAGAAGTTCATAAAAAAGAAATTGGGTTTAACATCCACTCGACACAAACTAGGTCATTTCAGGACTAACATTAAATATCATCAAATAACCTCTATATCCGACCTTATCCTGTTATAATATAGGTTGCCAGGCAACAAATGATACAGAAGTTCATAAAAAAGAAATTGGGTTTAACATCCACTCGACACAAACTAGGTCATTTCAGGACTAACATTAACATATAGTTCAATTAACATATAGTTCAATTAACATATAGTTGAATGTGGGCATGAAATAGAACCTGACATTTTCCTCTTACTGCCTGACATTTATTAATAATATCATTAAAAAAGACAAATCAGTGCCTGAAAAAATGACAGGCACCAAAATGTTTGGACCTGACAAAGCCTGAATCTGTGCCTGACATTGTCAGTGACAGGTGCCCTATTTCCAGGTTTGACAATGTAACATTGACACAAGGCACAATTTTATGGATACACAACGATGTTTCGACAAAGATACTTTCGTCTTTATCAAGCAAAAAATGCCAATCAAAGAAGACATTGTAACATACCACGATAATTCCAACAATTGGTGCCGCTACCATGGCAACATCATACGGTTCACCAGCAATATACGACGCCTCAATTTTACTATAACCATATTTATCTTGATATAATTTACTGAAATATAAGTAAAATAAGATATCTTTAAAACCCTTCCCATCCCCACGTTGTTCTGAACTAGTTATGGCCCTTGTGGGAGGAAACCGCAGAAAATCCACGAGGTCAAACAGGCAACCCTATTCCTTGTCACGCACAATATATTACCTTGAATCTGCTACTTATGGTATTGATGACCCCCCCTCAACCTAATGTATCTACCTTGAATCAGCTACATATGTATGATGACCACCACCCCCACCAATATACATGTATCTACCTTGAATCTGCTGCATATGGTATGATGACCTCCCCCCCCAACCTACTGTATTTACCTCGAATCTACTATGATGACTCCCCCACCCCACCCCACCCCGAAAAAAAAAATATTTACCTTGAATCTGCTACATATGGTATGATGGTTGAATAAGAAAACATTGTAACTATAGTTAGCAGCCAAAATGTTGCTGAAAACTGACCAATATCTGATATACTCTGAAATATTACCAATTACTAGAATTAAATGTAATACAGTTATTGCTTTATAACATCTAAAATTAAAAGGAATATTATCATTGCTTAAAATAAAATCTAGAATTGAATGTAATATTCTTATTGGTATATATACAATATCTAGTATGACGGGCGGATGCGGTCACAATGGGCCATTTATGTGACTTACTAATTCCATTTATATGACTTACTAATTCCATTTATAAAGCTTTATAATTAATTTCTTACTTAGGCACGTGCGAATGCTGAAACCCCTCGAAGCGTGTGACAGAATTGTATATTATTTTCATAGCTTGATAAATGATTTATAAAGTCTTGTAAATAATATGGTAGCTTTATAAATCTATTTTCTAAGTCTTATAAATGAATTATCTAACGAACTAAATATTCGGGAAAGTTCGTACATCTGCCCGGAAATTCCCGAGGATGCTTCGGCCAGCCAATCACAGGTCGTCTTACTGAATGGCAAGCCCCTCCCACTCCCGTCCGCGGTTTTCAAGTTGTGTGCGTCGCTGTCATACATCATTTTATTCGTACATTTTTTCCTTTAATGGAATTCGGACCTTAGCAAAGTAAATTGACGCTAGGATAACTAAAACATGCATAAAACTTATTCTCGTCATTTTATGTTTACAATAGCCGCCATGAAAGGTAAAACACCGCTTTATGTAACGAGGGATTTCATTGGCCAATTGGCCGACTCAACGAAGGAGTACGGAGATTGCCGATTATTTTCTAAGTTATATAAATGGATTTATAAGACTTGATAAATAATTACGTAGTTTCATAATTATTTATCAAACTATGAAAATAATATTCAATTCAGTCACCCATTTCGATGGGTTTCAGCGTCCACACGTGCCTAAGTAAGAAATTAATTATAAAGCTTTATAAATGGAATTAGTAAGTCATATAAATGGCCCATTGTGACCGTATCCGCCCGTCATAATCTAGCATTAAAATGAATAGAAAGCATTACAGGAGATAAACAATGGACATTATTAGAGAATACTGAATATAAGTTATTCAACTTTCTAAATTAACAACATCTAGACGTTGCTAGTGTGGCCTGCAATTCCTAGTTATGTTATCACAATTTAACGCAGACACATAAACAACACAAACACACTCAATTCAAACATGGCTACCTGGAAAATGTGAGACAAGGCATCTGATAGGCTCTTAAGCTGGGTCAGTACCCAATCGAAATATGCGGGTTTAACATTTCAGTACTAACACATGGTTCAATTTTATTTCAACAATTTGCTTGCGCATTGGGTTCTTTGTCAGTGGGCGGAAACCAGAGAAAACTCATGAGGTTGGAAAATAAAGGATGATTAAAGATTAAGAATGCAGAAATGCAGAAAGTACCTCGTGAATAAGCAGACGTATAGCTACAATATATCATGTGAAAAAGCAGACGCCTAGCTACAATATATCATGGAATCAAAAGCTGAATAATTTTATTGACATACCAATTTTCTTGTTGGTTTCCTTTCTGAGAATTTACCCATAATCTTTTCTGTACCATGTTGGTCCAACATCGATAAAATGAGAGCAAAAACAAAACCACAGCAACATAAACCAGCACCTATCAAATATAACATAAACCCATAGCAACATAAATCAGTACTTGTTAAATGTAACATAAAATCATAACAGACATAAACAAACACCTGATAAATGTAAGATAACATCACAGCAACCATAAACAGGTGCATTTTAAACGTTAAAAAACCCCAGCATGTGTTAAATGTAACATAAACCAGAATGTGTTAAATGTAACATAAAACCACATCAAACACAAACTGTAACATAGGAACATAAACCAGTACATGTTAAATATAACATAAACCAGCAAACATAAGCAAGAACATGTTAAACATAAAACCATAGCAGCATAAACCAGCACCACTGAAACATAACATAAAACCATAGCACAGCCCATTTAAACATAACATAAAACCATAGCAACATAAACCAGCATCTGTCAAATATAACATAGACCCACACTGTAGCAACATAAACCAGCACCACTTAAATATAACATAAAACCATAGCAACATAAGCAAGAAAATGTTAAATGTAACATAAAATGGGTACATGCCAAATGCAACATAAAACCAGATAGACCAATATGTATTAATTAGACATTAATTAACTGATCAAGGCCTTAATCATCTCTCGCTGGCATCAGATTTCTCCAATATTAAACAGATTAGAATGGTTCAGTGACCCTTTAATATAATCAAATATGGAGGACCCAAACATCACTTTAATCAACCAGTACTAGGGTTGAAATTATTGCACACGTCTGTCAAACCTTCAAAGGCTAATATCTTCGCTTGCAATAGAGTAATTTGAATGAAATTTTCAAATTATTCATTTTACATTATCTACTTTCGAACTATTATAGCAAGAACGGCTAGTTCTTTATCTAAATCTTACATAATGTATCTTTAATGTTTTAAATTACTTACATGACCAGAATAAAGCTTCCAGACCAAAGTTTTTGACTATTTTACTAGTGATCAAGTAGTTTATAACACTACCCAGTCTCGAAAATGAGAGCGTAACACCAAATGCTAATGACAATTCCTTGTGTTTAAACCAGAAAGCAGTTACTCGGTCTTGCACAACTGAAAAATAAACATACAGGCATAGTATTGTATAGCTTGGGATTGTGCAAGAACTATATTTGCTTTTTCAACAATTCGCTTTAAAGGACAATATTGGTGTCAGTCATTATTACATATGTGATAGAACTGGTTAAAAACATTGTGACATTTCAAATATAATTTTAACACAGAGATCATAATGGTTTATGGTTTCACTATGAATTTTGTATATATTGATCTCAAGTTTACTAAATGTCATATAGCTTGATAACGATAAGAGGATACTTGTCGAAACGTCGTGCTTTTAGAATAAAACTAGTGATTGTATCCCATAAAAACTGTGTTCTGTTAACACAGAGATCATTGCTACGCTAGATAAGTAATGAACTTTTAAAGAAACGGCATATTCCTGAAGCAATGGCCCAAGAAATCCCTCTCTGACCATTGCTGGAATAGCTTCTGTTTCTTGAACTTATGCGGGAGTGTGTCTATTCTTTCCGTTCAATGAAAGCTATCACTTAAGTACAGCAACATGACAGTCCTTCGTTTAATCTGGGTCTTCCCTAAAACTTTGGATAGTGATTTAAGGTATAAAAATCGGTGAAAGTATGTTCGTTTCCAAACAGTATTCTTTACATTTCATTCGACTTCATAGCCTTGTCTGTCACGCAATTAGTTTTACTGCAGTATTCTACTATGCACGGGTTAATTGGGCATAATAAAATCGTGAGCCATGACGTAACATTATGTAAACATATTTGTTCCAATATTGGCACTCGTTTTAAATGTAAAGCGTTTGTAGAGTAGCTTGTCATTGGTTTAAAACAACAATATCCACTCATAATAGCAGTGTGTAGTGGGATTACCTCTAATCAAACGAGTATGAAGAAACGGGGGCATCAAAATCACGCCACGCAATAATTCAGTCGGGTGGACACCCCATCACCCTGTGAGGTCTTGGCCTCTCAACTATATTCAGTCCAAATTGATCCCGCAGTGAATATTCACTTGGCCGCTACAATCACTGATAAGCATGACATCGACGAGGCTTAATGAGTACGGCATATTAACTTTTTTACTCCGACAAATTAAATTCTCAAACATTTTTTTGAGGTAAAAGAAAAATAAATAAAGACGTATTTGTAGTTAAAAAATATTTCCTATTTAGTGTAAATGGGTATTAAAATGAGTAAAATGCATCATTTTGCCCAAAGCAGTTAGGTGTTAAGTAAACATTGCACGAGCCGTTGAGCCAATGACTAACGGCACGTGCAGTCAATGCAACTGTTGTGGACAGTCATCTGTTACAGATATAATTCGTAAGTAAATCTCTGTGAAACAGATTGTATTCAGTCATGTTTCAAATAGTGAGTTATTAGCCTATATCACTGATAATAAAATTTGTTGTCATCGTATGATTTTATATATTTACTGTCTTTCATTTACATAATCCAGGTATTACTCAATCTTTTGTATTTAGCGTTAGTTTCTTTCACATTTGATTGATATCAAATCTTTGTTTAAATTAGATAACCAGTTGGCAGTTCTCACTATAATAGTTAAAAATAGGTTGCCAGGCAACGAAACATACGCCCACACAGCAGCCAAATCGTCCGGGCAGTCAACAAGAATTGTCGCATATTAAGGAATTATCAAAAAATCATTAGAATTTGTTTGGTTTTTATAATCAAACGTTTTTTTTTAAATCATATAATAATTGTGACCTCCAGAGGCACCACAAGCTAAAAAGGGTGATTTTTCGTACAATCAGGGGACATAATTCAGGAAGTAATGACCCGATGGGCGCAAATATTGAAAGGAACCAAGATCTTTGGGTTTAAAACATACCTGTCAAGTTTCATCAAAATCGACTCAAAATTGTGACCTCTATAGGGTCCACAACCTTGATATAACATATTTTCACACTATTCGTGTACAAACGGCGGCCATTTTGTCCGTCGATTCTAGTCCGGTTTTCATGTAATTCAAACTCTCTCTTCTTTACCATGTAACGGTGATATAGTCAAACGTTTTTTTAAATCGGATAATAATTTTGACCTCCAGAGGGACCAAAAGCGAACAAAAGCGATTTTTCGGACAATCCGGGGACATAATTCAGGAAGTTATGATCCAATGGGCGCAAATATCGAAAGGAACCAAGATCTTTGGGTTATAAACTACATGTCAAGTTTCATCAAAATCGGTTCAAAATTGTGACCTCTATAAGGTCCACAACCTTTATATAACATATTTTCACAATATTCGTGTACAAACGGCGGCCATTTTGTCCGTCAATTTTGGTCCGATTTTCACAAAATTCATACTCAACCTTCATAACCATGGAACGGTGATATAATCAAACGTTTTTTTTAAATCGGATAACAATTTTGACCTCCAGAGGGACCACAAGCTAAAAAGGGCAATTTTTCGGACAATCAGGGGCCATAATTCAGGAAGTTACGATCCGATTGGCGCAAATATCAAAAGGAATCAAGATCTTTGGGTTATAAACATGCATTTCAAGTTTCATCCAAATCGGTTCAAAATTGTGTCCTCTACACTGTTCACAACCTTGATTTAACATATTTTCACACTATTCGCGTACAAATGGCGGCCATTTTGTCCGTCAATTTTGGTCCGATTTTCACGAAATTCGAACTCGACCTTCATAACCATGGAACGGTGATATAATCACACGGTTTTTTAAATCGGATAACAATTTTGACCTCCAGAGGGACCACGAGCTAAAAAGGGCAATTTTTCGGACAATCAGGGGCCATAATTCAGGAAGTTACGATTCGATTGGCGCAAATATCGAAAGGAACCAAGATCTTTGGGTTATAAACACACATGTCAAGTTTCATCCAAATCGGTTCAAAATTGTGACCTCTACGCTGTTCACAAGCTAAAAAACGTGATTTTTCGTACAATCAGGGGCCATAACCCATGAAGTTACAGTCCGATACATGCCAATATCGAAAGGAACCGAGATCTTATGGTGATAAACCTATATTTTAAGTTTAATTGAAATCGGATAAAAATTGTGACCTGTAGACTGTTCACAAAAAAATGTGGACGGACGGACGGACGGACGGACGGACGGACGGACGGACGGACGGACGGACGGACGGACGGACAGGGGCGACGACAATATACGTCCACATAAAAATGTGGGCGTATAAAAACTAGATAGTGTAACAGCAATTTGCTGAAAATTTAAGTCAAACTGATCCACTATGAACTTGGAACTAAGCGAATGAAAGCTCCACTTAGCCTCAGTCATCATTACTAAAGTCTGTAAGACAAAACCAGTAGTCTCGGTTATCCATTTAATTGAAGGAAAATATTTCAGCCAATCGAACTACAATCCAACAAAAACCTCATGCTAGCCTCGACATCGAGAGTTGATTATGGTCTGGATAAGTTAATTAATGTCTAATTAATAGTTTTTATAACATTTCAGGCCTAAAGAAAGACCTGCAATAAGCAGATTTAGCTCTTGCGTAATGTATGTTTAATTAAATTTGTACAAATCATTTGAAATCACCTCCAATCATCTAATTTGTAGATGTGTTCAGTTTAAAGCTGACTGATTAATTTTGATAATGAGTGTCTAATTTACAAGCATTTAACATCCTGACTACTGTTTAAAAATTATACATCAATATTAAATCAATTGAATGGTCGGACTGGACCCATGTACAAAGTAGATGATTTTACAAATTTTTAAACCAAAACTTGATATTGAATGAATTTGAAAGAAATCAGTGCTTAATGTGCAAGATTGAATGATAGAGAGGTTTCGCAACTTAACAGTGACACTTACATTTAGATTATTGTAAATGGAGAGAGAGAGAAATGGGGTTTAACGTCCACTCAACACAAACTAGGTCATTTCGGGATGTTTGTATATATATATATTCATATTTTTCTCATTCTTTATGTATTTGTGTATAGTGCTTGATAACGACTTGTGAAATCTTGTTGAAACGTCGCAGTGAAATAAACCATAGTAATTGTTATTCCATAAAAGTGTGTTATTTGATTATGTTCCAATTACTAAATGCCATTCAAAGAATACATTTCGGGACTAACATATGGTTTAATTTTATTTCAATAATTCGCTTGCGCGTATGGGTCTTTAGCAGTGGGAGGAAACCGGAGGAAACCCACGAGGTTGAGAAGGCGCCCCTATCTCCATGCCACATACGCTCACACCAGGGCTCGAAACCACAGCCGCAAGCCAGAGGTGAGATTATTGTAAATGGAAACTGTACATAATGACGTTTCACTAAATTCACAGTTACACTTAGACGGTGGCGACACAAACTTGGTCCACGATCTCAATAGACCTTCCTCATGCAGGGGCGATCCAGGATTATCAGAAAGGGGGGGGGGGGCTGCACCCACTTTGGGGTGCGAAGCCAGGTCTATGATTTTTGAGTGGAGAAATGCCCACAAGCCATTGACAAGGACTAAAGTACACACATTTTGTCTCAGCCTCATCTAATGGTACATGTATATTCTACATGAGGGAGGTTCTTCTCTGTGGACTTAGTTTGTAAAAACACGATTCAGAGAAAAATTATGAACTGGATTATAGAAATTAAACAAGGATGAGCTAAGTGTAGTGAACTTACAGTTATGGAGACTGCTATCTGTCGGACCGGGCCCGTAGCCAGCCCATAAAATTTTTTGGGGCTACGGAATGTTTGGGGTGGGGGGCTATGGAATGTTTTGGAGGGGCTGAGGTTGTGGCTGGCTAAGAACACTCCTAAGAAATCACTATTTTTGGCGAAATATTGGGGGGGGGGGGAGGCCTAATTTGATTTTTGTGGGGGCTAACCCCCCCCCCCCCCCTGGCTATGGGCCTGCGTCGGACGCAATTTTACGCATACACTTCCCATCATATGTCACAAAAACTGATGTAAATGTAAAGTTGCAAAACCTCTCTTAATACCTGGGTTACAGAGATACATTTAGTATTATAACCTACTTCTCATTCCACTGTTGCCTGTACCCAGTAGCAGACGACCCAGCAGCAGCATCGGAAACATAACAGATGACCCTCGTAGACTTCTGCTGACTGATATAGCGAATATAATACTGCCACATAAAGCTATAGACGCAAAACACAGGGCACCAACTGAAATATATACCACACTAAATATATTACTTTATACCAGAAAACAGTTACTTGTGATGATTGGCTTAAATAAAATGAGTAAAAGCAAGAGAGAAAGAGAGAGGGAGAGAGAGAGAGAGAGAGACGGACAGACAGAGGGGTCATTTTGGGACTAACATACATGTATGGTTCAATTTTATTTCAATGATTCACTCGCGCATATAGGGGTCTTTAGCAGTGGGAGGAAACCCAGGAGGTTGGGCAGGCGACCCTACTCTTTGTCACGTACACGCCGGGAACCTTAACCACATCACATCACTCAATGATAGATCTTATGATCCAGCACACACAGTTAACCATTCCGCCACCCAATTTGTGTGCAGGTTAGTGTGAATTAAGCCTTGAAATATGATATATTGTCAAAAAATTAGTCATTGTCCAAAAAAAACCAAACAAGATATTGTCAGAAAAATCTACTGTCTATTTTAGCGAGAACTGTCAATTCTTTATCTTCTCTTACATAATGCCCCTCTCATCAATTTGTGTACAGTATAGTTTGAATTAAGTCTTGAAAACTGCAATATTGTCAGAAAAATGAGATATTGTCAGAACTATGAAATATTGTCAGAAAAAAAATATGAAATATGAAATATTGTCAGAAAAATGAGATATTGTCAGAAAAATGAGATTTTGTCAAAAAATGAGACATTGTCAAAAAGATGCAATATTGCCAGAAAAAGAAGATATTGTCAGAAAAATGAGATTTTGGCCAAAAAAAAAATGAGATGTTGTCATGAAAATGACACATTGTCAAAAAGATGAGATTTTGGCAAAACAAATGAAACATTGTCAGAAAAATGCAAATGATTATCAGCAGCTTAAATTAATTAGGTAAAGACAGTGACATCATAAATTATTGTTTTAAGTTGTATTCTCATACCAAGCAACCTTTGGCTTCTAAAATCCTAGGGGGTTGGGATGACCTAGTGGTCTAGAGTGCCGCGCTTCGACCTCTAGCTGGCCGGTCACCTCTGGCTTGCGGGTATGGTTTCGATCCCTGGTGTGAGCGTATGTGGCATGGACATACATGGGTTTCCTACGTGCACTCTGGTTTCCTCCAACTGCTAAAGACCCCTACGCGCACGCTAATTATTGAAATAAAATTTAACCATACGTTAGTCCCGAAATGACCTAGTTTGTGTCGAGTGGACATTAAACCCCATTTCTCTCTCTCTCTAAAATCCTAGTCCTTTTTAGCTGCAAACAGTCAACTTCTTTTTCTTCAGTGTACTATAGTTACATAAACCTTTCAAAGTCATTTATTTATTCTAGCGCTAAATTCTTTTATCACAGTTTTTTTTTATACAGAATTCAATTCATAAATCATATTATCTTAAGCTAAAAAAAACCAAAAAAAATATAGAAATATCTATTTTGGATGGTTTGTTGTTCGAAGGAGGACAAAATGACTGTGAGAATGGATTCTGATCTGGTTAGTACCAAAAGGCTTGGGGCTAAAAACGGAAATTAGCTCTATCATAACAATGCCGTCTGCTTGTGTGGTGGCTGATGTCAAAAGCAGAAAATCTCATCAGATAATCTAATACAATAACGCGGGTGTGTTTAATATCACAATATTTCCCGCAATAAAGTGATATATTTTTACCTCTTTCGTTATAAAACTCTTTTTTACTTGTAAACAAAACATCTGACCTTTTAGAACTGTAAAACTGAGAATTCACTGATATCTTATTGAGTGAAGCATTGCATTAGAATTTGTTTTAGACATACTGTCAATATTTTCTATCTTTGATTAAATGGAAACTAAAAATAAAATCAAGGAGGCCTACACAGAGCATCCCATGCCCTGAAGGTTTCCAAGTTTGAATTTTTGTATAAACGTTCAGGACAAAAAAAAGTGTTTTTTTATTTTCTATTTATCTGTAGTCTACACTGTTGTCATAGGTAATAATAAAAGCATAAAAAGGATTTTGAAACAAAGAGGCATAATTCTTGTTAAATTTTGAAAAAGATTTAAAAATCAGTACGATTCTTTGCAGGGGTCAAAATTCATGATGGCACCTGTGGAAATTGCTGTAATATTAAGCGAAATTGCCATAGATAATAAATCATAACTACGGCATCTTTAGTTGTGGTAATTTATTGAAGAATATCATGATGGCAATTTGCTGATGTTGACACTGATATGGCCATTGTATACCTGCGTAATCCATGAAAGTAAATTAAAAGTTTTGCCTTAGTGTACATTTGTACATACAAACCACCGTAGTGACAAAGGAATTGCCTTCATTCTAATTTCACTAATTTTGACCACTGTGTAATCTACAAAAGTAAATTAAAAGTTTTGCCTCTGTGTACATAAAAACTGCCCTAGTCACAAAGGAATTAGTGTGGCATTTTTTTTTCAAAATTCATTCTTATTTCTCAAAATTTGACCCTTGCTTTGTGAAAGCCACCAAAGGGTTGTTGTATTACAGTGTATGTACATGTAACCATGACAATATTACAGTGTGTGTACATGTAACCATGACGATGTATTACAGTGTATGTACATGTAACCATGGCGATATAATGATAATTATACTCACATCTTGTTCCCATTCTATCAACTAAAATACCAGCTATTAATACAATTACAGCAGCTCTGTAACAGAATTAAAATAAAATATAACATCCTACTTTTCTGTAACGACTCAGCTAATGAAGCCAGTCTTATATGCCATATAGGATGCTACGAGGGATAGAGAAATGGGGATAAACGTCCGCTTGACACTCACCAGATCATTTCGGGACTAACACATGGTTCAGTTTTATTTCAATAATTTGGTTGAGTGTAGGGGTCTTTTAGCAGTGGAGGAAACCGGAGGACCCGGAAAAAACCCAACAAGGTTGGACAGATGATCTTACTCCTTGTCCAGTGCAACCAGAGAATCAAAACCAGTGCTATAAGTGGAAGTTTGCTCGAAAAAGCTTACTTGGTATAGTTGATCCTTTAGACTTTTTTTGAAGACTGTCACCCCCAAGAAGAAGAACTCAATGAATAGCGCTTGGCTTCCAGCTCCTGGTCCATAAAGCTGAGCAAACAGCTTCCATAGGAGAATGGGAGATTTAAATGCTACTTAGAGCTTCCACTCCTTCAAATGCTACTTAGATCATCCACCCCTTCAAATGTTACTAAGAGATCCGATTAAGATCCCTGGATCCTACCCTCCTCGAAATACTATTTGGGCTCCTACCCCTCCTCAAATGCTACTTTATGCTTCTACTTTCTCCAAATGCTGCTTCTACTCATTTCAAATACTAATTAGAGCTTCCACCCCTTTAAATGCTACGTAGAGATCCTACTCTCCTTCAAATATGACTTATTCTACCTTCAAATGCTACTTAGAGCATCCACTCCCTACAAATGCTACTAAGATCCTCCACTACCTTCAAATGCTACTTAGAGCATCCACTCCCTACAAATGCTACTAAGATCCTCCACTACCTTCAAATGCTACTTAGAGCATCCACTCCCTACAAATGCTACTAAGATCCTCCACTACCTTCAAATGCTACTTAGAGCATCCACTCCCTTCAAATGCTACTAAGAGCATCCACTCCCTTCAAATGCTACTTAGAGCATCCACCCCCTTCAAATGCTACTTAGAGCATCCACTCCCTTCAAATGCTACTTAGAGCCTGCACTCCCTTCAAATGCTACTTAGAGCCTCTATTCCCTTCAGATGCAAATTAGAACGTCCACTCCCTTCAAATGCTACTCAGGTCCTACTTCCCTTCATATGCTACTTAGAGCCTCTATTCCCTTCTGGGGTCACGGTGGCTAAGTAGATAAGGCGCTGGTTCGCTAGCCTGGTCAAGGGTCAATATGGGCATGGAAAATTTAGTCTTCACTGGCTACTAAATGCTAAAAATTTACTAGCCAGCACCAAAATTTTAGTAGCCAGAAATTACAATAATGCTATTAACTGTAGTCTGTAACGTAAATCACTACTAGATATTACGTGTTGTTTTTTTTTAATCTTTATCATAATGCTAAAAAATGCTTTATCATAATGCTTTATCATAATGTTAATATATAGGGAATAACTTTAATGTATGGGTTAGAAATATGGGTCAACTACATGCGTAGTCGGCCATTTTGTATACATTGCCATAAGTTAGAAGTTAGAACGATTTTCAGCACATGGTAAGAAAATATATGAATGTCGTAAATAATGTCGTTAAATTGGAGTTATTTCCCCTAGTAAGTTCCGGTTTTACGAAGCGCTGAATAAACAAATTCAATTTTGTAAAAAAAACTTTGTGTAATTATTTTAAAACGAGAAAAAAAACTTGCACTCACCAGCTGGCGACTCAAGTAAAAATTTTAACTAGCCAGAAAATATATTTGGTCGCCATGGCGAGTGTTTTAGTCGCCATGTAGAGCCTTGAGCCTGGTGTTCTATCCCTGCATTCGCCGAGAAAGTTCATCTCGATTTTCCGGCGTGATTTCCCCTTGTCAGTGATGCAGAAGGAGGGTCTGACAAGGAGAACTGCCAAGTCGTTTGGATGGGACGAAAAACCGAGGTCCCGTGTACACATTGGAGTGCACGTAAAAGATCCCTTGGCAGTTGGAATTCGATACAAGAGTAGGCCGTAGCGCTGCTGCCCAGGCAAAATTACCCTCATAGCACACTGTATGGCGTATGCCCGTCTTCCATTAGCCCACGTTAGGTGCAAAAGAGTAGGACGTTAAACCCCATTTCATTTCATTTCATTTCTATTCCCTTCAAATGCTAATTAAACCTCCGCTCCCTCCAAATGCTACATACAGCTTCCACTCCCTTTATTTTTACACACAGGTTACAGGTTTAACTGTAAACATGACATACGTCCTATTTCATCAACTGCCTTCATTATCATCCCATTTCATGCAGAAAGGTAAAACATTAAACCACATTTCATTTCAGATTATTTTTCAAGTAAAAAATGGATATGTTACCAATAATCAATACGTAATTTCGCTTTGGTCTTACCTGACAAAACTCGTTAACTGGTTATTCATTTGGATACACGTGGACAATGAGATTACATAATGAATGGGGATACTACCAGTTAACGAGACAATCTACAGGAAGTATTATTTAACGGAAATGAAATAGGGTTTAACATCCTACTGTTCTGCTCCTACTGGGATAATTAAGATAGATTAAATAAAGGAGCTGAACCCGTAACTTTCTATCTTCCTTAACATGCAAACAGGCCCAGATCCAGGATTTTGTCAAGCAAAGGGTGATTATGTTGCAACCTTGGATTGCTTTGGCGGAGACAATGTGAAAATCATGTTTATATCATCTATTAAAGAGCAGATATGTGACAAAGCAAACGAAAATGAAAATCAACTATGTCACTGGGGAAGAGTGAATGGATCCGCGCCTGGGATCCGCGCCTGCAAATTAAAAACATGAATTAAAAATCCAATATTAGTCCATTTCAATCAATAGTGATGTTGTTATCTTGCAATGAAAATATGGGATCCTAATATTCAATATTTAAGGTAAAAAATATTTGAAATCAGTACATGAGCCTGGGTGCCAGAGAGAGAGAGAGAGAGAGAGAGAGAGAGAGAGCAAGTGAGAGAGAGAGACGGGGGTAGGGGGTTAAGTCCACTCTACACAAACTAGGTCATCTCGATACCAACACACCACGAGAGTGGCAGGCCACCCTACAAATTTCACTTAGTTTTCTAGGCGCCTTGCCAATCACGTTGTTATATTAGAGAGAGAGATATGGGGTTTAACATCCACTCACTCGACACAAACTAGGTCATTTTGGGAATAACATATGGTTCAAATTTATTTCAATGATTTGCTTGTGCATGTGGTTTTTTTAGCAGTGGGAGAAAAATGGAGTACCTGGAGAAAACCCAGATTAGACAGAAGACCCTAATCCTTGCCATATTCGGTGCCAGAGAGAGAGAGAGAGAGAAGGGGGAGAGAGAGAGATGGGGTTTAACATCAACTTGACACATACTAGGTCATTTCGGGAATAACAAATGGTGCAATTTTATTTCAATAATTTGCTTGCACGAAGGGGTCTTTAACAGTGGTAGAAAACTGGAAAATTCAAAGAAAATCAATGCAGTTGGACAGGCGACCCTATAATCAACTCGCCATGTGAACTCTAGCCAGCGACATACATTGGATTATGATCCAATTTGCTGCTCATTTTTCATTCATGATTTAATCATGAAATGGATAACAGAGACTATGTTTTTATTTCGTACCTACTTTAGTAATGATGATCAAGGCTAGGCCGACAATTCTCAGTTCAGGGTGGATCAATCTGACTGAAATTTTCAGCAAATTCCCTTTACATTATCTACTTTTTAACTATTATAGTGAGAACTGCCAACTCTTTATCTAATCTCCCAAAAGAAAGATTTGCTGCAATCGGCAGATTCATTGCTTCAACATAATTCACCTTTGACAATTCAAACATACATTATGCAAGACCTACATCTTGTTTTCTTTGGTTATGTAAATTATTTGTAACAGGTCTACTTACATCCAAGCATATATTGCGAAGAGTAAATTATAATGAAATGGTCCCAATCCCAGACAATCTGGACAACAAGTCGTATGATTTGTGGGACTTGTAGAATTAATATCCATTTCTACCGTCGTATTCCAACAACCCTGTAAAATAAAAACATCTCTCAAAAGCTCTTTATTTTTCTAATACAAAAATGTTTTAGAGTTTAATTTGTCAAAGGGATAAAAGAGAGAGAGATGGGGTTTAACGTCCACTCAACACAAACTAGGTCATTTCGGGACTAACATATGGTTTAATTTTATTTCAATAATTCGCTTGCGCGTAGGGGTCTTTAGCAGTGAGAGGAAACCAGAATGCCCTGAGGAAACCCACAAGGTTGAGAAGGCGTCCCTATCTCCATGCCACATATGCTCACACCAGGGCTCGAAACCACAGCAGCAAGCCAGAGGTGACCAGCCCGCTAGAGTTCGAAGCGCGGCACTCCCCACCCCCGTCAAAGGGATAAAGTTGATATTTTGGGCTCATTAAGTCGCGTTGATGTCATCCTTATCAGTGATTGTAGCGGTTTCGAATATTCACTGCAGATCAGTGTGTAAACATTTGCTTAACCAACATGGCCACATTGAAATTGCTTTGGCCAGGGGAAAATGTTTTATAGTAATATCTGAGTTGTCTCCCTTGACACATCATAGACATGGAAAAGAGAGAGGGAGAGATGGGGTTTAACTCCACTCAACACAAACTAGGTCATTTCGGGACTAACATATGGGTTCATTTTATTTCAATAATTTGCTTGTGCGTAGGGGTCTTTAACAGTGGGAGGAAACCAGAGTGCCCGGAGGAAACCAACGAGCTTGAGAAGGAGCCCCTATCTCCATGCCACATATGCTCACACCAGGGATCAAAACCACAGCCGCAAGCCAGAGGTGAGACATGGAAAAACTGAGAAACACAATAAACGTGATCCTATGAGAGGTGGTCTGAGAAGGGGCCTAAAGATAAAATCAAAATTTTAGTAGATACTTCAATTTTGATTGGCTAAGCACTAAAATCAATCTTATATTATACAATCAAATTACTTAAATTTGGAATTTTATCTTAGTTAAATTTTCGTAAAACAGGCCCCAGGTTTATTAAAAAAATTCACTTTGCCACATAGTTTTGAGTTCAGGGGAACTTTTTAGTTTTGAATTTACGTTGTTTTGGATATATTAGTAAGATTGCCATATATACTAAAGCCAGAAACATCAAGATATGATCTAGAAAGCAACATTTACAGTCAGTTTTTTAAAAAAGAAGAAGAAAAAAGATCGCACTGGCCTGGACCTCCTAGAGTTGAATCACCTCATCTCCAGCCCTGGATATCATTACATATGGTTCAATTTCATTTCAATAATTTGCTTGCGATTAGGAGTCTGTAGCTGGAGGGAACCGGAGGGCCAAAAAAACCCATGAGTTGGACAGGCAAACCTACTTCTTGTCACGTACAACCAGAGATCAATACAGACCATTGGGACTGGAGCAATTAAGACTATAGATTCACACACGTATTTTACATACCTCCTTGTCTTGTAATTCTGTTTGTATAGCACTGGGCATATCAAACGCATAGAATGATCCAAATGTCAATAAACAGTTGCACATTAAAATAGAAAACCTGTAGAAACCTATAATATAAATTACCGTACATAATAAAATAAAACACAATTTAAGAATAACCAAGGTCCTGTGTACACATTTGTGTGCACGTAAAAGATCCCTTGGCAGTTAGAACTGAATATTATATGAGTAGAAGATAGCACACACTGTCCTGGCAAAATTTCCCTCATAGCACACTGCATGGTGTATGTCCGTCTTCATTAGCCCAGTTTGAGCATACAGTATGATACTCAACTCCATTTCATTTCTTGCCGAGAAAGTTAACTTCATATCGTAGCTTCCCCTTCCAAAATATTAATTGGTTCATTCATTTGTCTCAGAGTGGTTTACGGGGTTGTGGATGACCCAATGGTTAAGGTCTGTCATTGAATCAACTGGCGTGGTTTCAATGCCCCGGTTGTACGTGACAAGGAGAAGAGTCGCCTGTCCAATCTTGTTGGTTTTCTCTGGGTCCACCCACTGCTAAAGCCATTTATGTGCAAGGGAATTGTTGAAATAAAACTGAACCATGTGTTAGTTCCCAAATGTTCTTGGTTGTGTTGAGTGGACATTAAACCCCATTTTTCTCTCTTTCATTGAGTGGTTTCAATGGTAACCAGACAACTCGGACCAAGATCAGTCGGAAAAAACAAACGATCAGTCGAACCTCCCAATGCTCCACTCAAATGACAATAACTTTCATTCATATAAAAATACTTGATCAAACTTACGTAATTCTCTTCGGCTTGCCATGTTGGTTAAATCTACTTTTATCTAGTGGTCAATCTGATCTGAGGAGGAAAAAGGAATAATAATTATGACAATAATAACTACATGAAGTTCCATCATAAACATAGGCCTAGGAGTCTATGGGTGGGGTGGGTGGGGTAGGGGGAAAGGGGGGAAGGGGGGGGAGTGGGGGGGGGTGCAGGAGATTTGGCGAACCATCCCTTTTTCGGGCACAAACATTAAAGAATGAAATCATATATCAATCTGAAAATTTGAGTGACAAATAAAATTTTCGCTCAAACGCAGTCCTGGAAATAACGGTTTTAAATGTACCTGACACTTTCAACTTAGTGCTGGACAAGTATTGTATTAATAATATCAATAAAATAGACAAATCTGTGTCAGACAAAATGACAGACACCAGAGGTTTTGTGCCTGACAAAGCCTGAATCTTCGCCTGACATTGTCAGTGACAGGTGCCTTATATCCAGTATTCTATAACTTTCTTGTTTTGTTTAAAGATACATTATGGATTATAAGATAACGGGTTGGCAGTTCTCGCTATCATAGTTAAAAACTAGATAATGTAAAGGCAATTTGCTGAAAATTTCAGTCAATTTGATCCACTATGAACTGAGAACGAGCGGATGAAGGTTCCGCTTAGCCTTGATCATCATTACTGAAGTCGGTAAAACAAAATTAATAGTCTTGATTATCCATTTAATCGTAAAAGATACATTATGGGAGATTTTGACAAGGAGTTAGCCATTCTTGCTATAAAAGTTCAAAAATAGATGTTGAAACAAGAATATATTGAAAATTTCAGTCAAATAACTTTATCCTGAACAAAGTTGTTACCACTATAATTTTTTACTAGAAATGGTAACTAAATTCATCGACACCCTTTTCCCACTATGGCCGATTGTTGATTGACAGGCGTTAACTCCACCTACATAGTCTCGATCATCAAGTAATGTTTAAACGGTATCTAGTGAAGCTTGTGTATAGCCTCGGTCATCACTGTCTTTTATGAATAATTTCCGGAAGTATGATGACGTCAACGTCACGGAGAAACCCCACCCACGACGCCATAGTGATTAAATCAGTCGACGAAATCCTGTTTTAATCCGAGCCCAATCCAAGCCATCCCTGGGTCTACAGTGTTCATTTTGGGCTTGTTGTTTAAATAAAGATCTAATTTATAATTTCTATGACATCTGAGGCTCAAAGGAAGAGCGACGAAAGTCAGTTTTTGCTCTTCCATAATGTATGTTTAACCACGAAGGAAAGTTTTGAGTGTTAATCGGACTATAATCCAACAAATATCGCAGGATGGCCTTGACATTGTGAGCTGATTATGGTCTGGATAAGTTAATTAATGTCTAATTAATAGTTTTTAATTTCTAACATTTCAGGCCTAAAGAAAGACCTAGAATAGGCAGATTTAGCTCTTGCATAATGTATGTTTAATGGATTTCAATCATAATTATTTTTGAACCAATTAAAAAATGCTTTTTGATAAAAAATTATTTTTAATGTGTAGGCCTATTTAATGAAAGTCAACATGTGCCTTATATCTGGAATACTAGTGTGCCTTGAAAATCCTTTATATTATCGAGTGGAAATTAATTTGTGTATTTTTGTATATTAAAGCTAGGAAATTATATTGTGTATGTTTGTATATTATAAAACTTGGAAATTAAATTGTGTATTTTTGTGTATTACAGTATCTTAATATCTAAAATACATTGTTGCTGTTATTAATAGACCACAGTCTCTTGTCCGTGCATTACAGGTATTTTACATAACTCATTGGTGAATACAAGCTATTAACTTATTCTTTATAATAGGCCTACACAGAGCATAATCCACGCTTGTGCATGTTTATAACTCATAGGTGAATAATAGCCAATAACTCATGCTTTATCATACACGGGCTAACATACGTGGGCTCACGATGCAGGAGAATGCATTCCTTATATTAGAGGTAACACACCGAGTAGGGAAGTTCCATGACAACCTGAAGCTCATTGAATGAAGTGATCTGTCAAAAGTTACAGAAATTCCTTTTTAAACCTCTTTACCAAAAGCTAGTCTGGAGCTAAAACCAATCCAATCTAACTTACCTTTACTTTACATTATTTACAAATTCCCCTAGATTATTTTCTCTAACTCGTCAACACCCTACGATCAGCATCGTTGTGGAATTATTTCTTGAAAGTTTATTGGTTTCCCGCCACGAGCACATGCATCCGGCGCCTCGGAAGGTCATGATCTGGGTCAAAGGTTGTACATCCGGGTAGGCGTGTCACTACAGAACACGCATAAAGTTGAACAGCGACAAGGGCCAAGAAACAAGACGTCAACAAGTGGCATTATTAGGCTTTTGAATAACTACAACCGAAGCTAGGTCACTAAATACAATGTTGTGAAAACACAGGCCAGAGGTAAATATGAATACATTCGTTACTTATATCGGTTTAGTCAAAGTTATGTTCGTACCCTTGAGAGTTATCACCAAGGATGGTATACGACTACTACAATTACATTGAATGAATACTCTTATATAATATTAATTGTCCAGCTAATCCAGGGATCACGATACTAATAATTCTACTAAGAATATATGTTTTAATATATACTTTGGTGAATATTTATTTTCTGTTTTTTGGGGAGGTATATATTAATGTAATTAGTTATTTTGGTCATCCACATATCAAGAAATAACAGTGAAAAGTCTAATGATAAAAAGATTTGCACATCATAAATATCGGGTTACCTATAGTTCCACATACACGCCCCTTGAATGATTAGTATTTAGGACAGCTTGGTGTATTGCTATATAGAGAGATAACATCTATACATAAATAATGATAGTTAGAAATACTTTATTCTAACATCAAAGTCCAACCATGCCATAATGATTTAATATATTGGATTATGCAGCGTTGAGGGAATGATTTTATTTATCGAGATAACTGCATGATCAGACCCCAAAGAATTTACTCAATATTTTTCGCCTTATTGTAACTAAAATGTAGCCCTGTATAAAACTTTTGTTACTTCAATGTATCGCATATATTAATAAGAATCTATGTGCAATTTTTGTGTTTCTGGATCAAAGATAGTTTTCATAAACAGTGATTGAATAAAATCATAAACTAAGTCTGGGAATGCTTTGTATCGTTGGGGCTAAGTCTCTGCTGAATTTTTGGAAATTGCAATGTATTAATTTTTTTGACAAGGCAGTGGACAAAAAATACAAGAAAACTGTACTATAATGAGCCATTGCCATGGCCTTAGTGAACAGGTGTCTTAGTTCATAAGCCATTGCTTTAGTTCATAAGCCATTGCTTTAACCTTAGATGGGGAGTTGAATGGCTGTAAGGTTAGCATGTGCGCGCTGTATCATAAAGGACATAAAGCCTGTTATTGCGTCAACTGGCGTGGTTTCGAATCCCTGGTTGTATGTGACAAGGAGTAGAGTCGTCTGTCCAACCTCGTAGGTTTTCTCCAGGTTCTTCAGTTTCCTCTCACTGCTAAAGACCCCTTGGCGCAAGCAAATTCTTAAAATAAAATTAAAAACCATATGTTAGTCCCGAAAGGACCTAGTTTGTGTTGAGTGGACATTAAAGCCAATCTCTCTCTCTCTCTCTCTTTAACCTTAGTGAGCCACCTTAGTTAGTGAGCCGTTGCCTTAGTTACATGTACAGTCACTGAAATATTGAAAACATTAATCAAATCAATCAACTGTCAATTCTAAATTTGTATTGGTTATTTGGGGAGTCGATGTATACAAGTCATTGTCTTGTTTTCCGTATCCTATGAATGAAGGGGGGTTGGGGTGGTCTAGAGTGCCGCGCTTCGACCTCTAGCTGGCCGGTCACCTCTGGCTTGCGGCTGTGGTTTCGAGCCCTGGTGTGAGCGTATGTGGCATGGAGAGAGAGGCGCCTTCTCAACCTCGTGGGTTTCCTCCGGGCACTCCGGTTTCCTCCCACTGCTAAAGACCCCAACGCGCAAGCGAATTATTGAAATAAAATTAAACCATATGTTAGTCCCGAAATGACCTAGTTTGTGTTGAGTGGACGTTAAACCCCATTTCTCTCTCTCTCTCCTATGAATGAAATATTGTTTGATTTTTGAAAAGTGGCGATTTAATTAAATCTGATGTTTATTGATTTGTTAAAAGAGTAAAACATCTGGCTTTATTGATAACTTCATTTCAGAAATTGAACAAATGTTTAATGATCTACTGTTAATAATAATAATATATACCTGTATTGTTTATAGACCATTACACACAAATTGTCTCAACCTGTACGTGGGCATACTACACAATATACATGAAAATAAATGAATACAAACTATCAATTAAATATACACATGTATGTCTAAAAATTTTCGCTTGACTTGTGTTGTAGTATTATTACCTAATTGAATAAATGTGTTTTGAGGTTGGATTTAAAGGGCCAATCCCGATAACTTTTTGGGGAATAAAACTGCTTAATTTTGTGTTAAAATTCCTTATAACCCATTTTCTAAGGCCGACCAACTAACCCGATATTTGTGATACGCTTGTAAATAACTAAAAACCTGACAGTCTTCATCTGGAAATGGAGACCGTTGTATTATACAGTATCTGGATAAAACCAGACTTTTCTCTATAAAAATGATATGTAGGTGAAATTTACCTTTTGTTATCAAGTACAGTACATGGGTCATTCACTGTATAGACCTCTCAAGAAACGAGAATCGATTATCAGGTCACCCAATCAAAAAATTGACCCGAAATCTTAAAAGGGTTACGAGTCCGGATAAGCAGTGTTGACGTTAATGTCAAAACGACTCAATATTTTGAGCTGAAACATTGAGCCAAGGTATATATACCATGCCTCTATATTTTGGTCCATAAATTTCATAAATGCTCAGACTTTAATTTTTGAGACTCTGTTCTTATCGGGATTGTCCCTTTAAACATGCTGAGTTTGGTGAGTGATCTAAGTCTCAGTGGCCACTCATTCCAGAGAGTATGTGCAGTATGACTGAATACGCGATCGCCATACAACTCACTGGTTTGTTTTCCATGTGTTTTGTGGGGGAAAAGGGTCACAACTTTACCTCAACACTGTATCTAGTACTTGTGTTCTTAAAACATGTATTTATATACTACTTAAAAAAAAATGGCATATCATTCTGTTTTGACAGTTGTTATGCATGGTTGAATTAAGTAATAAATTTATGTTCATGCACATGTATATATATGTTATTTATATAATTGACTTAGTGTAAGGACTTGTCGAATATACGGGATTGATCTCATTAGAACAGAGACGAGGAGAGAAATGGGGTTTAACGTCCACTCGACACAAACTAGGTTATTTCGTGACTAATACATGGTTTAGGATAATTTCAATAATTTGCTTGCGAGGAAACCAGAGGACCTGACAAAACCGCATGAGGTTAGACAGGTGACTCTACTCTGTGTCATGTACAAGCGGGGATTCGAAACCCCGACAGTTGACTCAATGGCAGGCCGTATGATAGAGCGACTTCCAGGTTAGCGAGCTAATATCTTACTCATATGACTTCCATCACGGACGGGTTATTTTGCAATTAAATACTTATTCAAAATGGTCATGTATGTACATAAAATATCTCATGTCAGGTTGAATTTGAATACAGAAATGAAATGTAGTTTAACGTCCTACTTTTCTGATCCGACTGGGCTAATGAGGATGGACATACACCATACCATATGTGTCATGAGGTATATTTTTCCCAGACAAAGGCATTATGGCCAACTCTTATATTAAATTCCAACTGCCAAAGGATATTTTATGGGCTTGCCAATGTGTATATACATGTAGGACTTTGGTTTTTCGTCCCATCTGAACAACTAGACACCTGGGCCCCGTATCACAAAATTTTAACTTAAGATAAAATCCAATTTTAGTAGATACTTTAATTTTGATTGGCTAAGCACTAAAATCAATCTAATATTATCCAATCAAATTACTAAAATTGGGATCTTATCTTAGTTAAAATTTCGTGAAATAGGCCCCAGTCCTTGCCAAACCCTCCATCCTACACCACTGACAAGGGAAAACCACGCCGTAAAATCCTGATGAATGTTTTTCCAGCGAACACTGGGAGCAAAACCATAACCTCCAGACTAGCAAGCCAACCGCCTACTTGCTTAGCAACTGTGGCTACCTTTAAACACAGAGAAAAAAAAATAAATTAAAAATGACGTTTGTCTTGAATTACCAAAGCGAATGTTCTCCATTTTTTTTTCTTTCTAAAAAGAATTTGGAACTTTAATTACTTGTTTGATGTTTTAAATTGTTTTTGTTTGAACAGGATTTAAAATAAAGGCGTGTTGACACTTTAAATGAATACCGGTTTTTATGTCGAGGTTAATTAATCACGTTAAACATACATTATGCAGGAGATGAATCTGCCTATTACAGGTCTTTCTTAAGGCTGGACAAGGCCTGACAGGGACAGTTGTCTAGTTGTTAGGATGGGGTGGAAAACCGATGTCCCATGTCAAAAAGGCACGTAAAAGATCCCTTGGCAGTTGCAATTCGATGTAAGAGTAGGCTGTAGCACTGCTGTCCAAGCAAAATTTTCTTCATAGCACCCTGCATGATGTATGCCCATCTTCCATTAGCCCAGTTCGTTTAATCCTTACCTATCATGACTTTAAAGGAACTTCATTATCCCAGTTGGGACATGTACACATGTGTGTGCATGTAAAATATCCCCGGACAGTTTGAATTTGAAATAAAAGTAGGCCGTAGGGGTGTTGTCAGATTAAAATTTCCCTCATAGCACACTGTATGACATGCGTCTTTATTAACCCAGTTGGTTCTGGGTCATTCTGGGAAGTCAGGGGGTTAGGTGGCCGAATGGTTAGCGTGTGTGCGGTGTATCATACAGCCTGCCATTGAGTCAACTGGCGTGGTTTAGAATCCCCGGTTGTACGTGGCAAGGAGGAGGATCGCCAGTCCAAACTCGTGGGTTTTCTCTGGGTACTCCTCCCACTGATAAAGACCCCAACGTGCAAGCGAATTATTGAATTAAAATTAAACCATGTGTTAGTCCCGAAACGACCTAGTTTGTGTCGAGTGGGAAGTTAGAAGTTGAACCACATTTCGTTTGTGTTACTATCTATCCTGTATACTCTAAATCTCTAATAATTGGAACCTAGAAATTGACACAAATAGGTCACCATGCATATACATGTAATAATGTAATATGAATGTATATAAACTGATTAACATTCAATCGTTCCATTTTTTACCCTTCAAATCAGCTATGTTCAGCAAAAATATACCATAAGTGTCAAACGATGTGCAATCTATAGTGTCTGGTTATTCCAGTCTACACCGATAGTATGTATTGTGCATGCTCTTCATATAAGGATGTGGGTCACCGTCTGACATGACTTGTGGAATATGGTCTTCACTTCCACCTTTATGCAGATGATACTCAGCTGTATTGTTGTTTTAAACCTTTAAATAATAACTTTGTTCCTGCGAAACATAGCCTAGAATATTGCATATTAGAAATTAAATTATGGATGGCATCAAACTTTTTAAAGCTTAATTCTGACAAAATTGAATATTTATGTATTGGATCTAAACAACAGTTAAACAAAAATTCAGCTTCTAGAAATATTTATGTCGGGAATTGTCAAATTATATGCTCTAAAGTAGACATCGGCATTATATTTGATTAAAATATGAACATGGAAGCTCAAGTAAATAATATTTGTAAAGTATGTTACTATTATTTGAGAAAAATTGGTCAAATATGACAATACATTAATAATGATGATGCAACAAAAACTCTAATTAATTCATATGTTACCTCTAGACTAGATAATTTAAATTCTTTGTCAGCTGGATTTCCTCTTACAGTAATTTATAAACTATAAAAAGTACAAAATCGTGCAGCTAGCCTAAAAACACAAACAAAACAGGCCTCTCATATTACTCCAATATTGTACAGCCTTCACCGGTGACCGATTCAGTATAAAATTAATTTCAAAATTCTTCTTCTCACATACAAATGTCTCTACAAACTCTGTCCTGCATATTTATCAGAACTTCTTGAATTGAATACCCCTAAATGCAACCTCCGTACTTCCTCTGATCCATGTCTTCTTGTTGCACGTTTTGCAAATTTGAGTTCATTTGGCGACCATTCTTTTTATGCACAAGCCCCCCCCCCCCCCCATTTGGAAAAAATTACCACTGGATATTAGAACATGTTTATCATTGGCTACTTTCAAAAAACATCTAAAAACACATTTTTTAAAGAAGTTTTTATATAAATGTTTTAAATGTTACTTTTATATAATATGTTCTTATTGTTTGACGTGTGTGTTACGTAAATGTATTCCGTTACACATGTTTTATCTGAGCATTTTGTACTTGTAGTTATTTTAAATTGCTGCCTATTTGTCTAAAAAAATTTATGTAGCTGTTTATTTATATGTTTTTTTTTCATTTATGTATCTTTTAATTGTGTACAGCTCATATGGGCACATACCAGTGGAAACTATGCGCTTTATAAAGTTTTCAATAATAATAATAATATGTTTAGCCTCGTTCTTCAAGGCCCTTCTTACAAATGGCGCTGAAATGCATGATGGTACACAATTCGTGTACCAATGGTAAAATGTTTATTTTGTCTTAAATATTGGATATCAGTAGTCCATCTTTTCTCATGAGATCACAGCATCAATGTTGATTTAAATTTACAAATAATTCCTGTTTTCAATATCGAAGATTTTTGGATGATATTGCATTAGAGACTTAGCTCCTTTAATTATATGTGAACTTGGCTTATATAAAGGTTTCTATAGGATTAATAAAATAGCACGGTGTGACACGGTGTGTCTGTTAGAGACAGATGATACATGACACATGACAGACTAATCACTAGGTTTATATATTATAACAACTACTATATACACTGGTCACTTGTATTAAATATATAAATATACAGGTGTGTAACAGGTAACCTACATCCCCTGTCAAAAGTCAAACATTGTAACTCACTTTTTTGTCAAAATTGAGTTAGGACCAAATTTGTAGTTACTGGTGTATGTGCTTACTAGATATTCCAATCTTTTGATTTTGTAACCAATTACACCTATGACGCAACCTGTCAAAAGTCAAAACCTAGTAACTCACTTTTTTGTCAAAATTGAGTTAGGACCAAATTTGTAGTTACCGTTGTATGTGCTTACTAGATATTCCAATCTTTTGATTTTGTAACCAATTACACCTATGACGCAACCTGTCAAAAGTCAAAACCTAGTAACTCACTTTTTTGTCAAAATTGAGTTAGGACCAAATTTGTAGTTACTGGTGTAGTTGATTTTGTAAGCAATTACACCCATGACACAACCTGGCAACTTATTTCATTTGTCCATTATGCCACAGATAAGCCTACATGTAGTAACTCAATAGTCAATCAGTGGATAAGCTGGGGTTTAATATTCATTCATTATGCTTTCCTTTGTTTTCTCAAAATAAGAAACAAGTGGGGTTTTTTTTAAAATAGTAAATAGTTTATTTGCAAATACATACATAGAAGTATATGTTTTTATACAAACGGGATCAGAACAAATTATACAATTTACGAATCTTCTCCCAAATGAGTTAGAAGGGTGTTGCCTTTTGACGGGCGACAGATAACAACTCATGTTCGAGCTCTATTATTAATGTCCACTGTCTAGACAGATAGAGAGAGAGAGAAATGAGTTTAAAGTACACTAAATACCAACCAGGTCATTTTGGTACTAACACATAGTTAAATTATATTTCATTAATTCGCTTGTGAGGGGTCTTTGGCAGTGTGGGACACCAGAGGAATCCCATGAGGTTGGACAGGTGACCCTACTCCTTGTCACCTAGCAGGGGGGTTGGGATGGTCTAGTGGTCTACAGTGCCACGGTATGACCTCTAACTGGCCGGTCACCTCTAGCTTGCGGCTGTGGTTTCGATCCCTGGTGTGATCATATGCTGCATGGAGATAGGGGCGTCTTCTCAACCTCGTGGGTTTCCTCCGGGCACTCTGGTTTCCTCCCACTGCTAAAGACACCTACGCGCAAGCGAATTATTGAAATAAAATGAAACCATATGTTAGTCCCGAAATGACCTAGTTTGTGTTGAGTGGACGTTAAACCCCATTTCTCTCTCTCTTTCTTCCTGGTCACCTAGCACAACCTTTAAAGCTGCACTACTTTGTTTCACGGTAAATGATGAAAAGATAAAAGGCATGCTGAGACAAACTGATTTCAACATTGGTTTGATAACATATTAACATTTTAAAGTACTTTTCGTCTATCTTGGGACTATTCATAAATAATACATATTCAAATGTATATACATGTACAAGCCTGGAAATAAGGCACCTGTCACGGACAATGTCAGGCACTAAATCTCTGGTACCTGTCATTTTGTCTGGCACTAATTTGTCTTTTTTATTGATATTATTAATACATGCCTGACAGTAAATTGAAAATGTCAGGTACTATTTCATTAGTGTCTGACATTTTGTCAGGTACATAAAGCCGTTATTTCCACGCCTGGTCACAGTGATAATGGTACTGGTTCATTGACTGGGTATCTCAGGTTCCATCAGGTTCCATTTCATTAATGTCTGACATTTTGTCAGGTTCATCTAAAATCGTTATTCCTAGGCCTGGTATATATAACACCATTCGACTTTCAGGGAATGTAGCTCGTTGACTACAGATTCTTGGAATGGATCTTCAACACTTTATTTCAGGTGCAAATAATTAACAGCAACAATTTAACAACTTATAATTTCCTATATATCGGACCTCCAACTAGTATGTTCCCTAAGCTGGTCTCTCCAACTAATGATCATCTAGCATACATTTGTCTATTTATACAAATCAGTTACTTAAAAAGTGTTGACATAAACATATAATTATCGAAGGAATAAGACTTAAGGCATTTAAAACAATAGTTAGAAGAGACTTAACAGATCAATCACTTTAGTTGCCAGTCTGTCATAATTTACTGACAGGTTCATTGCTGCCAGCCTCTAATGACTAACCAAACATTAATGAAAATTGAAATATACATTTGAAATTTAAAACAAAATTGGAAAATAATAAAATAACAAAATAACAAAATAACATATGACATAGACATCGGTCATATATACATGTGGATATTGACAGTTTTATAATAACCTGTTATTTAAATTATTTATTCAGATGCAGGATCTATAATGTTTGTGTCGTGACTGTTGACATTATTCACAACAGTATCATAATTATTATATCAGTCACAAGTGGTTTCAAGCT
The DNA here is from genome assembly GCA_948474765.1 of Patella depressa. NCBI lineage: Eukaryota > Metazoa > Mollusca > Gastropoda > Patellidae > Patella > Patella depressa. The sequence continues at coordinate 78,323,009 of OX419716.1, forward strand.
TTCTAATTTGAAATCTGACCGGAGAATATTTTAAGTGAGTATATGTATTTAAATTAAACTATAAAACAGATTTTTTATAACACATACATGTATAGTTAAATAACTATACATGTATTTATCATTAAGAGAACACAATTTTTAGGGGTAACAATCACAGGTTTTATTCTAAAAACATGACGTTTCGACAAGTGTCCTCTTATCGTTATCAAGCATGATACTTGTCGAAACTTTGTGCTTTTAGAATAAAGCTAGTGATTGGTTTCCACAAAAATTGTGTTTGAGTTGCTATTATAATATTTATCAATTGAAGTAGACATTACATGTACACATCCATCCTATTGAGGATGATATTTTCATAATATGATTTTTCCATCTAAATCTATATTGTTTAAAAGTTTCATATTTTGTTACCCCCTCCCCTTTTCAGAAGTCCTGTGCCACTGTTTAAATTTTCTATCCCCCATCCCTACTTTTTATCCTCATTCCCATAGATTTCATAAATCTACATGTACATTTAAAAGAAAGTTTCAGAAATTCTGGATCCCTGCATCGGCAGAGAAATTCTTCCCGATTTTCAGGACGAAGGGCATGACATCAACTGTCTAGTCATTCAGATGGTACGAAAAAAAACAGGTCCAGTATACACATTGGCATGCATGTAAAAGATCTCTTGACAGGTTAGACCTTAGTGCTGCTGCCCGGGTAAAATTTCCCTTATAGCACACTGTATGGCGTATGCCTGTCTTCATTAGCCTAGTTTAGGAGCAGAGCAGTAGGAAGTTAAACCCAATTTCATTCTTTCATTCCACATTCCTGTTCATTGATGGACGCCTACAGTCTTCATTAACTCTGTCCGTGCAGAACAGTAGGAGTTAAACCCCATATCATCCTACTCTTTTGCATCTAACCTGGGCTAATGGTAGATGGGCATACGTCAACAGTGTGCTATTAGGGAAATTTTGATTGGGGAGTAGCACTCATCCTACTCTTATGTCGAATTCCAACTGTCTAAGGATCTTTTACGTGTACGCCAATGGTGTGTACACAGGACCTCAGTTTTTCGTCCCATCCGAACGACTAGACAACTGTCCTTGTCAGTCCCTCCCTCTGTTCTGCATCGCTGACAAAGGGGAAACCATGCCGGAAAATCGAGATGAACTTTCTCGGACAATGCAGGGACATAACACCCAACCTCCAGACTGGCGAGCCAGCGCCTTACCAGCTTAGCCACGTGATCCCCCTCCACTGTGAAAGGTAAATGTATAATATAATTAGGTTGAGGACTGATAACAGTATCATCATTGTAGTATAATATTCAGGTTATCTATATTAACATCATTAATACACTTTTAATCTATGTACAGGTCTGGAGAACAAACCGTTTATCTTAAATATAACAATTATCTTCAGCTTTCAATATATCTTCGTGTGGTCGTGTACCAATGGTAAATTGTTTATTTTGTCGTAAATATTGGGTATCAGCTTTCTCCCGTTAAGATCACAAATTAATATTGATTTTTAAATTGAAAAATAATTCGCGTTTTCAATGTCAGATACTTTGGGTTATATCAAGTTAGAGATTTAGCTACTTTAAACTATGTGGCAATAGAAACCCAATAGTTTTGTATGATTCTGAACGAATATGAAGAGTTTTTCAACAATGGGTTAACACTAACCACTAAATACAGAGACTTCCACTAAAACATCACAACTACATGAAATGAAATAAAATCTGGTTTAATGGCCTAGTGTTCTGCTCCAACTAGGCAAATGAAGATGGGCATACACCATACAGTGTACTATGAGGAAAATTTTGCCTACTCTTGTATCAAATTCCAACTGCCAATGGATCTTTTATGTGCACGCCAATTTGTAACAGGACCTCAGTTTTTACGTATCATCCGAATGACTGCAACTACTGTACATGATAATTGCTGATGTTATTATTATGAACATGAAAACAAGGAAATTGTTGATGAAAAAATCTCCTTTGATATAAATTCTGACTGAATGCAAATTGGACATGTGAGCTAGCTCTTTAACTGTATACCTGTGTTGAATATCATGCATTTAAAGGAGCTAAATCGCTAACATTTGAGGCCTAGAAATTGACACAAGTGGGTTGCAACGCATATAATACTGTAATATGAATGTATATAAACTGATTTACATTCAATGGTTTCAGTTTTTACCCTTATTTCAAATCAGTTATGTTCCACGAAATAAGTCCAGTAGTCTCAATCCAATGCAAATTTCTAGCATCTGGTTATTCCAGTCTACATACGCCGTTTGATTTGGTGCAGTGTGTGTAGCCTCTTGTTATAACTGGGGCTGAAACACATTGTTGTAAATAATGGCTATCAGAGGCCCATCTTTTTCCGGTAAGATCACAGCATCAATGTTGATTGAAATTGACAAATTATTCGTGTGTTGAATGTTCACGATTTTGGATGATATTGAGTTAGAGACTTAGCTACTTTAATATATTTTTATAATTGTTCATAGTGATATCAGTTAAAGGACATTATTGGTATCACTCGTCACTTCAGTCAGTTATATAGTGGGATTACTTGTGTTTTCCTTCGGTGTTCGTTACTTCCGATTCATGAAACCTTTGTTACTTGTCTATCGTAGCAATGATTTCTGTGTTTAAATGATATCTGGAATGTGTTTAACCAATTCTATCACATATATGTGATAATGACTGACACCAATATTGTCCTTTAACGATGTTAATTTACTTTAAGAACACTGTCAGGTCACTCCCATTGTCACATGATGCTATGTTGTTTTTTAAACGGATGCAAATTTTCCCTATTTACTTATGATTTAATCTGAAAGAATTGGATTTCTTATAAATTTTGAAAGACACTTTTATTGAAATGAAATTAAATTGGGTGTAACGTCTTGTTCTTTTGCACTGACTTGATTAAAGAAGACAGGCCTTGACAGTGCTCCCGTAATCTGGAAAAACCTACTAACACTGTTGAATGTAGTTTTGAGTAAACAAAGGAAAACTGTTTTGTTAAGCTACTGAATATAAAACCAATTTGACTTTGTCTCTTTAGATGAAGATAATTAGAAGCCCTTTCGGTGAAGGAGAAAAAACCCTATTATTACATACATGTGAATTGGGTCTAACTCAGTTTTCAGCAAAATTTGACTCGCTAGGTTTTTCCAGATTTAGGGAGAGTGGTGTTAAATTCCAACCGTTAAGTGTTCTTTTTGGTTCCTGCAAACGAGTGCATGGATGGATGGAACTTTTTTTTTTGGTCCATCCCAATGAGCAGACACTTAGAGAGATAGTTTAATGCCCACTCGACAAAAACTAGGTACAAGGTTTTGTCCACTCCACACATACTAGGTCATTTCGGGACTAACATATGGTTCAATATTTTATTTCAAAAAGTGAGAGAGAAGTAAGTGGTTCATTATTAACATATTTTTTAATTGTGTGTTTTAGGTAGAAGACTTGTTATAATCTAACAGAATATATAATGGCTTCTGGATATACTAGTAAAGGTAAACATTACGGTACTTCTATTATTTTGTGTACAGATTATTTCTTTAGCAATCTGATAAAAATACAGATTTATATTTCGTTTCGTTTGTTTTATACCTTCTATGGTAGGGTGCCCCACGTGTCAACTGAAAAGTTGTTCTTGACACGTTGATGCTGCACGTTTTAGTTCAATGACTTACTACTGATTTCTAACAGTCTCGCACACTCGTTGAGGCTATAAATAGCAACAGCATGCGGAAATGTTCAAAACACCAAACACTACTACAGCCGTAAAAAATCTATTGTTGACGATTCTGAATAGCAATAATATTTAACTTTTTGGTTATTACCGCATCTTTAGAAATTACGCTCGTTTTATTTTTTAAATTGCCTTATAATTATCTGTACCATTAGAAGCAGCATATTTTGGTTAAGTACAAATAATATCTCTGACTCAACATCTGTAATGCCAGAATATGATCAAAGCAGTAGTTTCATTTTACTTTTACAAGGTTCTTAAAAATATTGTTGAGATGCCTGATGTTGGTGCTTCTAAATTCAATTTCTTGTTCCATGTTTCGTAAAAAAAAGTAGTCTTGATTATCCCGACCCGTCAATTAGACGTAGAATGATCGGTAGACTAGTTAAGCGAGACTAATTTCAAAACAAGGGCACGTAACCTATCTTTTACTCAAAAGTGTCTGGATGTTATGGACGACACTCCAAACCATTATCAGTATTATTTATGTATGGTTTAATGATCATAGCTTATGAAGTACAGCATGGTCGTTTATTTAGTGATTTAAGGCTTTCTAAATATATTAGTATTGTGGTGTAATTGTCGAGATATTTGGAGATATTCATTTAGGGTGGGGCACCCTATCTATGGTCTACACTACATGAAAATCTGACCATTTATAGTGTGAGTTCATGTCAGTTTCCAAGAACTCGCTGTGACATAACGTTTCATTGCCTAATCCATCACATCGTCCAGACCATGTCATCGATAACAACTCTTCCAGATCCTAGTGTAGTAATAGTGAATATTGGTTGATAAGATTTTGTGTGGATTTTCAATTTGTCACTGAACCTGGAAACTTGCTTCAAAGAAGACGATTTGCCAATTTCCAACCCAATCATTGTATAGGAATCAGTTGATATATTTGAAGAAAAAAAATCCTAATCCGGTTTTGTATGTATATTTATCTGATGTTATTTTCTCTATCAACAGATCCAGTGGCCGATGCCAATCGCTTTCAAGGGGAGGGAATCAATTTTCGTGCTAAATTAATTGGTATAGACGATGTACCGGAGGCAAGGGGAGATAAGATGTGTCAGGACACGATACAGAAACTAAAAGCAATCGTTAAAATTTCCAAGGAACACAAACAGAGAATTATAGTTAATGTTTCTTTAGAGGGATTAAAAATCTTAGATCAAGCCACTGCTGTAAGAGGATTTACTTTTTCATTATGGGGATACTCGATTCACAGTTCCGGAATTAAATTCCAAAACTGGTTTCAATCTAGTGAAAAGGAGAATTTAGGAGTATAACGCATGTGTCGACTGTATAAAAATATCTCAACCAATCATGACAGCTGAAACATATTATTTACCTAGAAATACGTCACGACTGGCAGAACTGTGACAGGACTAAATTCCACGTCACTCGATTGCAATTCTGTTGATTCGGGACGTTCTGGACTGTGAATCGAGCATCCCCTTTATATATTATGTAAATTAGGAAAAAAGGGGAATTCAAACGAGTATATTGTCTTTGATTCCACTGAAAAGTGAAAGTAAATTAGGGAAAAAAGGATTTTGATAAGTACATCTGAATATTACGACATTCTGTGAAATCCGACATCATTTTCATGTCCCGATTTATTTCCTTATTATTTGAGAAAACGAAAACTGAGTATTCTGATACTCTGTGTGTAATCCGACATATTGTAACAATCCCGTACGATGTAGGATTTGACAGAGTCTACATATATTGTGTTTGATTCAGCTGAAAACTGATATTAGATTTTATTGAATTTTTTTTTGGGGGGGGGGGGAGGTGATGTAGTGGTCTAACACTTGCCCTTAGATCGTAAAAATCTGTCGTCTAGTCGAGGGACGGGATATCAATTCCCAGTCTGTATGGGACCATCCTTGTGGGTTTTCTCTGGGGCCGCCGGATTCCTCCCATTGATAAAGACCGCCATGTTTGTTTGTTGTGTGGGATCAGATTCTTTTCATCCACATTGGTAGAGTGCCGCGCTTCGACTTCTAGTTGGCCGGTCACCTCTGGCTTGCGGCTGTGGTTTCGAGCCCAGGTGTGAGTGTATGTGGCATGGAGATAGGGGCGCCTTCTCAACCTCGTGGGTTTCCTCCGGGCACTCTGGTTTCCTCCCACTGCTGAAGACCCCTACACGCATGCGAATTAACGAAAAATAAAATTAAACCATACGTTAGTCCCGAAATGACCTAGTTTGTGTCGAGTGGACGTTAAACCCCATCTCTCTCTTTCTTCATCCACATTGAACTGCTTTGGCTCAAATGGCACTAAATTAAAAATCACATTCATGGACAGACCCAACTGAATCTGCTTTAACAAAATTTTTATCCTATGATGCCCATCGATATTCCCATAAATAATTCCAGGGAAAGAAAGTGTCAAATGTTATTTTTTTGATGATTGTGTTGTTTGGTACGACTTTATTTTCAATAATTTTTTTCAGAATATTGATCATTCACATGAAGTCCATAAAATATCTTTCATTTCTCGGGATATCACAGATTCTAGAGCGTTTGGTTATATCTATGGACCTGGAGACGGATCTCATAAATTTTTTGGAATAAAAACTGAAAAAGCGGTAAGCTTATATTTTTTTATATGGAACGAGGCGCGTGGGGGGGGGGGGGGGATGAGGCGGGGAAGTTACACTCTGTTTAAAGAGTAGCAGAAACTGGACCTACCTCCCTTGGTCACAATCATGTTCACTTATGTCGCTAGATAAATGTATATATGTATGTTTTTTTTAATGTTATGATGAAGTGTTGTTCTCAGTAAAGAGAGTTGTCTCCCTTGTAGCATTTGCACCCTAACATTGTTGAACAATTGATAATAATAATCTATTTATAAAGTGCTGAATATCCAACAAACAAGTGCACAAGAGTGCTAAACTTCAGTTTTATTATTTTTCCCTGCTATTGATATAAGATGTTTTGTTTTACAGGCTGAAAATTTAGTCCTTTCTCTGAGAGATTTATTTCAAGTTGTATATGAATTAAAGAAAAAAGAAGTGGAAGATGCCAAGAAACAAAAGGAAGAAACAACAATACAGTTAAAAGATGGTGAAGTTGGAGAAAGTGACGATTCTGTTTATCAGGTTCGTATATTTGAAGAAACCACCGTGGCTCAGTGGGTTTCCTCCCACTGCTAAAGACTCCCTACACACAAGCAAATTATTGAAATGAAATTGAACAATATGTTAGTCCCGAAATGACCTAGATAGTATCCTCAGGGGTTCAGGACCAAAGATTTGTGAATATTTGTCTAGACTACATGTTGTAGAGGATGTCATTTAATTGTGGAATTAGCAGAAATACCGTAATAAATTTTCTTTTTACAAATACTTTTATATTTTGTTTTGAAACTTTAAATACTGTTTTTAGGTACCTCAAAATGGTGCTCCAGTTGAAGGTACTGAGAGCGAATATGCTGTAAGTAAAATGATGTATATATTTTATTACGCGAAAATAGAATGTAGGCTTTTATACATTATTAAAATACAGATGTGACATCATCCTTTAATGTTGGCCAGTAATGGTTCAGGCAATCTGCCAATGCGACATATTTCATAGTGTCTGTATTTTAAGTTGTATAATGGCTGTGTACAAGACATTGTGTAATATATGGATATGGCACTCATGCAATATTAATATAATACTTAATGGCTCGCACTCGATCATAAAACATGTATTTGAATGCTTCATTGACTGTGTATTGAAGCATATATCGGATATAAAAGCACATAAGTTCACTTCCTGTTTAAATCTTTGGTGAGACACAGTTGATTGCTTTAAAAAAATATATTTACAAATGATATTTATAAATTTGATAGAATTTATTTTCGTTTGACTAGTTTCGTCTTTGCAAAGATAATACATATTGTATGTAAGGTAAATAGTTAATGTGATTCATTAATGCTGTTTCCTACAAAGAGATCCATTAATGCTGTTTCCTATGAAGTGATGCATTAATGCTGTTTCCTACAAAGAGATCCATTAATGCTGTTTCCTACAAAAAGATCCATTAATGCTGTTTCCTACAAAGAGCTCCCTTAATGCTGTTTACACCGAAGTGATCCATTAATGTGTTTTTCGACTGATGTGGTCCATTAATACTGTTTCCATCGAAGTGATACATTAATACTGTTTCCATCGAAGTGATACATTAATACCGTTTCCATCGAAGTGATACATTAATACCGTTTCCATCAAAGTGATACATTAATACTGTTTCCATCGAAGTGATCCATTAATACTGTCTCCACCGAAGTGATCCATTAAGGCTGTTTTCTACGAAGTGATGCAGTTATTTGATAATGCTGTTGGCACCAATGGATTTAATAATAATATTGTTTCCATTGAAATTTTGGAAAAAAGTTGAGTCGAACAAGACAACCTTTCTTTTGTTCTACGGCCAAAGGAAGGTCTCTTGCCAGACTGAACTAGAGTCTCAGTGACAAACCAGTTACCATTGGTGAAAATGGTCACACCTGGATAAAGGTTAGCCATTTTTGTCAGCGCAAATAATATCGATACAAATGGATTTTCAGCTTATAGGAACGGTGTGTGCCAAATTATAGTCATTATAAGGAAAAACTAACCTCAGTTTAAATGCTTAATATCATTTCATATATTGTCATAACCCTACTCGGTCTGTCAGTCGTCCTTAATTCTTTGTAATATCTCTAATACGTTAATTATTAGACCTTAGAACAATTTTATTTATGTTGTTAATATAAGTGAGAAGAAGAATCCTATTGAATTTGACTTCATTACAATAAAGGTTTTCCTCTGAATCGCAATGTGGCATCTTTTGTGGACTGTTCAGATAATTTATCTGCTTCAGGTGTAGCTATCATTGCCTGGCAACCTATCCTTTAATTTTAGATAATGCATGTTTGAATAATCTAGCTTTAATTTATTCTGCTGTTAATACTTTTGCATTTTTTGTTTTGTGTGTGTGGTTTGAAGAGGTCTTTTCTGTTACACAATAGATACTATTCCTGACCGACTTTGAGATAATCGCAGAATGCTCAAAGATTCCTGTGGACCTCAACCTTAGAATTCTTAAAGATTCAAACTAAATTTTTCAAAATCTGCCAAGCCATTGCTAGGATACACTTGTTATAGCTTTTCGATCTTTCCGCACAATTTAATGAACGCTTGTTAAAAATATCTTACTCGATCGAGATAGGCCTGGGACCTGAGTTTACAAAGCATTCTCAGATTTTACTCAACTTTCAGTCACTGTTTATGAGAAATATCTTTGATCCAGAAACACAAAACTTTGCCCATAGTTTTATAACAGGCTATATTTTTATTCTAGTTAAAATAAAGCAAACTATTAAGCAGGGGCGGATCAAGGCTCTGATAAGCTGGACCAGACTGGGCCCTTTGTCGAATTGGTTTACCATAGTAAAACTAAGACAGTCGTAAGAGAAACGAAATTGCCGAGAATATACTGGTGGTCAAACATTAGCCTACCGTGTCAGTCGGCCAGTGACAATCAATTGATGCTCAGTGGAGCACAGCAACAGTCAATTGCTGGATAAAATGAAAACAAACTTAATTTATTGTTGCACAACAGAAGAGAAATATATTCTGTAATTCACTTTCACACATCTGAATTCAATCAAATTTTAAAACATCAAATTTAAAAAGATTGCCCAAAATTCTATGGGCACTTTTTTTCTTGGGCCCTAGGCAGCTGCCTACACTGCCCATGGGGGGATCCGCCTCTGCTATTAAGTCTGGGAATGTTTTGTTAACTTTGGTCCAGTTTTTTTTTTTTCTGATAATTACGTTATTTGGAATATGGTTTTAATCATAATTTATAGATTTTATTTTCGTTTAAATAAATTAGATGGCTGGAGGAAAGTTTCCGAAAAGATCTCTTCATACCAGATTTGTTTCTTATAGTTCTATTTTTCTATATATCCTCTTTGTTCAATGAAGCCACGGTGACTAAGTGGGTAAGACGCTGGTTGGCTAGCCTGGAGGTTGGGTGCTCGATCCTGAGCATGTTTATCAGGATTTTCTGATGTGGTTTCCCCTTATCAATGTTGCAGGATGGAGGGCCTGACAAGGACAGCTGTCTAGTCGTTCGGATGGGATGGAAAACAGGTCCCGTGGCATGCTCTTTAAATATCCCCGGGCATTTTTGAATTTGATATTAGAGTAGGACATGGTGCCATTGCCAGAGCAAAATTTCCCTCTTAGCAGTGTATAGCATAATAGGCGTGTCTTCATTATCCCAGTCAGAGCATAACAGTAGGATAAGAGGGAACCATGCCCGAAAATCTGGATGAACACTCTCGGCAATGCAGGGATCGCACACCCGACCTCCAGGCTAGCGAACCAGTGTCTAACCAACTTAGTCACCTTGACCCACTGATTGACACAAGAGGATATATATATATAATTGATATACCTTGGTTTAAGGCCCTTGAACTAACACCTGTAGCTTGAATGACTTTATATCACCTTTAGGTACCTAAGAATAATCAACCTATTGCCGAGGATGACGGTGGAAATCTATTGAATTTACAAGATCAATTAACCAGTATAGAAAAAGTGGGCATAACTTTGATTTATAATTATTAATATCCATCTGTCTGTCTGTCTCGGCCATTATGGTTTGCAAATAGAAATTTGAGCAGTGCTCGCAACGATTTTCTAAAAAGTATTTGAATCAGCTTTCTTAGCTTTCAGACCTGGAAATAATGGTGTTAGTCATCTAGGACAAAATGTCAAGTTAAATTTTCAATCTTGATGATGTTCCAAGTTCAATCCATTAAAATGTAGGCTTTTCATCTGAATCAATGTCAAAATAATAATTATAGATAACATATCAGGTCTAAAGAAAGACATGGACCCCCTAGACCCCCCCCCCCCCCCCCCTCTGGGGGAAAACTTTGTTTAAAGATTACGTTCAAAATTTCTGCTATGCATGACAAATGTCATGGTTAAAAATGCCAAACAGCCACTAAACTTGACACAATTCAGCATGTATTCAAAAATGGTCAAAACCAAATTTTGAAAATTTCTGCACTCAGACACAAATAAGCGTGTAATTAGAAATCTACTTGTGCGACTTAAGACTCATTTAGCTATAACCAGTCACATGTGATGACTCTCAGATGGACGGCTTGAGACCCCGTTACTATTTTGATATATGATGACTCTCAGATTGGCGGTTTAAGACCACTTATCCAATTTTTATTTGCAAAACATATGGATTAGACTAGAATAATAGATTTTATAGATTTTTTGCTTATATATCTATCCTACTTTGGTTATTACTACTTAGAAATGATATCTTATTAAAGTCTTGATGCGTCATTTTTATACCATAGGAATCCCTTGCAAATATATAAATTCGCCCGAATGATTCATCCGAATCAAACAGGTTTGATATATTTGCCCGAATATTTAATCAGCTGAATTATATGTGCCTGGTGTGTCTGCTTGGACGAAACATTCAGCCGAATGTAGAATTCATTAGCTAATCAGCACTCGTATCGAGTAGTCACATGATTGTTTGAAGACATAGACGCTGCCATTTTTAATCATGTGACGTAAAAGGTGATGCAATCGACTGGTGAATTGGGCGAAGCATTCGACTAGTGTTTCCACCCGAATAAAATTCCGCGCTGATTGATTTGGCTGAATGATTCAGCTAACATGTCCACTGCTAAATAGAAACATTGGTCCAAACATTTGATATTTGAGTGAAAATACAAATGATGTATCATTACTTTAATTTATCGCATGATAACTACCGTGCTTTATAGAATGCCTTCTTTCTGTAGTCTTAGTCCCTTTTAAAAAGCCTTTCTATTAGGATTTGTAGGTCTTTTTTCACATATTTAGCTTTTTTTTCATAGGGTATTAAACAAATGAACACCTTTGATAGTCTATTTGGCACATCTCCACCAGTTACTTCAGCTGCACCTAGTTTTGATGATGCTTTTGGAACCAGTATTTCTTCAGCGCCAACTGTGTCAACACAACAGCCTTCAATGGATCTGGCAGGATTAGGAGCACCAGCCCCTGGAACCCCATTTCCTACTGGACAGACATCAATGCCTTTTCAAGCTGGCCTTACATCACCAATTGCTCGCCCAGGTTTTGGAGGTTCCATGGGACAACCAGGCTTTCCACCTATGGGTCAACAACCAGGATTTCCAACACAAGTTGGACAACCAGGATTGGCAGCTCCTGGGTTTCCTGGTAGATCATCCTCACCATTTGGTGGCAGATCATCTTCACCATTTGGTGCACCAGCAGCTCCAGGTTTTCAACAGGTACTAAAATTGATGATAAATTTGTAGAAAAAATGGGGCTTAACATGCTACTTTATCGCTCAATCTGATCTGATTTTAACCCAGATTCTATTTCTTTACGTTTTTATAGTTCAAAATTTCGTTTTACTTGTCTTTACAACACTAGGATCTGGAAGTGACAAGTTCTAAATGGAACGGTCTGGTACAGCGACCGAACGTGTGGTAAACCACTAGAAATGTCAACGCTGATTGATAAATCAACATCTGACATCATAGGGTCAAAAGCTGCTCGTTTAACCTTTGTCTGGTGTATGCCTGTCTTCATTAGCCCAGTCAGAGCAGAACAGTAGGATGTTAAACTCTGTTTCATTTTCTTTAAACTCATCTACTTGTTTAATCTTTTCTCTGTTTCTTTGTTTTAGCCAACAGCATTACAACCTCCCCAAAGACAAGCTGAAGTACCAGTCACTGCAGATCCTTTTGCAAATGACCCTTTTTCAAGTCCGAATCCATTTGGTCAAGCTAGCACAGCCGGAGTAGGAAGTCAGTCCAATGCATTTGGTGCTCCAGCAGGGAATCCATTTGGTGCCGCACCCGGTGGAAGTGTTTTCCCATCATCTCCTGCTGCAAGTGATTCAGTCGGGTGGCCTGATTCAGCAGCAGACATTTTGGCACCAACCAAATTAGGTGGTGAGGCTGAGAAAGAACCTGAAACTAAAGATAAAAAGGGCAGTGATTTTTTCGGAGATTTGTGTGATATTGGTAGCATGACTCAAAAGGCGAAGACACCAAAAGATATGTTTAAAGAAAAAAGCGAACCCCAGAAAAAAACATTGAACCAGTTGAAGGCTGAGAATTTAACTGCTTCAGCTAATCCTACTTTAGGGACACCTTCCAGACCAGCTCCAGCGCCACCAGTCCAGTCAATGGCTCCATTACAACCTGCTGCAGGAGCTGCGGATCCATTTGGATTTGGAGGGCCAGCGCCAGCTGCAGTCCCAACAAATGATCCATTTGGAAGTGTTCCTATAGTTCCAACGACTCAACAGGCAAGTTCATCCCCTGCACATGATCCTTTTGGTCCATTGGGCAAAGAGGTGAATCATATTCCTGACCTGGCCACCAAGTCTGCTGATCCTTTCGACACATCATCCTTCCTTCACCAACCCACTCCTGTAAGCCACACAGAATCCTCCAGCAATATCAATGCGTCACAACAGCACAGTCGTCAAAGACCACGCCCAACAGCCAAAAAACCTGCAAGTATACTCAATGGAGAATCTTCGAACATAAAAAAAAAATCAGTGTTAAATGAAAACGATTTTAATTTACCCTCCCCTGAAGAACCTCCACCTCCCCTTCCAAGTGATGCTTTATTTAATATACCTAAAAATGCTCCTGCACCTCCACCCCGACCACCGTCGGCAAGTAAGAAATCGTCAACACCTGTAGCTGTGGCCCGATCGAGTTCGATTAAAGACAGTTTATCCGTGCAATCTATTCAAAGTGGTGCGAGTTCAAGTTCCGATGATCAGGAAACTTTGTCGAGTCTATCGCCAGTTAATACGAACTCGAGTTCGGACACATCGCCAGTTCCTGCAATACCGAGGCGAACAAAACTTTCAACGTCATCTGATACGTCTGCACCCCCTATATTATCACAAGACTCTTCATCCTCGACAATTAATCCTCCTCATCCTGCGCTTAACCCCGAATCCAACAAGTCGATTACACAAAAACAACCAGTGCCAAAACCACGTAAAAGCTTGTCTTGTAAAAGTTCGATAGGAAGTGCCGATGGTGATAGAAAAAAAATGGATCCTTTCTTTCCTGATCCCGATCCTTTTGCGGACGATCCTTTTGCGGACGATCCTTTTGCACAAACTATAACCACCCCTAATAATAATAATATCTGTAAGGATCAGAACGACAATGACCCTTTCTTATCTAGTCAACCGGCCAGTAAACAAGGTGATTTTGAATCGAAATGGGAAACTTTTAGTGATTTTAATAGTTTCAGTGACAATATAACAAATATAGGTAAAAAACACAATAAGGTAAGTCTTCTTTCATTTTTCTTGTGGATAGGGACCTAATCGGACAACCTACTTTGTCCATGGGGGGTTGGGATGGTCTAGTGGTCTAGAGTGTTGCACTTCAACTGGTTTCCTCCCACTGCTAAAGACCCCTACGCGCAAGCGAATTATTGAAATAAGATTAAACCATATGTTAGTCCCGAAATGACCTAGTTTGTGTTGAGTGGCCGTTAAATCCTATTTCTCTCTCTCTCTCTCTCTCTCTCTCTCTCGCTTTGTCCATTGTGTGGAGGGATCTAATTGAACAGCACAATCATGATGTGCTTTATCGAAATCAAGAATTATCCATTGTGAGGAAGGACCTAATCGAACCGTGCAATCATAATGGGCTTGGCTTGATCGAAATCAAGAATTATCCATTGTGCGAAGGGACCTACTTACACGGGCCAATCATGATGATCCATTGTGGGGAAGGACCTAATTGGACAAGGCAATCATAATGGGCTTGGGGGACCTCACCCCTCCAAAAAAAAAAACACCCTCTCAGCGGTGTGCCCCATGTCCACGGTCAGTGCCCTCATTTTGCGGCACCCTCACCCTTTTTTCAAAATTCTTAGATCTGCCCCTGCCAAGTTGTAGTGATACATGTACCATCAAGTCCTGTATACCAATTCACACCATTTAATAAGTCGATAAACCCAAACATAATCGGTTCTAATTTTAACCTGATTGCATCACTTAATGCTTCATTTATCTATGTTATATATATACACACACACACACACACACACGCGCTTTTTAGGTGGTGGATTTAAGAAAATGAAATGAAATGGGGTTTAATGTCCGTCTGTTCTGCTTCGAACTGAGCTAATGGAAGCGGGCCCGTATATACAGGGGGGGATGCATGGGGGGGGGGGAGGGGGGCGTGAAATCACCACACCACCCCACCTCGCTCAGAAATTGCTAACAATCATTAAAGTATACACAGTTCCTTATATTAACCTAAAAAAGCTATTTTTTTTGTTTGAATACTTATTTTAAAATGCTTATTAGACGCCTAGGTAACATGATGATTACAACAGTCTGTTAGAATGACCTTTCCGAAAATTTCCTCAAAATGTTCGCCCCCCCCCCCCCTACCGAAAGATAATGCACCCCTCCTTAATGGTGTCCAGATACGGGCCTGAATGGCAGACGGGCATACAACATACCTTGTGCTATGAGGAAAATTGTGCCCAGCACTTTGGCGCCTACTCTTATATTGCATTCCTACTGCCAAGGGATCTTTGATATGCACACCAATGTATACACAGAACCTTGGTTATTTGACCCATCCAAACTACTAGACATCTGTCCCTTGTCAGGCCCTGCACTATTGACAAGGGGAAACCATGTTGGAAAATCACGATATACTTTCTCCTCGGGCATGCAGGGATTAAACAACCTGACTTCCAGGCTAGAGACCGTTGCATATTAGATAGATATATCAGGATTCTTCTTCGTGCTATTGATTTTGCTCCTTAAATTGTTTTTGTCCTTTTCTTGATCCACATCAATATTGTAATGTTAAACAGCTTTATCTCTACGACATCGACAGGACTAAAAAATATCAATTATTCATTTATTCTGTTGTCTTCTTGGCAAATATTGACCTGGTTTTGAATTGTTATATGAATCGTATCGTAGCCCCAGAATTGCAATACATATCGTATCGTGAATGTAGTGGGCAATACAGCTGTACCTAGCACTAATAGACATATGCCCATCTTGTTTAGCCCAGTTGGTGCAGAACCCCATTTCATTTCAAGATATTACAGAGGTTTTTTATGACTTTTTTTTAAATTGTTTTTCAAAAATCCTTATAATACCTTAGTTTTTTTTAACTACTTCTCTGATACATTTATCGGTGTGGTTACTTGTGTAGTGAAATTAATACAATATGCTTGCATTCGTATTTATCGCAACATATGACAGATCATGACTCATGCTGACAACATAAATATTTCTTTGGGTTGTTTTCCCAATTGTTTTCAAATTGAGTGAAGTCTGTGTCACCACAGGCACGGTACTGGATCCATTCACTCTTTTTGAATTGTTTTGTTTGTGGTCTCTGAGTACGATGTCTTGTCCATATATTTTTTTTTGTGTAAAATTGTGTGTGGGGCAGTCGCCCTATTTTGTACTAAGTAGGTCAATGCTTTGTAATAAATAGTCAGCGATTACAGACAATATTGTCTTGTGTATGCAATGAGATCTCATCCGTCTCCACCCACCGTTGCCATAGGGGCGGAGAAGGGTAATCCCCTGAAGCAAACATGGCCCAGGGTATACTTGACAATTACAGTGTTTTGAGAAGGATTCGTTGCAAAATTATGATAAATTAATTACATGTAGTTTGGATATGTTTTTAGTCCTAATGTATCATCAAATCACCCAGTTTGTACCAGGGAATGTATCTTTAATGTAAGAAAGTTGAATTATTTAATTTGTTTTTTTCTGTTTGTAGAGTAATACCAGTAATAACAATACTTCCTTATTTGGTGATCCATTTTAAACAACCTGCTTGAACAAAGGTAAAAATATTTTTTTACAATTCTGATTAAAATACAATATTTCGTTTTGTTTTTTTACACTTTCGATGACCTACACAACTTAAACAAAGGTAAAAATTATATTTCAACCAATCGGATTAAAATACAATAAGTCGATTTGTTTTTTTATGCTTTATACCTGCAGTTCCGTGCATTCCACTCCAAAGACTTGCTGTAACAGACAGTTTTATTGGCTAATACCTCACATTAACCAGAACGCAGCTTTTATTGCACCTCTTCCAGATCTTAGTGTTGTTAGTTCTTGGCGTGCGATGCATGGAATTGTGGGTCAACCAATAGAAATGTCAACGCTGATTGATTAATCGATGTCTGATGTCATGACTCCTGACGCAACCCTTCGGGGGTTGGGTTGACCTAGTGGTCAAGAGTGCCGCGTTTCGACCTCTACCTGGCCGGTCACCTCTGGCTTGCAGCTGTGGTTTCTATCCCTGGTGTGAGCGTATGTGGCATGAAGATAGGGGCACCTTCTCAACTTCATGGTTTTTCTCCCGGCACTCCAGTTTTCTCCCACTGCTAAAGACCCCTACGCACAAGCGAATTATTGAAATAAAATTAAACCATATGTTAGCCCCGAAATGACCTGGTTTGTGTCGAGCGGACGTTAAACCCAATTTCTCTCTCTCTCTCTCTCTGATGCAACCTTGTACTACAACCTGTTAGATCTTCATGTTGTGTAGGCCATCGAAAAATTGAAAATATGTATAATCATACCGATTTTGGCATAAAATTCAAAAACTAAAAACTTGGTCCAGAGTTGAGCAATTTGACTGAACTTTGCAGTCTATCGTTATCTATTTTGTAACCATTACTATTATACAATGTAGCGAGAACTGTCAACTAATCTCCCATATAATGCCCCTTTAAGCTCAATTATTATAGTACATTGTTTGAAATTCTACATTTGCTGTTGACACTGAAATAATGTGCCTTTAACTTTTAATGTAAATTTCATTTTCAGAACAGATGCCAAAACCTATAAGATAATCAAAGAACATATATACAATGTAACTATGTCATCATGTAAAGCTGTATTTATTCATAACATCTGTTTACACCATTGGATAGTCTGCTGATAGACGTTATAGTCTGTTTCCAATATCTGTTATCTTATGCAACAATATGATCAATAATTGATTTACTATATACATATGACTTACCTTTTACAATTTATAACACTGCTATATTTTTTATCATAGTGGTTTTTTTGAAGTCCTTATGTCGTTGATACCTGGCAACAATATTGGGGTATTTAATCTATGCACAATGATTTTGAGAGTAAATTGGAATATTTAAAAAAATTTAATCAAATATTTGAATGGAATATTTAATAAATCTGAATAGAACATTTCAAAAAATTTGATTCAAATATTTCTAAAATCTGAATGAAATATGTATAAAAATATTTAATAAATCTGAATGGAATATTTAAAAAAATTTGATTAAAATATTTCAAAAATCTGAATGAAATATGTATAAAAATTTGAAAAAGGCAATGTAAAGAAATATATTATACAATGTATATGTTTTACTGACAGATTTGTTCCATTTAAAATGACTAAGCCTCTTTAATTTGGGTGAAAATAGAAATGTCAATTGAATTGCAATTGATTAATATAAAAGTTTAAGTAAAAAAAACAAATGAACTGAAATAAGTAAACAAAATGTATTCCTATCTTTGCGTTGCCAATATGAAAGAGTTTGCCACCATCTCCAGTTGAAATAGCGCACAAGTATAATTTGACGTTTTATTTTGATATACCGGGTAAATGAGATTTGTGTTATTTAGTCGAAATAACTCACAAGTACAATTTGACATTTTATTTTGATATAAATTTTCACCTAAATAAGATTTGCTCTATCTCTAGTCGAAATAACACATCAGTCCAATTTGACATTTTATTTTCACCGAAATCAAAGAGCTTTGGCACCTTTCGGATTAATTATTTAAGTACTGTTAAATATGTGTTCTGTTCGTTTCACATCCATTATGCAATAGTCACAATGTATTTTATAAAATATTTCACTTAAGATTGTTTTTTGGAACTGGAAACGGGAGTATAATAAATATATTTCCCCAGATTGTATTTTGGAACTGGAAACAGGAGTATGATAAATATGGGATCTGGTCATTTTTATTAAAAAAAGAGCTGGCACCATATTTGAATAGTCCACAGCTAAGCTTGCCAAAAATGCAATTCTTTTTAAATTTGTCAGCAAGCGTCTGGTTTCGTGAGAGCGGGTTACATATATTCCCCTAGTTTGGCATCTTTATATTTTAATTTATTTATACACAATGAAATATGATTGTTTATTATAGAGATTAATTATATATGCACACAAGATTATATATTTATTTTATGTGTCTATGCATGGTATTGATATACGTTTACTAGACATGTCGTCATGGTCACATTGTCAACTTAACACAATTTTCTCTGATCGTCTGAAGTTCAGTTTACTAATATAACTTTTGTTTAGAAAGATAATGTGAAAATGTAGATGTCGCTATCGTTGCTCTAGGTTAAGGTTCATTATTAAGTTATTGCAGAAATGGAGACTGTATGATTATCCAGACTCCTAGCGACTGTCGATATACACAACACGCTTAAACCCAACTAAAGACACAATCCACTATATTTTAACAAGTGCAAGCGGATTCATTCTGAGGACTAAGTTACTATCTGCGGGCATCCAGTCAATCATGCTTCAACATATATATGTCCATCATTTGCCGAAGATTGATCTATCATGGTTTGACCATTTGCTGAGGAATGATCGATCATGGTTTGACCATTTGCTGAGGAATGATCAATCATGGTTTGACCATTTGCTGAGGAACGATCGATCATGGTTTGACCATTTGCTGAGGAATGATCAATCATGGTTTGACCATTTGCTGAGGAATGATCAATCATGGTTTGACCATTTGCTGAGGATTGATCTATCATGGTTTGACCATTTGCTGAGAAATGATCGATCATGGTTTGACCATTTGCTGAGGAATGATCGATCATGGTTTGACCATTTGCTGAGGAATGATCAATCATGGTTTGACCATTTGCTGAGGAATGATCGATCATGGTTCGAAATACATCCATCATTGGCTGAGCTCAAGCAATCATGGTTTGATCATTTGCTGAGGATCAATCAATCATGGCTCTACCCTTTGCTGAGGATCGATCAATCATGGTTCAACCCTTTGCTGAGGATCGATCAATCATGGATTTAAATACATGTAACCAGTTCTCAGTTGATTCTTGAGATCCACTGTCTTTATTATAAACTTACAATTATTTGATTATTATCTGATGTATTTATGATTTTGTTATGTTTTTTTTTTTGTTTGTTTTCTTTTAGTTAAGTTTACATATTTCCATATAGCAGTTAAGTTTACTTGTTGAAGTTAGATTTAATTGTTACAATAGGAGTTAAGTTTATTAATCTGTAGAAGTTAAGTTTAATCGTTGTCGTAGAAATACTGTTATTCATATTCTAATTAGTACAGGGTCTGTTTCTTCTTTAACATACATTATGCAAGAGCTAAATCTGCCAATTGCATGTCTTTCTTTAGGCTTGAAATGTTTTCTAAATTATTAATTAGACATTAATTAACTTATCCACCAGACCATAATCAACTCCTGATGGCATCAGATTTCTCTGATTTTAAATAGATTAGAACAGTTTAGCCATATTTTGATTTAATTTAAAAATGGAGGAGCGGAACTTAGCTTTGAACAACCAGTGCGGTGGTTGAAATTATTGCACGTGTTGTCAATTCTTCAAAGGCTAATATCCTTGCTCGCAAATTATTCATTTATGCATAATCTGTTATATAGCAAGAATGGTCAGCTCGTTATATAAATCTTACATAATATATCTTTAATGATAGAGTTATGCAAATTCAATTACCGTTTTAAGACAACCTATACAATTATAACACAATTTTTGCTATAAGAAATATTTTGAAAGTTCGTAATTAATGCATTCGTACATATTTGTTACTTTGTTTATGAGATTCTGATTGTTTATTAGTTTTTAGATAATGCTCAGTTGTAATTTATATGAACCATCTTTTTATTAGTTTTATTTAGTTTTAGAAACCATCCTAATATCACAAAATGCTCTTTAATATTTAGGCTTATTTTGACCTAGATGTTGGCTCATTTTAACCACTATATGACTAGCCATTTGTCTTGTTCCTGGGGCATGGCAGACAAATGTTTCCTTGGAAAACTTGCCACAAGAGCGAATCATACCTGAAAAGCTAGTCCAACGTAGAGTGGGAAGGCAAGTGTTGAAAAAGAAATTTCTTTGCCTCTATCCCCTAGCTTAAAGGCACAGTTGTTAAATGGGACTATTCAGGACCATTCTTAGTGACGTTGTGGTTCATTTTGTATCAAACCTCTATACACAGAGACTTCACTCTTTTCCCGATCTTAGATTGAAACCCATCTTTTAACAATCTGATTACAACACAGATTTCGTTTCGTTTTTTGTAGTTCAAAATTTCGTTTTACTTGGCTTTACTACACTAGGATCTGGAAGAGTTGTTATCATTGACGTGTTCTGGAAGATGTGAAGGATTAGCCAATGATACGGTCTGTTACGGTGTGTTCTTGGCCTTTTAATGCACAGGGGCCTATTTCACGAAATTTTAACTAAGATAAGATCCCAATTTTAGTAATTTGATTGGATAATATTAGATTGATTTTAGTGCTTAGCCAATCAAAATTGAAGTATCTACTAAAATTGGATTTTATCTTAAGTTAAAATTTCGTGAAACAGGGCCCAGAAGTGTGGGTAAACCACTAGAAACGTCAACGCTGATTGATTAATCAATGTCTCATCTCATAGAGTCAAAAGCTGTTCATTTGACCCCTGGCGTGAACGACCACTATAACTGGTCAGATCTTCTTGTAATGTCGGCCATCAAAAATATAAAAAAAATGAAACGAAATATAGATCTGTATTTTAATCAGGTTGATTGTCACACGTAGTAGTAAAGCAGTGAGATTCCTGTTTAGTTCGCCTTTCATATTTTATTTGCATAATATGCAAATTTGCTCAATGTAATAAGTATTATTTCTATTGCTTTTGCTGGGTGCTTTATAAGATTGGAACATATCACTTTGGCACAAATGAGCGCAACCCACATAATAATGTAATATGAATGTATATTAACAGATTTTTAAACTCAATTGTTTCCCCAAGTTCACAAAGCAATCTCAGACTCAAGTTAAGAATCTACTCAACTTTTAGACACTGTTTATGAGAAATGTCTTTGATTCAGAAACACAAAAAGTTGCACATAGTTTGTTATTCATGTATTTGATAAATTAAAATAAGACAAATAATTTTTAGTATATTCTTAACTCAAGTCTGAGAATGCTTGGTGAACATGGGGCCAGAATATTTATTTGTATGGCCTTATACAGTTAAAAAAAAATATGCCACAGACTGCTAATTATTCCCTGTACATGTAGTTAATAGTTCTATGCAAGTATGAGGACCCTATTTCACGATGAACACACTTAAATTGAAGATTTCGCTATAGTATAAATACACATGTATGTACGTAATTATACATAAGTTTCATGCAGCAGGGTCTAGTACAATTGTTACGTTTTTTTTTCATGTAGGAACATAATATAGTGATTTGTTATCAAATGCTGTATGAAGAAGCTTTTGTTTTGTATCACTCGGCAATCCTCAACCGATTTCGAAACCTACATCTAATCTCGGCTGTATGACGAATTCCTCCATATTGGAATTACTTTAAAGGTCCCGGATGAAACATGGCTGCGCCCATGGTGTCTTGTTTGTTTGTAATAGCGTCAAGTTTTCCTGTTAAAGTAAATCGGTAGCTGCATCGCAAATGTATGGACATAGGTACATATCACTTACTGTCATATAGCCGAGACTAGATGTGGGTTACTGAACGTTCCGGAATCTGTCAAGATTTGCCGAGTGTGTTTTTTATGTCAATATGTAAAAATATACAATTAAATAAGTAATGATTAATTATTGAGTCTGTGATGCCACATCTATCTATGATTTAAATTGTGCCTTTTTCTTGAACTAAAAGATTCAGAACTTAATACATTCTTCTTTTTTTTCTGTTAGTTGTAGTGTCCTGTGGGGTATTGCCCATTGTTGATTGTGGGTTGTTGCCCCTTTTTGATTGTGATTTATCACCATGCACTGAAATCAGGATTAATTATACATGTATTTATTCGTCTTTTAGAGGGGAGGGGGGTTGCGTGTGTACATGCGTCAGCAGTGTTTTTTTGCTTTCAAAAGACTAGACATCGTCCTGCTCTACTGACAGCAAACTGCACTGGGAATTCCTGAGGTACTCTCTCTAGTCCAACATCGAGAGTGAAAATGAGACCTCCTAGTTAGCGAGCCAGTGTCTTACTCACCAAGCCAATGCCGACTTGTGCTTACGAGTAGAATTTGTGATCAATCTGTCATTGAGTCAACTGGTGTGGTTTCGATTCCCCGGTTGTATGTAACAAGGAGTAGGGTGGTCTGTCTAACCTCGTGAGTTTTCTCCGGGTCCTGTTTCCTCCAACTCCTA
Organism: Patella depressa; assembly: GCA_948474765.1. Classification (NCBI taxonomy): domain Eukaryota; kingdom Metazoa; phylum Mollusca; class Gastropoda; family Patellidae; genus Patella; species Patella depressa. The sequence goes on from OX419716.1 coordinate 78,346,303, forward strand.
AAGATCTGTATGCACAATCGAATTATTGAACCATATGTTAGTTCCAAAATAACCAAGTTTGTTTTGTGTTGACTGGATATTAAACCCTATTTCCCTTTCTCTCATTTCATCCCAGTATTTGAGTCTAGCCATGAAATAACACAAAAAACAGTTAGAATAAGTTGGTGCTCCTTCCAACATTTTGTGAGCTCTGAGATAAAGGGAGATAATCTCACTTTATCTGTTCACAAGAAACCTGGGTGCTGTCAGTAGTGACAAACTTCGAGCATATCCCTTTAGTGACGTGAAGTAAAGTGTATTTTTTTTTTTACCAGTTCTTATATTTTCAAATATTTAAACCACTGGTAATAATTGCAGTTATCTCCCTTAACTTATTTTTCTTAAGTTGGATATTTATTCAAAACAACTACATATGTATATCATTTCAGAAATAACAAAGCATTCTTACTTAAATAATTTGCTTGTTAGCAGAGGGAGAAAAGGAGCGGAGTAAAGTACAAATTGAATTAGGAACATCCTATCATTCAGCAATGAAATGAAATAAAATGGGGTTTAATGTTCTACTCCAACTGGGCAAATAGAGACAGGCATACAGTGTGCTACGAGGGAAATTTTGCCCAGACAGCAGTGCTATGGCTACACTTATATCGAATTCAAACTGTCAAAGGATCTTTTACATGCATGTCAATGTATACACAGTACTTCAGTTTTTCGTCACATTCAAACTGACAAGGGGAAACCTCATCGGCGATTATTCTGCACTAATTGGGCTGATTAAGACAAGCATAATGCCATGCAGTTTGCTGTGAAGGAAAATTTGTCTGTACCACACCTTTCCACTTCTCATCAGATTCCAACAATCAACGATTTTGTTTTTACGACCCATCCCTACGGGATTCCCCATCCTGCCCAAACAACTACATGTATATACAGTTCCTTACAAGATTTGGCCTACTACTTTACACCCACAGGAATTATGAAGGCAAGCCCAAGCCACACAGCTTGTGTCCGAATATTTTGCCTGTCGAGTGGCGTTTGAATCCACTCCGTCTTGCAAGAGCAAATGGACCGTGAATTTTGTCAAATCCTTAGAACTAGACACTGTTCCTGTCCAGGCCCTTTATACTGTTTGCAGTAAAAAATGGTTTAACTATGTCATTTTTGGATATGGTAATTCGCTGGCACGCAAGAGTCTTTAGCAGTGCGAGGAAACACGAGGACATTGATAAATCCAACAGCGATGTGTAGGTGACCCTATCATGTCACGTACAAGCGGAGAATCAAAACCATGCTACTTGACTCAATGGCAGATCTTATGATCCTAAGTTCCGAATATGGTCACTCAAACCCCATCTCTCCATTTGGAAGACATGTCGGTAACCCATGACAAACTGCAGCTTATTCTCCAAAAGCAAATTCTGGTAGTTTACTTATGAGGAAAACATGCTGCTTTTAGAAAAAAGTTCTCGAAATTGTGTCGTTCGAAGGGTATGTATAATTTTCAGTGCAACAGCTTCAAACGTTGAAAACATTCTTCAAAGGCGGCGTCATGGGCAACGCCCTTGGTAATCCGGGAATTAGTTCTAATGGCGAACTTTGTCATACAGCCGAGGCTAGATGTAGGTCATTGGAATCTGTTGAGGTTTGCCAAGTGCTTATTATTAACAAAAAAGTAAAACAAGGGCCATAACTCCTCATCAAACTTTGAAACACAAAAATAAAACTCATTTAAAAAAGAAGAACTTGTAGTTTAATACCAAATAACAATCTAACTAATCTTGGTAAAACACATTTCCTCTAAATGTAAATAATTATTGTATTTTCAATGTACAGAATATTTTACATCAAGAGCTATACACTCCGTCACCTCAGAATAAGATCGTACGAAATTCACTGAGTAATCATATCTCAGATATAGATGCATTAAAGAATCAAATTAAGCGACGATTGTTCCTAGCTTTCAACGAATCGTTCATTTTATAGTTTTTCAAAATTCAAGACTCGTTTATCTTGAAACAATAAAACAGTGAATATGAACAGTCTTAATCAGAGGTGATGAATTTATAATAAATTTTTTCTATTTTTAAATAAAAAAAGGGTGAATGTCACAATGAAAACATGATTACATGAAAAAAATCTGTCTTTAAATGCAACATTCATAACATCACAACAAAAAAAGAATTCCTCGTTCTTTCATTTCTTCATATAACAACATAAAAAGACCAAGGGAGTTCAAGAACAGTTTAAAGATGTCGGCTGCAGTAGCAATTGTGGTATGAATTGTGTCTTTCTTAACACACGATTGATAGATAGAAAACACGTGCAGCACGAGGCTGTTGACTTCCCTACCCCTTTGACACAGGTTGACCCACAATGGATGGATGATTTATACATGATGATGATTAAAATGGTGAGATGTTTGAACAGTTTGGTTACAACTCGTCATGATCCTGAAAAATACAAAAAAAATTATTCAAAATTAATAAATTTAAAATTCAAAAAATTAATAAGTTAAAATCTCACAAGTCTAACCAATTAAATAAATAAAAAGTCTAAAAAAAAAAAGGGACATTAGCTTGCATAAATTAAATTGTTAAAATTAGGAGTTGTCAGAAAACATGGTCCGATGATACCGCCAAATAAATTAGATTCAACAGAGTTCGCAGAGATTCAAAGTTAAATAGGCAGAGAAAGGCCTAGTTTGAGTCTTGAGGCCTGTAAATAACATGTGGAAACCTTACCTCTTTTTCTTCTTTGTCTTCTTCCTCTTCCTCTTCATCATCATCTTTTTTGGCATCTGTAAAATATAGATTTTATTATTAGAAGGTTGCCATTTTAGAATGTTGCCTTTGTTTTATTTCTTGTAAAACTCAGCTATTTTGAATGTCACGTGATGTGATTATCCTGCAGACGGTCGCTTCACAAAGATCGGCTGAAGTTGAAATGACTTGTCTTTTTAAGTACGTTTTAGCCAAATCACTGACACAGCACTAAATCCGCACACTAATACATGGACTTGTTTTTACAGATTTGAAGTTTGATGCAAATCTATATTGAACTTCATCTATATTATTCTAATTTTCCATACTGCATTTAACCCGACACCAAGAACCCATGCTGTCAGGAAACCCAAGTTTTAGTGAATTATGTGTTGGAATTGTAAGAGCTGTGTCGAAAATGAGTTGAAAAATGTCTGCTTTAAATCTGACTGCAGACATCCAACAGGTGTGTATAATTATAATTTAAACCAAGGCTTGACTTACCTTCCTCCTCTTTCTGTTTCTTTTCTTCTTCTTCTCTCTTTTTACTTTCTTCTTCATCTTGTTTTTCTTTCATTTTCTTTTCTGGTTCCTGCACAAAAAAAAAATATTTGAGTTTAAGGACAAGTTTAAATTTATATTTTAGGATCCATTTTCTCAGAACTTCTGGCAATACAACAAAACATTATCTAAGAATAGAATTTAAAAGTTTAATTTCGTATTTTCGGATCCATTTGACTGGGTATATATATATATACCTAGACTAACAACCAAAAAAATGTCTAGAAATAGAAGTATTTACAAAGGATTCAAATGATTTTATCTGAGTTTAGGGAAGATATCTGATTTATACGAATCCGACTTACGTGAAATTTAATCCGACTTACGTGAAATTTACTTTATGATAAAGGCCAAGAAAGCATATTGATCTACTAACCTTAGTTTGTCCCCACGTTTCATTTCCATATTCTTCTGCGTATGATTCAGAGTCTGTTATGAGTACATTATCAAAGATTGTTCCAGATTTTACCTGTATTAATAAACAAACAAGATAAATATACATTCCATTCCTAATAAACATTGGTCATATATCCAATTATCTTGGTATAAAACCTAGCTTTTGTATAGAAGATAAACTTCAAAATGTTGGCTCTAATTAATATCATTTCAGTAATTCGAAGATACTCTTAATAAAATAAGCATAACATTTATCTCTGAAAAGTTATATCCTTTGTTTTAATATGTATAATCAGTTCTGAAATACATTTATCCACTTTAAAGATGTTAATCTATTTGGCCCTAATCGATCAAATGTCCAATGTTTTGCCATGAAAGGCGGCTGGAAGGCCGAACAGTTAACGTGTCATCGAGTCAAGCTGTCTGGTTTCAATTCACCAGTTTCAATTGACAAGGAGTAGGATCGCCTGTCCAATCGTTTCAATCTCATGTGTTTTCACAGAGTTCTCGGATTTCCTCCCACTGCTAAAGATCCCTATGTGTAGGCGAATTATTAAAATAAATTCTCTCTCGATCATGAAACTTACCTGCCATAAATCAAAACCAATAGCACCAATATCGGTATATTTATATAACTCATCATCGGCGGTATATTCGGGGTTATCAATTTCAGGATGAATCCATTTTCCTTTATAATCGGGGTTGGGGATCTGCTTTGGCTTCCATTCTCCCTGTAATAAAATAAACAATCTAATTAATAATCAATTTAATCTTAGATCAGCGAATTTCCAGCATTAGTTGTAATACACATTCAAATGTACTAATTGCGTAAACAGCTCAAATTACTGTTAGTATACAGTGAACAGCCATTTTGCTCAGTAATCCCAGCCAGAATTTGGCTATTTTTTTTTAATAGCCTAACCAAATTTAAAGGGGCAAAATCGCCAATATTTGGAACCTAGAAATTGACACAAATGAGTCGCAACCCACAAAATAATGTAAGTTTTAATGTAATTTCTAATCAGTTATGTTCGGCAAAATAGACCAATAAATTGTGATTGCAATGTCGAACACTGTGGGTGATTATGAGTTTAGAGACTTGCAGTTTAGCTCCTTTAATGTGGAGCAGATCTGTATGAAAACAAATGTTAAAGTACCAACCTTGTATTCTGGGTTATCAATCATTGGTGGTTCCCATTCTCCGTCCATCTCATCATCCCAATCGTCGGGTTTCTTGGCATCAGGATCGGCGATATGTTCTGGTTTATCGTAATCTTCTGGTTTTTTATCTTCTGGATCATCAATATTTTCACGTTCATCCCAGTCTTCTGGTTTCTTGGCGTCTGGATTCTGAGAATAAAAATAATTCAATGTTTAAAGAGAGAGAAATGGGGTTTAAAGTTTGCTCCACACAAACTAGGTCATATTGGGACTAACATATGGTTCATTTTAATTCAATAATTTGCTTGTGCCTAGGAGTTTTTAGCAGTGGAAGGAAGCCGTTGTGAAACAAGTACAAGTACTTTATTAACTCAAATCGGAAACCTAATCTTTTGACAGGTGATGCTTTTTCCAGAACACCCAATACCACCTCCATACTTATTTACGTAGAAAGTTCACACAGAAAAAATTTATTTATCGTCATTCATTTTTACCTTTTATGTGAATTTGTCAAATCGGCACCAGACAATGTCTAGAATTGTTTTTCAACAACCATATTATCAATATTGCTATTGGATATGGTTTTCTGCTTTCAATAATGCTATTGGATACAGGTTTCTGCTTTCAATGCAAGATTTTTTCTTCCCTTAAACTTACCTTAATTTTCTTTGGTGGTAAGAAATCCCAATCGGCTTCCAATTCTCCGCTTTCTACCTTTTCGTTATCTATCTTGACAATGTATGTGTTATCTGGTTTCACGATCAATGTGTATAAGTGAGTGTAAACATCATCCTGAAAAACATGATTCATCATTTTCAACGATTTGTCAACGCGAAAAATTCAAATCAAAAACAAAATGGATATATGGAAACAATTATAACATTGATGTACATGTAGCTCAATGGAGCTTAACTCCGTTTCAGTTCCTGGATAAAGTTTCAGAAGAGGTACACCCATTTGGAAGACCTGAAGGACGTCCAAGTCTCCAACAACCTCCTCTGGGTTGGTCAATGCAAATTCATAATCAAAACGGGACTTTTCCTCAATTTGATATTTCATCGAAAACTTTTTGAATTATTAAAGATTCTTTACCTTGCATCGGATATCTTTTTTAATCAGTAAATTTTTGCCTTTGTAGTTGAAAATAACATGAACTTTCTTTGTACCTGGTCCACATATATCAGGCCCTGTAAAAACAAAAATTAATTAAACTATTATGTTTAAAAAAAATATCAATATCCATTCAATATTCCAGATGGACATAATTTGTTAAGAGAAGATACGGTACAGCAGTTTTAAAGTATTCTTGTGTTTAATTCTCTTTATGCATTAGCTCTCCATTCAGTATAATAACAACGACATCTGGATTCCATACAACAATTTGAATACAACCGGTAGTAGTCTTATATCCTAATCCTAATATCTATGCATTTCATATGCTGACCTAAATTAACTCTTGGTACTAATATAGTAATCATATAGAATTCTAATTTTACACTCTGAATCGTCAGTAATTGAATACTATTCACATTATCAATTAACTTTATCCATTTTCATAAAAATCAAATAAAGCCATAGTTGATTTTATTTTTCAATTCATGTCATTATAATATGTTTCCTAAATGACACAAAAATTGATTAAATTTTGTTTAAAAGGACATTAAAAACCAATATCAGTAGTCTAATGGTAAAAAACCTAATCTATGTGAGCGTGAATGTGGGTGTGGCACTTACCAAACATGATTAAGTATGGTGAATCTCCATGCATATTTGTCTGTTCAAGATCACTGGAGAAGATCTTGGCGTAACCACCACCGCAGTCGATATTTTGTTCATGTTTTACTGTGAATTGAATGACTAATGTCTTTCCTTCGTTACTGAATTTATCAAACTTTGCTGAAAGTCCGTAAAACCTGGCATCTTGAGATGTCTGGATACCTATTTAAAAAGAAAAATATTATGAATGATTAATCATAGATATACAGCAATACATCTATAAATTGAATGGATTCATTTCTCAATAAAAACTTTAACTGTTATGCGACAAATTAATATGGCAAATTTAGAAGCCATCAGCATACATAACAATTCTTCTTCATATGATAATATCCAGTTTAAAAGGTTTGGCATAGATAGGACCAGTTTACCTCTTATTTAATACAGTAACAGTGATTGAGGGATTTGGTTTGTCTGATAATTACCCCCAAGGGCCAAAGTGGGGCCAAAGGCATATTATTATTAGGTGAAAGGGGACTTGTGCCTCTCTTCAAAATAGATACATGTACAAATTTTTCTTGTGATAAAACTGGGCTATAGGTGAAATAAATGCATAAATAATATACCTTTATCTTTTTCGGCATCACCATAAAATTTTCCAGCTGAGGATACAAATTTACCCTGTTCGGCACCTTTTGCCGTTGATTCTACCCATCTGTCCGCGAAGTCATCTGAAATAAAATGTTACATATTTTCATTTCCCTTTCTGGATCACTAATGGTCTATCAGACTATCCACGTATAGGTCCACTGTTTAGTAATTTGGGGAAAATGTTAAGAATTTTTTAATTCATAAAAAAAACAATAGAAGACAATGAAGTCATACATTGATGATCATTATTTATAATAAAATTGCAAATTAAATATTGAAACGCGAGGCCGCATTGACTTGCAAATTGGCAATTGACAGTCGGCTGGATTAGAGTTGCACGTATTGCAAGATTCATCCGCAAACAGTTATAAATATTGTTTTAACAATGTAATTTAAAATACTCACCACCAAATTCCTCTTTAAAATAGATTTTTTCTTTACAAAATACTGCACCGAAAAGTGCTACAATCAGAATAGCGGCTTTCATTTTGACCAGACGGATACACTCACTCTACAACGATAACGTTATGTGTGTGAAGTAGTTGTATTTTACGTCCGCTTCCACCGAAGTGATATCGCAGACAATCACGTGTTATATATATATATATATATTTTTTTTTTTTTTTTTTTTTTTTTTTTTTTTTTTTTTTTTACTCGAACCATGTTGGTGTTGTAGGGATGCCGTGTATACTGCAGATACTGAAGTTAGCACTGGTGTCGTGAGGTGTGGAAGTTGAGGGATGGTAGCTGTTTTCACAAATGTCGATACTACTTTCATTTATTTTTATTGGAGGTGGTCTTGGTTTCGTAAATTCAAATTCTGCAGTTTCTGATGTTTTTCTGGCTCCATCCTCTCTTCTTCGTTTAGGTGCTTTTGGTTCGGCTGGCGGAGACTGGGTTACTGTTTTGACGACTGTTTTCTTTACTTCTTGAACTGTGGACTGTGTTGGTGGGACTGGCTGGTTTACTGATGTCTTTACTGTGGTTGGAACTGGAACTGCTGGGGCTACTGCTGGAACTGGTTGCCTTTTCTTTTCTTTTTCTGGGGCCCGGAGGGGGCACTCCTTTCGTGAGTGGCCGAATTTTTCACACCTGAAGCACGGAGAAGGTTGGCCTGGTGTGACTACCCTAACTTTTGCATCTCCGTAATCTGCCTTTAGGACGATTAGTTGGGGGATGTCTTTTAGTTTCTTGTTTGCTATTTCCAGTTCTACTTCCCGGATTCTTTTGTGGACATTGGTCGTAGGCAGCCGTAGGTCTTTGAAGGTTCTTACATAGCCGATGTCTGTCATTATTTCGACGAAGTAGTTATCGGAGTAGGAAACTGGAAAGTCGTAAACTGTTAGGGTTATGACTTTGGCGAAACGTTTGTGGAAACGGTAGGTAATCCCCATGTGGGTGTGGCTCTCTGTCTCGAGGATTTTCGTTTTTATTTCTTTCGTTCTAACATGTATGTGCCACTCGTCGTCTTTCAAGTAGATGGTTAAGATGTCCTGCCACTTGCCGAGAAGGTCGATCAGACACTTCAAGATACCCCTGTCGGTTAATCTATCCGTGCTGCTGACTGCAACGTGGTAAGATACTCTATTTGTTTCTTCTTCTGGTACTACGTAGGTTTTGACAATCGGGTCCATGGTGGCTTGAAGACTGCTAAACTGGATAACTGGAAAACTGTAACACTGGATAACTGGAACACTGGAGCACTGGAGCACTGGAGCACAGATGTTAACAGGGCGAACGCTAATTAACAACTGACGATAACGTTAACCGGTGTCCGAGTAAAGTATAGTATCCCTTGTCACGTGACTCAGACAGTTGTACGCGAGCGATTGGCTTCCTTTGACCAATCAGCGCTCACCACGCGCAGAGCAAGGGATCACCCCGCGTGTTTCTCCACGGAAATAGCCGAAGATACACGACATTTTCGCTTCGTGAAAAAGGGAACTTACTCCCGTTTGTTTTGCTTAGAAGCGGAAGTTTACAAAATTCATTAATTTTATGGAAATTTTTATTTTTTCAATTAATAATATCAAATTTTGATGTTTATCTTCAGATGACATTGAGAGATTTAAACTATGTCAGTATTTTCCTTTTGAGACAGGTAGGTTAAAAATAAATATAAATGGTAGCAGAATTAAAACAAACTGAAAGAGTGAATAAAAAACAACCACGTTCACGAATGACGAAACAGGAACCAACTTGAATGTAGCACTGTGTTGTATATATATCATTCATTCATTGGCTAAAAAAACCAAACGGTAACAACATAATAATAGAATATGTAAATTTAATTTTTATAGATTTGGTTTATTGTAAAATGTAACAACAGGCATTGCTTGAGTAATGTCAAATGTAAAACCTTCATTATTAGATTCATTTTCCCAAGTCACAATTGATACAAAAAATGTTAAATAATTTAGTTTTTCCTAATTGTTTAAAGTGCTAATCCCGATAACTTTTTGGGGAATAAAACTGCTTAATTTGGTGTTAAAATCCTTTAAAATCCATAACCTAAGGCCCACCTACTAGTACTAATCCGATATTTGTGATACGCTTGTAAATAACTTAAACCTGACAGTCTTCATCTGTCCGAAATGGAGAACGTTTTATTATACAGTATCTGGATAAAATCAGACTTTTTTCTATAAAAATAATATGTAGGTGAAATTTACCTTTTGTTATCAAGTACAGGGCATGGGTCATTCACTGTATAGGCCTCTCAAGAAACATTAATCGATTATCAGGTCACCCAATGAAAAAATTGACCCGAAATCTTAAAAGGGTTACGTGTCCGGATAAGCAGTGTTGACGTTCACGTCCAAACGACTCAATATTTTGAGCTGAGATTTTGAGACAAGGTAAATACACCATGCCACTATATTTTGGTTCATAAATTTCATAAATACTTGGACTTTAATTTTTGAGACTCTGTTCTTATGGGGATTGAGATCTAAATTGTATGATTAATTCTATTTTTAAAAAAAATGTGAGAATTATTTTCATTGACGTCAAAAATATGTGACGTCATTGATTAGACGCGTCATAGAAATATTTCTATGAGACGCGTAATTTCGCTGTCGTAAGTTGACATGCGTATTGCCTGTTTTGCCCAGTGTATCCGGCCCTGGTCTGAATTTTTTTTTAATCAACAGTTTGTGGATGACAATTTCAGTTATGTTCCTGTGTCACCGGAAAAGAGCTTTTCTCAAGCATAGTGCTTAATCGCGCGATGCTTTACAGCTTCGCTATATATAATATGTAGCAAGCCTTGCCTGAGTAGAGCAAAGCTGATGTGATTGTTGTCAAAAATAATTAAGTTTCTTAACTCAAACGATATAAATAATGTTAGATAATTTTGTTTTCCGAATTGATTTTGATTAAGATCTAAATTGTATGATTAATTTTGTTTAAGAAAGGGTCATGAGTCATAGAAATATGACACGGAATCTTGCGTAGGCGAGATTTGGTAAATTGACACACACATTGCCAGTTTGGCGGTCGGTGTTTTTCGATCCCTGTTCTGGCCGAGAAAATTCATCCAGATTTTCTGGCGTTCCCCCCTTGTCAGTATTGCAGGACAGAGGGCCTGACAAGGACAGCTGTCTAGTCATTGGCCTTCACATAAAAGATCCCTTGCTAGTTGGAATTCGATTTAAGAGTAGTCAGTAGTGCCTCTATCCAGGCAAAATTTCCCTCACAGTGCACCGTATGGTGTATGTCCGTCTTCATTGGCACACTTCGGAGCAGAATAGTAGGATGTCAAACCCCATTTCATTTATTGAAAAAAAAGCAACTAAATAATACTATCACCTCATGTTTCTTTATGGTACATGTAGAATAAATCAATTTGAATAATTTTGGGATATCTTTTAACAATTTTTGGTTGTTCATGATTTTAGACTCCAGGACCATATGCCGTCTTCATTTTCCTAGTTTGGAGCAGAACAATAGGACGTTAGACCCCATTTCATTTCATTTTAAACTCCATATATTTGACCTTAAATCTTGGCTTTTTGTTCTTTCAATGATCATAATATATTACAAGAAATAGAGAGAGAGAGAGAGAAATAGGGTTTAACGTCCACTTGACAAAAACTAGACTAACATATGGTTTAACTTTATTTCGAGACTAACATATGGTTTAACTTTATTTCAATAATTTGCTTGCATGTAGAGGTCTTTATCAGTGGGAGGAAACCGGAGGACCCGAAGAAAACACACAAGTTTGGATATAATCACAATAGATAGATAGAAATGGGGTTTAACGTCCACTCAACACAACTAGGTCATTTCGGGACTAACATATGGTTTAATTTCATTTCAATAATTTGCTTGCGCGTAGGGGTCTTTAACAGTGGGAGGAAACCGGTATAATCACAAGGAAGGCCCTGTTGATTATAATAAAATAATAACAACTTGAACTTTGAAGTGTCACTTTAAACATGATTTGTTATTTTATGAATGGGATTGTCTGTTAACATAGCGAGAATGACAGAACACTCTGTACGTTTCTATTGGCTGTTGTGATTATGACATCACAGTAACTCATTCTACAGATAACATATGTTCACTGATAGTCTAGAATATTGATTTTTTGTTTTTAAAGTTTAGATTTTTACTCAGTGTGATTAAATCCATAGATTTTTTTTATTAAAATAGCATTATGCAAGAGCAAAATCTGCTTATTACAGGTCTTTCTTTAGGCCTGAAATGTTATCTAAATAATCAATTAGACATTAATTAACATATCCAGACCATAATAAACTCTTGATGTCAAGGCTAGCCTTCGATGTTGGCAGATTAAAATCATATATGCCGTTTAATGGCTGTTGATAATGAAATCAATCAAGTGGATAATCGAGACTATGCTGTTTATATTAATAATTTGAGTAATGATGAGACTCAAGTTGAGAATTTACTCAAAATTGTTCGCCTTATTTTAACTAAAATATAGCCATTTATAAAACTTTTGTTATTTTAATGTATCAAATACATCTTTATGAAACTATTCCAAATATATGTATTTCACGATCAAAGATATTTCTCATAAACAGTGATTGGAAGTTGAGTAAATTCTTAACTTAAGTCTGAGAATGCTTTGTGAACTCAGGGCAGGGACTTGGACACAAAGAAGCCTTGAAAGATAGAATTCGATCATAGCTTACTGCATATTTCTGTAATTGACATCGCTTGTGTAAGATGGCAGGCCTGACAAGGACTTCAATCTAGTCATTTAGATGTGGCAAAAAAAGAAAGTCCCATGTACACATTGGAGTGCTTGTAAAAGATCCGTTGACAGTTAAAATTCAATATAAGATTAGGTAACAGTCCGGGCAAATTTCCCTCATAGCACACTGTATAGCGTATGCCCGTTTCCATTAGCCCAGTTAGTGTTCAATAGTAGGACGTAAAACCCAATTTCATTGATAAAAGTATGTTTAGAGTCCAATAGGTGACCTAATTATGCTCTAGGGAACACATCATTAAACAGTTGACACAGTGCTATATGAAGTCTGACCTCCTTTATATGATAAGTAAAGATAGGACCTATATGTAATTTAGTTTTATTGTTTAATGCCCTTAGTTATATCTATTGTGTATATAGTCTAAACTCCTCACCAATTAATCCGAGGTTGACATTTATTAATCTGATGTTGAAAGGTAGAGATAAACAATAAAGTAAAGATAATGTTATGTAAGACTTTCAATCTGTCACTCAATCAGTTCGACAGCTTATACCAACTGCCTGTAATTAACACCAGCCTTATTATCAGTTTCAAATTATCCTTATGATCTTATTCTACATTAAATTTACTGAAGCCTGCTTACATTTCTCCACAAGAAATAAAGTTGCAATACTGGACAGTATCTTATTTTTTACTGCTTAATCCCCCCCACCCTCCCGCTAAAATTAACGATAAATAATTTTGACAAAATTGATGCATAATGTTAACCAGAGCACTAGTATATTTGTGACTCAGTCTCGCTTTCCCAAATTTTAAATTAAATTTTTGAATAGCGAGCCGCTCTAATCTATTTAAAATCTTGAGTATGCGATTTACCATGGAGAGTTGATTTGAGTTGATTTTGTTAATAAATGTGTAATCAATAGTTTATATTACATTTAAGTCCTATGAAAAATCTGCAATAGGCAGATTTAATTAGCTCTTGCATCATAATGTGTGTTTAACGTGAAAAGTGATAACTGGGCTCAGAATAAAATACCTGTAATTTGAATGAAATTTTCAACATATTCATTTTGCATCATCTTTTGAAATATTATAGCCCAAACGGCCAGCTATTTAAAGATACATTATGGGAGATTGGATAACGAGTGGGCAGTTCTCACTATAATAGTTAAAAACTACATAGTGTAAAGGTAATTTGCTGACAATTTCAGTCAAATTGATCCACCATGAACCAAGAACGAAGCGAGTGAAACTTCCCTCTAGCCTGGGTCATTATTACTAAAATCATTAATGATAATATAAACAGCATAGTCTCAATTATCCCTTTTTTTGATTTAATTATCAATGGCCGTTAACATCGAAGGCTGGCCTTGACATCTAGAGTTTATTATGGCCTTGATAAGTTGATTAATATCTAATTAATAATTTAGATAACATTTCATGCTTAAAGAAAGACTTGTAATTGGCAGATTTTGCTCTTTTGACTTCTATAAATAAATGATGTTTTATTAATTATTCACTAGCGTACATAATCCGTCCAAAAAGCTATTTATTCTACAAGCTCTTACAAGTACCTATTGAATTCGATATCCAACAGATATTACCTATAATTGAAGTGTCGCGATTTGATTGGTTGTTGGGTATATTGTTGGCAGGGAGACAGCTGTTGTGTTTATCTTTTATAGGATTTTATGATGTCAGAAATATATCATTCACTCAGTTGTGAAATTGATACATGTATGTGAAATCAATTAAAATTGAATGAATTTATTATTACTCGATAATTATTTCTCTTTTTTTAGTGTTTGTAAAATTCTTGGCATCAGTTATAAAGTTTATCATTGAGTGAAAAATTTGTGTAGACTGCCATTTAAATTAATATTTTAAACTATGACAGGATTGATTATGTACCTATTGTTTAATATATAAAATTGCCAGATGTTGTCAGTGGTTAAATATTCTATTTTATGACCTGTCCATGATATAAAACTATATAGTTCTCGTGGTCACAGTCCTCTGGTTTCCTCCAGATCCTCTGGTTTCCTCCCTTATGCACAAACAAATTATTAAAATAAACTTATAATCTATGTTAATTCCGAAATGACCTATTTTATGTCCTGATTTTTTTTAATATTGCAAATGCAAAATGTATTTTTGTGGTTTTCCTTTTATTGAATATCTAAATTAAATTTTTATCTAAATTATTAATTAGACATTAATTAATTCTCGATGTCTTCGCTAGCCTGCCATATTAAACCCTCAACTTTCATTCATGATTGAATCATGAAATGAATAATCAAGACTATGTTTATATTACACCAAATTTAGTATTGATGATCAAGGCTAGGCCGAAAAATCAGTCACTAAAATCTGGGTACAGAGTGGATCAATCTGTCTGAAATTTTCAGAAAATTCCTTATACATAATGTAGTATAATGTACATACATGTATTTGTTAATCTTCTTCTTAGATCGAAGGGTAGGATAAAAGAGTGTTTGTTTTTTATCGTACCGACTTTAATAATGATGATCGCTTAGTTCTTCATGATAGATCAATTTAACTGAATTTTCAACATATTCTATTTAGATTATCTATTTTTTAACTATTATTATATAGTGAGAACTGCCAGCTCTTTATCTAATCTCCTATAATGTATCTTTAATATACACAGTTATCAGCAAATATTTAAAAAGACATTTTGCCGGTCTGTATATTTTCAGACTGATAATGGTTTGTGGTGTTTGGTGGACAGGAATCATAAAATATAATTAAATCAAGAATTCTCAAAAATGGATAAACGAAATCGCGGTTCTACGTCTGCCCTTTTACAACGAGTTTCAAATCAGTTAAAGGGCGAGAGAGTACCAACAGTAACAAAAGAAGAAGATGAATTGACTGTAAGTTATTATTTTTATGTTAGAAATGAAATGGCGGTTGAACATTTAACTGCTCCGTCTGGGCTAATAAAGACTGTCATACACTGCTACATATTCCTGAAGCAATGGCCCGAGAAATCCCTCTCTGGCCATTGCTGGAATAGCGTCTGTTTCTTGAACTTATGCGGGACGGGAGTGTGTCTATTCTTTCCCGTTCAATGAAAGCTATCACTTACGTACAGCAAGATGACAGTCCTTCGTTTAATCTGGGTCTTCCCTAAAACTTTGGACAGTGATTTAAGGTATTAAAAACGGTGAAAGTATATTCGTTTCCAAACAGTACTGTTTACATATCATTCGACTTGATAGCCTTGTTTGTCCCGCAATTAGTTTTACTGCAGAACTGCAGAATTCTGCTATGCACGGGTTAATTAGGCATAATAAGATCGTGAGCCATGACGTAACGTTATGTAAACATATTATGTCCAATATTGACCAATTTAAATTTAAAGCTTATGTAGAGCAGCTAGTCATTGGTTGGTAGTCGGACTACTGACCAATCAAAATTTAAAACAACAATATCCACTCATTACAGCAGTGAGTAGTGGGATTACCTCTAATCAAACGAAACACTGCGCGGAGTATGACACTGCTACGACTCACTCTAAAATCAAATTCCAAATGTCAAGGATTCTTTAATGAATACAGAACCTTGGTTTTTCGTCGGACGACTATGTTGTCCTTTGAAAGGGCAGGGGGTTAACGTATGCCCATTGCATCATATGGTCTGTCATTGAGTCAAGTGGCGTGGTTTCAATTCGCCTGTCCAACCTCGTGTATTTTCTCTGGGTCCTCTGGTGTCCTCCCACTTTTAAAGACCTCTACACTCAAATGAATAATTGAAATAAAATTGTTAGTCCCGAAATGTCCTAGTTTGTGTCAGGTTGGACGTTAAACCTCATTACTATCTCTCTGTCTCCTATGAAAGGGGAGAACCACATCGAAAAATCCTGATGAACTTTTCGGGGTCACACCAGGATTGAACGTGGGACCTCCAGGTTAACGAGCCAACATCTTACTTACTGAGCCAACGTTTTTTATGTGGAACGTTATGAAGGCGAGAGAGAGAGAGAGAAATGGGGTTTAGTGTCGTCTGCCTTACCTTTTGACTTAAAATTTTTGGGGGTTAGATGGCCGAATGGTTAGCAGGTGCGTGCTGTATCATAAAGCCTGCCACTGCTAAAGACCCGCCACGCGCAAGCGAATTATTGAAATAAAACCAAACCATATGTTAGTCTCGAAATGACCTTGTATGTGTCGAGTGGACATTAAATCTCTCTCTCTCTCTTAAAACGTTTTCTTTATTTTCCAGGCATATTTAAATTCTGTGAGTAAAAGGACGTCTCAACAGGCCAAATCAATTAATTTCAGTGACTATGGAGACATTTCAATATCAAGTTCAGATAATGTCTCCACGCCTAAACAGAAATCACCAACATTTGGTGCTGGAAGCAAATTCTTGAAGAAGAAAGTTGTAGATGAACCAGCGGCTACACCCCAGCCGACTTCTAAACAGACGTCAGGCAGTGTATCAACGAAAAAATCTTCTGCCGTGACCAGTAAAGGAAGAACGAAATCTCCCATTTATTCTCATGTGAATATTAGCGTTGATACAGACACGGATGAAAGTAAAGTCGCTTATATAAATCTACCTGATACGTCGTCTGAACAGAGTGTAGGGCATGATGGGAAACGGTTCATGAAACGACCAGAAACTCCTAAAGCTACTAAATCGGAGAAGACAAATCAGAGTTCTGATAAAAGCAAAGGTAAGCTAACAGGTTGATTTCCTTTTTTTTGGGCTGAGCAGGTTAGTGTATGTAGTCATACGGATGGGACAAAAAAGGGTTAAATCTTGTTATGTTTTATTTCCAATTTTGTCCAAATTTCCATATTTGTTAAACTTCTTCTTAGATCGAAGGGTAGGAGAATAGAGACTTTGTCTTTTATCGTACTTTAGTAATCGCTAAATTCTTGGTTCATGGTAGACCAATTTGACTGAATTTTCAGCATATTCTATTTGAATTATCTATTTTTCAACGATTATAGTGAGAACTGCCAGCTCTTTATCTAATCTCCAATAATAATATACCTTTAATTTTAGGTTCTAAAAAAGATAAAAAGAAGAATCAACAATTATTATCATCAGAGGAAAGTTTGGCTGATTTCATGCAAAGATTATCATCTTCTGAATCAACTCCGAGACCTAAATCGGCTCGATCTTATCAAAGACCGGTAAATATCATTATACCCTCAAGGGCAACAATCAAATTTTAATTTGTTGATGATTTATTGTTGATGTGGCATTATATATATCATAAAAAAAGATAATATCCCTTTAGGTAAGGCCTGTATGGTGTTATCCCTTGTAGCTGTGCCTTGTAGCTATCCTCTGAAAGACTTAATGTATTCCAACCTACACCTAACTCCCTGAGGCTATATATCATTATACCCTAATATACTTAAATTTGCTAATAATTTATTGTTAATTGTGGTCTTTTATGGACAACATTATTTTAGTTATCAAGCAACTGTTTTATGGAATAATCTACCATTTAGTTTAAGATGTTGTACGTCTCAATATTTTTTTTTAAAAAACAACTTAAAACACATTTATTTAACTGACTCTGTATACAACTGCTAACATGTCCATAATCTTTTTGTTTATTTATGATTGCATTGCCACTTTGTAAAGTGCCCATGAACATGTTATATGAAAGGGCGATAAATATGCTCTAATAGTAATAATAATATCATAAAAAAAAAGATTAAACCCCTTTAGGTAAGGCCTGTACGTAGCTACCCCTTGTAGCTGTGCCTTGAAGTTATCTTCTGAAAAACTTATTATATGCCAAGCTACACCTAATGTTTCCTCAGGCTACATATCAAAATGTCTATCTTTGTTAGTACACGTGGCATGTTTATGACTAAAATCAAAATAAAATCTAGATAAAAAACCCTGTAAGTCATATAGTTAGAAATAGCTATCTAGCTAATGTCCTGAAGCTGTTTTCATCAAGTGATTTTTGAAAAATCGTTCTTATTATTCATGGCATGTTTTAGAAAAGAATCAAAATATAAACTCCCATGAAATCCCATAAAAAATAATTTTTAGAACATTTTTAAAGTTAAAACAGTTTCCATTCTGATGAGAATTAAGAATCTATTTATTGTAATGGGTTGCCTTGTTGGGGGTGGGGGGTTGGGGGGGTCCGATGGTTAATGGTTGCATCATATAAGTGGCATTGAGTCAAGTGGCATGTTTGTATGTGATGAGGAGTAGGATCAGTTGCTCAACTTGGCTAATAACACCTAGGGGCAAGCAAATTAATGAAATAAAATTGAATGATATGTTAGTCCCGAAATGACCTGTTTTGTGTCAAGTGGAACTTAAACTCTCTCTCTCTCTGTGTTCCTCCCTCTATCTATCTCTGACTTTCTCTCTCTCTCTGCGCCCCCTCTCTCTCTCTCTCGCTCGCTCTGTGGCTCTCTCTCTCTCTCTCTCTCTCTCTCTGGCTCACTCTCTCCTTATTTTCTCTTTTTGATGCTCTTTTAATCAGACTTTTGAATTGTCTCATACATTTACCACATACTAGAACTTGATGGCATGTGCTAACCTGCTTTCATCCTTTGTATATTTTATTCAAAACTAGCGATAGTTGATATTCAGTTAGTCCCAGTGATATGGGTTGACAAAAATAAGGCGTGACAGTCAAGATTTAAATTTGAGTTACTAAAACTTTAAAATTTTGACAACTTTATATCAATCTGAATAAGACACAGATCCTATTTCGTTTTGTTTTTTAAAGTTCATAATTTCGTTTTTACTTGTTCTTACTACACTAGGATCTGAAAGAGTTGTTATCATGATATGCTTTGGAAAATGTGAGGGATTAGCCAATGGAACGGTCTGTTACGTCAAGCTTTTGGCATGTGGTGTGCTGAACTGTGGGTAATCATTGATAAATCAAATGTCTGATGTCATAGGGTCAAAAGCAGCTCGTATGACATCTGACCTGACCTATCACTACAACTGGCCAGATTGCCATGTAGTAAAGGCCATCCAAGGCCCCAGGCGGCAGTTTCTGGAGGGCCTATTTAAAAGGCGTGGGCCTAATTAATTTCGGGTCAGGGCCTATGTTGATTCCCGTTGGGCCTAAACCCCACCCCCTAACATTCATTGTCTATGTGTTTTTAATCGTATCAGACAAGTCTAAAAAAAATTTTCTTTACAAAATCTTTGGGCCTGAGGCTGGAGCCTCATCAGCCTCACTGATAAGCCGCTACTGAGGCCATCGATAGTATAAAAAAACGAAACGAAATATAGATCTGTAGTTTAATCAGATTGAAAAGGAAAGGATTTGAAAGAAAAGTTTCTATCATCTTTAATTTACAGGCTGATGGTGCACCACCCAAACCAAGATCTCCTTCACCAGAAGCAAAACCTTACAGATTTTCTCCCAGTCCTAGAACACCAAGAAAGAGTGGTTCACCTAAAGTAGGTAGACGAACCCCTTCACCTCTGGCCTTGCATTCTCGTTCTCAATCTCAGGACTCTGATATGATAGATTCTATTGTTAGTGAGGTTGTTGAAACACCAGAAACTGCGACTTCAGAAGAATTGTTCAAAGGTTTGTGTTTACTGTTTTCTATTAAAGCAGTTGAGAATTAATTTTCTAATGTGAGGTTCCCACAGTCGTGCAATGAGTTACGATAGGATTGTTCCTATTGAGTCTACAATCTAGTACGTGCAGATAGGTTCGGGAAATTTTTGACTGGGGGGTTGGTGGTGGTTGGTACCGTCTATATTTCCGATCCGAATGCTGCTAAGGGTGTCTGTGTTTTTTTTTACAAAATTGCTTATGGATAAATATGCATTTTAAGTGATTCTGAGGAGTTTTTACCAAATGAAAAAAAGTTCAATTTTTATTTGATGGTCCATGACAGGTTCTACAATATCTCTTTTGCGATGAATATGTTCTTAATTTCTAAATCATCAATAAAAGAGAACTAAATTTTATTTACTTGTAATATACACAACTAAAAACAATTGTTTATGTAACTGTTACTTGTGGCTTACTGTACTTCAAACAATAGAGGGCTCGAGTTTTAAGATTTCCTTTTAATTGCCTAACTATATAGACACTGAAGTTAAATTGGACACATTCAAGAACATAATTTTTTTTATACAACTTTTACAAAGTACAATTATGTGCCCAAATTTTCCCAGCATTTGGTGCCCAAAATGGGGGTGGGGGAGTCCTCCCCGCTCCCCCAGCCCTTCCAGCTCGTACGCCTATGAGGATCACTACCATTACTCCATGATTAAAACCACGATTTCATTCGTAGCACGAATTGTGATAGTGGGAACCTAACATTATCAACATTTTCTTTAGTAAGAATTTTAAGTAAGTGAGTAAGACACTGGCTTGCTACTAATGCTAGTTATTTCAATATCTATCTCTGAAAAATCTGGCTTGCTAGACCTTGAGGTTGCAGGTTCAATCTCAGCATTTTTCTGGATTTATGACATGATTTTCCCTTGTCAGTGATGCAACCGAGTTCCAATGTAGTTGTAAAAGATCCCTTGGCAGACAAAATTACCCTAATACCACACTGTATGGCCCAGTAAGAGCAGAACTGTAGGACGTCAAACCCTATTTTATTTCACTTTCATTTCCTTTATTGTTTGATGAAAGGTCCTGTTACCAGGAATAGTTTGTAAAATCTGATAATATGCTCCTCCTATTCGAAAAAGGGGGATGGATGGGGGAATGGTTAGCATGTGCCGTTGTATCATAAGGTCTGTCATTGAGTCAACTGGCGTGGTTTCGATTCCCCCCGGTTGTATGTGACAAGGAGTAGGGTCGCTTGTCCAACCCAACCATGTGAGTTTTCTTCGAGTTTTCCGTTTCCTCCCAGTGCTAAAGACCAAGAGGGAAATGTGTATTATTGAAATAAAATGAAACCACATTCAAGTCCTGAAATGACCTAGTTTGTGTTGAGTGGAGGTTAAACCCCATCTCTCTCTCTCTCCTCCCCCTCTCTCTCTCTCTCTCTCTCTCTCTGTGGAAGTTAAACCCCATTTCTCTCTCTCTCTCCGAAATGTGTTCATCTGTGTTTTTTATTTCTTACTAGTTGTAATGGACATTGATGCATTGGAACCAGCGATGCCAGTCAAAGAAGAACGAAACACAACCAGACCATCACGAAACAAAGCCAAAGAACAAAAGAAAAAGAGTCCAAAGGAAAAGAAGAAGAAGAGTACAAAACCGGTTGAAAGTGACATGTTCAGTAGTTTTGGTTTACAAACTGTCGAAGATTTAATGGGTAATTTCTCGGACGGAATGGACGAGAGTATTGCCAGTGAAATACCAGAAGTGAGATTCGAGAGACAGGACAGTGGTCCCAAAGTCCAGAGAAAAGAATCATTATCTGAGATAAGAACTTTTGGTTCTGGTGCAACACCTCGCAAAAACATTTCTTTATCTCACACGCAGGACATCGACGAGTCTATCTCCGAGAGAATCGGGTTCAGTAGTCGGCAGGATAATTCATCGATTGCTTCGGAAGTAAAAACACAATATAGTGATGAGACTGATGTCGAATATACAGAAGGTTTTGAGAGTGAACCAGAAAGTATCACTGAATCTGCGTCAATTCGAGGAGACAAAAAACGGAGTAAGAAAGCGGCAGATGATAAAAGTTACTGTGAGAGTTATACTTCTTTTTCTGATTCCAGAACTTATTCCAGAAGGTATTTATCAAACAAAATTATATTCTTCAAAAATATTCTTTAAGCTTAGAAAAGGTTATCATTCTGAAACAGCATACTATAGGGCATAGGCTCAGAAAAGGGTATCATTCTTAATAAACATTCTTTAAGCTTAGAAAAGGGTATCATTCTAAAAATAAACATTCTTTAAGCCCAGAAAAAAGGGTATCATTTTAAAGAAAATATTCTTTAAGCTCAGAAAAATGGGTATCATTTTTAAAAAAAAAACAACATTCTTTAAGCTCAGAAAAGGGTATCATTCTTAAAAAAAACCTTCTTTAAGCTCAGAAAAGTGTATCATTCTAAAAAAAAATTTTTTGAGCTCAGAAAAGTGTATCATTCTAAAAAAAACCTTCTTTAGGCTCAGAAAAGGGTATTATTATTATTCTAAAAATTACATTACCGGTACTTATATTCTATATGCTGAGAAAAGGGTATCATTCTAAAAAAAAAAAAAACATTCCATAAGTATAGAATATATACTTGTATTTTTCAAAAACATTTTCCCGATTCATCCATCATATTGTTATTGAGAATATTACGGGAAATTTGTTTATCTTGTTTTTCAGTTATACACAATCTAGTCGACCTCAGTCACCAATTAAACAGCGTCCGAATACCAGAAATATGAGTGTACAGACGGGCGAAGATCCAGGATTATCATACAGATGGAAGGTACCAATGGCCACTGTCGGACCTAGCTATGGTTTGGATTTTGTGGATCCGTCACCTATAGCAACCCATGTTATTAGTCCAGATGCACTTGAAGGTAATTTTTTATACTCCTACAGGGGTGGGTTACGGGTGGAGGGTGTTTTGGGGTGTTGGATGTCCGAATGGTTAGCATGCGCGCGCTGTATCATATACGGCCTGTCATTGAGTCTACTGGCCTGGTTTCAAATCCCTGGTTGTACGTGGCAAGGTGTAGGGTCGCCTGTCCAACCTCGTGTGATTTCTCCGGGTTTCCTCCCTCAGCTGAAGACCCCTACGTGCAAGATAGTTAATAATAATAATAATAATGTATATTTATAAAGTGCATATATCCATCCATAAATGCATGCTCAAAGCGCTAACATATGTACACTGTCAATAATTCACTATTCAACTGTCTTGGTCATTAATGGTCATATTCACGTTGAAATAAATATGTTTTTAATCTAATTTTAAACGAATCCATCGAAGGGGCAGATTTAACACTCAGTGGCAGGGGATTCGAGAGATTAGTTATTGAAATAATATTGAACCATGTGTTAGTCCCAAAGTGACCTAGTTTGTATTGAGTGGATGTTAAAACCCATCTCTCTCTCTCTTTCTCTCTCTCTCTCTCCCTCTCCTTTCTCTCACAGCTATTTATGATTATATATGATTATATATTTGTAGCTATGACAGCCTACAGTCCAGCTATGATAGCTCTCCATGATATGTTAAAACAACAACTTATGTTAACACAAAGTTTCCTCGGTGCTCAAGAAAGAATCTACGCTGCCTACAATACATCATTAGATACTAACTATCATTATACAACTCTAGAAGATACGAAAGAGGTAACTTTTTTATGTTTAATGGGGATTGGATGGCCAAATATTAATCATCATTATACAACTCTAGAAGATACGAAAGATGTAACTTAATGGGGATTGGCTGGCCGAATGATTAGAACGTACGTGCTGTATCATAGGGTCTTGTCATTGAGTCAACTAACTGGCGTGGTTTTGATTTCCCTGGTAGTATGTGAGTAGGGTCGTCTGTCCAGCTTAATGGGTTATCTCCGAACTCTATGGTTTCCTTCCACTGCTAAAGACCCCTACTCGCACGCAAATTAGTTATATAAAATTGAACCATTTTAGTCCCAAAATGACCTAGTTTGTGTTGGATGGTGAAACAATTAGGAACTGAACTCTAAAATAGAATGTCCTGAGCTCCTAAGATAAACTATAAGGAATTTTCAAACCCAGCTTTCACTTGCCAGTTGTGGCACCATGCATGTACAAGTTTGGGTGCAAATAAAATGAACCCTCAAATTCAATAAAGAGCAGGCAAAATTTGCCAACCTCACAGTTCACACTTTGCCTTTTTTTTTAGAATGATTGTTTTATTATGACGTTGAGACACTTTAACCCCAATCCATTCTCACTTCAGAAAAGCTGCCTCTGATTCTATTCAAGGGAGATAATTTTGCACATAGTTTAAAATTTTTGAAGTTTGTACTTATTTTGTTCATTGTTTATTTTCAGTATATCAGAAAACATAGAAAAAAACCTCTTACATTTAAGCAAGCATTGAAAATGGTGACAGCAGAAGTGAATAACTAATTAAACGATTTATTCTCTCATAACAGCTCCGTTTGTTTTCGTTCAGGGGTTTCTCATGGAGTCAACTAGTGTGTTTTTAATTCCCGGGTTGCACGTGAAAAGAAGTAGGGTTGCCTGTCGAACCTCGTGGGTTTTCTCTGGGTTCCTCTCACTGCTAAAGACCCCTAAGCACAAGAAAGTATTGAAATACAATTAAACTATTATTAGTCCCGGAATGACCTAGTTTGTGTTGAGTGGATGTTAAACTCCATTTCTCTCTCTTTCTCTCTCTCTTGCTTCCATCCAGTGTAATAAGAGGTTTAACTAAGTGAATCAGTGATATATTTAGAGAGGGAGGCCATGCCATGCCATGCCATTTAAGAGACACGCCCATTTTCTACCTTATTTACAGACAGTAGGGCGCCTTATCTTCATGTATATTGAACAAGAGAGTGTACATTCCTAACTGTGATTTAAATATAAACTATTTATTTTTTATTTATATACTAAGCATGTATGTATATATTTGTACTTAGATTAAAAATGTAAACAAACGGAATTGATCATTTTCTGCATCTCCTGAGAGTGCAACAGGCATACATGGACTTGAAAAATCGTCATGAAATCCAATCTGGTTAAAACACAGATCCTGTTTCGTTTTTATAGTTCAGAATTTCGTTTTACTTGTCTTTACTACACTAGGATCTAGAAGAGTTGTTATCATTGACGTGTCCTGGATGATGTGATGGATAAGCCAATGAAATGGTCTGTGATGCACAGAACTATGGGTAAACTACTAGAAACATCAATGCTGATTGCCGAGGCGGATTCAATGCGCCCCCCCACACCTAATTTTCGACAAAGCCCTTTTTTACTGCTGAAAGTGGTAGTGATTGTTATCCATAAAGTTGTGTTTGGGTTTGGGGTTTTTTTGTCAGCCAAATAGCTCTTGGAATGGTTACAGATGCAAGGAAATGACGGTCAGTGCCCTCATTTTGCGGCGCCCCCCCTCTTCAAAATTCCTAGATCCGCATGAAATTCAATCCCCATCTTCATTAGCCTAGTTGGAGTAGCGACACTATGGCCTTCTCTTAGATCAAATTCCACGGCCAAGGAATCTTTTACTTGCACACCAATGTATCCAAGGCACCCCAGTTTTCCTTTCCATCCAAACAACTAGACACTTGCTCCTGTCAGGACGTTAGCTACACCCTGCACCACCGACGAGAGGAAAGCATGTCGGAAAACCCTGATGCAGGGATCAAACACGCGCTATCCAGGCTCGTGAGCTAGCACCTTACCCACTTAGTAACTGTGGCTCCCTAATCAATTTGATCAACGGTACTACACTACCTGCTATCATTTAGTTTCAAGCTGTAAAATTTGTTCGATTTTTGAGGGTTTCCTCCGGGCATTCAGGTTTCCTCCCACTGCTAAAGACCCCTACGCGCAAGCGAATTATTGAAATAAAATTAAAACCATGTGTTAGTCCCGAAATGACCTAGTTTGTGTACTATGAGGGTAATTTTGCCCAGGCAGCGGCACTATGGCCTACTTCTATATCGAATTCCAACTGCCAAGGGATCTTTTATGTGCATGCCAATGCATCTGAACGACTAGACAGCTGTCGTTGTCAGGCCCTCACTCCTGAACCACTTGACAAGGGGAAACCACGTCTGAAAATCCCAATGAATTTTCTTGGCCAATGCAAGAATCGAACACACGTCCGAGTATTAATAACAAAAATAAACTGACTTAATGACAGACCTTATGATACACAGCGAACATGCTAACTATTCTATTCAGCCCCCCCCCCCCATGGAACATGAATGGAAATAGAAATAAGTAAAAAAAACAAACAAATATTTTGTCAACCGGGAACTTGAATGCAAATGAAAATAAGTAAAAAACAACAAAAGTAATTTTGTCAACAACACTTTAGTATAAAGGTTGGTGAATACAGTTGGTTTGGGTGTACTTTTTTAACTACATGTAAAAACATAATTATATATTTACAAACGCATACAAGGGCAGGTTTCTCGAAATTCTAACTTAACATAAAATCCAAATTTTAGTAGATATTTTAATTTTGATTGGATAAGCACTAAAATCAATCTAATAATATCCAATCAAATAACTAAAATTTGGATTTTATCTTAGTTAAAATTTCGTGAAACAGGCCGAAGTTATACCAATATAATTAAAAAACACATCCATTTAATTTCGTTTCGTTTTTTAATACTTTCGATTGCCTACACTACATGAAGATCTGACCAGTTGTAGTGGGAGGTCACGTCCGGGGTCAAACAAGCGACTTTTGAACCTATGATGTCAGACACTGATTAATCAATCAGCATTGAGGTTTCTAGGTGTTTATCTATTGTTCCGTTCATGGAACGCCAAGACAGGGGCAACAACAATATATTTCAATATGGGCATATAAAAACGTCTATTATATCAAAACTTTTCCAGATCTTAGCATAGTAAAGACGGTAAAATTTTGAACTATAAAAAACAAAACGAAATAGGATTTGTGTTTTAATCAGATTGCAGTTATAC
Organism: Patella depressa; assembly: GCA_948474765.1. Lineage (NCBI taxonomy): Eukaryota > Metazoa > Mollusca > Gastropoda > Patellidae > Patella > Patella depressa. Next base: position 78,373,297 of record OX419716.1, read on the forward strand.
CTAGGTACACATGTCTTTTGCAAAATAAATTTAGCACCCTTTGAGGGTGAAATATATACAATTATTTATTTATTTATTTCTATATACAAACATGCCAATCCATATACATCACATATTTACCAATAAAATATCTCAGATAACAGAATCTTATAATTTTAATCCTTTTACTGGGGGAGATCGACATTTTTTTTTACGCCCAAGATTTGTGAGGAAAGCGACATAAAGTTATATTAGGCATGTGACCCATCAAACATTAAAGCTTTATTTTTATTCTACAAACAAACAAACATGAGAGAGAGAGAGAGAGAGAGAGAGAGAGAGAGGGTTTGAGGTGAACTTGACACAAACTAGGACTAACATATGGTTCAATTTTATTTCAATAATTCACTTGTTCGTAGAGGGTCTTTAGCATTGGGAGGAAACTTGAGAACTCTGAGAATACCCACGAGACTGGACAGAATTGCATCCACGCCAGTTGACTCAATGACAGACCTTATGATACAACGTGCACGTGCTAACCATTTGCCCCCCCCCCCATTTATAGACATACCAGGAATTACATGTAACAGTGTTGTATGTGACAAGGAGTAGAGTCGTCTGTCCAACATCGTGAGTTTTCTCTGGGTCCTGTCTCTCTCTTGAAAGCCTTATACCTTGTTTATCTAGATTCAATATATTTTAGCAGTGTACTATTTTAAATACATATTAATTCTATGTCTAACCCTCGTAAAGCCTCTTAGAGCAGTCATTGACTGGATTTTGTTGTGCTGTATCAGCGTAAAAAATTATAACTTAACATTAAAAGATTTCTTATATATGAATGAATAGCATGAATAACAGTAAGAAATCTGATTGGACATTTGGCCTCGGTGTGTAGATTATTCGTCCTCTTTAAAACAAATAATTTATTAGTTTCTGAAAACTGGTTAAATATAAATAAAACTCACAACCAGTGCTTTATCGATATACTTTTTATCATATGGCACTAAGATTCTTAAATATCAGTAAAATACCCTGAAAAAAACTTATTAACTTATCAAGACCACAATCAACTCTCTGTTATTTCAACAATTCGCTTGTGCGCGTCAGGGTCTTTAGCAGTGGGAGGAAACTCGGAGTGCCTGGACAAAACGAGGTTGGACAGGTAACCCTACTCCTTGCCACGTACAACCAGGGGATTCGAAATCACGGCAGTTGAGTCAATGGCAGGCCATATGATACAGAGCGCGCACACTAAGCTTATCTAATGCCCCTATAATACGTCAAAATTTTAAGAATATTTTGGATCCTTGTAAATATGGAAGCCATGTATGTCAGTGAGTGAGAGAGAAAATCAGGAATTTGGAACTAACATATAGTATGGTATTATTTCAATAAGCCACTTTTATATGTTGTGGTCTTTTAACAGTGGAAGTAAACAAGAGTACCCACAGAAAACCCACAAGGTTAGTCAGGCGACCTTTCTTCTTGTCAAGTATTAACCCTGAATCAAACCCATGTCTTGCATAGATAACAACCCTTACGATGTACAAGATACTTCCACCACCGAAATCCACTGAGAGATTAGTAACTGTGTTTTGGATTTTGAGGTGCTGACATTAGTTATATAAATTAACATTCAATAGTATTTAAATAAATAGTTAACTAAATCATAATTACTGATAAATAACGAGAATGAAACTGGAGACACCTTTTTGAGAGATTGAATTCAAGGTCCTTAAGAGGAAAAAGAATGTGCTGGGGCAAGACCCCCCCCCCCCCCTTCTTTCTAACACTAGTCATGTCTAGAAGATTCACCCGGCAGATTGCAATAAAAAGAAAACCTTTATACAAGCTTCAACGTTCAACGTAACAATAAAAACAATCATGTATAGTTTCCCATTTCAATTTTGAACTTTGATACTCATGGGCCCCATAGAGTATTAAGGGCGCTGGGGTGGCGCCCCGACTGCATCCCCCTATCCTTGTGACACTTGGAGGATTTCTCAAACATTCATTTGACTATCCCCTCAGTGTTTATATACAGAAGTAATATAGTTTACATTTTTATGAGATTTTAAATAAATTTGAAAGCTTTGTGTACTAAATAAAATGTGAATAGCACAAAGAGAGGGTAAAGTGTGGTTGTACGGCCGTTAGCTTATTTCATGACTTTATTCAATCTTATCAAGTCTTAATATTAAATTCTATCTCGGAAACAACCGGTTATCTTGTTTAAGATTGATTGATTAATAAAACATCTCAACAGTTTTAAAAAAAAAATATTACAATTCTTGGGCCTTATCCATGAAAACTTATTACAGTATTTTTCATTGGTCAAGAGCTAAAGTTTATCAAATAATTTTAGTTCTAAGCCAATGAAATATCAGTGTTTTTCAAATATTTTAGTTTTAAGTTTTCAAGAATAAGGTCTCCACACCCAGTATCACAAAACATTCTCAGACTTAAATTGTTTGCTTTATTTTTACTAAAATATAGCCCTTTATATAAAACTTTTTTGTTTTAATATATCAAATACATCAATAGTAAACTATGGGTTTGTGCAAAGTTTTGTTTTTCTGAATCAAGATATTTCTCATAAACAGTGATTCAAGAGTGAAAAAGAGAGAAATGGGGTTTAATGTCCACTTGACACAAACTATTGTCATTTCGAGACTAACATATGGTTTAATTTTATTTCAATATTTCGCTTGCGCGTAGGGGTCTTTAGCAGTGGGAGGAAACCGGAGTACCCAGAAAAAACCCACGAGGTTAGACAGGCGACTCTACTCCATGTCACGTACAACCAGGGAATCGAAACCACGCCACTTGACTCCAAGACAGGCTTTATGATACAGCATGCACATGCTAAACATTCAGACATCCACCCACGGAGAAAACTCACAAGGTTAGGCAGGCAACCTTACTCCTACAAACAACCAAGGAATCGAAACCACAGCAGTTGATTCACTGACCTCCACCCCAGCGATTGAAAGTTGAGTAAATTTGTAACTTCAGAAGTCTGAGAATATTTTCTGAACCAGGGACCAGGTAGACGATTTTATCTCGTTTACTTGATTTCTAACTGTGTGTTGAAAACCATTAACATGAACATTGAAAATATTTCCGATAAATGCTGAACAAGATTTAACAAAACCAACTCTATCCATGGCAGTAATTTTCATTTCAAAGTATGAAACCTCTTTGATTTAAGCAAAATTAAAGGAGAAATCTGAAATATATTTCTGTGAATAGAAAGAGAAATGGGGTTCATCTTCCACGACACAAACAAGGCCATTTTGGGACTAACATAACATGTGATTCAATTATCTTTAGCAGTGGCAAATTATGGAGGGCCCGGAACAAAACCCATAGGGCTTGACATGCGACCTTACTTCTTGTCCTATACAAGCTGGGTATCGAAGAAGGCCCCTTTCAGACCTCACTCTAGGTTCCTTAATTCTACGATGTGTACGTGGTAAAGATTGTTATGATTATCAATATTCAAATCATGAGAAGATAAATCCATTGGTATTTTGGCAGATATGTTAATCCATACAATCAATATAGTATGAAACATTCTACAAAATGCCAGATTGGTGATTACACATACAACACATTTTGGCAGATATGTTAATCCATACAATCCATAGTTGTATGGTATGAAACATTCTACAAAATGGCATGTTGGTGATTACACATACAACACATTTTGGCAGATATGTTAATTCATACATTCCCTCATATCTCACAACTGTATGGCATGAAATATTCTACAAAATACATGTAGTACACATGTAACACATTTTGGCAGATATGTTAATCCATACAACGATTAGATTCTTCAGATCAAATCAAATCTCATCGTAAAAAGAACCAAGACCTTTTTTTTTAAATCAAAGAGGCTTCATAGTTTGTACGCAAAATAACAGGACATCACATGTACATATCACATTCATCACAGTCAGTATTTCACGCTGTTTTATCAGACGTCATACCATCCATCACAATCACACACGCGAGTGAGAGAGAGAGTTTATATCATTCTTCACTTCTCCTCCAATATCAACGTTTCTTGTGGAAATAATCTCGCGGATTCTAATGTTAATGATTCGTCTAACTGCGTAATCTGAAAATAAAAGGATAAATAATAACACTGGGTCATTTTGAGAGAGAGAAACAGGGTTTAAAGTCCACTTGACACAAACTAGGTCATTTCCTGATCAACATATGGTTTAACTTTATTGCAATAAAATTGGAGGACTCGGAGAAAGCCCACGAGGTTAGACAGGCGACTCTACTTCTTATCACATGCGATTGGGGAATCAAAACCACGCCAGTTGCTGGGTCATTTTGAAACTATTAAAGCCCCAATAACACTCTTGTTGTAACTGAAAAATATGTCCCAATCTTCATTCTGGTCAACAAATCGTATTATTTTAGAATATCCCAATTAAATGATGATATAAATTTCATCTTAACACACCTAATTTAAAAAATTGGAAAAATTCAACCAATTGATTTGAAAAGTCTAACGTAAACCTTTTCAAATGTGACTTGGATTTTAAAATATTTTCGAACCATCTGGACAAATAAAATAGGTTGTAATGGATAATTTACACAACAGGTAGGACATTTAAACATCTAGTACTTAGAATAAGGGTATTATTTATTTTCTGGAGCTACCAAGCCAGCAAGAATGTTATTGTCCCTTTAAAATACAGATCTATATTTCGGGGGTTTTTTTCATACTTTTGATGTCCTCTACTACATAAAGATCTGACCAGATGTAGTGGAAGGTTGCGTCAGAGGTCATACTACAGACTTTAGACCTACGACGTCAGACATTTGATTAACCAATTAACATTAATGTTTTTAGGGGTTACCAACAGTTCAAGGCACCTAACTGATCACTTCATTTACAGGTAGGAATCTTAAGCAGTGGGAGAAAACTGGAGGACCCGGAGGTTGGACAGGCTGCCCTACTCCTTGTCATGCACAACTGGGGAATTGAAACGTTCACCCCCCCCCCCCCCCACTAAGATAATGAAACGGAAACTATGACAATCAGTCTGCGATATCACTGTCATTTGAAGCAGACGTTAAACTACAACAACAACTGTATTTACTTACATCTCTCCTTGGATATGTCGTCAAAACTTTATATTCTTCAGTATGAAAGCCCTTTGTTATTAAAAAATTAAGAAGAGTTTGAATGGTGTCGTCTGCTCGGAAACGTCTGTTTATTATATCTCCTCCCTTTACACGGAATCGGATTTTACTGACAGGATACGTAGCATCTTCTGGTGGTTCAACGGCTAATGATCTCGACACAGTACGCTGAATGGCCTGTAATTTATACATGGATAATTTAAATCATTTTTATTAAATCTAAATCCTTGAAATGCTTTCACAGTTCCAGATGGTTTATTTACTAAACATACATTATGCAATAGCTAAATCTACATATTGCAAGTCTTTCTTCAGACATTAATAAACTTATCCAGACCATAATCAATTATCGATGTCAACGCTAGGCTGGGATATTTATTGGATTATGATTCGACTTGCTGCTCTATTTGATCATGAAATAGATAATCGAGACTATGATTTTTATCATACGGACTTTAGTAATGATGATCTAGGCTAGGCCGTAAATTCAATCCTAAATCCTCGGGTTCAGAGTAGATCAATTTGACTGATTTATATTTCGTTTTGTGGAAGGTCGCGTCAAGTGTCATACAAGCATCTTTTGAAACTATGACGTCAGACATTGATCAATCAATCAGCGCTGACATTTCTAGTAGTTTGCCCACAGTTCTGAGCATTGCACGCCAAGAAGTCAATGTGACAGACCGTTTCATTGGCTAATCCCTAACGCCATCCAGAACGCTGGTTATATAATAACTCTTCCAGATCCTAGTGTAGTAAAGACAAGTAAAACAAAATTATAAAAAACAAAACAAAATTGAATCTGTGTTTAATCAAATTGACTTTGACCATGTCATTTACAGGATTTTACAATTTGAATATGATTTTTGGTAATAATTTGAATTCATGTGTAGACATACCTTTTTGGCATCTTCTTCTTCTTGCCGTAACCTTTCCTCCTCTCTCTGTTTCTGTAATTCTACCTCTAACACAGCTTGTCTTTTAGCTTCTTCTTCTCTCTGTATTTCAGCCTAAAATAATCAAACAACAGGTTGCTTAAAATTAAACATCCAGAAAACTTAAACAAACATTATGAAGGGGGTAAATCAGCTTATTACAAGTTTTCTTTGGGCCTGAAATGTTATCTAAATTATTGATTAAACATTAATTAACTTATCACTAGCCTGCGATCTTTACTGTATTTAATTAAAAAAAATGGATAATAGAGAGTATGTTTTTTTTATCTCAAAATTCAATTGCTAAATTCTCGACTCAAAAGTGGATCAATTTGACTGAAATTTGTAGCAAATTCCCTTTACATTTTCTTGTTTTTGACTACTATAGTAAGAACTGCTAGCCCTTTATCTAATCTTCCATAATGTACCTTTAACATAAATTTTAAAGGGCTGATGTTTGGCTCATGGTTTAGATCTGATTTACCAAGAAATCATCAGTAAAGAGAGAGAGAGAAATGAGGTTTAACATCCACGCGACACAAACTAGGTCATTTCGGGACTAACATATGGTTTAATTTTATTCCAATAATTCGCTTGCTCGTAAGGGTTTTTAGCAGTGTGGGGAAACCAGAGTACCTGGAGAAAACCCACGAGGTTGGACAGACGACCATGTCAGTTGACTCAATGGCAGGCTGTATGATACAGCCCGCACAAAATCATCAGTAAATACCGTAATATACTGTTAATGTATATAACAATATGTAAGAGACTAATATAAAGTTTACCTTCGCTTTATCTGCTGCTAACGATTCTTCATAATCAGCATCTTGTTGTTGTTTTATCATTTCTCTATTTGTTCTCTCTTGCTGTAACAAAAATTGTAATAACTTATACATATATTATACTGTAATAATAGTAGACAATATACATTATAATACACATCTTACTGTAAAACTATACAATAATACATATCTTACTGTAATAATAGTATACAATATAATGTAATAATATCATACAATATGATACATATCTTACTGTAATAATAGTATACAATATGATACATATCTTACTGTAATAATAGCATACAATATAATACATATCTTACTGTAATAAAAATATACAATATAATATATATCTTACTGTAATAAAAGTAGACAATATAATATATATCTTACTGTTAGAATATTATACAATATAATATGCACCTTAATGTAATAATATTATACAATATAATATGCACCTTAATGTAATAATAGTATACAATATAATACATTCCTTAGTGTAATAATAGTAAAAAATAGAATACATAACTTTTTATAATAACAGTGTAGTGTTCACACAGTCTATAGAAGAGAATCAGCCTCACTGATCTGACGTCCACAGTATGAGGTTACAGTTAATCATACCACACAGAAAGAGGCAGAACATGTGTGGTAAAATTAATATGGCTTTATTTATAAAATTGACAATACTGAAAGACTAAATGATGTAATTTTTGTTCATTTCATTAGGTTTATATTTTTTTATCCTTGAAAATCCCAGTAATGAAGTATTGTATTTACCTCTTCTGATATATCAGCTGCTTGCTGTTCTTGGAATATTTCTACAGAATGGATTAATCTAGTCATTAATTCATCTAACGTAACATGGCCTGAAATAAAAAAATAATGTGGCTGTCTTTAGCAGTGGGAGACTACGGGAAAGTTAAAGGGACAATAACACTCTTGCTGGCTTGGCAGCTCCAGAAAATAAATAATAGCTTTATTCTAAATACTAGATGTTTAAGTGTCCTACTTGTTGTGTAAATTATCCATTACATCGTATTTCAAAATCCAAGTCACATCATGTAGTTGAATTTTTCCAATTTTTCAAATTAGGTGTGTTAAGATGAAATTTGTATCATCAATTAATTGGAATATTGTAAAATAATACAATTTGTTGACCAGAATAAAGATTGGGACATATTATTCAGTTACAACAAGAGTGTTATTGAGCCTTTAATTGAATGTGAAAAGTCTGCTGATTCTTAGTCCTGTTACATTATATAACTCACCCTGAATAACATCAACTATTACAATATATAACTCCCCCTGCATACTGCATAACATCAACTATTACGTAATATAACTCACTTCGAATAACATCAACTCACCCTGTATAACATCAACTCACCCTGAATAACATCGACTATTTCATTAGTAGCTCGAGATCTTGATATGACTAATAATGCTGGTAACTCCTCACTTCTATAATTTCTCATCTGAGTTGCTGCTACACTACCAAAATGTCTGGTTGCCATAGCGATTAATCTGTAACATAAAATCAGTGGTTAGGACTTGGTTTATTAAGCAGGAGGTCTGGGGTTTTATCTTGGTGTAGGTCAAGAAAGGTTTCTTTGATTTTCTGGGGTATTATCTCCATGTCAGTTGTGCAGGACAGAGAGTCTATCGAGGACAGCGTGTAGTCATTTGAGTGGGACAAAAAACAGAGGTCTCACGTACATAAAAGAACCCTTGACGTAACACTGGCGTCTGTCCAACCTCCTCGATTTTCTGCGGGTCCTCTGGTTTGCTGCCAACTACTAAAGACCCCTACACGCAAGTGAATTATTGATATAAAAAACTATAACACTGGGAATGTTGAAATTTCAAAAACGGTTAACAATACACAACATTCGACATCGTCTGCAGTCATCATTTCAAAAAGCAACGTTTATACTTTGGGTGAAATGAAATCAAGTTTAACATCCTACTGTTCTGCTCCGAACTGGGCTAATGAAGACAGGCATACGCACTACTGTTATATTGAATTCCAACTGTCAAGGGATCTTTTACGTGCACGCCAATGTGTACACAGGGCCTCAGTTTTTAGTCCCATCCAAAGGACTAGACAGCTGTCCTTGTCAGACCCTCTGTCTTGCATCAATGACAATAGGCAACAACGGCGGAAAATCTGGCTGAACTTTTTTGGCCAATGCAGGGATTGAACACCCAACCTCCAGGTTTGCGAGTCACCGAAAGCGAGCCAATATCAAAAGGAATCGAGATCTTTGGGAGATAAACCAATATTTCAAGTTTCTTCAAAACTGTGCCCTGTAGAATGTCCACAGTAAAATGTTGATGACGAATGGACAGGGAAAAGGAAAATATGTGTCCACATGAAAATGTTAGCGTATAAAAAACGAACAAACCTTGCTGTGTTGCATTCATGCGTCATGTCCCAGGCCCACGTTATAAAATTTGTACATAGATAATTAACAATGCCGTCGGAACATAATAACTGAGAACAAAACACATTCGAGGCGATACTTCTATCATGATGTAGATAAACTGCTAATAATTTTCTCTGAAATAAATAAAAGAGAAGAAATTTATTTATATTAATGTAAATATGGATTCTATAACAGTGATTTAGAGATCTGGGGCCGGTTGCTCAAAACTAAGTTATTTTAACGATCCGTTAAACTAACGGATCGTTATCTTTCATGTGTCGTTTGTTAACGGTCCGTTAAATTTCTGTTGCTGGAAAGTCAATTTCATTATCCGTTAAAGTTAACAGGGTTTCCAGCAACAACCTTTCTCTCTGTTAAAGTTAACGATCCCTTTACTCCATGTTAACGGATTGTTAAAAGTTAACAGAGCTTTGAGCAACCGGCCCCTGATGACTATACCCCTTTTCAGTGGTGCAGGCTGTCTAGTCGTTCAGATGGGACGAACAACCAAGGTCCCGTGTATTAATTGATGTGCACGTTAAAGATCCCTTGGCAGTTGGAATTTGATATAGAGTGTGAGAGAAATGGGGTTTAACGTCCACTCGACACCAACTAGGTTATTTCGGGACTAACGCTCGGATTAATTTTATTCCGTTAATTTTCTTGCGCGTAGTTGTCTTTAGCAGTTGGAGGAAACCAGAGTGCCTGGAGGAAACCCAGGAGGTTGAGAAGGCGCCCCTAACTCCATGCCACATACGCCCACATTAGGGATCGAAACCACAGCCGCAAGGAATTAGATATAAGAGTAGGTTGTAGTGCCACTGTCCAGGAAAAATTCCCCTCATGGCACACTGTATGGTGTATGCCCGTCTTCATTCCCCTAGTTCGGTGCAGAACAGTAGGACATTAACTCATTGACCCCTAGAGCTAATTATGTTAATTAATGCTTAATCTCCTAAGCCAATTAACCAGACTATGGCTTCTATCCCTAGTGTTAATTAAAAGATTATCCACTAATCTCACCTATTGCAGATATCCCAAAACAAAACAAAAACTATTACTCCAATCAAAAAATATTTATATTACCAAATGTAGAATTAAAAACAAGCTTTACAAGGGTGTTTTTTTGAAACAAAAATACCAAATAATAACAAAGTTATTCCTTATCATAAAAAGAACTATGAATGTAAAATAACATTACCGGGTACGTTTAATTTAATAATTATGAAGTATGCATCACACAGTAAGCACAATTGATTAATTTAGTCCATAGGTTTTTAGGATTGGCACTGTAAATAATGTTGGCAATCACGAATTTCGTCAACCGTTATGTTCCTGCATTTTTTTTTTCAAACCCCATTGAATTTCTCAACGTGATATCTATTGCCCATTGGTTTCGTCGAGCAAGTTTGGTCAAAAAGATAAACTAAAAAAAAATTAAATTTGTTTTTCTTGCGTTCTAATATGTATTATGGGCCTAGCCATCTCCTAAAAATGATGGGCATCTAACGGAATTCAGTACATCATTCCAAATAAAATCCTTGTTGAAAGTTGAATCTCGAAGATTGGCCGCCATTTTGGTTCGCTTCGTCACTAGCTATTTCGGAGCCTTCGTGTTCCTCATTCGAATTGTCAGTCAATTCGCTGTCCAGGATATTATTATTGCTAATTTCTGTGTCTAATATATCTTCCAGTAAAAATCCTTCGGAGTCTGAGTCGGAATCATTGTCCATACCGATGAAATTATTAACAATCTAGGCGTACAAAACTGACATTCATTTAACAAAATGGCGACCCCTGAAAATATTTTTCCTTTAGAGTTCACGACCTTATGACCCCTAAAACCCGTGTTGTGACGTATAGTTTACGACTTCAATCAAGTTCAATCATTAGTTAAAACTATATATTTATTGGCTAATTACGTCTGGAAAGCGAATCGACGTTTTTTAAAAACTTTATTGATCAATCAAACGTACATATGAAAGAGACCGATAGCAGTCGTTGCCGGGAAAGTTTTTTTGTGAGTTTACGACCTTATAACACCTAACACCTTGTTGTGACCTAGACATTTTATGATACCAATCATTAGTTGAACCCATTGTTTTAGGGAATTACAACTTTTGGAATGTCAAGCGTTTTTTTTTATAACTTTATTGGTCAATTAAACAGTACATCAAAGCGGTCGACCGTCCAAAATGGCGACCGATATGAATAGAATATTCTCGTGAGCTCACGACCTTATAACTCCTGAACTTTTGTTGTGATGTATGCATTTTTTATGATCATTCGTTAGTTAAAACTATATTTGATTAGATTAAATACTTTTAGTTAGTCAGTTGGCTTTAATTTAACAATTTATGGTTCCAGGAAACAATGTAAAAAATAGACCGCGAATTTAAGTCTCTCGGGGATGCCACTAATAATCAGTGGACCGTATATTCAAGCTATCGGTATAGGAGAGGGGCTTAATTGGCCCGTATATTCAAGCTATCGGACCCGATGAGTTAAACTCCATTTCATTTTATTTCCAGATTACAACAAGACCCTCTGTCAATACTTCATGAAATGTTCTAGAATTGAATTCTGGAATGAATTTCTGGTGACAAGGCATGCATCATAGTCATGCCTCTTTTGAGGACTACCATAAAAAAAAATGAAAGCATACAGTTTAATAATTTAAAAACTTACATCTTTTGCCTTCTGTTGTAAAGATTCTTTAATAGCATCATCTAATGAACCCAGGAAAAAAATTGGATGACAGTCACCATATCTGAAAAATACCAGAGAAAAAAAACACTAATAAAAAAAGTCAACAATGAGACAGATACCCCCTCCCCCCCTTCTGTCTTAATCCCGAAATAACCCCCACTCAACACAAGCTAAGTCATTTATTTACTAACTTTTGGTTCAATTTTATTTCAATGATTCTTTTGTGTGTAGGTTGGACTGAGAGGGAGGGCGAAATGGGGTTTAACGTCCACTTGACACAAACTAGGTCATTTCGGGGCCAATATATGGTTCAGTTTTATTTCAATCTTTAGCAGTAGGAGGAAACCAGAGGACTTCGAAAAAACCCACAAGGTTGGACAGGCGACCCTAATCCTTGCCACGTATAACCAGGGAATCGAAACCACGCCAATTGACTCAATGACAGACTTTATGATACAGCACGCACATGCTAACCATTCGGCCATCCACCCCCTGGACTAACTAGGGGGTTACATAGTAATCTGGACTAAATAGGGGGTTACATAGTAATTTCACCTGTTTTTAAATTCTCTAGTAAAATGTTCTAAACCTTGCATTTCGTCTGTAAAATTTTCAGGCACTGAAACAAGAAAATGTAGATTTTGATCATAAATGTAAGAAATTATTGCTGTGTTCTTTGATATGAAATGAATTCATCCAGTTAAAGATACATTATGGGAGATAAGATAAAGAGATGGCAGTTCTCACTATAATAGTGAAAAACAAGATAATATAAAGGGAATTTTCTGAAAATTTTAGACAAATTGATCCACTCTGATCCCAGATTTTAGTGACAGATTTTTCGGCCTAGTCTGGATCAATTCGGTGCAATAAAAACAGTCATGATTTAATCATGAATGAAAGTTGAGCGGTAATATGGCAGGCTAGCGATGACATCAAGAATTAATTAATGTCTAATTAATAATTTAGATAACAATTTAATTTAGATATTCAATAAAAACTGCATTATCCACTTGATTGATTTAATTATCAATGGTCGTTAAGCGGTACATAGGAACTTTATCCCCCAACATGGAAGTCTAGCCTTGATGTCAAGAGTTTATTATGGTCTGGGTAAGTTAATTAATGTCTAATTGATTGTTTAGATAACATTTCAGGCCTAAAGAAAGACCTGTAATAAGCAGATTTTGCTCTTGCATAATGCTATTTTAATGGAATTTAATGTCCAACTTTTCTGCTCTGACTGGGATAATGAAGACACAAACTTCTGACATGACCATCACAGCTTTTGATGATGTTTGGTGTGCAAGTTAACCATGACGAAAAAACATGATGTGCAAATTTTTAGCGCTGGGAGCATGTACAATTTGGGCCTTTTAGGCTGAACAATTTGATACCAATTTCATCTAAGTAGGATGTCTAGGGGAGAAATTATGGATTTTTCAAGTTTGAAGGTCAGCCAAAAAACCCAAAATTTTGGGATGCCCCCAGCGCGAAAATTTTGCACATCATGTTTTTTCGTCATGGTTAACTTGCACACCCAAAATCATCAAAATCTGTGATGGTCATGTCAAAATCGCCCAAATTTTGTGTACACATGACATGGAATGCCCAAATACCGTTCTGCACACCGATATCCACCTACTTCATACCTTGGGAATAGAGAGAGAGAGAGAGAGAGAGAGAGAGAGAGAGAGAGAGAGAGAGAGAAATGGGGTTTAACTACCACTCCACACAAACCAGATAATTTCAGGACTAACATATGGTTTAATTTTATTTCAATAATTCGCTTGTGTGTAGGGGTCTTTAGCAGTGGGAGGAAACCGGAGAGCTCGGAGGAAACCCACGAGGTTGAGAAGGCGCCCCTATCTCCATGCCACATACGCTCACACCAGGGATCAAAACCACAGTCGCAAGTCAGAGGTGATCGGCCAGCTAGAGGTCGAAGCGCAGCACTCTAGACCACTAGGCCATCCCACCCCCCAATTGAGGAATAGATCTCTGCTCTAAGTGGCTGCCATATCTAAAATTAATATACTGTTTTGTAAAGCGATTCTACATAATAAATGCTTCTTACAATTCCTTAAGTGTTATAAACTAATATTGTTGATTTAGGACTTGAAATGTCAGTCAATTAGCTTAACTTCGGGCAGAGGGGTTTATATAGGCTTTGCCTGTTCCCCAATCCCCTCAGTTACTGAATAAATATTGTTTATAAAAATAAATAAAAGGTCCGTTCTCAAACGGTGCTAACTGTAGAATAGAATGGGACGTGCTTCACATGTTTTAAATGAAATGAAATGGGGTTTTTAACATCCTATTGTTCTGCTCCAACTGGGCTAATGAGAGAGAGAGAGAGAGAGAGAGTGAGAGAGCGAAATGGGGTTTAACATCAACTCTACACAAACTAGGACATTTCGGGGCTAACATAAGGTCCAATTTTATTTCAATAATTCGCTTGCGCATAGGGGTCTTGAACAATGGGAGGAAACCGGAGTGTGCTTTGAAGGAAATTTTGCCAGATCCTAGTGTAGTAAAGACAAGTAAAACGAAATTTTGAACCATAAAAAAAACAAAACGAAATAGAATCTATGTTTTGATCAGATTGATGGATTACTCATATTGATAATGCGAAACTTACTTAATGTTACATTGCGTCGTATGTTTGTGTCTGCAGATTCAGGTGCAAATATTTCTTCTTCTGGAAAGGAATCAACAACTTCATCCTCATCACTACTACTGCTCACTTCCATCACTACTTCCTATATAACAGAGAGGGAGAGATGGGGTTTAACGTCCACTTGACACAAACAAAGTCATTTCAGGGCCCTGTTTCACGAAATTTTAACTTAAGATAAAATCCAATTTTAGTAGATACTTCAATTTTGATTGGCTAAGCACTAAAATCAATCTAATATTATCCAATCAAATTACTAAAATTGGGATCTTATCTTAGTTAAAATTTCGTGAAATAGGCCCCAGGACCATCACATGGTTTAATTTCATTTCAATATTTCATGTGCGCGTAGGAGATTTAAAGGAAATCGGAGGACCTGGAGAAAATCCATGAGGTTGTCACGTACAACCGGAAAATCAAAACCACGCCAGATGACTCAATAACAGACCTTATGATACAGCGCGCATGTGGTAACCATTCGGCCATCCATCCCCCGCTAGATCGCTACAGTCACTAGAAAGGATGACATCTGTGCAAATGCTCGCAATATTAACTTTTTTCCTAATGCAAATTAAACGTTTATTAGAAAAATAAATAAAGACGTTTGAAGTATTTGTAGGTGAAAATTATTTCTTATTTGATGTAAATGGGTATGAAAATGAGTAATGACTTCTGTAATTCTCTATGAAACAGAATGTTACCCTTCTTGTGTATTTTGGTTTACTAGTGACAGAGAGAACTGGGGTGTAGTGTCCACTCAACACAAACTTGTTAATTTCTGGAATAACACATCGTTCAATTTTATTTTAATAATTTGCTTGTGTGTAGGGGTCTTTAGCAGTGTGTGTGGGGGGGGGGGGAGGAAACCAGAGAACCTGAAGAAACCCACGAGGTTGAACAAATGACCCTACTCTTAGTCACGTACAACAGGGGAATCAAAACTAAACAGACATGATGATACAGCGGATACATCCTGACCTGGTTTACTAGTGGTGGAATGATTACCATGGTTATTAGAATACATACCCTTGTTGTATATTTTGGTTTATTTGTGGTGGAATTATTAGCTTTGGTTAAATCTAGAGGATGTAGAGGGATCGATAAACCACACTGCGATAACATCAACTGTAATATTGTACTCATAAATCAATAACATAGCTTTTCACTCAATATAAGGTTTAATAATTATAATAATATGTCCATTTACATAGCACCAAATCCACAAATCATGCTCAGAACCCACTTTATCAGAGCCCACTAATTCTTGCCTTGGAAACGTGAATTTTCAAGAATCATAACACAGTTATCTGTAGCTTTGGTTGGTATATATTCCGTGTATTAAAATCAGAGAAAGAGAGAGAAATGTGGCATAATGTCCTCGAAATCTAAACTAGGTATTTTCGGGATTAACGTATGCCATAGGACCCAGAGAAAACCAATGAGGTTGGACTGGCGACCCTACTCCTTGTCATGCACAAGCGGGGCATCGAAACCATGCCACTTGACTCAATGACAGATAGAGAGAGAGAGAGAGAGAGAAATGGGGTTTAACGTCCACTCAACAAAAACTAGGTCATTTCGGGACTAACATATGGTTTTTAATTTTATTTCAATAATTCGCTTGCGCGTAGGGGTCTTTAGCAGTGGGAGGAAACCGGAGTGTCCGGAGGAAACCCACGAGGTTGAGAAGGCACCCTATCTCCATGCCACATACGCTCACACCAGGACTCGAAACCACAGCCGCAAGCCAGAGGTGACCGGCCAGCAAGAGGTCGAAGCGCGGCACTCTAGACCACTAGGCCATCCCAAAACCCCCTGACTCAATGACAGTCTTTATGATGTAACATGCACACGTTAACCATTCGGCCATCCAACTCCTCCAGGGTTCCCGCGGCTTCGTCTAACATTTTTTCAAGGATATTCAAGGATAAATATACGTCAAATTCCAGGATTTTCAAGGACATTTTTAGCCTAAAGTTACAATTTTTCATCTGAAAAACAACCAAAACATTACCAACTATCGTTAAAATCTCATATTTAAAAGGAATTGAAGACATAAACTGTTTTTTATTATTACAGATTGACTTTCGGCACACCGGGAAAAACTCTCGCCATTTTTAAAACAGAGTTATTTCCCTTTTCGTCATTATGCATTGTTTAATGTAATTATTAATACCGATTTTGATTAGTCAGTGTAGTGGCTTCTAGTATGTTAATTGGACAATGGAGCCACGTGAGACTATTTGGTAGCCTTACGGTAAATGTCATTGGCTTATCGTGTTATTACGTGACAAAACACGGCTGTTTATTTAGATCAGTTGATTGACAGGTATACGTCAGTTATTGTTTATAGTATAACCAGCATTACTTATAATCTAAACGGGATTTTCAGATCAACTTACTAGTATTACCAACAAAATTAAGGATCTTAACTGAAATTCAAGGATATTTTCCTATTTCCGCGAAATTCAAGGATATTCAAGACCTTGAAAATGAAATTTTAAATTTAAGGATATTCAAGGATTTTCAAGGACCGCGGGAACCCTGTCCTCCTCCACTCCCTAGTGAAATAAAATGGGGTTAACGTCCTACTGTTCTGCTTTGACGTGACTTGGCTAATGAAGACAGGCATACACCATACAGTGTGCTATCAGGTATATTTTGTTTATACATTATGTGAGAGCTAAATCTGCCTATTTCGGGTAAACACTTGATGTCATCACTAGCCTGCGATATCAACTGGATAGGAAACTGATCTGCTGCTTAAAATAGCATTATGCAAGAGCAAAATCTGCTTATTACAGGTCTTTCTTTAGGCCTGAGATGTTATCTAAATAATCAATTAGACATTAATTAACATATCCAAACCATAATAAACTCTTAAAGTCAAGGCTAGCCTTCGATGTTGGTGGATTGAATTCCTATATGCCGCTTAATGGCCGTTGTAATTAAATCAATCAAGTGGATAATCGAGACTATGCTGTTTATATTAATGATTTGAGTAATGATGACCGAGGCTATGTGAATATTTCAAACGCTTTTTTCTCTGCTAATAGTGGACCAATTTGACTGAAATTTTCAGCAAATTACCTTTACACTATCTCGTTTTTAACTATTATAGTGAGAACTGCCATCTCTTTATTTTATCTCCCATAATGTAACTTTAACTTTTATTCATGATTAAATCATGAAATGGATAATTGTGACTATGTTTTTTATCGTACCAACTTTAGTAATGATTATTGAGGCTAGACCTAAAATTCAATGGCTAAATTCTCAGTTCAGGGTGGATGAATATCGCTGAAATCATTAGCAAATTCTGTTTACATTATATAGCTTTTATGTGCATTATTTAGCTAATTCCCTGTACATGATTTAGTTTTTAACTATTATAGTGAGAACTGCCAGCTCTTAATCAAATCTCCCATAATGTATCTTTAAAAGAATATAACGTAACTTACAGAATCTAAGGTACCGTCTGGCCAACCCGTCCATATCTGATGTCTGACTGGTATATCTGATAAATTGGAGACATCTTGTTTTACCTATTAAATAAATACAGACGTCATGTTGTTGAAGAGAGGGAGGGGAATGGTGTTTAACATCCACTCAACACAAACTAGATCATTTCGGGACTAACACATTTTTTAATTCTACCTCAATGATTCATTTGGGTCTGTAGGAATTGGGAGGAAAACGGTGGATCCTGAGAAAACTCACAAAGTTGGACAGGCGACCCTCCTCCCAGGGAATTGAAACATCGTTAATTGAATCAATGACAGACCGTATGATACGGCACGCACATGCGAACCATTTGGCCATACAACCCCCCAGCAGTTGAAGAGGAATTATCACTCTCAAATACAAAATAAACGTAATTAATTATATAAAAATATTTTCAAAATAACCCCCACACTCAGGTTTTTTGAAAAAGGACCGAGGTATTTAGAATTGTTTGTTTAACTTCTTGAACACAATTCAAAAACATGTATGATTTTGCACACTATAAAACTGATAACTAAATTTTAAATAAAAATCTTAACTACCAAGACATCAAAAAGAAGCAATGCATCTCTTTATGGAATTAATATTTGTTGCAAGAACATCTGAATTTTGCATAGTATGTTTCTAATTATATTAGAATACCTCTTGAACTGTTTTTCTACCAGGAAACTTTAACTGAACACATTTATATCTTGTATTTTCATAATATGATATTTCTAATGTGTATTCTTGATTTATATCGACAGACCTGGAAATATATTTATATACAACAGTAAACATACATTATGCAAGGGCAAAATCTGCCATTTGCAGATTTTTCTTTAGGCCTTTAATGTTATACAAACTATTAATTAGATATTTATTAACATGAAAAGACCATAATCAACTCTCAATGGCATCGGATATCTCTGATATTAAGTAGATTAGACCAGTTCAGCCATATTTTGATTTAATTCAAAAATTTAGAACAACTCTTGTCAAAGTCAATGGTTCAAAGGCTTTGCTCAGAATAAAGTAATTTGAATGAAGTTTTCTATATATTCATTATGCACTATCAGACTATCTACTTTCGAGCTATAATAGCATGAATAACTAACTCTTTATCTAAATTATACAAAATTGTCTAGTCTAAAACAGAGAGATTAATAATACAATATTGTAAACATTTTTAATAGTTTTCAACTCGCAGCAAGCTTTTGCACATGTCCACCTCCCTTGCGAAAGCCCTACACTCAAACAGTAATACATGTTTAGGTTTAACAAAGTTAACGCATCTGAATTTAATCTCAAAAGCAAACAAATCTAATCATGTTTAATGGAAACTGTTTACAACATCAAAATAGGTCTGGAATAATCCCTGCTGGTTGACTCTTTACAATTGGAGAGAAATTGGGTTTAACTAGGTCATTTTATTTCAATTATTCAATTATGTGTGGGGATCTTTAGCAGTGGGACCTGGAGAAAACCCACGAGTTTCGACAGACGACCCTTCTCCTTGTCATGCACAAGCGAGGAATCGAAACCCTGCCACTTGACTTAATCACAGACCTTCAGATTCAATGCACACATGTTAACCATACTTCCACCCAACCCTGTCTCATGACGAGAGTACCAATAACAACTTGTTGCTCCTCTATAAATCAGGAATTTTTATTCCATTTTTAACCTTTACTGTGCTAAGAAATATGGTAGATATATCTTTATATAAACCAGGAATTGTGTTCTAAAAAATATGGGGTTGTGAGAACTTACATGTTATTCCATTTTTAATCTTTAGTTTTATGAGAACTTACATGTGTGTATGATTTGTTTCTTCTGTTGACCGTGTTAGAGTAGGGTTGCGTATTTGAGGGGTTAATACATAAAGTGTATTATCTTTAGGTAAATGTAAATCTCTTAATATAGTCTGAAATTACAAAATCATTCTTTCTTATAGCACAACAACAGACAGTAGCATTAATGAAATGAAATTCAACGGCCTACTGTTCTGCTCCGAACTGGG
The DNA here is from genome assembly GCA_948474765.1 of Patella depressa. Classification (NCBI taxonomy): domain Eukaryota; kingdom Metazoa; phylum Mollusca; class Gastropoda; family Patellidae; genus Patella; species Patella depressa. Next base: position 78,393,486 of record OX419716.1, read on the forward strand.
CTAATGAAGATGGGCATACACCATACAGTGTGATACGGGTGCAATTTTGCGTGGACAGCTACGCTATGGCCTACTCTTATATCGAATTCCAACGTCATGGAATCTTTTATATGCATGCCAATATATACACAGGACCTTAGATTTTCAAGCCTTCAAAATGACAGCTGTCCTTGTCAGGCCCTCCGTCCTGCATCACTGACAAATATAATCTGACGTCAAATTTTTTATGTATGTCCGGAGCATATATTTGATGATTATTCCTGAAAACTGAGATTTTAAGATTCTGCCACAAGATTATAGGATTTATGTTTCAAATTAAAAGTAAAAATATTTGAATACTTACTGTGTCTTCAAATTTTCTTTTGATTCCTTTTAAAACTTGTTGATTTGCGGGTACATTAATTTCTACCTCTAATATATCTTTTATACAACCTGAAATATATATTTTATATTGTAGACCAGTCTCACCTAATAATTATTGGTCACTTTCGGATAACCAAGAACGGTGTTTATTATCAACTTTATTATGTTAGATAGAAATAGATAGAAATGGGGTTTAATGTCCACTCAACACAAACTAGGTCATTTCGGGACTAACATATGGTTTCAATTTTATTTCAATAATTCGCTTGCGCGTAGGGTCTTTAGCAGTGGGAGGAAACCGGAGTGCGCTGAGGAAACCCACAAGGTTGAGAAGGCGCCCCTATCCCCATGCCACATACGCTCACACCATGGCTCGAAACCACAGCCGCAAGCCAGAGGTGACCGGCCAGCTAGAAGTCGACCACTAGGCCATCCCAACCCCCCTTTTATTATGTTAATTCATTGTTTGATATAATAAAAAGTTGGCTTTGTTTTATTAATGTTAATATTCAAGCATAAAACACTTTATAAAGAGATTGGAAGAACAAGGAATGGGATGTACTGTCCACTCAATTCTAACTAAATCATTTTTGGACTAACATTTTTATTTTCATAATTCACTTTTGTGTAGGGCTCTTTAACGATGTGGGGTTGAAAAAACAGAGAAAAATGGAGTTTAACATCCACTCGACTTCAAACTAGGTCATTTGGGGACTAACACATTCAATTTTATTGGAATAATTCGCTTGTGTGTAAGAGTCTTTAGCAGTGGGAGGAAACCGGAGGAGAAGAGCGACCAGGTTGGACAGGTGACCCTAATCCTTGTCACTAATAAGCTGGGAATCCAAATCACACCAGTTGACTCAAAGACTGACCTTGTGACCCAACGAGCATGCGTTCACAATTCAGTCAGCCAACCTACCCTGGGATTAAAACCACAATCACCCGAGTTTGTGACAGAATCTTAGTTTTTTTACAGTCTAGACACATTGAAATGAAATGGGGTTTAACCTTCTACTTATCTGCTCCGAGTGGGGCTACTGAAAACGGGCATACGGTATACAGTGGGCTATGAAGGAAATTTTGCCCAGGTAGGGCAGTATGGTCTACTCTTATATCAAATTCCAACTCACAAAAGATCTATTATGTGCATGCCAAGGTAACATCCAAATGATTAGACATCTGTCCATGTCAGACTCTCTGTCCGGAAAAACATGCCGGAAAAACCTGACGAACTTTCTCGGCTAACGCAGGGATCGAACACACAACCTCCAGGGCTAGCGAGTCAGTGCCTTACCCACCATGGTTTCATTTTTTCAATTAAAAACTTACCAACTGTTTGTGAATCTGCTATAACAACTGGTATATTTCTATCTCTGTATTCAACGGTAAAATTTAACATGCGTTTATGTATCCCAGATGTGTAACTTGATGATGAGGCCATAGCTGATGATGACGCCCCCGAGGCCGCGGAGGGTTCATCGTCACTGATGTTAACAAAGTCTTCTACTGGACTGGATATGAATGGAACAGAATCGGCACGTTCTACGGGCACGTCTGCTGGAAAAGCTGATGGTATATTCACTTCACATCCAGGTCCCACTGTGTCATACGATGGCATAATACTGTTGACTGCCGCCTGTTTAGTAGAAAATGAAATTGGGTTTAACATCCTACTGTTCTGCTCAAACTAGGCTTATGGACACAGGCATACGCAATACAGTGTAATAAGAGGACAATTCTGCTTTGACAGCGGCGCTACAGCCGACTCATATATCAAAATCCATCTGCCAAAGGTTCTTTTATGAATGACTACCCATTGGCCCTTGCCAGGTCCTACATGTATGCCCTGCACCACTTCGGAAAAGCCAAAATTTTTATCACTTAGACACTACAACTCCCTTACTGAGTAGAAACAGATTAATCTAGCAATGAGATTATGCAAGTCGAAACAAATTATCATCATTAATCTAACCGGCATTACAGTATGTAAAAGCTAAATCTACCTACTGCAGGCCTTTCTTTGGGCCTTAAATGTTAATTAATTATCAATTAGCTATTACTTAACATGACAAGACCATCGGATGGCGCTGATTTTAAGTAGATTGAAACTGTTCGGCCATTTATTGATTTAATTCAAAACTGGACAAGCGAGGTTAAGACTTGAATCGAATCACCAGCACAGAGAGAGAGAGAGAAATGGGGTTTAACGTCCACTCAACACAAACTAGGTCATTTCGGGACTAACATATGGTTTAATTTTATTTCAATAATTCGCTTGCGCGTAGGGGTCTTTAGCAGTGGGAGGAAACCGGAGTGCCCGGAGGAAACCCACGAGGTTGAGAAGGCGCCCCTATCTCCATGCCACATACGCTCATACCAGGGCTCGAAACCACAGCCGCAAGCCAGAGGTGACCGGCCATCTAGAGTTCGAAGCGCGGCACTTTAGACCACTAGGCCATCCCAACCCCCCTGACCAGCACAGTGGTTACAACCAATGCACAAATCTTGTCAAAACTACAAGCATTGATAACTTTGCCCAAAATAAAGGAATTTGAATAAAACTATCACATTCCCTTTTTTTTTCATTTATCTAGTTTTTAACTACATATGTACCATATTACAGCTCTTTAACTAAATCTTACATGATGCAACTTTAACCGGAAAAAGCATTCATGTGATTGTCAGATGTTACGGCCGTTTTGTTTCATTTATACTTCAATGGCCTACACTACATGAAGACCTTACCAATCATAGAGTCAAAGCCTCTCGCTTGACCTCTGACGTCAGACATTTAATTTATCAATCAGCGTTGACGTCATTAGCGGATTACCCACAGTTCCGTGCACCACACGCCCAAAGCTCAATGTAACAGACGGTTACATTGGCTAATCCTCACATCAGCCAGAACACGTCAATGATAACAAATCTTCCAGATCCTAGTGTAGTAAAGACAAGTCAGCGAAATTTAGAACTAATTGTATAAAAATGAAACGAAACAGGACCAGTGTGTTAATCAGATTGTTGATGATATGCTACATGTATAAATTTACCTCAAGTTTCCACTCATGTTGTTCTAATATAGCAGCACATGTATCAAAATCTTCTATACCAGTAAATGCCTGAAAAAACAAATTTTATCATATAACATGTAGGCCTGTGATTTACCCAATTTACATGTAGGCCTATATATTATCATCATGGTGGCCTATTATCATGCAGACCTAATTATCATGCAGGCCTATACCCAATTATCATGGAGGACCGATAGTGCAGAAATATTGATGGGGCATGACGTGGCTAAGTGGGTAAGAGCCTGGCACGCTAGCATGAGGTCGGGTGTACACATTGGTATGCCCGTAAAAGATCCCTTGGCAGTTGGAATTCGATATAAGAGTAGGCTGTAGCGCACTGTATGGCGTATGCCCGTCTTCCATTAGCCCAGGTTAGGTAGGCTACAGAAGAATAGGACGTTAAATCCTATTTCATTTCAGACATTTCATGCCGTTGAGTGCGAGATATTGGACTGATTTCAGGGGTTTTTTTTTTTCTACTGCTATTCGACTGAAACTTCTGGCTTATTCCTCTAAACATCGCTGATTTGAAATAAGAGTAAAAATAATAAAAAGCCAAGGGGAATGATTGAATGTAAATCAGTTTATATACATTCATATTACATTATTATGTGTGTTGCAACCCATTTGTGTAAATTTCTAGGTCCCAAATATTAGCGATTTGGCTCCTTTAAAGCCCCAATAACACTTTTGTTGTAACTGAATAATATGTAACAATCTTCATTCTGGTCAACGAATCGTATTATTTTAGAATATTCCAATTAAATGGTGATATAAATTTCATCTTAACACACCTATTTTGAAAAATTGGAAAAATTCAACCAATGGATTTGAAAAGTCTAACGTAAACCTTTTCAAATGTGACTTGGATTTTAAAATATTTTCGAACCCTCTGGACAAGTAAAATAGGTTGTAATGGATAATTCACACAACAGGTAGGACACTTAAACATCTTGTACTTAGAATAAGGGTATTATTTATTTTCTGGAGCTACCAGGCCAGCAAGAATGTTATTGTCCCTTTAAATAAGGCCTATTTATAGTTCACAAGAGATATTTCTAATTACAAGTTTATTTTAGTGATAGTAATAAAAACGAATTCATCTACACTACCTACAGTTACAGTACCAAGGGCAAATATCAACACACGTCGATCAAATGTATCATTTCCAAGATATATCTTTTTTAAAACTAAAATCTACGGCCAATTGAAGAATTTGCTCTAGATCGCTGCTCTGGAACACTGTTTGGAAATAATTGAAAACACTCTGACTCAAAACAATCAAAAACATCCAGTCATCCCTTTCCTATACTTTCTACGTATTATTATTATTGACAGCCTCAACTTTGGATACAGGAATCAACACTTTACTTCTTACAACTTTATACAAAAAGGCAGAAACAGAAAGTAAAATAACCAATCGGCATGATATTCTGTTTTTCTCAAATTCTAGCCAACATAAAACAGCTGATTTTTCGAGTTTACCTGAAAATCAACAAGCACTTGATCACGACTGCCGTCCGCCATTGTTGCTTATAAATTGAATTGCGCATGTCATTTATAAGTGGCGGAAATGCCAATGTTTACATCAAAAGATTTAATTTTATTGAATGAATTGTCTCCAGTTGTGTTTATTATTTTGAGAATCCTGTAAAACGAGGCTGGTCTCCATTTGTATCAATAATTTGTATGGAATATCTATGTTTATTTTGTTTGGTTATTTTTAGTAACAAACCGCATGGCCAGAAACCACGTGACGGTAAAAATTTCCCCAATAGAAATGTCAGTGGGCGGGGTTTAAAGTGACATTTCATATTACAGTTTGTTTCATGTTTTGTTAAAGAGAGAGAGAGAGAAATGGGGTTTAACGTCTACTTGACACACACTATAGGTCATTTCGGAACTAACATGGTTTCATTTTATTTCCATAATTCGCTTGCGCGTAAGGGTCTTTAGTAGCGGGAGGATCCGAAGAAAACCCTCGAGGTTGGACACGCGACCTTAATTACTCCTTGTCACGTACGACTGGAGATTTGAAACCACACCAGTTGACTCAAAACCTTGCAAACCGTCAAAATTCACCCTTTTTTTCAAAAGCTTAGAGAAATAGGGCGCATAGTTCTATTTTTTTGGAGAGAGATAAATGGGGTTTAACATACACTCGACACGAACTAGGTCATTTCGGGACTATAACATATGGTTTTAATTTTATTTCAATAATTCGCTTGCGCGTAGGGGTCTTTAGCAGTGGAAGGAAACCGAGGGACCCAGGGAAAACCCACGAGATTGGACAGGCGAGCCTACTCCTTGCCACGTACAACCAGGGATTCGAAACCACGCCAGTACTCAATGGCAGGCTTTATGATACAGCACGGAAGTGCTAACCATTCGGCCATCCACCCCCACCCCATTTTTTGGAACCTCGAATTAGACGAAAAATGGTTCTTAAAGCACATTTTAATATAACATAAATTGTGAAAAGTGATTTAAATACATTTGTGTTGTTGGGTATGTTTTTATTTGTTCATTACAAAATGGCACCCGAAACCCATAGGATACACGACCCGTGTACAGATTATAAAATGTTAAATATGTCTTAAATATTGGATATCAGGATCATATGGATTCACGGCAATATTGAATTCTAATTCGTGTTTTTAATATCGAATATTATGGAAAATGTTGAGTTGGTTGGAGACTTGGCGCCTTTAACGTAAACACCCTACTTTTCTGCGCCAACCGAGCTGCTGAAGACGGGCAAGCGTCATGCAGTGTCGTGAGGGAAATTTTGCGCGGATAGCAGTCTGCTTTTTATCTAATTCCAACTGCCAAGCCTGGCTCTTTTAGGTCTACAGTATCGCCAACGCGTACACCTGACAATGGCTTTTCGCCCCATCGGAACGACTAGACCTTTCTTTTCCATACCCCTTGTCCTGCATCACTGACAAGGAGAAATACTGAAAAATCGCGAGAAAGTTTCTCGACCAACACCGGGATCGATCTCGGGACATTTCATACAAAACATGGGTGCTTGGAGATGGAAATGAAATGAAATGGTGGTTAACGTCCCCAGGGGCGGATCCCCCCCCCCCCCGCTCAGCTACATAAAAAAAATAAAGCCTTGCATCAATGAAATTACATCACAAAGTGATCCTACATCAGTATAAAAATGATTTCTCTCTTTCAAAAGCTCAATATGTATCTATGCCTATGTACTTTAGAGACGATGATGGCAGATTTCCGTAACAGAAACCTGGCAAACCCCCTCCTGCAAAAAATCCTGGATCCGTCCCTGGTTCCACTGTTCTGCTCCTAAACTGGGATAATGAAGACGGGCATACGTCATACAGTATGTTGAAGGAAATTTTCCCGGACACCAGCACTACGGCCCACTCTTGTATCGAATTCCAACTGCCAAGGGATATTTTACGTGCAAGCCAATGTGTATACAGGATCAAGTTTTTTCGTACCATCCGCACGACTAGACAGCTATCCGCCTCAGTCCCCCCCCCCCCATCCTGTATTACTGAGGAACCACGCTGGAAAATCCAGATGATCATTCTCAGCCAATGCAGGGATCGAACACCCGACACCCAGGCTAGCGAGGGCGAAGATGGTGTTGTTTGCTGACATAAACAAATAGAAACACGCAATAACAAAAGTAAATAAATCATTTATAAAAATTAAAAAAAATACAATACAATATAGGCCTTTGTAACTTTATCCAATTGTCATTTCGTTTGTATTCAAGAATTTGATCTATATCAAATTTACATTGTATAATATGTATTTAACTGAAGTAATAGCTCAATAAAAATCAACTCGTTCGCGCGACGTTACAAATATTATAGGATCGATAGTGAACGGATTGCTAATTACCCGCCTCAATTCAAACATGCTTTCAACTTGCTAAGAGCCGTCAAATCATAAATAGCAGGAATCTGGAATAAGTCATTGGAAATCTTCTTAGATTCTTAACGCAGGTCAACCACCAAGTCATAATACCACAGTGGTGTTTAAAAAAAGCAGTAAATCATGACGGCAGAATTTGGAACCTGGTGAAAAGATCGATATTAGACGTAGAAATCGCAGAGGAGAGACCATGAATGACGATTAATAACAACCTAGCCTCCCGCCATTTGACTGACTGGTACAGACCGATAAAGAAATCTAAAAACAATCAGTTGATTATATTCAGGTAAGTATTTGTTTATTTATTTTGTTCTTCTTGTATATTGTTCTCAATCATATATAGGTACATATTAAGATTGAAAGACGGTTATTGTAAAATAATGCACCTGGAAGATTTTTGTCTGGGCAGCGGCGTTTTATTTTATTTTTTTTTTTTGTGGGTTACACGTACATTGTTGTATATTGTCTATAATACAACGAAATTCCCACGAGGGCATTATTCTGAGACTAATATGCGGTTGTTTTATTGAACCCGGTAGTTTTTTGTCTGGGCAGCGGCGTTTTGTTTTGTTGTACATGACTTTTCTTGTATTGTCTATAATATAACGACAATTCCAACAATGGGATTATTTAAGACTAACATACGGTTGTTTTAATGCAACTGGAAGGATTTTGTCTGGGCAGTGGCTTCTTTTTTTTAGTTGTACACGACTTTTCTTGTATTGTCTATAATATAACGGCAAATCACACGGTGTGATTATTTTAAGACTAACACGCGGTTGTTTGTGTTTTAGCATACGGGTGGAAATTAATGTAGTTGAGAGGTTTTTGTGTGAGCAGCGGCGTTTAACGCCTCACTGACTTGCTACTTTAGAAATATAATTTACTGCATACATTGTATGGATGAATAACAAATTCGAGTAAAACATTTTATTTCGCATCCAGTCTAGGGCTAAGGAATAATATGAACAATTCATCTGTTTAAACAGGCATAATGTTAGAGCTAGTGTGTATTGCAGGTCTTTCTTTAGGCGTGAAATGTTATCTATTATTAATTAGACACAATTGATTAACTTATCCAGACCATAATCAACTCTCGATGTCATCGCCAGCCTGCGATATTTACTGGATTAGGATCCGATTTGGATAATTGAGACCATGTTTTTTTTTATTTATCATACTGGCTTTAGTAATGATGACCGAGGCTAGACCCCAAAGTGGGAATCGCTAAATGCTCATTTCAGAGTGGATCAATTTGACTGAAATTTTCAGTAAATTCCCTTTCCATTATCTAGTTTTTAACTATTATAGTGAGAACTGCCAGCTCTTTATATAATCTCCAATAATGTATCTTTAATTGGGATATATTATTATTCAGGTAAATGATGTATAGATGGAGAGAATGAAGGATCAAGATAGAAGAAGGAGAAATAGCGTGGACGAATTAACATCAGCTGCAGCAGTAGGAGATCTAGATCAAGTGAAATATCTACTGTCTGTTGGTGTGGATGTAAATGGGAGAAATAGTTATGGTCGAACAGCAATTCAGGTAAAATCTAATAAACTTTCAGGTAAAATCCAATAATATTTCAGGTAAAATCCAACATACGGTGTTAGTGTGTATTCGCATTTCGTCGGACATTTATTTTATATACACATTGTTTAAGGTCATGAGACGAAAATGTTATTGATTTTAAACGATTTCAAACAGTTACTGCCACAGTTATGCCCCCTGATCACTTTAAAATATCTTGTGGATGCTCTAGACGCTAAAGTTAAAGAAGCCAAGTCTTTAACTCAATATCATCCACATTCTTTGATATTACAAACAAGACTTATTGGTCAATTTTAATAAATCAACATTAACGTTGATATCTTAGCGTGACAGATGGGTTTCTCATATCCAATATTAAAGGCAAAATGAAAATTCTAAAATTGACACACGAATTGTGTGCCAGAATGCTTTCGAGTGTCGTTTGTAATGAAGCGACTTGCCTCACAGAAGAATACTACCAATGTAGGCTGGAATAACTAGACGCCAAAGACTGCCATTCAATTTGGACTCTTGCCGTTTTTCTTCGTAATTATAGTAAAACAGAGAGAGATCGAGAAATTGGGGTTTAACGTCCTCTCGACACAAAGTAGGTCATTTCGGGACTAACATATGGTTCAATTTTATTTCGATAATTCGATTGCGCGTAGGGGTCTTTAGCAGTGGGAGGAAACCGGACTACCCGCAGAAAACCCACGAGGTTGGACAGGCGACCCTACTCCTTGCCACGTACAACCGGGGATTCGAAACCACGCCAGTTGACTCAATGGCAGGCCGTATGATAAAGCGCGCGCACGATAACAATTCGGCCATCCGAGCCCCCTATAGTAAAAAGAAACGATTGAATGTAAATCAGTTTATATACACCCATAATACATTATGATGTGCGTTGCGACCCATTTGTGTCAATTCCAAAGAATAAGGATTTAGTACAAAATTCAAAAAAGAGCGTAAATTGGTTTGTCTTTCTTTGATGAACGTCTGTCGAAATGTTTTCCGGTTTTAGACCGTGACGGTCATTAAAAACGACGTACATTGGCTCAGACATGTTCCATAAACGTTCGTAACGTGCCTTGGAACATATTCTCTAGTGGTTCGTAACGGACTCGAGCATAATCTATAAAGATTCGAACATGTCTGTAAAGACTCGAACATGCGTACAGCAGTTGCGCGCGCTCTGTTAAGTTTCGATACATGTCTCTGTGGCCGAAAGGTTAGCGCGTGCGCTTTGTATATAAAATCTGTCATTGAGTCAACTGGCGTGGTTTTCGATTCCTCGGGTCCCCCGGTTCCCTCACATTACCAAATACCCCTAATCGCAAGCGAATTATTGAAATAACCTCTCTCTCTCTCTCTCTCTCTCTCTCTCTCTCTCTCTCTCTCTCTCCAGGGTGTTGATTGATATGCGTGAACATGAACAGGTATGGAGATATTGATCGTGTATCATCTAAACATCATTAATGGGCCTAGTCGTTATAGTGAATTGGTTTATTAATGTGTAATTATATAGATAGGTAACAATCAATTTTATACAGGCCCATTGGACTGTAGAATAACCCTGTTTATTACTCAGTAATAATATAGATAGTTGCAATCAATTTTATACAGGCCCATTGGACTATAAAACAACCTTGTTTATTATTACTTTGATTTCAACCTGGCTAAACTATAAGTTGTCGAGTTGGAAATAGTCCAGATATTGAACTGAACCTTAAAGGGCCACTTGACCTTAATGGGGGGGGGGGGCGGGGGAATGGAGTTTAACCTCCACTCGCCACAAATGGGGTATAACGTCCACTCGTCCACAAATCAGGTCATTTTGGGACTAAGATATGGTTTAATTTTATTTCAATAATTCGCTTGTGCGTAGGGGTCTTTAGCAGTGGGAGGAAACTGTAGTGCCCGGAGGAAACCCAAGAGGTTGAGAAGGCGCCCCATATCTCCATGCCACATACGCTCACACCAGGGATCGAAACCACAGCCGCAAGCCTGAGGTGACCGGCGAGCTAGGCCATCCAAACCCCCGACCCAAGAGATAAGTTTACCCTTTACCCTTCGTTTATCTCTAGTAAAACTCGTTTTGAAATTGGCAGCATTTCATTCTAACAAATAGTAGCTAAGGAACCGATTTAACGCTGATTAATGGCCGGCGAGTTTTGCGAGACACAAACGAAGGGTAAAGTTATCTCTGGGGTCGAGATTGAGAAAGGAACCCTGCTGGTATCAAATGGGATCGTTGGATATGATTTGTGTGATACGTGGTGATTGTTTCTGATAGAGACAAATGCGTTTGAGATCAATATTTTACTTTATATGTGTTTTGTTTTACAATGTTATGAAATTTTGGTATTTGTATCGCCTTTGTCTTTGAATTACCCCACATGAATATCTAATTACATTTTGGCTAATTCTGTGCTTGAAATCAAATTTTGTCGCTGGCTTAAAACGACCGTAACCTTAACCCTAACCCATCCCGATGAATTTGCTGGATGAGAATGGCCTCTACTAGCAGCCGCACAGCCATTTCTCCCGTAATCTGGAAAAACCTGGTAACTCTGTTGAATGTAGTTTTGAGTAAACAAAGGAAGACTGTTTTGTTAAGCTACTGAATATATAACCAATTTTATTTTGTCTTTTTAGATGAAGATAAATAGAAGCCCTTTCAGTGAAGGAGAAAAACCGTATTATTATATACATGTGTACTGAGTTCAAGTATGGGTCTAACTCAATTTTCACCAAAATTTGACTTGCTAGGTTTTTCCAGATTTTACACAGCTGTGCATACTTGAAAATGGACAGCACGGATATTTTTACCCGTGAACTGGCCCGAGTTTTTATTTTCCCATTTTCCTAAAATAGTTCATTTTGTTAATTTACAGGTTATGGCACACAATATTCCAGAATTGGCGACAGTTCTTCTTCACGCTGGTGCCAACCCAAACATTCAGGATATCAGTACACGAGACACAGACTGTTTAAGTACGTATCGTACCATTTGTCACGATGTGGCGGCCAGTGGTTATCTGGACACATTACACGTTTTATTAAAATACGGCACGGACACCAATATGGTGGATAGATGGGGGAATACCCCCGCACATAGTGCGGCTAAAGCTGGACATTTTAAAATAGTGCAATATTTAGCTTGTGGAATGGCGATGACTGCTGTTAATAGTCTGGGATCAACACCGTTAGATTATTTGACAGATTTAGATGATGTGGCTTGCCAACAATGGATTGATAAACAAAGAAGTAAGTTTTGTGAAAACAAAATTTGGTATTTATATATTTACTCAAATCATGTCAGCTCCAAGCCATGAAACGAAGCGAAATGAATTAATTTCTGACTTTTTGCTCCAACCGAGCTAAAGAAGACAGGGCATTTTTCTCGGAGAACATAATAGCGTTCAAAATTTCGTTTTACTTGTCTTTACTACGCTAGGAGCTGGAAGAGTTGTTATCATTGACGTGTTCTAGATTATGTGTGGGATTAGCGAATGAAACGGTTTGTTACGGTGAGTTCTTGACCTTTTGATGAACGGAACTGTGGGTAAACCACCAGAAACGTGCACGCCGATTGATTAATCAATGCTTGACGTCACAGGGCCAAAACCCGTTCGTTTGACCCCTGGCCTGAACACCCACTATCACTTGTCAGATCTCCATGTAGTGTAGGCCATCGAAAGTATAAAAGAACAAAACAATTAGATTGCACTCAAACATAAACACTGCCGAAACTCGGGTGTATCTATCACCCAAACCCCATGTTCACTCAAACAACGCACAGTCGCAATTAACATTTGGCTGATTCGGAACTTATTCTGGCGCTCGAGTGTATCGTAAACATCTCGATGAAATTTATTCCACGGGCAATATTGAAATAAAATGACAGAAGTATTATGTTGACGAGAAATACTAGGTATTAATTCTTTATCTGCAGGTCATCCTAAAGATCTCCGTACATTATCTGTGATAAAAGTTCGTCAACTACTGGAGAGTCAGGGATTAAGAGAGATCCGCTACTCGAGATTTCGTAGATCACTGAAAAAACTGATACTTCTTCAAGATGAAGACCAAATGAAGGTTGTGACAGAGGGATAGCAATTTACAGATTACTACTTCTAAATTAAAAACACTCACATGGATATACTACTTCTGAATTTTATTAGCAAGCTACATTTCAAAACACATACAGATATCTTTATCAAGCAAATAATGATATTTAACAAAAAGTGATATTTGCTTGATAAACGATATCCGTGTGTGTATCGAAGTAGTATATCCATATAAGTGTTTTTAATTTGTGAAATCTGCTTATACGGATACCGATTATACTACTTCCATTTATGTAAAATTTAGACCGTTATAGTTTAAAAATAGAAAATCAAAACACTTTATTCTGATCAAAATTATTGTATTAAATTGAACCATATGCTAGTCCCGAAATGATCCAGTTTGTGTCGAGTGGACTTTAAGCCCCATTTTTCTCTTTCTCTCCCATATAAATCTAAATAATAATCTGATGCTAGAAGGAAGACCTGTAATAGACAGATTTAGCTCTTGCATAATGCATCTTTATCAGAGGTTTCGGCTTTTTGGTTACATGTCACTCGGCAAACCTCGGCAGATTCCGGAACCTACATCTAGTCTCGGCTGTATGGCAGTAAGTGATATGTACCTACGCTTATACAATTGCGATGCGGCGCCGGTTTACTTATTAGGAAAACTTGCCGCTTTTAGACAGAAGTTCTCAAAATTGCGTCGTTCGAAGGGTATGTAGGATTTTCGGTGCAAACTTGTCCTTGTCTAAAGAAAATCGGATAAACTTGAAAGAAAAACAACTTAAAACTTTGAAAACTTTGTGAGATAAAAGGCGTCGTCATGGTCAACGCCGTTGGTACTCCGGGAACTTGAAAGTAGTTCTAATGACGGACTTCGTCATATAGCCGAGGCTAGATGTAGGTACTGGAATCTGCTGAGGTTTGCCGAGTGGGTTACATGTAATGTCAGCTAAATTTAATCGATTTTTTAATGTTATGCGGGGATTAACTTATATTTAAACCAAATGTATATTTTTCTTTTATCGAATTTTCATTTTTTGGGTGATTTCTTTTGTTCAGTTTGCTCTGAATTTGAAACATGCTGTTTAAGACTGCTTCGATAGGGTTGTAACGCATACAAATTGAATATGGGCTGTTGATTAAAATGATTTAAAGGGGCATCAGCTGACAGTTCTGCTCTAGTAGTTTTAAAAACAATTGATAATGTAAAGCCAATATGCTGAATATTTTAATAACAATGTAGCCTCGATTGTCATTGTTACAGTTGTTACGATGATAAGTCTCGATTATCCATTTTTACGGTTATTCATCAATGGCCGTTGAACCGCAGATCGGATTCAAATCTGTGGAAAATCAGACCAATGAGATGGCATGGAGAGTTGATTACGGCTTTGGCGTGTTAAAAAAATGTCTTATTAATAGTTTATATAACATTACAGGCTCTTGCATAATGCCTGTTTAACTGTAGCTAACCTCGCGGGTCTTCTCCGGTTTTCCCCCACTGTCAAAGACTCTCAAAGAGTTAATTTCTCTTTAGATTTCTAGTCATTTTTGCGTGTTTATATATAACTTGTTGTTTTACTTATATTGGCGATCAATCTAATCAAAATACAAATCAATATTTCGTTTCGTTTTTTTATACTTTCGATGGCCTACACTACACGGAGATCTTATAAGTTATAGTAGGACTTCACGTCAGGTGTCAAACGAGCGTTTTTTGACCCTACGACGTCAGGCATTGATTAATAAAAAAAAAGCGTTGACGTCTTTAGTGGTTTACCCACAGTTCCGGGCATCAAAAGGCCAAGAACTCGCCGAGACAGACCGTTTCATTGGCTAATCACTGACATCATCCAGAACGCGTCAACGATAACAACTTTTCCAGATCCTTGTGTAGTAAAGACGAGTAATTCGAAATTTTGAACTTTAAAAAACGAAACGAAATAGGATCTGTGTTTTAATCAGATTGATTTGTGATCATATTGTGATATTTAAAATCGTTTTGTGAATAAAACTTTTAATTGTTTTTGGAATAGTGTTGATTATTGACGTGTGTTTGGTCGTATCTTCATTACGTCGAGGAGTCGCGGTGGTTTATTGGCTCGCTAGCCTTGGGTCCGAGGTTCGATCCCGGTGTGGTCGAGCAAGTCCTTGCGGATTTGGCCTTGTCAGTGGTACAAGACGGAGGGCAAGGTACAATGTTTAGTCATTCGGATGAGACGAAAAGCCCACACCCCGTGTAAACACTGGCGTGTACGTAAATGAACCCTTTGTGGTTGTTAGACCCCCCCCCCCCACAAAAAAAACCAACAAAAAACAAAAACCAACTAGGCCATAGTGCCGCTGCCCCGGAAAAATTTCCCTCATATAGCACACAGTAGGAGTGGACGTTAAACATCATTTCATTTCATTTCAAAGGGGGACTTATGTTTTGTTTTTCGTAACATTCCAATATCTACAAGCCATTCCTTGTCAGTTCTCCTGCCCTGCACCACTTGGCAGGATATACGAGACGAGAGTATCTCGAGAATTTGTTTGGCCAACACCCAGTTTCTTGTCACAACGGCTTCACTAAAATCTATCTGAATACATCTTGTTGATGACACAGGAAGCTCACTAATCGCCCCAGTGGATCTTGGGATTCAATGACATAATTCCTCCACCCAATACATTCAAGCGAATTATTGAAATAAAACTGAACCATGTTTGTCTCTTGAAGTTCTCTCACCCAATACGTTTTAACGAATTATTGAAATAGAGATGGACGATGTTAGTCCCGAAGTAACCTTGTTTGCCCCCCCCCCCCCTCCGAAATGACGTAGTTTGTGTCGAATTGACGTTAAATCTCTCTCTCTCTCTTTCTCGCTCTCTCTCTCTCTTATGTATAGTTCGCTAGCAAAATGTTGCATGGATGAGCAAATTATAACAGCTTCCACAAAGCGACTATGGAATACTTCGGGAAGTAATTGCACAATAACTATAAGAGTACCTCGACAAATAAACAAGTTTCTGTAGTAACAGTAAACTTCCATTAAAATGTCTTTAATAAGTTATGAGATGTGATTGCTTCAATTTGCAATGGGCAGATTTAGATCTTAAATAATGCATTTTCAACCTTGAAACTATTTAACAGCGGAAGCCTTAAAATATCTATAATTATATAATTATTAGTTAATGCTGAGTCACACCAGTGGATTTAACCTTTAGAACAGGAGGGGTGGTTGGGGGGTGGTGGTCTAATTGTTAGCCCGTGCGAGTCTGTCATTGTGTCAACTGGCGTGATATCGAATTCCTAGTTGTACGTGACAAGGAGTAGGGTTTTCTCCGGGTCCTCCGGTTTCGTGTGGACGTTACCCCACCCTCCCTTTCTCTCTCCTATGTAAATGGGAGTGGGCGATGACCAAATGGTTAGCATGGGCGCGATGTATCATTGTGTCAACTGGCGTGGTTGCGATTCCAACGGTTGTACCGGTGTCCTCTAAAGACCCCTACTCGCAAGCAAATTAATGAAATAAAATTGAACCATGTGTTAGTCTCAAAATGACCCAGTCTGTGGAGGTTACCCCTCTCTCTCTCCCTCTCTCTATTTCCCTCCCTCTCTCTCTCTTTCCCTCCCTCTCTCTCTCCCCCTCTCTCTCTCTTTCCCTCTTACTCTCCTGGAAGTGGTATCAAACGTACCGATGCACAATTCGTTAAACTCCCCCCTCTCTCTCCCTCTCTCTTTCTCTCCTGGTCCTGGAAGTGGTATAAAACGTACCGATGAACAATTCGTTAGTGGATAAGGTATACAATATTTAACAACGTTTCTGACAATAATTACAGAGAAAAGTTTCAATTAAAGAAAACATTACCAGACAATTTAACAATTAAGATAATAATTGAAATCATTAATGTTTCAGTAGTGTGCCATATGTTCTAGATTAATAAGCCAATTTAATGATCAAGGACAAAAAGTTAGATCAATAAAAGTGTTTAATTGACTGATAGATGAAGGAACGAATAAAATATTGAATGAACGAAGGACGAATAATTCAAACATTCATCACCATTATAGTACGTTAAAGGCTCAATACCACTCTTGTTGTAATTGAAAAATATGTTCCAATCTTTATTCTGGTCAACAAATATGTGACTTGGATTTTAAAATATTTTCGAACCCTCTGGACAAGTAAAATAGGATGTAATGGATAATTTACACAACAAGTATAACACTTAAACATCTAGTACTTAGAATTTTCTGGAGCTGCCAAGCCAGCAAGAGTGTTATTGTCCCTTTAAGGGAGCGAAATCTCTATTCTGTTGCAACTAGAAATGGTTACACATGGGTCGCAACCCATATAATAAAGTAATGTGAAAATATATAAACCGATATACATTCAATCGTTTCTGTTTTTACTCTAATTTCTAATCATTTATATTCAGCGAAATACACCAAGAGTCCAAATTGAACGTTGTGTTTGGTGTCTGGTTAATCCAGTCTACATCTGTCGTATTCTCGTGAGAGATATGTCTGGCCCCGTCCATCAAGTCGCTACATTACAACTGGCACTCGAAAGCATTCTGGCATGCATGTTCATTGTGTCTTTTCACGGTAAGATAACTATACCAATGTTGATTTAAATTGACTATTAAGTCTTGTTTGCAATGGCGAAAACTGTGGATGATATTAATTTGAAGATTTGCTTCCTTTAAAAAGCGCTAACCCTGACCCTGACACAAACCCTAGCCCTAAGCTCTATCGGAACCCTAACCCACAACCACGTGCCCTAACCCTGTTTACATCTCGTGGCCTATGACGATATCAGCAGGTTTGCATGTTAAGATGATAGTTTGTGATATACACGTACTAAGATGTCGTATGACCGGTGGTGTAGTCATCCCTTTAGTTTGTGATCTCTACTAATTGTCTTTATTAAGATGTCGTATGACCGGTGGTGTAGACATACCTTTAGTTTGTGATCTCTACTGATTGAGAAAACTAAGATGATCGGTGGTGTAGCCATACCTTTAGTTTGTGATCTCTACCGATTGTCTATATTAAGATGGTCGGTGGTGTAGACATACCTTTAGTTTGAAATCGGCTGATTATCTTTTAGTTAAGACGTCAAACCTAATCGAAAGTACATCAGGCGAAATAATCCAAGCATGACGTACGTACTTGAAATGTTTGTTTACATTTTGTCTTTGTTCACGGAGTACTAGGCCGGAAAAAATTGTCACTCTATTAAAGCCCCACTATGTTTGAATAAGGATAGATTTATTATTTCCCTCACTTTAGTGAAATAATTTTCATATTGTTGCAAGAGTGTTTCCATAGTTGCGTATGGGCTTCCGTAGATTACGTGTAAATGCAGGTGCGTAGATCTGCGTTGGTCACTTCAAGCTAAACTATGTAGTTGACACGTCAACACTGATTTTTGCTTAGTGGAATAAATGTAAATTGTTTAAAATATAGTTAAAGACCAAACAGTGCGATTTACATTCATAATTTTTTAAAAAAAATGTCCCACTTTGTTTACTGTCCACTCGGCACAAACTAGGTCCCGAAATGACTATTGTGTCGAGTGGACATCAAACCTCATCAAGCGAATAATTGACGTTTTCCCCCGCTCCCCCCCTCTCTCTCTCTCACTCCCTCTGTCCAACCTCGTGGGTTTTCTCCGGGTACTCCGGTTCCTCCCACTGCTAAAGACCCCATACGCACGAGCGAATTATTGAAATAAAATTAAACCATATGTTAGTCTCGAAATGACCTAGTTTGTGTCGAGTGGACATTAAACCCCATTTCTCTCTCTCTCTCATAATAATAATAATAACTCATCTACAGATATGACAAGTTCCGGCTAAATGATTACGTGTACGGTTAAAAGCGGTGAAGAGGGACGAATGCCAACAATCGGACAAACTAGTTAATTATTCAGACTAAGCCTGGGTTCAATAGAGAGTAATTTACATATATATATTGATCATGACGTATGTATAGATATATATATATATATATACATAATTATATGATAGAATGTTAGGTATTTGTTGTTATTAAGCGTGTATAACCATACCGTGCTTTATTTGTAAACATTCACAGGTAAGTGTTTTTCGTATATGTTTGTTGGAAAAGAATTTATTGATAAAATTTCTTATGCGCGAGTGATTTGGTATTTGGGATGCAGGGAATTCACAGGTACTTGTTTTCTATCTATATATTATGTAGGTATAGAATTTGTTGATAACATTTATTAAGCGATTTGGTGAAATGAAATAAAATGGATTTTTATGGAGCGTCAGCTCCAATCTGACTATACGGTACGTGTTTTGTATCTGTACCTGTAGGTCTATAATAATTTGTTGACAAAATTTCATGCGCGCGAATGATTAGTGGCTATATAGCATAAATCAATCCACAGTCTTAACTTTTGGGTATTTTGGGGGCAAAAATACCCAACTTTGGATGTCCACAAGTCAGACATCCCAACATTCTTCATTACACGGGTGGGGAGGGGGGCTGAATGGTTAGCACTTGCGCGCTGTATCATAAGGTCTGTCATTGAGTCAACTGGCGTGGTTTCGAATCCCTGGTTTTACTCACCCTCTCTCTCTTTCTTAACACCTCACTCATTTTAAAAATTGTTTCGTAGATGGCTAAAATTATGGTTAGCTTACAAACGAACAACATATTTATAGTCAGTATTACTATACGCCCGTGTTAATAGTATATTACTACTGTTCTATAAATAGATATGATGTAGCCTATAAAGCGGTGTGGATATAGGCCAATACCATATTATAATTAGGATGTGTGTTGTATGAGCTAATACATGTGATGTGATCAATGAGAAATATACACCATAGTTCAGCCGATAACAGCAGGTTAGATTCTTCACTTTATCTATCTATATAAGTATTGAACCGCCATGTTTGTTATAAAATAACAGACTTCATAAAATGGTTTACAGTTCTTGTCGGGTGTGTTATGATTCATAGATGTAGGTCAAGTCACGATCTGTTTTGACGTAAACACATGTAAAGTAAAGCATAACATTGTCGATATGAAATGAAATAAAATGTGAACAGTCCATTTGCTGATTATACTATCTTGCCTATACCGTTTGTATTCGGACTTCGAATTTTGTCTTCTAATGCTTTGGATTGTTCGTACTTGGTTTTATTTTATTAATGTCTTTGTACTGTTCATTAGTCTGTAAGTGTAATTGGTTTGAAATTGAATAGGCGCAGGCAGCGTATGAGCACATGCAGTATTTAATATTCCTCTGAAACAGCCTTGACGGTGTAAATTAATAAGTAAATTTGATTGCATGTAATAGGACAAGTTAAAATTGATACCCTCTTCCTAAAATAGAAGTGGCACTTAGTGTTCTAATGAAAATGAAATGGAGTTTAACGTCCTACTGCTCTGTTCCGACTGGGCTAATGAAGACGGGCACACGCCATACAATGTCCTATGAGGGAAATTTTGCCTGGACACCGGCGCTACGGTCTACTCTCACATCGAATTCGAATTATGTCGAGGAATATTTTACGTGCACGCCAATGTATGGGACCTCGGTTTTTCGTCCCATCCGAGCGACTAGACAAACACCGTCGAAACAACTCTCTTCGGAGTATGAACTCCGGCGCTACGACCTACCCTTATATCGAATTCGAACTGACAAGGGATCTTTTACGTGTACGCCAATGTAGGCCTATGCACGGGACCTCAGTTTTGAAACATTAACTCTCTTTTAAATGAACTTCCTAATGTAAGTTACAAAAGTGATTCATCTGTTTAGTTATGGTTATGCACTGAACAGGAACACAATTAGTTGTCGTTGTGTAGTACACAAGGCAGCTTATACTTACTCTTGTTGGAACACCAGATACAACTTTCCATTCATGTGGGGTGTTTGTATTGCTAACGGTTGTCTTGTACTGCTGTCTACCCAACCATAGGTTTACGACATTTGGTCATAGATGCTTCTCATACACTGCACCAAACCTTAAAGAATTCATTACCCTTACTGTAGTTGTTTTAAGAATCAATTAAAGACTCATCTTTTTTCGACCGCTTATTAGTTATTAAAATTACCTGTGTTTTTATCTTGTTATAAGGTGGAGAGATAAATTCGCCATGAACATTAACTTTAATGGATCTGTGCACAATATAAGAACTCACTATATATATATAATTAGGTCTAATCAGTATTATCATATTTATCCTGTGGTTACTTTGTATTCTAGAAGGCCTGATGTCACTTTTCATTTAGTTTCCTAACCGTTATATTGTCGTCTATAGATATCAATAGATGCAGATTATATAGGTCGGTCGTATTACCATATACGAGCAAATCATATCCCATGGTGATAGAGATTTAATTCACTTCTTTCTTCTGGTAGACAGTTCGTTGATTTCGTTTCGTTTGTGACCCTATTCAAACCGTTTTTATCACAAAATGACAAAGACCATTGGTAAAGGGGTTGCTCTAGAAGGAATCGAACTTGTTACATATTATTCTATATTGTGCGAAATCGGTTCTAAATATTCTAGTAGGCCCGGTCGGTGTCACTTCTGACGGCTCTTCTATATATACAGGTTCAGTTATATATAGTGAGATTTTATCACCACCATAGACATGAATTTTTATTAGATTTCCCCGCGTCTATAAATAACGTCCTGTACTTCATCTGCTGAAAACATCCCATAAAGCAGTATCTTCCATACCCTCGCAGTGTTTCATTCGATTAGACCTAATCTCTGGCCATTGCTTCACAAAGAGGATAGGTTTTGAAAGACCCCTGTCCCGACCAAAAATAACATAACATCAGTCTCACTATGACCGACCATTTATATTCCTTTGGGTGTGCAATCGTATAACCAATGTGTTACATAGTGCATAGTCGGCCAGTATAATCGTTATCAGGTGCGGATCCAGGAATTTTTGCAGGAGGGGGTTTGCCAGGTTTCTGTTACGGAAATCTGCCATCATCGTCTCTAAATTACATAGGCATACATACAAATTGAGCTTTTTAAGCAGAGAAATCATTGTTATACTGATGTAGGATCACTTTGTGATGTAATTTCATTGATGCACAGCATTATTTTTTTTTATGTAGCTGAGCAGGGGGGGGGGGGGGGGGCCCCCCCAAACCCCCCCTCTGGATCCGCGCCTGGTTATGATATTAGTAGCTATTAAAGATACATTAGGAAGATTAGAGAAAGAGCTGCCAGTTCTCACTATACTAGTTAAAAATTAAGATAATTTCAGTCAAATTGACCAACCCTAATTCGAGAATTTAGCGATTGAAATTTGCTCCTTGCCTCAATCATCATTACTACAGTCGGTACGATAAAAAACATAGCCTCGATTATCCATTTCTTGATATAATCATGAATGAACGTCGAGCAGCCGATCGGATCGTAATCCAGTTAATAAAATAGGCTTGCGATGACATCGAGAGTTGGTTATGGTCTGGATAAGTTAATTAATGTCTAATTAATAATTTAGATAACATCTCAGGCCTAAAGAAAGACACGCAATAGACAGATTCAGGTGCGGATCCAGGAATTTTTGCAGGAGGGGGTTTGCCAGGTTTCTGTTACGGAAATCTGCCATCATCGTCTCTAAATTACATAGGCATACATACAAATTGAGCTTTTTAAACAGAGAAATCATTTTTATGCTGATGTAGGATCACTTTGCGATGCAATTTCATTGATGCAAGGCATTATTTTTTTTATGTAGCTGAGCGGGGGGGGGGGGGTGGATCCGCGCCTGAGATTTAGCTCTTGCATAATGCATGTTTAAAGGGACAATAACACCCAGCTCCAGAAAATAAATAATTATTCTACATGTAAGTACTAGATGTTTAAGTGTCCTACTTTAACCTTTTCAAATCATGTAGTTGAATTTTTCCATTTTTTTTAAATTTAAAGATGAAATTTGTGCCATCGATTTATTGGAATATTGAACAAATAATACAATTTGTTGACCAGAATAAAGATTGGGACATATTATTCAGTTACAACAAGAGTGGTATTGAGCCTTTAATGGTCCATTACAAATGGATAAGTGGGAAGACTATTTCCTGGACAAAAAAAACCCCACCATGTTAATCTTACAATAGTATCGACGATTTATTTTCCTTTCCGTGTACAATCGACGAAATGGAGTGCTACTGCAATACAGTGTGCTATGCTAGAAATTTTGCGCGGAAAGCGGCGCTACGGCCTACTTTTATATCGAATTCCAACTGCCAAGGGATTTTTTTACGTGCACGCCAGTGTGTACACAGGACCTCGGTTTTTCGTACTATCCGAATGACTAGACAGCTGTCCTTGTCAGGCATTCCGTCCTGCATCATTGACAAGGGGCAACTAAGCCGGTAAATCTGAATGAACTTTCATAGCCATTACAGGGATCTAACACTCGACCTCCAGGCTAGCGAACCAGTACAATCGATGAGTTATATAGCGCAGAGTCAGCTATATAATTAACGGTATTTATCGCTATTAATGGCCCTTCGTAAAAATATAGGTGGACCATGACCCGGAATAAAAATAGCCAGTTTATTATTCTCAAAATGCTCGCCCAATTATTTTGCTTTCGGTGTACAATCGATGTGTTATATAGTGTACGGTCAGCTATATAATGAACGAAATGGTATATCTATAGCTATTATTGATGGTCCCTTGCTAACATACGATCTTGTCTAAATCAGTTAGAATTCTCCACGGAGATTGTATTAATTGATATTAACTGACAGCTGTGGGGGTCTAGCTACAAACTACAATATCAATATAACAGTACGAACGTCAATATATTAACCAGTTAAATGTATTAACAGCGCAAACGTCAATATATTAACGAATTAAATGTATTATAAGCTACATATCTGTTTGTTTATATCAGGGGTTTCAAACTCATTTCGATTCAGAGGCTATATGAACTAAAATTTTACATCAAGTGGACCAGGGATATGCCAAAATATCAAGATAGATATTTGACTAAGATCTTTATAGGCCTATATTATAACCCAATTAAAATAGCATTATGCAAGAGCAAAATCTGCTTATTACAGGTCTTTCCTTAGGCCTGAGATGTTATCTAAATAATCAATTAGACATTAATTAACATATCCAGACCATAATAAACTCTTAAAGTCAACGCTAGCCTTCGATGTTGGCGGATTGAATTCCTATATGCCGCTTAATGGCCGTTGATAATTAAATCAATCAAGTGGATAATCGAGACTATGCTGTTTATATTAATGATTTGAGTAATGATGACCGAGGCTATGTGAATATTTCAAACGCTTTTTTCTCGGCTACAGGTGGACCAATTTGATTGAAATTTTCAGCAAATTACCTTTACACTATCTAGTTTTTAACTATTATAGTGAGAACTGCCATCTCTTTATCTTATCTCCCATAATGTAACTTTAAGTACTTTGAAATGTGTCAACTTAAATATCTATATGACATACAGTACAAAAGTCAAGAGTTTTACTGAAACCGGAAAACAACTATAAATTAGTTCCACTGCCGGCTTCGGACAACTATTGACTACGTCAGTTTGTTGAAATGGGGGTGGGTGTGGGGGTGGATGGTCGAATGGTTAGCATGGTTAGACTCTAAACCAGAGATTTGGTGTCCCTGATTCTGCCTACGAATGGCTTCAGTCTTACCTAACAGGGCGAATGCAGGCCGTGAAGACAAAGTACAGTGTGTCCGCAAAAGTTGAACTCTCTTATGGAGTTCCCCAGGGATCCGTCCTTGGGCCGGTCTTATTCACCATATACACCCCACCATTAGGAGACATAGCCCGTCGTCATGGTTTATCAATTCACCTCTACGCAGACGATACACAGCTATATCTAGCGTTCAAACCAACCTGCCAGAGATCTGTTGACTCGGCCTTCACTCAGATGTCACTTTGTGTAGATGATATTAAACAGTGGATGTCTTGCAATTTTCTCAAGCTAAACAGTGACAAAACAGAACTAATAGTCTTCAGTTCTAAAGCTGTACGACGGCGTTTGAATTTTCCGCCTTTCCAAATTGGAAGCCATGTCATAGAACCGGCACAGGAGGCGAGTAATCTTGGATTTGTGTTTCAGTCTACTCTGTCCGCTGAATCACACATCAACAAAATATGCAGCAGAGCCTACGCCAATATCCGCAATATTAGTCAGATTAGGAATTTCATCAATACCAAAGCTGCTGTCTCCCTGGTCCAGTCATGTGTTCTGTCACATTTAGACTATTGCAATGCCTTGCTTTACGGTGTACCAAAGACACTCGTCACCAAGTTGCAGAAGGTCCAAAATTCAGCAGCCAGAGTAGCGACAAGGACAAGGAAATCAGATTCTATAACACCAGTACTGAAGAGTCTACACTGGCTCATGGTGGAACAACGAATCAAGTATAAGCTACTGATGCTTGTATTCAAATCCAAGCACAAACTAGTCCCGCCTTATCTTCAGGAACTAATCCAGGATCATCAGCCAGTCAGAACACTCAGATCAGCTAACAAATATCTACTTGACCCTCCATCCTCAAGGTCAACAACATACGGCGACCGCAGATTTGCAGCAGCTGGTCCATCCCTATGGAACTCACTGCCAGACAACATCAGATCCATTCCATTTCTGGATGACTTCAAGAGTGCAATAAAGACACACTTGTTTAAAGAGGCATATTCATAGATAATCCCTGTATTGTATATATCCATGTGTTGTCAGACTCCAGCAGCGCCTTTGAGCAGTTGTACTCAACTGGTAAAGGCGCTATAGAAATACATAGTTATTATTATTATTATTATGTGCGCGTTGTATTATAAGGTCTGTCATTCAGCCAAGCGGCGCGATTTCGATTCCCCGATCGTACGTTAAACCTCCCTATCTCTATTGTTGAAATTTGTTCTACGGGCCAAGTTTAAAACCTTGGCGAACCGGATCTGGCCCGCGGGATGCATGCATGTTTGACACCCCTGGATTACAGACGATCGATGATGTAACCGGATGTTTTGACGTCTAATTCTTTTTTTTCTGTGTATAAGATACGATTGATTGCTTCATATACGTCATTAGAACCAGGAAGTTGGTAAACATTAAAGCCCTAGTCACACTGAGAGATAAGGTACCTTACAATCGGAAGTTGGTAAACTTTAAAGCCCCAGTCACACTGAGAGATAAGGTACCTTACAACCGGATGGGACTCCAAATTATAATTTTATGGAATTATGGCCATATTTTGCAAGGGATGGATAAAGAACACGCTAAAAAGACGAATTTTCGTACCATCAGGGCCCATAATTCAGGAAGTTACAATTCGATATGCGCCAATATCGACGGGAACCAAGATGGTCGGGTTACAAACATACATTTCATGTTTCATCAAAATAGGTTCAAAATTGTGACCTCTGGAGGGTCCACAAGCTAAAAGCATGATTTTTCGTACAATCAGGGGCCATAATTCTATGAAGTTTCGATCCGATACATGCCAATATCGAAAGCAACCGAGATCTTTTAGAGCTGTGGAGGTATGAGGGCAATGTAAGCGTTCCCACCCGTACCTCGCGAGGATCCAGGGGCAAGTCCTTGATCGATATATACGGTTATAATGCAAGAGGTGTTTATTATGTTAACGGACATGTTCAGTAAAACCACGTTTAATAAATCAAGATAATATATGTTTTTCTATTTGATTTATATTTAACCATAAATTGACTGCCGGCCTGTATTGAAGTATGGTAAACATAAAAAAAACCATTGACGTCAAACATGTCGTCATAAAACTAGTATACCGTTGCTTCAGGAACATGACATGTCATCAGCATGCGGGGATACTGGAATTTTAATTTTATTTGATTTTGTGTATATGTTTATAAAATACAAAGTGAAATGAAATAAAATGGGGTTTAACGTCCTATTATTCTCGGCCATCAAGGCTAATGAAGACGTGCATATGGAGGAAATTCTGCCTGGACAATGGCGCTATGGCCTACTGTTATTTCGAATTCCAACTGTCAAAGTCTCCCCCCCCCCCCCCGTCCTGCATCACTGACAAGAGGAAAACACGCCGGAAAATTCCAACGGTCAAGGGTTCTCAATGTGCGCACGGAATCTCAATATTTCATCCCACGCGTCCTTGTCAGGCCCTTCGTCCTGCATCACTGACAAGGTTAACAACGCCGGAAAATCCCAGGAAGTTCGCGGTTAACCCGAGATCCCCTGGTCAGCGAACCAGCGTCTTGCTCACTGAGCCACCGCGGCTCTCAAATAAATAAAGAATATCAGCTACTTTAAATATGTTGCGTACGAAAATGATGCAACTTTGACGTCATACATAAAATGTCACGTGAGTCATCGGGTCAATTTCATTTGATTAGTGGGGGAAAAAAAGATGTATTGCACAATAAAAAGGGGTGTTGGGTAATTGATATCAAATCAAAAATACTGTTTACTGTGTATCAGCTGTGGTTGAGCTAAGAGAAGATTATATTGGAATTATTCAGTTGTGATTACTAACGGTTTAGGTGGCACGAGGTAAAGTTATTGTATTATTATTCCGTCGTGAGAAAAAGACTCATGCACAAATAGCATGTTCTACGAAATGCACCGAAAACTCCCTTGTCAGTGATGAGGACGAATTGACTGGCAAGGACTGTCTAGTCTTTCTGATTGTACGAAAAACCAAGGTGTTGTGTACATATTTGCATGCATGCAAAATATCCCGTGACTGTTGGAATTCGAGATAGTGCCACTATGTGGGCGAAATTCACCCACAGCACGTATGTCCATCGCCATTAGCCCAGTTCGGAGCTGAACAGTAAGATGTTAAACTCCATTTCATTTCATTTCATTTCGCATCGAAAACTCGTTAAAGTTTACTTTTTCTGCGCTGCTTTATTTTACTTTATTTTATGTTACTTTTCTCTGTTTTACTTTACGTTTCACTTTACTTTCCTTTAAAGGGGCAATAACACTCTTGCTGGCTTGGCAGCCCCATAAAATAAATGATAGGTGTGTTAAGATGAAATTTGTATCATCAATTAATTGGAATATTGTAAAATAATACAATTTGTTGACCAGAATAAAGATTGGGACATATTAATATTAGTCAGTTACAACAAGAGTGGTATTGAGCCTTTAAGGGAACGTAATTTGGAGTACGTCTAAGACACGCTTCTTTGCTTTCTTACGTTGCGAGATTCCCTCCATAGCGTATGCTCGTGTCCTTTGATCCTGTTGGAGCAGAAGAGTAGGACGTTAAACCCCATTTTATTTCATCTATATTACATGAACATACGACTATTTGATTTCAGTTAAAAGTTAAATATGTCGATTTCTTTGAATTTTATATATTGTTTTGTTTTGTTGGGTGGTGATCTGTTTTCGTTGTAAGAATTTTGTCTGTGGCTTAAACATAATTATGCAATAGTTAAATCTGCCTATTGTACGTCTTTCTTTAGACCTGAAATTTTATCTAAATTATTGATTAGACATTAATCAACTTATCCAGACCATAATCAAATCTCAGTGTCATCGCTAGCCTGCGATATTTACTGGATTAGAACCCTTGTGCTGCAGATTAAATAAAAAGCTAAATGGATATATGCAATAAATACACTTCATCCATACCCTGAATATCGATTAGGAATTATTACTTAATTTGTCGAACAAATATGATATGCGTTTTATAACAAGAAATATGTAAATGACTAACATGTTCATTAATCTATAGCTCAGTTAACTTACCAAAATAACCAGCATATTCTTTCTATATTTTTTAGTTATGAACTGAGAATCAATAATTTGTAAAGATAACGTTATTGTTTCAGTCATCATATTCTCCATTCGTTGTCTTTAGACCCCATGTCTTGTTATTGTCACAATATTTCATAAACAATTTAATTTGCGTTTTAAAAAAGTTATACCATAGCTAAAGTGACAATGGAGAATAAGTAATCAAAATCATAATTCCTTTAGCGCAAATTGCGCCTTCCATATTACTACAAAATGTCACTGGAAAGAATAATCGAAATCATCACACCAGATCGTTTTGACCTCCATCAAAGACTTTTATCTTCTTAATCGTTCTTTTTCGTAAATTTTCAGGATGACAGAACAACATGAAACCCAAGAAAATTTATTCAGCTTTTTCTCACTACCATGTTCCCCAAGAGAGAAGACACCGGAGATCCTGGTGCGATTCCAAGCTGTATCAACCTCTCATCCATGCATCCTGCAGAAATCCCTTTCCCTAAACTCCGAACTCACCTTACTGGAAGTCCGACAAATCTTACATCCACTGTTTTCAACATGTTATCAGAGAGGATTCATATTTCTGTGGAAACAGAAAGAAATCGGACGGACTCGTGAGCGGGTGTTGACACTTTTTGATATCCTTCCCAAACCACCACGTGGAGTACCAGACTCTCAACCGTTCCTCTTCCCGGAAGTTCAGTATCGAAAGGTAGAGTATGCTTATATATTGTCAATTACGATAAAACGTTTTGCTTTAATCCACATTTATTCAGATGACATGGTAAAACCAATAGATCTCTTCGGTGGTTTGTTCGTCAGAAGGGATTGTATCTCCAAAGATGTTTTAGTAGCGAGAGAGAGAGAGAGAGAGAGAGAGAGAGAGAGAGAGAGAGAGAGAGAGAGAGAGATGACGTCCGCTCGACAAATACTAGATCATTTCGGGACTAACATATGGTTCAATTTCTTTTCAATACTTCGCTTGCAGTGAGTGGAAACAGGAGGACCCGGAGAAAACCCAGGAGGTTGAACAGGCGACCCTGTGCCCTGTTTTAATAGCCCCTACACCCATCTTCACAATGTCAAGAGCTTACGACATATACGCATACCATATTATTTGACATTCTGGAGACCAACAGCAGCCGGAAGCCAGACAGACTTTGTAATATTTTAGTTATTAAAATTATTGTTAATTCATGGTGAAAGACACCTCTACACAACCTCTCGCATCTCAGTTATGCGACTCCGTGGTCACTTTTCAAAGAAATAGTAATCTTTGGTTTCCAGATACCTTTGGCAATGCGTGTCCAAATTAAACCCTTTTCTGGTTTGACTTCCAGAGTACTAGTGTACTGTAAAGGTTTTCCCACAATGTTAGACTAAAATACTCGAAAGTGTACCTCCTTTTACATTTCACCATATACATTATGGCGAACTAAACTACACCATTATAAACATTAACACAGCAAATGAATAGGTTAAGGCATCCACGGCAGCGTCTGAGCTCGGATGATCCATTCGCTAGTCTCCGTCCCTCTCGTCCTCCCGTCGCACGGCCTACCCTTCGTCTCCCCCTAACTGTTAGCAAATTTATGGTTATATACCTTCAACAATAGGGAAAGTTGATACGGATGTTTTATAAGGAAGCGTGCCTACACACACAAAATTCTTTTTATTTGTAGCTCCCCCACAAGAAGAATGGGAAGCGAGAGACAGTAACTTGTGCTGGACTCGTGTTTTTATATGAAGATAGTGGAGTCAATCAGTGGTGTAAATCCGACTTACAGGACGGATTAAAGGGAGAATATTTATATGGTTTCTCATTCTTACCATCGTCTGTAACATCGTCTATCAGTCGTATAGTAGGTAGGTACATGGGACTAACATATGGTTCAATTTCATTTCAATAATTTTATTTCAACGTCCACTCGACACAAACTAGGTAATTTCGGGACTAACATATGGTTCATTAATTCGCTTGCGTGTAGGGGTCTTTAACAGTGGGAAGAAACCGGAGGACCCGGAGAAGACTTGCGAGGTTGGACAGGCGACCCTACTCCTTCTCACGTACAACCGGGGAATCGAACCCACACCATTTGACTCAATGACAGGAAGTAGAATATCAAATTAAACAGTATATGTGGAAAAAAAAATATTTTGGTTAATTTTATTTCACTGCGACGTTTCAGCCAATCTGAATAAACTACAGGTTCCGAGTTCACAAAACATTCTCAGACTTAAGTTGAGAATTTGCTCCAAATTAGTCGCCTAATTTTAACTACAATATAGCCCTTTATAAAACTTTTGTTGCTTTAATGTATCAAATACCCTAATAAGAAACTGTATGCAAAGTTTTGTGTTGCTAGATCAAAGATATTTCTTATAAACAGTGATTTAAACGAGCTAAATCGCTAATATTTGGGGCCTAGAAATTGACACAAGTGGGTCGCAAGCCATATAATAATATAATATGAATGTATATAAACTGATTTACATTCAATCGTTTCCGTTTTTACTCGAATATCAAATAAGTTATGTTTGGCGAAGTACACCAGAAGTCTCAATTGAATCACAATATGTATAGCGTCTGGTTATTCCAGTCTACATAGTATTTATTGCGCATGCTCACCGTTTGAGTTGTAATGTGGAGTATACCTAGCCTTGTTCTTTAGGTCCCTAGCTGAAAATGAGCCTGAAATGCCGAATGGTACACGATTCGTGTACCAATGGTACAAAAATTATTTCGTTTTAAGTATTGGATATCAGAAGCCCATCTTTTCTCTGGTACGATCACACCATCAATGTTGATTTAAATTGATAAATAATTTGCGTTTTCAACGTCGAAGACTTTCGATAATATTGAGTTAGAGACTTAGCTACTTTAAAGTTGAGTAAATTCTCAACTTAAGTCTGAGAATGCTTTGTGCACTTGGGGCCAGATCTGACAAATTATAGTGGAAGTTCACGTCAGACACTGATCAATCAATCAGCGTTGACGTTTCTAGAGGTTTACGCACAGTTCCGTGCTTCAAACGGCCAAGAACTCGTCGTAAGAGACCGTTTCATTGGCTAATCCCTCACATCAATGATAACAACTCTTCCAGATCATAGTGAGGTAAAGACAAGCAAACGAAATTTTCACCTATAAAAAACGAAACGAAATGGTATGATTTGTGTTGAAATCAGATTGCGTGAAATAAACCATAGTAATTGTTATCTATAAATACGGTTTTATTTTATTATGTTCCACTTATAAAATGCAATTCATAGAATATACAAATAAAATACACACATATATTTATATATGCGTATATTCGTTCCATATTTTTGTTTTGTAACAGAATTTAAAATAGTGTTATAATGTCAAGAATTAGATTTCCTGATGTATGGACGGGTTTAATGAGATAATCTGAATAACCGACTTCATCACTCAATATCTATATTTATTTTATTATGCGATATCGTATAGGGTAATTATTGATTTGATTGTCGCACTTCGTCAAAATCGTAAATTTTCCTCGTAAATGATCAATTGTCAGTTATTTTAATTTTCATAGCAAAGACATTAAAAGCCACATATAGCTGCTACGGGAAATCTGAAATGAATTGAGGTTAAATGTCATCCTGTTCTGCATACGCCATACAATGTGCTATGGGGGAAATTTTGCCCGAACAGAGACACTACGGCTCTTGTATCGAATTATAACTGCCAAGGGATCTTTTACGTGCACGCCAATATGTACACGGGACCTCGGTTTTTCGCCCCATCTGAACGACTAGACACCTGCCCTTGTCAAGTCCTCCGCCCTTTGTAACACTAATAATGATAACAGAATACCAGTTTTGTAAATATAAAGCAGGAACAAGAATATAAAACAGGAACATAAATAAAACAGGAACTGAACTGCAACAGGAACTAAACTACACCAATAACATCAGCCTAGTATATGAATAGTTTAGAATAACCAACTTAGCCACCATGATCCCCATAGCCACTGTATCTCCTAATGGGAATCTGTTTAAAGGCTTGCTTATAGGGTGGGGTTACTGTGTTGTCTAACGTTTTACTAGTTTTAGATCTAAACCATTGTCAGTGAGTCAAGTGTCGCTGTTTCGAGTCCAGGATTAGACGTTGCGGTGAGTGGGATGTTATTTCCTGCTGCGGCGTTTTTCTGAGGGTATTTAAGGGTATTCGTTCACGCGAAATGATGATGTATCCCATATTAATATCAACGTAAGATAGTTTGTGTTGAGTTGATTCAAATTTACTCTCTCTCTCTTTCTCTTTTTCTCTACCTCTCTTTTATTGAGAATTCTCCCCCATAGCCTGTCTTGGTGATGAACTTAAATATGTGTTTGTAATTTCAGATCTTGATGTAGGACGAATCAACCAGTTTGCAGCAATGGGCAACCTACCAGAGCTTCAGATGATGTTCAACAAGCTTCCCCACGACAGAGATCTGTCTGATATCTATGACGAACGTCTAGCATCACCTCTGCATTACAGCTGTGCTAACGGACATTTAGATGTCTGTGAATTTTTGGTTGGCAGGTTTGGAAGATCAGTGATTTATAAAACGGATATTAATTTGAACACACCATTACATTGTGCTTTGAGACGGGGACACATGGATATTGTTCTTTACCTACTTCAGCTGCTTCCTGATTTAAAATCTTGTGATATTCTCGGCCAAAGTTGTGGACATTTGCTCTTCTCCTTAGATGACAGAAAGACGGATGTTCTGTTGACCATGGTGGACTCATGTGCCTGTATATTTGACGATAAAACTGTTCTTCATCTTACGTGTCTTTCAATTCAGAAGAAAAATTTAAGTGTTGCTCGAAAATTATGTAAAGTGGTCAAAGTCTTTTCTCCGTCGTTTTATAAGCCACCTCTTCATTTGGTCGCTGAACTCGGTGATATCGAAATGGTGGATTCGCTGGTGAATAGACCATCAGATACTGAAGATGCAGGTAACGAAACTCATCAGCCTTTAGAACATGATCTTGATGGTCACCTACCTCTTCATTATGCTAGTCAACATGGTCATTCCCATATAATTCCTCTACTTTACAAGCCAGAAATAACGGACGATGACTTCGGTAAAGCTGTAAAACTTGCAATCACCCGGCATCAATATGATGTCATGTGCACGCTGTCCAAACTTAGACCAGATTTTGACATAGGGAAAGACCAGAAACGTAACCTGGTGTTTAAAGCAGAGAATAATATGGTGCAGTTTGGAAAGCCCATCATCAAAGCTCTGAACTCCGAGAAAAATCTTTTGACAAGATTGGTCCGTCAAGCTGCACACGAAAATCTCATGGATGAGCTTGAACTACTGGAATCATTTGGCGTGGAACTCAGTAGGCAGGATTACATGGGTAGAACCGCATTACACGAAGCAGCAGAACAGGGACATGCCGATGTAGTTTATTTTCTGTTAGATCACGGTGCTGATGCAAATATCCAGGACTGGCAAGGAAGTACTGCTTTACATTATGCCTGCAAGACGGGAAACACTAAGATCATTGACATCTTGCTCAGTCACCCAGAAACGAACATTAATGCACAAGACCTCTGTGGACGAAATGTCCTAATGGTTGCCGCATACTCCAGAAAATCAGATGTAGTCGGTTATCTCCTTCAAAACAGCAACGTTAATCCTTGGCAGAAAGATAAATTTAATCAAAACATTCTTCATTATTTGATACTGTTAGACAAGGCCAGTGTCGTCTTACAGATTCTTCAGTACATTCCCATGGACGTTTCTGATATCAATCTAAACAAAAGCTCTGAGTATCCAGATGCCGAAAAGCAAAGCTCCAGGAAATCAAAAAGGGGACCAATCGTTTATCCCAAATTAACTCACTGTGAATGTAATACATGTGGGAAGAAATGGCATTATTTTGCCTGGCATTCCAAGTAAGTATGAAGGAGAGACATTGCCACGATTGTCACGGAAATAATTTTGATTAATATCATAATGAAAATAACTTTAGACTCACTCAATTGTCGCAAATCCAAGCAGAGTGGACTATTTGTTTGCGAACGATCTTTAGAAACACCACTAAAATATTCATTGAAAGATGACTGGAATAAGTTATAATTTGAAAGGGCCGAGTGCAACTATGAAACTATAATAAAGGAATGAACGCAATTGGATTAAACGCCCTACTGTTCTGCTCCGACTAGACTATTGAAGAACGACTACGCCATGCAATGTGCAATGAGGGACGGTAATTTTGCCCGGACAGCGGGCTCTACGGCATACTCTTAAATCGTATTACAACTACGAAAGTAGCTTTAACGTGTATACCAATATCTACACGGGACCTCGGCTTTTCTTTCCATCCCAACGACTATAGTTGTCCCTGTACCTCTGAAAAGGACGAACCACGCAGGAAATTCCAGGTGACCTTTCTCGGCCATTGCAGGAATCGAACACGGAACCTCCAGGCTATCAAGACAACGTCCTGGTCACTGAGCCACCGTGGCCCCCTAGAAACTATATATGATATAGTACTACATCATTACTATAAATGAGAAACGATAATATAGTTCTACATCATTGCTATAAATGATATAGTACTACATCATTACTATAAATGAGAAACGATAATATAGTTCTACATCATTGCTATAAATTATATAGTACTACATTATTACTATAAATGAGAAATGATATAGTTCTACACCATTACTATAAAAGAGAAATGATATAGTACTACGTCTTTGCTATAAATGAGAAATGATTTATGAAATCCACCAATCTGATTAAAACACACATCTTGTTTCGTTTCGTTTGTATAGTTAAAAATTTCGTTTTACATGTCTTTAGTACACTAGGATCTGGAAGGGTTGTTATCATTGACGTGTTTTGGATTATGTGAGCGATTGGGCAAAGACACGGTCTAGTACGGACACTTCTTGGTCTTTTGTTGCACGGAACTATATTTAAACCACTAGAAACGTCAACATCTGACGTTATAGGGTCAAAATTCGCTTGTTTGACCCCTGACGTGAACTCTTGTCATATCTTCGTATAATGTCGGCCATCAATAGTATAAAAAGCGAAACAAAATATATATCTGTATCTTAATCAGATTGGAAACCCACAAATCTTCTCAAAATACCATTATTCTTTTCCTTTCCATTTCTGGCGTGGTTTCGAAAATTCCCGGTTGTACGTGACAAGGGGAAGGGTCGCCTGTCCAACCTTGTTGGTTTTTCTCTGGGTCCACCCACTGCTAAAGCCCCCTAAGTGCAAGGGAATTGCTGTAGGCACCTGTTCAACCTCGTGGGTTTTTTCATGGTACCCCGGTTTCGTCCCACTGCTAAAGACCCCTACGCGCAAGCGAATTATTGAAATTAAATTAAACCATATCTTAGTCCCGAAATGACATAGTTTGTGTCGAGTGGACGTTAAACCCTATTTCTCTCTCTCTTTTCCTTTCCATTTCTATGCTTTCAATATTTATATTTGTAAATTTGAGTATGCTTTTCTTTCATATTTCAGATCTACACATTTATGCAAACCACAATCAACCATATCTGAAGGGACCGTTCGAACCGTGCAATATGGAACACAAGAAGCGGGTATCACAGAGATCAAGGTGATTTCACAACCATTCCAATACTCACCATGTCAGACTGATATTTTATTTTTGATAGAGATGCATATTTTATCCAACAAAACTCATTATTTACAACAATTATTTGACATTATTGCTAAGAGTCTTACAGAAAGAGACATTTTGTATTTATGTGGTTTAACTGTTAAGTACTGGTCCATTGAAGCCCTGGTCGTGCTCGGTGGCTATCTTGAAATGTCTGAGCTTGTATTATCCGATCTGCTACGAATATCTATCCTAATGGAATCCACCACCGATGAAATGATCAAGAAAAAGTTAGCGATGGTTAAGTATTTGTTGCAGTTAGGAGCGTGTCCAAATTACTTCCATAGCATATCTTTGGAACCCCAGCACATTCCTGATGCTGATACCCTGCACACGAGAAGCTTTAACGATTGTGGCGGTTTTCCCAACAAATATGATCTAAAAAATACAACGAACAATAATGTCCTAAATGAAAAGCTACGATTAACGAATAAAGAAAAGCAAAATGTATTTTTAACTCCACTGGAACTAGCTGTGTTACAGAATAATCAGGATTTAGTGGAACTGCTTCTCTCTAAGGATGCATCGGTTCGATTGTGTTTTGCTGTTCATCTTGCAGTAATGGGTGGGGATGTTCAGTTGATTGAGCTGCTCCTGAAACAATGGGGCCAGGAGAAGGATGCTTATGTTGTAGGATGTGATGATGTAGAGGCTATGCACAGGGCATGTTCATTGACTAGCGGAATCCTGCAAGCTTTTTGTGTCAGTGAATCTGCCTGCTTACAAACTCTTAAGCTCCTTCTGACCTTCCTACCCGATTTATTAAAGAGTGGTAAACTCCTCACAGCTACAATGGTAGAATCCGTTCGTCCGCACCTACTAAACAACACAAATGCCAAACTTCAAAAGTTCCTCTATCGATCTGCTTCTGCAAATCATTTGCAAGTTCTTCCCATTACAAAACTTGTACAACGAAAACACAATCACGACAACCTAGATGATCTTAGCAATTTGATTATCTTTATGATAAAAGAGGGGATGCATCTTTCCACTGTTAGAGTAACTAAATCTGGGGAATTACATGCTGCGTGTGAACTTTTTGTTGAAGCAACCGAGAAAAGCTTATGGAGTGTTATCGAACAACTATTAGACGTGGGTGGTGATGTCGTGTGCAAGTGTCTTTTAGCTGAAAGTTCTTCTTGTCGTCACCATGTCTACAACTGTCTGCTTGATGACGATAATGCACTATTCGCGTCTGCAGTCAAGGAATTTTTAATCAAAGCTCCACTTAACTGTCTTCGAGTATTTTACACTAAAGCCAGATCCTGTGTATCGGCGGACACATCAGTGACGTCTAGTATGGATGACATAATTCAGCAGAGTTTAGCAGCCGTCAGTGAACGACCGGATGGGATATTAGCGTGCTGTAAAACCCTACTCTTATTTCCACAAATGCTCACTAAAGTTTTGTCAATAATGAAGCCTCAGCGAAAAAAGATATGGTTTCAGAAAAAGTTGTCTGAAGTCAAATCGGAAACAATGCGATGCTACAATTCAACGTCTAAAATCATCAATTATATTCATAATCGGCTTCCAGATGTTATACTGATGAAGACTTTGATGAGTTTATCACGCAGTGGAATCAAAAATATATCCGATAAACAGTTTACCGTTACTCACTTAGGATGTATGCTTGGAAACCTGAATATTGTAAGGATGTGTTTTAATGGAATTATCCCATCTAGTGTAGAGATTCCAGACGTTGACAGACCTAGTCTTTTAGATACAGCAGCAGCCTTTGGACAAAGACATATAATAGGTTATCTTCTGGACGAAGGGGAAACGACCCGAGTCCAGACTTTGGTAGCAGCTTGTGTTGGTCCTGAATATATAGGTATGTTTCATTTAATTTTCTAACGCAAGGCACATCGGTTGGAATTTTAGTAATGTTACCTGAAAGTAGCGGAAGCTTATTTCATATTCCGAATGAGAGAGAGAGAGAGAGAGAGAGAGAGAGAGAGAGAGATGGGGTTTAACGTCCACTCGACACAAATTAGGTCATATCGGGACTAACAGATGGTTCAATTTTGTTTCAATAATTCGCATGCGCGTAGGGTTCTTTAGCAGTGGGAGAAAACCGGGGGACCCAAAGAAAACCCATGACGTTAGACAGGACCCACCCCACCCCGCCATATTCCGAATATTAGCATAGTATACATAT
The DNA here is from genome assembly GCA_948474765.1 of Patella depressa. NCBI lineage: Eukaryota > Metazoa > Mollusca > Gastropoda > Patellidae > Patella > Patella depressa. Next base: position 78,432,048 of record OX419716.1, read on the forward strand.
TTATGGTAAACATACCACGGCAAAACACTGGCTCTTTCCGCCAACTTGCCCTAGAGTAACAACACAAAACTGTTGTACCTGTAATTCTTAATCCGATCCTTCTATCTCCGGGCGAAGTTTGTCAAGGGCTGATCCATGAATATTTGCAGGAGGGGGTTTGTCAGGTTCCCAAATTACGTACTAAAACATACACACCGTGTTTTTCAAACAGGGAAATCCAACATCCTGAGGGGGGTTGGGATGGTCTAGAGTGCCGCGCTTCGACCTCTAGCTGGCCGGTCACCTCTGGCTTGCGGCTGTGGTTCCGAGCCCTGGTGTGAGCGTATGTGGCATGGAGATAGGGCGCCTTCTCAACCTCGTGGGTTTCCTCCGGGCACTCCGGTTTCCTCCCACTGCTAAAGACCCCTACGCGCAAGCGAATTATTGAAATAAAATTAAAAACCATATTTTAGTCCCGAAATGGCCTAGTTTGTGTTGAGTGGACATTAAACCCCATTTCTCTCTCTCTCTCTCTCGCTCTCTCTCTCCAACATCCCGTTTGACGTCATTCTTTATTATGAATTAATAGGGTCCATTCACTTTATTTGGTATATGCTATTTTGTGCAATGTCTTTTCTGCAAATCTCTCTTGTAGATGTTTGTTTTGCATTAGTGCGGTCCTCCTGCACATACCATTGAGATTCAATTTCTTTGATACAAAGCATTAATTGTGATATCACATATGTCAAAATCATTAACTCTCGATACGAATGCCCGTTCCGTACCACGAAAACACATGACCGTAACACTTTTCTCAAAAAAATTTGTTGCTTTACAATTTGTTTTATGCAGTTAAGCAAGAATGGGGTGGGTGGGTGCATCCTCTAAACTCCAGCTCTGGATCTGCCCCTGTTTGTATATAAAGTAACAAAATTACATGAGCCTGAAGCTAACAGCATTTTTTCCAATGGATTTCAGGAATGGAAGGATGGCGTAATGGGATGACCAGCTCTGAATTGAGTGTGGAGGAAGAAAGATTAGATATAATTCAGTTGTTACATAAAAGGTAAGGTTTTTATTTACAAGACGGGGAGAGAACTGAGGTTAATCGTCCAGTCGACACAAACGTTTGGGCGTAGGGGCATTAGCAGTGGGAGGAAACCGGAGGACCCATAGAAAAACCACAAGGGTGTACAGGCGACCCTATAAAAAGTATTGAATGTGCATAACTTTGTTTTATGTTTTGCCCTTGTTATGCCCCCTACATATGTAAATTGACTTAATTGAATCAATCGGTCTATTGAATCAATCGGTCCATTAGAATTGTAATTAACAATAGCAACATGCATTCTGTGTCTGTATGCGATGTTTTACTGCCGGCGGGAATAATATTGAGTATGTCGTTAGGCGCGCGACAACCCTTCTAGCCTAGACTGGAGTTTACTTAAATCTCTTTTTATTGATTTCCATTTAAGCGTACTTGACAAAATTGGTATTCTGCTTAAAAATTATATATTGTTTGTATTTTGTTTAAGGTCAAATTTCAGTAAAACTTATGGACGGAATACGTATGTTTCGCTATTGAAAGCGGCTGTTTCCCAGTTTTATTGGAGTATTGCTGGATGGTGCCTTGAATATTTGGGGGAGGCTGACATCAGTTTTCAGAATCAGAGGTACGCACAAAGTTCCATAGCTGTTAATTTCTAACAGCATCAAGCTGATTAAAATACGGATCTATATTTCGTTTCGTTTTTTATACTTTCGATGGCCTACACTATATGAATATTTGACTGGTTGTAGCCATAGGTCGCGTCAGAGGTCAGATGAACGGCTTTCGATCCTATGACGTCAGATATTCGATTAGATAACCAACATTGATGTTTCTGGTGGATTATCCACAGTTCCCTAATACCTAACATTAACCAAAACACATCAATGATAACGACTCTTCCAGGTCCCAGTGTAGTAAAGACAAGTAAAACGAAATTTTGAACTATAAAAATCGAAACGAAATTAGTCTGTGTTATAATCGGATTGTTTTTAACATTATTGAACGCGGTGACATTCCTTTTATCATATGACACTCCCTACGTGTTTTAAAGACAGAAAAACTTTCTTGTCTGAAAAGACAATTCATCACTTTTACGTATGTTTCATTTCGTATGTTGCAAGCGTCAAACTGATAAAAATAGAGAAATTTCAATATATTCATTTTTTATAATCTATATTTGAATTATTATAGCGAGAAGTGTGTCAGCTTTTTAATTTAATTTTACATACTGCATCTTTAATTCCATAGTGTATTTATAACCATCCTCGGTTACCCAGTATACTCATTCCGTTCTACACTGAGTAACCGAGGATGATTTATAACTGGAGATTCACATTTACAATCAGATTAAAATAGAGAGAGAGAGAGAGAGAGAGAGAGAAATTAGGTTTAACGTCCACTCGACACAAACTAGGTCATTTTGGGACAAACATATGGTTTAAATTTGATTTCAATAATTCGCTTGCGCGTAGTGGTCTTTAGCAGTGGGAGGAACCCGGAGTGCCCGGAGGAAACCCACGAGATTGAGAAGGCACCCCCTATCTCCATGCCACATACGCTCACAACAGGGATTGAAACCAAACCACAGCCGCAAGCCAGAGGTGACCAGCCAGCTAGAGGTCGAAGCGCGGCACTCTAGACCACTAGGCCATCCCACCCCCAGATTAAAACAGAGATCGTATTCCGTTCCGTTTTTTATAGTTAGAAATTTCGTTTTACTTGTCTCTGAAAGTAAGAAAAAACGAAACGAAATATAGATCTGTACTTTAATCACATTGAGACTTCATACACATTCTCATTTATCTGAGACGTTCGAGCAGCTAACCGTTTTATCGTTTTACGAAGGAAATGGGGTTTAATGCCCAACTGTTCAGCTCCAAATGGGCTAATGAGGACGGGCATAGGCCAAACAATGTGCTATGATTGGAAATGTGCTGCCTACTCTTACATATAATTCCAACTGCCAAGGGGTCTTTTACGTGCATGCCAATGTCCCATCCGAACGATTAGACAGCTGCCCTTGTCAGACCCCCTGCTCTGCACCGCTTTCAATGTGAACCACGCCGGAAAATACCTATGCTTTCGTGTTACAATAGCTCTTTTTAAATTACAAATTAGACTTTACTTTTTCAGGGATGCATTGATGTCGGTATTTTGTAAAGGACCAGAACAATTATGTTTAAAGCTCCTGAAGACTCTCCCAGACTCGTGGTGGTCAGACTTATCAGCAGAGGAAGCTTATGATGTGATCTATACAAGCACTATTAGGAATGACGACGTTTCGGCACATCTGCTTAGTTCTTTAACTCAATCGTACTCGTTTGCTCTACCCAATGTTTTAAGCATCAAAGATAAGCATAAGAGAAATCTGCTTCATTTTTTCTGTGCTCAGGGACGACGGGATATCATTAAAAAAGTACTCAGTCAATTGACAAATTGCGATTTTTCCCGAGTGAATACGATTTTAAATTCTCCAGATTCGTCTAAAGCAACTCCATTATGGTATGCGCTGGCATGGCACCGATGGGACATTTGTGAAATGTTGATTCTTAACGGAGCAGTGCTTCATAAAACTCGCTCTTTTCCGTTGTTGTGTACCAGGAAAATGTTCCGCGTTGAGAAACAGGTTTCAAAAACGGCCAGCCCGGATAGTAAGGGTGGTGTTTATCGAGCCCAGTGTCAAAGAAATAAGTCATTTGATGCTGCTTGTGTTCTGGGATCAAGTGGGCCGTTTTTCGATCAATTATATCGAAGAACAGCCAATATCCAAACGACTTTTACTGACAAAGCAATCATCATCTCCATTGACAAAACCGATAACGAAATCAAGTCACTCAACAATACCGGAAGTTTCCTCAATTTGCAATATTTGTTAAAGCTGATGTTTCAAGCTCTTGATAAAAACGTTTCCATTTTCCATATAGCTGTTGGCACCGGAGATGCTGCATTAATTTCATCAATTCTGGAGCAACCCCTGTCCGGATACTGTACACAAAAATCACAGATATCACCAATGGCATTCGCTCTTGTAAACAATAGAGATGACTTTATCAGTGTGTGTGGAGAATCTGGAATTTGCAATTACTTCAGGAATATCGTTATTTATCATGCTTTGGCATCCATAAATCTGACCTCAGTAGTCAAAACGACTGATAAAACGGCAAAGCGTTATCAATGGAATACTTCAACGATTACTCCTTTGCGTCTACTACTTGAAGATCTTGTATCAATTGAAAAGGTTGTCCGTTCTCTGTCGATTTTCCCGACACGCGACAATCCACAGCGGATCAGTGTTAAAATTTTATTGAATTTGATCCACGAGAACACTTCGGCACATAACGATTTCTTGTCAAACTCCTTCCTGTTAGCTGCAGTAATCTCCGGAGAACCATGGTGTTTTGATGTGATAAACAGTGTTTGTAAATCAAAAGCAGACTATGCAAGTATAATTCTCCGACCCCTTGTGGCAGGCTTCCACATGATCGATCTCCTGTTCCTATTTGCTCCCACTGATAAAACTAGTGTTCATGGAAAGAAAGATATTGATTCCAGGGTTCAATGTTTGGAGAGATTAGTCGATTATCATCTAGACATCGCTCTGTGCCAGCAAACATTAGAGATTATCAAAGACAAGCGTATTTTCGATATGGTGGTGCCAATGTTAAAAACTGGTGCCCTGACACGCGAACAGAAAGACGATGAGCTGTGGTTCGCGTTGGTCACTGAAGCAGCTAGTCTTGGTTATACTGAATACGTTATCCTCGTGTGCAATGAATATATAAGTGAAATCAGTTTTAATCCTACCTTCCACCGACTGCTTTGTATAAGTGCATTAAGAAAATACCAGGACATGTTCAGCAAATTATTGGAATATAATGAACGCTTGGACTTTCTACAACCTGTGGAACATATCTGCAAACACACTGGATGCAATAGCCTGTCCATATTTGAGTGCACTGTAATAAGTGGTGTTGTTTCTATGGTAACCCATATAATAAACAGACTACAAACTAACGGCAGGGTGGACATGTCATCGCTTAGACCATGTCTTGAGTTTGCGTACGCAAGAGGCAATAAACAGGTTTGTGAGTTACTCGAGAAATTCACGATGTCGGTGTCAAGAAATATTATGTCTATAGACTTTTGCCTCAAACTGTTCTCCATTGCTGTGCGAAGAGGGAATGAAGCAGTCTGCATATCGTTACTACATTCGTGGAATTTAAACGTTATGAATGCGTCGGTATCTGGAATGAACAACTTAGATTTTGCTTGTATGTACGGCATGAAGGCTGTTGTGGACGAAATGCTTCAAGATGTAGAAACCAGTGTCGTCAATTCTGTTAATGAAGACAAGATGAATGCATTAGATTACGCAAGAGCTTTCGGACACATTGAGCTATCCACGGATCTGGTGGAGACATACCGAGCGCGATCATTTCAGGACAGTAGAACATTGGTGCATTATGGATGGTTAAGCTACTGCCTCCGTCAAAATGAAAACTGTCCCCAAAAGAACAATCCCAAGAATCTATACATCAAACGAAAACGACGACCACTGACCTTAGATACTCTTATTCGACTTGGAGATGATTGGGGTGCCGTTAGTTTCATTAAAGCCGCCCCAGAGACTGTCGTTTCGAATTTAGAGCAGAATTACAAGAAACACCCGCTACTTCATCTTTGCTCCAGGTATAACTGTCCAGAAACGTTGAAATTGTTATTCCAGTCATTCCAAAAGTATTCCGTTAATAAACGCGAGTCATGGAACCTTCTTGAATATAAAGGGCGTAATGCTCTAGCAGTCGCCATAGAATGTAACCTGGTGAACGTAGCCAAAATACTGAATACAGCGGATGCCTTTAAGTCGAGATGTCGAAATGGTGAAACCGTTTTGCATTGGGTGGCTAGGTATGGCAGTTTAGAAATGGCCGAAGTATTGACCGACAATATTTCCTCTGATGTTTTGACTCTGAAGGATCAATGTGGGTTGACTCCTGCAGCAACAGCTGTGGCTTCTGGAAATCAGCATATACTACATTTGTTATTACCAATGGATAATTTTGAAGGCAGTTGCCATGGTGACCACAGAAAGACCGTATTTGATTGTGTTGAATGTTTATTAGATTTCTGTATCGGATGGTTCAAACATGCGCAGACTGGAAGACAAATACACCCACAAATTTTAAATAGGAACATGCGACATCGCTTTAAAACGGTTGTCGGTTTTAGAGCCCATAAAAAAGAAGCAAAAAGTGTTTACACACATCCATTGGAGAAGTTACTTTTATGGGCCCAGTGGTCAAAGTCGGACATCCTGATTCAAAAGGCATTAAATTCTATGGGTTACCCAGCACATACAGTTCTAGCAAAGATGTTCTTGTTCAGGAGTAAATTCGAGGATGATGCATCTGTTATGTCGATCGCGCTACGTGAGAATTTAACGGATGTAGCTATACATCTTTTGAAAAATGGATACCAATGTAACACGGGTCAGTTGAGTGAAATGATTGTTAATGCAGTAGGGCAGCATATGAATGAATTTGTTAACACTCTCCTTGAACTCCAATACCCGGTATTGACAGCACAGAACGCAGTTGGGTGTTCGGTTCTTGATGCAGCGTATGCAATGGGTAACCATACAGTGATAGAGCTATTTGAATCAAAAATGGAACCCGATGAACGATTTTCACATCTTTCGATGCTTCCTCAAATAATGGACCATGTCTCAACTCTGGTTAGGTGTCGAATTAAACCAGGCGTGCATTTGATAAATGAATTTAGACCTAGGACCGTTGGGTTGTCCATATTTGACATGTACAGGATCTTACCCCAACGTATCATGACTGAATTCTTTAACGATTTGAACATGAGAAATAATGGATTAATGTTAGTCCCAGTAAAATTGTTCAACAAAGATGTTTACATTGATTCGGAGAGTATCCGAGAAAGTGTTGCTAAGCTGGAGACTACTAAGCAGAATGTCATGTCAATCATCTTGTCCAAACTCGTATTGGGTAGGTACCCGAAGAGAAAGTACAAGTCTTGGGGAAGGTTTGAACAAGTTGTGGTAGAATGTCTTCCCAAAGATAGCCCCGAAGATGCTTCTTTAGCTGTAGTGGATGATATCCTGCGAGACAGAATTAAAATTCAATGGAATGAAGCAACCCAAAAATCAACAGTAGAAACAGCAGATGTCGTGAGTGGTGTTACAGATGACTCGCTTCATAGAAACATCATCAATGATAACATGATACCCAAATTAAACGAACAGGTAAGTGAACCTTAGCCTAATTCTACGCCCGGGCTCGTAGCCAGCTCATAAAATTGGGGGGGGGGCTAAAAAAATTTTTGGAGGGGCTGAGGATGTGGCCGGCTAAGAACACCCCTTCAAAATCATTATTGTTGGCAAAATATTTGCGCGGGGGGGGGGGGGGGGGAGTGGTGTTTAAGCTCCCCCATAGCCCCCAGCCCCAGTGGCTACGGGCCCGTCTATACCAATCATGATTTGGCTTTGAACAAAAAAGTGGGACTCGATAACAGGAATTGAAAGTTGAAGAGCGTTCTAACATCTGAACAAGAAATGACATGAAATGGGGTTTACCGTCCTGCTGTTCTGGTCCGACCCACAGTATGCCATGTGGGACATTTTGCCCGGGCATTGGCACTATGGCCTACGCCTACTCTTATATCGAATTCCAACTGGCAGGAGATCTATTACGTGTACGCCAATGTATACAGTTGTCCTCGGATTTTTGTCCCATCCCAACGACTAGACAGCTGTCCTTGTCAGGTCCTCCTTTCCGCACAACGGGGAAACCACTTCCCCGCCCGTTTCAGGGGTCGAACTCGCGACTATTTAAAGAAAACGCACAGCAAAGTATACATTTTTCTCAGAATTCCAAAAAAGTAACCTCCATATTACTTTGATTAAGGATATGAGTTACACTTATTTTAGAAAGGGGTTTTATGCTATCTGATTTTAAATGTTCTTTCAGATGAAGATGTATCTCCCGAATCTTCGATTGGAAGTAAGAATGGACTGGTCTTCGATTGATAATATACCCAATATGGAGGACAGAGAAAGTGTGGTGAAAGCATTGGTTACAGAAATTTCAACAAATCCACTGTCGAGGTTAACGGAAACTGCAGCAACCTGTGGACAATTACTACAAGACATTTCATTGATGCTGAACAAGGCCTCGACCCAATCGGTAATCAGTATCTTCAAACGTGTATCTTGTATCACCCTCCAATATGCGCCAGGGGAAGATGTTACGGAAAATTTTAATCTAAATCCCACAGACATGCTATACTGGAAATTCGATTTGAACAAATCCGGTTCAAGGTTCCTTCTATTAACAATCCTGGAAGTTTGTCATACTGCTTGTGTTGGTATTCTTGGTGGCTTTCTTAAGTTGTCAAGATCACCAAGATGCGTAAAAAGAAACACGTCCCAAATTTCGAAAGCCAAAAATAAGAAAAATAAAATGAAGCTGAACATAGATTGGCAATCATTTCCTAAAACTCAAAATGCTGCTGATTTGTTGACACTATTTAGACAATGTGTAACACTACAGATATCGCGTATGGGTGCAACATATGACGCCTTGCCATATCTGGACTTGGAAATTGATGAACTGTTTATAACAACAGCCCCTGCACCTGATCGAGCTGGACTGGAATATAATCACAACCTATTAACAGTTATGATTTATATCTACAAACCAAACGAAGGTACATGGATGACAACAGAGATTGACTTTAAGAGTAAGCTAGTAGAATTACAAGCAGATCAGTTGATTGCAGATTGGTCCACAAAGATAGGACTTCAGGGAAGACGTCGACAGTTTGTCAAAGCAGTCGAGTCACTTCAAACTAGCATTGGCGTTGACGTCTCCGTGAACTATCCAGAAAACGAACTGCTGAGCTTTATTTCAACTCAGAAATATATGGAAATGGCAACCCCCTTTAAGCAGATGCACTATGAATTACGGCATTTCACATCTGTTATAAGAGATAGCTTTGGGAAAGAATTGTCAGCATATCTGGAATGTTCAAATTGCTTTTGGAATCTTGGGAAATGTGATGCCAAGGCGGGTAAATGGTGCTGGATAACACCAAGCGAGATCGATTCAATCCCTTCATTTATCCAGCTTTTAGTATTAACCAGAACTAAAGGTAATAAAATCGTTCCTAAGACTTTTACCATGGATACCCTGAGAAACCTTATAAAAGTTAAATCCGCTTTGATTTCGATTCACATCGACTCATTTCCGTCTACTTTAAACGGTAATTGGAAGGAGAGGTTCCAAATAGTTATTGTTAATGGTCGAGTTTTCTTTGTTTCCGATGCTGATAAAGCGTTGAACATTTTTGATCGTCTACCACAGACTTTTGGGTATCCATTTTCTCAGGACGATTCCGATCTTGTTATAACGTCACACAACGCTTTATCTGATACCATCTTTATCAAAGATAAATATGCAAACCAGAGTCACAAGCTAACCAATACCTTGTATTATCATTGGTGGTTGAACATGGCGCAGCAAGGACACAAGCTGACTCTAGAGGGCACAGATATAGAATCGTTGAACGAATTAGATGTTTTGGGTATGAGGGATATACTGTTCGACTGTGATTCTTACATTAAGAAAAATATATCTTCTCGTTTATCTGTTATTGTTCGTGTTGATACTGGTACTTCTGGAAAGGATGCTTCTGTGGGTCACGATATCCAGACTACTCCAGAAGGAGATGTGTTTATTAATGTCTTTAAAAGGAACGAAAATGAAATAGTTGCTGATACTGAAGTGTCAACTGAATCTCCACCTGGTCTTTTAGCAGACTATGATGACTGCGATGTTCCGATTCAAAACAATGAAACTAATGACGATGAAAGATTGAAAATCAGAATTAAAAGAAAAACAAGGAGAAAGAATATGCCGTTAGTTTCACGCATCGAACAGAAACTAAGTAAGAATGAGTAAGTATATTTTGTATTTCCTTTATATTAAAAAAAAATTTGGTTGGTGACCACTGGTAACCACTGGCAACCACTGGCGTCTGAAACGCCATATACGTGTATATTTGTGACTTCGCATGTCTATCTGTTTCTCCGTCTGATTAGCAGGGGTGGATCCAGAGGGGAGGGGGGGTCCCCCCCCCCCTGCTCCGCTACATAAAAAAAAATGCCTTGCATCGATGAAATTACATCACAAAGTGATCCTACATCAGTATAAAAACGATTTCTCTGTTTAAAAAGCTCAATTTGTATGTATGCCTATGTAATTAAGAGACGATGATGGCAGATTTTCGTAACCGAAACCTGGTAAACCCCCTCCTGCAAAAATTCATGGATCCGCCCCTGATTAGCGTTGGTGGTTACACTTGGCCTGTCCCGAAATTGAAATTGGGCCATTGATATTAAGACAACTTGGGCCGGGAAGGGGCAGATACCTTCAGGGGCGTGGTGAGAATGAGTTCATGAGTAGCCATACTCATGCGCCAAAAAGTTTTTGCGCCAAAATCACAATCAAATTACTCAAAAAATGAAAAACATTTGTAAGTGGAAAAATTGTTTCATCTGACCCAATTAAAAAAATTTTGAAAGAGTCAAGTTGGAAAATTTAATCATATTTTATTACCGTATTTCTTGTCTCGGATTGCTGGAGATTGCGTTTCTGGGCTTCTAATTTTCGAAATTTTCCAGGGGGAGGGCCCCCCGGACCCCCCGCCGCGGGCTCGTTGCAGTTTTCGTATTTGAATGATAGCATAATCATTATTATTTTTGTTCTTTTAGAAAAGTTTTGGAGAGAGTAACATCTAAGCTATTGGATGTAGCTGGAATGGGTAACACTGGTGTAATTCATAGACTATTGGATGTCGGCGCGAACATCAATGCTATCGATTTGGTAAGTTGTTTCATGAAAGGGTGGGTGGGGTGGGGATGGCCTAGAGGTCTAGAGTGCCGCGCTTCGACCTCTAGCTGGCCGATCACCTTCGATCCCTGGTGTGAGCGTATGTGGCATGGAGATAGGGGCGCCTTCTCAACCTCGTGGGAATCCTCCGGGTACTCCGTTTTCCGCCAAATGCTAAAGACCCCTACACGCAAGCGAAATATTGAAATAAAATGAAACCATATGTTAGTCCCGAAATTAACTAGTTTGTGTCGAGTGGTCGTAAAATCCCATCGTTGTGCCACTGTGGGGTTGATCCTGTGACTGGATTTGTCCGTTTCTCATTACTATTAACACGAACTAGGCGAAATGATGTAGTTATGTTGGGTGGATATCATTTGTTCCTCACCCATTAGATGTATTTATAGAAAGTGTATACATAAACCTATAAATGGTCCGTTGTTTACAGAATGGATGTACACCGCTAATCCTAGCTGCTAAGTCAAGTCATTATGTAGTGGAAAAATTGTTGTTATCCAGAGGCGCAGAAGTCAATGTCGTTGACGAGGTTTGTTCCTTTTAGTTCATCATAACCTCGATCTAAAATTCCCTTTATTTTCCATTGATTTTTGTGTTTTAGAAGCATAACTCACTTAGATGGCATCTAGCTTATTTTTTTGTAATGGTCTAGAATTACTATCTAAATAACGACTTTCAACACAAAAAACATATTTTAGCTTCCCTGGGCAATTACTTTATGGATTGTTGCCCTTGATCACATTTTAGTTTATTGTAAATCTCTAGAGTACTTTACGAATATCCCCGACCATTATCGATTTCACCGACGACTTACTACTGTGGGCAAATTTTTCGTTGCCTGTTGACTTTTCGTCCAACAAAGATGTCTGCCATCGTTTGAAAGCTATTCCATTAAGATATCCGTACTTCGCCGCAAAATTGAATTCTAATTCACAGTTTCATGTCTTTTTTTCACAGCGTCGATGTTCGGCATTACACTATGAAGCAGCGAAGGGTAATTTTGATTCTGTGTTGCTATTAGTAACGTATGGTGCGAAGGTTGACGCCAAAGACAAGGTAGATTCCCGACATTTGTACTTTTACATTCTGTTTTTTTAAAGAGATTTAAAGGTATAAGAGAGAGAGAGAGAGAGAGAGAGAGAGAGAGAGATCTGTAATAGTGGGACGAAACCGGAGGAGAAAACCCACGCGGTTGGAAAGGCGACACTACTTTTGTCTCGTACAACCGGGGAATCGAAACCACGCCAGTTGACTCAGTGGCAGACCTTATAATACAGCGTACGCGCTAACCATTAGGCCAGTGGTAAAATGATTGGACCTGGTAGTGTGGTTCTAGTCATTCAGATAGGGTGAAAAACCAAAGTTATATGTGCACATTGGTACCACACGTAAATAATGTCAATGGGATCGGAAATACAATACGTATTTAAACACATGTTTTTTCTAAATACCAAACTGGTTGTATTCAATCGAAGTTTCCCTTGAAACTTATCACCACCCGTGTGAAAAAATTGTCGACCATAAAAACAATGGATAGGCATTGTCCGTCAATTTTGCAACAGCAACCTCGCTTCGACCTCTAGCTGGCCGGTCGCCTCTCTTGCGACTGTGGTTTCGATCCCTGGTGTGAGCGTATGTGGCATGGTGATAGGGGCGCCTTCTCAACCTCGTGGGTTTCCTCCGGGCAGTCCGGTTTCCTCCCACTGCTAAAGACCCCTACGTGCAAGCGAATTATTGAAATAAAATTAAACCATATGTTAGTCCCGAAATGACCTAGTTTGTGTCGACTGGACGTTAGACCCCATATCTCTCTGTCTCCCTCGCCCTCCCTCTCTCTCTCTCTCCCTCTAAGCTGTTTGTATTATTGTGTTATCGGTTATTTGTCCATCATAAGAGTTATCCATGTCATATAATATACATGCCATGTGATTGATTGTATTTCAGCTTGGGTGGACTCCATTACGATATGCTATAAACAACAGTCGTCTAATCACTGCTGATATGTTAGTTTTCTGTGGAGCCGATGGAACTATTCTTGATAAGGTAGTATCTTGCTTAAAGATAGATTATGGGAGATTAGATAAAGAGTTGGCAGTTCTCACTATGATAGTTAAAAACTAGATAATGTAAAGGCAATTTGCTGGAAATTCTAGACAAATTGAACCACTCTGAACCGAGATTTTAGCGATTAAATTTTCAGCCTATACTCGACCATCATTACTAAAGTCGGTACGATTAAACAAAAACATAGTCTGTATATCTGTTATCCGTTTCATGATTAAATCATGAATGAAAGTGTAGCAGCAAATCCTAATTCAGTAAATATGGCAGGTTAGCGTTGACATCAAGAGTTGATTATATGGCCTTGATAAGGCAACGTTCGTCTATGTCAGGGTTGCAGATCAGAGGACTTGACAGTAGGAATTCCCCTCATAGGACACGACATGTCAACAATTCAATTTGTCATTTAAACAACAGTTTATGCTGTGGGGTATCAATGTCTCAATAATAGCAAATTGTGGAATTTTCCTATCCGGATTTTTCCTTTCCTTTAAGCGATAATTTCATATTTTCAAAGAAAGTCAAAACATAATTATTTTTATGTCTTTTGCTCAAAAGGTTGTCAACTCACTATTATACGATCATAGGCATTATTCCCCACTCTTATAACTCAATAACACAGGAAATGATAACACAATTACCTCCCTTGTTTTTCTATTGCCCCCATGTAATAGCTATCTTCAAACGTTTGAATTTGAAGTTGAAAATTGCGTTTTTGCCAATTTCTCAACTGGCAATAATGAATTATAAGATTAATAGGACTATTCTTTAACAAGGTAGGACTGTTTATAGATACCATCTATTTTAAGGCTCTACTTTCATAAATTTTAAAAATATAACATAAAAATATGAAATTTCAGCTTTAAGTTTGTGGCTTCATGTATCTCACACATAACATTACTATAATTATTTGATATTTCAGAAGAAAGAATCGCCCATACATGTATGTGATGACCCAGATACTTTGAGATTGATGAAAGAAGGTGCAAAAACTATTTATGGTCTTAAACATGGGTAAGTAAATCTTTATAATTCCAATGCGCTTACTAAAATGACGGCAAACGATCTGTACCATCTAATACACGTCGTCCAAGTATTGATCGGGGTTTCCAGGCGTGATTTCCTCTTGTCAGTGTTGTGCAGGATGGAACGTAAAAACCGAGGTCCTGTGTATACATTGGCGTGCATGCAAAAGATCCCTTGGCAGTTGTGGGCCAAAGTGCCGCTGCCCGGGCACAATTTGCCCCATACCAGACTGACGGCATGTCCGTCTTCATTATCTCAGTTGAGCAGAACCCAATTTCATTCCATTTTTTCCAATAGTTCAGATATATTGTATTGGGAAATTCACTTTGTTAGTTACTGAAGAGCATGATGGCCGGCACCCTTGGCTGTAAAGTTTTTCGAGGTTGTTTGCCTTTCTTAACAGTTTCTAAATCCAAGAATCGGCCACAGATGTCAAAAAAAGGAAGATTGAAGCACACTCTGGATCGTACACGACACTTTTTACACCTATGTTTGTCTCAAAAATGGCGTTATTTACGAAATCGTTTTAAACTCCTTTCATTTCTCCTTGTTGTTTTCACAGGTTGGTCACGACTGAATTTGCTATACTTGAAGCAGGAAAAACACAGAATTTATCAAAGATCAGCCTCGCTGTATCAATACCATTATCTCTTGGAACTGGTGCCATATATTTTATCTGTCGTCGAGTGCAACCGGAATATTGTCGGCCATCTTTAAAACCGACTGACAAGGAATGGTTTCTAAGTGACGTGTTTGAATACAGATGGACTGGCATTCATTTCAAAGACTATATTACCGTCTCAATCCCCGCTTATTCAAAAGCAGACGTCTTTGATGACGTATATCTGAAGACAGATAAAGGGATTTGTGAGGACTGTTCTGTTGAATTTAAACAAGGTGGCGATGAGGTATGTCTTCGAAATCACAAATGAAGGAAGTATAAAGATAAAACCAAAATTACAACGCCTCTGGGCATCTTTAACTATTAGAAAATACATGGCCGTACGTCTTGACGTCTTCTTGTCCTGCTCATGCAGAAGATTCCCTATCCGGGGCTAAATACAACTCAATTTTCATTAAGCTCGTGATTTTTGGCGCGATTGTAGATTAGGGTTAGGGTAAGCATTAAGGTTAGGTCTAGGATTAGGGTTGGGATTAGCACTAGCCCAGTTTACATCCCGTAACCATTGATCAAACTTGAAGTTGGCCTTATCAAATAGACCTAACCTCTATTCAAATGATCTTAAAATATATACTTCAAACCAAATGGGAAACGTCCTTTGTTGTAGACCTAATTGCCGCATCTCCACCCAGTTGTAATTGATCCATAATCCTTTTTATACGCCCACATGGAAATGTGGTCGTATATTGCCGTCGCCCCCGTCCGTCCGTCTGTCGGTCCGTCCGTCCGTCGGTCCGTCCGTCCGTCCGTCCATCGTCCACAATTTCTTGTGAACGCTCTAGAGGCTAAAGTTAATATCCGATTGACTTGAAATTTATGCACGATGTTTAAGGTCGTGAGACGAAGAAGCCTATTGATTTTCAGCGATATCCGATAATTACTACCAGAGTTACGACCCTTGATCACTTTGAAAAATCTTGTGAACGCTTTAGAGGCTAAAGTTAATATCCGATTGACTTTAAATTTATACACAGTGTTAAAGGGCATGGGACGAAGAATCCTATTGATTTTCGGTGATATCCGATAATTACTACCAGAGTTATGACCCTTGATCACTTTGAAAAATCTTGTGATCGCTCTATAGAGGCTAAAGTTAATATCCAATTGACTTTAAATTTATACACGGTGTTTAAGGTCATGATACGAAGAAGCCTTTTGATTTTCAGCAATATCCGATAATTACTGCCAGAGTTATGACCCTTGATCACTTTGAAAAATCTAAAGTTAATATCCGATTGACTTTAAATTTATACACACTATTTACGGTCATGATACAAAATAGCCTATTTATTTTCAGCGATATCCGATAATTACTGTCAGAGTTATGACCCTTGATCACTTTGAAAAACCCTGTGAATGCTCTAAAGGCTAAAGTTAATATCCGATCGGCTTTAAATTTGTACACAGTGGTTAGGGTCATGAGACGAAGAATCCTGTTTGATTTTCAGTGATATCTGATAATTTCTGGCACTTGATCACTTTGAAATATCTTGTATACAAAGGCCTTGAGACAAACCATCAAAACTATTCTAATCAATTCTGATAATTATTTAATGGGCTATTACTCGTAATAAGATTATCATGTGTTGTAAATGTTCTCCTTACTGATAAAAGAAACAATATGCGACAACCCTTGTTGACTGCCCGGACGACTTAGCTGTTGTGGGCGTATGTTTCATTGCCTGGCAACCTATCTTAAAACTTTACAAACCTATTCCTTATACCCTAAAGATGACCCCTATTTTTTGGGGGTGATTTCCTAACCCCCAGGGGCAGAGCCATGCCCATTTTTACTTCGTGTCTATGTGTGTTGTCTAAAGGCCACGATTCTTAATGGATCGTCTTTAAACTTGGGATATGTATTCCATATAGCCTAAGGACGTCAACTGCATGTCCTGACTCACACAGGCAAGACACGACCAATTTTTATACGCCCACATGGAAATGTGGTCGTATATTGCCGTCGCCCCCGTCCGTCCGTCTGTCGGTCCGTCCGTCCGTCCGTCCGTCTGTCGGTCCGTCCGTCCGTCCGTCCGTCCATCGTCCACAATTTCTTGTGAACGCTCTAGAGGCTAAAGTTAATCTCCGATTGACTTGAAATTTATACACGGTGTTAAAGGTCGTGAGACGAAGAAGCCTATTGATTTTCAGCGACATCCGATAATTACTACCAGAGTTATGACCCTTGATCACTTTGAAAAATCTTGTGAACGCTCTAGAGGCTATAGTTAATATCCGATTGACTTTAAATTTATACACAGTGTTTAAGGTCGTGAGATGAAGAAGCCTATTGATTTTCGGTGATATCTGATAATTACTGCCAGAGTTATGACCCTTGATCACTTTGAAAAATCTTGTGAACGCTTTAGAAGCTAAAGTTAATATCCGATTGACTTTAAATTTATACACAGTGTTTAAGGTCGTGAGACGAAGAAGCCTATTGAATTTCAGCGATATCTGATAATTACTGCCAGAGTTATGACCCTTGATCACTTTGAAAAATCTTGTGAACGCTTTAGAGGCTATAGTTAATATCCGATTGACTTTAAATTTATACACAGTATGTAAGGTCATGATCGGAAGAAGCTTGTTGATTTTCAGCAATATCCGATAATTCCTGCCCGAGTTATGACCCTTGATCACTTTGAAAAATCTTGTGAACGCTTTAGAGGCTAAAGTTAATATCCGATTGAATTTAAATTTATACACGGTGTTTAAAGTCATGATACAAAGAAGCCTATTGATTTTCAGCGATATCCGATAATTACTACCAGAGTTATGACCCTTGATCACTTTGAAAAATCTTGTGAACGCTCTAGAGGCTATAGTTAATATCCGATTGACTTTAAATTTATACACAGTGTTTAAGGTCATGAGACGAAGAAGCCTATTGATTTTCGGTGATATCCGATAATTACTACCAGAGTTATGACCCTTTATCACTTTGAAAAATCTTGTAAACGCTCTAGAGGCTAAAGTTAATATCCGATTGACTTTAAATTTGTACACAGTGTTTAGGGTCATGAGACGAAGAATCCTATTTGATTTTCAGTGATATCTAATAATTTCTGGCACTTGATCACTTTGAAATATCTTGTGGACAAAGGCCTTGAGACAAACCATCAAAACTATTCTAATCATTTCTGATAATTATTTAATGGGCTATTACTCGTAATAAGATTATCATGTGTTGTAAATAGTAAATGTTCTCCTGACTGATAAAAGAAACAATATGCGACAACCCTTGTTGACTGCCCGGACGACTTAGCTGTTGTGGGTGTATGTTTCGTTGCCTGGCAACCTATCTTTTGAAATATTTAAGCTTATATCTAAGATATTTACTTCTAGGTGTAACAATGTTATATTTACAGCTTCTGCTCTGCCCAGTTATAATTAATCGAAACTCTTCTCGGTTATTGGCTTGCATCTAGATTCTGCTCTGTCCAGTTATAATTAAGTATAATCTTCCCTGTTGTGGCTTGCATGTTTTCTGCTCTGTCCAGTTATAATCTATCTTAAATCTTTTCTTTTATAGCTTATATGTAAGTTCAATTTTGCCCACAGCTATGCTCAGCTCAATTGATCTAACATCTTCGGTTAGAACAAATTGAAATTGATCAAAAATATTTTCTTTTGAAATTCATATGCATTTTCTGTTCTTTTGACGTTGAAATGTATTTTCTGTTCTTTTGTAGTTAATATGTTGCTTCAAGATCAGATTGGTCGATATGAACGCCTTTGTTCTGGTAGCTAGACCAAAGACTGACAGATTCCTGCTAACACCAGGGGGAAGAAAGTTTACATCTGAAATCGACCATTTGGTAGAGGTCGACGTTGGTCCTGGCGCAGTTAATCAAAATGGATACCTTTATTTAGAGGTGAGTAGAACGTACCAGACCAAGAGAGATATTGATGCTACTGTTCAGTTGATTGAATTTATAAAGTATTACTCTTTGATCAATTATCTGTACAAAAAAACATCGCCCCCTTTGTTTTTACCAGTTGGAGGAGGTCCACCAAAGAGTCAAAGTCGCAGACCCTGTCTTCCCACCCACTGCTCTCTTCTGCTCCGGTTTTAGCTAACTACAATTTTATCTCTTATGTTTCAGGTCATCCCAAAGCCGGAAGTAAATGAAAAAGAACTTGGTAATGTTTTATCATTTTCCCACTTCTATGAGTTGAGTCACGCAGAGAATCTTCAACTAGTTTCTGACCTCAAAGTGACCTTGCCCTTACCTATAGATTATTTTGGAAATGGCGATCTGTATGTGTTAGCTAGCAACATCAAGAAAGTTGGATTGGAGGAAGAGATAACCTGCCATATTAGCCAATCAAATCCAATTACTACCGGCGGTGTTGTATCATTTATGTTGCCCGTATCTCAGTTTAATTGGTAAGTATGATGGCACCAGGTTGTACGTGACAAGGAATTGAGTCGTCTGTCAAACCCCGTGGGTTTTCTCCGCCCCCCCCCCCCCCCCTCGGTTCCCTCCCACTGCTAAAGACCTTTATGCGCAAATCAGTGAAATCGGTTTAGCCTCCTACTTTTCTATTCCAATGATATTTTGCCGTCGCAGCGATTGAATTCCAAGTTTCAAGGGTTCTTTTACGTGTATGTCAGAGTATACACGAGACCTCGGTTTTTTGGTCCCATCCAAACTACTAGACGCAGCTCCTTGCCACGCCCCCGTCCTACATAAATCAGATTATAATCTTTGTCATGACAGATCAACATCTCACAAACAGAATGGGATGACCCAACAGCCAATAATGGACACACGAACACACATATTTCTGTCATCCGTATTATGGTGTGGAGGCATGGGAACACATTTACATTATGTAATATTCTTAGCTTTGTTGTCTTTGTATATCAATGCATGTACACTGTAACAAAAACATCCGTGAAAAAACGGAAAAAGTTCCGGAAACAAAAATTACCAGTAAAATTTTATCCGTATTTGTTTTGCTGTAATTTACAGAAATTCCCTCAATTAACATAAATTCCATTTTCAAATACAGAAAAATAAATCCTGGTAATTTTTGTTCCCTAGACTCAAAAATGATAAGAATTTCATTGAATTAACCATTGACTTTGTATGCGTGTGCGAAATAGCTTTTTTTAACGTCTGTTTCCGCCGAAGTGCTGTCGCTGACGAAATTTACCTTTTTCCGCTACTATAAGAATACCCTCATCGAGAAAAGGGCGTGTCGAACAACTATTAATGGTCAGTGTTAGGACCGTTTAGAGGCTTTCAGATGTAAGTTTGCGGCTTACACTGGCCAATCGGTTATAATATCCAGATTGAAGCGTACTTGGTTACCAGACAATACAACTTGTACTCACTGGTTTTGAAAATTGTTTTTACACAAAACAAAAATTACCAGGATTTATTTTTCTGTATTTGAAAATGGAATTTATGTTAATTGAGGGAATTTCTGTAAATTACAGGAAAAACAAATACGAATAAAATTTTCCTGGTAATTTTTGTTTCCGGAACTTTTTCCGTTTTTTCACGGATATTTTTGTTACAGTGTAGGCTTTGCGACTACCAATGACAGCAACTGAGGCGGGTGCTCCGGGTGGGGATACTCAGTAAAAAAACCCTCGACCCTACTCCTTGCACAGATACGGGGGTTGGATGACCAAATGGTTAGCACGTGCGCGCTGTATCATAAAGCCTGTCACCGTGTAAACTGGCGTGGTTTTGATTCCTTGGCTGTACGCCGTGGTTTCGATTCCTTCCTGTCCAACCGCGTGGGTTTAATCGGGGGGACTCCGGTTTCATCCCCTACGCGCAAGCGAATTATTAAAATAAAATTGAACCATATGTTAGTCCCGAAATGACCTAGTGGACGTTAAGCCTCATTTTTCTCTTGCTTTCGCTTTCAGTTGTAATTTATTGGAGTGGTGTAATAATCCAGACGACGTGTCGCTGGACAGAGAACAAAGTGTCGTGGATACGAACATTAAACTGCTGCAAAAAGCACGGAGACGAGGATACAGTGCTGTCTTCATGACTCTCGTCAAACCAGCTGCAGCTGACCATGGTGCCGAAACGGTTGTCGAATGCGCTAGAAACAACAACGTATACAGCCGATTGCGTCATTGGGAGAGTCAGGGTTTCAAGAGCCAAGTTCCAACCTTCACCAAAGAAGTTTGTGTATATCCAGAACAGGAATTTAAGTTGGATATTGAAGGAAACGTCTCCAAAGTAGGTCAGACAGAACCACGACTGCAGTTTCATCCTTATCGTATGAATTTTCACAAGATGCGAGTGAGTGTAAATGACCCCGATAAGGAACAGCAAGGATGGGTAGATGTTCGTACGCAACGTTTAAAATCACTTAGGAAAAAGAAAGCACTGCCACCAGGCGCGCCTCTTGCTAAAATGATGATTGATCTATTAATAAATAAACCAAATCAAGCGGAAGTTAAAGCCAAATGGAATACATTCCGGCAAGCGGAAATATCGAAGGCTAGTTCTTCAGAGACTCACCGTCCAGCCATGTCAAAGGCCAGTTCATCAGAGACTCCAGCAATATCGAGGACTAGTTCACCACGAACTGGCTGTCCAGCAAGAACAGACTATCCGGAAGATAAAACTCATACTCCATTTAAAGGTAAAGTCCATTCATCTGGGACTAAGTGAGAAAACGTATTGGCGTGCTTTGGGTCATGGTTTTGAGTTTTTGCGCCCCCTTGCAAATGACAAAAATCACACGGTTTGAATGTAGTTTTCAGCATTATAATCTTAATCTTAATGCTTAACCAGTGTCAAACATATATTGTGGGCCAGATATGCTACAAGTCAACTGCAGCATGTTCATACAGCCCCCCCCCCCCCGCACACACACATATAAATATTGTTTTGGGGGCCAGGTCGGGATCTTGTTCCTTATGCAAAACCATGGGTCACCACGCCCCTGGCAAACATGAAAGATGATGTATACCATATTGATATCCAATATCTAAAAACACCTCTTTAAGGACAGGTGTTAGGCTATATGAACTCTTTATAAACGCATGGCGAGAAGGCCAATTCATCCAAAACATTTTAATGATTATGTTTTCATTTCCCTTATCTGTGTATGTTTCGGTGTCGACTTGTTGCTCGATCATTTTAACATCCAGTTGCTTGGTCATGGGAACACCCAGTTGCTCTGTCATGGGAACATCCAGTTTCTCCGTCATGGGAACATCGAGTTTCTCTGCCATGGGAAAACCCAGTTTCTCTGTCATGGGAAAACCCAGTTGCTCTGTCATGGGAAAACTCATGTTATCTGACATATATATAAAGTCCGATCTAGATAATTTTGTATTGTTGTATTTGTGACCCTTTGCATTTGATTGTCCTTGAAGATTGTTGGTAAAGGACAATCAAATTCAAAGGGTCACAACATGTTCAAGGAAATGAGAATCTTCAACGAAACGTCGCTTTAATTAAGATCATAATTGTGTTCCAAATTATGTTTTTTATGTGTGTCAGTTGCCAAAAGCGGCTCAGGGGAGGTACCACGGATGAAATAATGACCATATAATAATTATAGGTTTTATGACTGACAGTCTAATGACGAAGCTGTCAAGAAAAATACATTCCGATTGGAAGAAAATGGGGCTATATCTGGGCCTAACAAATGAAGCTATTAAAAAGATAATGGACGGTGCAGGGCCTCGTGATTTTAGTCGAGATAATGCATTCAAGGTAGGTAACAATCTTGGTACATATTAGAGCACCGGCCTTTGCGTACTATTGTCATAAAATCTACTGAGGCCGAGTGTGGAGCTCGATCTACAGGATCCAGGAACAGGGTCGGTTGGCTCAGCAACTTGGGCCTGGTCTGGTTAGCCTTCCGGGGAGCAGGAACTTTGGGATCTTCGGGTAATATTAATGGCTGCTTTTCACCGATAGTCCTTCTGGTGGTTGTCTTTGGGGACATAGTGAAACACAAGAGACAGGAAGGTATTGCACACGCATTACATACGCCTACGAACTCACTCTGAATGAGATGAGGACTAGTTGAACTATCTCTAGACGGGTTGTTACACACAAGTTAGAACTACAATGTAGTTAGAGCCAGTTACGAACGACCGCTTGGACAGTCTGTAAAGTAAATGGCAAATAGCCCGATCTGAACTTGATATGAACTGACTGCAGGCGAGTTTCAGACGAGATGGACGTATTTAAGACTGCTTATGAACGAACTAGGATTGTATTATAAACATTATGTTACGATTTTCTAGGACGGGTAGGGCGTGTTAGAGAACCTGTTTCCACACGTTGGTGAGTTTGGAGGCTTAAACTCAATTATTACAAGAAATTTAGTTTCAGGTTATTGTCAAGCAGAATTCTCTGATATTTCTGTCAATATTACCATTCTCTAAAGAATTTGCAACTTTCCCAAGCCATGATGGCCGCGTGAATTACATGCCAGTCAGTGGTGTGGTGGAACACCCTTTTGGGACCAAAAGACGAGACAAGATACTACTTTTAATTTACTCGGAAACGCCATATTGCTCATTAATTGTCATTGAACTTGTGTTTTTCCAGATGTTTACGGTGTGGAGAAAAACGAGGAAACATCAGAATGACGAAGGTTTACAGGAATTATTGGTTGCTGTGAAATTAATGGGCAAGCCTGTGCTTCTCGATATTATAATGAATTCAATAAAGTCATGGTAAGTTCAACCACATGCGCCTGTAACGTGGAAAATCCGATTCGATGGCAAATAACTCTTTATCAGAACTTATCGGCCAACGTTTTACTAACTTAGCCATTGTGGCGCCAGGCCGGAAACTTTCTCTGTCAACACCGGGATCGAGCACGAGAATTAACGCCTTAGATGTCTACTAGACACCCGTCTAAATGGGTAAAAATATTAAGAAACACTGTAAAATATTTTTCGTATTCGTGTATATATATATATTTATTTTTTTGACGTTTCAGGCTAGAGGAAACAGAAGATCGGCAAAACAAATTTCATTCTTGGTTAATGATCTTTAATTATGCAGCAGGCTCGACGACAACACTTCAAAAATAGACCATTGTATGTTCAAGTCAGTTCCGATAAAATTAACGGAAAGCATATGGATATCGAAGGAAAATATATTAATAACACTAAAGAAAATGATATTGATCGTGATATTATCAAAGGAAATGATATTAATAGTGATAATATTAAAGGAAAGGATATTAATAGTGATAATATCAAAGGAAAGGATAGTGATAATATTAAAGGAAATGATATTGATAGTGATAATATTAAAGGAAAGGATATTAATAGTAATAATATTAAAGGAAAGGATAGTGATAATATTAAAGGAAAGGATATTAATAGTGATAATATTAAAGGAAAGGATATTAATAGTGATAATATTAAAGGAAAGGAAGGGATATTGATAAAATATTGAAAATATAACAGGGAAGGATATTATTCATATTGGTAATGTTAAAAGCAAAGAATCTTGATATTGATAATGTTAAAGAAAGGGATATTGATCTTAAAACACACAATTACTTTATCTCAAAATTAGCTTTATCTATGGACGTAAGCTTTGAAATTGAGGACGTGGCCATTTTAACCAATCCATTGAAATAAAAATTGAAATACCTCAAAATAACAGAATTAAAATGTGTAGTGGTGAAAATCTTGCGAGGCCCCATTTTTGTCGTCTAAATTTATATAAATTATAGTCACTAAAGGTCTCAACAAGCAAGACCCCATTTTCAAGTTCATAAGTAATTTATTATAACAAAACTATTCTAGTATGAAATCATTTTAATATTTATTGTTTATTTTAAAAGTTGCGAGCTTGTGATTTTCTTTTATTTCCAATTTCAATCTTAAATTTTTCGTAATAACAAGAGAGAATGACTTTTCAAGAATATCACCTAGGACTCTCAGGATATATCATCGATGATACAAAGTACATATCACCTAGGAGATATCGTTGATCATACAACGAACATATCACTTAGGAGATATCGTTGACGACACAAAGACTATATCTCCTAGGAGATATCGTTGATGATACAAAGACAATATCTAGGAGATATCGTTGATGGTACAAAGACCATATCACCTAGAACTAGCTAGGAGGTATCGTTGATAGTATATGTCGTTGATGATACAAAGAGCATATCAACAAGGAGATATTGTTGACGATACATAGACTATATAAACTACGAGACATTGTTGATGACAATGCGATATCACCTATAAAATGTTTTTTTTTAAATATTGGGTGATAAATGGTATAACATTATTATTTTTTACATTTTATATTTCACTTTTTAAAAAACAAAATTCTCTAACAATTCAATTATCTGTGATATATTAAAAATATTTATTACATGACTATCTTGTTTTATTTACCTATATATACATATATATCCGTCGTAGGGATGACCTATAAAGCGTGCACTTTAAATCATATGCAGGATTGAGGGGTCGGGCAACGGAGGCGACTCCTTCCAAAGGACCCAGCGATGATCACGTTGTCAAATGAAATAACGTGAGGCATCCATAAAGCATCGACCTCCTTCAATACAATCAACCACATCGTCCATATAACAGCTCCGTCATCACGATAAGATTACTTTAATTTAAACTGTTATACCAGTTGGCCGAATATATATACTTTGCGCGTGCGCGTTATATCACAAGATATGTCACCGTTGGTTTACCCCGGGTCCCCTGTTTTCCTCCAATGCAAAAAAGACTCCTAGTCCTGAAATGTTAGTCCCGAAATAACCTAGTTTGTGTCGAGTGAACGTTAAACCCCACTTTTCTTTCTCTGTCTGTCACCATATCAATACATTTATGAGTGGGTAGTTATATGATTCGGGTCTGTCGTACACAGTAAAAACTTGATTATGTAATAACTATGTTAAACCTTATACCCCCGTCAGACCGGTGTGTCGTCCTTACTGTGCTTCTACAACGATGAAAAATAGCCATATGCATGGTAAAAGCAAGGTGGAAACGCCAGAAATCGTGTAGTAATACCCCTGGAATGGCGTTTACTGAGGCAACGGCGACAGAAAATTATCTCCAAGCACGTCAAGATCGCGTGGTGAAAACGCCAGATATCGTCGTGGGCATGGAATAAATTCGCCACCCAGACTGGAGAGAGTCGACATTTTAGCAGTATAATTTCTCTTCAGATATAACAACTTTCCGATGATAATGCGATTCTGCAATATACTGGAACACGTACTTAGATATATCGGTATACAGTACTGACAAATCAGATATACAGCGTGGCGTAAGGGCATCTACTAGTGACCTGTTGATCAATGACATATATATATTTAGAGAATATTTTGAATATAGGAATTGATCTCAACAGCAAAACAAATCAGTAGTCTTATATCTTCGAAACAGATTGCGGCGTTTGTCAAGAGATTTTGGTATCGCATATATTGTCCGAATTCACTTTTACTGACCGCTTTTGTGGCAATATTGATTATCGGTGTCCTAGTGGTCTAGAGTGCCACGCTTCGACCTCTAGCTGGCTGGTCACCTCTGGCTTGCGGCTGTGGTTTCAATCCTGGTGTGAGCGTATGTGGCATAGAGATATGGGCGCCTTCTCAACCTCGTGGGTTTCACCCGGACACTCCGGTTTCCTCCCACTGCTAAAGACCCCTACGCGCAAGCGAAATATTGTAATAAAATTAAACCATATGTTAGTCCCGAAATGACCTAGTTTGTGTCGAGTGGACGTTAAACCCATCTCTCTCTCTCCGACTGTGGATGAAGAGGTGCCTACCCCAATTTTTTCAAATATGAGTAAAGTCTGTGTCACTACAGGCCCGGGACTGTACAGCGCAGTTGACGCTTCACTTGTGGTCTCTGAGTACGATGTCTTGTCCATATATTTGTTTTTGTGTAGAATTGTGTGTGGTGCAGTCCCCCTGCACTTACTAATAGAGTGGACGGCCCACTCTTAATTGGAATTCCATTTGCCAAGGGTTCTTTTACGCGCATGGCAATGTGTAGCCTACATACGGGACCTCGGTTTTTCGTCCCATGCGTATACGTTGTCCCTTTAAAGGCCCCCAGTCCTGCACCGCTAACAAGACTTAGATACGGTGGGAAATTACGGACTGTGATCATATCGATGCCTTTAACCGAATATTACAACGAAACTTGAACTGGTCGAACTGAGTGATGTAGCATTGTCTTCGACGAATGTGGTCTCCTTCCTGCAGATCAAAATTAGAGTTATTTCCCTTCATTAATTTTTCCATCATGGCTGCCTCCTGTCTTCGACTTATATCTTCAACCAAGAAAGACCTTCCTAAATGGTCATGCATCCTTAGCTCGTCTTTAAAGGTATTTAAAACAGTATGGTAGGGTCTCTCCTTTTATTAATATTTTTTGATTTGAAGTGTCAGGTGCCCATTCAATGGCGATGTGTCAGTTTGTAGAATGCAGCATAGGTCATCATCTCCAGCAATGTCATTCACATTGAGTCCATTGACATTTTCTTTTGGGTTGTTGTGAAGCCTTCTTCTACCCTTTTCACTGCACAATACTGGATCTTCGGCGTTGTGCTAAATATTTGGAGAACGCATATAGTGGGTAAGGGTTAGGGTAAGGGCTAGGAGTACTAGGACCTGTAGTTTTCGTCAAGGTCTCAAGATGTAAACAGGGCTAGCCCTAACCCTAATCCTGGACCAAGCCTAACCCTGGACCAAGCCTAACCCTTACCCTAACCCACAAATAACAATTGGTATCCAAATATATAGCACGATGCCGAAGATCCAGTATTGTGACCTTTTCACATTCCTACTCGTGTTGTGGATCGAGAAAAACATAAAAAATGACTAAACGATCCCCAAGAAGTAGGTATCTTCTGTATTTCAAGTCTATATAATCAAAAAACTTGAAACTGCTACAGTGCCAACTGTGCGAAAGTGCAAATTGCTTCTGACATGTAAATAATGAAGTGATTTGCCAAATGAAGGAAGGTTAGATAATGGCTAGTGAGATCTACCAATCGACAACTCCATCAGAATAATATAAAATACAATATAAAATCACACGGTCTGCTAAAGAAGCGACCCAAAATAACCATATAATCAACTGGTCTGCTCGACAGGCAATAAAACACACCACACTTCAGCTAATCAACCCTCTTATATAGGCCAACGGCACATGCAATCCAAGATTATACAAGAGTTTGGGGGATCCATATAGGTAGTCGAGTCTAGGAAGCCCATCAATGTGGTTGAGTTTGGGAGAGCTAAACCTACTCTGAACGTTAGAAACTCAAGTTACGAAATCACTACAATAATGATATCTTATTTTCACAGTTTTCCACCAGTAACAGAAATGATGCCAGATTCTATAAAACAGCATTAGAAGCTGTTGAAGACATTCTAGAAGGATCAAAACTATTAGTTGGAGGTAAGCTCAGATTCCTAATGCTATCGGAGTCCAGAAGAATAACACAACTTATCCAGATCCCACATTATTCGACTCATATTACAATAATTTATATCGATATTTGATTATCTACACTTCTTGGTACTAAATTGTCAATTTTGATTTTAAACAGTAATGTTTTTTCGTGTCAAAATGTGCTTCAAAATATTTTATATCACATTCTTTATGCCAAATCCTCATTTTTAATTGAAAACTAGAGCATTATTTCCAAGCAAATTTGCAAGTTGTGACCAAGGGATGTAAGTGCATAACCCAAAATTGCTGGCTTGGAAATAGCATTTTCAGGAGCCTTTTAAGACAAAAACAATTTGGTACACCTATGTAGAATGGTATATTAATATTATCAAATGTAAAGATAAAAAAAGATAATAATAATCAAAAGGCTGCTTATTGGCGCAAATTAAAGTCATTTACAGTTCTGTTTTTAAGTTCCTTTTAAATGAATGTATATTGTCACTGTTTTTTACACCTTGTGGTAAAGAGTTCCTCTGTTTTATTGAATAGTGTGGAAGTTAAAGAAAGCTGTACTTATTTGTATTGTTGACATATTTCAGGTTTTGGACTGTGTGGTATTCCTGAGAATTTGATTAATGCCCTGTTACAAACTAAAGTGAAGGATTTAACAGTTGTCAGTAATAATGCTGGTGTGGATGATTTCGGGCTTGGACTGTTACTTCAACAAAAACAGGTTAGTTAGCATCAATAGACAATTTAACAACACGGCTCCCTGAATATGATTCTTGCTCACTGAGACTAGAAGGTTCTGGGTTCAATACTATTGTTACCCTGGAGATTTTCTCAGGATTTCATAGCCTCGTCTCCCCTTGTCATTGGTGTGGGATAGACTATGGCAGTTGTTCAGATGATATAAAATGAAATGGGGTTTAACGTCCTACTGTTCTGCTCCCACTGGGCTAATGAAGACGGTCTTACCCCATAAGGTGTACTAAAAGGGAAATCTTGCCAGGTCAGCGGCACTATGTTGAATTCTAACTGCCAAGGGATCTTTTACATGCACGCCAATGTATACATGGGACCAGGGTTTTTTTTATCATTCGAATGATTAGAAGCTGTCCTTGCCAGTCCGTCCTTCCTGCATTACTTGACAAGGAGAAGGGTTGCCTCTACAACCTTGTTTGCTCTCACTACTAAAGATCCCTATGCACAAGCCAATTATGGAAATAAAATTGAACCATATGCTAGTCCCAAAATGACCTAGTTTTTGTCGAGTCCGAAGAACGTATTAAAAAATGTCCTTCTAGTAATTTGATTTCAGTATTAAAGACAGCACATTTTAACGTATTATTTTTATTTCAGATTAAACGAATGATATCATCATATGTGGGAGAAAATGCAGAATTTGAAAGACAATATTTATCAGGAGAATTAGAAGTAGAGCTCACACCACAGGTAATGATATTATTCAGTTGCTGGCACTACTGACGTGGTTTCGATTCCCTGGTTGAACGTGACAAGGATTAGAGTCGTCTGTCCATCCTTGTGGATTTTCTCCATATCCTCTGGTTTCCTCCCACTGTTTATTTAAACCCTATCTTACTCCAATACTTTGTCCACACATCATTTTGCTAAATAACTTATTTCAATTTTAATTTTGCCCAAGGGATAATTCTGTGAAGCTGTATTTTTTTAGGCCTTTAACAAAATGTTTCTATGTGGGGGCGACAAGGTGGCTAAGTGGATAAGGCGCTGGTTTGCTAGTCTGGAGGTCAGGTGTTCAATCCCTGCATTGGCTGAGAAAGTTCATTGGGATATTCCAGTGTGGTTTCCCCCGTGTCAGTGCTGCAGGATGGGGGACAAAAAAACGGGGATCCCGTGTACACATTGGCATGTATGTAAAAGATCCTGTGGCAGTTGGAATTCGATATAAGAGTAGGCCATAGTGCCACTGTCCGGGCAAAATTCACCTCATAGCACACTGTTAGGCCTATGCTCGTCTTCATTATCCCAGTTCGGAGCAGAACAGTTGGGATGTTAAACCCCATTTCATTTCATTTATTGAATGGTAACTATTTTCGTTTACCATATTTTAGTTTTACAGGGTATAACTGATAAATTGTTTCAATGTCATTTAGTAATTGAACTTGAATATACAGGTCACAGTTCTATGGAATATACCTACCGCTTATAGCTGGGAGGTGTTTCAACTTGACTTCTCTAGGGGGGGGGGATGGCCGAATGGTAAGCATGCAAGCGCTGTATCATAGGGCCTGCCATTGTGTCAACTGGCGGGTTTCGAATCCCTGGTTGTACGTGGCAAGGAGTAGGGTCGCCTGTCAATCTCGTGGGTTTTCTACGGGTCCTCTGGTTTCCTCCCACTGCTTAAGACCCCACCGCGCAAGCAAATTATTGAAATAGAATTAAACCATATGTTAGTCCCAAAATGACTGAATTTGTGTTGAGTGGACGTTACCCCACCCCCATTTCTCTCTCTCTCTCTCTAACTTCTCTAGTCCTTATCAAGCAATAATCAAGTGGAAGGAGAGACATATTATTTTACGATTTTGTTTTACCATTATCCATGATAGATAAGTTAAAGCAGTGTAAAAGATCAGAACATGTAGCTCCTGGAAGAAGGGTCTAGGAAAAAGTTGGTTTTATGGGATAGTTTTGTCTAACCAACGATCCTTATTGGCTCTTTCTTAGTTGTTTATACTGTTGTGT
This sequence comes from Patella depressa, assembly GCA_948474765.1. Lineage (NCBI taxonomy): Eukaryota > Metazoa > Mollusca > Gastropoda > Patellidae > Patella > Patella depressa. The sequence goes on from OX419716.1 coordinate 78,462,920, forward strand.
GATCTTTTTTTAGGGAACATTAGCAGAGCGTATCCGAGCTGGTGGTGCAGGAATTCCAGCTTTCTTCACTGCTACCGGGTATGGAACTTTAATCCATGAAGGTGGAGCACCAATTAAATATAATTCTGATGGGAGTATTGATGTCACTAGCCAGACAAGGGAGGTAAGTCTGATTAATTGGTTAATGAACTGGAAAAACAAAATTCTTTTGGATGTTATTTTTATATGCTGATACTGATATTGGGTTGTATAATTTGTTGTCACCTCTGTTCACCTGTCGGTTGTCTACACGCTAAAGATAATATCAGATTTACTCAATTGAATTTATACACAGTGTTTATGTACATGCGATGAAGATACCTATTGATTTACAATGGGTTAGTGATGTGCGGTTTTTCGGTTTAACCGTACGGTATCGGTTTTTACAAATAAACCGAAAACCGAACCGTTAAAAAAAAAATAACCGTGCGTTTCGGTTTTTTTCCAAATTCCTAATTTTTATGTAGCCGTATTTCGTTTACTTAATAATTCCAAAATTTTAATGTAGCCACCACTTCCGTTTTTATTTTCGATCAACCAGAGCCCGTATGTATAGAATAATAGAGTGTTTAGTCAGTATGGTTGGCTTAGACTATTTATTTTCTCAATTCGTGCCTCCATGGCTTGCTCAATAACTATGAAAGATTAGATGACACAAAATGTAGATTTAATCTTTGTAAAAAATCTATTTCTGCTGCATAAATTATAAGAATATAATTTAACAATTTTGAGTCAGGTTTAGAACAACATTTGAACAACATCCGAAAACGGCAATTGCGTTAGTTTTGTTTTTAAGTTTATAATTTATAAACGAGAAATAAAAGACCACATGTTTCGATTTGTTGGATTGGTATTATTTTGTTATGCAAATTTATTTTGGTATATTTTTTTTACAGTAGAATCTAACTTTATTGTTACTGATATTATGTCGTTATATTAATTTATTATTATGCCTATGGCGTTGTGTGTGTCAGATCTTTTTTTTACAGTAACTTTGTTATTACTATCAGTCATAATTAAAGTCATATAACAGTAAAAAAAAAAAACCTTGTTGTTTACTATTTACATCAATATTTTTGATATTTTTTCTGGCTTTCAAGTATTCCTATAAAATAACCATAAATCAGTACATACATGACACAGTGTTTAAATGAATAAAAAAACCGAAAACCGAAACCGAAACCGAGGTTTTTTGCCTCAGAAATGTTCCAATGTTCAGGCCCTTTATCATTTCATAAAATATGTTAAAACTTATAGCCTCTGTCAGATTCTCAAGGTTTGCGACGAAGGGGGATAACTCAGGAATGTATAAAAGATCCATAGCCTTAACAGTGTTTTTCGGAAAAGGGAGTATAATTTAGGAGCAGAAATTCGCAGCATACTGAATGTCAATAGGGTTCATCTTCTCATGATCTCAATGCTTCACACCAAATTTGACAGAAATCCATTAAGAACTATAGCCTCTATCATGCTCACACGGTTTTTCAGCAAAGGGAGATAACTCCAGCACAAAAGGTTGCATTATGATGAATATCGATTGGGTTTGTTCTCTCATGATCCTAATGCTTTGAATAAAATTTGAAATGATCTGTTCAAAGGTCTAACTTGTGTATAGTTGCACAATGTTTTTGGAAAAGGGGGCTAACTTGTTAACGAAAAGTTGCGGAAAGGTGAAATCAATAGTGTTCCTCCTGTAATGACCCCAATATGCTTTGCACCATTTTTGTAAACAAATATTAAAAACTGCAATGTTTTTTTGACAAAGAGAGGATTACTCCGGATAATTGAAAATCGATAGGGATTTTTTTTTTCTTTTATAAACAATATTTATTCAGAAACTGAGGGTATTGGGGAACAGGCAAAGCCTATATAAACCCCTCTCCTGATAGGGATTATTCTCTCATGAGTCATGACCCCAATGCTTACAACCAAAATTGCATTGCATCGATAGGGTTTGTTGTCCTCTCATGTCTACATGTAGCCTATTTTATGTTTACAAGGGCTTTGACTAAGGAGGGATAACTCGCCAAAAAAATATGCAGAATGCTGAAAATCAATAGGGATCATGACCTCAATGCTTCCGACCAAATTTGAAAATAATCTGTTAGAAACTATATTTGTTAAGAATCTATCAATTTTCGTTTGGGCATAGTTTGACAGATTCTTTTCAAATTTGGTGTGCAGCTTTGTGATCATGAGAAGACAAACCCTTTCAAAGTTCTGAAGTTCTCACTAACAAATTGCAGAGAAATCTTTTGGTTTATACTTAAACTTGGTGTAAAAGGGAGTTGAGTGGTTGAGTGGTCTAATGTATTCACTTTACGTCATAAGGTCTCTCATTGAGTCAATTGGCATGGTTAATCCCACACTTGAATGTGACAAGGAGTGAGTCGCCTGTCCAACCTCGTGGGTTTTCTCTGGCTTCCACCCACTGCTAGAGACCCATACCCACAAGCGAATTATTGAAATAAAATTGTACTATATCACTATAAACCCTAGAATGCCTTGTTCGGCATTTCTGTCCAAACGAGGTAAAATAAATGCCTCGTTGTCTGCATTTCCAAAACAAGGTTTTTTAAATTGCCCTGTTTTTGGAACGAGGTATTTTGTTCAGAATGAGGCTTGGTAAAATACCTCGTTTGCTAAATGTGGGTTTTTTTTTAAGATAGTTATTAGCAGTATTTGCTATCAGCGAATTTGTAAAAATTAAAACACTAATTTGTTGTGTGCGATGTCAATTAGGTGGAGGTGTAATACACACAGCTACCTTGATTGATTTACAACCCCAATTTAGCTTTCACAACACCTCAGTTGTTACTTAACACCTATATATACCTAATTGGGGCAATAAATTAATCAAGGTGGCTGTATGTCTTCAATAGATTTACACCTCCACCCTCTGTGTATTCTTGTCTTGTCTATTTCTCTGATTATAATATCATAGTTTGGACTGGTTTATTTTCGTGTTAAATAACATAAATTTTAATTTTTACAAATTCGCTGATAGCAAATTCCGCTAATAACTACGTTTAGTAAACGGGGAATTTTTGCCAAGCCTTGTTCTGAACCAAATACCTTGTTCCAAAAACGGCGCAATTTAGAAAAAACTTGTTTTAGAACTGCAGCCAACGAGGCATTTATTTTACCTCGTTTGGACAGAAATGCCGAACGAGGCATTCTGAGGTTTATAGTGTATGTTAGTCCCAAAATAATTAATCTTGAGTATTTAGCTCTTATTTCTTTTACATAAACTGAATATTGTAAAAATCATCTAAAATCACACCAAATCATCTCATTTGTTTTTTTGTCCAGTTTAAAGCTAACTGTTTTATTCTGATAATGTCCTTTTCACAAGCATTTACTTTGCTAATCACAGTTCAAAAATAACGTCCAAATGAATTATTACACATCAATAACCAATTGGGTTGTTTGGTTTGAACTGTGATCGATCACATGGGAAAACTGTAACTTCTGGATAGAGTTATATAACCTTTAACACATACTTATGGAAGAGCAATTACTGATTTATTTAGGAGATGTTACCTTAATAAATCACTGTGTTATAGTTTATTGCTCTATCCATTTACTAAATGCCTCTAAAATATCATCACTGGCTAGACTCCCCACATCCAACGTGTGGCAGATCCTCTCCCTTCTTACAGGGGGTTGGATGGCTGAATGGTTAGCATGTACGTGCCGTATCATAAAGCCTGTCATTGAGTCAACTGGCGTGGTTTCGAATCCCTGATTGTACATGGCGAGGAGTATGGTTGCCTGTCCAACCTCGTGGGTTTCCCCGGGTCCTCTGGTTTCCTCCCACTGCTAAAGATCCCTACGCGCAAAATGACCTAATATGTGTCGAGTGGACATAAAACCCCATCCGTTAATCTAACTACATATTACTGTCTCTGGTTATATTTGTTAGTTATTCTCTTCTTAGAACTCACGTTGTGTATATTTTTATCTACGCTGTGAAGACAGTTATCTTCTCATTAGTTAAGCTGTTTGTCTTGCCAGGAATAACAATGCAAAGCATAGATTACAATAAAGACATTCGCTCAATCCCATTCCACCCAGACTCGCTGGGAGTTTGTTGATAGAAATTGCTGCTTCCTCTCCATCTGGAATCGAGCGGTTGTCTGACAAATGCCTAGAGATGTGATAGTTTTGTACTTTTGGTTTGGACGTTCAGTTATCTTATCGGTCCAATATGAGGTAATTGATTATAATGATTGGTTGCTGAAGGGTTGGCTGTCAATTATCTAATTGGTCAAATATGATGTATATTAAAATAGCATTATGCAAGAGCAAAATCTACTTATTACAGGTCTTTCTTTAGGCCTGAAATGTTATCTAAATAATCAATTAGACATTAATTAACATATCCAGACCATAATAAACTCTTTATGTCAAGGCTAGCCTTCGATGTTGGCAGATTACATTCCTATATGCCGCTTAATGGCTGTTGATAATTAAATCAATCAAGTGAATAATCGAGACTATGCTGTTTATATTAATGATTTGAGAAATGATGACCGAGGCTATGTGAGTATTTCAGACGCTTTTTTCTCGGCTAATAGTGGATCAATTTGACTGAAATTTTCAGCAAATTACCTTTACACTATCTAGTTGTTAACTATTATAGTGAGAATTGCCATAATGTAACTTTAATGATTGTTTACTAAAGCCAAGTGATACAATCGTAATGTTTCGATAACAAGTGATCTGGTGCTGATCGTATGTATCAACTTGTCAATCATTCATTGCCTCACTGACAAGAAGAAACCACGCTGGAAAATCCCGATGAACCTTTCCGGCCCCTGCAGGGATTGAACAGGCGACCTCCAGGCTAGCGAGCCAGCGCCTTACCCACTTAACCACATGGCTCCAAAATTATATAGGACACCAACGTCACCAACACTAAATAATGAATTGAAATGAAATGGGCTTTAAATTCCTACTGTTCTGCTCCAACTGGGCAAATGAATACAGAGGGCCGGACAAGGACAGCTGTCTAGTTGTTTGGATGGGATGAAAACCAAGGACCTATGTATATTGCCATGCACGTAAAAGACCCTTGGCAGTTGGAATTTGATATAAGAGTAGGCCTTAGTGCCGCTGCCCGGGCAAAATGTCCCTCATAGGACACTGTATAGCGTATGTCCGTCTTCGTTAGCCAAACAGGAGCAGAATGGTAGGACGTTAAATCCCAATTCATTTCATTTTATTATCATTTCTTAGTTTAGTCATGATCATCTAGTATCTAACACCTATTAGTCATTACCATTGGTGTCATGACGTCCATGCCTTTCTGGGGGGTTGGGATGGCCTAGTGGTCTAGAGTGCCGCGCTTCGAACTCTAGATGGCCGGTCACCTCTGGCTTGCGGCTGTGGTTTCGAGCCCTGGTGTGAGCGTATGTGGCATGGAGATAGGGGCGTCTTCTCAACATCGTGGGTTTCCTCCGGGCACTCCGGTTTCCTCCCACTGCTAAAGACCCCTACGCGCAAGCGAATTATTGAAATAAAATTAAAAACCATATGTTAGTCCCGAAATGACCTAGTTTGTGTTGAGTGGACGTTAAACCCCATTTCTCTCTCTCTCCATGCCTTTCTTAATTAGCCCACAGCAGAACAATTGATTGTTAAACCCCCATTTCTCTCTATCACAGTATTAAATATGAGCCTAGTCATTAGTCAAATATGATTTATTAAAAAGATAAATAAATATATATATAAACTAATTAAAGTATAAGTTAATATATCTTATCACCTGTCCTAGTAATTATAGATATATGATTGAGTTGTAGATTTCTGTTACATATTGATTGATAGATGTCAATATCATATGGTCTCGTGTTGTATCGCAAATAGGGTAACAGGTGGGTGTTGTGTGAGTCTATTTGCAGGGTTGGATGGCCAAATGGTTAGCATACGTGCTGTATCATAAGGTCTGTCATTGAGTCAACCATCGTGGTTTTGACGAAGATTAGGGCTGCTTGTCCCACCTCCTTGGTTTCTTCCGGATCCTCAGATTTCTTCCCAAGGCTAATGACCCCTACGAGCAAGCGAATTATTGAAATAAAATTTAAAAATGTTAGTCCTAAAATTCAAATGACTTTGTTTATGTCTAGTGGATGTTAAACCTCTTCCCTCCCTCCCAGCGAGGTTGGATGTCTGAATGGTTAGCGTGTGTGCATGCTGTATCATAAATAAGGAATGTCATTGAGTCAACTGGCGTTGTTTCGATTCACCGGTGGAACGTGACAAGGGGTAGGGTCGTCTGTTCAACCTCATGAGTTTTCTCCGAGTCCATCGATTTCCTCCTACTGCTAAAGTCCCCTACAAGCCCAAAATGACCTTGTTTGTGTCGAATGGTTGTTAAAACCCATCTCTCTCTCTCTCTCTCTCTCTGTCGATGGACATATGTAACAGATGTTGTCTGAGTCTACCATAAAACCTGTTATAAATTGTATTTTATAAAATAGATATTGATTTTGGGGGTTAGTGGAAAATTTCAATTGTCTTCATTCTTATTTAGTTCGCAACTGTTATTGCAATTGACTGATCGAGAAATTGAGAAAACTTGTCCAAAATGTAGATAATGGTGACAGCTGCTTGGATCTATTCGCATATACTGTTTAGATATTAAATTAAATTGGTATTAGAAATACTGGCAGTCTGAACTCAGAGGTGTGGCAAATACACCAGTTTATAAAAGAAACAAAATTCTCTGGATTTCTTCGAGAAGCTGGCTTATCTTGGCCCCATGGCTTAAAAACTCCAGCTCCAGCTGGGAGTCATGGTGGTCAAGTGGCTAAGATGCTGGCTCACTAGCCTGAAGCTTAGGTGTTTAATCCCTGCATTGGCCGAGAAAGTTCATCTTGGCTGACAAAGTTCACAAAAAATTTCTCAGACTTGAGTTAAGAATTTACTATAAATTGTTAGCCTTATTTTAACTAAAATATAGCACTTTATGAAACTTTTGTTGTTTTAAAGTTCCAATAGCATATTTTTTAGTTATATTTTTTAAAGTATAATAAAATAAAGCCCTGAAATAGATTGTACCTATAAACAGTCCTACCTTGTTAAAGAATAATCCTATTAATCCAATAATTCACTATTGTCAGTTGAGAAATTGGCAAAAATATCATTTTCAACTTCTAATTCAAACATCTGAAGATGGTTGTCCATGGAGAGGAATGGGAAAACAAGGGTGGTAATTTTGTTACTATTTCCTCAATCAGTCTCTGTCAACCATTTTAATGCCTGTGAAATTTTGCCCATGATCGTATAATAGTGAGTTGACAACCTTTTGAGCAAAAGACATAAACATAATTATGTTTTGACTTTCTTAGAAAATTTGGATTTTATCTTAGTTAAAATTTCGTGTATAAGGCCCCTGGTTTAAGAATTCTTTTAGAGCAAGTAAGGTATTTGTGTTATTATTTTCGGTGTTAATGAGTTATAAAAGTGGGGAATACTGCCTATGATCGTATAGTAGTGAGTTGACAACCTTTTGAGCAAAAGACATAGAAATAATTATGTTTTGACTTTCTTAGAAAATATGAAATTGGAACTTTAATGTATCAAATACATGTACATAAATAAGAAACTAAGTATGTGTGCAATGTTGTGTGTTTCTGGATCAAAGATATTTCTCATAAACAGTGATTAAAAGTTGAGTAAATTTTTTTAACTTAAGTCTGCAAATGCATTGTTACCTCCCGGCCAAAATACATGTAGACTGTAGCATCATGATCAAGGCTAAATGACGAAAGTTATGTCAGGACTATAGTAAATATAGCCCTTGTGAAGTGAGTACTGTAAATGTAGCCTCAGGATTCAGACATATTTTTGTAATAAAACCATTGCCTGTAGGCCAGGAAGAGAATAACAAGTACAGCTGTCTAGTCGGTCGGATGGAGCGAAAACAGTGGTCCCATGTATATATTGGCAGTTGGAATTGGATGTAAGAGTGGGCCATAGCGCTGCTGCCAGGGCAAAATTTCCCTCAGCACACTGTATGGCATATCCCCACCTTCATTAGCCCAGTAGGCCTTTTAATCTCATTTTATTTCCGGGGGTCAAGGTGGCTAAGTGGATAAGGCGCTGGTTCGCTAGCCTGGAGGTCGGGTGTTCAATCCCAGCATTGGACAAGAAAGTTCATCTCGATTTTCCGGCGTGATTTCCTCTTGTCAGTGATGCAGAAGGAGGGCCTGACAAGGACAGCTGCCTAGTCGTTCGGATGGGACGAAAAACTGAGGTCCTGTTTACACATTGGAGTGCACGTAAAAGATCCCTTGGCAGTTGAAATTCGATATAAAAGTAGGCCGTAGCGACGCTGCCCGGGCAAAATTTCCCTCATAGCACACTGTATGGTGTATGCCCATCTTTATTAGCCCAGGTTAGGTGCAGAAAAGTAGGACGTTGAACCCCATTTCATTTCATTTCATTTCCAGCTCCAGCTAGCTTTTGACACATGCAGAAATTTATCTTCCTAACAAAATGCATGATTTATTCTAACCGACAAGGACAAAATATTTAAACTGTCTTGAGCTGGCCTAAAAATCCATGGCCTTTTAAAACTACAACTGTGTTCTTGCCGTCATCAAAATACCATCAAAATACCACCAGGGGCGTGTTTTGCAAAATTTTAACTAAGATAAAATCCAAATTTTTGTAATTTAATTGAATAATATTAGATTGATTTTAGTGCTTAGCTAATTAGAATTAAAATATCTACTAAAATTTGGATTTTATCTTTAGTTAAGATTTCAAGAATCGGGGCCTAGATCTTTCAAACGGTGTTTCTAAGATTAAAAATGACTGCTTATCAACATTATGGTTTGAACAGTATTTATTTAACATATATTTACAGACAATATAGATTTTGAAAACAAACTATTAAAATCTGTCTCAAAAATAATATTACAAATGAAGATAAAAAATTGCATGTAGTGTATAATAATTTCTGTTACTATTTAAAATAGCATTATGCAAGAGCAAAATCTGCTTATTACAGGTCTTTCTTTAGGCCTGAAATGTTATCTAAATAATCATTTAGACATTAATTAACATATCCAGACCATAATAAACTCTTGATGGCAAGGCTAGCCTTCGATGTTGGCGAATTAATTTCATATATGCCGCTTAATGGCCGTTGATAATTAAATCAATCAAGTGGATAATCGAGACTATGCTGTTTATATAAATGATTTGGGTAATGATGACCGAGGCTATGTGAATATTTCAAACGCTTTTTTCTCGGCTAATAGTGGATCAATTTGACTGAAATTTTCAGCAAATTACCTTTACACTATCTAGTTTTTAACTATTATAGTTAGAACTGCCATCTCTTTATCTTATCTCCCATAATGTAACTTTAAGTATATCGTGTCGTCATCCCTGTTACTACAGTCATTGTGACTACATCACGTTCATTGTATGCAGGCCTGGAAATAACCGTTTTATGTACCTCTAAACATGTATTAATAATTTCAATAAAAAAGACAAAATGACAGGCATGACAAAATGACAGGCATCAGAGGTTTTGTGGCCCGACAAAACCTGAATCTGTGCCTGACATTGTCCAGCCTTATTTCCAGGCTTGATATTATAGCATCATTATCATTATCCTCAGAATTACTAATGGGTGCAATGTGCGAGTGACAACGAATACAATTTGAAAATGGGGCCTCCCTTGATCAAGTTATATGACAAACAACTCTAATTAAAATACATTACTACATCATGAGGTAGTTTTTTTCCAAATTTAAAGCCCCAATAACACTCTTCTTGTAACTGAATAATATGTCTCAATCTTCATTCTGGTCAACAAATCGTATTATTTTACAATATTCCAATTAAATGATGATATAAATTTCATCTTAACACACCTATATTGAAAAATTGGAAAAATTCAACCAATTGATTTGAAAAATCTAACGTAAACCTTTTCAAATGTGACTTGGATTTTAAAATATTTTCGAACCCTCTGGACAAGTAAAATAGGTTGTAGTAATGCATAATTCACATTACAGGTAGGACACTTAAACATCTAGTTCTTAGAATAAGGGTATTATTTATTTTCTGGAGCTACCAAGCCAGCAAGAATGTTATTGTCCCTTTAAAGAAAGAAACATTTGATAAATGAATTAGTTTGAATATGTTTTTAGTTAAGATATGTCAGGTAATCACACAGTTTGTACAAGGTATATTTAATTGTTGGATGGTGTTGTCATAATGTTAAATTAATTCATTACACATGTTGTCACTCTATCAATATTAGCTTGACTATATCCTACCTGAGTATGACTACAGCTATGACTCACCAGTGACATATGGCATATTTTTGTATGTTTACATCGCTGGGAGAGTCCAAATAAAACAAGGGTATGATAAGTCATAGAGGTTTATACAAACTAAACAAAACTAATGGCAATTATAAGTATTTTACACCCAAAGAAAATAATAAAGTATTAGACTGTTAAGCTGCTAAGATGATTATATTTCATGCTTGAGTTACTCAAGATATTTCCCACCAATGTCCATGTCAAGCTGTGTGGACTAATCCATGCGTCTGTTCTTTGGCTCACCTGCTATGAATACACATGTTTATTTCTGTGTCTGATAACACATGGGAGTCTCCATGATGCTATGATTACAATGTGACACTGTAAATGATGTAATTATTCTATTTTAAACATTTTGTCATCGTACAAATATATATACCAGCGATTGATAAATTCTAAAGATGGTTAAAGACAGACTCGAGGACTTGAAAAAGAGATCTAAAGAATACTCTAAAGTTCCATTGAAAGACAAAAAACCTCCGAAAGTCATGGCGGACGGTAGAGGTATACAGAATTTTCTACACGATGTGGAGAAAGTGGAAGCAGAATTGAATTTACTCAAAGAAAAAGTTGAAAATATGAAAAAAATTCAGCTGACTATTTTAAGCAGTCCGTTTGGTCAGGATAATAAGAAACAATATGAAAAACTTGTGGATGTTATTCGCAAGGATTCGTCCAAAATACGCAAAAGTTTAAAGAATATTGAAGGTCAAGTGGAGGAAAATCCTAAAGAAGAAAACTCTGCATTAAATCGTATCCGCTCGGAACAATTAAATCGTCTGACTTTAGGGTTAGCGCAAACGAGTAATGAGTTTTTTACAGCGCAAAGTGACTATATGGAAAAAATAAAAATGTTGGTAAGAAAACAATGCGATATTGCAAATAAGGGCGATTCCGAGTTACAAGAAATTCTGGATGCGGAAGGCGATTTTAAAGTGTTCACGCAGGATTATATTACGGACGTACAGGATGCGGAAGAACAATTACGTATGATCGAGGAACGTGATAAGGATATTCAAGCGTTAGAGAAAAATATCTGTCAGGTTAACGAATTATTTATCGATATGAGCGTGTTAGTTTCTGAACAAGGGGAGACGATTGTGAATATCGAAAAACAAGTTCTTGAAGCTTCGTCAAATGTTGTAGGTGGAAAAGATCAATTAAGACAAGCGGAAATAAGCAGAAGAAAACGTCGTAAAAGATGTGGCTGCTTTATTGGAATCGGTATTGTGGCTGCTTTGATAGTTGCTGCAATTATTGCAGGAATTATTCTTTCATAACCAGGCCAGGAAATAACGATTTTAGATGTACCTGAAAAACTGTCAGGCACAAATGAAATAGTACCTGACATTTCCAAGTTAGTGTCAGACATGCATGAGTAATATCAATTAAAAAAGAGAAATCAGTGCCGGACAAAATGACAGGCACTAGAGGTTTTGAGAGTGACAAAGCCTGAATCTGTGACTGACATTGTCTGTGACAGGTGCCATATTTCCAGGCTTATTCAATACTGAATAACTGCTTTATACATATCACAAAGTGATCCTACATCAGTATAAAAACGATTTCTCTGTTTAAAAAGCTCAATTTGTATGTATGCCTATGTAATTTAGAGACGATGATGGCAGATTTCCGTAACAGAAACCTGGCAAACCCCCTCCTGCAAAAGTTCCTGGATCCGCCCCTGTTAATGCTACAATACTTGAATCAGTATGAGACAAACATAGCTAGCATAATTCTGATTTCAATGTGCAATGTGAAGTAGGAGAGGAAAATTTTGTCAAGGAAGTGTTTCATTTCCACCTACTCTACTTCGGTCTTTCAAGGGTTCTTTTACATTCCAATGTTGATTAAAGGTGGAGTATGGGAGAGCTAAATCTGCCTATTTGAAGTCTTTCTTTAGGCCCAAAATGTTACGTAATTTATTAATTAGACATTTATTAACATGACATGGCATGGAGATAGGGGCGCCTTCTCAACCTCGTGGGTTTCCTCCGGGCACTCCAGTTTCCTCCCACTGCTAAAAACCCCTACGCGCATGCAAATTATTGAAATAAAATTAAACCTTATGTTAGTCCCGAAGTGACCTAGTTTGTGTCGAGTGGACATTATACCCCATTTTTCTCTTCTCTATTAACATGACAAGAATATAATCAACCTGCAATGGCATCAAATACTTGAGAATTCAACTAGATTAGAACGGTTCGCCATTCAAAAATTTAATTTAGAAATGGCAAAGCGAGGCTAAGTCTTGAATATACTGGTGGCCTGGTTACCACTATGCAAACATCTTTCCAAAACTACAAACAGTGATAACTTGGCTCAGAATGGAGTAATTTGAATAAAATTTTCAATATTTTTATTTTATATTATCTTTTTTTGAACTATTATATCAAGAATTCTCAGCTCTTTATCTAAATCTTACACAATGCATGTTTAATGTATGTGCTCACATATGAATATTGTACAGAATATTTCCTGTCACATACAAACACTATATATACCGGTATTATCCACATATTTTATTGAATATGATTAAATATTAAAGTTATAGTGCGAATCAATAAATGTTGAATCATAATATTTTATTGGAAAGTTAAAGTGACTAGATCTCTTTCATTTGGATCAAAAATAAATTTGTCGCGATATCTTGATCTGTTTTATGGGATGACAACATGTCTTCATTTAACATTTGACGCCATTTAAAGCCAGTGTTCAGATGCAATCAGAATTGTCTGTGTTATTAGACTTGGAGGTCGTGGACGTTAAACTTCAGACGAATGAAAGACAAACGAACGCAATCAGTGATGTCTTTTGTGTTGACAAACTGAGCCATGCATTAAAGCAAAAAATTGTTGAATAAATTTTTGACTTAAGTCTTAGAAAGCGTTGTTAAAGAGCAGACAAAATATGAGTATACTGTAGCGCCACCGTCAAGGCCAAATTTTGAAACTTATGTCGGGACTAGTAAATATAGCCCAGGTTAAGGAAGTACTGTAAATGTAGTCTCAGGGTTCAGACATAATTTATAATGTGCAATAAAACCATTGCCTGTGGGCATCATTACAGATAATATCTTACATTATATCATAATTATTCTATTGATTAATGTTTGGTTAATTATGATAGGATATATTTATCTTTTTAAAAATAAAATTTCTTAGTTGGGTTTTCTATTAGTTTAAGTGCAGGAGGACCGCACTACCTGCAAAACAAAAATTTACCAGATAAACCTGCAGACAAGACAGAAAATAGACATTGTACAAAATAAACAAATGTTAAATCAAGTGTAACAATATTAGCTTATTTACCAGGTACTCTATTTTAAACATACATTATCCAAGAGCTAAATCAGCCTATTGCAGGTCTTTCTTTAGGCCTAAGATGTTATCTAATTTATTAATTAGACATTAATTAATTAGACTTATCCAGACCGTAATCAACTCTCAATGTCATCGCTAGCCTGCAATATTTATTGGATTAGGATCCGATTTGCTGCTCAACTTTCATTCATGATTTAATCATAAAATGGATAATCGAGACTATGATTTTTATCATACATATTTTAGTGATGATGATGGAGGCTCGGCCGAGATTTCAATTGCTTAATTCTCGGTTCATAGTAGATCAATTTGACTAAAATTTTCAGCAAATTACCTTTACATTATCTAGTTTAACTGTTATAGTGACAACTGCCAGCTATTTATTTAATCTCCCATAATGTATCTTTAAAAATAAAACTTCTTACTTAAATTCTCTATAGTTTAACAATATTTGTAAAAATATTTCTTTCACGCACATGCCTAAGAAATAACCAGTTTAAGCCTGACAAATATTATTAACACTATGAAGGACATGTTAAAGTAGCCTAAGCATTAACAATTGCGTGGAAATACATAAGATATAATTCAGTCATTGTATTCTGTAGAACTGTACCGTGTCTATTTTCACCTATATACATGTATATGTTACATTAATACTGTATTATATGCAGGCCTGGAAATAACAGTTTTTTCTGAACCTGACAAAATGTCAGGCATTAATGAAATACTACCTGACATTTTTAACTTGGAGCCGAACATGTATTAATAATATCATTAAAAAAAGACAAATCAGTGCTGGACAAAATGATGGGCACCAGAGGTTTAGGGCCTGGTAAAGCCTGAATGTTTGTGCGACATTGTCTGTCACAAGTGTCTTATTTCCAGGCTTCTGTGTATATAGATGTTAATGCACATATATCCATTAAATAATGTGTATATAATACTATGTTAATGCACATACATCCATTAATAATGTGTATAGAATGTATGTTGATGCACATACACCCGTAAAATACTGTGCATGCAGGCATGGAAATAACAGTTTTATATACTATGTTGATACACATTCATCCATTAAATAATGTGTATATACTATATGTTAATGCACATACATCCGTGAAATAATGTGTATTTATACTATGTTAATGCACATTCATCCATTAAATAATGTGTATATACTATGTTGATGCACATACATCCATTAAATAATGTGTATATAATACTATGTTGATGCACATACATACATTAAAAAATGTGTATATAATACTATGTTAATGCACATACATGCATTAAATACTTTGTATATACTATGTTAATGCACATACATCCATGTAAAAAAAGGGTATCAAAATAATTTTTTGTCCCAGTACAATCCAAAGTAGAGGTCGACAGTAAGAAAACTCAATGTTATTTGAAATTTAGTCCCAGTCTAGTCTATATTTTAAACTTATTAGTCATTCTTCCTTTAGTCAGTATTTTAATCTTATAAGTAATTCACCCTGATTAGTAATTCTCCCTTTAATCTTATAAGTAATTCTCCCTGATTAATCGGCTTATTAGTAATTCTCCCTTAATCAGAACTTTAATCAGTCTAGTAATTCTCACTAATTGATCTTTACTTTAAGCTTATTAGTAATTCTTAATCAGTACTTTAATCTTATAAGTAATTCTCCTTAATTAATTAGTACCTTGAGCTTAGTAGTATTATTAATTCCCCCTGATTAATTAGTGCTTTAATGTTATTAGTAATTTCCCCTAATTAATTAGTGCTTTAATCTTATTAGTAATTAGTGATTTTAATGATTAAAATTAGTAATTTAATCTTATTAGTAACTCTCCCTGATTTATCCCTAATTTACTTTAAGCTTATTAGTAATTCTCGCTGATGAATCAGTACTTTAAACTTATTAATAATTGATGTACAACCTTAATATCCAATTAAAACACACCTCTCAGTGCCTTACAATGAATTGGAGGTCTTTATTCCTATTTGTAATTCCTTTTAATCTATAATTTAAAATACCCGCCATTTGGACGCTTTAAGTTCGTGGGTCATATTTATTATATTGTTCTATTTATTTATTTATATGTTTTTGCAATTTGATTGTAAATGATAAGTTATAATAAAGAAGATGTTCTTTGCCTTTTAAATTACTTAAATTTTGCATTGTTTTTGATTTATTCAAATTGGAGATTTGCAGTCTGTAATAGTCGAGCAGTGAGGTCACTTCTGGAATGTCCAGTGTTTTAATCGAAGCGTTGATCCTTGGTGGTGTAGGATGGACAAGAAATGTGTACTTAGTCAATTAGGTGGGATGAAAGTTTGGGTTCCCTCCATGTAAACTGGGGGGTTGGATGGCCAAATGGTTATATCATAAGGTCTGTGGTTTCGATACGCTGCTCAACTTTCATTCATGATTTAATCATGAAATAGATAATCAAGACTATGTTTTTTATCGTACCTGCTTTAGTTATAATGATCGAGGCAAGGCTGAAAATTCAATCGCTAAATTTTCAGTTCAGAATGGATCAATTTGACTGAAATCTTCAGTGAATTCCTTTTACATTATGTAGTTTTAACTATGATAGTGAGAACAGCCAGCGCTTTATCTAAACTCCCATAACGTATAATCATAATCTTTTAGTGGCATTTAGCAATGGGGGAACACAATAACAGAACACAGTTTTTATGGGATACAATCACTAGTTTATTCTAATAGCTGGCAACACTGGTTTTAGTATATCCTCACATATCTAAATTGGAACAGTTATATGAAATGAATTATGTGCATTAGTAATATTTTTACAGATATGACTTTATTGTCCCCTGCTTTTCAAAGAAAGCAGCGGACTATTAAAATGGGTCGGTCCGTGCGTATGTCGGTCCGTTGGTCGGTCCTTCCGTCACACTTTTTGTTACACAATAACTCTCGTTCTAATTGAGCTAGAATGTTCAAACTTTGTGTAGATGTTTATTAGGTCAATACCTTGTTTTATTAGAAGTACGGTACATGACTTTATTTTATTTGAAGTAGTTTAGTTGAATACATCATGGTATAAATAACTTAACGAGGAAATAAAACAAGTGAATTTTATATAACCGATATGACTTGTGTTCGGTTTTATATGTTATATTTATCATCAACATGTTATAATTGTAGTATGTATTTCTACATGTAGGCCCTATGATGAGGTGGATGGAGTTGTCACAGTTTTTTCAAGGTTTCTGTGGAAAAAAATAAAAGTTACAAAATCACTGATCAAATTCCAGTGGCGCATAGGGGTGGGGTGGGTTCTTAGTGATCCAGGACACAGGATTTGAAATCAACTTATTATTCTGTTTCTCTGTAGTGTGTAAATCTGAGGTTTTTGTTGGTTGAGGGAGTGTTGGGGTGGGAGAACTTTAAGACTCACTTGGGAGGCTATAACTCATTGGAGAATATATATCTCCTCCCCAGTTCCCCAATAACCAAAATATCCTGCACCCTGCATTGTCAAATTCCATTCATTTTCATAGACATCGAATAACAAATACAGGGCCCAGTTCTTAGAAAATTCTTAAAGTAAGCACAAAATTATGCTTCACTTTTTCTTATGTAAGAATCTTAATAGAATACTGTCTCTAGAAAATTCTTAAGATCGTTCCTACGTAAGCACAAGTCAAGTACAAGTCTAAGCACATTGTGACTGGTAAAATGAGACTGTGGTGCTCTCAAACGTCATAAAAACAGTTTTGGTATGGGAATTACATCATAAATTTGTTGTCTGCTTCCCGGCAAATGGTCGATTTAGATGCATTTGACATGTCCCTTATGCATATGAAATGTGACACAAGCTAAAAAAATAAATGCATTCTGTGCTCTCGCTGCTAAAGATCCCTACAAGCGTGCAAACTATTGAAATAGAATTGAACATATGTTAATCCCGAAATGACCTGGTTTGTGTCAGTTGAGGTTAAACCATCTCTCTCTCTCTCTCTCTCTCTCTCTCTCTCTCTCTCTCTCTCTTTCTTTTTTTCTATCCAACAAAGAGAACCCTGTTAATTTTCAATGGTAACTTTTTTTTGTCATAACTTGACAGAGGCCGCAGTAACATGAGGATGTTGTTAGTGTTTTTTTCTTAAAAAAACCTCAACTCGTTTGTCATGTGAGAACCAGAGTAATTTGTTATCTATGGCCTTACAATAGGATTTGGTTGTTTTGCTATTGAAGAATGAATGGAATGTCAAGTAATAGTTTCCTGGGGTCACCTATATGGGGTCACCTATTTCCTAATGAAGTAGTTTATTGTTTTCTTACTTTGACCCAAAATGAAACTTTCTTATTCACTTGTCCTGGTGCAATCCTTCATTATGAGCTTAAAGCACAGATGGGGTCACGGTGGCTAAGTGGATAAGGCGAGGTCGGGTGTTCGATCCCTGCATTGGCCGAGAAAGTTCATCTCGATTTTCCAGCGTGATTTCCCCTTGTCAGTGATACAGAAGGAGGGCCCGACAAGAAGAGCTGCCTAGTCGTTTGGATGGGACGAAAAACAGAGGTCCTGTGTACACATTGGAGTGCACATAAAAGATCCCTTGGCAGTTGGAATTCAATATAAGAGTACGCAGGAGTGCCGCTGCACGGGCAAAATTTCCCTCATAGCACACTGTATGGCGTATGCCCGTCTTCATTAGCCCAGGTTAGGTGCAAAAGAGTAGGACGTTAAACACCCATTTCATTTCATTTAAAGCACAGATCCTATTTCGTTTCTTGTTTTATTTTTCAAGATTTCGTTTTACTTGTCTTGACAGGCGTCTTGGATAATGTGAGGGTAAGGCAATAAAATGGTGTTTTACAGTGAATTTTAGCGGTTAGATGCATGAAGGTGCGAATAAACCACTAGAAACATTAACGGTGATTGATTAATCAATGTTGACGTCATAGGGTCAAAACCCGCCTGTATGACACTTGATGTGAACTCCCCCTGTAACTTGTCAGATCTTCGTGTAGTGTAGGCCATCGAAAGTATAAAAACCGAAACGAAATATAGATTTGTATTCTAATCAGGTTGATATAAGTGAAGAAAATTAAAGTTGAAATATTATATCATCTAAATTTTCGTGAAAATCTCATTACTTAATAACTAAGTCGTTAGTTAAGTCGAATATCTCTTCTGTAAATAAAAATGTTAAAAGGAGCGGTTTCTAATCCTTGCCTCAAACTAAGTCTTATCTGAAAATGTGTTTCATCTAATCAACTGGAAAACTTAAATCCTACACCTGAGGCTGATCAAGTTGTTTGTTTATTGTTATTGAAATAATAGGTACATTTTTATTCGTCAATCTTCATCTTTATCCACATGTAAGAAATGTAATCGTAAATAATATGTTTTGACTTATACTCTTCATCTGCTTGATGGGGTGTGGATGGTTAGCTTGCTCGCGCTCTATCATACGGCCTGCCACTGAGTCAACTGGCATGGTTTCGAATCCCTGTTTGTACATGACAAGGATTAGGGTCGCCTGTCCAACCTCGTGGGTTTTCTCCGGGTTCTCTGGTTTCCTCCCACTGCTAAAGACCCCTATGTGCAAGCAAATTATTGAAATAAAAAATTAAACCATGTGTTAGTCCCGAAATGACCTAGTGTGTGTCGATTGGACATTAACCCCCACATCTCTCTCGTGGGTTTTCCCCCAGGGACTCCGGTTTCCTCCCACTGCTAAAGACCCCTACGCGAAAGCGAGTTATTGAAATGAAATTAAACCATGTGTTAGTTCCAAAATGACCTAGTTTGTGTCAAGTGGACATTAAACATCAACTTGATAACTGTTTGATAAAGACAAGAGAGGTCTTGTTGAAACATCGCTCAGCCATAAACAGCATATTATATTATATTCTTTAGAACTATGACATGTCTAAATGCAATTGAAACAATTTATATTATATAGTAAACCAAAATAGATACTTTTCAATAAATGAAATGCGATGAAATGGGGTTTAACGTCCTACTCTTCTGCTGAGCATCTGCCATATTGTGTGCTATGAGAAATTGTGCCCCTGCAGCAGCACTACAACCTACTCTTATATCAAATTCCAATGGTTCTTTTATGTACATGCCAATGTTTACACATGTTATCGGTTTTCGTCCCATCCCAATGATTTTACGTTGATCCTTGCCAGACCCCCTGTCCTGCACCACTGACAAGGGTGAAACATGCCTTAAAATCAACATCAACTATCTTGACTAACACCAACACCACGATAGAACACCAGGCCCCAAGTTAACAAAGCATTCTCAGACTTCAGTTGAGAATTTACTGAAACTTGTTCACCTTATTTTAACTACAATATAGCCCGTTATAATGATTTTGTTGTTTTAATGTATCAAATACGTCAATAAGAAACTATATGCAAAGTTTTGTGTTTCTACATCAAAGATGTTACTCATAAACAGTGATTGAAAGTTGAGTAAATTCGCAACTTAAGTCTGAGAATGCTTTGTGAACTCGGGGCCAGGTGTCTGTTTCACAAAATTATTACTAAGATAAAATCCAAATTTTAGTAATTTGATTGGATAATATTAGATCAATTTTAGTTCTTAGCCAATCAAAATTGAAGCATCTACTAAAATTTGGATTTTATCTTTAGTTAAGATTTCGAGAAACGGCCCAGGATAGCGAGCCAACATGTTAATCGCTGAGCCACCTTGGTCTATGGGCTACAAATCTATGTGAGAGAAATGAGCTTAAGCATCTAGTAAACATGAACTGGGACAATTCGCAACTATAATTCAATTGTGCACAGCTGTAAGTGTTTTTAGCAAAGACTGAAAACTAGAGAACCTGAAGAAAAATCAAGAAAACACATAACCTTTGGCAGGTGACCATAGCTATATCTACATGACCCTATTTACATCCACACATGTTTGAACTCTCTGGGGGGTTGGGATGGCCTAGTGGTCTAGAGTGCCGCGCTTCGACCTCTAGCTGGCCGGTCACCTCTGCGGCTGTGGTTTCGATCCCTGGTGTAAGTGTATGTGGCATGGAGATGGGGGCGCCTTCTCAACCTCGTGGGTTTCCTCCGAGCACTCCGGTTTCCTCCCACTGCTAAAGACCCCTACGTGCAAGCGAATTATTGCAATAAAATTAAACCATATGTTAGTCCCAAAATGACCTAGTTTGTGTTGAGTGGATGTTAAACCCCATTTCTCTCTCTCTCTCTCTTGACCTCTCTGCCAGAAAAACCACTCCTCCCGTACACATAGCCCCCCCCCCAACTCAACCTCACCATATGAAATGTTACATCGAGATGGGGGAGACAACTCTAACACCATTTGTGAAATGTTACATCGAGATGGGGGAGACAACTCTAACACCATTTGTGAAACCACTTTTATACGAGCTTGGTCATAAATATTATCAAGTACAAATTATCACACTACAGCCTTATCAAATATATAGGGGGATCACGGTGGCTAAGTGCATAAGGCGTGGGTTTCGCTAGCCTGGAGATCGGACGTTCGATCCCTGCATTGGCCGAGAAAGTTCATCTCGATTTTCCGGCGTGATTTCCCCTTGTCAGTGATACAGAAGGAGGGCCTGACAAGGACAGCTACCTAGTCATTCGGATGGGACGAAAAACCGATGTCCCTTGTACACATTGGGGTGCACGTAAAAGATCCATTGGCAGTTGGAATTTGATATAAGAGTAGGCCGTAGCGCCGCTGCCCGGGCAAAATTTCCCTCATAGCACACTGTATGGTGCATGCCCGTCTTCCATTAGCCCAGGTTATGTACAAAAGAGTAGGACGTTAAACCCCATTTCATTTCATTTCATATATATATAGGCTACATTGTTAGCTGCAATTTGTAGCCGTGATAATTCTTATCTATGGCTGCAATTGATACACTCTTTGAGCAAGTAAAATCAGGTTTAATTGCAAAATGTTCAACACAAATCATCACAGTTTGTATGGAAATAAGTAATTATGTTACAAATAGTGAAGAGTGGAACACTATACACCAGAATACACCAAAAAACACCGGAAAACAACCATAAAACAATATGAAAACAACAGGTTATATCGGAAAAACACTAAATACATAAAAACCCACAACGGGAAAACCTAACCCTAACCTGCGCACATATAGGCCACTAACTTTTTTGTAGTCAAATGACTACAAAACTTTCTTAAATGAAGGCCTTAGGATGGTCCCTACTGTGACTGGAGCAAAATAGAAAACATCAGTGATGTAGAGTCATTTCTAATACGATGTGTACTATTTAGATGTTATTTGAATATAGTAACATAATTATAGTCTTGTTTGTCATGGTAATATCATGGACCTATATGTTTTAACATATAGTCTTGTTTGTCAAAGTAATATTTCTTTAATATGATGTATTTTATAGAGCCGTGAATTTAATGGAAGGAATTATATAATGGAAGAATCTATTACAGGTGATTACGCCCTCATTAAAGCATGGAAGGCCGATAAGTCGGGTAACTTAACTTTCAGGTGAGACGAACATCTTTGTTAAATCAAATTGACATTGTTTTCCATGGGGTTTAACATCTGCTCAACACGAACTAGGTCATTTCGGGACTAACCTAAGGTTCAAATTTATTTCAATAATTTGCTTGCTTACAGGGGCCTTTAACAGTGGGAGGAAATTGGAGGACCTGGAGAAAACCCAGAAAGTTGGACCCGCGACCCAACGCCTTGTCACATACAGCCAGGGAATCGAAACCACGCCAGTGGCACCATTTGATATTTTTTTATTTTTTGCTCTGTCTATTTTCTGTCTTGTCCGCAGGTTTATCTTGTAGATTTTTGTTATTTGTGTAGTGCAGTCCGACTGCATTTATTATTATTATATATATATATATTGTATCATTTTTTCAGGAAAACAGCTCGTAACTTTAATCCACCTATGTGTAAAGCTGGTAGAATAACTGTAGCAGAAGTAGAAGAGATTGTTGAAGATGGCGCCATCGAACCAGAAGATATACACGTGCCTCATGTCTTCGTACAGAGAATTATTAAAGGCCCAAAATACGAGAAACGTATCGAGGTAACCGGGGTTTATATTCATGTATACACAAAAATATGAAAGTTTTTGAAAAAAGAACTACATTTACCTGAAGAGCTTAATAAAATAAGCGAACGTGCTAGTAATCGACAAATAATGTAGTTCTTTTTTCAAAAGGGGGGTTAGGATGGCCTAGTGGTCTAGAGTGCCACGCTTAAAACTGTAGCTGGCCGGTCACCTCTGGCTTGCGGCTGTGGTTTCGAGCCTTGGTGTGAGCGTATGTGGCATGGAGATAGGGGAGACTTTTCAACCTCGTGGGTTTCTTCCGGGCACTCTGGTTTCCTCCCACAGCTAACGACCCCTACGCGCAAGCGTATTATTGAAATAAAATTAAACCATATGTTAGTCCTGAAATGACTAGTTTGTGTTGAGTGGACGTTAAACCCCATTTCTCTCTCTATCTCTTTTTTCAAAAACTTTTATATATTTGTGTATTTTGAGTAGTTATCTTTAACTTTTCATAAAATCATGTATATAGATATCAGTTCAATGTCCACAAATTATTGAGGAGCCAAATTGCTAATATTTGGGACCTAGAAATGGACACAAATTGGTCACAACACATAAAATACTGTAATCTGATTGTCTATGAACTGATTTACATTCAATCGTATCTGTGAAAACTGTAATTCCTTATCAGTTATGTTCGGCGAAATACGCCAGAAGTCTCAATCGATTGTGTCTGGTTATTCCAGTCTACACAGAAAGTATTTCTGTTGCACATGCTCTCCAGATAAGAATATATAGCGTCACCCTTTGACATTGTTTATGGAATATGTCTTGCCTCATTCTTCAAGTCCCTTGTTACAAATGGCGCTGAAACACATTATGGTATAATGTGATCCTATTAATTCATTATAAAAATTGACGTCAAATGGTGTGTTGGATTTCTCTGCTTACACTAGGGACAGGGTATCATTCAGATTTGATGAAAAAAGGAAAGAAACTGAGCTTACCATCTAGAATCTAATAAGCATATTCAACTGATGTCAAACTAAATGGTAACACAAACTGTGTGTTATTTGATGAATCTTTATGGTATTTAACACTTCCTGCATGGCATTCTATTAACTGAATATGCGTATTAGATTATAGATGGTAAGCTCAGTTTCTTTCCTTTTTTCATCAAATCTGAATGATACCCTGTCCCTAGTGTTGAAAAGCTCAGTGTGTATGCCTACGTAATTTAGAGACAATGATGTAATCATACATTGTCAACAGTCAAATTTCCCTAACCGGAATCTGACAAACCCCCTCTTGCAAAACTCCCTGGATCTACCACTGTTAAGAATTGAATTACATATATTTTTGTATTCTTGTTTCAGAGACTACGTTTGACTGAAGACAGTACAAATGAAAAACCTAAAAATGCAGCGGCGCTGATGAGAGAGAAGATAATAAAAAGGGCAGCATTAGAGTTTAAAGATGGCATGTATGGTATCCTTGATATGCAAATATACCGCTTATTCTAGGTTCCCATATTTCATGTGATGCTTTACGATAGGATTGTCGTTATTGAGTCCACAATCTGGTACGATCGATTAATCTCAATGAGCGATAGGATAAACACAATTACCCCACATTTAAAACCACAATTTCAATCGTAGCGCGAATTGTGAATTAATCTTCTAATACTAAAGCCAGGCTGACACTTGCACGACTTTTGGCCACGATTTTGTCGTGCCCATCAGTGTCCACATTGACACGAACTGGCACGACGAGATCACGCATAGTTTGCGCATAGTTTGCGAATTGTTTACGCACTTCCCACATTGGCACGATGAGTTTGCGCAAATCGGACGGTGTCGTGCCGACTCGAGTCGTGCCAATGCGAGCCACGGAATGGTGCAAGTGTCAGCCTGGCTTAAGTTTGCCACTGTCGTGCTATGCCTTACGATAGGATTTTACCTATTGAGCCCACCATAATGTACGTGCAGATAGGTTCGATTAAGTTTCAATACGATTCTACGACTGACCACAATATATGATCAGACTTAATAGAATCGCCATGATTACTCCACAAGATGGCATATATGGTATCCTTCATATATATGCAAATATACCGCTTATTCTATCAAGGTTCCCACTGTCATGCAATGCTTTATGATAGGATTGTCCCTTTTGAGTCCACAATCTGGTACGCGCAGATACGTTCGTTTACGTTTCGGTACGATTACGAGGATTGATATGACTGATCA
The DNA here is from genome assembly GCA_948474765.1 of Patella depressa. NCBI lineage: Eukaryota > Metazoa > Mollusca > Gastropoda > Patellidae > Patella > Patella depressa. Next base: position 78,487,903 of record OX419716.1, read on the forward strand.
CAATATGTGATAGTCACCATGATTAAAACCATGATTTCAATTGAAGTGTGAATCGTGATAGTCAGATAATTGTTAGTCAGATAGACTTTGTTTTGATATTCACACATTATAGGGGGGGGTGGGATTGCCTAGTGGACTAGAGTGCCGCGCTTCGACCTTTAGCTGGCTGGTCACCTCTGGCTTGCGGCTGTGATTTCGAGCCCTGGTGTGAGCGTATGTGGCATGGAGATAGGGGTGCCTTCTCAACCTTGTGGGTTTCCTCCGGGCACTCCGGTTTCCTCCCACTGCTAAAGACCCCTACGCGCAAGCGAATTATTGAAATAAAATAAAAACCAAATGTTAGTCCCAAAATGACCTAGTTTGTGTTGTGTGGACATTAAACCCCATTTCTCTCTCTCTCTCTCTCTCTCACATTATAATGGAAATATTTTCATGTTTCGAGACCACATGCTTTTTTGTTTGATTTCCAATGTTCATGCATAACATGACTTGTTTTAGAAGTAGCATTATTGTATATTGTAATATCAGCTTTAATATCAACAAATTATTCTGACATTAATAATTTTATTGACACTTTAACGCATACACAACAAATAGTATAATAAAATACTGATTAATGACAATATGAATATGTTAATTAAGGCATATAGTTGATTGTAGACATTCCGTTTTATAAATTCCTTTATAAACAAACATTGATCCTTGACTAATAAACAGCTAATTTAGGAATAGGTATGCCCATGTTAGCCAGTAATTATATAGCTAAAGGTATGAATGTTAGTCTACAGAGTGAAAATGGTATTCTTGGTCTGGTAAGTATACAGTCTGATTAAAACACTGATAGGGGGTGGGGGATGGGAGGGGGTAGCTGAGCATTTGCTGGTTGTATCATAAGGTCTGACATTGAGTCAACTGGTGTGGTTTCCATTCCGCGGTTGTACGTGGCAAGGAGTAGGGTCACCTGTCCAACCTCGTGGGTTTTCTCCCTCTGCTAGAAACCCCTACATGCAAGGAAATTATTGAAATAAAGTTGAACCATATGTTGGTCCCAAAATGACCTAGTTTGTGTCGAGTGGATGTTAAACCATTCAAAATCCTTCTAATGACCAATCTGATTAAAACACAGATCCTATTTCGTTTCGTTTTTATAGTTCAAAATTTTGTTTTACTTGTCTTTACTACACCAGGATCTGGAAGAGTTGTTGTGATTGATATGTTCTGGATAATGTTAGTGATTAGCGAATGAAACGATCTGTTACAGCAAGTTTTAGGTGTGTGATGCACTAGAAACATCAATGTTGATTGGTTTATCAAATGAGTGACGTCATAGGTTCAAAAGCTACCCATTGCTACAACCGGTCAGATCTTCATGTAGTGTAGGCCATTAAAAGTATAAAAAACAGTAAGAAATATAGATTGATCCATGACTATCAGCGGCTTTAACCTTTTTAAAATAAATTCTTAATGATTCAATTTTATCAGGGTCCATTCCCAAGGAAAGGTGAAGAAGATGCTGATTTAATTAACGCTGGTAAAGAAACAGTAACATCTCTACCTGGTAGTTCTTTCTTCTCAAGTGACGAATCATTCGCTATGATCAGAGGGTAAGTAACTAGTGGTGAATCATTCGCTATGATCAGAGAGGGAGTAACTAGTGGTGAATCATTCGCTATGATCAGAGAGGGAGTAACTAGTGGTGAATCATTCGCTATGATCATTTGCTATAATCTGATTGTAAGTAACTAATAATCGATGCCTGAAAATGTTGCACAAAATAGATGAACTAATGATTTTTGTTTCCACTTTCCCAGTCTGTCCAAAAAGTCAGATTGAACGAAAGTACGTTTCCTTTACTCAATTCTTTGGGTAACAGTACCTTGAGTACTTAAAATTTTCAACAAAGAAAGGTATAAGACCCAATGCTCAGTGAATTTACAGCAAATCATTGTTCAAGGGAGATAAATCCACTTTATACACAGCCCAAATTTCTGTTGCATTTTTGTAATTTGGCTAGTGACTATGCTAGTGGCCAAATTTGAAGTTGCTGTATTTATCACATGATTTACATGGGTGGGTGTGAAGTCACAAAAGATTACCAATTAATCACCAATCAATTATAGTTATAATTATATAGAAATTTTTCTCTTTACAGTGGGGGTGAAGATGGGGTGGCCAAAAGGTTAGCGTGCGCGTGCTGTATCATATGGTGTGCCATTGAGTCAACTGGCGTGGTTTCGAATCCCTGTTTGTACGTGGCAAGGAGTAGGGTCACCTGTCCAACCTTGTGGGTTTCCTCCGGGCATTCCGGTTTCTTCCCACTGCTAAAGACCCCTACTCGCAAGCGAATTATTGAAATAAAATGAAACTATATGTTAGTCCCGAAGTGACCTAGTTTGCACCGAGTGAATGTTAAACGTCATTTCTCTCTCTCTCTTTATAGAGGTCATATTGATTTAACTATATTGGGTGCTATGCAAGTGTCAAGATATGGTGATATCGCTAACTGGATGATACCGGTAACATTTTAATATTTTTGACAGATTTAATATTCATTTAAATTTCTTCCATTTTCCCTGTACAGTACAAAGTATAACGTTGCCAAACGTCTGAACATAGACAATGTTTCAAAGTACTAATGTCATGGTGTAAAAATGCAAAGTATACTTTTCTGAAGAATGAAACCACTTTTAATTAGCTACTGTACATTTTACGCATTGCATTATGCACTTTGCATTGTGGACCTACGTATCTGCAACTTTTGGCAACGTTATACTTTTGGCAACGTTATACTTCCATAGTACAGTGGCTCACTGACCATTTTCCAAGGTGGTAACCAATGTTAGTGATACAGGACTGAGGGGACAGATGGGACGAAAAACCGAAACCCCTTTACACATTGGACGTGCGGTTTGAAACACATGTGTCCAGGCAAACTTTCTTTCATAGGACACTACATGGCATAGGACCGTCTTCATTACCGTAGTGAGGTCAGGGGAGCCGTAGTGGCTAAGTGGGTAAGACACTGGCTGGCTAGTCTGGAGGTCACATGGTTGATTGTTGCATTCACCGAGGAAGATCTTCAGGATTTTTTTCTGATGTGGTTTCCCCTTGTCATCTGTTTAGTCATTTGGATGGGATGAAAAACAGGTGTTGTGTACCCATTAGTGTGCACATAAAAGATCCCTTGACTGTTTGAAATCGATATATGAGTAGACCATAGTACCACTGTGTGGTGTATGCTCGTCTTCATTAGCCCAGTCAGGAGCAGAACCCTGCACCTATTCCATGCTTGGAGAGATTTCCCTAGTGTTCTATGATACTTACTATTATATATTGTATTTACTAGAGAGATGCTATTATAATAACTATTGTATATTATATTAGGATAAATTAGTGAACGGTATGGACTATGGGGGGTTGCTATAATACTAACTATTGTATATTGTATTTACTAGAGAGGTGCAATGATAATAACTATGGTATATTATATATTTACTAGGGTAAATTAGTAAAAGGAATGGGTGGTGCTATGGATCTGGTATCAAGCTATAAAACAAAGGTGGTTGTAACTATGGAACATACAGCTAAGGTATAGTAAACATTATTATACCAAGCTAATGCCAATGGCGACAGAATACATACACATTAGATTATACGGTCTGTCATTGTGTCAAGTGGTGTGACAAGAGTAGGGTCAGGGCCGCCCGTCTAACCTTGTGCGTTTTCTCCGCTCCGACTCCTCTTGGGTTTTGTTTTACTGCTTTGTCAGCAACTTAAAAATGCAGATACAATACCATGGACAATGTTACTTCTAGTGTCAATAAGGTATGACTGGCATGTTGCTTGTAGATTATTTAAGATAGTGGTACGCTAATGTCAAAGGTACTCGAACATCAAAGGTACGTCAACACCCAAGATCAACATCCAACATCAAAGATACACCAACACCCAACATCAAAGGTATGCCAACACCCAACATCAAAGGTACACCAACATCAAAGATGGGGCAACTCATATCTGTATTTCAACTAGTTTTATTCAATAAGATATGTCCCGTCTATATTTCAGGGAGGAACACAGAAGATTTTAACAAATTGTAGTTTACCATTAACTGGCAAGAGATGTGTAGATATGATTATAACAGAAATGGTAGGAACTCAATATTCATATTTTATCAACACTTTATATCTGTGTTTCATCAATTATTCATTATGTTGGTATCCAGGCCTGGAAATGTCAGGCACTTATGAAATAGTACCTGACATCTTTTACTTAGTGCCAGCCACGTATTAATGATATCAATAAAAAAGACAAATCAGTGGCAAACAAAATAACGGGCATCAGAGGTTTTTGTGCCAGACAAAGCCTGAATCTGTGCCTGATATTAAATATTGCCAGTGACAGGTGCCTTATTTACAGGCTTGTTGGTATCAGTTATTTTGAAGGCTGCTCTATATGGGCCTAAAGTGTTATTCTGTACTTACATACAGTGGACTCTGTCAATTCCTACATCGTACTGGATCGAAAAAATATGACGGATCAGACAGCATGTTGGAATACTCAATGACGGACGTATTCTGCTGGAAGTACTAGATGTAGATTACCGGAATCTGCCGAGTGCGTATTTGATGTGAGAAACTCAAATCAAATACTAGCCGCTCTCTTACAAGAGATCATTAAATTATCATGGTAATTAACAAAGAAACTCTTCTGTGGGGACAGAATTTACATACAGGGTGTATTTGATAATTGACATGTTATATTACATGCCGGGTGTATTTGATAATTGACATGTTATATTACATACAAGGTGTATTTGATAATTGACATGTTATATTATATACAGGGTGTATTTGAAGTAGATCCAGAGAATGGTTTAACATTAACAGAAGTAGCTGAAGGTGTATTGATAGAAGATATCGTAGAAAACACGGGAGCAGAATTTCAGGTAAGCCAATAATGGTTTATTGCAGCAATATCGTTAGAGCTTATTAAAAAGTTGTATGAAAGTGTTCTGAAGTAACAGAATTGCACTTGAGTTCTGTCCTGTCATATTGCTATCATAGTTTGCTAAAATAGTGGGTATAGACGAATCGTGAATCGTGACGTAAGTAGTATATTTCAGCTTTCATGGTTGAGATATTTTCTCACTCAGTTGTCTTATGCATTGTAGTTCAAAATCGTTAAATAAATTGTAATTGAACTATCAGAAATCTAATTGTACTATTAAATATAAATTGTAATTGAACTATCAAATATAAATCTAATTGTACTATTAAATATAAATTGTAATTGAACTATCAAATATAAGTTGAAATTGACCTATTGAATATAAATTATAACTGAACTATTAAACATAAATTGTAATTGAACTATCATATAGGCTATTTATTGTAATTGAACTATCAAATAGAAATTGTAATTGAACTATGAAATAGGCTATTTATTGTAATTGAACTATCAAATAGGCTATTTATTGTAATTGAACTATTAAATATAAATTGTAATTGAACTATCAAATATAAATTATATTTATAGGTATCACCAGATGTAAAACCAATGGGACAGGTAGCAGTGTAGATCTAAATACACCCCAGACCTACTCCAGTATGATTAATCCTTGAGCATATTTAGTAACAGAGTAATTCTATTCTATTATAAATAACAGCAGTATTACGGTATATACATATTGTTTATAAGGCATTTAGTGATAGGACTAACATTGAAAAAAACACAAACACAACTTTATGTTGAAACGTTACGCTATTAAAGTTGCTAGTGATTATTATCCATAAAGTTGTGTTTGTGTTTTTTCAATGTATATACACCAATACCATATTCTAATACTAAATCACAAGATAATGATATTATTTTGAGGATGTTTATATATAAATATTGGCTTTTAGCAAATTGCATACAATTATCTACGTTAATGACAAGCTATTTGTATGAATGAATGGGCATTTATTACATGGAAGTGGTTATTTTTGTGATTTTCAAAATAATTACCATTATCTCATGTTTTATTTTGTCATGTAACTTTTGATCAAAAATTCCAATTATTTTTACTATTTGTCTTTCAATGCTAATAGAAAATGATGTTGATCTAAAGTGATATATTCTAGACATAATGATTGAATTTAGCTTGAGTTGAGGTTAAATTTACTAAAATGTGATGATGCTATGGCAGCTTTATGTAAATAGTTCACAAAACCTGATGTAACCTTTCAGCACATAGACGACGCGGAACTGCACAAAACTTCGATGATCGGAGAAAATGAAATGAAATGGGGTTTAACGTCCAACTGTTCTGCTCCTAACCTGGTGATCGGAGGAGTATTAGGTTCGAGTGGTGTCCACAGTGCACCACAAAAGTAGGTTGTACATGACAAGGAATAGGGCCACCTTTCCAACAGCATGCATTTTCTCTGGGTCCTCCGGTTTCCTCCCACTGTTAAATTATTGAAATAAAATTAAACCATATGTTAGTCCCAAAATGACGTAGTTTGTTTCAAGTGGACGTCAAACCCCATTTCTCTCTCTCTCTGTGATTTTGATATAGGAACGGAGTGGGGGGTGGGACTAAGCTGCTAGTGACCATAAGATATATATGTTTGGTAGGCCAGGCTTGATTTTGATTTTGGAGATCGACTATGTTATTGGCATATGATTTTTTGAAGAATCCTATCTATTGTCAACAATTTCAAATTATTACTGTCAGATTTATGGCTCTTAATCACTTTGAAAAATCTTGTGAAAACACTAGAGGCTAAAGTTCAAAATCATGAGTTAAAAAATCATTATGTTATTGCCATATGATTTTTGGCCTAATAACTGATCATTAGTTTCGTAGTGGGCAACAAAGTGAGTCATTAAAGTGTTACCTGGCAAACTAACAGATTGGATCCAACCAACTGCATTTATATATACCAGCATTTTTGTTAAGTACAAGGTTGAAATGAATAGAGTGCTAATTATGTAGATATATTATTGTAAAAAAAATATAGATAAATGCTTTTATAGTTGTCACTGAAAGCTATATAAGAAAAAAAAAATTGAATATTTGAAATTTTTAAGAAAAAAAAAAAGAGGACATTTTTTAGGTTTTCACATATTTAGGTTGTTTTGGGTTTTTTTTGTAAAATACCTTTTAATTAAACAAATATAAAGAAAGAAATGAAACTATAAAGAAAAAAGATTATGATTTTAGTTTTTTCATACATTCATGTACATGTATATTGTCTTTTTTTTGGTATAATAGTCAAAGATTTTTAACCAATATGTAAAATTATTAAAAATATGATTTTAATAAGATCTACACTCCCTTTACAAATTTTAGTTATAGTTTTAACTTTATGTAAAATAATTAGATTTATTATTTTGTATATTTATATATGTTATGCCCAGGATCAGCTGTATCAGAATTAAAAATATCTGCAATATTTAACAAAAATGGATTTAAATTAGGGTTCTCTTTTCATGTACATTATGGCCAGGGCCTGTATAAGAATAAAAATATTTGCAATATTTTTTTTCAAAAAGTATATGAATGAGAGTTCTCGATTCAGTCAAATTGGCTGGTCTTGACTGATTAGCAAGTGAAATTGACTGAAGAAGTTGTTTGCCGGTCATTTCACATTTCAAAGCCTTATAAATACAGCGGTTAAATTTAAGAGTCTGTGGATCACTGATTGGGGTGTGTATAGAACAAGGAGTAGCGTCGCCCGTTCAGCGTCGTGGGTTTTCGCCGAGTCATCGGGTTGTCTTCAACTGCTAAACACCCCAATGTTCAAGCGAATTATTGAAATAGTCCTGAAATAAGCTAGTTTGTTACAAGTGGACGTTGTTAAACCCTCTCTCTCTTTCGCTGATGGGAGTGGTTTCTTTATTGAGGCTTAACGTGCACTCGACACAAACCAGGTCATTTCAGGACAGACATATACTTCAATTTTATTTCTGATGTAGAAAAAATTCACTTTTCATTACTTTTTGTGGGGATCCAGGGTAGTCAAATATTCACATGTACCGAACCCTAAATGAATTATATCTGGTTCAGTATTATAAACGAGACCCCAGATTCGAGGACCTGAGCTGTTTAGTTTAGGAGAATGCTCACTAGCCCGCTGGTGCATTAATCCACAGGTTCGTAGGTCCGATATCTATTATTAGGGATGGGTTTGGTTTAGGGTTAGGTGTATTAATACCCATATTTATAGTATTTCTTATAGCGCCGGACTAATGAGCCCGCGGACTAGTGAACCCCTCGATCTTATTTGTTTGTATAACAACTCTAACAATAAAACTAGCTTGTTGGGTTTTTTGTAATGCTACAGACCGAGTAATAATAATTATATAATCAGGGCTATTTCACGAAATTTTAACTAAGATAAAATCCAAACACTAGTAATTTGATTGGATAATATAAGACTGATTTTTGTGCTTAGCCAGTCAAAATTGAAGTATCTATTAAAATTTGGATTTTATCTTTAGTTAAGATTTCGAGAAAAAAGGCCTAGGAATGTAGATAATTGTGTATAATGTATGTGTGTTGTGATGTCATGGTGAACAGGGAAATACGTGTGTATAAATAATCATTGTGTGATGTTAAACTCCTCTGAAATAAATTTTTTTGTAAAATAAATATTTACTATGTTATTTTCCTTTCCGGCGTGATTTCCCCTGGTCATTGATGCAGAAGGAGAGCCTGACAAGGACAGTTGCCTAGTCGTTTGGGTGGGACGAAAAACCCAGGTCCGGTGTACACATTGGAGTGCACGTAAAAGATTCTTGGCAGTTGGAATTCGATATTAGAGTAGGCCGTAGCGCCGCTGCCCGGGCAAAATTTCCCTCATAGCACACTGTATGGCGTATGCCCGTCTTCCATGAGCCCAGGTAACGTGCAAACGAGTAGGACGTTAAACCCCATTTCATTTCATTTCATGTTATTTTCCATTTGGATAAAGAAAGAAATGGAGTACTACACCAGATGACTGAGAAGATATTTGAAACTTAAGCCAGACTGACACTTGCACGACTTTTGGCCACGATTTTGTCGTGCACATCAGTTCAGTGTCCACATTGACACGAACTGGCACGACGAGTTCACGCATAGTTTGCGCATTGTTTACGCACTTCCCGCATTGGCACGACGAGTTTGCGCAAATCGGACGGTGTCGTGCCGACTCGAGTCGTGCCAATGCGTGCCATGGAATCGTGCAAGTGTCAACCTTGCTTAACCAGGCTTCAAGTTCACTCACAAAGCATTCTCAGACTTAAGTTGAGAATTTACTCAACTTTTAATCACTGTTTATAAGTAAAATCTTTGATTCAGAAACACAAAACGTTGCATATAGTTTCTAATCGGAGTATGTGATACATTAAATCAATAACAGTTTTACAAAAGACTACATACTAGTTAAAATTAGGCGAACAATTTTGAGCAAATTCTTAACTTAAGTCTGAGAATGCTTTGTGAACACGGGGCCGGGTCGTGTGAGGACCAAATTCCTGAAGCACTGCTGGATTGGCTTCTGATACTTGCGCTTTTGAGGGAATGTGTCGATTCTTCCCGTTTAATCAAATATACCCCAAGTACAGCAACATGACAGCACTTCGTTTAATGTGGGTCTTCCCTTAAACTTTAGACAGTGATTTAAGGTATTAAAGACGTTGAAAGTATTGTTCGTCTCCAAACAGTGTTATTTGCATTGTATCCGTTTTGATAGCCTCGTTTGTCACGCAGTTAGTTTTTCTGCAATATGCAATATTCTGCAATGCACTGGTAAATTGGGCATAATAAAATGTAAACATGCTGGTCCAATTTGGAGCTCTATTAAAAGCATCATGATATTGTTAGGCAATTAGTTATTGGTTGTTATTTGGGCTATTGACCAGTCATAATTTGGAACAGAAATTTGCTTTCGTTACATCAATATTAAGTGGGGTGGTGAGCTCTAATCAAACGAAACACCGCGAGAAACGTGTGTGAAGACTATATGTATGTCATATTTTTGTTTCGTTAAGTGATACAAAATACCAATAGGAAACCCACAAGTTTTTTGTGTTGTTTATACAAACACATATTTAGAACAATATGGTTTTCACCGCTAGCAGTTTTAATATTCAAAGAACATAACGTGAAGTCAAACGAAGCCGAAACAACAAAAATCTTCAGTCATGAATTGTTTGTTTGTTGGCCTTACGAAATAGATCTCACCCCTTTGGGTTCAGTACGCATCAGCACCCACACTGGCAATTATGAATATGGAATAAATACGCAGACAAAATAGTATAAAATAATATTATAAATAAAATTTAATGTGAAGAAATATTGCAAATGTAAGAGGAAACTCACTAATAATGATTTATGCTCGAGATTTTAATAAAAATTAAATTAAAATGCGACACTGTTTCACATGCATGTTTTTCACATTCGGCCTGACTGCACATCTCTTATAAACGTTCTACAAGCTTCAACTAACGCGTTATCAGAATTGTTCTTTTGAAATAAATTCATAATGCTAAAATGCGTGGTGCCCTGTATTGTCACGTGACGGTATGATACGTCATCTTGAGAAAATTCCTCTATCATATCTTTGGTGTCTTTAACTAAATGTAAGTCATACTCGGCATTGATGAGAAGGTAGGCTGGTCTTGGAGAGTTCCCTGCCCTTTTCGCGGCTATCTTGGCATGCGTCAAAGGCGATGCTTTGTGCCAAACGGAGGCCTTTTCACCAAATACTGGAGTGAGATAGAACTGTTTTAGAAACCTCGAGGATAAATTATTTAAGTCATACACCCCACAAATAGATATGACACCCTGAAAAAAAGAGAGACATGGTATATTATTATAAAACGATGCAACAAGAAATGCACATACCCCACCCTCAGGAGCTCTCGACAAGGAAACATGTCTTATCGTTCGGATGGGACAAAATATGGGGTCCCGTGTGTCCATGACGGTTAACATTCGAAATAGTAGTAGGCCATAGTGCTGCTGACCATACACTACATGGCGTAGACTACGCTCGTCTTCATTAACCTAGTTGAAAGCGCCGTGGCTCAGTGAGTAAGACGTTGGCTGGCTGAACTGGATGTCTCCTATTCGATTCCAGCATTGGCCAAGAACGTTCAGCGGGATCTTCCGGCGTGTTTTAGCCTATCCTTGTCAGTGGCCTAGGACAGAGGTCATGACAAAGGAGAAGGTATAGTTGTTCGGATTGAACGAAAGGACGAAGTCCTGTGTACGCATTGAGATGCATGTAAAAGATCCCTTGGCATTTGGAATTCGATATAAGAGTGGGCCGTCGCGCTATTTGGGCAATATTTGAAATGGAATGTATGGCGGATGCCCGTCTTCATTATCCCAGTCGGAGCAGTACAGTAGGACATTAAAGCCCATGCCATTTTCTATTTCATTTCTATTTCATTTCTATTTCATTTCTATTTCATTTCTATTTTATTTCATCTACAATCAAGTAATCTGCTTTGCAATGAAATGGGGTTTAACGTACTATTGTTCTGCTCCGAATGATCGGAAAACGCTATGTGGGTAATAATAGAATTGTTGACAAACAATTAAAAGTTAGCGATGTTCGTTTTGTTGACAACCGATGGTGTTTATAATAAGATTATACATTACCTTTATGAATGTTTGACTATTTCCCACGTTCTGAAATAAATAATTGTCGAGTGTGACTAGAGATGTAAGGTGACCACCAGCCGAATGACCCATCAGAAAAATATCCTTAAAACATGTGTTTTCGTGTAGAAGGGATTTGGCCCATTCAATGGTGGAGACGATTGATTTGGTCTGATGTTCGTGGTTGACCCGAGGTAATGTCATCCGCTTGATTAACAGTACGCCCTGAGAAAGGATCGAAATCAAAATACAAACCAGATAGAATAGGGAATCTGTTTCTACTATATAAACCAGTTGAGCTAATGTTCCGAAATATAGCACCCATATACTGAACACTTCCCAATACTCTAGTCCGTACTCTTTGTTTCTTATAGCAAATAAAACTATCACTAAGTTGTTATAACTGAATACCCCAACTCCTATAAAAGTGACCAAGCTCGCTCCCACAATACCCAGCAAACACATTAACGTCAAAATAACGCTGCTGATTAGTGTACACGCAAAAACACCTGCTAGAAATGACGTCATCATTTCGAAGATCATTTGAGGTAGTTTCGCGCATCCTAACGGGTAGGATATCACAGCACATGCTACACCAGAGGTTGCCAAACATTCTCCAACATTGCTATACAAATTATAATACCACGCGAGGAACGCTGCCACAATGTTTGTGTCCTCGCAACTTAAGAAATGTTTCCACACTTTACGACCACCCCTTCGCCAGCCACCACCATGGGCAAATATAACAAGTGGCACACTCGAGGAACTCTCATTTCGTTGATGATCTAGAATCGGTTCTTCATTTTTCCTGTTTCTGGTAGAACTTTGAGGTAATTTTAGTTTATGGGTATCAACCGAGAAGGGTAGATACAGATCAAGACATGAGGTATCAAGTGGTCGCTCTGTTTGCTGCTGGCCATAGTACAAATCATTCAGCACCCTGAAATCCTCCATTAATGGCTCACCTAGTCAGAGTACAATTCTGAAAATAGAAATGAAATAAAATAAAATAGGGTTTAACGTTCTACTGTTCTGCTCCTGACTGGGCTAATGAAGACGGGCATACGGCATACACTGTGTTATGAGGGAAATTTTGCAAGGATAGCGGTGCTACGACCTACTCATATATTGAATTCCATCTGCAAAGGGGTCTTGTGCGTGCACGCCAATGTGTACACTTGACCTCGATCCCCCACCCCCATCCGACCGACTAGAAAGTTGTCCTTGTCATCTGAACGACTAGACAGCTGTCTTTTTCAGGTCCTCCGTCCTGCATCACTGTCCATTGGAAACAACGTCGGAAAATCCCGGTGAACTTTCTCGACCAATGCAGCGATCGAACACCCGTCCTCCAGGCTAGCGAGCCTGCGTCTTACCCACTTAGCCACTCTGAAAATAGAATAATAGTTATTATACAAACTCACTATTTCTTAATATTCTGGATATACATCTGAACCCAATGGCGTTTTTAAGTTTGTTGTGCCCGGGACAGTCCTTGAAATTGCGCCCCAACCCGTCTCACAATAAAACACATTAAGCATACATGTACTTATAATGTTAAACAAAATGCCGCCTGGAAAAATAGAATTGTGCCAGACATCCCGTATCCTATATTCTAGATGCAATAGACCAAACGTGACGCTGCCACTCTCTGGCATCGATACTGAACGAACCATATTTTTAAAAACCTGAATAAATACTAATCATCCATTATAATTATTATATGGAAATATATATTTAGATACAGTTCAATTAAGGTGATGATAATACTGTTAACAACAGCTGTCAGTAAACTCATACCTTATTGATATAAATCGATATCCATTATATGGTATAGGAGAGACAGACAGAGACAGGGAGAGAGAGAGGGTGTAGTTTCGGGACCAAACGACATCGGTCAATTTTATTTGAATAATTCACTTGCGCGAAAGAGTCTTTAGCAGTTGGAGGAAAACGGAGGGCCCGGAGGAAAACCATGAGAGAGATAGAGAGAGAGAGAGAGAGAGAGAGTAATTTCGGGACCCAACATATCGTTTTTTTGAATAATTCAATTGCGCGAAAGGGTCTTTTTAGCAGTTTGAAGAAACCGGAGGGTTCGGTGAAAACCCATGAAGTTGAACAGGCGACACTTCTCTTATAAAGTACAACCGAAGAATCGAAACCACGCCATTTGAGTCAATGACAGACCTTATGATATAAGGTGCTCACGGTAACCATTCGGGACTTAACCTACCTTCCATATTATTATTATATAGGAGTATAAATTTAGGAAATACTTCTTTAATAAAGACGATAATATCCTGGCGACAGAAGCTGTTAAAACATCAATAGGACTACTTTAAAAATATTTTTCTTACACTTATATAAATTCTGTAGGTAAACTATACCAGTCAGTTCAATCCACCGAGTTTATGTGACAGACAAGTAGCTAGAGTCGTCTGACTATCATGGCGGATTTCTTCCGGGTTTTCTGGTGCCCCCAAAGACATTGGAATGTATGAAATAACAATGTACCACACAACGAGCATGTCAATCTGCATGACTTGGTTAGATATTGTTACGCAACAACACGCGGAAATATAATTAACAGCTTTTCATAAATGTCAGGATAAGCTAAATCGGATTAAAACACAGGTCATATTTCTTTTCGTTTTTATAGTTCCAAATTTCGTTTATATATTAGTCTCGCCCCCCCCCCCCGAACTTCCTAGTTTTCAACGTACGGAGAATATTTGTTTGGATGATAGAGGCTATTTATATGTAGATCATGTCGGAGAACGCTAGATTGGAGACGGTCCTACGCACATATGACGTCATATATAGATTGTGGGTTAGGGTTAGGGTAAGGGCTAGGACCTGTAGATTTGGTCAAAGTCCCGAGATGTAAACAGGGCTAGCCCTAACCCTAACCCATGATCAAGCCTAACCCTTACCCTTACCCACAATTCACATATGACGTCACAATTCACATAGGACCGTCTCCGATCTAGCGTTCTCCATCTATGTCAGTGAGTGTAGGGCGTAGGCCATCGAAAGTATATAAAAAACGAAACGAAATATAGATCTGTATTCTAATCAGATTTGAATTATTTATTTTAAGTATAGAGTACAACTGTTCCAGACTAATTTAATTTAAGCTTGTAATAGGCATAGATTTGTTGCCTGGAAACCTATCTTTATCTAATCAGTAATCAGTAATTAAGAGCTAGCCGTAATTGTTGCTTGTGGGTAGTTATTAAAAGCCGACAGGTTAGATATGATTCACGTACAGTACCAATTATTATTGACTATTGTTCCTGGGCCCTGTTTCACGAAATTTTAACTAAAGATAAAATCCAAGTTTTAGCGAATACTTCAATTTTGATTGGCTAAGAACTAAAATCAATCTAATATTGTCCAATCAAACAACTAAAATTCAGATCTTGTCTTAGTTTAAATTTAGTGAAATAGGCCCCAGATGAAATGAAATAGGGTTTAACGTCCTACTATTCTGCTCCGAACTGGGCTAATGAAGGCCCGACGCGGGTATACGCGATACAGTTTGCTTTGAGGTACATTTTCCCGAATATATATCGAATTGCAACTGCCAAGGGTTCATCTACGTGCACGACAATGTGTACACGGGACCTCGTTTTTCGTCCCGTCCGAACAACTAAACGCTGTCCCTTGCCAGACTCTTTTCGCACCACTGACAACACAGGGATCGAACACAGAACCTCAAAGTTAGCAAGCCAACATCTTACTCACTGAGACACCGTGGCTCTCCTACCAAGTAGGCCTATGGCGCAGACTCAGTTCCTCGAGATTCTCCGGGTTGACTTCCCCTCACCGATGGACTCGGAGAAAGCGTGTAGCTGTTCGAATGGAATGAAAAATCGAGGTCCGTGTATACATACTAATGTCTGCATATATCTAAAGATCCACCCGACAGGTGGAGAACAAAATAAAGCATAAGGTATATTAGGCCTTTGTCCGGGGAAAGGTTCTTTCAGCATACTACATGGTTCATACTTGTCTTCCAGTCGGTTTTGGGGGGTCAGGGTGGCTAAGTGAGTAAGACGCTGATCCGCAAGCCTGAAGGTCACGTGTTCGATCCCTGCATTGGCTGAGAAAGTTTACCAAAATTTTCCGGTGTGGTTCCCCGCTTCTCAGTGACGCAGGGCGGACGGTCTGACAAGGACAGCTGTCTAGTCGTTCGGATGAGACGAAAAACCGAGATCCCGTGTACACATTAGCGTGCACAAGAAAGACCCCTTGAAAGTTGGAATTCCCTTATAGCACACTGTATGGCGTAGTACAGAACAGTGGACGTTAAACCCCATTTCATTTTTCAAGTCGCGCTGGTACAGGACAGTATAAGCCATAAAGTCCCATTGATATCATTTTCACGACTGGCGAAGTTTGCTGCGGATCAATTTTTATTATGAGTTGACCTATTTTTTTCATTTTTAGCACAAATTCACCTCGGGCTTAGTTATTATATATTAATGTGTATTATCATATACAATGGCCGACAAATATAAGCTTACTAATAACGATTAAATCTATCTAACGGTATAGTAGGCCTATTAAGTCGTTGACAAGTACCTGCTCCGTGTTGAGATTAGTGAAAGTTCAAAGAAGAAATAGTTATTATATATACGTTGTGTTAATAAAGTCTACAGCAAAAACAGCTCCAATGGGCCTACATTAATCAATAGGCCAATTGCTATATCAGATTGTAATCCTCCCTGAAATAAACCAATTCAATTACTAATCACTGAAAACATATATACTTGCTTTTCGTTAAGATCACTTGACTGCCTCTTATTCGACCTTGTCATATGATAAAAACCACTGAGCTACATATAGATCACGTGTCAGATAGATAACGAAAACAGTTATATCAAAAAGTAAACAAAACTCACGTGGCTGTGGGCCAGACGTCAGCGCGTGAGTGTTGTATTGTTTTATTGCCGTATACATAAAATACAAAAGCATTATATATACGAGGGCCTGACAAGGGACAATGTATAGTCGTTCGGGTGGTTCAAAAATTGAGATCCCCTGTACTCATTGGCGTGCACGTTAAAGAACCCTTGGCGGTTGAGATTCCATAGGGAGAGAAATGGTCCACTCGACACAAACTAGGTCATTTCTGGACTAATATATAGTTAAATTTAATTCAATAATTCGCTTGCGCGTAGGGGTCTTTAGCAGTGGACGGAAACCGGAGAACCCGGAGAAAACCCGGGGAATCGAAACTACGCCATTTTACACAATTACAGACCTGATGATACAACGCACACGCGCTCTAATCATTCGTCCACGCCCCCCCCCCCCCCCATCTCATCCAAGACAAGAAACATCAATAACACAGGAAACAAAATGGAATGAAATGGGGTTTAACGTCCGACCTTTTTGTACCAAATGGGCTAATGGAAGACGGGCATACGCCATACAGTGTGCTATGAGGGAAATTTTGCCCGGGCAGCGGCGTTACGGCCTACTCTTATATCGAATTCCAACTGCCAAGGGATCTTTTACGTGCACTCCAATGTGTACACGGGACCGCGGTTTTTCGTCCCATCCGAACGACTAGGCAGCTGTCCTTGTCAGGCCCTCCTTATGCATCACTGACAAGGGGAAATCACGCCGGAAAATCGAGATGAACTTTCTCGGCCAATGCAGGGATCGAACACCCGACCTCCAGGCTAGTGAACCAGCGCCTTATCCACTTAGCCACGGCTAATGAAGACGGACATACGCCATGCAGGTGCTATGGGGTGAATTTTGTCAAGAAAGTGGCGTTTCCATTCAATAAGAATAGATCAATATACAGAGAGAGAGAGAGAGAGAAAGAGAGAGAGAGAGAAATGGGGTTTAACGTCCACTTGACACAAACTACGTCATTTCGGGACTAACATATGGTTTTGATTTAATACAATTATCGCTTGCGCGTAGAGGTCTTTAGCAGTGGGAGGAAACCTGAGTACCCGGAGTAAACCCACGAGATTGGACAGGCGACCCTACTCCTTGCCACGTACAACCGGGGATTCGAAACCACGCCAGTTGACTCAATGGTAGGCAACATGATACAGCTCGAGCACGCTAACCATTCGGCCATCCAACACCCCAAATCAATATACAAGTACAGACTACCGTCAGCTGAAATGAAATGAAATGAGGTTTAACGTCCTACTGTTTTGCCCCGAACTGATCTTATGAAGACGGATATACCTAATACAGTGTGCTATGTGCGAAATTTGGCCAGAGCAGCGGCGCTACAGCCTACTCTTACACCGAATTCCATCTGTCAATGGATCTTTTACGTGTATCTTAACATTTTTCCTTAAAACTAAAGACTTAATCATTGTTCCTTGCTAGGCCTCCGTCCTCCGGGGAAAGCACAATAAAGCAAATCTCGAAAAACATCTTCGACCTGCACCGTGGACGATTAGTGAGCCACAATCTGATAAAAATATAGATCTATATTTCGTTTTTTTATACTTTCGATGGCCTACACTACATAAAAATCTGACAAGTTATAGTGGGAGTTCACATCAAGTGTCAAACGTACGGTGTTTGACCTTATGACGTCAGGCCTTGATTAATCAATCAGCATTGACGTTTCTAGTGGTTTTCCTATAGTTCCGTGCAGAGAACACCAAGAAGTCACCGTAACAGACAATTTCATTGGCTAATACCTCACATCATGTAGAACGCTCATTATATAACAACCCTTTCAAGGAGAACGCTAGATCGGAGACGGTCCTACGCATTTTAGCACATATGACGTCATATATAGATTGTGGGTTAGGGTTAGGGTAAGGGCTAGGACCTGTAGATTTGGTCAAAGTCCCGAGATGTAAACAGAGCTAGCCCTAACCCTAACCCATGATCAAGCCTAACCCTTACCCTGACCCACAATTCACATATGACGTCACAATTTGCGTAGGACCGTCTCTCCGATCTAGCATTCTCCCCCTTTCAAACCTTAGTGTTGTCGAGACAAGTAAAACTATAAAAAAAAAAAAAAACGAAACGAAATAGGATCGGTGTTATAATTCGACTGAGTGAGCCAGCGCCTTCTTCACTAGGCATTGGTGTCCTCCATAATAAAATAGTAAGGGGCCGTACGGGGTCTTACACGATGTTCATGTAGTTGTATGCAAATCTATATAAATATTAAACAAAGAGAGGTGTGTTGTTGACTTAGTTGAACTTATTATTTTATATATTATATAGACACGCCCCATAGACAAACTATACAAATATTACACGGGGCGTCTTTCATACGACTGTATGGGAATGGTATTCAACCATTTATCTCAGGTTCATAATATTGCATTATGCACGGTTATATTGAATAGGCTACAGATGTGAATAACTGTTATTTAATATATTTTTTTTATGGATTTAGTTGAATTGATTCTTTATTATTTACAATAACATGCTCAGTACAGGTTTGGGGTTAACAAGGCTGTAATTAATTTATTAAAAAAAACTCAAGCGTTTTAATGATCAGGATTGATTCAAGACTACATTCCCATCTCTTATTAACCGCCTCGTTGGTTTTCTCCGTGTCCTCTGGTTTCCTCCCACTGCTAAAAGCCCCTAAGAGCAAGCGAATCAGTGAAATAAAACTGAACCATATGTTAGTCTCGAAATAACCCAGTGTGTGTCGAGTTGTCGTTAAACCCCATCTCTCTCATTCTCTCTTGACAATTGGAATATGATATAAGAGTACACGTAGGTCGTAGCACCACTGTCCAGTCAAATTTCCCTCATAGCACACTGCATGGCAAATGTCCGCCTTCATTACCGCAGATGGTGCAGAAAAGCACGACGTTAAACTCCATTTCATTTCATTCGTTAGTGGCCGTTTAGCAGAGTGAGGGAGAGAGAGAGAGAGAGAGAGAGAGGGGATGAGTAGAATGGGGTTTTACGTCTACGCGACACAAACTAAGGCATTTCGGGACTAACATGGTTCAATAACATTTCTATAATTCAATATCCCTCTCTCTCCCGCTCTCTCTCTATCTCAATTTTATTTCAATAATTCAATCTCTCTCTCTCTCCATGTCTTTCTCTCTGTCTCTCTCTTTCTCTCCCCTCATTTGCATGTGTGTACACGGTTTCAAGAAATACAAATATAAACTGAGTGAACCTTTAATACAATCTGGGGGTCACGGTGGCTAAGTGGATAAGGCGCTGGTTCGCTAGCCTGGAGGTCGGGTGTTCGATCCCTGCATTGGCCGAGAAAGTTCATCTCGATTTTCCGGCGTGATTTCCCCTTGTCAGTGATGCAGAAGGAGGGCCTGAAAAGGACATCTGCCTAGTCGTTCGGATGGGACGAAAAACCGAGATCCCGTGTACACATTGGAGTGCACGTAAAAGATCCCTTGGCAGTTGGAATTCGATATAACAGTAGGCCGTAGCGCCGCTGCCCAGGCAAAATTTCCCTCATAGCACCCTAACCCACGGTTTAAAAAATACTACTATAAACTGAGTGAACCTTTAATACAATTTCTCTCTCTCTCTCGCTCTCTCTCTCTCTCTCCCTCCCCCCATTTGCATATGTGTACACGGTTTAATAAAAAAAACTACTATAAACTGAGTGAACCTTTTATTCATTGACTTATAAACTTATATCTCAATATTATTCATAATCTTCAAAACACGAATTAGAATTCAATACTGGCCTATTTCTATCAATATTGATGTTGTGATCTTACCATGAACTTATGTATTATTAGCAAAGCTAATCAAGCGTTATCTCGAGTGCAAAGCATAAAGTCATACGCCATTCAGTTTCTGAAACCAACTTTTACGGTAGAATTTGGGGTGGACCGGGTGGAATGTGGGTTTGTGACGACCAACGTAGGTTTGTTCCACATCAATAATCTCGGCTTCCGTGCGAAAATAAAACTTGTAAACAACCACTGTCCCGACAGAAAAACAACATTCTTTTTTAATGCAGTAACCAAAATAATATACAGCCCCTAAAACGTACATGCCGCGACCAAGCTAGGCTACTGCAACTGTAGCAGTCTAGATATTACTTCGTCCATAAGGTTAATAAAGTTATTGTCATACTCTTCAGCATCCATATTAACTATGAAAAGCAATCATATATTTCTAAACTGGGAATAAATACGAATTGTAGAAACACGATAATTCAATCTGAGTTAAGTTTTAAAGGGACAATCCCGATAATATTTTGAAAAATAAAACTGCTGTATTTTGTGTTAAAATCCCTTAAAATCCTCTACCTAAGAGCCGAGCAATTAATTCAAAATTTGTGATACGTTTTCAAACAACTTAAACTCGCCAGTCTTCATCTGGAAATGGAGGCCAGTGTCCAAAGCTGTGTTATATGATTTCGGGATAAAACCAGACTTTTATTCTATAAGAATAATGTGTAGGTGAAATTTACATTTCGTTATCAAGTACATCACATGGCATGCACTGCATAGACTTCTTAAGAAACAGGAAACGATTATCAGGTCACCCAACGAAAAACAAGACCCGAAATCTTAAAATGTTTACGTGTCCGGATAACGTCCAAATGACTCAATAATTTGAGTTGAAATTTTGACACAAAGTAAATGCACCATTAATCTATCCTTTGGCGCGGCGCTTAAATTTCATACGAACTCGGACTTTTATTTTTGAGACTGCCAAATCGGGATAGTCCCTTTAAAAACTTAAAAATGATAACTCTCGATTTTATTGTCTACGATAATGAAGCCACTGTCCGCAATCTTGTCTGAATCGTCAGTATCGCTAGCAACGGTATGTGAATCCCATTTGTAATTATGCACAGACATATCGTCAAAGTTGTCCTTCACCAGATACGTTTTCTTCCACACTTCGTGGTAGACTTCGGGTTGTGCAATAGTTCTGACACTGGGAGCCACGCTAGGAGCCACACTGGGGGTCACACTTGCTGTTATATTCTCCGGTATTTGACCATACTTGATCTTCTGAGCATGAGATAGTTCTATGGGTTTTAAAGATTGACCATCCAAGGATTTAGCTAATTGACCAGCACCAACAAACATTTGTGTCTGGGGTTTAGGCGGTGGCGGCGACGGCTCAGGTTCTTCCATCACAACGGTTTCTGCTCTGACTTGGCGAGATTCGGGCGGTGCAGTTTGAAGACATATGCGCGGCAAGCCATACAGGAAATAGGTCGATTCGCCCAGTCGTGATGTAAAATAGTCACAAGTACCGTAGGTGTCTTTCATGTGTAGCCGTTTCAGTTCATCGGTGTCGGAATAGATTAAAAAACGGTCGATATCAATCCGCTTCTCTCGCACTGTTGCTTCATCCACTGGTTGGGCATTTCTTGATGGAACCTAAAAATGTAAACCGACAAAATTATCGTTGGTAGGACAATATCCGGTAGCTATGTGAAATCTCAATCGAGAAGTGATATAAGAGAGAGAGAGAGAGAGAGGGAGAGAGATAGATAAATAAATAATCGAATAAAATTAACCATTTGTTAGTCCCGAAATGACCTAGTTTGTGTCGAGTGTACGTTTAACCCCATCTCTCTCTCTCTCGCTCTATCTCTCTCTCTCTCTATTGAGTTATTAGAATATCTATCTGGGATCTACACATGTAGCTCCTGACAAGGACAGCTGTCTAGTAATTCGGAGAGGCGAAAAGAAAAACCGAGGTTCTGAGTACACATTGGCGTGCACGTAGTTCAATAATTGTGATACGTTTTCAAACAACTTAAACTCATCTGTCTTCATCTGGAAATGGAGGGAGACCGGTGTCCAACATGTATCATACGGTTTCGGGATAAAACCAGACTTTTATTTTATAAAAATAATGTGAAGTTGAAATTTACATTTCGTTATCAAGTACAGCACATAGGTCATTCACTGTATCGACCTCTAGATACCTTTGCAGTTGGAATTCGATATAAGAGTAGGCCGTAGCACACTGAATGGACGTCTTCGTTAGCCAAGTGTGAGTAGAATGGTAGGAACTAGATCAATATCCAAAATGTTCTCCCTTATGAAATTAGGGTTTAACGTCCTACTGTTCTGCGGGTTTCGAATCCCCGGTTGTACGTGACAAGGAGTAGGGTTGCCTGTTCAACCTTGTGGGTTTTCTTCGGGTACTCCGTTTTCCTCCCACTGCTAAAGACCCCCTACAAATTATTGAAATAAGATTAAACCATATGTTAGTCCCGAAATGACCTAGTTTGTGTCGAGTTGACGTTAAACCCTATTTCTCTCTCGCACTTAAAAAAACATTCGCTCACACGTGGGATATAACACAACAAACGCAGGCCAAAAGTGACCGAAAAGAAAGAGCGAAATGGAGTATAACATCCACTCGACACAAACTAAGTCATTTCGAGACTAATGCCCCCGTCAGACCGGAGTGGTGACCCTACTGCGCTCTGAGACCGAACGGCGGCATGGGAATACAAAAGGTCGTCGGCAAGCGTGAACACAACGCGGAAACATGCCCCAAATTTACAAACTTAAAAAAGTCGTGTTCTTACTGCGACCTGTGCGTTTATACAGCATTCTCGCGGTGGGCTCGTCACGGTCTCTCCAGCTCTTATGGCGTTTCTATTTTGATCTATAAGCTTGGCAACGGCGGTCATCACGAACCCCCAATGCTCAACCACACGTCTTATCTGGACTACACGTGCGTTTCCACAACGTTATCACGGCGACTATATCAGCTGGTTAGATTTTTTTCGAAATTTATAGATGACCTTTGAATCGCCCGTTTTCTAAGCAAGTCGTACATGAAAATCATGGTCGCCATAGGCGAGTAATGCAAGCTTGGTAACCGCGCCATGGTCGTATTAAGAACTCCATACACGTAGTGGGAACCTCATAACATCGCCATATGCTTAGAGGTAGCCCCATGAGGTCGTGATGCAAGCGCACAACAGTGGTGGAATCATCGTATCATCGCCACGACAACGCCATAAGGACTCAAAACGCTTGGTGGGGTCGCGGCCGACACGTGAGGGTTGTGGTGAAGACGCCCATGAAGGCACCGTAGCAAATGTTACAATTTTCGTAGCGTCTTTGCCACGTGTGTACGGCGCTTGTACTTCGTTCATATAGATGTTACCACGCTTATCTAGCAAACTTCGCGACCCACCACGTTCTCTCAGCTTTCCAGGTCATATGGCAGAACCCTGGCGTTTGCTTTGAACATACCCAAAGCAAACGCCGTGACTCAGCGATCATTGGCGACCATGTAGACCACAGCACGATATATCGCGTTTCCACCACCCTTATGGTGATCTTGGCATGCTCTGAAACCATTTTCTGTCGACGTAGCAGCGCAGTAAGGACCTTTGAGACCGACCCCATCACGTTCTCGCAGCTTTCCAGATCATATGAGCATCTTCAAATCAAACGTAGTGGCTCGGCGATCATGGAGACCACAGCACGATATCTAGCGTTTCCATCACGTTTTTACCACGCTTATGGCGATCTTGTCTCGCTCTGAGACCATTTTATGTCGCAGTAAAAGCGCAGTAAGGACGCAAACCCGGTCTGACGGGGGTATAACACAAGCGAGCGACCAGCTGGATCACTAAACGTGTCACTAACGGTAACATCCCGTTGACTCTTTACTTATGCCATTGTGCAATTAACACACGGCAATGTTATTTTTAGGGTTACTTGCGCAGTCCAAGGGGTGAATTTTGCCATGCCAGGACAACGTTTTTTTCAAATGTTCTACGAGCCATTGATGTCCATTTCTAGGTCCAAAACATTAGCGATTTAGCTACTTGAAGATTTCAATTATCAGAAACGCCGAAACTTACTGGTAGATTTCTAATGAAGGAATGGTTGACGTTTGTTCTCCACATGGCCCATTTGTGTAGTTTATCTTTCCCTGTTATAAATGTGTCAAAATCAGGTCGAAATATACTAGCCACTTCCGTTATGGGTTGTCTATCAAACTGGTTATTAATCTGAAATACATAAACACCCAATCAGATTAAAATACGCCAGCGTCTTACTCACTGATGTCAGAGATTAATTAACGAATCAGCACTGATGTTTCTAGTGGGTTAAAGGGACAATAACACTTTTGCTGGCTTGGCAGCTCCAGAAAATAAAAAATAGCATTAATCTAAGTACTAGATGTTTAAGTGTCCAACCTGTTGTGTAAATTATCCATTACATACTATTTTCTATTTACTTGTTCAGAGGATTCGAAAATATTTTAAAATCCAAGTCGCATTTGAAAAGGTTTACGTTAACCTTTTCAAATCATGTAGTTGAATTTTTAAATTAGGTGTGTTAAGATGAAAATTGTATTATCAATTAATTGGAATATTACAAAATAATACAATTTGTTGACCAGAATAAAGATTGGGACATATTATTCAGTTACAACAAGAGTGGTATTAACCTTTAACGACAGTTCCATACACAAAAGGCATAAAGCTCGTCGTAATAGACTGTTTCATTGGCTAACCCCTCACATCTCCTAGAACACGTCAATCATAACAACTTTTCCAGATCCTAGTGTAGTAAGACAGGTTAAACGAAATTTTGAACTATAAAAAACGAAACGGAATTCAATCTGATTAAAGTCAGATTGATAAACACCGCCCCCCCCCCCCCCCCCTGTCTATACCGGGAATTCCCGTATTTAAGCCCTTGGCGTAATTTCGAATTTAACCATGTCAGTGATAAAAACATTTCTTCTGAAATTAAGCCCGGAGCTAAAATTCGAAAAGAGGAAAATACGACAAACATTTGGGTTCTTTTTATAATTGTCACATTTAGTGTCTTAAGATGTCACCTTCAATTGGAAACCAATGAGTTTTGAAGATGTGAAACCCTCTCATGGCACTAACAGTATAATGTACACCAATTCGACGAGACTTCATCAATGTCAACAGATGTGGTTTGAAAATTTAATAGGGACACCACTCTAAAATATATTTCAAATTTAAACTCGTTATTAAGCCCATGACTTAAATATGAGGAATCCCGGTACTAATAGTTGTGACTGTTATTTGTTTGGTGTTTGCAGCTACACTAGGGTAGTTCGGGGATGACATTTGGTTCATAGGGGTAGCTCGGGCCGAGAATATCATAGGTCCTGTGGCGTTGGACGAAGGCATCCGTTTTCTGCGTTATGCTACTTTTTTCATTCGTTTCTCATCAAATTCCAACTGTCAATGTTTCGTTTACGTGCACGTTCGATCGACTAGACGGCTTTTCATTTCCAGATGTCTGCACCACCTTCAAGAGGAAACCAGGGACCTGTTTCACGGAATTGTAACTAAGATACCGCCCCCCCCCCCCTAAATTTTAGTAATTTGATTGGGTAAGATTAGATAGATTTTAGTGCTTAGCCAATCAAAATTGAAGCATCTACTAAAATTTGGATTTTATATTTATTTAAGATTTCGAGAAACAGGTCCCTGGTTGGATACTCCCACGGACCTTTCTTGGTCAACAGTGGGATTGAACCCTGAACCCGCTTCCTGGTGATCATGCGCTAGCGTAATACTCACCGACAGAATCAAAAGATGTCATTCCTGATTGTTATACATGTGATTTGCCATGAATTCACTCTAGAAATTTGGAAAGCCATCGCTAATTATTTATTTAGAATTGAAGCCACGGTGACTAAGTGAGTACGACGTTGGCTCGTTAACCAGGGTCACATAATCGATCCCTGCTTTGGCCGAGAAAGTTTATCGGATTTTCCGGCGTGGTTCGATATAAAAGTAGACCGTAGAGCCGGTGTCCACACACAGTTTCGTATGAAGTATTAGCCCAGGCGGAGCAGAACAGTAGAACTTTAAACCCCATTTCATTAAAGTTTGTGATTATGTATCTTCAACCCCGATTCCGATCACTTAAATGTAAACAAACTAAATGTTTGTTGTATTTTAAAAAAAAAAAGAATTATCTCTCAATAAGAAATTCGATCTATTTACTTACCAACTGATAAGGTTCCCGTACGGGTACAGATATCAGAGAAGTCATCTTTACTTGATTTGTCGGAGTCCTATCCCCTTTCTAAGTAAACACATAAATATATATATATATATACGGAACGAAATAGGGTCCGCGATTGTCAAATCCTAATGTGATAGATACACGGGATACTACTATACTATGTTATGATGTAGTTGTTCGCTTAGGCCAACAAAAATAGTTCTTCGCGGTCTGTGTATCGCCGAGTAAGTTTTATGTAGAGCTATATGATCAGGGGCGCACAACAGAAGGCCCCCCACACACACACACTCAGTTTAGTCTAGATCGGACTAACTTTTGGGCTGGATGGCCGAATGCTTAGCACGTGTGCGCTGTATCATAAGGTCTGTCATTGAATCAGCTGGCATGGTTTCAATTGTCCAATTGTCCGGGGAAAATCAGGATTTTAACCGAAGTAATACGAAACAATCTTTAGATAAGTGTTCCAAAAAAAACCAAGGGGGTCGGGATGGTCTCTAGCTGGCCAGTCACCTCTGGCTTGCGGCTGTGGTTTCGAACCCTGGTGTGAGCGTACGTGGCATAGAGATAAAGGCGCCTTCTCAACCCCATGGGTTTCCTCCAGGCACCCACTGCTAAAGACCCCTACGCGCAAGCGAATTATTGAAATAAAATTGAAACCATATGTTAATCCCAAAATGACCTTGTTTGTGTCGAGCGGGCGTTAAACCCCATTTCTCTCTTTCTCTCCCAAAAAACAAACATTCAAATTGCATGGCCTTATGAATACCCGGGTGACGTATTATAATAACAATAATTGGGAGCCAATGAGAAAATCATTAGACCGATAAAACGATCTTTACCTATCTATTATTAAACTTTAATAGGTAAAAAGGGGTCTGGGCGTCGTCGTAAAAATAATAACTCATAACCATAGATGTAGTCACGAAAATCTTAAACGATTTTATTGACATTGCTGCACCCGCACCAAGAGACGCCTTGTATTGGCAATACTAATATAAGTTCAATTTGAAAGGCGACTAAAATAAATTTTGTACAAATATTTGATACGTGTTATGTTTTTTTTTATTTATCCATATGTGTTTCACATATAAACGATTTCTTTAAATACACTGTACCTTTTTTTTATACAGTGGGAGGAAGAGAGAGGAAGAGGAAGGGAGAGGAGGGGGGTGGCAAAGCGAGGAGGTGGGGGACGAGAGAGAGGAAGGCACAGAAAGGAAAAAAGATGGAGAGGAGGAGAGACAGAGGGGGAAGAAGAGAGATGGGAGATATATATAGATAGATAGAGAGAGAGAGAGAGAGAGAGAGAGAGCTAACGTCTACTAACACAAGGGAGAGAGAGGAAGTGGAGGGACAGAGAAAGAAAGGGGAAGAGAGAGGGGATGAAGAGAGAGAGGGAAAGGAAGAGAGATAGGGCGTTAACGTCCACTGACCCAAGGGAGAGGGAGGAAGACGACGGGGCAGAGAGAGAGAGAGAGAGAGAGAGAGAGAGAAGAGAGAGAGAGAGAGAGAGAGAGAGAGAGAGATATGATTCAATTTTGTTTTAATAATTCGCTTCGGCGTCGTGGCTTTAGCAGTGGGAGGAAACGGAAGGCCCCGGAGAAAACACACAGGGTTGTACAGGTGATCCTACTCCAGGCTTGTCACGTAAACGGAGAATCGAAACCACGCAACTTGACAAACCTTATAATTTCACGCGCACGCGTTAACCTTTCGCTCCAACCTCCTCACCGGATAAGAAATGAAATGGGGTTTGAATGAACAATAACTCTCTTGCTGGCTTGGCAGCTCCAGAAAATAAATAATAGCCTAAAGCAAAGCTGACACTTGCACGATTCCGAGACACGCATTGGCACGACTCGAGTCGGCACGACACCGTCCGATTTGCGCAAACTCGTCGTGCCAATGCGGGAAGTGTGTAAACAATGCGCAAACTATGCGTGAACTGGTCGTGCCAGTTCGTGTCAATGTGGACACTGATAGGCACGACAAAATCGTGGCCAAAAGTCGTGCAAGTGTCAGCCTAGCTTTATTCTAAGTACTAGATGTTTAAGTGATCTACCTATTGTGTAAATTACCCATTACATCCTATTTGTCCAGAGGGTTCGAAAATATTTGAAAATCCAAGTCACATTTGAAAAGGTTTACGTTAACCGTTTCAAATCATTTAGTTGAATTTTTCCAATTTTTTAAATTAGGTGTGTTCAGATGAAATTTGTATCATCAATTAATTGGAATATTGTAAAATAATACAATTTGTTGACCAGAATGAAGATTGGGGCATATTATTCAGTTACAACTAGAGTGGTATTGAGCCTTTAATATTCTACTTTTCAGCTCAAACCGGGATAATAAAGGTGGACAGGTGCCATACAGTGCGCTATACGACAATTGGTCACCCTAGTCACCCCCCTCCCCACCGGTGTACAGGAATCCCGGGTCCTACAAGCTTCCACCGGGGCATGCACGCATGGTCGTATATATATTACACAGCACACGGTGCGCATCTTATCAGACACACAATCAGCATCTATGTTACTAGCGGCAGAAATTAGCTCCGTAAACCGCGGTCGGTGAGATAGAACATGGGGTTGTTACCCCCCTCAAAAAAATCCTGGATCCGCCACTGGCCACGGCAGCTGTTCTCGGTCTGTTCGTAAAAGATCCCTTGGCAGATGGAATTCGATATAAGAGTAGGCCGTAGCGCCGCTGCCCGGGCAAAATTTCCCTCATAGCACACTGTATGGCGTATGCCCGTCTTCCATTAGCCCAGGTTAGGTGCAAAAGAGCAGGACGTTAAACCCAATTTCATTTCCTTTTTTTCCTTTTTAGAATTTAAACTATACACATCAACGAGTACATGTGGCCTCGTTTTTGCGTGCCATCCGAGCAACTAGACTCCATTCTTTGCCAGGTCATCTGTGCTGATGGAGTCACTGCGGCTCCACTGGGAATACGATCATGGATATAACTATATTACAGATGTACATAGTGGTACGCAGTCCACGGAACGTGTACCCTGAACACCGAGCTGAGAGTCACAGTCTAGGGAACACCTCGTCTGCACCCCGAACTAGGATCTTTGAATGGTTGAACGATTTAAGATGTGTTTAAACATGCGTTATGCAAGAGCTAAACCTGCCTATTGCAGGTCTTTCTTTAGGCCTGAAATGTTTTCTAAAGTATTAATTAGACATTAATTAACTTATCCAGACCATAATCAACTCTTGATGGCGTCAGTTTTCTCCGATACTAAACAGATTAGAATGGTTCAGCGATACTTTGATTTAATCAAATATGGAGGACCGAGACGTAGCTTTGATCAACCAGTACCGTGGTTGAAATTATTCACACTTCAAAGGCTAATAACTTCGCTTGCAATAGAGTAATTTGAATGAAATTTTCAAATTATTCATTTTACATTATCTACTTTAGACATATTATAGCAATAATGGCTAAATGTTCAAAACAACAAGATGGATTCTTACGACGTGATACGCCAATGTATTCTTCGTAATCTTGGAGCCCTAATGAAATTAAAAGGCTCTTCGTCAACAGTCGAGTGTTTGGCGTTACTCTCGACAATCTAAAATACACATATTGTGAAACTAAAAGTATGTAGGCACTAGATTATTCTACCAAAGGCGTTTTATAGCTGAGGCGATGGAGGCGCCAGCCCCCTCGCGAAAAAAAATCAAAGAAGTTGAACACATAAAACGGGAGAAAAATGTTAAAACCGATGAGAAAAATGAAATGTACCCTAGTTAGGGAGGGCCCGAAAGGCAGACAAAAGGGCCTCTCTGGCCAAGGGAAGGGGCCCCTCTGGCCAAGGGAAAGGGCCCCGGAGCCCGGCGCAATCGTTTTCTTTACACTGTTACTGTCGAATCCATTACTGCATGAGAATGCAATGAAAATCTTCAATCAAGACAACCCAGACCCCCTCCGGACCCCCGCGAAAGAGGGCCCTTAAAATAGTATAGCCTCCGCCATGATAAACCTTAAAAACGCCCCTGTATTCTACAACTCGAACCCTTCTTTTCCCTTTAAACCTATCTAACGTATTAAAAGCCAATTCCTCTTGAAATTCCTTGAACCCACCATGGATAAATTTCAAACAGGTATCACCGACACATATTGAGGAATGGCGATTCATAGTATATTATGCCGCGAAATGTTAAATTTTTGTTGAAATGTGGTCTGCATCCGTTCAAAATTATAGAGTTACCCCCCTTTGATTGTAGATTTATTAAAGTAGTCTGTCAACTAGAACTAAGCCCTTACGGTTAGTTTTTGATGGTTTACGTACAACGTGAAGGTCTTGGTGGGGAACGTATAACCTGGTTTAACATAACCACGGGGTCATAAGGTACCAGCCCCCCCCCCCAAAAAAAAACCCCAGTGGTTCAATTACAAAAGGCATTGGTGATAAGTGCGCCTTCTATACATCGTGGTTGGACTTCGAGTACTCCGGTTCGCTCCCACACGAAAGACCCCCCCCCCCCCCTTCTGGCGCCAAGATAATAAAAATGAAAATAAGACAATGGTCTGCGATATCACCCTTGGTGGAAGCGGACGTTTAGCGCTAATACACAATACAGTGTTCTATGAGGGAAATGGTCTACTCTTATATTGAATTCCAACAGCCAAGGATCTTTCAGGTGCACACCAAGTTGTACACGGGGCCTCTTTTTTGTCTCTTCCTAATGACTAAACGCGTACAAGGAAAATTTACGCCCGAAAATCCCAGTGAACGTTCCCCATTAACACAGTGAGCGAACCGGACAAAAAGTTCACCTTAATTAGCCAGGTTAGGACAGAAAAGTCATTCAATTCAATTTTCAATATCTTTGAAATTGTATCAGGAATGCCCCCCCCCCCAAAAAAAAAATAATTAGTGTGTTTAGGATAGAAATAACGTCGCCTTGACGACGTGTGATTAAGGAGAAGACTGGAGTGTTGTTTCCTTATTATAATATAGGTATTTATCACAGTTTATAATTAAAGAGTGTAATAATAATTTGAACTGTATTTCATAATCAGTTTTAAAATAGCCAATTATAATCTTTAAGTGGCATTTAGCGATTGGGAAACACATTAACGTAGCTAAGTCTATAATTCAATATCATCCACAGTCTTCGACATTGAAAATACAAATTATTTGTACATTTAAATCAACGTTGATTCTATGATGTTACCGGGAAAAGGGGCTTTTTACTATTGATACTCGCTCAAATCGTGTATCATAATGTGTTTCAATGCTATTTTTGACAAGGGAATTGGCCTTTATTACCTACAGGTCCCCCCAAATTCTGTAGAAAATGGAATGCCCCGCCCCTCCATCACCCAACCCTTTAGGATGCTCAAAACATAATTACATGGATAATCTATGACCTTTTTGCTACAGCCCACTAATGCCAACGGATAACGGGACCAACATCTCCGTTAAAGTTAACAAATTAACGGAGCAATCGTCCCCAGATAAATTTCCAACGTTATTTTTATTTCATTTTTTTTTTGATAATTTAAAACAAATATTTAGAATTTTATTTTCAGAAGTAAAACAGTTAAAGGGACAATCCTGATAAGAACAGAGTCTCAAAAATTAAAGTCCGAGAGTTTATGAAATTTATGGACCAAAATATAGAGGCATGGTGTATTTATCTTGTCTCAAAATTTCAGCTCAAAATATTGAGTCGTTTGGACGTGAACGTCAACACTGCTTATCCGGACGCGTAACCCTTTTAAGATTTCGGGTCAATTTTTTCATTGGGTGACCTGATAATCGATTCACATTTCTTGAGAGGTCTATACAGTGAATGACCCATGTACTGTACTTGATAACAAAAGGTAAATTTCACCTACATATTATTTTTATAGAAAAAAGTCTGGTTTTATCCAGATACTGTATAATACAACGGTCTCCATATCCAGATGAAGACTGTCAGATTTAAGTTATTTACAAGCGTATCACAAATATCGTGTTACTTGGTCGGCCTTAGGTAATGGGTTTCAAGGGATTTTAACACAAAATTAATCAGTTTTATTCCTCAGAAAGTTATCGGGATTGGCCCTTTAATATTGAGAGCTGATTAAAGATACATTATTGGCGATTAGATAACGAGTTGACAGTTCTCACTGTGATATGAAAAACTAGATAATATAAGGGCAATTTGCTGACAATTTCAGTCAAATTGATTAAATATGAACCGAAAATTAAGAGAATAAAAGTTCCGCCAAACCTCGATCATCAGTACGACAAAGATCATAGTCTCGATTATCCATTTAATTATTAAATCGTGAAGGAAAGTTATGCAGCAAATCGGATCATAATCCAACAAATATCACAGGCTAGTGTTGACATCGAGAGTTGATTATGGTCTGAAAAAGTTAATTAATGTCTAATTAATAATTTAGCTAACATTTCAGGCCTAAAGAAAGACCTGCAATAGACAGATTTACCTCTTTAACTTACCCCTCTCGGTGATTGTAGCGGCCAAGCGAATATTTACTCCTGATCAGTTTTTATTAATAGTTGTCTTTGTATTTTGTGGCAGGTATCGTTTTTCTTTTGGTTAAGGAAGCAATTTATTAAATGTTGCACTAAATAGATAAAATGTCTGCAATATAGACCAACTCGATCGGCTTAATTATTTTAAAGATACATTTTAAGTCATGAGTTTAATAAAGAGTTGGTCATTATTGCTATAATAATTCAAAGCAGATAATAAAAAAAGAAATTATTAAAAAATTCATTCTAATTATTTCATGTAGCAATATGTTTGCTCGTTAAAGGCTCAATACCACCTCTTGTTGTAACTGAATAAGTCCCAATCTTTATTCTGGTCTGGAAAAAATCAACTTAATGGTTTGAAAAGCCTAACGTAAACCTTTTCAAATGTAATTGGATTTAAAAATATTTTCGAACCCTCTGGACAAGTAAAATAGGTTGTAATGGATAATTTACACAACAGGTAGGATACTTAAACATCTAGTACTTAGAATAAGGGTATTATTTATTTTCTGGAGCTGTCAAGCCTGCAAGAGTGTTATTGTCTCTTTAAATTAAGGATAGCATTGTATTGTATTAATTAATATATTTAATTGGCAAATTATTAGATTCACATATTTGTACTTAAATCAAGTTAGCGACGAGTGGCACATTGGTACATAAAAAGAGTCATAATGTGGTAAACATTCCATGCTAGGTATCTTGTGAGAAATTTCTCCAGTAATATCCACTAACCATATAAGGGTGGGTTTCAACGTCATGGGCCTAATTCACCAATCTCTCTAATTATTTACATCATATTTGACCAGTTAGATGATTGAAGGTTTAAAACCCACAGCTACAAAACTATCATACTTGTGAGAATTCGCTAGACAGCAGACAGATTCTGGAAGGGAAAAGGTGCTGCCATTTCTATCAGTGGACTTGGCCCAACAAGTCAGGCTACGGTTTCAGAATTACTTTAGTTCTGTAATCTATACAATGCTTGTATCTACATGTATGTTTCCGGCTATGATATATAAAATGTAAAAACGAACAGTTGCATTGTTATTCCCGGTAAGACAAACGTCTTAACTAACAGAGAAAACAGTAAGAAGTAAATACTCAAAGTGGAGGGGACGCAAAAGACGACAAGGCGATAAAGATGTAGTGAGAAATGATGCATAGGTCATACTTAGCATCTGGCGACCGGTATTACTACGTGGGCTGCTTTCCACGTCTATGACAGAAAGACCCGTGGTGCTACTGAGCCAAGTTATCACCGTCGATTAGACAAGACATAGTGGTAATAAAACCATGGTTCTAGTACATTCGGGACATGGTCACGCTTTTCAATTTTCAGATTGAATTTATATATAAATGGCGAACCGTTCTAATCCGGTTAAAACCTCGAGTATCCGATGCCATCGAGATCGAGTTTTCATTATGGTATCGTGTTGCCGAATATAACATTTCAGGCCTAACGGAAGACCTGCAATTGACAGATTTAGCTCTTGCATGATCTAAGTTAAATAATATAAGGGTTTTCTATGCATTTCGTGGCAATTATCGACCGTGCAAACACATTTTTAAACAAGAATAGAACAGAACTGTATAGAGTATGCCCGTCTTCATTAGACCAATTTGGGAGCAGAACAGTAGGACGTTAAACTCCATTTCATTTCTACTTTTGGTTTCTGAAGCAATGGTTACGCTGCAACGTAAGGTCTGTCAACTGGCGTGGTTTTAAATTCACGGTTGCACGTGACAAGGAGTTGGGTCGCCTGTCCATCCTCGTGGGTTTTTCCAGGTCCCCCGGTTTCCTCCCACTGTTAAAGACCCCGACGCGTAAGCGAATTATTGAAATAAAATTGAACCATGTGTTAGTCCCGAAATGACCTAGTTTGTGTCGAGTGGATGTTAAACTACACCCCCCCTCGCTCTCTCTGTGATCGGCCTTGTCGGAAGGTGAAGGTTTGTCTTTTGGGTTTCTGGTTGTTTATTTTTGGCGGGGTTCTTCACTCTGAAAACATGTTGATCTTTAGATGGTGTATTTTAAGGGTGCAGTTTGTTACATATTTCTATTAAGGCTTAGTGTATGAACCACCCCTTTCCCTAACTCGGGGTGACCGGGTACGTATAGATCTAGAAATAGCTCGAATCGAATTTAAGGGGTTAACATCTACAAAAGGAAAGATCGTTTTACCTGACGAGCACGTGTGTTTTTTCACTGGCTTGGATTAACGTGTCTGTAGCAGATTCAATTGATACAAAATGATGCCGTCTAAAAGTCTTTGTTGTCCGACATATTTGTTTTGTTTGTTAAGGTAGAAACCGTTACTAGAAGGATGGGTTCGCGCCCTCGTGCAAAGCCGTTTATTATACAGAATAATTCGTTCTTTTGAATACAGGAATTTGAAGAGTTTCTCGAGTGCAGACGTTAACACTCCGAATGTAGAGTTCATCTCATACTTTTACGTACGAAACTATCTCTCGAAAAATAAATGCTAGCTGTATTTTCATGTCTGATAACTTATTCACTTTTTTCCTTATTAGGTAAATTCTGATTCTATTGTAAGATATTCTAGACAAGGCATTCTCGTCGAGTACCTCATTCTATGTACCTCATTCCTCACGAATAGATCTCTGCCGTAAATGACTGCCATATCGAAAAGTTAGTATACGGTTTTATAATGCAGTTTTACTTCGTTTCATATGCAGAGACTAAATAAATGGACGTATCGGGGACGGATCCAGGAATTTTTGCAGGAGGGGGTTTGCCAGGTTTCTGTCACGGAAATCTGCCATCATCGTCTTTAAATTACATAGGCATACATACAAATTGAGCTTTTTAAAAAGAGAAATCATTTTTATACTGATGTAGGATCACTTTGTGATGTAATTTAATTGATGCAAGGCATTATTTTTTTATGTTGCAGAGCAGGAGAGGACCCCCCCTCCCCCCCCAAAAAAATTAAAAAAATCCCCCTCTGGATCCGCCCCTGCGTATAATGTATACGCAACAAAATTCTCGAAATATACCTAATGTTTTATATTAAAATCTTCGATTTCGGACTTAAAATGTCAGCCAACTAGCTTAGTGTCTGATATCAAGCAGAGCTAACTGTAGACACAGGGTCGCCTGTCCAACCTCGTGGGTTTACTCCGGGTACTCCGGTTTCCTCCCACTGCCAAATACCTCTACGCGTAAGCGAATAATTGAAATAAAATTAAACCATATGTTAGTCCCGGAATGACCTGGTTTGTGTCGAGTGGACGTTAAACCCCCTTTCTCTCTCGCTCTCTCTCTCTCTCTCTCTCTGTAGACAGCGTAAGTTTAGTATGAGACAGCCTAAGTTATTTTAGGTCTAATAGGGCTAAGCATGTAAATGATTAACTCGGGCGTATTATTCATTATATATAATTTCAGAGCCAAGAAGGCACACTTAATTTCAGGGAAGGTCGACACTCTTCAATTTGAGATATGATACACCTTTAAATATACATTAGGCAAGAGGTAAATCTACCTATTGCAGGTCTTTCTTTAGGCCTAAAATCTTATCTAAATTATTAATTAGCCATTAATTAACTTATCCAGACCATAATCAACTCTCGATGTCATCGTTAGACTGCCTTATTTATTGGATTAGGATACGATTTGCTGCTCAACTTTTATTCATGATTTAATCATGAAATGGATAATCAAGACTATGTTTTCTATCAGATGGCTTTAGTAATGATGATCGAGACTAGGTAAAAAATTCAATCGCTAAATTCTCGGTTCGGAGTGGATCAATTTGACTGAATTTTGCGACAAATTCCTTTTACATCATCTAGTGTTTTACTATTATAGTGAGAACTTTCATCTCTTAATCAAATCTCCCAAAATGTATCTTTCAGGCCGGTGAAACGCCACACTTTCCAAGGTAATTCAACTGTTAGCGTGTAACTGGTGATTTTTAATTTAATATTATTGAAACGTTCAATTGAAAATGAAATGAACTATAAGCTACCTACCCCCCCCCCCCCACTCTCTCTCTCCCTCTCTCTCGCTCGCTCCCTCTCTGTGACCAGTTTGATATTCTAATTTTGAGGAAATGTTTTGGGTATCTGATGAACAAAATACACAATAGATATTTGTAAGAACACGTTTTTGAAGATTGATTTTCCAGAGAAGTAGTACAAAGTTAAACCGATTCTTGTGAATTGTGGGTTGGCAATCCTGGTGATAAACTTGGTACCAAACAAGAAGAGAAAGGGGAACTTTAATTTTTATGACCATCTTAGATTTGCCACCTATTTTATCAAGTGAGAGTAAGACACAGGAGTAGGTTAAATCGTTTTAAAAAAGTAGGCCTTATTCGTTGGATGAGTTGCAATCTGCGCTACCTGTGAAGAATGTATCCAATATCACCACGCTCTTCAGATGCACGCTCTGTCGATACAAAACTACAACCATGATTTGCAACACATCATAAAGACTTAAAGTGATGAGTGGCATCGGGTGTTGGCAAAGAAAGTTCATGGGGATTGAAAATGGGGAGAGAGAGAGGCAACACACATTTATATGTCACCCCTCAAAAAAGAAGTGGCATCAAGTGTTCCAGAAAGAATAAGTACACCCGGCCTCTTCTGGACGAATACTAATCTAATCGAAAACGGAGGCTATCATTTACACGATGTCCCAATAATTTCTTGAACTGATTTGAAAAAAAAACAATATCGATATCAATCGCCTTTCCAACAATGTATCATTGATGTTTGGATAAAAATTGATTTGGGCAAACAGAAGTGAATAACCATGCAATGTGGAGTAGTTTCATGTGCTTTATTTACTTAGTGAGGTAATTTATTTTCACTAGACTTCATCATACCATTTCTTATAATTGCTCTTAACGGTCAGCCATAAACCAGATGAATAAATAGTAATTTCATTTTCTTCGCCCACGCATAGAATTGGCCGCTGTGCTCGCCATGAATCGAAGGCAGTTGAATACATCTGTAGGTGTTGGACCATTTCACAGCCTCGGGGGACAACTCTTGTGTCATGTTGTAATACTTTAGACAACAACAGACTATGTAGTGTGTAGTCTGGGTTAAACTTTAACACGATGTCTATGAATTATTTTAATGGCGGCAGATAGCAGCAGGTGGTCATTCCTAATCGTGACAAGTCGAATAGAATAATTACTACACACTTATTAGCTGATGGCCGTCTCGTTTACACACGAACAGGAAGTTCAAATGTCGAATGAATCTCACCCCCTTCAGTGTCCCATTCCTGCACTCTCCCGGCCTTCACTTCTTCCCTTGCTGTTGTACCCCACACTACTAGCTCTCCTCTGTTTTCATCCCGTTTTCTGTGATTCCCTATTTACCCCTTGCAATGCCCCATTCTTGCACTCTCTCGGCCTCCCACTCCTATATTAATTTAGCTGCTCCTCTGATTCTGTTGATTTACCTCTCACCTCTGTTCACCCCGTTTTCTGTGAATCCCGATTTACCCCTTGCAATGTCCTATTCTTGCACTCTCTCGGCCTCCCACTCCTATATTAATTTAGCTGCTCCTCTGATCCTGTTGATTTACCTCTCACCTCTGTTCACCCCGTTTTCTGTGATTCTCTACCTGCTCCCTTCACCTCTTGTTCTCTCCATATCCCCATTCCCTCTCAATCGCACCTGTTCTCTACCTATCTCCAATTCCCTATTTATATCTCTCCTGTTCTCAACTGTCTCCCATTCCCTATCTACCCCAAATGTTCTCTATCTATTTCCCATACCTTTTCTATCTCGCCTGTTTTCAACTGTCTCCCATTCCGTTTCTACCTTCTCCACTTATCTCCCATGTTCTGTAGCATCTCCTTATCTGCCCCTGATGTTCTCTACATATCTTCCATTCCCTCTCTGTCTTCCATGCTCTCTCTTTTTTCTTTATTCTTTAGCTGCCCCACCCTCCCTGCCCCCACCCCCTCAACCTGTTACTCACGTGTTTCCAACTCCATTGTTACCATGCTCTGGTGCTCTATCCCGCTCTTTGTTCTCTCCACATATCCGTTTCTCACACTGACTGATAGCCGATCTACTAAGCCCAAAGATATAGACTTTATAATGACCAAATTCTTGGCTGGAGACGAGACTATCAAAGCAGCAATCGCCATTATTTAAGAATCTTTGTGACCTTCACCTTGAAACACATTTACTTGGATTTAAATCACGATTTTCGTGAGTTTATTTTGCTGAAATGTGGTTACTCTCTTTAGAACAATAGGATGTATTGAATTTATAGATTTCTTTTAGTATAATCGTATTTAGGCAGACCCATTTCCGCAGTAGCTTAGAGGGTAAGGCGCTAGCTCGCTAGCCGGGAGGTCGCGTATTCGATCCCTGCATTGGTCGAGTAAGTTCATCGGGATTTTCCGGCGTGGTTTCCAGGCGACCCTACTCCTTGTCACGTACAACCGGGAAATTGAAACTAGGCCAGTTGACTCAATGACAGATAGCACGCGCTACACGCCTCTAAACGGCATATCGGGGGATTGGATGGCCAAATAGTTAGCGTACGCGCGCTGTATTTTAAGGCCTGCCATTGAGTCAACTGGCGTGTTTTCGAATCCCCGATTGTACGGGTGTAGGGTTGCCTGTCCAACCTCGTGGGTTTTCTACGGGTACTCCGATATCCTCCCGCTGCTAAAGACCCCTACGCGCAAACAAATTATTGAAATAACATTAAACCTTGGCAGCTGGAATTCGATATAAGAGTAAGGCGTAGCGCCGCCGTCCGGACAAAATTTCCTTCGTAGCACACTTTAAACCCCATGTTCAGCTGCTTTAAACAGATTTTTCTTCGTCGTTGGTAGACTGAATATATTGTAAGATCGAATCGAAACGACAACAGGCAAATAGTCAGAGAACCCCTTTGTCGCCAGTCCAGAACATATGGCACAGATTTTTGTCAACATCATCATTAATTAACGGTATGTTTGTAAAGGAGTAAATGAGGCGAACTTTAATAGATTTCATATTGACAGATAAATAATATCTTTAGATTTTATGTATAGGATGACCTTACACAAAAGGATAAATAGGGTGACATGAGAGCAGGTAGGAGCAGAGACTCGTTGAAAGGAACAAAGGTTTCCAGCAGCCAGAATTTGTTAGATTGAGTCGTATCATGATAGAGGTATAGACACACTTGACAGGTCGGCCATGAATGATAAACGACTCACTGTATCACATTGTGTTGTAATAATTGATGAAAAATAAAACTTTTATTGTCGTTAACTTCATCTCTCTGGGCGACACCAATAACATAATGTCTATTTTCTTTCAGAAATATTGGCGTGTCCAGTTAGCTAAAATGACGACCATGGAGGTTGTCGCCAAATGTCTCTCGGAGTTTGGGAGGTCTCGGTTGATATTTAATAAGCTTCATGCACCATGTAGAAAAGGCCTTTAAAGTAGGTAAATCTCTAACTCAATATCATTCAAAGTCTTCGACAATGAAAACACGAATAATTTGCCATTTTAAATCAACATTGGTGTTGTGATCTTACCGGCAAAAGATGGGCTTTTGATATCCAATATTATAGACAAAATGAACACACCATCGGTACACGAATCGTGTACCATAATGCTTTTCAGCGCCATTTGTAACAAGGAACTCGAAGAACGAGGCTAGAAATATTCCACAAGTCATGTCAATCGGCAACCTCATAATTATCTAGAAAACATGCGCAATAAATGTAGAATGGAATAACCAGACGCTAGAGACTGCCATTTGATTGAGATTTCCGGCGTATTTTGCCGAACATAACTGATTTGAAGTAAAAATTAAAAGCGGAAACC
Source organism: Patella depressa (assembly GCA_948474765.1). Classification (NCBI taxonomy): domain Eukaryota; kingdom Metazoa; phylum Mollusca; class Gastropoda; family Patellidae; genus Patella; species Patella depressa. The sequence goes on from OX419716.1 coordinate 78,528,839, forward strand.
ATTGAATGTAAATCTTATTATATACATTCATATTACAGTATTATATACGTTCTGACCCAATTGTGTCAGTTTCTCGGCCCCAAATATTAGTGATTTAGTAACTTTAAACTCGAGTACCATGCCGTATTGGGATTTGAAATGAAACGAAATAACATGAAATGGAGTTTAACGTCCTACTTTTATACTCCTGAATGACCTACTTTGTGACGAGTGAACTAAAACCCAATTTTAATTTTTGATTAAATGGACACTTTCACCCAGGCGATGGTTGACGTTTGAAAATAATATTCGACTGGATAATCCCTTTGAAATTTCTCGACTAAGCGAGGGATCGAAATTTTAATTTTTCCCGTTTCTAGACGAAAGTGACAAATGAAATAAAATGGGGTTTAACGTCCTAATGAAGACGGGCATACACCATACAGTGTGGTATGAGGGCAATTTTGCCCGGACAGTGGCGCTACGGCCTACTCTTATATCGAATTGTGTCAATGGATATTTTACGCGCACGTCAATGTGTAAACGGGGCCTCGTTTTTTTTCGTCCCATCTGAACGACTAGACAGCTATCCTTGTCAGGCCCTCACTGTAAATAAAAAAACACTAGTCAAATCCATGCCTCACAAAGGGAGTGCAGCCGGTGCGCCGCCCCAGGGCCTATAATAGTCTATTGGGCCCATGAATATTAAAGTTCAAGATTGAAATGGGCAGTGATGTATGAATTTGTTATTTTTCCTATTAAAAAGACGTTTGATTCCTCAGAATAAACATAGTGCAACTTAATCATCTAGATATGAAAAGTGTTGGAAAGGTTTGGGGAAGGGGGAAACAAAAAGATGTCGCTCCAGCACATTTTTTTTTTCTAAAGGACCCTGTTGATATTTTTTGATATGAAAAAAGACGAGTAGGGGATTTTATTTATAACCCAATCCCTTCATACATAAATAAATAAATATAATTCTTTGCTATATAGGGGGTTGGGATGGCCTAGTGGTCTAGAGTGCCGCGCTCCGACCTCTAGCTGGCCGGTCACCTCTGGCTTGCGGCTGTGGCTTCGAGCCCTGGGCCCTGTTACACAAAAACTTAAGCTAAAATCACTAAAATAGATTTTAACTAAAATCAAAATGAAATTTTAAATTTTATGCGTTTCACGAAGATTGATTGTAACTTAAAATGCGATTTTAATAGATTTTAGTTAAAATCGCCTGCGCCCGCGCAGTGCACATTTCCGCTGCGGGTACTTACAGTGAAAACAAATACGCTTCGAAACTGAAAACTGTTGGCAGGTTGAATTATCGGTTGCAATATCAATGGGGAGAGTTTCATACGTTGAAGCAATGTTTGCACACGGTCGGACATTCGTAGAGAGGTGAAATAAATGAGTGCACTGCATTATATGCGATTCGAAAAGAATCGGTGGGTTGGCCTTGAACTTGCCATTTGATTCGTGACAAGGGAATTTGATTTACTCGCAGGCTTCAATGGAAATAATGTGTATCGATAAACTAAATCGCATGGATTTGTAGTTTATGGAGAATTGTCACAAGCATATTATGATATTATGACTCAAACGGCTAATGTAGGTTGTAATTTTTCGTCGCATTTTAAAAGTATTTATCAACTTTGAAATTAGTACACCAAATAGCCAATGTTCCGATGCCTAGATTTGACATGTCATTCTCATAGACCCACCCTTTCAATGATACTTTGAAAATGGTACTTACTCAATTAAATGATTTTTTCTTTTTTCCCTAAGATAAAATAGCTTTGGCTCCTAAAATGCCAATTATTTTTGTTGTTTTGTTAACGTAAAACTTCATTAAGAAATAATAATAAATTTATATTAAAATTGAATTTCAAATAGGCCTAGGCCTATAACATTTTTCAATAAACACATTTGAGATTATTGATTTATCTCTTTGGTATTTACATATCGTCATAACCCTCAAAAGTATGCGTAAATACTACATATGGTCTGCCTAGTATTATAGGCCTTTAGGCCTTCTAAAACCAAGAAATGGGCCATATTAAACCATTGTATACACGAACATATTTTCTTTATAGATAAGAGAGCTCTTCTTTCCAAGACATTGGATATGAATAAATGCTTTTCTTTTAGTGTTTAGTTTACTGGGGTTTTGAGCGGTTTTTTTCCTTGGAGTTCTAATAATATGGAGCGCCATCCAAATGCTTAAATTGACTTACAATAAAATAAACGGGTGAACAGGGTTTGAATGAGAACTGTTTTCGTGAATGATGGTTGGAATATCAAAAATTATTCCACTTATATCTATATGTCGCAATATATGTAACAATGCATAGCTCTAATCAATGTTCGTTAATGTCTTGATTTTAAGTTAAGACAGGGTGACGGCTATCCTAAGTTAAAATTGATTTAAGTTAAAATTGTCCTTAAAATGGGTTTGTGAAACGCCACTATTTTAAGTTAAGATTAGATTTTAACTTAAAATATTTTTTTAGTTGATTTTAACTAAAATGCTTAAAATCGTTTTGTGAAACTAATCTATCTTAAGTTAGGATGAGATTTTAGTTTAAGACGATTTTAAGGAGATTTAAGTTTTTGTGAAACAGGGCCCTGGTGTGAGCTATGCGGCATGGAGATAGGGGCGCCTTCTCAACCTCGTGGGTTTCCTCCGGGCACTCCGGTTTCCTTCCACTGCTAAAGACCCCTACGCGCAAGCGAATTATTGAAATAAAAATTGAACCATATGTTAGTCCCAAAATGACCTAGTTTGTGTTGAGTGGACGTTAAACCCCATTTCTCTCTCTCTCTCTTTGCTATATATTTCTCTTTTACTGAACCTGATTACCTTTTGGCGTAGTGATACGTCATTTTTTTGACAGCAATTCAACCATTGCAAAGTCCTTTATATTGACCAAGTGTGTTAGAGCCAAATGGAATAAAAATAGTCCGTTTTAAATAAGAAAGAAATTACCTTTAATTAAAAAAAAATGAATAGTTCTTTGAAAATAAAAAAGCAGTTCCTTTTTGATTGACCAATCACATTCGTGTATAGCCATATCTCCGTAGATTATGAAACTTAACACACAAGCGATATATCTTGGGTGATAAATAAGCTCAAATGTGTATCGGGAGTTGACAATCAGTGATAAGAAACAATCGAGTACATAAATCAATAGAGATGAGCCTTGGGCATCAAATTATCAATTATATGACTTGAATGTAATGAGATTCAATAATAGTTACCATTTAGTCTGATAGAAATTCCCTAAGTCTAGTACAATCATTTTATTAAACATAACTTCCCTGTTTTTAATTCGATATTTTGATTAAGATTTCAATATTTTACAAACATTTCCTGATCACTTAAAGTGAAATGAAATAGATTTTAACGTCCTATTGATCTTCTCTGAACTGGGCTAAAGAAGATGGCCATACGCCATACAGTGTCACCTCTGGCTTGCGGCTGTGGGTTCGATCCCTGGTGTGAGCGTATGTTGCATGGAGATAGGGGCGCCTTCTCAACCTCGTGGGTTTCCTCCGGGTACTCCGGTTTCCTCCCACAGCTAAAGACCCCTACGCGCAAGCGAATTATTGAAATGAAATTAAACCATATGTTGGTCCCGAAATGACCTAGTTTGTGTCTAGTGGAAGTTAAACCCCATTTCTCTCTCTCTCTCTCTCTCTCTCTCTCTCTCTCTCTCTATATATATATATATATATATATATATATATATAATTATATATATATATATTAAAGTGATAAAGTACAAGTACTTCTTTGTTTACGGTAGATAAATGTATAAATAAATATAAAATACGTTCAGGTAAAAAATTCTCCACTTCATTCTGACATACATTAAATATAAGCTATCTATCTGCATTCTATGGGCGTCTTCAGATATTAATGGTGTACACACAATATAGCAAATGCGATAATATATACATGTATATATATTCTTAGAATAATATATTTCCATGACAATGGATTATAAATAATATTGGATAACATACAACAAACGGTTTAAAGTATATAATACATAACATGACATTAATCTACATAGTCTTCCTGGTATAGCTTGACAATGGTCAATTATAGAATATTGAGATGAAAAGACGTTCATAGAACAATTAGGTAATCTGGCTATTTAAAACTTAACCTTTCATAAATTTACGAAGTCTTCCTGGTATAATTAGACAATACAACCATACAGAAGTGAAAAGATTAATTAAATATCAATAGATCAATTATGTAATTTGACTGTAAAGTCATTTATGTCTGCCTTTTTTTCTAATAAACCGATTATAGAGAAAATATGCTTCCATATTCCTTATCTTAATAGTATCGTCAATATTGACTTTATAAAAAGGAAAAATACTAAATTTAATATTTAAATTTTTAGCACAAGTATTTAAATGTTTAGAGACTTTCAAAACGGGATTAGTTTGTAAACTTTGTTGCCTATGAACTCGGATACGTGCGCGTAATTCATTGCTACTTTCCCCAATATAAATCTTGTGACACTTATTGCAAATAAGAACATAAATTAAATGTTTAGTACTACAATTGATGTTATGATTAATTCTAAAAGTATAATTAGTATTAGAAAAGGTGAATTTAGTATCAGTAATCATATGTTGGCAACATTTACAAAGTGGACTATTACATTTAGAAGTAGAACAAGTTATATTTCTGGAAGCTTGAAACTTACCCTTAGTGAGTAATTTTTTAAGGCTAGGGGGCTGACGTTTACTATGAATAAATTCAATGCCCAATGAAATTGATTTTTAAGATTATCATTAGAAAGGAGAACATTCTTAGTATCATAAATATGTTGAAAAAAATTATTATATCGAGGATTATATGTTGAAATAGAGGTTATGCAAGTAGAGATGTTCTTTTCTTTTGGCGTTCTTAATACTTCAGTAGTTAGACTCCTAGCTTTTTCAATACCAATATATATATCGAATTAGCCCAGTGGGAGTTCATTTTATTTTCATTTCATTTCGTTTGAAAATTTATCGGTGGATTGGCATTTAACTAACTTCTTTCGTGGCATTTGATTTACTCACAGGATTCAATGGAAATAATGTGTATCGATGAACTAAATCGCTTCAATTTCGTAGTATTATGATTTTCCGCGTTGATGTTTCTAGTAGGTTACCCTCGGTATCGTGCACCTCACGCCAAAAAATCGCCATAACAGACCGTTTCACTGGCTTATCCCGCACACCATCCATAACTCTGGTTATAACTCTTGTAGTAAAGACAAGTAAAACAAAATTTTGAACTATAAAAAACAAAACGAAATAGGATCTGTGTTTCAATCAGATTGGTGTCTATTAAAGTGACTCTAGTCTTTCTTATTTGTTTAAATTAATGTTTAATCTAATCTCTCTCGTTATACATACTGGACACCGTTAAAGATACATTATAGGAGATCAGATAAAGAGTTGGCAGTTCTCACTATAATAGTTAAAAACTACATAGTGTAAAGGTAATTTGCTGAAAATTTCGCATAGCCTCGGTCATCATTATCAAAATAATTTAGATAAACAGCATAGTCTCGATTATCCACTTGATTGATTTAATTATCAAAGCTGTTAAGCGGCATATAGGAATTTAATCCACCAACATCGGAGGCTAGCCTTGACATCGAGAATTTATTATGGTCTGGATAAGTTAATTAATGTCTAATTGATAATTTAGATAACATTTCAGGCCTTAAGTAAGACTTGTAATAACCAGATTTTGCTCTTGCATAATGTACGTTTAATTAAACCCAGCGGACGTAACATTACCCAATCTAAATAACGGTAATTAATTATTGCTTTATTGTTAAGTATGTAAATTATAGGTACATACAATCATAATAAATCTCACACTGTTCCATTATCCTTTTCCCTTAAACATACTCGAATCTCGAATCTGCTGTTGTACGTGACAAGGCGTAGGTTCGCCTGTGTATCCTCATGGGTTTCTTCCGGGTACTCCGGTTTCCTTCCACTGCAGAAGACCCCCTACGCGCAAGCGAATTAATGAAATAAACTTAAACCATATGTTAGTCCCGAAATGACCTAGTTTGTATGTCGAGTGGACGTTAAACCCCATTTCTCTCCCTCTCTCTCTCCCTTAAACTCTCTCTCTCTCTCTCTCACTTAAACAAACATTAGGCAAGAGGTAAATCTGCCTATTGCAGGTCTTCCTTCAGGCCCGAAATGTTATCTAAATTATTAATTAGACATTAATTAACTTATGCAGACCATAATCAACTCGCTAGCGTGTGATCTTTAGTGGAGATTTAAATGGATTATCGGGACTATATTTTTATATCGTATCGACTTTAGTAATGATGATCAAGGCTAGACCCCAAATTTTATCGCGAAATTCTCGGTTCAGGATGGATCAATAAGACGGACATTTTCAGTAAATTCCCTTTACATTATCTAGATTTTAACTATTATCTAATCTCCCATAATGTATCTTTAGCAAATTCCATAGACAATCAGGGGACCGAATATCTGGTGCGATTCCACACAGGTCCCTTGCAAAACGGACCGAGCCAAATTGGGTACAACATCGTCGCGCGAGGTTGAGAAGGCGCCCCTATCTCCATGTCACATACGCTCACACCAGGGATCGAAACCACAGCCTCAAGTCAGAGGTGACCGACCAGATACAGGTCGAAGCGCGGCATTCTAGACCTCCAGGTCATCCCGACCCACCTACTCTAGCACGGACAGTGTCGACAATTTATATGTCACAGATGCCATCTACGCACTGCTGTCTGACCATATATTAACCAATGAAATTGTCGGTTTAATGGTGCAGTTGTCATTTTAAATGTTGAACTTAAAAATACCATCTGGTTCGAACTAATCGGAATCGGAAAACACATTGTCCAACAACTCGACCAGTCATAAAATTGTGATTTATAATTATAATAGTGATGAAAACAAGGCTCGCTTTTGGTTAAAAATAGCACATTGTCCAACAACCAGACCAGTCATGAAATTGATCCTCAAACTGAATAATAGTAATTGTGCAGAAATGTATTATATACGGTTGCAAACTATTATTAAAGAAGCAGTATGTGTGTCTGTGTGTGTGTGTGCAGGCGCGGATCCAGGATTTTTAACCAACTAAATGGGGGGGGGGCTCCCCCAGAAAAATTTGGTAAATTAGATTCAATTTGGTGGATTCTGACGTATTTCCGGAAGGTAAATTCCAAAATTACAGGTCTAAAAGTCGCCAATAAAATCGCATAAAAAATTTTCAAATCTGGATCCGCGCCTGGTGTGGGGGGGGGGGGGAGGGAGAGAGAGAGAGAGAAATGGGGTTTAACGTCCACTCAACACAAACTAGGTCATTTCGGGACTAACATATGGTTTAATTTTATTTCAGTAATTCGCTTGCGCGTAGGGGTGTTTAGCAGTGGGAGGAAACCAGAGTGCTCGGAGGAAACTCACGAGGTTGAGAAGGCGCCCCTATCTCCATGCCACATACGCTCACACCAGGGCTCGAAACCACAGCCGCAAGTCAGAGGTGACCGGCCAGCTAGAGGTCGAAGCGCGGCACTCTAGTCCACTAGGCCATCCCAACCCCCCGCCCATAATCAACTCTTCAAGCGTGGTTGCTCTTGTCAGTGATGCAGGATGGAGGTCTTGACAAGGACAACTGTCTAGTCATTTGGATGGGACGAAAACATTGGCGAGCAGTAAAATATCCGTTGACAGTTGGAATTCGATATAAGAGTAAGCCATAATGCCACTGCCCGGGCAAAATTTCCCTCATTGCACACTGTATTGAGTCGGCCCGTCTTCATTAGCCCAGTTCAGGAGCAGAACAGTAGGACGTTAAACCCCCGTTTCATTTCATTTTATTTCATACCGAACTGCATAGCGTCATTCGGCACACCTCGGTGGAGTCCGGTCTTATACCTGCGGCTCCATGATGAATTACGCCATCGGAACTACTTTAAACGGTTGCTGCATCATAATTTTATGGGTGTAGCCACATAATATTAACCGTCATACAGCCGAGCAAGGCACAGGAGTCTGTCGAAGTTAGCCGAATGCGCATGTATGTCCGTCCTCATTAGCGCAATTTGTGTTAGAACAGTGGAACCAATCTGTTTCACAGAGAATTAATTACTTACGAATTATCTATGTAACAGATGAATGTGCGTTGACTGCACGCGGCCCTAGTCATTGGCTCAACGGCTCGTGAAATGTTTACTTAAAGGGACAATCCCGATAAGCAGAGTCTCAAAAATTAAAGTCCGAGTATTTATGAAATTTATGGACCAAAATATAGTGGCATGGTGTATTTACCTTGTCTCAAAATTTCAGCTCAAAATATTGAGTCGTTTGAGCGTGTACGTCAACACTGCTTATCCGGACACGTAACCCTTTTAAGATTTCTGGTCAATTTTTTCATTGGGTGACCTGATAACCGATTAACGTTTCTTGAGAGGTCTATTCAGTGAATTACCCATGCACTGTACTTGATAACAAAAGGTAAATTTCACCTATATATTATTTTTATAGAAAAAAGTCTGGTTTTATCCAGATACTGTATAATATAACGGTCTCCATTTCCAGATGAAGACTGTCAGGTTTAAGTTATTTACAAGCGTATCACAAATATCGGGTTAGTAGGTGGGCCTTAGGTTATGGATTTTAAAGGATCTTAACACAAAATGAAGCAGTTTTATTCCCCAAAAAGTTATCGGGATTGGCCCTTTAACACCTAACTGCTTCGGGCAAAATGATGCATTTTACTCATTTTAATACCCATTTACACTAAATAGAAAATATATTTTAACTACAAATACTTCAAACGTCTTTATTTATTTTTCTTTTACCTCAAAAAAATGTTTGAGAATTTAATTTGTTGGAGTAAAAAAGTTAATATGCCGTACTCATTAAGCCTCGTCGATGTCATGCTTATCAGTGATTGTAGCGGCCAAGCGAATATTCACTGCGGGATCAGTTTGCAGTGGAACGTCAAACCCCATTGCATTTTCTCGTGACGTCTATTGGAGGCTCGGTGACCTGGAGGTCCCGTGCTCGATCCCTGCGTTAGCCGAGAAAGTACATTGGAATTTTCCGTCATAGGTACAACATATATATGGAATGAAAACGCGGGGCCCCGTGTACAAATAGGCGTGCACTTAATACTTGGCAGTTGGAGTTAGATATAAGAGTAGGTCATAGCAATATTTCCCTCATTACACCCTGCATGGCGAATATCCCCCCAAAAAACCGCGTCATGCAGTTGACGTCATACTGTCCATTCATATCGATCGTACGATCCACCAATGCGGGGGCGCCACTAGAAAAAGATTTTACCCGCGTTTTATTATTAATAAAATGAAGGCAATATGTCTAGAGACCGTCAATAATTCCAATCCAACAATTTCCACGTCGCCTTAACACATACTTTAGATCGATCAACATTAATTTTACACAAAGTTAAATATCCTTCTACTCGTTGGATTACGACTAAATCAAATTAAAGTCCCATACGCCTGGATTACAAAACGGTAATAGTGTAACAGTCTAATTAAAAACGGGGTATTCTCAGCTTCGCGGAAAAGGTTCCGGTTCCACGCAAATATATTACTCCCCGACGTTCTGTTGGGGCGATAATTTAGTTTATGTGCGAATATATTTGTCTCGAGCCATCGTCACTAATGCAAAGGCCTTAGATGAATTATTGGTCTGTTCGTTCAGCAGCTGATATCTCCGATTGACATGAATTTTGCAGCTAGGAGGAGAATGTAAATGTCAGTTGTTCTAGTTGTACTCTTTACAGTAAAATGTGGAATTTGCCAATGATTTCGTGCGCAAACCTTCGCTCGCAAACTAAAAGTTAGTTGCATTGTCCTTCTTTCTCCGTAGATGGCGTGTCTCTTGTTTTCGGAATACAATGATTATTCTTTGCGTGCACTTTGTGTACCGAGGCTCTCATTGTGAAATTCAAGGGATTATTAAAAATGAATCTAGCTTTGTTTGTTGTTACAAGTAACCATATAAACAAATAAACATATTCTTGAGACCGTAACTAGCCAAGAACAACGAGGATGTGGGGTGAGAGTGTGTGTTTTGGGGGGGGGGGTGTTCTTGCAGACGTTCTATATCAATGATCGACATTTTTCACGGGGGGGGGGGGGGGCGGGGGGCGGACGTTTTAGGCCCGCGCCTAGAGAGAGAGAGAGAGAGAGAGAGAGAGAGAGAGAGATGGGGTTTAACGTCCACTCGACACAAACTAGGTCATTTCGGGACAAACATCTGGTTTAAATTATTTCAATATTTCGCTTGTGCGTAGGGTTTTTTTTTAGCAGAGGAGGAAACGGGATTACCCGGAGTAAACCCACGAGGTTGGACAGGCGACCCTACTACATGCCACATACAACCGGGGATTTGAAACCACGCCAGTTGACTTAATGGCAGGCCGTATGATAAATCGCGCGCTAACAATTCGGCCATACTCCCCCCGCCCCACCACAATCCTGGCCTAAACAAATTACAATAATGACATCATACATACAATGTAGTTACAGCGCAGTTTAGTAACGAAGGGGAGATAATTTGAATTACAGGCCGCGAAATGGACACAGCTCACCAATTATCCCTGTCTTTGTTGACTTTTAGGTACAGAGTGGAAGAAAAGTGTTTGAATATACATTTTCTGTCAGGTTTTAGTGAAAATTCATGATTGAAATGTCCGGGGTGACGTGGAGGGGGGGGGGACCCCACCCTGATCAGCTACATAAAAATTATAAAACAACACTTTATGAGAAAAGTGTAACGGTCGTCAGGGGCGGATCTAGGAATTTTTGCAGGAGGGTGTTTGCCAGGTTTCAGTTATGGAAATCTGCCATCATCGTCTCTAAATAACATAGGCATACATACAAATTGAGATTTTTAAACAGAGAAATCGTTTTTATACTGATGTAGGATCACTTTGTGATGTAATTTCATTGATGCAAGGCATTATGTTTGTATGTAGCTGAGCAGGGGGTGGGAAGTCCGCCCCCGGTCGTGCGCTTTATCTTTTATCCTTGTCAGATGGTGGGACGAGAAGGACATTCAAAGCGTGAGATAATGATATAGTCGTGTGATATCACAATTCATGCTTTGTATATGTGAAATTGAATCACAACGTGATCCTACTAATTCATAATAAAATTTGACCTTTTTCATCTGTATTTCGTTTCGTTTTTTAAAATAATCTCGATACACGAAGATCTGACCAGTTTTAGTGGGAGGTCGCGTGTGGTGCATACAAACGGCATTTGACCTTATGACGTCAGACATTTACCAATCAATCAATCAGTGTTGACGTTTCTAGTGGTTTACCCAACGTTCCGTAGACCTCACGCCAAAAACTCGCCGCAGCAGGCCGTTTCATTGGTTAATGTTTCACGTCACCTAGAACGCGGGTTATATAATAACCCTTCCAGATCCTAGTATAATAAAGACAAGTAAAATGAAATTGTGAACTTTGAAAAACGAAACGAAATAGGATCTGTGTTTTAATCAGATTGCTGTATTCAATGATGTATTTAGATGTTACAAAAATGATGACTTGAATCTTAACACAAACAAAATATCATTCTAGGACACCTTTTTATAATACTTATTTTGACCTAGACCTTGACCATAGATAAATCTTATGTTAGGCCACTTTTTTATAATTTTTAACTTGACCTAGACCTTGACCATAGATAAGTATTGTTACCAATTATGTATATTGAATGCAAACTGCTAATTATAATATGATTATGTATATAAATAAATAATCTGCGATGATTTAATTAGTAAAAAATGTTTGACCTTTCAAATTTTAATTGAAATAAAATAGGGTTTAACGTCCTACTCTTCTGCCCCGACTTGGTTAATGGAGACTGACATACTCCTTATAGTGTACGATAACGGACTCTCTCTCTCTCTCTCTCTCTCTCTCTCTCTCTCGGTGTAGATTATAAGTAGTGGGTGCGTTTCTGATTGCGACATTCTACAGATCACGATTTATTCTATTATTGGAGACATTGTTTAAAAAAGTTAAAAACATCCAAAGAATGGCAGTCTAGAAGCTTGAAAACCGCTGTTCTCTCTGATTTGTCGTACCGGTTGTCAGTATGCTCAAAAATCTTATGATTTGCAAGCTTCATTCCTGTTATAATGGTATGCGCGTAAGGTAATTGGAGCCACGGTGGCTAAGCGGTTAAGAGGCTAGCCTGGTAGTCGCGTGTTCGATCCCTGCATTGACCTGGAAAGTTCGTTAGGGATTTTCCGACGTGGTAGCCCCTCGTCATTGGTGCAGGACTGAGAACCTACCAAGGTCAGCTGTCCAGTCGTTCGATTGTGACGAAAAACCGAGGTCCGTGTACACATTGGCGTGCTCGTAATAGATCAATTGGTAGTTGGAATACGGTAGTGCTACTGCTCGCATATTACTCTGCCGTCAAAAGTCAAAACCTAGTAACTCACTTTTTTTTCATCAAATTTTGTAGTTGCTAGTCAACTCACTATTATGCAATCATAGGCATTGTTTTCCACACTTCAAAATTTTTCACAGCGTAAATAATAACGCAATTACCTCCCTTGTTTCCCCCCCCCCCCCATGCAATAGCTATCTTCAAACGTTTGAATTTGAAGTTGAAAATGATAAATTTTTTGCCAATTTCTCAATGGACAATAGTGAATTACAGAATTAATAGGACTATTCTTTAACAAGGTAGGACTGTTTATAGATACCATCTATTTTAATGCTTTATTTTAATATATTTTAAAATATAAATTAAAAATAGGAAATTGCAGCTTTAACGCGAGTAATAATGTGTTCTGTGCGGTCGTTGGAAAACGTGTGCAGCCATTGGCGCACATACTTTAGAGGGATCTTTTGGTGGGCATATTCTTTCATTACCATGCTACCTATCCCTGTTTAGTAATCACGGATCGATCTATTGCAATCGGAATATTTATGTCGTATGTTGGGCTTGTATTGTTGGTCATACATTAGGTATTCAGACGGCGATTAATCCTGTCGCTTCAGAAGATCGGTCAGCCAATAATGGACATACATGTTTAGACATAATACCACTCTTATCGCCGCGATGTCACGAAAGCTGTCACTTGGCCTGGAGCTCGTGAACAGTGTAGGAGTGATCAAAACATTAGGTTCTAATCAAAGCAATTATAGGCAGATAAATGTCTTGTAATTGTTCATTAATGTCAGACTGTCGTTTCCCTAGGCCATTCCTAATTCAGCGATGTCGCTTTTACAGAAGTGAATTGGGTATTATCAGTTTATGGCTGTGATTTATACACTAAACGATTTAGTTTTTATGCTAGACGAAGATGGCGTTTTGTTTGATCGCTGTCTATTTTTGCAAATATGATTAAATAATTATCATTTTTACTGGGCTTGTTCTAGCGCTGTGACCTTCAATAGGATGGTTATAATATGAATTGGGTACAGCGGAAACTTGACAGGGAAGGCAAAACATGTGTTTATTAAATTGTTTTATTACTTGGTTACACTGACAACGATTCCCTTTGATGTTTGAACTCTTCCTGGAACACCTGAACTCACTTCTCGTGTGGCAAATTATTCAACGATTGCTGAAACGACGCGCCTTTTATTTCGCGTTCATTCGTCCTTGACGATTACTGAAACTATTATTTCTCTCCATTCTCTAATAACGGGGTGCCTGTCATTTTTCGTTCATTCTCTCATATCGACGCACTTATTACTTCTCGTTCAGTCTCAATAACGATTACTGAAACGACGCTCCTATTGTTTTCTCTTCAGTCTCTAATAACGATTGTTGAAACGACGCTCCTATTATTTCTCTTCAGTCTCTAATAACAATTACTGAAACGACGCTCCATTACTTCTCTTCAGTCTCTGATAACTATTCTTGAAACGACGCTCCAATCATTCTCGTTCATTCCCTCATAACAAAGCTCTTATTATTTCTCGTTCACTAACCCTTAACGATTGTCGAAACGACACCCCTATTATTTTTTTTATTCATTCTCCCTTAACGGTTGTTGAAACTACGCCCCGATTAATTCGTGTTGATTCTCGCTTAGCGATTGTTTCAACGCTGGTCCTTTTATTTCGTGTTGATGCCCCACACCCCCTTATTCAAGAGAAGATTTAGATAAAGAGCTGGTCGTTTTTAATGTAATAGTTCAATAATAAAATGAAAATATAGAAACTTTCATTAAAATGACTTTATTCTGAGCCTAGTTATCACTGTTATTGGATTTTTCATTATCGTAACCACAGTACTGGTATATTCGAGAATTAGACTCAAATTAAATGACTTAACGGCTGATACGTCCTGATCTAGTTCAAATCTCGCGTATCCGATGACAATTCGGGTCCAAGGAAAGACCTGTAGTTGACAAATTTATCTCTTGAATAATGGTAACGATTGATTTAAGTTTGCTTCAGTAATTATAATCTGTAAACGCTTTGGATTTGATGTTATGTGCTGTATACTTAAACATACATTATGCAAGAGTTAAATCTGCATTCTGCACATTGCAGGTCGAGGGAGGGGTGGCCGAATGATTAGCGTGAGCGCGCTGTATCATACGGCCTGTCATTGAGTCAACTGGCGTGGTTTCAAATCCCCGGTTTGTACGTGGCAATTAAGGAGTAGGGTCGCCTGTCCAACCTCGTGGGTTTTCTCCGACTTCTTCCCACTGCTAAAGACCCCCTACGCGCAAGCGAATTGTTGAAATAAAATTAAACCATATGTTAGTCCCGAAATGACCTAGTTTGTTTCGAGTGGACGTTAAAACCCATTTCTCTCTCTCTCTCTCTCTCTCTCTCTCTGTTGCAGGTCTTTCTTTAGGCCTGAATTGTTATATAAACTATTAATAAGACATTTATTAACATCGATAATAGCCTGTGGTATTACGTGGATTGGAATACATTTTTTTGAAAAAAATTAAACACATTCTTTTCTATTTACGTTATCATTTGTTTAGTTTTAACTATTATAGTGAGAACTGTCACCTCTTTATCTAATCACCCATAATGTTTGTTTAAAGGAATGCTATTCTGGCTGGCCATAATTAGTCCCTATTTATGAGAGATATTTATTTTAGTAAGTGTCAGAGACATATACTTTTATGCTTTCGCAACGATTTCGTCTGAGGTGAAACAGGAAACAGCTGAAAGAGGCATTTAAGATCGTGAATGTCAAAGAGCTTACACTGCTTCCACAGGGATTAGTGTCGGATATATGGACGCTGACGCACTTAAGTAAATGGAGGCCTTGCATCGCCTTCCTAAAGTTTATGTTTAACGTCCACTCGACAAAAACTAGTTCATTTCGGGACTAACATATAGTTCAATTTTATTTCAATACCTCGCTTGCGCGTAGGGGTTTTAAACAGTGGCAGAACAGAAGAACCTGGAGAAAACCCATGAGGTTGGACAAGGCGACCCTAATCCTGTCACGTACAACCGGGGATAATCGAAACCACGCGCTAACCATTCGGTCCCCCCCCCTCACAATAATATATTAAACAGAAAGCCACAATCTCAAAATAATGAATATTCAATGGTCATAAAAATGAAATGGAATGGGGTTTAACATCCTACTGTTCTGGGGGATTGGGGTGGCCTAGTGGTCTAGAATGCCGCGCTTCGACCTCTAGCTGGCCGGTCACCTATCGCTTGCGGCTGTGATTTCGACCTCTGGTGTGAGCGTATATGTGGGTTTCCTCCGGCTTCCTCCCACTGCTAAAGACCCCTACGCGTTAGCGAATTATTGAAATAAAATTAAACCATATGTTAGCCCCGAAATGACCTAGTTTGTGTCGAGGGGACGTTAAACCCCATTTCTCTCTCTCCCTACTGTTCTGTTCTGTCTTGACTAATAAAGAGGGCATTTGAGGGGAATATTTCCCGCCCGGGCAGTGGTGCTACGGCCTGCTGTTATATCGAATTCAAAATGTCAAGGGGTCTATTTATTTACACCAATGTATACTCGGGACCTTGGATTTTCGTCCCAATCGAACGGCCTGCGCCGGAAGTAAATGGTTAGTAATGCATGTCAAATATTAAAGTAGCTAACCCAACATTATCCACATTCTTCGACATTGAAAACACGAATTATTTGCCAATTTAAATTAACATTGATGTTGTGATCTTACCGCCAAAAGATGGGCTACTGACATCCAATATTGAAGACAAAATAAACATTGTAACATTATTGGTACGCGAATCGTGTAACAAGGGACCCGAAAAACTGGGAAGCATGCGCAATAAATACTACTGGTCTAGAATGGAATAACCAGACGCTATAGATGATGTTTCTCGCTATTTGGCCGAACCTAACTTATTTGAAATTAGAGTAAAATCAGTTCATATACATTTATATCACATTATTATATGCGTTGCAATTCATTTGTATCAACTTCTAGGTCCCAATCTCCTTTAAATAGTTGTTTTGTAAACTTCAATAAAAGTAAGGGGGTTGGGATATCCTAGTGGTCCAGAGTGCCGCGCTTCGACCTCTAGCTGGCCGGTCACCTCTGGCTTGCGGCTGTGGTTTCGATCCCTGGTGTGAGCGTATGTGGCATGGAGATAGGGCGCCTTCTCAACCTCATGGGTTTCCTCCCACTGCTACATACATTAAACCCCATTTCTCTCTCTCTCTCTCTTTCTCTCTCTCTCTCTCTCTCAATAGAATTAGTTGTGTACGTGTCGTTACTGCACGTTTCAGAATCTATGATATCCGGAAAGTCTTAATCTCGGGAAAGGCCCTTTCAATGCTCAACAATGGCAATTGTTCAGTCACTTCCTAAGGCGTCCCAAATTCTCAGAGAAATATTGACAAGGACTTCCCTACAGCTGGAACATGCACATTGATTGGTTACACGAGTGGTTTTGGTGATCGAATGATCCAATGGATCTCGCCGTAAATAGCATCTATGTTTATACGAGTAGAAACGCCTTCCCGTTTTATTCGCCGATTTTACCTGTGAGTTTATTGTTTCTTCTTCGCACTAAAAAAAACCCAACAAGAACACATTACCCCTGGCCGAGAAAACGGTGTTTTCCAGCCTGAATTTCCCTTATCAATGACATGAAAACTGTCTGGTCTTTCTTATCGTGCGAAAAACTGTCGAACAAGAACAGGAGCTGACACCTCCACCCATTCACGCCGTCATAAAGTATTGCGCACTTGCTAGATAATGAATCAGGGGGGTGTAGTTGGGATTGCCTAGTGGTCTAAAGTGCCGTTCTTCGACCTCTAGCCGGCTGGTCACCTCTGGCTTGCGGCTGTGGTTTCGATCCCTGGCGTGAGCGTACGTGGCATGGAGACAGGGGGCGCCTTGTCAAACTCGTGGGTTTACTCCGGTTTCCTCCCACAGGAAAGACTCATGCGCGTGCGCTAAGATAATAAAATAAGAAGTAAGACAACTAGTCTGCGATATCACCTTCGGGGGAAGCGGACGTTTAGCAATAAGAGCAACATAGATAATGAATTAGAAAGATACCAGATGTTAGTCCCGGGAGAACGTAGCCGTATTGCGTGGACTTTTTGGCCTTGTTATACCTCTCAGTTCAGACCACTCTGCCCCGCCAAATAAAATCGAAGAGCAACATCCTATAACAAGCCAATCGTTGGACTGAAACTATTAGACAACCAATTCCGGTATTAGTCGGTTATTCGATGAAAAGTGCTCAAGAATTAATGTTGATATAATTTAGATTGTAGTGGGAGTTTGGAGGGTTTAAAATCAAACAGTTTCTTTGATTGCACACCGAGGTTAAACTTATACTTGACTTGGTATTGTCGTAAGTAAAGAGATTGTGCTATTTTTATCCCGCGGATCGATTCTTGAACCCGTCAATGAAGCTGCCTCTCGAAGGGCCGTTCATCATACACGCTCACTGCCTGAAATCATCCACCAAAACGTCAAAATACTGTCGACAAATATCGCCAATGACGTTACAAGTGGTCTATCAAACTCTATCGCTGGACCTTTTCCTATTTTCTTCTGTGATAGATCGGCGTTCAGGATTATTGACTATTCTATAGGAAAATGATATAATTTGTTCAGCTCACTTTTCGGGCTATTTTCCAGTGGGGATTATTGATGCGTGGGTGGGTCGTCATTCCTCTGATTTGAAAGCGATAAATTTGATTAGCTCTGATGCTGAATTGAGGGCCGTAAAACATACATACAGTAAACTAGCCAAATGACTCGGCCATGTAGGTCGAATTGAATGCGTCAATAGTAATTTGTTTCATTCATAAATGTTATTGGCTGTAGACGATAAAACTCGTGGTGTTTGTGTATGTATCCCTATATCCCCAGACATTAATAGATAAGTTTTCCCGGTGAGTCATAGCTGATCGGAACCAAACCATGACTAATAAACACCGTATTTTAAGTAAGAATTCATTATAAGTGCATTAAGTTGCGCTTTAACAATCATCAATAGACAATAATATACGGTCGACTTTACTGCTTTTATTTCATGCACGTGTCTGGTCACCGAGGTTTTTTTTCTTTTTCGACTGGGAAAATTTCCTGCCGTTTTTGTCAAGTTTGTTATAAACTTTTGATTGATTCAGTAATGAAATGAAATGAAATAAAATGAGTCAAGTCTGTCATAACTTTTTTTACATCAACTGGGCTATTAGGGAATTATCTCCCTGGCCGCAGCGCTGCGGCCTATTGTTATATCGAATTCCAATTTCAAGTGTTTTTTTTACGTGGACATCAATGTGGCCTTGGTTTTTCGTCCCACCTGAACCACGAGGGGAAACACGCCGGAATATACCGGGAGAGAACCAGAGACAAATAAGGAATATATCTATATTTCGTTTCGTTTTTTTTATACTTTCGATGGCTAACACTACAAGACGATCTCACAAGTTATAGTGGGGGTTCAAGTCAATGGTCAAATGAGTGGCTTTTGTCCGTATGACGTCAGACATTGATTAGCCAATCAGCGTTGACGTTTCTAGTGGTTTAACGATCAAAAACAAAAAACCTCGCATATATAGACCGTTTAATTGGCTAATCCCTCACTTCTTCGAAGAAACGTCAATATATATAACAACCCTTCCAGATCCTAGCGCAGTAAAGAAAGACTAGTAAAAAAACGAGATTTTGAACTATAAAAAAACGAAACGAAATAGGATCTGTGTTTTTATCAGATTTGCATATGATATAGAGTACACAAAAAAAGAAAATGTTTTATTTTTTCGTCCAATTCGAAAAACTAAGCACACTTTCCTGGTTCGCCCCCACGTGGACGTTGGTTTTTAATAATCTGAATGAATAATGATATTTTGTAACTGTTAAAGAAATAACACTAATAACTTTCCTTTTCAAAAAAAGATGTCAAGCTTTTTTTTTTATCGCAGTTGGTTAAGCTGCTATCTCCACCGATAAAATCAATTTATTATGCACTTTCTATTTTAAAATTACATTATGGGTGATAGGATAAAGAGTTGGCAGTTCTCACTATAATAGTTGAAGTCTAGATAATGTATTGGGAATATTCTGAAAATTTCTGTCAAAATGCTCCACTGTGAACCGATATATTAGCGTTTGAATTTTAGGCCTAGCTTCGAGTATCATTACTAAAAAAGGTATAATAAAAAAAATATTGTCTCGATTATCCATTTTTGGATTAAATCACCAAAAGGAGTTCAGCAGCAAATTGGATTCAAATCCAGTTAAAATCCGACACATGAGGTGGCATCATGAATTAATTACGGTCTTTTTATGTTAAATATTCTTCAAGTAATAGTTTATATAACAATTCAGGAAAAAAGACTTTCATGCAATAGAAAGATTTAGCTCTTGCATAATGCATTTTAATTAAAGACTTCGATTCTCCAGAAATATGGTGCCTCTGCGGTTAATTTAATGGCTGAATTGGACAAGTGATATCCACTAGATGGCTCGGGGAAGTCGCTTGTTCGATACCGGGGTTTGCCGAGAAAGTTAATCGGGATTTTCCGTCGTGGTTTCCCCTTGTCAGTGGTGAAAAACGCACGATTTGATAAGGGTAGCTGTCTAGTAGTTCGGATGGGACGAAAAACTGAGGTCCCGTGTTCACATTGGCGTGACTGGGTCGTAGCAGGTTGTCCAGGCAAAATTCCGCATTAGCACCCTGCATGGCGTAATCCCTTCGCCATTAGCACAGTCGGAGGAGAACAGTAGGAAGTTAAACCGCATTCCATTTTATTTTATTTTATTTCCTATACAAATATCAAAATAATGAGAATCTTTCAAGGCGTTTGCGATTCAGTGTCCATTCTTATAATATGACATACCCATCTATTATAAGAGGAAACTAACTCTGTGGATTTGTTCGCTATTGTTGGCTTCCGGCGTAATTCCCCTATTTACTGATGCACGACTTGGGGTCTGGCAGGGGGAAATGTGTAGTAATTCGGGTGGTACGGAAAACCGCGGTCCCGTGTACTCATTTTCATACACATAAAAGATCCCTTAGCAGTTTGAATTTGACATACGAGTAGACCATAGCAAAAGTATCTTCATAATGCACTAATGGCGTATGTCGGCTTCATTATTCCATCCTATGCAGACCAGTAAACCCATTTCATTCCACTGCGCATTCTGATGGTTAGAAGTGTTCGACAGTATTCTAGTTTATTTTTAAAGAGGGGGTGTTGGGATGGCCTAGTGGTCTAGAGTGCCGCGCTTCGACCTCTAGCTGGCCGGTCACCTCTGGCTTGCGGTTGTGGTTTCGATCCCTGGTGTGAGCGTATGTGGCATGGAGATAGGGGAGCCTTCTCAACCTCGTGGATTTCCTCTGGGCACTCCGGTTTCCCCCCACTGCTAAAGACCCCTACGCGCAAGCAAATTATTGAAATAAAATTGAAACCATATGTTAGTCCTGAAATGACCTAGTTTGTGTCGAGTGGACGTTAAACCCCATTCCTCTCTCTCTCTTTATTTTCAAAGGAACATTTATGCACTTTTTCTACAACAAAAATAACTTGCGCAGTATTCTCTCGGAGCAAGGAATACAAACGAACAATTGATCAATTAACTGTCTCTGTGTTTTATAACTAACTACAAAGTTATAATGTCAACTTCTCGCCCACTACAAACATCTAAATAATATATTGCTTGTTAATAAAAAAAATCTATTCTTTACGAATAGTTTATGTATTGGGGTACTCGATTGTCATTCCGGAACGTTTCGAATGGACAGGAGTACATTTGAGTGACGCGAAATACAGCTCTGTCACAGTTCTGTCAGTGCCGACAACGGGGTTAGTGTGGGTAGAATCGTGACGTTATTAAACACAGCGAATATGTTTCAACTGTCATGGTTGATTAATTAAACGTTCGGGAATTAAATTCTGTCAAACCCCAAATTAGTGGAGAGAGAGAGAAATGGGGTTTAATGTCCACTCGACACAAACTAGGTAATTTCGGGACTAACATATGGTTTAATTTAATTTCAATAATTCGCTTGCGCGTAGGGGTCTATAGCAGTGGGAGGAAATCGGACTATCCGGAGAAAACCCACGAGGCCGGACAGGCGACCCTACTCCTTGTCATGTCCAACCGCCAAAAGTAGTGACAATGGAGTGAAAATGTAGTCTCTGGGCGACAGAGACTAGTGAAAATGAGAATTTGGTTCCGGAAGTCCAGAACGCATGCGCCGACTGTATGAGAAAACATGTCAACCAACCGTAACAGCTAAAACATATTCGGTGTATTAATTACATCACGATTCTACTCAAACCACCTACATCGGTTGTCGGGACTGGCAGAACTGTAACGGGACTGAATTCCACTACACTCGATTGCAATAATGTCAATTCGGAACGCCCCGGTCATCCCCATAACCTCATGCTGCCCGAGCATGCGTTGTAGCCCGAAATCATAAAATGGATAATCGAGACGAGACTATGCTTGTTATCATACCCGTACCGTCTTTAGTAATGATGATCCAGGCTAGCCCGACAATTCAATCGCTAAAATCACGGTTTAGAGTTGATCAATTTGACTGAAATTGTCAGCAAATTCCCTTTACAGTATAAGTTAGCTATTATAGTGAGAACCGCCAGCTCTTTATCTAATCTCCCATAATGTATCTTTTATGACTTTGTTCAATCCTAATAGTGATACCAGTGAATCAAACATATGACTTCATCAGCTGGTTTGCAAATGGGGGCTTTGCTTACGGTCCTGAATTATTAATGGAAATAAGCGATGGTGATAAACTGCTAACAGAAGTCCTATATAAATTGTCAGGTTAAATGCCTGAGGTATCTGTTTACCATTGGTTGCAGCTTGTGAAGTTTTCAGTTTTTTTGTTCCGCTAAACAGTCTAAAAGAATTCATATAAATTTACAGTTTGCAGCTTGTGAATTTTTCAGATCTAACCCGCTCCAGAAACAGTCCGAATGAATTCATATATATTTGTGAAGCTGTTTGCGCAGCCGTTGCAATAATTTTTATAAAGTTGCTCAAATCGTAACGTTGAGACTGAGGATACATTCAAGAAAACATGCAGCATCTTTGAATTTTCGGAAATAACTTTTTTCGTAGGTAGATTAATGATTTCTTCAAAGAGTTTCCTTAGCTGTTGTCGTCAAAGGCTAATGAAGTCGGGTTTACGCCATGCGGTGGGCTACGAGGGAAGGGACGGATCCAGGAATTTTTGCAGGAGGGGGTTTGCCAGGTTCCAGTTAAGGAAATCTGCCATCATCGTCTCAGCTATATAAACATACATACAAATTGAGCTTTTTAAAGAGAGAAATAATTTTTATAATGATGTATAGGATCACATTGTGATTTAATTTCAGTGATGCAAGGTATTAATTTTTTTTATGTAGCTGAGCAGTGTGGGGTTTGGACCCCCCTCCACCCTGGATCCGACCCCGGAGGGAAATTTTCCAAATTCCAACTGTCAAGGGTTCTTTTACGTGTACACCAATGAGTAAACGGGACCTCCGAATGACTATACACGTCATACTCACTGACAAAGGGGCACCACGTCGGAAAATCCCATTGATCTTCCTCGGCAAACGCAGGGATCGAACACTCATTTACGGGTTAGTGAGCCAACGTTCGATCCCTGCATTTGCGTGCACGTAAAAGATCCCTTGACATTTGAAATTCGAGGTAAGAGTAGGATATAGTGCCGCTGTCCGTGCAAAATTTCCCTCATAGCACACTCTAAGGCGTATGCCCGTTTTCATTAGCCCAGTTCGGAGCAGAACAGTAGGACGTTAAACTACGTATCATTTCATTAGTGAGCCGACGTCTTACTCACTGAGCTACAGCGGCTGCCGAAACCATGATGGAAAAATATATGATTCATGTGTCGAAAATTGATATCCATTTGATTTGATAGAGTTCACTGCACTTGAAAACTAACAATAGACCGACATTCTTAGTTCAAAATCGAATAAATAACCATTATTTATCTTCGGTAATATCACAAAGGCCACGTTACGAAATTAGCAAATGTTTACATAGGCAATTTACCATTACTACATGAGCGAACCATTGACGTTACTAAACGCAACCAAAATCATTAAGAGTTTATTTGTGGGCATAAAACAGAGGCCAAGTATAACTTTCAGCCTGAAAATGACTCATAAGACATTGTAAGTAAAAAGGGTCCCGGGTCAATATCTAATTTGAAGTAATCATTATTACTTATCCTAAACTCGCGTATGAGTCATTTGACATCGTCTGAAGCAGAACGTCTGACTTGATGGAATTCATCGAGGATTAGAAATATGGTTTATTAATAGAATTGATTCGATTAACCAATACCTTTATTGTGGGTATTTCATAAAATTTATTCCCCTATAACAATAAATTATAACCCAATAAATAATTCTATTGAGGACTGTTTATTAACGGGAGGGGGCCCATGAGGCGTTGAAGACACGTGGGCAGATCGTTCATATATATCTGAAATGTATATAATTAAAAAAATATGTAGGGCACTACCGAGGCTATTGGTATCCAGAAAACATTTGTAAGGAATGGACTGGCTTGTACGAAAGTTATGAAATGAATGAAGTGGGGTTTAACGTCCTGGTGTTCTGCTCCTATACTGAGCTAATGAAAATAGGCACAGTGTGCTATGATGAAAATTTTGCCCGGGCAGTGGCACTACGGCCCACTCTTATATCGAATTCCAACTGCCAAGGGATCTTTTACGTGCAAGTCAATGTATACACGGGGCCTCGGTTTTCGTCCAATCCGAGCTGCTAGACAACAGTCCTTGTCAGGCCCTCCGTCTTGCATCACAGACAATGAGATATATACATGATACGTTTTCAAACAACTTAAACCCGCCAGTCTACATCTGAAAATGGAGACCAGTGTCCCAAGCTGTATTAGGCGGTGTCTGGATAAAACCAGACTTTTGTTTTATAAACTGATTAACGTTGTCCCTCTCTTGTCAGGCCCTCCGCCCTACTTCACGGACAAGGGGAAACCCGAGGTACTTTTATTTGCTTGTTGTGAGAAACGGGCGGTAAACAGTGTATGTTTTAAAATAAACATAAGCATATTAACTTGAGGACCCAAATAGAGTTTAACGACCAACTAACCTGAGTACCAGATTAAAGAACAATTATTGGCTTATCTAAAAAATTAACGTGCACCTAGGACGTGTAAAAAGCATTAAGCTATATATAAATTCACCAGATATTTAGATTTTTTTCTGTAGCTGTAATAGGATTTGATAAATCAGCCACGAGGACTAAAGGATTATGGCATTTTTAATATTTGTAGTGAGGGTTACATGAAAGCAGTTTGAAATAATACAAAATAATGTAATCGCAATTTAGAGCTAGACTGTTCAATGTTAGTCATTAACTAATCAATTAATGACGATGTCTAATTATTGAAAAATCCACAAAAACACGATCTCGACATTTCCTGGTAATAGAGTGAGATATTTAAAACTTCAAAAGTTAAATTAAGGTAATTTTTTTGAACGTCTGAGCCTTAAAACCGGTTTAGACCACCCAATAGCTATTTTCATTGGTCTAAATCACGCAAAGCCCATTAATTTCTTTTAAAATATTTGCTAATTATAACTTAATTATCACTGATGATAAACTAATTTTATATTTTTCGAGCTTTTCTTTTCGTTTTATTCATGGCTGATGTAACAAAACAAGTAACGACCTACTATGTGCCAAGAATCAAACATAACGTCATCGCCACCATCTTGGAAAATGACGTCATATGAAATATCAGACGCGTTTGCAATCGATGGGCAATTATCCAAGGATGCAAGGATGTCCAGTTGCTTATTTGAAATGGCAGAGTTTTAGTTTTATTTCGAAGAAGGTGCCACCCAAAAACGGAGAGAGAGAGGGCGAGAGAGAGAGAAATCGGATTTAACGTCCACTCGACACGAACTAGGTCATTTTGGGACTAACATATCGTTAATTTTATTTAAATAATTTGCTTGCGCGTAGGGGTCTTTGACAGTGGGGAGGAAACCGGGTGAATCGGAGAAAACCCATGAGGCTGGACAGACGATTCGAAACCACACCGGTTGACTCAATGACAGACTTTTATACCATTCGGCAATCCAACCCCCTCACCCATGAAATGAAATGGGTTTAACGTCCTATTGTTCTGCTCCGACTTGGTTAATGAAAAATACGAAAATATGTTTGGCATATGGCCTAGTTTTAAATCAAATTCCAACTGATAAGGGATCTTTTATGTGCACGACAATGTGTACACGGGACCTCGGTTTTACGTATCATTCGAACAACTTGACAGCTATCCTTGTTAGGCCCTCCGTCCTACAACACTGACAGGGGTGATTAATGCCTGAAAATCTCGATGAACTTTCTCGGGCAATGTAGAGATCGAACAAGCGATCTCCAGACTAGCTATTCAGCGTCTTAAGCCAGGCTGACACTTGCACGATTCCGTAGCACACGTTGGCACGACTCAAGTCGGCACGACACCGTCCGATTTGCGCAAACTCGTGCCAATGCGGGAAGTGCGTAAACAATGCGCAAACTATGCGCAAACTATGCGTGAACTCGTCGTGCTACTTCGTGTCAATGTGGATACTGATGGACACGACAAAATCGTGGCCAAAAGTCGTGCAAGTGCCAGCCTGGCTTTACCCTCTTGGGGTCGTGGTTCCGGAGCAGAACAATAGGACGTTAAATCCATTTCAATTCATTTCATTATAACACTGAAATACTATTAATAAAATAGAACGTTTGCCGGGTTCTGATTTCGTGTGTGCGGGTAAAAGACCCCTTGGAAGTTTGAATTCGATATAAGAGTAGGCCTTAGTGTCGATATCCGGTCAAATTTTCCCTCATAGCACACGGTATGTCGTATGCTCGTTTTCATTAGCCCTGATTAGGAGCAGAACAGTAGGACGTTAAACCCCATTTCATTTCATTTCATTTTACAGAAAAAAACAAAAGGTTAAATGTATTTATTTATTATTTTTTTTTAAATAACTTGATTAATAACTGCGAGCTATTTTTACAAGGCTTAAGACATACTGATTAATAATCATCGTATTAGTATGACTGTAAAAAACATTCTAGAATAAATATTACTTTTCTCGGCTGATCCACTACCTTCATGAAAACTCTTTAATATTTTAACAAATTCTTAATTCTGAATCAAAAGGAAGTCGCGGTAGCTAAGTAATTAAGTAAGACGCTGACTTGCTAGCCCGAATCTCGCGGGTTCGCTCTCGGAGGTGGTTGATAAAGTTCCTCGGGAGTTTCCGAGAGATTGGTTCAACGACCACCCAGCATTTCGGGTCCAACATACAATAAATGGCCATTCATTCAGATGAGATTTTATTTTGAATTTGAAAGCTTCCACAATTTGAAAGCGCCCATAAAGGTAGAGAGTTCAATAGTTTTTGACGCAATGTGGGTAAATCGCCGAAACACAAAGGATTTAAGTCTATTACTTGTTACTGTTAAAAGACCACCAAAGACAACTAATTGCGCTTGCTTTCCCGTCCTATGCGTTAGCTCACATCTTCGGATAAGAGGGAGAGTGAGAGAGAGAGAGTTTGGGTTTAACGTCCACTCAATTCAACACTATGTCATTTCGCAACTAACATATGGTTCTATTTTATTTCAATAATTCGCTTGCGCGCAAGGGTCTTTAGCAGTGAGAGGAAAGGGGAGGACCCGGAGAAAACCCATAAAGTTGCAAGGCAACCCTACTCCTTGTCACGTGCAACCGGGGATTCGAAACTACGCCATTTGACCCAATGAGAGACTTTATGAAACAGCGCGCACGTGATAACAATTCAGCAATCCCCTCTTCCATCCTCGGACCATCCTCGGACGACTCATCAAATAACGATAAAATTACGCAATCGAACAATTCGTACTTCATCTTCCCTGAGAATTAATTATTTGAGTATCCACTGCGATCGTTTTTCGGTATTGATCAATTCACGATAATAATACATAAACGGAACAATTCGTAGTTCATCTTCCCTTGGAATTTATTGTCCCAGTTTCCATTACGGTCGGTTTTTTTAGGTATTCAACAAGATGTTAAACGAAATGAAATATTGACAGAAATAGCAACTTTCTTTATTTCTTCCCTCGTCATTTACTTCTCAATCATATGCAGCCATCTGTGATGTGGAATTTTAACTCTAAGATTAGCATTTATCTAATGTCCGACGAAACACAAATAGAACAAAGCGAGCGTCTACTACTTTAAAAGGAACTCGTTTCCATAATCGGTATATAATATGGTTCATTATAAGAAAATTTGTGCCGATATCAAATATTAAATGATTCTATTAATAGCAACTGACTGTATATTTTCGTTCATTTGTTATATGCCCTGCTGTCCAAGTTAAATCTAGCATACATGATGTCTTATGCTGTCATCACACAGTAACGGCAATTTATTAGCAGGCAATTCGCGTGTGATAAACACATTTTTATGACTTTAAGCACTCAGACTCCCCTAAACCAATTAACCAGTGATCAAATGTAGAATGGTCCTAAATAAAGGGAAATGTAATCTTTCAGTGTTTCTTACAGTCCCTGCAGTTCCGGAGTTTAAAAGGAAATCCACGAATACTAGTAAATGATGCCAAATATAGTAAGTGCAGGGGACTGCATCACACGTAATTTGTATGAAAACAAATAAATGGACAAGACATTATACCCAGAGACCACAAATAAACAATGGATCCGCGAGCAAGCCGTAAGCGTCCACTGCACTGTACAGTCCCGGACCTGTAGTGACACAGACTTCATTCAAATCATTCAAATTTGAAAACAATCAGCAATACAACCCAGACAAATCATTGTGTAATTTCAGCATGCAGTGGCAGATTAAGCTCCACCAAGGCCTGAGGCGGCAGTTTCGGTGGTGGCTATTTTAAAAGGCGTGGGCCTAATTAATTTCGGGTCAGGGCCTATGTTGATTCCCGTTGGGCCTAAACCCCACCCCCCTAACATTCATTGTCTATGCGTTTTTAATCGTATCAGACAAGTCTAAAAATTTTTTTTACGAAATCTTTGGGCCTGAGGCTGCAGCCTCATCAGCCTCACTGATAATCCGCTACTGCCAGAATGGTTCGTGATCTGCTATACGCGACAAGACAAACGAACACAAGGAAAGTACCTAGACAACGACGATTACCAGATACCCAGAACCAGCGTGGTTAACCATAAGAATTAAATTTTAATTAGTGGAGAATTCAAGATTATGTAGTATTAATTCCTGCTAGCTTTGTGTTGAAAATCATGTTTACAGTCGCCATTTTGGAAAATAATGGCTAGATTTCGACACTGAATGCATAGTTCATTTTAGGTATCAATTTTTTGAGTCATGGCCCCGCCATATTCTATTTTCACCACGGTGTATGCTAGAAAATAAATGTCTGCTCTCGATTTGAACCAAAACTGTTGTGTACTGGTCGCCATTATCGAAGAAAATGACCGTCTCCTTGGATTCCATAACAATGTGTATTATATTATAATTGAAAGTTTGTCAAATTATTTTTCTTTTTTGGGGGTGGGGGGGGGGGTGGGGTGGAGGGTGGCGCCATATTTTTCTGGGAGTGCAATGTACCACGAAAATAAATGTCCTCTCTCGATTTGAACCAAAACGTGTGTGTGTATTGGTCGCCATTATCGTCACCTTGGATGCCATCGTCTTGTCTTATCACATCAAAATTTCTCAGTAAATTTGAACTCTTCGACCCCTAAAATATACGAAAAGATATATTACACGCCTATTTCCTACCAATTTTTTATGAATTTTCAAGAAAATCGTGGTTTTGACACCATCTTGAGAGCTATTTGAGAAATTGGACGTTGCACCAACGTAAAACTTGACTTTTCGACAAACAAGTCTCCAGATTCGTTTTTGTTTTCAATCTATTTCCGCAGCCCTACTTTAATAATTACTTCCATACTGTGTTGTAGGATATGTTTTTATTTGTTCATTACAAAATTCCACCTGCTGTCCGGGCAAAAGTTCCATCAAGGCATATTATACCCGTGTTCATGAGCCCTGTTGGAACAGAACAGTAGGAAAATAAACCCTATTTCATTTCATTTTCATAACACGTAGATCCCAATATTTGGTTGTCTGACCCCATATCACAGGAATGATCCTAGGTAACCGTCTACTGTTCTGCCAATGTCCGGTCAATCAGCTGAAAAGGTAGCCACTTGTGATCGCCACAAACTTCGTTCGGTTAACTGACGGAGAGAGAGAGAGAGGGGATGGGGAGAGATCCCTTGGTAGCTGGAATAGGCAACAGTACACAATTTTCGGTCATTGTACACTGTATGGCGCATCTCCGTCTTCATTAACCAAATCGGTAGAACAGTAAGACGTTAAACCCAATTTTATTTCAATTATAATTTGAAAGGTCAAACGTTTTTTTCTAATTAAATCATCGCAGATTATTTATTTATATACATAACCATATTATAATTAGCAGTTTGCATTAATTATACATAATTGGTAACAACACTTATCTATGGTCAAGGTCTAGTTCGAAATAAAAATTATAAAAAAGTGGCCTAACATAAGATTTATCTATGGTCAAGGTCTAGGTTAAAATAAGTATTATACAAATATGGCCTAGAATGAGGTTTTGTTTGTGTTAAAGGGCCAATCCCGATAACTTTTTGGGGAATAAAACTACTTAATTTTGTGTTAAAATCTCTTAAAACCCATTACCTAAGGCCTACCAACTAATCCGATATTTGTGATACGCTTGTAAATAACTTAAACCTGACAGTTTTCATCTGGAAATGGAGACCGTTATATTTTCGGATAAAACCATACTTTTTTCTATAAAAATAATTTGTAGGTGAAATTTACCTTTTGTTATCAAGTACAGTGCATGGGTCATCCACTGTATAGACCTCTCAAGAAACGGGAATCGATTATCAGGTCACTCAATGAAAAAACTGACCCGAAATCTTAAAAGGGTTACGTGTCCGGATAAGCCGTGTTGATGTTCACGTCCAAACGACTCAATATTTTGAGCTGAAATTTTGAGACAAGGTTAATACACCACGCCTCTATATTTTGGTCCATAAATTTCATAAATACTCAGACTTTAATTTTTTGGACCCTGTTCTTATCGGGATTGTCCCTTTATCGTAATGAAACAGCCAATTGCATCCTTGAATACAGCATAAAATACATACTGATTAAAACACATCTTATTTCGTTTCGTTTTTTTATAGTTCAAAATTTGTTTAACTTGTCCCTACTACACTAGGATCTGGAAGAGTTGTTATCATTGACATGTTCTGGATGGTGTGACGGATTAGCCAGTGAAACAGCCTGTTACGACGTGTTCTTAGCCTTTTGATTCACGGAACCGTTGATAAACCACAGGAAATAGAGACTTTGTGGGGTGTATCGTTTTGTCCGGAAGGCGCGTCATGAATTTTAAACGACACCATGTTCCTGGTTAGTGAGCTAGCGCCGTACTCACTGGGCAATTAGGCTAGGTGTCTGAATGGTTAACGCGCATGCGTATTAAATCACAAGGCCTGTCATTTAGTTAAGTGACGTACGTGACAAGTATTAGGATCGCCTGCCATTAAACATCATCGACTCCCCCCCCACACACACACACCCCTACTTGCAAGCGAATTATTGAAATAAAATTGAACCATATGTCAGTCCCGAAATGACCTAGTTTGCGTCGAGTGGTCGCTAAACCCAATTTTTATCCCGCTGTTCAATGATCAACTGTGTCTCCCACATCCCGGAAATAGTAATATTTTTCTTTTCTGTTTCATCAGCCACCCACAATCTCAATCTCAACATGTAGTGTGATTCGAAATAGATTATAGGAACATTTCAAAGTTTTATATGTTTTAAAGGTCTTTTAATAAAACAGTCCCATTCATTCATTCATTCTACAAACTAGATAGGCAACACGCACATTTTATTTTTGTGATTTAATCTTGATTGACTAGAATAGCTCAAAATCTTTCATTGATAAACTGAGAGATCTAACAGAAATCGTTGACAGCGATGTCGTCATCTTCGAAAAGTTAAAAATCCCCAGCATGTAAGTTCCTTCAGCGTCCAAAAGTATTAAGTATTGGGGAGCGATAATGCGATAAATCTGAAAGCAAGAGGATCAACACAAATGAAAGACCGTGGGTGGGATTGGGTGGGAAAAATTGACCAAAAAAGAGGTACATATCTCATGTCCACCAGTACAACTGACTACCGCTCTCGTTGTCTTAATGAAGAATGGATTGAATACATTATACTACGTCATCACCGGAAATGTCACGTCGATCTTTAGAAATAATGCTTGTCAGAAATGAAATGGTATTTAACGCCCTACTACTGTATCGAGTTGGCTAATGAAAACAGGCATACGCCATACAGGGTGCTATGGGTGAAATTTTGCCCAGGCAGCGGCACTTCAGCTTACTCTTATATCGAATTTCAATTGGCAAGAATTCTTTAACATCCTGTGCCAGTGCCATGTGGAAATTACGCCTGAAATTCCGATGGCGTTCCTGGATCAACACCAGGGTCGAACACATGATCTCCCGGTTAGCAAGCCAACGTCTTACTCACTTAGTCACAGTGGATCTACCGTTGCAACGATAATAAACTACATTATCGTGCACGTAAAAGAACCCTTGACAATTGGAATTCGTTGTCCCTTGTCAGGCCTACGGTCCTGCACCACGGAATAATACCGAAGGTGTCCCGATGACGTTCGTCGGCAGAAAACCAGGATCGAGCACAGGACTTCCCGGTTAGCGAGCCATCGTCCTACTCACTTATCCCCTGCGGTTTCCCCTCGGTATAAAGAAGTGATTATTAGAGAGAGTATGGTTTGTCTGGAACTATTAGTCATCGCTAGAAATAAGAAGCAAACTATCTATTGGCATCGATCTTTACGATAAGTGATTACATTTTCAGAGAGTATAATGTTTAATTTCCCGACACTGCAACCATATACTTCATCTCTTACAAGCGATTCAACAACAATCGCTGATACTTGCGTGGGTGGTAGGGGGGCAAAGGGAATCGCAGAAGTTAACCACACGACTGAAGTCTCGTCTCTCTGTTCATAACGAATTATATACATTAACTTCGGCAGAGCTCTTCGCCAATTGAAATTCTTCAATTTAGACTAATTGTTCTGTTCAAATTGGACGTGCTCTTTGAAGATCTGAGCGAAAAAATGTAGGCCCACTCATCCCTGACATTGGATGCAGTCCATAGGCGGCTGGAAAGTTGTTCCAGATATCTGTCGACGGAGATATGTAGAGCCTAATTTCACTCGTGGGAAGAGTGTTTAAAATGCCCTATCACCCTAATTTCATTAATAGCATGTTACGACAGCCTTTCCGTCATAATCAATGAAAAAATCATTCACACAAGTTGCAACGGTTATATTTCTGAAAAGACCAGATTAAATTCGACGTGGGAGTTTCAAGGAAACGTTTTTCAATAATTTGATACATTCGTGGTCCTAGAGGAGAAAGCTTTGCCAAAAAATGATCCGTGTTCAATTCAGAGTAATATTGAATGTATATGGATATATATATATATATATATACCGCCCACGATTATTAGGATGCTTTCAAATATATATGATCTGTTGAATGACGTCATTTAGTCTCGGCGGCCATACATTCGGCAAACCTCGGCAGATTCCGGTACCCTACATCTAGCCTTGGCTGTATGACAGTACGTAATATTATGTTTCTACGCCTATACAATTGCGATGCGCGCACCGTGCCGCTTTTAGATGGAAGTTCTCACAATTGCGTTGTTCGAAGGGTATGTAGAATTTTCAGTTCAAACTTGTCCTTGTCTAAAGTCGGATAAACTTGAAAGAAAAACAGTTTCAATCTTTGAAAACTTTGTAAGATAAAACATTCTTCAACGGCAACGCCATTGGTACTCCGGGAACTTGAAAGTAGTTCTAATGGCGAACTTTGTCATACAGCCGAGGCTAGATATAGGGTACTGGAACCTGCTGAGATTTGCCGAGTGGGTGGCCATAGGCAAGCGATCTGGGAACGGGGCTGTTTGCTAGAATATCGCCGGGTTGGAATCTCGGTTTCGTGCGAGAAGAAAGCCGTCACCTGCCATGCGCTGTGCTGCCAAGACTAGAATTAGATCGTAACCCGCTTGCGAACAGACACTAAAGGTCACGAGGTATTAACAGGGGTCCCGCTAATCCCATTCCAATCCTGGACCTAGTCCTAACGCTTACCCTAACCCTAACCTGTCCAAAGTTTTAGGTTTTAGACTGTAATTTTAGACCTTTATTTCCTTTCCCTTTCTACTACCCACCTCAAAAGGTTCGCATCACTCCATCACACTATCATCATGAAACAAATCAATTTTTTTTAACTAACCACATAAACCTCTGTTGTTTTTGTACATTTTTTATCATCAAGTGAGAATAAATATGTTTTGCTCTTGTTATCTTTAACTGCATGTAATTTAAGTAATAATAATTATAAACAATGTATTTATATGTCTGTAAATAATTTATTACGGGAAATGGATTTATATAAGCTTCGGTTTGTTTTCAGATCCCATAATTGAAGATTGTATCTTTATAATATGTAAATATTGAATAAATATTGTTAGAAAAAAACCCCTTACAATCTCACCAACAATGACGCGCCCTGCCTTTATTACATGTCATGGCGGCTATTTAGAGCAGATATATTTCTGAAAGAATGAGATAGGTGGGTCTCTGTGTGCCGAATGGGGTTGCACCTTAAAGCCCCAATAACACTCTTGTTGTAACTGAAAAATATGTCCCAATCTTCATTCTGGTCAACAAATTGTATTATTTTAGAATATTCCAATTAAATGATGATATAAATTTCATCTTAACACACCTAATTTAAAAAATTGGAAAAATTCAACCAATTGATTTGAAAAGTCTAACGTAAACCTTTTCAAATGTGACTTGGATTTTAAAATATTTTCGAACCCTCTGGACAAATAAAATAGGTTGTAATGGATAATTTGCACAACAGGTAGGACATTTAAACATCTAGTACTTAGAATAAGGGTATTATTTATTTTCTGGAGCTACCAAGCCAGCAAGAATGTTATTGTCCCTTTAAGGGCTGACTAGGAAAGTGTGGATTAGCGTTCTTCAGAACGGACGAAAAAACGAGGTCGCCTCGTGTAAAAGAACGACTGATTAGGAAATCTGATAAATTCTGCTGCTCCACAAATGTAACCACAGAAATAAAATATTTCTGT
Source organism: Patella depressa (assembly GCA_948474765.1). NCBI lineage: Eukaryota > Metazoa > Mollusca > Gastropoda > Patellidae > Patella > Patella depressa. The sequence goes on from OX419716.1 coordinate 78,563,618, forward strand.
TTCAAAATAGAGGTGGGGAGCACTAGGGGTTCTAAACAAGATATAAAAATAGTGTTAACACCCTTTATTTCAGTATCAACCTTGATCGGGGATTGGATGACCGAATGGTTACCGAATGCGCGTTGTATTATAATGTCTGTCAGAGGGGATGCTCGATTCACAGTCCAGAACGTCCTGAATTGACAGAATTGCAATCGAGTGACGCGGAATTCAGTCCTGTCACAGTTCTGCCAGTCCCGACAGCTGAGATGGAGTGAGTAGAATTGTGACGTATTCTAAGCAAAAATTATGTTTCAGCTGTCATGATTGGTTGAGATATTTTTTATGCAGTCGGCACATGCGTTGTACTCCGAAATTCTCCTTTTCACTCGATTGACACCGGTTTCGGAATTCAATTCCGGAACTGTGAAACGAGCATCCCCTTAGAGTCAAGTGGCGTTGTTTGGATTCCCCGCTTAAACGAGGCAAAGAGTAGTGTGGCCTTTCCAACCTCGTGGGGAGTTGAATGGCTGAATGGTTAGCACGTGTGTGCTGTATCATAAAGCCTGTCATTGAGTCAACGGGTGTGGTTTCGAGTCCCTGGTTGTACGTGCCAAGGATTAGGGTCGCCTGTCCAACCTCGTGGGTTTTCTCCTGGTCCTCCAATTTCCCTCCACTGCTAAAGACCCCTACGCGCAAGCGAATTATTGAAATAAATTTTAGTCCTGAAATGACCTAGTTTGTTTTGAGTGGATATTAAACCCTATTTCTATCTCTCTTTCAACCTCGTGGGTTTTCTCCGGGCCCCATGGTTTCCCCTACTGACAACGAGATCCATACGAATGACGGGGGTTGGGACGGCCTAGTGGTCTAGAGTGCCGCGCTTCGACCTCTAGCTGGCCGGTCACCTCTGGCTTGCGGCTGTGGTTTCGAGCCCTGGTGTGAGCGTATGTGGCATGGAGATAGGGACGCCTTCTCAACCTCGTGGGTTTCCTCCGGGCACTCCGGTTTCCTCCCACTGCTAAATACCCCTACGCGCAAGCGAATTATTGAAATAAAATTAAACCATATGTTAGTCCCGAAATGACCTGGTTTGTGTCGAGTGGGCGTTAAACCCCATTTCTCTCTCCCCTACGAATGACCTAGTTTGTAGAATCTTTTAGAGGCATTTAGTAACTGAGAGGATCATTAAACTATAACACATACAATTACTGATTTATTAAGGCGACGTTTCGAAGAGTATTCTCTCAACGTTTTCAAGCAAGTACAGCAACAAATGTGTATGGCAATTATATATAGACAAGCAATAACAACAATTCTGAAACCATGCATGACAACAACAAGATCACAGACATATAACAACATGATCTAAGGCAAGCTGCATTTGAAGGATTAGTGAGGCCACTGATAAATGTTCTTATAAGTATGTGTTATAGTTTAATGGCCTAGTTTGTAGGAGTAGTGGCAGATTCTCTTTCTCTCGCATGCGAATTGTCGAATTAAAAATTAAACCGTATATCAGTTCCGAAAGAACCTAGTTTGTGTCGAGTGGACGTCTCTCTCTCTCTCCCTCTTTCTCTCTCTCTCCCCCCTCCATCTCAATCGTGCTGACGAGGCATTTAACTCCATTCGATCCAATTTGTTTTATTCGGGTTTCTGAACAAGTCAAACACACGAAATAGGAACCACGGATGATTAACTTACGCGATCATTGTTACAAGGCAAATGGCAGCTGATATTTTTAGACCAAATCTATAAAATATTGAGATAAGACATCCAATGGGTTATGTTATACAGTTATATGACGATATGATACGACGTACTCAACCTGAACAATTCCCGATATTAATTTAACAACTATAAATAGACCGACAGATCTATATCCGTGTGGTTTGTTAGCAGGAAAACGTGTTCTATTCCTTGCTATCTTTTTTTTGTAGTTCACGCCATATTTTCGTATAAATATGAAGAACAAAGATATAAACATCATGTTATATTCCTTGCTATGACTTTTTTTTAATTCACGCCGTATTTTCGTATTTTCACTTTTAGCACCATTTTATATAATGATCATTTCCTTGTATTATTTTTGTTCATTGTCGCGTCGATTGTGTATTCCCGCAAGTCGCAGTTACAGAGCATGACCAAAATTAATCCTTCCCGCGAAAGCGCAGATATCGACTTGTCGGCTTTCGTTTGAAGAGGGGCATGTTGTTATTAGGATCCAATTAACGGTATTAAAGATTTTATGAATTTATGTTTACTCAGAATTGTATTCACCAATTGGCAACTAATAATGATTAAAATGATGAATATCATCAAACCATCAAAGTGGTGTTCACTTATTCGTTCACTCTCAATCAGTGTCATTTTTAAAGATGTATAAAATCCTGTTACACTATCCGAAATTCAGATAATATTCTGAAAACCAATTCCCTCTTTATTTGATGAAGAACTGAGTAAGCTTCGTGGCGGTGAATGGGCAGATGATTCTGAAATAGTACTTTTCAACGTTCCAACATTTGCATCTACGAAAAATAGCCTGTATCGCGCCAGATGATCAATTTATCCAAAAATGCCCAACAACAAAACGTGAACTTGAAATACCCGATAATTTAAGGCATCCTTTTGGTGGTGAGCCATTTTATCTAATCGATGATGGTGCCGTTGGTAGAATTCTTGTTTTTGTTACCCCACCAATTTGAGATATCTTTTACGGTCAGATACAATTTTTGGAGACGGTATCTTCTACGTTAACTCCCAGGATATTTTCCGTACTCTATACAATACACGGCAGCATTAATGGCCAACTTTTTCCCATGACATTTTATTTCTTCCTGCCAGATAAACGCCAATGTATTCACATACAGACGAATGTTCCGCCTTATGTTTTTAGTTCTATTAAATTTTGTTATAGTATAGTGATGTTTTTATTTATAATTTGGCGAAATTTGTTATAGTATAGTTATGTTATGTTATAGTATAGTGATGTTTTTATTTATAATTTGGCGAAATTTGTTATAGTATAGTTATGTTTTTAGTTCTTATTTGGCGAAATTAAATTAATTTTATTTCTAGTATATTTCTTGTGGGTTCACCTTCTTGTGCCAAAAATGATGCTAAAATGTTGTTTAATTAGTTACATTGGGGTTTATGAAAGTGTAAATTCTTATCATAACAATCTATAACACCATTGTTACGTTTTTAATCCATTTTAATCCCTAGGAGGTGGATTCCCGCGAAGTCTTCGAAAACGACCTCTTTTAATCCGTTGCAGTCAATAACTGCGCCTTCGTGGGAATAAACCGAGTCGGTTTGCTATTTTCGTTTTGTGTGCTTTCTCGGTTTGTTTTAAGACCAATTTATACGTAGTTTCACTTTTAAGCACTCGACTACTGTACTAAATAAATCGGAGAGACGTGAAAGGGGGTTTAACGTCCTATTGTTCTGCTCCGACTCGGCTAATGAAGACGGTTGTTTTTAATTTCAGACAAATTGTGGCAAAAAATCATAACGCCAAATAACAATCAATCTTTTATTACAAAAACATCGTTAATACTAATCAAAAAAAAAAAAATCAAAATCAAAACTGGTAAAATCATAACGCCAATTAACAAACAATACAAGTATACGTCATTAAAAAAAAAACATCAGTGAACAACAAAACAAAGATCATACGATCATACAAACAATACGATTAACTTTATTACAAATCATCGGCGATTCGATCTGAAATCAAATAACAAACTAATCAACAAGTCGTACTAGCTATTTCTTCCATACGATTAAAAGTGCTTCTGTATCATAAACAGTGATTGAAAGTTGAGCAAGTTCTTAACGTAATCATGTATTATGCAAGAGCTAAATCTACCTTTGGGTGTGGAGTTCTGGTTGGGTGGCCCAATGGTTAGTGCCTGTGCGTCGTATCATAAAGTCTGTCATTGGGTCAAGGAGTAGCGTCACCTTTCCAACTTTGTGGGTTTTCTCCGGTATCGGCGGTTTCCTACCACCCCTAAAGATCCTCTACGCGTATATAAATTATTGAACTCAAATTGAACCAAAATGACCTAGTTGAGTCGAATGGACATTTCTCTGTTGCGAACTCGCTGGTTATATATTTAGTTCTATAACCATCCTAAATGATGAAATTAAATAGGGTTTGACGTCCTACTGTTCTGCCCCGACTACGAAATTGAAGAAGGGCCCGCGCATACGCAATGCGGGGTCTTTTACGTGCATGCCAATGTATACACTGTTCCTGTCAGCCCCCCTCTCCCGTCTTGTGCCACTGACAAGGAGAAAACACTCGGAGAATCCCAATAAACTATCACAGCCAATACAAGGATCGAACATGCGACCTCCAGGCTAGCGAGCCAGCGTCCTATCCCTTCACTACCGTGACTCCTTACAACCATTCCGAAAATACGTCCCCGAATAATCGGTAGAACAAGAACAGACGTGATAATGAAACCGATATTAAATTTCCTCAAAGGATTTAACCATTTTCATTAATGTACTATACGACCCAGGACCATGTCATACGTCATCACACCAAATTTGGAATTTTGACCAAGTCCTTCCATCCATGGACAATTTTTCAATCAAATATAAATCGTTTGGTACACGGATTTCCGGATCATTGTGCGAATTTCCGAATCATTGTGCTATTTTTAGAAGTGTTGCCCTAAAAATAGTAGAAGACACGATATGATTAGCAATGTTTGGCATCAGTTCCTGCAATTTATATAACATTGTGTAAGGCGTGCACCCCATGACTTGCCACAAATAAATGGTTATAAAAACAAACTGGACGTCCTTAGCCACGTGTTTCCGGTAAGATTCCTCAGGTTTTCCGGCTTGGTATTTCCTTGTCAGTGGGACAGACTTGGGTGGGTGGGGGTGAGTAAGAACATTGCTAGTTCTTTCGGGTAGACGCAAAACCGGAGCTTTGGTTTTCTCTTAAATCGAATTCCGACTGTTTACGTGCTCGTCAATGTGTACACGGGACATAGTGTTTTCGTCCTATCCGAACCACTAGACAGCTTTCCATGTCAGGCATCACTGACAAGGTAGAGGGGGAATTAAAATCCTTTTATCTCAGTGTCGAGCAACTATCTCAGTATACATGATACGTTTTCAAACAACTTAAACCCGCCAGTCTTCATCTGGAAATGGACACCGGTGTTTTGAGCTGTTTTATGCCCTGTCTGGATAAGAGAGAGAGAGAAATGTGGTTTAACGTCCACTCAACACAAACCAGGTCATTTCGGAACTAACATATGGTTTAATTTTATTACAATAATTCGCTTGCGCGTAGGGGTCCTTAGCAGTGGGAGGAAACCGGAGTGCCCGGAGGAAACCCACGAGGTTGAGAAGGCGCCCCTATCTCCATGCCACATACGCTCACACCAGGGCTCGAAACCACAGCCGCAAGCCAGAGGTGACCGGCCAGCTAGAGGTCGAAGCGCGGCACTCTAGACCACTAGCCCCCCCCCCCCCCCTGCCTGGATAAAACCAGACTTTTATTTTATAAACATAACGTGAAGGTTAAGTTTAATTTTCGTTATGAAGTACAGCACGTGGGCCATGAACTCTATAGACCTCTAATGGTACGGTAATATATTATTAAGTCACCCAACGAAACAATTAATCCGAAATCTTAAAAGGGTTTACGTGTCCAGATACGCGGTTTTTGAAGTTCACCTCGAAACGACTCAATATTTTGAGCTGCAATTTTCAGTCAATGTAAATACACAATTCCTCTATATTTGGTGCTTAAATGTCATACGTACACGCACTTTTATTTCTGATACTCTGTCAAAATCGGGATAGTTCCTTTAAATTTTTTAGTTTGAAGACGGTAATCCTCGGTCAAAATAAGGATTTATATTTCCGTGTTGCAATATTAAAGTATTAAAGGAGCCAAACCTCTTTCATTTACTTCAAAACACTAAATCTCTTTCAGTTAATCTACAGAGTGCTGGGATAAGTACTTTACTATACAATATTGGTTTTCAAAGATGAAGAAGAGGATGGCTGGTTTACGATTTTAGATTAAATTGTGGGCATGTCTTTATATTACTCTGTTTTGATGCATTACAAATTGTCATATATATTTATTAGCAAATAAAAATTTAAACACTTTTATTCAGTTTAAACATACATTACGCAAGAGCTCAATGTGCCTATTGTGGGTCTTTTTTGAAGGCCGGAAATGTTATCTACATTAATTAATTAACTTTTCCGAATCCTATTCAACTATCGATGTCAACGTTAGCTTGTGATATTTAATAGATTAACATCCGATTTGCTGCTTAACTTTCATTCATGATTTAACCATGTAATAGAAAATCGAGACTATGGTTTTTATCGCATCGACTTTAGTAATGATGATCGATGCCATGTCGAATTTTTAATTTCTAATTACTCGGTTCAGATGGTCAAAATACCATAACGTCAATGATGGTCAAAATATCATAACGTTATCAACGGCCAAAATGCCAGAACGTCAATGATTGGCAAAATACCATAACGTTATTAACGTTCAAAATACCATAACGTCAATGATCAAAATATCATAACGTTATCATCGGCCAAAATGCCAGAAAGCCAATGATTGGCAAAATACCATAACGTTATTAACGTTCAGAATGCCAGAACGTCAATGATGGTCAAAATACCATAACGTCAGTGATGGTCAAAATACCATAACGTTATCAACGGCCAATATGCCAGAACATCAATGATGGTCAAAAATCTATAACATTAACGGTCAAAAGGTCAGACCATTATTAACAGCCAATATTTCAGAACGTTATTAATGGTAAAAATATAGCGTTATAAACGACCAATATCCCGAACACCATAAATTGTCAAAATACCAGCATTTTATTAAAGATACTTTATGGATGATTAGACAGGAAGCTGACAGTTCTCAATATATTAGTTGAAAACTAGATAATGTAAAGGAAATTTGCTGAACATCCCAGTCACATTGATTCACTTTGAACCGAGTATTTACCGATTGAATTTTGGGCATAGCCTCGATCATTATTACTTAAGTCGGTACGATAAAAAAAATCATAGTCTCGATTATCCATTTATTTGATTTAATCAGCGGCATCAGACCGGGTTCTAACCCAGATTAGAGATGGCATCGAGTGTTGACTAAGGTCTGGATAAGTTAATTCATGTCTAATTAGTACGTTATATAACATTTCAGGCGTAAAGAATTACCGGCAAGTGGCAGATTTAGCTCTTGCAAAACAACACAACTGTTAAAATATGGGAAACGTTAGCGGTCAAAATATCAGAAATGTTTTCAAAGGCCAAAATACCACGTCATTATTAGCGGTCAAAATACCACTTCGTAATTAGCGGCCAAAATACCAGGTCGAAGGTGACGTTATCTGCAGAATTCTAAATTGACCAGAATACATTTATAAACCATGGCTTGTTTTGACAAACTATACATAACGTTGCATTTCTTTTCTATGGTGGATGTGGTGGGTGGAATGAGAGCTCGGTGGGGACCAGTGGCCTTCCGCGTACACTATAAACCAAATCATAAAATCACTTATCATGGGTTTTCCTCGGGATCACCAGTTTCGATCTACTGCTACATACCGTTTTACTCAAGCCAATTGTTGAAATATATTATACGTCAGTTAACCAGAACAGTAGGACGTTCAATCACATTTTATTTCAATTCGTGTTGTAATTGTGTATTTAATTTCCAAGTCTTATTCTTCTTGTGACCTGGAATTTGTAAATGAGTGTATGCATGCTTGTGGGAACGTTTAGGAGCGTGTTAATCGAAAATAGAATTATCTCTTTTGTGAATTTCACAAATTATCTTAGATAATATAAACCCGATTTGATGTTTTTGGGAAAAAAAACTTGACCTTCAACTCTGCCCTGGCCATGTTAATTCAAATTCAATAGATATATGGTTCGTGTTAAGTTATGGATGGTAATGGTAAATGATATGGTGTAGGATTGAGGTGGAGTGATGACTCTTTGCTAAACACATCTTGGCCGTTCTGTCTAGTTTTTGCGGTGGATCATTCTTAAAGTAGCTAGGTCTCTAACTCAATATCATCCAAAATCTTCAACATTGAAAACACGAATTATTTGTCAGTTTAAATCAACATTGATGCTGTGATTGTACCGGAAAAAGATGGGCTTCTGATGTCTAATATTTAAGACAAAATACACATTTTACCATTGGTACACGAATCGTGTACCACCATGCGTTTCAGTCCCAGTTCTAGCAAGAGACTTGGGGAACGAGGTTAGTCACATTGCATCAGATCAAACGGCGTATGTAGACTGGAATAACCAGGCGCCAGAAATTTGAATTCGATTGAGACTGCTGGCTTATTTCGCGGAACATAACTGATTTGAAATTAGAGTAAAAACGGAAACCATTGAATGTAAATCAGTTTATACACATTCATATTACATTATCATGTGTTGCGACCCACTTCTGTCAATTTCTAGGCCCCAAATATTAACGATTTAGACCCTTTAAATCCAGTTGCTGTTCCAACTAAAAGCCACCCATCGCCATTTGGAGAGTTTTGAATCTCCTACAAGCTACGATACAGTTGCGATGCTTGGATCTCCTGCAAACTACGATACAGTTGCGATGACTGGATCTCCTACAGACTATGTGATGGTTGGATCTCCTACAGACTACGATACAGTTGCGATGGTTGGATCTCCTACAGACTAAGATGCAGTCATGGTTTTCCCCCTTGTCAGTGATGGAGGACGGGGGATCTGACAAGGACAGCTGTCTAGTCATTCTGATGGACGAAACACAGAGTTCGAGTGTACACATTGGCGTGCACGTAAGATCCTTTGACAGTTGGAATTCGATATAAGAGTATAAGGGACAATTGCCCTCACATACTCACTGTATGACGTATGCCCGTCTTCATTAGCCCAGTTCGGAGCAGAACACTAGGACGTTAAACCCCATTTTATTTCATTTCATTTATAATTATACATGTATCTCTAAAATGTATATCAGTCTTGGCCCCAAGTTCACAAAGCATTCTCAGACTTTAGTTGTGGACTGGATTAAAACGTGTAGTATAGGATATAAATAGAAAATACGTTACATGATAAATGCTAAAGGGCATTTTGTTGTAAATGGACTTTCCAAATGAGGTATGAAATTGGACTTAGCGGGCATACGCCATAAAAGGCGTTGCCGTATGGTCTTTGTCCAGGTAATTTATTTTAAATGAACTTTCTGAATGAGAATTGAAAGGGGCTTTAACGTCCTACTTTTTTGCGCCAACCATCGTAATGAAGACGGGTATGCGCCATGCAATGTGTGCTGTGAGGGACATCTTGTCCAGACAGTTGCGGGGGGTATTCCAACTGTCAGAGTGAATTCTTTTTCGCCAACTTGTACACAGAATCTGTTTATTTGTGCCATCCGGAAGAGTGGTCCCGGTTCCCTTTCAGCGTCCCCCCCATAAGTACTCAAGTATTCCGCCACTGGAAAACCACCCTGGAAAATTCCGCAGTGGTTTTAACCACTTAACAGTTGGTCCCTTAGGATAGTCCATCCTGGCCAAACCTTCGACATTTGTGAAGGACGTTAAAGATCCCCATAAATTTAGAAATTAAAGGAAGTGTCGGTCGTAGCTGTCACAACGGGTACATGCTACTACGAACTGTCTACAGGGGACATTTTAGTAAACCCGTGCGTGAGACTTATACATCACTTGCGTGTGTTCGGCACCGTAGAAGACTTTTTGTCCCACACATACAAAATGTTCATCCGGTTTCTTGCACCTGGCCTGCGAGTAATTAAACCCTACGACACATGCCTGCCAAAATACGTACGGTAGGTTAAAAACTACAGTGCAGACATCGTATGTGATCGTTAAATCTTGCAGGATTCCACAACATGACGGAATATTCAATATCGGAAATATTTGTGTATAGGTCTTCCAATACCGGAAGTAAAAACTTCATCAGTTGTAGGGGGGGTTGGTTGCCGAATTGTATCATACGGCCTGTCATTGAGTCAACTGGCGTGGTTTCGAGTCCCTGGTTGTACGTAGCAAGGAGTAGGGTTGCCTGTCCGGCCTCGTGGGTTTTCTCCGAGTACTCCGGTTTCCTCCCACGGCTAAAGAACCCTACGCACATGCGAATTATTGAAATAAAATTAAAAACCATATAATCCTTGAGTGGCATTTAGTGATTGAGCACATTAAAAAAACACAACACAATATATTTGTACTAGATAACGATAAGAGAATACTTGTCGAAACGTCGTTCTATATGTGTATAAACCAGTGATTGTTTTCCATATACATGTATATTGTGTTGTGTTTTTTTAAAACCATATGTTAGTCCCACAATGACCTAGTTTGTGTCGAGTGGACGTTAAACCCCATTTCGCTCTCTCTCTCTCTCTCTCTCTCTCTCGTCGGTTGTAAGCCTATATCGATGCTGTATTTGGTGGCAAACATTAATATTTACGTTGCTACACGCATCACAGATCTGAGATGGTGCATTATCCATAAATATACCAAAATCTGTGCTATTTGGCTCGGTATATCTTGTCATGGACGCCAGCAATCTGATTAAAAGACAGATCTATACTTCGTTTCGTTTTTTATACTTTCGCTGGCCTACAATATATGATCTGACAAGTTATAGTTGGAGTTCCAGCTTGTACGTGACATGGAGAAGGGGCGGCTGTTCAACCTCGTGGGTTTTCTCCGGGTCTTCCGGTTTAATCCCACTGCCAAAGACCCATATAAGCAAGCGAATTAATGAAATAAAATTGATCCATCGACTAGAAGATTTTATTTACATCGTCCCAACAAGACTAACAATGGGAAACCAGGCAGAGTAGTCGAATCGGTACTGCCTGTTTAGTGACTCGTTGCCTTACTCATGAACCACGCCCCATTATCCCTACCCTGTCTTTGACTCGTGGCGTGTGTTCAATTACCTAATACCATTGATACACTTTATTAGCCGCGTGGTGCTGGAGTTAGTCTGGAGTTAATCCCAAACCCGGCATCTGGGTAGATCTAAAGTCATAGCTATCAAGGTCATCAGCAGATTTCGTCAAAGTCATAGCTATCCCTAAACCTAACCCACAATCCCCGACAACAATCACCTGCCTTAACCCTGTTTACATCTCGTATCCTTGACGAAATTTGTAGATGGCCTTAATATTTAGAACTGACCCCCGGGACCGCTTGATAAGTGATTGCCTATGCTCTAACGCTTTTTAAATCTGATGACCTTTATGAAATCTGCAAGTGGCCTTAATATTTAGATCTGACTATCGGGACCTCCTAATTACCAATTGCGCTATGCAACCTTCACCCACCTAGCGTTTGCTGAAAATCGTAACACTGACACACGTTATTAGCTGACAAGTTTTCAAAATACCAAGTGGGATTGGATATATAATGCAATTGAATAACTTGAATATTAATAAACTGCACAGGGGGTATATAATATATATACATATATATATTTTCTCATCTCGGTAATCCATACTCAATGAAGGCCTTTGTGTACTAAACCAGTCCCCAACTGGAGGAAAAGTTCCCAACGTGTCTAACAAAACCACAACAAGATTTAATTCAGCTTTTTTAGATTTATATTTTGTAACGATGTTAAAATTAATAGCTTTAAATATGGTATCATAAATAACGAATGGCTCTTTTCGTACAAATTATCGTACGAAGAAGAGCGTCCGCACGTACACGTACATGTATACTATAACATAGAAAGCATAACGTACACATAAAAAGTCAACAATAGTGTCAAAATGCTATATCCTTCATTTTCAAGAAATCTACACCTCCCCCTGTATAGTCGATTAGTTACTAAATACTGAGGATATTCAGTATTAGTAGACGTATGCGACAGCTCGATTTAAAACCGCATATCTCATTCCCGAACCTCAGAAGCTACGGCCACAGAATACAGCGCGCTATAAGAGGATAGAGATACATGGCACAGAGAGAGCTGGTCGTCTTGTCGCCTGGGGTGAACACAAGAATGGCGGCGACGTTATTGAAAAAAAGAAATCACGAAATACCCATATTATTGTAAAGTTTAATAACGTCCTGTTCGTATGTTGTTAGCACACCACATGCACACCACTTGTGTGCGGCATGCCCATTGCACCATCTGATGAAGGGGTAATAAAATCTAAGTTTAAAAACACTGTGAGTCCGGTATAGCACATGGTAACCTAGTACCTCCCTTTTCGTCTCCTCTGTTTCTTAGAGCAGTCACAACCCACCGTGACGTAATGTCTGACGAAGAACCACCGTTCTTCATATGTGGCGTTTAGTCCAATAGTGGGAAGCGGGTTACACTGATCGGGGTCTCTTTTTAACAGTTTAATTGCGTATTTCTTTGGAATACAGTCATATAACCGATAAAAACACTTATTTGTTAGACAACGTCCCGTTTGAACGTACGTGGGAAAGAATCCTACTTTCATTCTCTGCCACTTTGAATCCATTTTACACTCCCACGGGGGCGGTTTCTTAAACAAATTATTTTTTCGGGCTTTCGCTCTCAGTTTCTTTTTCAATTGTCTTCTAGCTTTTTTGTTTTTACCACTGAGTAAGAGCTGTAGATGAAGATCGACTTCATCGTCCGCCTTTTTGTCTTTGTTAAGCAGTAACTGTAGAGTATTATCGTCATCTTTTATTTCCCGTTTTTTCCGCATAAAATTATAAATAGGTGTGTGAGTCGTCGTAGGATCCGCTGGATGCGGATGCCCGTCTCCTTCTGAATAGTCTATAATATCACCCTCACCCACCTCTTGGTCCTCCGTATCAAAATATTCACTCACTTCCCCATCCTCTTCACCCTCATCCCCAAACTCTTCAGTGTCACTATCACTCGCACTGCGCTTATTATTAGCGTCCTCATTCGGCGACATTCGACTTCGGTCAAACGACGCACCCATTCTACGTTTAAGCTCGCTTTCAGAGAGGGGCTGGCAGAATCTACTTTTAAAATACACGGCTGAGCCCTCTTCTGTCGGTTCTATCCTTGGCGAGGCAATACATGAACCTGCCAACATTATGAGGAGAAATACGACGTAGGTTATTCTTGTAATATTATTCACCTGAAGAAAAAAAAATAAAGACTCATAAGCAAAACAAAAAACGCCAAAACAAAAATCAAAATCCAAAACAAAAACAAAAAACAAGGTAAAGCCCCCTCCCCCCAAATCAAAACAAAAATCATCCGAGCCGATACAATAAGGTTGTATTAAGATGCGTGGTGTGGTATTCGAGGCTTTTCCAGGGTGTGTATAATGTGTGTAGGCACCTGATTAAAAGTCCGTCAAGAGTTAGCATCCTTAGCGGAAACGGTCTCTTGTCTTAGAAATATCTCAGCAGAGAATGAAAGATGACAGTTTCATTGAGCCAGTTTAATCTGTTGGAGATATCCACGCTGGTTTTATGTAACGGAAATAGCCGAACAATGTGTCATTAAGAGATAACTTCATTACCACGTGCCCAATATAGAAAGGAATGTTAATTATATCTCATTACGCATGCGTGTCTTGCGACCAAACAGCGAGTCGCTTATCAAGAGGTCCAGTAAACAGCATAATTAATTATTACTAGATTGCCATTAAGCCGGGTTTATAAATATATACATAGATATCTTGACGAGAATGTCCTTTAGATCTGATATGAAATAAATTATATATAAATCTTATTCAAATTTTGTTATAACAAATTCAACAATCGATTTTTGTTTGTGGTTGACTTCAAACAATCAAATTAGAACTATCGATTTAGTGTAGTTTTGTCCCCTCTTATTCAATAAATGCATTCAAGAATAAAGTTTTGGCATTTTTCTTTCGTAAATTTGCAAAGGCCAGAATAAAATGTAGCAGACCCTTTTTCAAACATACATTTTAGAGTCTTTAGAAGGCATTTAGTGAAAGCGATATATAATAATAGACAACTTTATGGATAACATTCACTAGGTTTATTAACTGCAACGTGCATTGTTATCCGTTTGTATAAAACCTTCTGTAACATGTTGATTGTATCATTGCTTGATAGCGGTGAGCGTGTCCTCATTGAAACGTTGCAGTTAATAAACCTGACGAATGCTATCCATAAAGTTGTCTGCTATTATATAATTTAGAGGTCTTCGATTCCGAATAAAGTCGTTGTCATAATGCCAATAATAGTTGCAGTGGTAAGATGTTCTTTTCGAAATTCCAAACCAAAAGAGATCGCGCCAACTAATGCTTGCCAAATTGTGCCCAAATTCAATTTCTCAAAAGAAATACCCTATCGTTAAAATCTTATTTACTTAAGAAAAATAGCTCATATGACTTTGAATTCGATCTGATTTTGCAGAGATAAATGACATAAATGACATAGAAATATACACTTTATAAGTCCATTAAAGTATGTAACACTGAGAGGCCTCGAATTCACGAAGCATTCTGAGACTTAAGTCAAGAATTTATTCAACATTCAATCACTGTTTATGAGAAATATCTTTGATCCAGAAGTTAAAACAACACAAGTATTATAAAGGACAGTTTAGTTTTAAAAAAAAGTAACTTCAATTTTGAGTAAATTCTTAACTTAAATTTGATACCTCTTTGTTAACTCGGAACAGATACATTTGACTACACGTGTTGCATACTTTTCAAGTACTTATCCATTGCAAATAGCATACGTTATAACACAACACACTTATATGGATAATAATTACAGGTTTTTATACCTCCGACGTTTTGAAAAAGACGAGACAACATTTGGTTGGTAAAGACGTGACAACACTTGGTTGGTAAAGACGAGACAACACTTGGTTGGTAAAGACGAGACAACACTTGCTTTGTAAAGACGAGACAACACTTGCTTGGTAAAGACGAGACAACACTTGCTTGATAAATACGAAACAACCATCATAGAAACGACGCTCTGTAAGAACCGTTAATAGTTACCCATATACGTATTGTGTGCTATGACCAGGCAATTGCCAAAATGACACTTAACGAATTCAAACTTTATAAAATAAATGTTTTTGAGAAAAATAAAGTTACTTACCTGAACAGTAGACGTTTTATGTCGTCCCACATAAGGCCCTGGGAGGAAGGAGCGAGACAGTGAACCAAAACACGTCAATCCAGAGGACGGTGTCATGACACTACACAATTCTCCCATGAGAAGAAAGTGCTGTGAACTGCCTGGAAAAGTACTGGAGTAAAATCCATTACAAATTGTAGAAGATTAAGGAATTCATCATTGAAACTCACTGATGTAAAATTCAAAACTGGGAATATAATCGTTCTTTGGTTTGTACTCGGCACTAAAACAAAGTTTACTCTTTTTCTCTTTTAATTCCAGTTAAATTATTCTTCTAAATCAAAACAGTCTTGAGTACCGGTGCTAACGGTCTGAAGAGACGGCTTTATCTGAAAGGATAAAAAAAAAGTTTGCTATTAGACAGGGTGAGAGCGTGGGTGGGTGGGAACTAAATCCCACAATAAATCCCCAAGCCCATTCAAATACCATTTACATCCATCATCACATAAATTAACAAAGTACTAATTAAGTTATTAAACGGTTATTCGTATACGCTAAGTGCAACGACATACCGCCATACTCCCAATAGACACCAAATGCGATAAGTGTTATGAATGGAATACAAATGTTAAAATTGTCTCTCTAAGTTATTACCAATATTTAACCGTTACATGCATCGCCCACAGTATATTTCTTGCTGAAAAGAAAATATCCACCATCGACTCTTATAAGTTTTACCAAATAATCAACAAAATCATCGTAAAATCCCCGAACAGAGAAATAACGCGTATACGATAAGTAAAAATCGAAGATCACCAACGAATCGGACAAACTGTGTGTCAATGTTCAAACTTGTACATTTTTGTTTTTAAACCAACTTCGATCTGCCTACCGGAATCGAAACTTGATTGTTCCTGCACCCCTACGTATGTATATCAGGCCCACATATTTTATCCACGCATCCTACACTAGTAACATTCCATTGATACAACTCGATCGTCTAAGACTTGTAACTATAAATAATGAAAGATTATTATCGACTTCAGTGGTCCTAAATATAGTTTAGTCTTCGAATCATATTAAATGATTAATTTCTCAGATGACTGATAAAACAGCGCCATTACACGACAATAAATTACGTTTTACTCTGATTGTCAAAAAAAAAAGACAGATGAACAGAAGGAAACAAAAAGAGCAAAACCTATCTGAACTACTCTGGTGTTCTAGATATAGAAAGCATATCTGCTTCGTGCACGACACCTTCACTTTGAGCTAGTAGGGAGAAATTATATTTAAAGGCCGAGATTTTTATGGCATATTAAATACAATACTATATGCAAAAACACAACCCTTAAATATAATTTTGCTATTGCCTTGATATAACGCTTTGACTAACCGTCATTTAACTGTTTATGATCAAGTCCTATATAATCCTATATAATACTCCAATATTCTGCATGTGTTCTGTTCACGGCGTTTTTAACAACACTGATCCAAGAGTATATTTACTTCTCGGCATTTATCAATGACTCTATTGATTACACCTAAATGACTGACTAACGATGCAGCGATATATAAGCTATTCGTCGCGTGCGTGCACTTTAGAACATAAGGTCTGTCATTTAGTCAAGTGATATGGTTTGGAACCAAATCTTGTAAGTGGCAATGAGTAGGTGTGCATGACGAACCTCGTGGGTTCTCGCAGGGTTCCAGGATTACTAAAGACCGATTGAGCTAAAATTGTACATATTTTAGTCCCAAAATGATCTAGTTTGTAGAAGTGGACCTTAAGAACCATTTGTCTCTATATATATAAGCTATTCGTGTATATATGGCTATTTAATAAAGTCGTATCAGTACAAACATCTATCAGTCTATAATATGTAACGTCTATAACATAAAAGTTTATACAGTCAGGCGACACAGTCCTCGTCCCTATTCGTCCCCGAAACTTCCACAGTACATCTTACATAGCGCACATAGTTTGTTCAGTTTTAAACCTAGCCTCTAACACTAAAATAATTTCATTTGCCTTAAAATCACGAGTGATAAAAATTGAATTATTGCCAGTGATGGTAAGCTATTAGCTATCAAATCGCTAAGTTGACTTTAACATGCGACTACTATCTAATCCTGTCGTGGCATTCGAAAATCGAAGAAATGAAATGAAATGGGGTTTAACGCCCTACTATTCTGATCCTAAACTTGGTTAATGAAGACGGGCATACGTCATACAGTGTGCTATGAGAGAATTTTGCCCGGGCAGCGGGACTACGGCCTACTTTATATCGAATTCCAACTGCCAGGGGATCTTTTGCGTGAATGCCAATGTGTACACTGGACCTCGGTTTTTCGTCCCATCCGAACGGCAGCCGACCCTGTCAGGCCCTTCGTCTTGAATCACTAACAGGGGAAAACACCGAAAATTGAAGAAAAATTCAAAGTGTAAGACAGTCAAGGAAAACATTTCAATTATTCTACGCTATTATGACAATAATATAAAAATGGCAATCGTGGAAGTCAGAGCTGAAAACGTCATATAAATTTAAAAATACATTATGGGAGATTAGATAAAGAGCTGTCAGCTCTCACCATAATAGTTAAAAACTAGATAATGTAAAGGGAATTTGCTGAAAATTTCAGTCATATTGATCCATTCTGAACCGAGAATTTAGAATAAAGTACAAGTATAAAACATTAAATATTGCCGTATATTTACCTTTAAAAAACACTGATTCACTCCAATTATATGACAGAACTAACTCTACACTAAAGGACAATATAGCATCAATACGTTAGTCACTGTTAGCTAAATATTGTCTATATTAACGTCCTCTTTTACCGATGATATCGCAGACAAGCTTAAGATGATGTCTACCGATCAATATATAGATTCCACAATGATACTCGACCAATAAAATAATATCAATATAAGGAAACGCAACACGTCAGTTAAGCTTGGATGTTCGGTCGTCATAATATGCGTCAGATGCCATTAATTGGTCAGCCAAGCGATTGAACTAATCACAGATTGAATTGTTTGTTTAATTAGTAGCTAATTAATTAACTAGGTGTTGTTATAACAAAAAGTAGAATCGTTTCAATACTTTTAAATAATCTTACAATGGATATCTCCGAATTTTTGTGTGTTTTATTTTTAATAAAAAGAACTGTTTGTGCTTTATTTGTTCGGTTTTTATGCACGTTGGCGCAAACCGTGATACACTTATTTCACTTTAAAAAAACACTTCAAAAACTATATCATACAATAATCTCTTTTATATTTGTCTGCTTGTTAACTTTCTAAATCGATTCTTAACAAAATAAAATGACGTTTGATGTCCCACTGTTCTGCTCCGAACGTAATAATGGATATAGGTATACGTTAAGCAGTGTTCCGTGGAAGAGATTCTTTTCCGGACGGTGAATATTCCGTCTAATGTACCCTCCACAGAATTACAACGGTCAACGGTGTTCAGCCCTGCACCACTGACAGTAAAAAGGGAACTCGGGTTGGAAAATCTTGCCAAATTTTCCTTTCCTTGAATTATGTATTTTCTACAATGAAAAACTTTATCAGAAGGAAAACAAGGATGACTAGTTTGAATTGCATAATGTTCAGGGGGGGGGGGGGGGTCTAGAGTGCCGCGCTTCGACATCTAGCTGGCCGGTCACCTCTGGCTTGCGGCTGTGGTTTCGAGCCCAGGTGTGAGTGTATGTGGTATGGAGATAGGGGCGCCTTCTCAACCTCGTGGGTTTCCTCCGGACACTCCGGTTTCCTCCCACTGCTAAAGACCCCTTCGCGCATGCGAATTATTGAAATAAATTCAAAACCATATGTTAGTCCCGAAATGACCTAGTTTGTTTTGAGTGGACGTGTTGAGTGGACGTTAAACCCCATTTCTCTCTCTCTCTCTCTCTCTCTCTCACATAATGTTCAACGTGCTCGCTTAGGGCCGCAGGGGCTTGATATATGGTTAGAAAATCCGTTGATTGAACAAATATTTCTACCCTTCTACGTGACAAGCAGAACCCCCTAGTGGGTTTTCTCCGGGTCCTCCGCCCCACCCCTGCTAAAGACCCCTTCGCGCATGCGAATTATTGAAATAAAATTGAACCATATGTTAGTCCCGAAATGATCTAGTTTGTGTCGAATGGACATTACCCCCCACCCTCTCCTCTCTCTCTCATTCATTATGATGTTCAAGTCACGCCCATTCTTCTAAACTACTGACAGTATCTGAATAAACATACGGGTCTTTTTGATTTTGAGAGAGACAGAGCATCCATAATCCACTACTTTTACGGGTAATTAATTTTAACTGTCGACCGAGACTGTAAGGCTTAGTGTCTACATTTCATTAATATCCCGTGTAAAATGTATTATATTCCCCATAAAGTGTAAAACGTTATCCCACTGCGCGTCTCCGATCTTCGGCTCAATTCGTTCCCTTTTTTTCATACAATACAACGACAATACAGAGAGCTTATACTATACCCAAACATATCTTTTATACTCGCTATTGACGCCCCCCCCCCCCATGATTTGGAGAATTCTTGGTACTGTTCAGGTTCAGTTGATATAATAAGCTATATTCTCAGTGTAGATTATCACTATCGAATGGCAGTCTTTAAGCGCAAATTTCATATATTTAAGTACTATTTTTAAAATGGATTAAAATAATGGTATCCATAAACAGTCCTACATTGTTAAAGATTAGAATTTTGAAAAAATGTCATTTTCAACTTCACATTCAAACGTTTGAAGATAGGTATTGCATGGGGGGGGGGGGGTAGAAAAAAGGTGTGTGTGTGTGGGCGGGGGGTGGGTAATTGTGTTATTGTTTCTGGTGTGAATGAAATTTAAATGTGGGAAATAATCCATTTGATCCAATAATAGTGAGTTAACTACCAATTGAGCAAAAGACAGAAATAATTATGTTTTGACTTTCTTAGAAAATATGAAATTCTAGCTTTAACTTTCACGAATAAAGCATTTTTTTCTTTATTCTCTAGTTGCTTTGCTCTATCTTTTTTTAAAAAAAATAAAAGCAGTGCCACCGAGCAGCTTTCAATATTGAAATTTAGTGTTTTAGGACATTAATAAATATCAGTATAACTTTTCAGTTTATTATTTAAAAAAAATAAAATAATTTTCATGGGAGGGGAAGGGGGTCGAACGATTAATTCCCCCGTTGTACGTGACAAGGAATAAGTTCGCCTGTCCCCCCTCGTATCGTAGGTATTGTCAGGCTCCTCTGGTTTCCGACTACTACTAAAGACCCCTACCCGCTAGCGCGTTATTGAAATAACATAGAACCATATGTCAGTCCCGAAATTACTTAATTTGTGTTCAGTGGACGCCTCCCCCCTCTGTCTCTGTCTGTCTGTCTGTCTCTCTCTCTCTGGGAATTCTTATCAAAACGATAAAATAGACATAAAAGAAAAAGAGTTATTTCCCCTCCAATGTTACAACCACCAACCCAGTCATATTGTTTTTAATTATTATTCAAGATCAAGAATCACCACTGGATAATCCAGCAGATGTGATAGATAGAGAGAAATGGGGGTTAACGCCGGAGTACTCGGAGAAAACTCACGAGGTAGGACCGTGGACCCTACTCCTTGTCAGGCACACCCGGGGAATCGAAACCCCACCAGGTAACGCAATGACAGACCTTATGATACAGCGTGTACGCGCTAACCATTCGGCCATTCAACCTCCCAATCTAGCAGGTAAATATAATATCTTAATTAAAATTACAGTAGTACAACACCCGTGATCTCTTCTAAATAAGCTCAGATACGTTTTTACCCTGATAGTTTTTTAATATTTTTATCAGTTAGTTTAATTTGTTTACAATTGATGCTTATTGTTAATATATGCGATGCTATTTCAGATCACGCTAACACATTTCTAATTAAGACGATAATTACGGGTGGGGTGGGGACAATTACATCGGTAAGTAAGTCAACTGTAATTAGGGTATAGAAATAAACATCTTGGAATCAGCAATTTGAAAGCAATTGCTCTAATTAGCGTTGAAAGGAAATGGCGCTTCTATTCAGCTACATCTGTTAACTTAAAGTGGCTAAGTCTCTTACTCTTTATCATTCAATGTGTTTCACGTTGAAAACACGAATTATTTGTAAATTCAAATCAACATTGTGTTGTTATCTTAACTTCTAAAGGTAGGCTTCTGATATCCAACATTGAAGACAATGTAAACATTTTACCACTGGCACACGAATCGTGTACCATAATGCGTTTCGGCGTCATTTGTGACAAGGGATCAGAAAGAACGAGGCTAGACATATTCCACAACTCATTTCAAGCGGCGACGCCATAACTTATCTGGAGAGCATGCGCAATAGACTAAAATAACCAGACACTAGAAATTTCTATTCGGCTGAGACTCGATCGTGTCGTATTTCGGAAACAATTGAATATACATCAGTTCATATACAATCAGATTACATTACCATATGCGTTGCGACCAATTTGTGTCAATTTCGAGGTCCCAAATATTAGCGGTTTAGTTCGCTCCTTTAATATTTGCATGAATAAATGTTTTAATATATACTCTAGTACATGATTATGGAAGAACAATTACTGATTTATTTAGGCGACGCTTCGAAAACGTTGAGAGAATACTCTTCGAAACGTCTCCTAAATATATTAAGTAGCTGTTATTACATAAGTATGTGTTATAGTTTATTGCTCTATCCAGTAACTAAATGCCTCTAAAAGAACATTTCTTATGTCCAGATTCTATACTTCTGTACTTCTGTGACCGCTATTTCAAAAGTTGAACTTCACACAAAAATCGTTAACTTGCAACTTGAACAACGCGGGGATGATATCGCGCACAAATGTTTTCGTTTTACACTGGAAGAAACCTGTACTTTGATCGGACGACCGTCTCCCAAATCACGCAATTCTTGTAATTAACTAAAATAAGCTTGGGAGATTAGACTACGAGTTGGCAGTTCTCACTATAATAGTTAAAAATATAGAATTTGAAGGCAATCTGCCTAAAGAAAGACCTGCAATCGGCAAATTTAGCTCTTAAATAACGTATGCTTAAAAATGAATACTTATATATATCTACGTATCTTACCTCCACGACGCTCCTTCCTTAAAGAGACATAGTCCTATCATGGAGACCCTCAGGGAGAACTCAACTATCTCATTGCTTTGAGTCACTATTTATAACAATTCTACATCTAAAGAACTATAAATGAATTTTACAAAGTCAAGGGATTTTTTTAAAAACAAAAAAAAAAGTAAGAGGGAAGTCATGGATCAAACATTCCGATTTCCGATTAAAAACTAAACAAAACAAACATCTTGTAATAACATCTTATTGTCATTTACTTTAAATGTCAACAGTATGCAAATGACGAAAGTTTAAAAAAAATATGCATACGGTGCATATGAAGACATGTTACTATGGTAACTAATGAAGCAGTTAAAGGGTTATAAGCATTATTTCTGTAAAAGAATTAAAATGCCAGGATAAAAGACTAAATTCAGAGTTCAGGGCTATAATTATTTGGGCCCTTTTAATTACCGACAAGGACCGACAAAAGTGGTTTTTGGTCAATATCGTCAAAAATATTGAAAAATGTGACCGATAGGAAATATAATAGAGATGCAGAACCAGAATTAACCTGATATATTCTTTCTTAATACTCATCCATTTCTTATATTATTCAAATCGACCTACTATATAATTTATCTGTATACGTAACATTCTGACCATTTACATTTAATCGCTTCTACGATTTCTATTAATGTCTCCCTGGTTTCTATGACACCCCTATCATTTCTATGATACCCTCTAATTTCAATTGATGCTTCGCCAAGGTCTTGACACCTCTCTAATTTCTGTTTTGACATTTGTGTCCCCCTGATTTCTGCTGATACCCCATGGTTTCCATTGACATGTCTCTGGTTTTTATTGCCAAAACTTGGCATGTCTTTGATTTCTGTCTGATTTCTATTGCCATATCTGTCTGATTACTATTGTCAACTTGCTAATTCCTATTGCCATCTGTCTGATTTCTATTGTCATCTGTCTAATTTCTATTGTCATCTGTCCAATTCCTATTGTCATCTGTCTGATTTCTATTGTCATCTGTCTAATTCCTATTGTCATCTGTCTGATTCCTATTGCCATCTGTCTGATTCATATTGTCACCTCTCTAATTTCTATTCACACCCCCCCCCCCAAATATTTTCTATACAAGAAAGCTGATCCGTTATAATGTTTTTTTTTATGCCTTACGAGATTTACTGTAAATAAATGTATTACACATCTTTCTTGAATTGTCATAAAATTACTTTCGCACCTACAAATCTAGCAACTCTTAGTCTCCAGACAACATCAATTGGATCAAGTTGTAAACAAACATATAAAAAAAGAGAAAAGAATGGTCCATGATGTGTTGAAATTCAACTGAGCCATTATCAATTACTCCCAATGGTTTACTTTTAAAAAACTGCTTGCTTTGCTTTTATAATCATTTCACGGTTATTAAATGAGACGCAAAAATTTTAGAAGCA
The DNA here is from genome assembly GCA_948474765.1 of Patella depressa. Classification (NCBI taxonomy): domain Eukaryota; kingdom Metazoa; phylum Mollusca; class Gastropoda; family Patellidae; genus Patella; species Patella depressa. Next base: position 78,587,240 of record OX419716.1, read on the forward strand.
TAAAATGTCGACACCTTTAACAGAGTTAACATCAATTATTCAACAGCAAAGTTACACAGACGTGGAAGACTATAACAGAGAAGGCACCTATATAGTTGTCATAAAATAATGACGAAGGCCAGGTGTAAAATTAGCCATTTTAAAGGGGCGTTAGGTAAGATTAGAGAGAGAGAGGGGGGGGGGGGGGTAACGTCCACTCGACACAAACTAGGCCATTTCGGGACAAACACATGGTTTAAGTCTATTTGAATGATTCGATTGTGCGCAGGGGTCTCTAGCAGTGGGAGGAAGCCGGAATACCCAGAGAAAATCTACGAGGTAGGATTAGATAAAAGCTGGCTGTTCTCTAATAGAATAGTTAAAATATAGATAATGAAAACAACAATATGTTAAAAATATCAGCCAAATTGCTTCGCTCTGAACGTAGACATTAGCCTCGATCGTCATTACTTCCCTTGTTACAATAATTAACAAAGTCTTGATTATCCAGTTTACCGTTTTTTTATCCACAACGTATGATGTCAGATACGCCACCATCTGGTTTATACCGGAAAAGCTCGACGTCTTTTAGAATACCCAGCATTCTCCAGTCGTGTTGTAGGGACAATTTATGACAAAAGTATTTATTTTCCCCTTATTTTTTTCTCTATTACAGTTTACAATTAAGATCCCAATTTTCATAGTAATATATCTCTAGTTTTGAGATTCTCAAATACAGGCTACTATATTTTCTAAAAAAAACCCGCATTTTGTCTGAAATATTGGGCCTACACACGACCCAAATAAAGAGTCCAATAATATGTTAAAACATTTAAATTTGGCTTTTCTGAATCCGTTGCAGAACCCACCTACACAAAACCTATTTCTTATCTTTTGTCACCAAATACCTATATAGTAGCGCCCTCTACAACAACACCATCCATCATTTCATGTCATGAAACCCGAATAGATGACCTACCTCTTTCAGGTTTCACGTGGCGGTTGTGCTATTAAACGAAATATTTCGGTTTGAGTCATAAGAAGTCGGTGGAGTTTTAAAAACCCATTGTTGGGTTCAGAAAATCGAAAAATATTACTAATCAAATAATCACCGACGTTGTCATACGTTAATCTCGATATTTATTGAAATGTTGAGAGAGAGAGAGAGTTATTTCGGGACTAACATATAGTTCAATTCTATTTCAATAATGCGCTTGCGCGTTGGGGTTTTTAGCTGTGGGAGGAAACCAGTGGGTCCAGAGAAAACCCAGGAGGTTGGACAGGCGACCCTATTCCTTGTCACGTACAACCACAACGCACACACACTAACCATTCAGCCATCTGAATAAAATGGACAATTAATGTTGAATTTTAATTTTTGCTTTTAATATCGAATTTTATTTACAATATTTAGGTAGATGGTAATTAGCTGCTTAAAATAGAGTTTAACTATTTATGAAATATTTATCTTAAAATAATCCCATTTATTTTTAAACATAAAACATATTAATTTCAAAGGTTTCGATTACATAAATATATCAGTGATTAGAGCGAATAGAAAAAGTCGAACAAACCGGATTAAAAAAAGGTCAAATTTGTTCGCTGAAATTCTGAAAAAAATCCCTAGATCAAATATCTCAATTCGATGTCAACACAATAACATAGTAAACAACTAATTATCCTCAACGGTATTACTTCAGTAAATGATAAATATTTAAATCAAATATCATAGCATCAAAAGCGAATCAACTATTACAAGTTTAAATGAACTTTTATTCTAGGTCAATTAAATCGAAAGTAGCTCTTAATGAGGTCATGCAACAAGTTAACCATGTGTGTCTTAATGACAAAACAATTTGAATGCATCGACCCTTTCTGAATATGAAAAGATCGATTCCTTAATTAAATTTCAAGTATAGAATTTTAATGAATTCTCATTAGTGTGATCAAACTGAATATGGACCGAGCGATTCCCTAATTAATATATAGAATTAATGAATTCTCATTAGGGTGATCAACTGAATATGAATAGATCGATTCCCCAATTAAAGTATAGAACTTTATTGAATTCTCATTAGGCTGATCAAACTGAAACGACCCACTCAGTACAAACTTTAATTGGTACCGATCTTAATTAAAATTCAAAGGTTACTCCTTAATGACTTCTTAAAACAGATTGATTGAACTACAATGAAAGACATTCTGCAAAATGGGATCACCTAATTAAACAAATGAACTTTGGCATAGATGATCAACAGATCGCATAATTAAACAATAGCGAACATTGACATAGGTCTTTGAATATATGCCCATTGATCATATAATTAAACAATGCCTATCCTAATGACATAGAACTTGAAATAGATGGCCCACTGATTAGAATTACATTCGACACATAACTTGGCTTGATCGATCTTGAATACAATTTAATAGATGGCCCACCGATCAGAATCACATTCAACAATGCCTAGTCTAATGGCATGGCGTTTGAATAAATATAATTTATTCTCTTTAGGTTAATCGAATTACAATGAAGTCGATTGGCCTTAACTTTGAACAATGTCTGACCTAACGACATGGAATCTAATTGGATAGGTCTTTATTCATTTTCAAATGTTTCGCCTTAATGATTTCTTAAAGCGAAACCCTTTAACCATTATGGTACACGGCGACCAAACATGCTCACTTGCGATCCCATACATTAAAAGGCTCTTTGATAGGCGTCAAAAATAAACTTGTCGATTTCACCTGTTTTTCTGTTGATTTGTTTGGTAGATGACGGTTTGTCTCAGATGATAATTTTACGCCAAGAAATAAAGTCAGGGCTGGGATATAAATGACTTTGTGTTCCACAGCGGCCGAACAAAAATAAATTCAATTGTGTTGGGCTGGAACGACCACTCATCGAAAAATACACAGCCGCCGAACAAAAATAAATTTAATTGTGTTGGGCTGGAACGACCACTCATCAAAAAATACACAGCGGCCGAACAAAAATAAATTTAATCTTTTTGGACTGGAACCATCACTCATCGAAATATACATGCTGGATCTATTCGAATCTTAAAATAAAGAAAAGAGGTTTCGATCCTGAAATCAATAGTCCTCTTTTCTTTATCTAGAATTTTGAATTAGCAATTGATGAGATTTCAATAAGGTCACTTCCGTCAGTGGCCTAATATTGAATATTTTAATCTCTTAATTAAAAAATCAATTACGATTTTATAATTCCCGGCTACCATTTATGGTAACTTCTCAGTTTGGTCCAACTTGTAAATAGGTGTTAATATTAAAATCAGCTGTGCGGAAGATATAATTTAATATAATTTACATCATCAAGTTCAAGGTGAATCTGTTTTGATATAGCTCCGATCGGGCTAATGAAGGCGGTTATACGCCACGCAGTGTGATATGAGGGGAATTTTAGCCGGTCAGCGGCGCAACGACCTACTTTAATATCGAATATAATTGTTAAAACGGCAATTTCATATTTTTTAATTATATTTTTAAAATATATTAAAATAAAGCCCTAAAATATATTGTATCTATAAACAGTCCTACCGTGTTAAAGAATAATCCTATTAATCCTATAATTCACTATTGCCAGTTGAGAAATTGGCAAAAATATCATTTTCAACTTCAAATTCAAACGTTTGAAGATCGCCATTGCATGGAGGGTAATGGGAAAACAAGAGAGGTAATTCAAGTAATTTTCGGTGTCGGAGGGTATTTATGCCCAATGAAATATTGCCCATGATCGTATAATAGTGAGTTGACAACCTTTTGAGCAAAAGACATAGAAATAATTATGTTTTGAGTTTCTTAAAAAAATATGAAATTTCCGCTTTAAGGGTTATTTTACGTGCACGCCAATGTGTACACGGGACCGGGGCTTTTCGTACCACCCGAATGACAATACGTTCCTTTCACGGCTCACCGTGTTACACCACTGACAAGGGTGAACCCCGACGAACTGAACTTTCCGGCAAACCCCACGATCGAACACGGGACCCCCAGGTAAACGAATCAACGTCTTCTTTGCTGAGCCACCGTTGCTCCAATATATTTTTAAAAACATTCGTAAATCTTTATCCCGATTTGTCTCTTTTTTTAAAAAAAAAATCAAATTTGTGTTTTACATGTATTTGTAAAAAAACTACTGTAATTATTTATACTTTTATAAAATTAACAACAAAAGGCGTTTTTTTCTCTTATCCGTTCCCGTCTTCATTAGCCCAGTTGGAGCAGAACATCAGGACGTTAAACCCCATTTCATTTCATTTCATCTCTGTTCAAGTTCAAGTTTCCATGTAATGGGAAAGAATAGGCAGTTTAAAAACCCAGTCTATTAAGTTTTCATCAAATGAAACCCATTAGCTCGGTAGGAGCAGAACAGTAGGACTTTAAACCCCCATTTCATTTTTGATCAGGTTCAAGTATTCACGTAATCGCAAAGAATAGGCACTTTATAAAAATTAGTCCATTAAGTATTCATCAAATATAATGCGATAATATAAAAGACATGTAACTTACAATTGGAACCACGTTATAGATAATCCAGAACAAGACCAGAAGATAATCTCAGAATAAAGATAAAGGCCAACTTTCCTAGCTCTACACGCGTTCACAAATTTTACTATAACCCGACTACTAAATGATGGCAAAATTCTCAGCCATCAACAATAGCTCTTCTATATGTTATTATTTTTTTTCATAGATTCACAAATTATCAACGACCAATAAAAAGCACTTCGATATTCAGTAACCACAATGACATTCCTAGCAAAATTTTTTCCTACATTGTGAAAATACGCTAGCATTGTTGTGACGACAACTATACAAATACCCTACTCTTGACGGAAAATTGTGAAATTTATTCATATCTAGTAATGTATGTTTTCAATCAGACAATGACCGCGATCTTTTCTATAATAAGGGACATTAAGGTAGGACAAAGTAAAGACCCCTGAGGCAACCCTTTAACCACTGGTCAGGGTTGTAGAGGGATGATGTTACATTTCAACTAACAGGAGGTGGATGAAAACACACGCACGGATCGCCCCGGGACGGACGATTGAGGCGTTGACAAATTTATTTCAATATTGGAATCAAATTAACATAATTTGCGGGTATTTGGTATTGAAATGCCCATTCAATAGAAATGAAGCAATTTTTGGACAAACGACCAAATTATAAATAAATAAACATATTAAGCCACACAAAGGCCATCCTTTACACCCGCGTAATGAAGTTAAACTACTTCACAATTCGCGGTGTCAATCTAAATCAACAGGATGTCTTATTCTTTCTTTTTTTAAAAAAACAATGAGCAATTAACGCATTCTAATTAATGAATGAATGGGTTTGGCTTAACGTCCAAATCAGGACGGACAAGCGTCATAAATTGGGTATGGGGGAAATATTGCTTAGAAATCAATTGAATAAAATTTGTCATGGGCTCTTTAACAAATGTGCTCACGGTACCTCGTTTTTTGTCCCATCCGAACGACTAGATACGGTTTCTTGCAATACCTAATTAAGTTACATATATAAAAACACGGAATTAATGAATATAGCTTTAATTGTTCGAAATATATTTAAGAAAAAACAAATTAGACTTTATTTAGTTTTATTGCTCACACAAATAATTTTTATAATATTAGATGTTTTCGCTTCAATGAATTTAGGGTTGTTATAACTAATAATATAATTAACCGATTTTTAAAATTTACACTGACTAATTAAGACGACAGTTTAACGGATGCTAATGAGTTGTGAATCGATTTAATTCTTTATCCACCCGTAGGCCTTGAACGTTCGACAAACAGCATCGAAGATTTAAAGCAGCATTAGGCCAATATGTAAGATAAGATAATGAGCTGACCGTCCTCGCTATAATTGTTAAAATATACAGAATGTAACAGGAATTTTTATTTTAAAATTTCAGTCACATTATTGAACTCTGAGCCGAGAGCTACTAATTATAATAATATTGTACCCTCAATATTTATTGTTGCTGTAGTGACATTACTAAAAAAAGTCTCGATTATCTATTTTTACAGCTACTGAGCGGCAGATCGGGACTAACATATGGTTCATTTCTATTTCATTAATTTGCTGACGCGTAGTGTGGGGTTAGGGGGGGGGGGGGTTAACGCGTTGCCTATCAAGCCTCGAGGGGTTTCTCCGGGTTCCTCCCACTGCTAAAGACCCCCACGCGCCAGTGAATTAATGCAATAGAAATAAACCATACGTTAGTCCCGAAATGACCTAGTTTGTGTCGAGTGGACGTTAAACCCCATCTCGCTCTCTCCCTCTCTCTTTATCAATTTAATACACTGTTTTGCAGTACACTAGATATATTATCATTAAAAACTCTATGTCACCTTCAAACCCAAAACATATTATTTACATAGTTGTTTTTTTTTAGCTAATATATACCTATAGGATAAATAATGATAGGGTTACGTATTTCAAACATTAATCTACGGCGATACATATATAACATTCTCCAATCTCGCACTTAATATAGGTTTAAGAAATGTGAAGATATAGGCGACGGTTGAGATCTACGGCCGGTTGGTTATCTTAAAGTCCCGCATGCAGGTAGATTATTACTTTATGCGACTGTGTAAGGTATGCTTGCTGTATCGAGAACACTTAGAACCGCATCCCACCCGAGGCATAATATATTTTTATTGCACTTTATTAAGTGTATTACATATGGGAATTAGAGAAAGCTGGGGTTTAACGTCCACTCGACACAAACTAGGCCATTTCCAGACTAACCTACGGTCCAATTTTATTTCAATAATTCGCCTGCGTGTAGGAGACCGGAGGACCCAGACAAAAAACCCCACTAAATTAGACAGGCGACCCTACTCCTTGTCACGTACAGCCGGGAAATTGAAACCAACCCAGCTGACTCAATGACAACAATTCGGCCATCCAGCATTTAAAGAGATTGTCGTCATTGTCCGTCATACCCACACAAATGCAATTTGTATGTCAGTATGGCGGATAGATTTATTTGTCCTAAGCATAATACAACATGATAACTCACTTATTTATTTTCGGTAAAATAATTCAGAAATAATTTGGGGGCCTCTAATTGAGCTCAGCTAGCCCTCCCTTTAATCCGGTCATTCGATGTGCTCACGAGGAGCGTAAAATAATCTAGAACTAATTTGACGGCCGCTAGTTGAGCCCAGTCAGCCCCCTCTTTAATCCGACCATTCGATGTGTCCACGAGGAGCGGAAATGAAAGATTAGGTAACTCTGTTACTATGAGTTTAAGAAATGTGGCGATGGGTTTGTCACCTTTGTATTTGTTACGATTATGCAGTTCAAACGTAATCCTTGACATAATCCTTTGTTTGAACAAAGCTTATTAATCGTTGTATGATTCTAAAGTCCTTTACAAAGTATAACATAAAAACTAAATCGGTTAGATATATCCAGATCTGAATTGACATAATGATTTATTCTATGCACCTGATAAAGAATTATTAATGCAAGATTTGGAATGAATTGTCATTTAATGTTTTACTTCTCTGCACCGGCGGAAATACTGAAGATTGAATATTTTATCGCCAAAATTATATTTTTATCGCAATTGACGGAAATGGCGATCGACAGCGTGAGCGCTGCTGAAGACGGGTTTGTTTAATATACGCCGAGCAGTGCGCTATGGAATCCCCGGTTGTGTATCGCAAGGAGTAGGGTCGCCTGTCCAGCCTCGTGAGTTTTCTCCGGGTACTCCGATTTCCTCCCACTGCTAAAGGCCCCTACGCGCAAGCGAATGATTGAAATAAAATTAAACCTTATGTTAGTCCCGAAATGACCTAGTTTGTGTCGAGTGGACGTTAAACCCCTTTTAACAAAATTTTAAGCACTGTTTACGAGAAATATCATTGACCCAGAAACGCAAAACTTTGCACATAGTTTCTTTTTGTTATATTTGATACATTAAAACAACAAAAGTTTTTTAAAAGGCAATATTTTAGTTAAAATAAGTCGAACAATTTTGAGTAAATTCTTAACTTACCCAGCCCCACCCAGTGACATAGTTAATTTTCATTTTCGTTTGCTTTGTTCCTGTTGTAGTTCACATATCTACTCTTTAATTGATGATATAAACATGATTTTCGCATTGTCTCCGCCCAAGCAAATCAAGGTTGCAACGTATTACTCTTTTTTCTCCAATGTATGCCCCCTCCCCCCTCGACAAAATCCTGGATCCGGGCCTGCTCCGGGCCTGCTCTTTATTTCATTCTTACATAATGTACCTTTAACTAAACTTACTATTTAATCCTTAAAAATGTTACATTGTTGATGTTTGAATTCCTTTCGAGATTTTTCTAACAGATAGCTTTGCATGAAAGGCTTCTTAACAATCGAGTTAATGTTATTTATGGCCAATTAAAATTTTTCATCTCTTTTTCTGAGGAATTTAGTTGCGTGGCTCTCTTTATCAAAATCAATGGCGTTCGGTCTGCTTCCCTCTGATATTTAAAGGGGACGAGGGAGAGAGAGAGAGAGAGAGAAAGAGAGGGAGAGAGAAAGAGTTTAACGTTGACTTGACAAAAACTAGGTCATTTCGGGACTAACATATGGTTCAACTTTATTTCAATAATTCGTAGATATAGAGAGTAGATACTTCAAGTTTGATTGGCTAAGCACAATAATCAATCTAATATTATCCAATCAAATAACTAAAATTTGAATTTGACCTTAGTTAAAGTTTCGAGAAACAGGGCTCTAATTTTAAATAAATGCGACGGAAAATCCGATAAACAATTGATCCCCCCGCTTTAATATGCTAGAATAAAAATTGAATAAGAAGTTTTAACCGGGCAATTAATGGGAAGTAAATTCAATCGATACGTAAACAAATAGTGCTGTAAGATCAAAGAGTTGAATTACAAAGTTTTATATTATAAGAACTACAGTCTCAACTGGTTGATCGTGGCTTTGTTTAATTGAAAACTAGGCTACTTCCGGAATTTATTGGTACCCGGAACGATTCAAAGAGAAGAATTATTATGTTTTATATTATAAGAAACTACGGCCTCGGCAGGTTGACTGTGGCTTTGTTTAATTGAAAACGAGACAATGTCAAAGGTCAATGACCTAGTTGTTATGATCACTTCTGGAATTTATTGATACCTGCAACGAATATTAGTTTAAAATTATTTTTCTGCTACAATCCGCACGGAATCAATTCGTATTCGTACTCCTTTAAAGGACAATAGGGCGTTTAAGGTATCAGATGGCGCTAAATCGTCGATTTAGAACCAAAATGTGACTATTTTACTATTTAAAGGAGCGGAATCGCTAATACTGGGATCTAGCAATTGACACAAATGGATCGCAAAGCATATAATAATGTATTAAGAATGTATATAAAATTAATTTACATTAAATCGTTTATGGTAAAAGTATTTATTTTGTTTTAAATATTGGATATCAAAAGCCCATCTTATCCCGGTAAGATCATAACGTCAATGTTGATTTAAATTGACAAATAATTGGTGTTTTCAATGTCGAAGATTTTGGATGATATTGAGTTTGAGACTAAACTACTTTAAGCCGCCGAACATCGCTTGCATTTTTTTTTTAACTTTTTCATAGCTTAATCCAAAGTAAAATGTACTAAAATTGATTATTTAAAAAAGAAAGTGAAATAAAAGATTAAATCGCATTCCGTTAGATATCGGCTCTGCCCAAACCAGAGTTTCTTTCAAGTGCTTCAACATAATGAACTATAAATAAAACGCCATGCACTGCATAACAGGTTTTTGATCAAGGTCGTCTATGTTAAATCTTCTACTCGGCTCTATTTTTAAAGCACTTACAAAAAATACATAATCACGATCTAAAACTTACTAAAATTACTTTGTCAAAGACTCGATAATTGTGTTAGGGTTTCACTCGATTCCTATTTATCAAAAGGTCTGTGGGTTAGTGGGTTACGCTCTTTAAATATCGATGTTTACTATTCGGCATTTGGAACAGGACATTCTTTAGGCTTTGAATGTAGTTTTGAATAAATAATAATAGATGATTCTCGTGGATATAACAGAGAGAGGGAGAGAGAGAAAGAAAGAGAGAGAGGGGGTCATTTCGGGACTAACATGTGATTAAATTTTATTTAATTTAGTCGCTTGTGCGTAGGGGTTTTAAGGAGAGTTGGGAAGCCGGAGAACCCGGGAAAATCCACGAGGTTGGACAGGCGAACCTATTGCTTGTCATGTAAAAGCAGGGACTCAATGGTAGACCTTTTTATGCAACGCACATGCGTTAAACATTCGGTTACCCAATCCCCAGGCCATTACAGGAAATATATTCTTTTCGAACCAGAGCACATCACAATTGTATATATGTAGGTACATATCACTCACCACCGTAAAGCCGAGATGATGTGGGGTACATGAATCTGTCGAGGTCCGCCGAGTGGGTTCTGGTAAGATTGCCCCCCCCCTCCCCTTCGTAATTCACACGTTACCGTTAAAATGAAAATTGACTCCATTGAAGAGACGTTACGCCTCATTCCGCGCCATTCCAATCCCCATTATTACAGCAGCACTTGCACATAAAAAGTTAAATGAACCGTCAAATCGATTTAAAACCATAATGAAAGCCTTTCATCGTTTCAATAGTTACTTTTAGATAAAACAAAAAAAATATATCGAATAAATGTCTTGAAAATCTCCTCAATCAAAATGGTGGAGAGAGAATTGTAACAGTGACTTGGTTTACTGTGTGGTTATAATATAGAGAGATATAAATGACATTTTATGTTCAGTCAACACAGCTTGGTTGTAGTAATGTGATTATAGTGGTGTCTGTGATTGTAGTATTTTTCCTGATTGTGACAGTTATCTGTGACTGTAGTATTTTCTGTGATTGTAGTAGTGTCTGTGACTGTTGTATTTTCTGTGATTTTATTAATTTCTGTGACTTATATTTTCTATGACTGTAGTAGTATCTGTGATTGTAGTATTTTCCCTGATCGTGACAGTGTTTGTGACTGTAGTATTTTCTGTGATTGTAGTAGTGTCTGTGACTGTGACTTATATTTTCTATGACTGTAGTAGTATCTGTGATTGTAGTATTTTCCCTGATCGTGACAGTGTTTGTGAAGGTAGTATTTTCTGTGATTGTAGTAGTGTCTGTGACTGCAGTATTTCCTATGATTGTAGTTGTGTCTGGGATTGGAGTATTTTCCCTGATTGTAATAGTTATCTGTGACTGTAGTATTTTCCCTGATTGTAGTATTGTTTTTGAGGGTAGTATTTTCTGGGATTGTAGTAGTGTCGTCTGTGACTGTTGTATTTTCTGTTATTGTATTAGTTTCTGTTACTAACATTTTCTGTGACTGTAGTAATTCCCCTGATTGTGACCGTAGCATTTTCCCTGATTATAGTAGTGTCTGTGATTTAGTATTTTCTGTGATTGTATTTTTCTACTAGCGATTAGAGTGTGACTGTATTATTTTCAAAGATCACTTATTAATATCCTATCAGCAATTACTACACCTTGTGATTGAAGTATTTTCTGTGATTGTAGTAGTGTTTGTGATTTATTGTCGTATTTTCACTGATTGTTGTAGTTATCTGTGACTATAATCTTCCTTGATTGTAGCAGTGGTCGTGACTGTAGTTTTTCTGTGATTGTATTAGTGTCTATGACTGCAATGTTTTCTCTAATTGAAGTAGTGCTTGTGACTTTAGTATTTTCAATATCCGATCAGCAATTACTACACCCCTGAACCACTTGTTCCTCGAAAGGTTTGTCCAGACAGTTTACTACAAGGTGATTAAGGTACGATTAAAGTATTGACTGATGTGGTGTGTAAGAAAACCCTAGATTTTTTACGTTATCAATATTCGACCAGAGATCACTACCCTCTTTAACAGATAAATCACCATAGATAAATCATATATAGCTAGTCTTTTTGATCTCGGCGAACAATACACTTCTAAAACCTATCATAGGCCTGTCATATAAATTACTGGTAATTTGCATAAGAATAAACCACACTAGAAATTATTAACCACAGTTTATTGTCGATGGGATTTGTTCGTTTAGGTCACGTTAAACACAGTCCTCATGCCATAGATTGTGGACTTTTGTCTGCTTACAATTCAAACCTGTCGACCCGAAAATCTCTCAAGCTTCTCGTGTTGTTGGCTATTTTAAACACTGCTTAGCGATCGAATGTATGGCCGTGTTTATGTTTGTATGTATGTATGTATTAAAGAAATTGACACGTTTTTTTTTTCTTCATATTAAAATTGTTTATATTTCTTTCGTCAGTGTCATAAGAAGGATTAAAGTCCATTGCCTGGTAAGTGCCCAGGTGTTTTGCCATTGTCGAATACAGAAAGCAAGTTCAGCCGCGTGCCTGGTATAATGGCCGACCTTCCACCGAACTTAGCTCAATTTCCAGCGTATGTCATTGTTTGGGCATTTTATTAAAACTCGATTACACAATTCAATACACCAGTTAGAATAGCTTTAGTGCTAAAACACAATGTTGTTGGAATTCCAGCGGTTGGGCGTTGAACGTAGAAATTGACGCAGAACACGTTTAAAACGTGAAATGAAATGAAATAGGGTTTAACGTCCTACTGTTCTGCTCCTAACCTGGGCTAATGAAGACGGGCATACGCCATTTTGCCCAGGCAGCGGCAGTACGGCCTATCGAATTCCAACTGCCAATGGATCTTTTACTACGGCCTTTCGAATTCCAACTGCCAAGGGGTCTTTTACGTGCACGCCAATGTGTACATGGGACCTCGATTTTTCGTCCCATGAGAACAACTCTGGTAAAACTAGAACGTTGAACCCCACATCTCATTTCTTTCTGTTTTGTGGTCAACCTTAATGTTGGCGGAATTCCTGTGGTTGGACGCGGGAATGGACGCAGTGCACATTCATATGTTATGTGGTAAAACACGATGTTGGCGGAATTCTCATGGTTGGACGTGGGAATTGGCGCAGTACACAATCATGTTATGTGGTAAAGGACAAGGTTGTTGGAATTCCTGTGGTCGGTCGTCGCACGTACGCATTGACGCAATAGACTTTTAAAATGTAGTAAAGTAGGTTCGTGTATTGTAATGTGGTAATATGCAGATTTGTATAGCAATGGTAAAGCTTTAACCACAGAGCAATGTAACACTCAGCATATCGTTGAAAGCTGAGGGTCTATTTTCTTGCTCCGTGAACAATGAAAACTCCTCCGTGGTTGTGTCTTTTATATTCAATGAGTTCGTTTGTAATCCCCCATCATTTCGGCAATCTTCATAATTAGTAAGAGAGAGAGAGAGAGATAGAGAGAGAGAGAGAGAGGGAGGGAGGAGAGCTCTCTGTACACGGAAACTCTATTTGTCCGACCGGAACGACTAGACGGTTGTCCTTGTCAGGTCCTCCGTCCTGTACCACTGACAAGGGAAAACCACGTCGGAACATTTGGATGAACTCTTTCGGTCAAAGCGGGGATAGAACACTCGACCTCCGGACTAGCGAGTCAGCGTCTTACGCTCTTAGCCACGTTATCCCCATTTAAGACGTAGGACCACACTAGATGACCCCATTATATATTTTATGACGTAATTTTTATCAGCAAGTCGCGACTAAACATAAAACTTTCTCATATACACAAAAGGCAATCGCAACCTTTAGGAACTACTTCATTTCCAGTTGTAATCTTTGAAGTTTCTATTCCTTAGCTATGTACTTTTCGAGTGATTTATACTTATACTTTTATATGAAAAAAACTCCCGTCTGTGTCGTAATGTCATTTCGTAATGTGGTTGTGACAAATTCCTTATAACACCGATTCATACGATAAAGCATTTTAATCTATCCCGTGAAAGCATTTCACGCAATTATGCACATTCTTCGAGTAAAATCAAGTATGAACTCTATTCAAATGCTAATATTGGAGGGATAATAAAGTTTCTCAAGTCATCCGCACACAACCCAAATAAGTAAATACATTCAACAAATAACAGGCTTTTCACAGTCAACGACTGTAAAGCGACCAATATGTTTTTTATATTCTCGTGGTTAGTGTAAATTAAATAAGGTCCTATATATTACATAACTGTCAAGTCTTTCAATTGTAACTATCGAAATGGGGGTTCAGTTTCGAACCATCATTTTATGGAGGCAACTCTAGCTAATATCGCAGTTTTACGTGGCAAGGAGTAAGGTCGCCTGTCCAGCCTCGTGGGTTTTCTCAGGGTACTCCGGTTTCCTCCCACTGCTAAAGACCCCCTACGCGCAAGCGAATTATTGAAATGAAATTAAACCATATGTTAGTCTCGAAATGACCTAGTTTGTGTTAAGCGGACGTTGCAAACGCGATTTTTTTGTCAATTTAAATCAACATTAATGTTGTTATCTTACCATGAAAAGATTTACTTTTGATATTCAATATTCATGACAAAATGAAAATTTTAAATTGGCACACAAAATGCGTTCCCGAATTCTTTCGAGCGCCATTTATAATGAAGTGATTTTTTGAACGAAGCTAAACATTTATTGTCATTCAATATGGTCTCTTTGCGTATTTCATCTAACATAATAGATTGGAAATGACAGTGGATTTACAGCCAAGGGTTCCTTTATGTGTACGCCAATATATACACGAGACCTCAATTTTTCGTCCCATCCAAACAACAGACGCTCCGACTCTTGAACCACCTTGGGGTAATCTGACAGAAAAATATTCCGGAATTAGGTCTATCTCTCATAAGTTCTCTTTTTTTTCTGGCCCACTTCGGAGCATTCTAATTGGGCCGCACGATTGTCCCGCATTTTTTAACATCTGTGATGACGAAGATGTAAGTTAGTAGGACAGGGTCTTAAAATACATACTTAATTTAAATTATTTTATCTTCTGTGACAACCCCACCTTAAACAAAGTATACTGGTTTATGTCTGATAAATGTTTCAGCACGGTTATACAATGTACTGTATTTATTATACAGACTTTAGCAGTTTGAATTTGTAGATGAGTGGGTAGCAACGCCAAGTTACGAGAGGTCAAGGATAATTTTACCCTGTGTCCATGTATTTGTCTTTACGTGTCCGTGTGTTTGTCTTACATGTGTCAGTGTGTTTATCGTAGATGTGTTTGTTTTACATGTGTACATGTGTTTGAATAGCACGAGTTCATGTTCTTGTCTTAAATGTGTCCGTGTTTTATCTCACATGTGTCCATGTGTTTGTTGTATACGTGTCCGTGTGTTTGTCTTAGAAGTGTCCCTGTTTTGTCTCACATGTGTCCATGTGTTTGTTGTATATGTGTCCGTGTGTTTATCGTGCTTGTCTTATATGTGTTTGTCTTAAGTTACATGTATCGCGTATGTTTGCCAAATGTGTGTCTTACATGTCCCCGTGTGTTTGTCTTACATGTGTATGTATGTTTGTCTTACATGTGTCCGTGTGTTTGTCTTATACGTGTCCGTGTGCTTGTCTTAGATTTGGCCATTTATTGTAAGTATTTGTTATACATGTAGTTTATTAGCCATCCATGTGTTTTACTATTGGACTTGGTTACTGATGCATCAAAATAAAATATTTCCCTCATCAGCCCTTTCATCTATCTAGACCCTTCTTAAGGAACATTTGGTAAAACAAACCGAAGTACCACCGAAATATGGTCCAGGAATTGGCTATGACGTTATAGCAGACATTTTGGAATTGTGGCGTTATATTACAACACAATCGATACGCAATTGGTCTGTTACATTTGCATTAGACCGACTTTGTCGACGGCTAAAATGCGCACAGCAACGCCGCGAAAAGACATACATGAAAAATGGGACTTGGGTTTTTTTTTTGAGGAGCGTGGCCCCCAAGAACAAGAGGCAGAAAATGAGGATGGGTAGCGTTTCGGATCAGTTTCTTGTCCACAAATACATACACGTGGGAGTGAAGATCGGTCCAAATAGCGGATATTTCACATCCGACTGAAAATAACTGACCTCTTTTCTTTGGTTCAATGCGATCCATACACCAAAAAAGGCCTTCACACGGAGGTTATCCCCGCTAGAGCTCGACATCGTCGAACTTACAGGCTTAGCCGAATTTAATTTGAAATATTACGCCAGGATTTATTAGATAATCCTCTGCTTGTTCACACAAGAATGTAAAGCCGGAGCAGAAGAACTCGATGATCTCTGTGAGATAAGGCGACTAGAAACGTTAACGTTGATATTTCCATTCAAATTTTACATTATAAAAATATTATGCTATGCGTTTTTGTATTGTCCCCACCTGCGGTATACACATGTTCTTATAAACAATCCGCTTATGATAATAACATAGCCATAACCTCGTACAACCAACCACATTATACAAATCAGTTTCAATAGTCTATTATAATACATGTCATACCTTTCTCAAAGTGAAGTAGCATCTATGTGGTTTCTATTGTAGATCTATAATACCGTATTAATACCCATTACATACTTCCAATTTCTGGTTAGTAGCTCCCCGTCTGAAATTGTAGTAGTTAGTATAAAGGGCTGCTATCACTTTCTTGTCGACGATTGAGGAAGAGCTTGCAAGAAGTCTGATTTCCCGTCGACACAATAATGTCGTTCATTGTAGCGCTATGTCAGCCAATAAGTACGCTTCCATTTCTTATTGCCTAGGAGTTAACTAAGTGTCATAAAGGGGCCTAATCTGGTCCAGTCGCGGCTACGTTTCGCTTTCAGGTTCATCACAGATTCAAGACGGCTAGGGGTACTTATCGGCTTCCGCATGAGAATACTGCCAGAACTACGACGGTTCCATTTACCAAAAAGTAGTTGTACTCACACAACAAGGTGTACAGCATCGCACTGTTTAGCTCCAACACTTTAGTTTTCAGTATTGTAAAGTGAAAATACCAGATAAGACGTCTTATTTATTGTGGTTACCAGAATAATCTGATAATTTATAGTTGTTCTATTTATTGATCTTTCTTTAAAAAAAATTAAGTAATTTGCAATGTCACTTTCTGGTTTTTGCGACATCATTGTAACTAACTTTCAAACAGTTAGAGATGGGTTTAACGTCCACTCGACACAAACTAGATCATTTCGGGACTAACATATGGTTCAATAAGTATGACAATAATTCGCTTGTGCGTAGGGGTCTTTAGCAGTGGGGGGAAACCAGAAGACCCAGAGAAAACCCACGAGGTTGGGCAGGCGATTCTACTCCTTGTCACGTACAACCGGAGAATCGAAATTAGGCTTCAGAGAAATCAAGAACCCTATTCACGTGAACGTGCAAAAGATATTTACTATTTTAATGACCTTTTTTTATTTTTGAAGAAAGTGATAACATCTCTTTGAATACGTTTGTGTATTGACATTCGCGTGTTATGGCAAGTTACACATTCGAGGTATTTGAAACGGCTTCGAATAAAAGATTTGAAGAGGGGGTATAGATGCTATTCACTAACGGCCATGTTAATTCAGGAAAACATATGACTTGATATAAAGGATTTAAAAACAGTGAATACATACACACTACATAGACAACATGCGTATTAAGAAAAACGTTCAACCATAGTAGAAGTTTTATTATGTGTAACAACCAAGTCAGTCAGTACATTTTAAAACGAATATGAAATGAAATGAAATGGGGTTTAACTTCCTACTGTTCTGCTACGAACTGGGCTAATGAAGACGGGCGGTGGCCATACAGTGTGTTATGAGGGAATGTTGAAAAGACAGTGGCGCTACGGCGTACTCTTATATCGAATTCAAATTACCAAGAGATCTTTAACGTGCTCGCCAATGAGCCCGTGGTTCTCCCACCCACCTTATCATCTTAGTTCCTTTTCGTATTTCATGTTTTCATTAAAGCATGTTCATGGATAATAATGGCCAGTGATTGGTTTTTTTTTACAGAAACCCAAACAGAAGAAGTAACATTTTAAAGATACATTATGGGAGATCAGATAAATGAGTTGGCAGTTCTCACTATACTAGTTAAAAACTAGATGGTTTAAAGGGAATTTGCTGAAAATTTCAGTCAAATTGATCCACTATGAACCCAGAATTAAGCGATTGAAATTACCGCCTAGCCTCGATCTTCATTACCCGATACTACTCAAGTCGGTACGATAACAAAAAATAGTCTCGATTATCCGTTTTATGATTAATTCATGAATGAAAGTTGAGCAGCAAATCGGATCCTAATCCAGTAAATATCACAGGCTACCGTTGACATCTAGAGTTGATTATGGCCTGGATAAGTTAATTTATGTCTAATTAATGATTTAGATAACATTTCAGGACTAAAGTAAGACCTGTAATTGGCGGATTTAACTCTTGCATAATGTATGTTTAAGAACATTATGTTTTAGTAGTTATTATTGACATAAATTGTTAATAAATCTGTCCGTTAACTAAGTGTTTCCGTTAACACCGCAGTAAGCTAATACACTTATCATAAACTTTGATTTTCGATGCGTCAACAAATAAATTGTCAGATCTCTTACGCAGCTCAAGGGAGCAATAAATTAAAACCCCAATAAACAATTGTGCAAAAAAAACACCTTTCAGAAGATAAACTTCATATGTTCGATTTTATTTATAATAGACACATATTCTTTGTTGACATAATATTATCTGGTTTGTTTTGGACTTGACATAGAGATGTTCCCTGTATTTTTGCTGGGAGTGTCGTGTCGGTGGCTGGACCGAGAGAGAACGAGAGAGAGAGAGAGAGAGGAAGAGAGTATATAAAATTGATAAAAGGAGAGAGGGAGTTCGAGCTGTATCATACCGTCTGCCATGAGTCAAGTGGTGTGGTTTCGAATCTGAGAAGATTTTTGTACGCGTCCTCCGGTTTCCTCCCACTGCTAAAGACCCCATGCGCAAGCGAATGAATGAAATAAAATTGAACCATATGTTAGTCCCAAAATGACTTAGTTTGTATCCAGTCGACGTTAAGCCCCCCTCTCTCTCTCTCCCTCTCTCTCTCTCTAATACAATACATACAGATATCCTATACGTTTTATATCTTTAACTTCAAACATGCCGAGAAGTGTTAACAAATTTAACATATTCCTGATTTAATTACATAACCTTTTCATCACCACTGACCTATATTATAATCTACCAGCTCTTTTATTGCAAAAAAAACACATAAAATCATTAACACGTGGAGAGAATCTATGCTAATATTTCACATCTGAGCCTTATATAAATAACTTTAAAAAAGCTATAATTAGACGACATAATCTGAGGTTCTGAAAAATCATCATTTATAATTGATTACGTGGATAACCATCAAAGGTCTGATCAATTATTACATCGTAAGTAACATAATTCGTTATACCGCACGCATCCACGTTGGATCATTATCTATTCCAATTGGCCCGCTATCTTTATAAATATATAATGATCACTTTCGTTTTTATGAGCGCTTCACGGCGACAAATCGGAAAATTATGAGATATGACGTCATATTAGGTCTGTTTATATTTACCGGCACATGTTTTGAATCTAAATTTTTATAGAATAAATAATATTATTAGTAGGCCTATAACGTCAAAGACCTTCGTCATACGCATTTTAAGACTCTTGAAATAATTCAAATAGGGTTGTTCAATGTGTCAAAATCGAGGGTTGTTGACTCGTAAGAGAACAACCGATATCAAAACATCCTTATCTCATTACCTAACGTGGATTATTTTAAACATACATTATGCAAGAGCTAAATTTGATTATTGCAGGTCTTTCTTTAGGCCTGAAATATTATATAAATTATTTATTACACTTCAATTAACTTATTCAGATCATAATCAAATCGCGGTGGCACTGCGGTCTACTCTCATATCGAATTCCAACTGCCAAGGGATCTCGTTTTTTTGTTCCATCCGAATGACTAGACACCTAAACATCTGGATGAACCTCCTCGGCCAATGCAGCAATCGAACACACGACCTCCAAGCTACACACTTAGCCACCGTGACGACCAACAATGAGCAGAATTGAAACCTAAATAGATACCGTTCCACTTTTCTGTTTCCCAATACGATAAGAGATTTAAACACGAGGGGGAAACCACACCAGAAAATCTCAAGGATTCGTCTCGGCTAACACCAGGATCGAATTCAGGACGTTATTGTGAATAAATTACTGCCGTGTTCAAATTCTAAAAAGCGACAAACTCGCCTGTAATCGAACATAACGTACAACATGTGGTTATTCAGGGATATATATTGGGTCTGCCTTTCTTCACTATGGTTATACATGGTTTACATCATAATACGTTGTTTGTATATAATATGCTTCTGTTCTTAACCATTAATATACTGGTATGCAATTTGACATGTTATCGTGTCCGTGTAATAAACCTTTAGAAAACTACACACTGCAACAAGACGAAACATATTGCTGTGAAAACTGATACCTTGTTTCAGATGATCCAAATATAGTTAAGCATATACTTTCTTTCACAAAACATGATGATTTAGAAAAGAAATTAGTCAATGGGCGTCTAATTTATGACTTGAAATTTTCTGATGAATCGGCTGTAACTATACAACCGATTCTATCGTGTAATTCACATGCTAAATATTCTCAGGGAAGTTGATTGTTAATAGAAAAGATGATGATGGTGATTATGACGGAAATGAAATTATTGGGGTTTAACGTCCTACTGTTCTGCACCTAAACTGGGCTAATGAAGACAGGTACATACTGTGTGGTCTTATAACGAATTCTAATGTATAGACGGGACATCGATTTTCGTTCCATTCGAACGACTGCACCACTGACAAGTCTAAACCACGCTGGACAATCCCGATGACGTCAGACATTGGATTAACCAATCAGTGTTGATGTTTCTAGTTGGCTACACACAGTCCCGTGCATCTCACGACAAGAACTCGACGTAAAAGACCGTTCACGAAATTTTGAACCATAAAAAAACGAAACGAAATCAGATTGCGGGAATTGGTATCGGATGTTCTATAAATTGCATGCATCAGTACGTATTAACTACAGTAGAATCTGTATGAGCAGCCACTCCTATTCAGCGACATCTCCTTGTAAGCGGTCACAATAAATCCCCCCCCCCCGTAAAAATTCTATTCATGTTTCATATCTTTATTCATCTGTATATGGCATTGCACTTGATGGTCTAAAATATGACCTTGAACTACATTTTGCATACAAAGAACTATCTACAGTACTTCAAGAATGGATCTCTGCCCTGAATGGCCGCCATATCCAACAATAAGTATACTGTTTTACAATGCGGTTCTACTCCGGCTCACTCCTGTCATATATATATACAAAATGACAAATTAAACCTTTTCCATTTAATTAAATAACAGCAGAATATATATTATGCTTTTCAAAATTCGCGAAATATACTTAGTATTTTCGACTAAAATCGTCCCTTTGGGACTGTAAATGTCGGTCAAGTAGCTTAGTGTCTGAGCTCAAGCGGAGTTATTTATAGTAGACAGCATAAGTTTAGTATGCTTGAACTATATACCAGACCTTTTCACAACCTATCTGACATCAACATTCCCGAGACTTAATAAGTGTTAGAAAATGTCGAAGGTGCTAAAAATAATTGCCGCACTGTGAATTCGGAGACCCAGAAATTGTTACCCAGCGTAACGACGGGCGTACACTTTGCGACATTTAAACGGTATTCATCTTGGACTAAAGGTCACTAAGTATTTACAATGTCGGTATTTTTTTTGTTTTGTGTTCAAGGAGCGAAATTGCATCAATGACAAACACGTAAAGAACTAGCTAGCCACTAGTATACACATATCTTCAGTGCACTATGAATAGTGGATACAATAGTAAAACTTCCGTATTCTATTGTTACTCCATCAGCTTTTCTTTTAAACCGGGGATCACGGTGGCTAAGTGGATAAGATGCTGGCTCGCTAGCATGGAGTTCACGTGTTAGATCTCTGCATTGGCCGAGAAAGTTCATCAGATTTTCCGGCGTGGTGGTTTTCCTCTTGTAGAACGGAGGGCCTGAAAAGGGCAGATGTCTAGTCGTTTAGATTGGACGAAAAGACTAGGTCCCGTGCCGAGGTCCCGTGCACACATTGGCGTGAACGTAAAAGATCCTCTGCCAGTTGAAATTCGATATAAGAGTAGAGCGTAGCGCCACGGCCCGGCCAAAATTTCTCTTATAGCACACTGTATGGCGTATGCCCATCTTCGATAGCCCAGTCTGAGCAGAACAGTAGGACGTTAAACCCCATATCATTACATAATATTAACGAAACAGAAAAAAAAACCTCCCACGAAATCCAATTGCTTGATAGAGACAGATATAGAAATTTGTCACACGTTTTTTGGGGGGTCAGTGATATGACCTCCCGGGTGTCAGACACCGATAGTTGATTTTATGGATTAGCTGTAATATCTTGTAGTCGTCCTTATGAAACTTGAATCATGTCTATCAGATCCGCCCGTATTGTGCATTTCTAATAACTAAGGTGGAGTTAACTTGTATATCTAAAATATGTGGAAAGAGCGAAGGTAGACCGAACATGTCAAGTACTACATGTTACCTATTATTATTATAATAGATATGTATTTACGTACCATTAGATCATGGCTGTTTGGGTGTTATATTGCGATTGGAAAGATCATGGGTAGTTGAGTGCTATGCTACAGATAGTGTGTGCGTGTGTGTGTGTGTGTGAGAGAGAGAGAGGGGGGGGGGGGTTAACGTCCACTCGACTGAAACTAGGTCATTTTCGGTCTAACACATGGTTCAATTTTATTTCAATAATTGGCTTGCGCGTAAGGGTCTATAGCAGTGGGAGGAAACTTGGGGACCCGGAGAAAACCCACGAGGTTAGACAGGCGATCCTACTCCTTGTCAGATACAACCTCGCCATGACTCAATGACAGTCTTTATGACACAGCGCGCAATTGCTAACAATTTGGCCATCCACCCCCTTCACTTAAAACAAATGTAAACCTTAGATTGAGTAACCGAAATACTGATGTTTTTAATAACACAAATTTTACCGGTCGTATACACTGAAGTTTTCAAAGAGTTATGTGAACACTCTTGGTCAATGCACAGTACGTGAACTTCCAATAGTAAGAAAAAAGCCTAAACATCATCCAGAATGTATTCTATTTTGCATAAAAAATATCATTTACGTCGAATCAAGTCGCCCAGTACTCAAACTTCGAATAATTAAACGAGTCTACGATTATTTACAATATAATTTTTTAAAAAATATTATTTACATTTTCCTCGGGCTATATTGCACCAAATATATATAATATTTAAAACAATATTATTTACATTTTCCTCGTGGTACTGCATCTTTAAGATCGTTGCGAAACTTAGATTTTCAAGAAAAGAAATATCAGTACTGAAACACATTGATCGTCTGCTAATTAAGTGATAAGCATGATTAAATTCGACAAGTAATAATAGTCACGTGATCATTGTAATTCTACAAAGAAGTCATAGTAAAAATCCCGTGTTAATCTGAAGTCTCGTTACGTGTTGAGTTCTAAATAAAGAAAATAATTACCTTCGTGGGATGGCATTTATAAAAAAATACGCCATTTTAACATCAGATATCGTCTTATCACCATCTTCAAGTCCCAGCATTCTATTGCGTCCTATTATCTGATGAATTGTTAGGTTTTAAAGTCAAGACGACTGTTATAATTCATTCATTACAACTGGAGGCGGGTTCTGTTTCAGATCTAAATTGGGCTCCTAAAAAAGTGTCACATATCCAAATTGGGCAAAAAATGTCAGAAGTAGCCTATAAATAGTGTTTACAATAGGACCGATATGCAATACATGTTTACTCGCCCTGGCCACAAATATACAATCACGGTAGGTGACAGGGTGGACATTATCTTCCAGTCATCATACGGCTGTAAGTCGATGTCATTGTGGATAAAAGTCTTAGCACGTAAATAAGAAAATTAAACACACACCAACGCTTTTACACTCAATATATATAGCACATACCTCTTCAAGGAAGTCTTTGCTACAATTATAATTTCCCTGATTATGATTCCGGTTAAATCCAATACACTTTGCACACGGTGTAGATTGTTGCTGAATTTCAAGGAAAAATTGAGCTATTTAACGCCCACTTTCGAATTGACGTTGCAGACCAATCGATGTAAACAAAGCACTATGCAAAGATTGAAATATTATTATGATCACGATTTTTTTTTTTTTTTTTTTTGAACAAGCAGTTTTACTTCCTATTTCAACATCCTTACAAAAAGTCCATATTTAGAAATTATATCGTCAATTAATTTAACACGCACATTTAACACGCAACAAACTATAACACATACATATGGAAAATACCTCTTAAAGATTATCGTTATAAAAGCTTCCGCACGATTGTGAATTAATTTTTATATCTACACCCAAAACAAGTTCATCCTTAACACCCACGCCTTTAGATATTGGTAGTAATCTATATTAGTTATACTATTGACTTTGACAACTGTCAACCCCTTGTCGTCTGTGCGACGTCACAGGTGGACGTCTACAAGAAACTATTAAGGAGTTATAACAGTTACTGTTCGTTGTCATCGAAAAGACAAATGAGCACACCAGATATAACGTTCTTCAATTTGAAGAACAATGATCACACTTTCTGATGGATGATTTGAATTCGTTAAACACTAATTAAAGGCAGATTCCTACATGAGATACGTTATTCTTATAATGTAGAACATCACACGTGAACAATAGGCACACTTTTGGTAAACTTTCATGATTAATTGCTTAAATCTGTTCAACACTAATAAACCGTTCTTGAGACACAGTTACAAAACAATATGATAGACCATAGATAATACACACCCCAATAAATAAACAATGAACAATCTCTCTTTAAACATGCAGATGATTAATTGGACCGGACGAACACTTCCTTTGAAGATCCACAGAGCACAGGCCCTGTTTATACGAATTTACACATCCGGTGCACCTATTCGTCAATCGCATTCGGAACAAACCATTTCGCCTCTCATTCTACACAACAAATTTATACACCCGAGCAACTATCGCATTGGGATTATGCGATTGTGGATTTCATTCTACACTACAAATTTATACACACGAAGCAACTATTCGTCGGAACATGCGATTGCAGTTTTCATTCCTTACTACTAATTTACACATCCGGACCATCTATTCGCCAGTCGCATTCGGAACACACGATCTTGGTTCTCATTCCTCACTATTATCGTAACTACAGTGTGTTACATGTAGCTTTATAATTGTCAATTATCGATAATTCCTAACATCGACAAGGATTTTGCAAGGACGTTGGTTTACATACATTGCTGCAAATCACAACTTATAGAGGATTATTTTAACACGATTCTATTTGTACTAAATGTTATTTTAAAATCAATAATATGGTAGATTAGAGAGAGTGAGTGAGAGAGAGAGAGAGAAAGATAGAGGAGGAGAGAGAGAGGGGAGGGGGAGGGGAAGAGTGAGAATGAGAGAGGGAGGGGGAGAGGGGGGGTGGTAACGTCCACTCGACACAAACAGGGTCATTTCGCGTAAGGGTCTTTAGCAGTGGCGAGAAACCGGCGGACCCTACTCCATGTCACGTACAACCGCGGAATCGAAACCACGCCAGTTGAGTCAATGGCCGACCTTATGATACAACGCACTGACCACTCACACAAAGACTTATGTCCGTCTTCCTTAACCCAATGGTGTTCTAAACATTATAAACCAAGATAAATGGTCGACATTTTAAAACTAGAAATAATAAAAAAAAGTCCCACACAATCTTGTTTCTTTTCAGGGAAATTTAAAAATAAAAAGGAAATCAATAATTCTGCTAAGACTTTGATTAATCTCTGTCAGTGTGTGATATTCAATATCAGTCGTGTAGATTATACGCTTGGATACGTCTCCAGTCAACTATGAATCAGAAACTGTTTTTTTTCCTACGCTACGGTAGTCTATCGGGGATAGCTGCCCTCTGTTTATCGTGCAACTGGTATAAATGTCGATCTAGTAGCAGGCTACGGGCAATAACAGAACGATTTAATCTTCTCTTAAAAATCGAATGTCATTTTTCTTCTCTTTTTTTTGCTTTATACTTACCGTATATCGATGTCAAGCGATTAAGTGTGTAGGCGAATCTGTCAAGAGATGTAATACAGTTTGACAAGACTCTTAAAATGGATTTATTTGATTACTTTAGATCCTATCCAGTATTAAGAATCAAGATTAAGTCATGAGAGGGAGAGAGAGAGAGAGAGAGTGGAGATGAATGTCCAGTGGAGATGAATGTCCACAAGACACAAACCAGTTGATTTCGGGACTAATATATGGTCCCATTTAATTTCAATAACTCGATTTCACGGTCTTTAGCAGTGGGAGAAAAGCCACGAGAGTAGACCAAGCCACCCTACTCCTTGCTACGCACAAGGTTAGGGTCGAATCCAAGACCTTACCCCGTTGTTAAAAGAAGATACCTGAATCGTTGATAGATATATGTCGATGTATCAAATGTTAACAAAAAAGTATTAAATGACCCTTTTTCAGACAGCAAGGTTAAATTGACGATATATTTAGTTTACTTATCTGTCTATGAACTCAAGTGAAAAACTTACGGCTTTAAATAGCAAATTATGTTGACCTAAAAACGCCCCTGCCCCCGTAGAGCATTATAGAGCAAAATCTCGCTGACCAGTGAAGTTCCGGATTCCATATAGGATGATCAAGTCTCGTTTTGACCCACAATGTAGAGAGTAACGATGGTTACGTACACGAGATTTGGTGCTGTAACTGTCCCACTTTATTTAAGAAGTGTATACGGCTAATCTAGTTTTGTTGTACTGTTTTATATTGTCGTACATGTAAAAGATCTCTTGGCAGTTAGAATTCGATATAAGAGTCGGTCGCTGGTGGGGGAAAAATTGCCCTCAAAGTACATGGCGTATTCCCGTCGCCATTACCCCAGTCAGTGCAAAGCAGTAGGACATTAAACCGCATTCATTTAACATTGTCGTTTTCTATGTTGATTTGTTTCGTTGGAAGCAGCGAATGTTACCCACGAGGCCGGACGGGCAACCCTACGCTTTGTTATGTACAACTGGGGAATCGAATGACAGACTGACTCAATGACAGACTCAATAACAATCCGGCCATCCACCCCTCCCCCAATAGAAAGAGAGAGAGAGAGATAGCTAGATACAGAGAGAGAGAGAGGGAGAGGGATGGGGTACGAATGAATATGAAGATAAACCACTAGATGAAAGGAGAGAGACACAAATATTTAATTTGTGTATCGGGTCAAGCAGTTTATATTAATCATGTCCTCCTTATCTACAATATCTAACTGTATAAATCTCTACTGTTATTAGATAATTCAATATATCATAATAGTCTCTACTTCACGTCATAATACCATGGCCGAATTTATATAGGCGTGTTATTAATCTCTATTTTATCTCACTCTTCTTAACAACTCTTCAATGATGCAATTTCACCAAACCTATGGGCTTTTCTACGTTACACATCATTTGCCTGATTTTGTTCTAGTCGTTAAGAGAGAGAGAGAGAGAAATGGGGTTTAACGTCCACTCGACACAAACCAGGTAATTTCGGGACTAAGATATAGTTTTAATTTTTTATTTCAATAATTTGCTTGCGCGAAAGAGTCTTTGGCAGTGGGAAGAAATCAGATGAACCGGAAATAACCAACGAGGTTTGACAGGCGACTCTACTCCTTGTCACGTACCACCGGGACACTTTAAGAAGTTGAATTAAAAGCCCTGTTGGCCGTGAGAGTTCATCGTGATTGTCCAGCGTGGTTTCTTTTTGTCAGTGGCCTGACAAGGCCGGCTGCCTAGTCGTTCGGCGAGAACGAAGAAACTAGTTTTCGTGTACACATTGCAAAGGCGTTTTATATCAAAGAATCAAAAAATCAAAGAAGTTGAACAAATAAAACAGGAGATAAATGCTAAAACCGATGAGAAAAAAGAAATGTACCCTAGTTAGGGAGGGCCCTAAAGGCAGACAAAAGGGCCCCTCGTCTGACAAAAGGGCCCCCCTGGCCAAGGGAAAGCCCCCCCCCCCGTATCCAAGTCAATCGTTTTCTTTACACTGTTACTGTCGAATCCACTACTGAATTAGTCTCGGTCACCCAGAACCCCCTAGTCTTCAACGCACGGAGGGTCTGGGTCGGTTCTCAATTATTGACGAAAATTACTGGATAATCTACCACATAAAAAACCAAACTCCCGGTTACGCATGAGCAATGGAACCTTTTGGCTAAAGTCTCGGTAAGTGATAGATATTATGAAGCCGGGCCGATTTTGATAGATTCTATAAAGCGAGGATAAAATATATCCCACAATTCACTTGGCACATCTATTATTAGAAACAAAATAGAGACGATACAACAGCATGAATCGCGATTAAGGAGATTGTGAGAAGCCATACGTTTGATTCATGACGAGAGAAAATTACCATTTCAATTAAAACCTTTAAAACAAAATTTGAGAGAGTGGTATGAAAATTATCAATCAAGACACCCCCGGACCCCTGCGAAAGAGGGCCCTCAAAATAGTATAGCCTCCGCCATGATAAACCTTAAAACGCCACTGACACATTTGTGTGTTCGTAAAAGATCCCTTGGCAGATGCAATTTGATATAATAGTAGGCCGTAGCATCGCTGTTGGTGTAATTGGGTGAATCGGGTCAGTAAATATGGAACAGCTGATCTGCGACCTTTTCCCATCACAGTCCTGAGTTCAATTCACAATGTTACGAGCCAAGTCGAATCGGCTGCTTACGGCCATGTTCTCTTTGTAGTAGTTCCCAGTACAAGTGGACTACACACTGTTTCACTATAAACACGTTTATAGTCTGGTCAATAAAGTTCATAACTGATATAACATCAAACACCTGAAGCTAGATCTGTAACAAATGTTATAATAGATAGAAACCTCGAGTCATGCCAATAAACAGGAGCAACACATTACCAGATGAGGACATTAACCTCAGATCAAGGTTCATAATGGATGTTCGTCCCGAAATGGCATAGTTTGAGCCGAATGAACGTTACCCCTCTCTCTCTCTCATTCTCTCTCCCTGTCTCTCTATTCTTCCTCTCTCTCTCCCTGTCTCTCTCTCTCACACACGCACACACTAGTTTGTGTCAAGTGGACATTAAACTCTCTCTCTCTCTATTCTTTCCCCCTCTCTCTCTCTTTCTCACACGCACACATTAGTTTGCGTCGAGTGGACGTTAAACTCTCCAACCCCTCTCTCTCTCTATCTAGCTCTCTCTCTCTCTATTCTTCCTTTCTCTCTCTCTATTTTTCCCCTCTCTCTCTCTTTCTCACACGCACACATTAGTTTGCGTCGAGTGGACGTTAAACTCTCCAACCCCTCTCTCTCTCTATCTAGCTCTCTCTCTCTCTCTATTCTTCCTTTCTCTCTCTCTATTTTTCCCCTCTCTCTCTCTTTCTCACACGCACACACTAGTTTGCGTCGAGTGGACGCTAAACTCTCCCACCCTCTCTCTCGCCTCTCCCCCCCCTCTCTCAATTCTTCCTCTCTCTCCCTCTCTTTCTCACACGCACACATTAGTTTGTGTCAAGTGGACGTTAAACCCTCTCTCCCCTCCTCTCTCTCTCTCTCTATCCCTCCTCTCTCCCCATCTCTCTCTATTCTCCCCCCTCTCTCTCTCTTTCTCACACGCACACATTAGTTTTCGTCGAGTCTCCCACCCCTCTCCCCCTCTCTCTCTCACGCAAACACAAGTTTGCGTCGAGTCTCCCACCCCTCTCCCCCCTCTCTCTCTCTATCTCTCTCTTTAACTACTAATGTAACATGCACATTTATGCAATATGCAAAAACTACGAATGCACGTCACATGATAAGATAAGAACGTATTTTTCTACGATTTAAAACAATGTAAATATCAACATAGAATGTTATTCAGCTAATCTCTTATAACAGAAAACTAAACACCAGTTGACATTAAAACTACATTGTTTTCACTTTTTAAAAAAAGTGTAATGAATTTATAATGTCAAAGATAGGTTGCCAGATAACGAAACACATGCCTACGGCAGATACGTTGTCCATGTAGGATCTTGTTTCATTTCTATTATTTTGTACGTAGGCAATTTAAAAGAGTGTTAGTTCTTTCCAACACCAAGCTGATTAAAATACAGATCTATATTTCGTTTCGTTTTTCATACTTTCGATGGCCTACACTACATGGAGATCTGAAAAGTTGTTGTTGGAGCTCACATCAGGGGTCAATTGAGCGATTTTGACCCTATGACGCAATCAGCGTTGCTGTTTCTTCCAGATTTTAGGTTAATAAAGACAATTATAAGAACGAAACGAAGTAGAATCTGTGTTTTAACCCTTTGAACACTGACTTTACATGGGGTGTTGCACGTCCCTCCCTGGATTTACAGGACGTCATATTAATTATGACGTCAACGTAATTGGAGCTTGAACATGCCCCAAGCCGCAAAACCGACATTTCGGGTATATGCGATACAACGTCAAGCCGGTTTTGCGGCATTTTGGGTTCTAAGGGTTAATCAGATTATTCCCACACAAGCATCAACCAAATATATGCGGTAATGGATTGGCAATCATTTCAAATCAAATAGATTTTCATCTAGTTAGCAGGAGCACTGTGTCTAATTGGGCGATAACGAGCAGCTCCTAAAGGGTTCAAAAGATTTACCAAGACGACTTGTCAAAGTGATCAAGGGCAATAACGCTGAAAGTAATCATCTAGATTTTTGCAAGAGATCAAGGGTCATGACTCCTTCTCTAAAGCATCTACGACGGACGGACCGATGAGCCGATGATCACATCTCATTGCGGCCGTATATAAAAGCCCATTGATATATGACTTTATATGGAAATATTGAAATCGCGATACCGAGTTGGGTGTCTTAACGGAGCTAAACTTCTTTGATTAAAGCCGCAAAATGTTGAATTGGGTTGATCTTTTATCTTATTCATTTCAAAAGATTTTAACGGAAGTCGATTTGTTTATTAGTTTCAGTTTCGTTGTTGGCCTATACTTTCGACTGTTGTCCAAAAAAATCAGTTATAATTTAGCTTTGTCCTTTTGATAGACAGGAACCTATTTCTTGGAAAAAAATCGTCATTTTGATATTTAACTATTAGGGTCATATTCCGTATCTATTTATCATAAAATACACACTTTATCATAGCAGTTTGCTTATTCATGATATTTCAATTTTATAAAATTGTAAGCGATGTCATTTTAAAAATAAATAGATTAAATTTCAAATACTAGAAAAAAAGGATTTATCATGATTTATGAATGACGACTGGTGAAACATTTGTTTCTGTTGATAATAAAAAAGGTGTCCTCACTACTGATATTTCTATTTAAAAAATACAATCTTACTCTTACATAACCTATCCCGACCGATTAGAATATAAATTAGATATTACATATTCATATCTAAAGCCCGACCCAGACCTAACATATGTTTTCGAATTTTTGTTAATTTCCCCGCAAACGAAGAATGTTTAACGCAACTTGGCCAACCGACGTTGATGCCATGTGATTGGCTCAAACATCACGTGTTCAACAAAATGGCGGTGTCAGTCATTTCAATATCACGTGATCGTTAGCGAAACATTGATTGCATGTCCGTATAAAATGCCAGTTTCCTCCCACTGCTAAAGACCCCTGCGCGCAAGCGAATTATTGAAATAAAATTAAACCATATGTTAGTCTCGAAATGACCTAGTTTGTGACGAGTGGACGTTAAACCCCATTTCTCTCTCTCTCTCTCTCCGTATAAAATATTTCGCTATTTGTTGAAATTCATCGCAAACGAGACCTACATGAACATTTGGTGGCCGAACAATATTTCTAATTCTAACAAGTACACGGCCTTATCCCTCCCCGTGTGCCAACAAGTCGGAACTACCTGACCCTATTGCTTTATAGTGACCGATTAGACGTAACCGTTCCGGAAATCAGTTTGCCTAACAAACCCAAACCCGTTGTCGTAGAAAAACCTCGGGAGATTTATCATGACATCTGTCCTGTTTACTTGCAATAATATTACGTCTTCGTTGTCTACCGTTATCGTTGTTTCTCAACAACCGTGGCCAGGGTTTATATTGATAGGCCATCAACGGCTACAGCTGTTTTCCCTGTGGGCTTTCTTACCAATTATATATACAATGTTTTTAAATGACTTGAATATATAGGTCGATCTAACCACGTTATTGATTTACAATGATTATTCATCATAATAGATATACAGACTTTCTTTACCATATTACTCGCTCATTATATATACCGAGATATAGAAAAAGTACAAACTTTACCATGAGAGAGAGAGAAGGGGGGAGAGCAGGAGAGAGAGAGAGAGAGACGGGGGGAGTACATCCACTAAACACAAACCAGGTCTTTTCGGGACCAAAATAGGAGTGGGGGAATAAACCACAGGACCTGGAGATAGCCCACGCGGTTGGATAAGAGAGAGGGAGAGAGAGAGAGAGAGAGAGAGAGAGAGAGAGAGAGGGGGTGTCTTTAATGTACTACTTTGCTGTACTGCGAGCGTGCTCTTTTGTGTTAGCTTGACGTATTTTAAGATTTCTTTTGCTGGGGGTGCGTAGCTCTAATACGTCGAAGCACACAGCGCTCTCACAATAATTGTTACTCAAGAAGCTTTAATCTATAAGAAACATAAGTACTAATTGTTTGACGTCGATCTGGGTTTATTAACGAATGAACATAATAACACAAATAAAGATATATTGAAATCATAATTAAAACATCATTTACAAATTATCTAGTAATGAATAATTGAATATATAAAGTTAGCATATATTATGTGATCAAGTGCAATTGTAAGCTATTTCACATTATCATATTATGCATAAAAGAAACATACATTTATCAATAAGCGAATATAAAGTATTATCATATTATGTGAATAAGTATAGTAAACTATTACACATTATAATATTAGGAATAACATAAACATATATACTAAATGAATTATTAGGCGACACAATTATAAACTAACTCACCTATAAGAAACATAAGTACTAATTATTTGACGTCGATCTGGGTTTATTAACGAATGAACATAATTGTCCGTATTTCGTCTCTTATATTTATACCCAGTCGCTATCGCCAACTTAATATCTTAATAATAATTAAACTAGAAATATTTGAACATATACATGATAAGGGTTAAACATATAATTGTCTATCAAATTATGGAAACGTTCGACCATTATGCCACACATTCTGCCGCATTCGTGCACGGTGATGTTGCAGATATGCAACATGCTGGCCATATCGAGCGTTAGACGGGTCACTTAACTTAGGTCCAGGTATTTCCTTCGCATGGTCCTTAATATATATTTTAGCAATGTCATCCAAATCTTCCTCTGGCACCCAAGAATTCGTCGCTGTCGGGAAACCATTCCAACGAATGAAATATTCTTGTTTGTCCCTTTTTATTCGTTTTCTGATAACTTCCTGAGTTGATTTGGTTGTTGTGTCCCGTTTACGAAGTGAGTTTACATCAGCATTCATATTTTTGCTCATAGTCCATCGGTTGACATTTCGACAAACGCTGTCTGTACCCGCAGGTCCTCCGATGTCCGTTTGACAATTTTGATTCTCACTTTCAACAGAAGACATTGTTCCGACAGAAACCAAAGGCAACGAGTCGGTCTCAACGGCTACTTCAACAGTTTTAGGCACCCTGGGCCTATTTGTATCACTTCGTTTTGAAGAAATTAAAGATACCTGCTGAAAGTCACTTTTCCTAGATAGAAATTCTTGACGACGCCGTTGATCACGCTCTTTCTTTGCTGAAGAACGATGCTTCTTCTCTGGAGTACGATGAGTAGCATTTATCCATTTAAAACATATTTCTGTGGTACCGTAATCCTGCCTCAGGCTCCAAGATACTGGTAACGTGTTCATATACCTGATGACGGCCAAAGCTGCTGCTGGAAAATAGCGTTCCATATCCATGTTGTTGTGACTTAACTCGTTGAGAGGGTTTACCGGAAAATATGAGTAACTAAATACTCTACCCGGCATCTCCACCAATTGCCGAAGTGTTGCTTTCTGGGGGTTGTAGCTTATTCCAACACTGACGACGAAAACTCAGATAAATAGTTAAAATTGTACTTTTAATAAACGTATGTCTAAAACTGGCTAACGGTCACAATAACGAGATAGGTATCGCTAGGGCGAGCCGGTCACCAGACTAAAGTTACAATAGAATATAGAACATATATACAAGCTTGGGATTAAAATAATTACATAATAATATAAGAATATTTGATAAGATGTTAAATTGCACATAGGAAACAGATGTTTAAATACAGAAGAAGATATGGACATAGCAAGAACGCGCGTTAACTATAATTACGTAATAAATATCGATACATTAAGTATAAACTCAAACAGTTAAAAGACATGAAAGATTAATGAGATATCAATTCGGACATTGGTCAATTACAACTTTAACTAAAATCATGTAAATAAAATATATACAAAGGGTATACGCTATAACAGTACCAACAGGGAGGTGCGGTCATAAGCCGTACAGCGAGGTGTTTGTGGTGAATGTCAATTTCCTACTATAAGGGGATCTTTGAAGTGCTCTTTATGCTGTACTCGTGACCTTTGGGTTTCGTACCAGAGGAATCCAACACCGGGGTCGAAATTAAATAGCGTTAATATATTTTTAAGCATAGCAAGGTTCTAAAAGCTAGTAGAAATTGGACGACCCGGAGACATTTAACAGTCCACAGATGCCATGTCTTTCATCCGTAACAACTGACTTTTTCTCTCCATCCAACACCCCCGCATAAGCTCTAATAATAACCAACAAATACCGAAATATGCAAGAGAAAAAAAATGGATGAACATCGAAATCAACTGACGTTCCAGATCAGCCAAGTTAAAATGTGACACTTTTGTTTCCTCGGTAATTTTGTTGTAGATGTTATCTCCACAAATAAAATCAAATATCGATGTTGTAGATAAGTTTGAAAACCACCACTGCATAACAATTCCTCGAGTTAAATGAATTTTACAAGACAGGTGTAAAGAGGCAATTTTATGAAATATTTTGATGTTTATCTAAAAAAAATAGCGATACAGAGAGCATCTGTCATATATGGCTATCCCCAACTTCCTTACTATATAAGGTGTCCGTCTAGTCTAGTAAGGTCTGGCTTGTCTGCGATATCAGTTCGATGGAAGCAGACGTTAAATTAAGCTATTTCGCTAACACAATAGGGCTGGTTTCGCCACGCCTGGAATGCCCCGGTTTCCACCTGCTCGGGGTAACGACCTTCGATTCTGACAAAGAATGTGATTTGGTTGTACAGGAAGATGAAAAGGCCCAAGGCCTCCGTACATATAGATATTGTACATATAACTATACAACCCCATTCAATCGGATTCATACACAGATCAGGGGCGGATCCAGGAATTTTTGCAGGAGGGGGTTTGTCAGGTTTCTGTTACGGAAATCTGCCATCATCGTCTCTAAATTACATAGGCATACATACAAATTGAGCTTTTTAAACAGAGAACTCATTTTTATACTGATGTAGGATCACTTTGTGATGTAATTTCATTGATGCAAGGCATTATTTTTTTTATGTAGCTGAGCAGGGGGGGGGGGGGGGTGGACCCCCCAAACCCCCCCCCCCCCCCTCTGGATCCGCGCCTGCAAATCTGTATTTCGTTCCGTTTTTTTTTTACATGAAGATCTGACACATTGCACTGAAAGGTCGTGTCAGGGGTCGGACGAGCGCTTTTGACCTATGACGTCAGATATTGAATAATCAATCCTAGTTGACGTTTCTAGTGGTTTACCAACAGGTCCGTACATGGCATGCCAAAAACTATCCGTAACAGACCGTTTCATTGGATAATCCCTAACTTAAACTAAAACGTTGGTAATAAAACAACTCTTCCCGATGCTAGTGTAATAAAGACATGCAAAACAAAATTTTGAACAATAAAAACCTAAACGAAATAGCCGGGCTAAAAGAGATGGACATCAGTATCTCAGTCTACTTTAGCTCTTACATAACATATAACCTTAATTAAGGTTAGCACGTGTGCGCTGCATCATAAGAACTGTCATTGAGACAATTTGTGTGGTTTCGGTTCCCCGGTTAAGACTAGGATCGCCTGTCCAACCTCGTGGGTTTTCCCCGGTTTCCTCCCACTGCTCAAGACCCATAGACGCAAGCGAATTATTGAAATAAAATTGAACTATGTGTTAGTCGCGAAGTGACCTAGTTTGTGTTGAGTGGACGTTAGACCCCTATCTCTCTCTCTCCCTCTCTCCCTCTCTCTCTCTCTCTCTCTCTTGTTAAAAATTTAATACTTTCCGAAAATGCAAACTTTAAGTAACATATACTTGTTAAACAATCTCTATGTTTTGACTTGAATAACTGTGACAAAAATCCCACTGATAGATTAACAATAATCTACCGGTAAACATAAAAATACCACACTACCTGGTCATTTTAAGATTAAAGTACAACCCGACATACGTCACTGGTAATATTTTACCTGGACTACCATTAATAATCAGAGGTTAGACTAAGGTCATTGACATTTATATATATAATTTTATAAAAAAGTCTGCGATATCACCGGGGTGGGCGTGGACGTTAACAGATTACATGAAGAAATGTGGTGGTTGGAAAGACAACAGAGTCGTATGACGTTTAACATGGGGTTATGCGGAGTTCTGCGCTTTAGACCGTAAGTTCTGCCTTTTACTCACGTGCTGCGGTTTCGAGGAGATCAAGCTACTATGTAAATCTCTCTCCCCCCCTCTCTCTCTCTCTCTCTTTCTCGATTGTCATCGAGATATGCCTCCGTAAGAATGGGGCGGTGTCCTTACTGCGCTATTGCGAACGGTCGGCGACCAGAAAATGCACAAGGATTGCCGGCAAAGGTGGACACAAGCGAGAAAATGTCCAAAAAATTACAAACTTGAAAAAAGAAACGCGTTCTTACAGCTGTCCAGGTCAGGTCACAGAACCTTGGCGATTGTTTTGAACATGCTCAAAACATACAAGCTTTTACCAAGCTTATGACGATTTTGATGCACTATGAGACCATTTTCCATCGCCTGATGGGGGTACGAGACAGGTTAGGTTGCGTGTTCAGCTGCATTCACCCGACACCATCCTTCATGGCATATGATATAAAATACAGTTTAAGTTTTGTGTAAATTGATTTGACAACTGTAATATTACTTTTGAGAGTGCGCGGTCTTATTAAACAAGCCCATATAAACATTCTTCGCTGTTATTTTAATTTTTTTCAACCCCCTCTTTTAATTCATTTGTAAAACATGGGTGGCCCGAGCACAACTAAAGTTTCACACCCTTGTCGACGATTACAACATTAAAACAAAGGAATATGTAGTTTCGTGCATGGGTTTGGCTATGCCAGGGGCTAACTCCTTCAAGTACAATCCAGGAATCGAAACCACGCCAGTTGACTAAATGACAGACCTTATGATACAGCGCGCACCCGCTAACCATTTAGCCATCCAACGCCCCTTATAGATCAAACCATATGCATATATAATAGACCTACAATAGTTAAAAACTAGATAATGTAAAGGGAATTTTCTGAAAATTTCAGTCAAATTGATGCACTCTAAACTGAGATTTTAGCGATTGAATTTTTGGCTTAGTCTCGATCATCATTACTAAAGTTGGTACGACAAAACACAGTCTCGATTATCCAACTCATGATTAAATTACAAATGAAAGTTGAGCAGCAAATCAGATCCTATTCCAGTAAGTATCGCAGGCTAGTGTTGACACCGAGAGCTGATTATGGTCTGGAAGAGTTAATTAATGTCTAATTAATAATTTAAATAACATTTCAGGCCGAAAGAGAGACCTGCAATAGACAGATTAAGATCTTGCATAATCTAGGTTTAAGGATTGGACTCGTTTACAGGAAGGCGAGCAACTGGTCATTAATAACTGATTATAAATCCTGCTCATGTCAATAGAAAAAAAAATACGTAGCTTTGATAAAAGATCAATTTAATGACGCCATGTAAACTAAACGCTATCCCCTGTGTTATAAAACGTTCATTAATTTAAATCATATCTTGACTAGCATATAAGTGGATGTCATGTTTATCTCTGCTTTCCTGGTTTGATTCGATTGACTAGACTTGCATTTCCTCGGGGAAATTTGACTAAATCTCAAATGCCAGTTGCCCATTAAGCGCTAGATTATATAAGAAAGCGTGCGATATTAATATGATATTATGCTAATTGAGATGAAACACGCGACTTGATAAGATTAGGGACAGGAGTCTGTCTGATCGATACGCGTTACAACAAAACCACAAATCACGGAAACGGTGCAGTTAGTGTCAACTTTGACGGAGCTAACGCAATCAGTCTACTTTCATTTCATGGATGAAGGAAAAGGATTGAGACCGATCACTGATTGTATAGTTAAAGCTCTTAGTTACACAACAGATCGACGTAAACATAATAATCGAAAGTAGGACCTGGCTTAGCATTGTGTCTGTAAATGAGCTGTCTGGTACCAGCCTGCAACCTTCACAAGAATGGTCAATGATTTCCTGAAAATCTGCTTTGTTGTTATTGTACGCGTCTGTTAGTAACTTGAACATGGTTTTCGACTTTAGGATGGGTTGGATGACCGAATGGTTAGTACATGCGCGCGGTATCATAAGGCCTGTCATTGAGTCAACTGGCGCGGTTTCGAATCCTCTGTTGTACGTGGCAGGGTGTAGGGTCGTATGTCCAACCTCGTGGGTTTTCTCCGGGTCCTCCGGTTTTCCCCCGCTGCTAAAGACCCCTACGTGCAAGCGAATTATTAAGATAAAATTAAACCATATGTTAGTCCCGAAATGACCTAGTTTGTGTCAAGTGGACGTGAAACCCCATTTTTCTCTCTCTCTCTCTCCCTCTCTCGGACTTCACTAACAATATCCCCCACTTTTGATTCGGAAATTCGAAATTTAAAATCAAAGTAATACACACAAGAATAAATGAAATACACACAAAGTAATACACACAAGAATAAATGAAATACACACAAAATAATACACACAAGAATAAATTAACTGGTGTATTAACATTCTATTTCGTGCAGCAACTGCGCTAATCAAATGGACCCACACAGAAGAAAGGCAGACAGAAAGAAAGAATAAACGAAGGAATGAAATGGGTTTTAACTTCCTGTTATGTTTCACCAACAGGGATAATCTCCTGTACCTACTGCACTAATGAAAACGAGTCAAAAAGAATGAATGAATAAATGAATGGATGAAGGAAGCACGGAATGAAGTAAGGAATGAATGAATGAATGAAGTTTAACTTCCTGTTTTGTTTTACCATCCAGGATAACGAGACACACAGAGGCAAAATGGTGTATCTTTTTATCTCTTTAGAGTTGATTCGTAGCCCAGATTTTTAAGTTGTTAACAAATGGTGTATCGTTTATCTCTTTAGAGTTGATTTGTACCCAGATTTTTAAGTTGTTTTTAAAAGCTAAAACTAACATAGTCTATCCCTATTACACGTTTCTACGGGATTACATGGCATTAATATTTCCATTACATATACAGTCCATTATATGTATAAAGCTTCGTTGCTTTTAACATCAACGACTCTCGGCAAGTTAATCCCCCACCCGCCCACATCACCCACCCACACATAACAGCAAATAAAACTTAAGACTCCACCCCTCTGGCCCGACAGCCACGACAATGTTCTCTTGCAGCAAGAACACTTCCCGAATTTGTGGCTT
Organism: Patella depressa; assembly: GCA_948474765.1. NCBI lineage: Eukaryota > Metazoa > Mollusca > Gastropoda > Patellidae > Patella > Patella depressa. The sequence goes on from OX419716.1 coordinate 78,627,097, forward strand.
TGAGAATAAGGCACTAGTTCGATCCCGCTATTGGTTGGGAAAGTTTCCAGTGAGGTGAGTAGGCTAATGAAGACGGGCATATGCCATACAGTGTGCTACGGGGGACATTTCGCCCGGACAGCGACACTACGGTCTACTCTTATATCGAATTCCAACAGTCAAGTGATCTTTTACGTTCACGCCAATGTGTACACGGGGACCTCTGTTTTTCGTCTCACCCGAACGACTAGACAGCTTTCCTTGTTAGACCTTCCGTCCTGCAAATCCTGATGAACTTTCTAGGCCAGCATCGGGATCGAATTTGCGATTTCTAGGCTAGTGAGTGAGCGTTTATTTTTGAATAATTAAGCCAAAATTTTGACTCCGCCAAGCACTGGCTGTGGACGACATAGACTTGATCACGGAAAGGCACGTCTGTGGACGAAAGAGACTTGATAACAGAGAGACACGGCTGTGGATGAAAGAGTCTTGATAACCAAGAGTCAAGTCAATCGACCAATGTCGTTTCAAGGTTGTGATTGTGATCAATAAGATATTTTGGCCAGATTGTCACCGGCACATCAGAGAACAATAAAGTACGCAGTCATACAAAAAGGTGATTTAAAAGATTATAATCGTTGAAATCCCAGTTTTTTTGTGAACTTTGTATTTTATACGCTTTGAACTATAAACACAATATACAGTGTAACATCCATGTGTGGGGACTTCTGTGGTTAAAGGGGCTAAATCGCTGTTATTTGGAACCTCTAGAGATTGGCACAAATGAGACGCGACGCATATTATAAAGTAAAACGAATGTATATAAACTGATTTACATTTAGATGTTTCTGTTTTTATTTCTAATCAGCTATATTCGGGGAATACGCCAGGAGTCTCAATCGAATGGCAATCTCTAGCGTCTGGTTATTCCAGTCTACATATATAGCAGTTACTACATATGCTCTCCAGATAAGAATATACCACCACCGTTTGACATGACATTTGGAATATGCCTAGCCTCGCTCTTCCAGTCCCTTGTTACAAATTATCCTGAAACGCATTGTGTTACACGATTCGTGTACCAATGGTTAAATAATTATTTTGTCTTCAATTTTTGATATAAGAAGCCTACTTTTTCATAAGGTAAAATCACAACATCAAAGTTGATTTGAATTGACAAGTAATTCGTGTTCTCAATGTCGAAAAAACTTTGAATGATATCGAGTTAGAAGAGACATGGCTACTTTAAAACAGAATGTTGCAACATCCCGTACAAATCCCAGAACAGAGTTATGTGTTAATTATTGGCTAAGTTTGCATAAACCGCGATTAAAATCACTAAACATTCCATACTTCAAATATGATAAAGCTTTAATGTCATAAGGAGCCTTAGTTTCGTATTACATGATCTAAGGGGCGTAATTGTTATGTATGATATACGTAAACAATGATTCTATGTGAATATGTAGTCATAGCGAACCAAAAACATTAAGCAAAGAAAACGCTAATAGGCTGTTAATTGTTTATAAGTTTATAACGTAAACTTGACGTCAACTATTCCTTTAGTTAAACCATTTGTTTGGAGGGTTCTGTCCAATGGCATCTGGGGACAGCGTGGATATACAATACGTAGTTTGTTAAAGGCGCAGTTCCTGATTTTAACAGGGTGTCTGTTTTATTAAACCATTCGTTTAGAGGGTTCTTTCCAATGGCGTCCTGGGACAGTGTGGATATACGTAAGGTGGTTTGTTAAAGGCACAGTCCCCGATTTACACAGGGTTTTTGTTGGTATCACTGAATTAAACATACTGCGATCGAAATAGTCTAATCCCAACGCCTTAAAGTCCCAGTTCATTAAGCCGCGGTTATTATTTTACTCTTAGAAATTCAGATGGGACGGAATACAGAGTTCCTGTGTTCAAAGTGGGCCGTAGCCCCACTGTCCAGATACAATTCATCGTATAATACACAGCATAGTGTACCCTCATAGTCAATAGTTCGATTGCTGAATGGTTGGCACGTGCACGCTGTATCATAACGTCTGTCATTTATCCAACAGGCGTGGTTTCGATTCCCCGGTTGTACGTGACAAGGTCGCCTGACCATTCTCGTGGGTTTTCTCCCGATCATCTGGTTTCTCCTCCAACTGCTAAAGACGACTGTCCGAAATGACCTGGTTTGTGTCGAGTGGACGTTAAACCCGGTTGTACGTGACAAGGTCGCCTGACCATCCTCGTGGGTTTTCTCCCGGTCATCTGGTTTCTCCTCCCACTGCTAAAGACGACTGTCCGAAATGACCTGGTTTGTGTCGAGTGGACGTTAAACCCCACTTCTCTCTCCACCCTCCATCTCTCTTTCTTTCTCTCTCTCTCTCTGATTTCTACATTCTCTCTCTCTGATCTCTAACAAATTGAAGAGCGCTCTCTGTATCTCTCGCTCGCTCTCTCCCTCTCTCTTTCACTATCTCTCTCTCCCATCAATGGCTCCTTTAAATATTACCTGCTGATCTGTATATACATATTAATACGTAGACAAGGTTATTGAGAACGATCAAAGAACCCTTCTTGTTTATTGACATAATATATACATACTATGGCTTTTACTCAAAATTACTCTTAATGGTGTCACAAGAATAGCAATTAGCTAAAAAGACGTAAAACCATATTACCAATCATAATACACATAAAGAGGGTCGAACTTAGCGGGGTGCAGGGGGTATATTGCACCCCCAGAAAAATAAGGCGCCCCGAGAAATGGAGCACCCCCCCGCCCCATCCAAACAAAAATAAAATTGACAATCTTTCAATTATAAAATGATACACTTGATTATGATCACACGGTAACGCTCTTAAGGCACTGTTTGTCGGTCGGTTTTAAGGGCGCCCCAACACGCCAATTATGGGTTCTTTGCCCTGACCCAAACTTTCTTATATCACTTACGTGGAGGATATGGCGCCCAACCACTCTGCTGTACTCTCACGTTTAAAATCCTACATACGGCCCTGCGCATAACCCTCCCTTCCACTTAACAAAACCCATTAAACGTTTCCTTTCAGGTCTCCTTTAAGATATTATTTACATTACATTCCCTAGAATGTTGAAAAAAATAAATATAGAATAAAGAATACCTAAATACGAACTTTAAGTGTTTATCCCCAAAATCTTAATTGAATATATAAACAGGTACCGAAATTCAGCACGTGCTACGACGGGTGTGCGATAATGGCGTCTAAGTATAACCAATCTAAACATGTCGCAGAATCGCTTTTCTTAACCAATGAACATTCAATATTTACTTTATCGGCAACTTATAATTCATTGACATACTTCTGAGAAAGATTTCTTTTGATGTGACCTTCTTAAGTTGTAAAGTCTTCGATTTCGTTCCACATTGTTTATCGACAACTGTGGCGTTTAGCTTTTTACTTTTCTTTACACACGTGTAAACTATAGTGTATTCTTTTAATCTTTCTTTCGGCACAAACCACCGCCAGCATTCATACGACTGCCTTACATACGAAAGCGAGAGAGAGAGAGATAGAGAGTGTGTTTAACCTCCAAAAACAAGGTAATTTCGGGACTAACACATGGTTTATTTCATTAATTTGCTTGCGCGTAGGGGTCATCAGCAGTGGGAGGATACCGGAGGACCCGGAGAAAACTCACGAGGTTGGTAGGCGATCCCCCTCCTTGTCATGTACAGCTGGGCGATCATAACAACACAAGTAGTTCACTAAATGACAGACCTTGTAATTTCATGCGAACGCGCTAACCATTCGGCCATCCACCCCCTTGTCTTTCATATCGATAATCGATATTACACAAATGTAGAGCATTACTATTGAATATTCAATTAAACTAACAATGTGAGTTTCGGCGAATGAGTGAAAGAAAGGAATATGGTTTAACATCCTGGGTTTCTGCAAGTAGGGACGAGTTATGGGGAGACAATTTGCCCCGGGGAAAGTTTTCCCGCATAGCGAAGTTTCCATCGGCTGTTAAAGGGTCTTTAAAGTGCACATACACCGATCCTTAGTTTAACGTCCCACCCAAACGACTAGCTATTGCACCTTTCAATTCTCAGCGAACACAGTGATCGAGGCCGAGAACGCGGTGGTTCCCGAAAACAAACAAAACTGATCAGAGATGCCTAAGAACTAGAATTGAACACCAACTACTATTGTATTCCAAAATCAAACACATTAAAAATAACACCAAATAAGACAAAATCATTCACAATAAGCACTGATACTTAACATTCAAACGAAACAACATTTAGAGTATGTCCTGGTTGTCACCAAGTCCAGTGTAAGATATTCTAATTCAAATCCTTTGTGTCTTCTATTATTTAGTCAAATAAATTCATCCCTGACGTTTCATAAAAATTTAAGGGCTTATAAAAATAAGGAAAACTTTATCATAACACTTATGGACTGTAAAATAATTCAAACCAAAATCTAATTCAAATCCTTTTTTCTTCTATTATTTAGTCAAATAAATTCATCCCTGATGTTTAATAAAAATTTTAAGGGCTTATAAAAAAAATAATACTTTATTGTAACAGTACGAGCTGTGAGATAATTTAATCCAAAATCTGGCCATAGATCACACCTTTCAAGTGTAATCCTAAAACCCCAAGATAACAACCATCATCAATTTGATTCAAGTATACATTATTTACTTTACCATTTTACATATGTAATAGATAAAATAACTTACCGTTATTGACTGATAATATCATATAGGTTTTAATCCGTCCGTGTATGGTTACACTAAAAGGTTTTTTTTGGCTTTGTTTTGTTTATTTGAAGCAAGCGATATATGTCTTCAAGTCTGTATTCCTATTGGTTATTGTAATCCAGCGTTGGATTCGTATTCTATAATAATATTGGTATCGTTGAAACGTCCACTCTTATGTGGAAGCGGACGTTAAACCCGATTCTAGTAGTAATTCGACATTACGCGTGACAGTGGTCCACTAAGATTTTCATATGCAGCACATTATTTATTCCCGTCTTCAGATAAAATTTCGTGTAGCTAAAGCGCGAAGTCAAAACCAGCTGATTTCAGCTTATCATGCTTCACACTGTAGATAGAGTACGATCAAGCGACACACTAGACCTTAAGTAACAAGTCGCCGTTTTTCCTTGGCTCATTTGTTTATCAAAAACGACTCGGACACTCAATCCTTCTCGAACTCTGCGAGTATAAACATCTGTACTCTGTGATGTAGCAATACAGTATTGAGTACATCCGAGGAGAACAAAGGACTTGTATATGATTATTACGAGTTTATGATTGCTTTCAGACTTCAAGTGCCTTGAGTAAACATCCACACGACACATTAAACCGAGAACTATGAAATCAGTAATATTCGTATGAAAGTAAAACCTAAACTTTGACGTAAAATGATTATAGTAAGGGCAACTGTAGTGCTTTCCTCTTCAAATGTATGTAAACACCAAGGTGACAATCGTGTTTCAGATATAGTTGTTATAACCACAATGGCAACATTCACGGATAATTCGCTTCTTTTATGAATGTTGATATGAGTATTTGTTTCTCGGGTTTGTGACCATTGGCAGATTTTTCCACCACTTTAACTTTTCGTTGACGGAAACTTAATGTACAATGAGGACATGTGTTGGTTCTTTTTTTTTTATCTTGAATTTGATATAAGTATTTGTGGCTCGTGATCGTATCTATTGCCGGATTTGTTCTCCTTTATTTTAACTGTTCGTTGATGTGGGTTGGTGGTGATAGTTCACTAGTTTTTGGTTGGTTTGTTACAGATGACATATGTATAGATGCCTGAATATCACCATCTTTGTTTGTCTTTCTGATTTATCTGAATACACTTAATAACCTGCAATAGAATAAAAACTAGAATCACATATCACGTATTGAATCTCCTCACATTCCGACACACAGGTGAAAGTGTGGATCGGGCGAATTACAATCCCTGTTCAAACAGCGAACATGAGACAGGGAAGAACTACGGGTTATTGAGTAGTTTGACTAAGGCTTAAGAAACACATACATACCACGAAAGGAACACTCTATCTGAAAAGAACCAGCTTTACCGCAACAATGTCTTTTATTGCTGATTCGGTTCAGATTCTCATTCATGCGTCTTTTCACCCCTTGGCAAACCCCAATAATCGTAATGAAAGGATGACGGGGTATCCAATGTCGACACAGAAAGTGAAGGGGAAAAAAATATCACTGAGAAAATTCTATTAAAATTCCTTTATGCCCTTAAAAAATATTTACAATATTAAATAAGAAGGGAGGGCAGGGCAAAGAAAACCAGCGATCAAATACATTTCTGACATGCGTTTAAAATTTACCAGTCGCGCTCACGCTGACTTCTCGCGCTTCTTGTTAAATAATAACACCTTTTGAATTATTTTAAATTGTTTTAACCTAAGCCAAAGTTCTTTAAGATAAAAGATTAATGTGTTTTCATGTTTTATTTCAAGCACAAATCATATTCAAGAATTCTTTTATAATTAAATAGAAAAGGCATGCCAATGGAACACACCCTTGGGGTGAACCATCGTCAAGCTGTATATCGTATAGAAGTAGAGTCTTTTTGAGATTTAGTTAAATAAGGAATTTTATTTTTAAGGAGAATTTTTGTCGGAAAATGAGTTATTTTTATGTGCACTGGTTAATGTATGCACATATCTTTCGTCTACCACACGGAAAACCAGAGACACAAACCGGCGTTTTGACTGGTTCGAGCGGGATGGAACGGGAATGGGGTTTGGAATGAATACAATAGAGTTAACGTCCGACTGTTTTGCTAAGCCTAGGCTAATGAATACGAGCATACACCATACGGGTAAAATTTCCCTCATAGCACACTGTATGGCGTATTTCCGGCTTCATTGGCCCAGTTTAGGAGCAGAACAACAGGACGTTAAACCCCATTTCATTCCCGTTTCTGCACGTGTATCGAAAATTGTCAAGGTACTGTTTTCTTCATGTTCTGTTTACTCTATGTATGGTCCAGTCGATAAAGTGGATATACCACGACTTGGTCGGAAGAGAGAGAGATAGAGGTGGGGGTAATGTCCACTTGACACAAACTAGGTCATTTCAGAATTATAATTTATGGTTCAATTTTATTTTAATAATTCGCTTGTGGGTAGGGGTTTTTATATAAGCAGTGAGAGGAAACCGGGGGACTTGGAGAAACCCCATGAGGCTGGACAGGCGACCCTACTCCTCGTTACGTACCACCGGGGAATCGAAATCACACAAGTTGTCTCAATGACTGAACTTACGATACAGTGCGCATGTGCTAACCATTCTTCCTTCCAACCCCACGATGGTCGATTGGTTGCCACGTGCGCGTCGTATTCTAAAGTCTGTCATTGAGTCAACTGGTGTCGTTTCGATTCCTTGGTTGTACGTGGCAATGAGAAGTGGACTTAAACCCCATTTCTCTCTCTCTCGATATGTATATGAAGAGATCGTGGTGTGGTTTCGATTCCTTGGTTGTACGTGGCAATGAGAAGTGGACTTAAACCCCATTTCTCTCTCTCTCGATATGTACATGTATATGAAGAGATCGTGGTGTGGTTTCGATTCCTTGGTTGTACGTGGCAATGAGAAGTGGACGTTAAACCCCATTTCTCTCTCTCTCTCTCGATATGTACATGTATATGAAGAGATCGTGGTGTGGTTTCGATTCCTTGGTTGTACGTGGCAATGAGAAGTGGACGTTAAACCCCATTTCTCTCTCTCTCTCTCTCTCTCTCGATATGTACATGTATATGAAGAGATCGTGGGTATATATTAGGCTACAGTATGTAAGCTATGCGTTTGTTTTCCTGCTATTATTAATAGATCAATCGTTACATAAAAATATAAAACCACAGGAATATATTGATCTCGTTAACCACAGATCGCGTTCAATAAAACCATGTAAACATGTCGACCGACCTAGGCGAATTGTGTATTGCGGTTAAAGTGGAAGTCTCTCCATGTGGTGTTTACATTTGTTTCTTTGTGTCTTTATTGTCATCTACCTACAATAGCAAAATATGTTTTTGTTTGCGTGCATTACGACTCGTCTGCACTTACTAGAGAGAGAGAGAGAAGGGAGAGCTAGAGAGAGAGAGGGCCTTGACGGCCACTCGACACAAACTAGAGAGATCTCCTGTTCAACCTCGTGGTTTTTCTCCGGGTCCTCCGGTTTCCTCCCGCTGCTAAAAACGCCTAAGCGCAAGCAAATTATTGAAATAAGAGAGGGATGGGTTTAACGTTCACTAGGCTCAAACTAAGCCATTTTGGGACTAACATCTGGTATGATCCTTAAACTATAGGAGGGGAACAAAGGGCCCGGGAAAACCCACACGGCATACAGAAGACACCCGTTGCAGATCATAAGAATACCTGTAGTTGTTGTACGTAAACGAATCATTAGCAAATCTTAATAAATTTGATGGAACGGTCTTTTCTATCGATAAGCAAATCACTCATTTGACCAATATATCTTTGTTTTGTTTCGTCACCATGTTTACGATTGTCTACACAGCATAAGTTCTAACACATATTCAGAACGGTTGCTGCTCGGTCGACTGTGTTGTGCACGAGACTTTGTTGAGTTTATAAATAGATTCGTGGACATTGTGTTGGAAGAGCAGCGTTTTCATTGGCCTTCAACAGTAAACAACCCAACCCAGAGTACAATTATATGACTTGTCTGATGTTAAGTAAAACTGAAATCGGTAAAGTACAAATTACGGAATATGTAACTAACTAAAACGAAATACGAATTGAAAAAAAAAACCAAGAAACCAAGTGATTTTAATTAGATAGCCCAGAGGAAAATTACAAAATTTGTCAGATGTTGGGTAAAAATTGACTCCACCCGAAAATATAGCATATGAAACGAAACGAAAAAAACCCCAACTGAAATAAAAGATTGACAGGGGGATGGGGTGGGAATTGTGACAAAAAATATATATCCCCTTTTTTAAAATTATATTTGTGGCACGACTCTCTCTTCAAACGCGTGTCTGTCGAGTCACATTAGTTATAACATATTAGCATTATTAATATAATTTCTAACAGGTGTTATAAATTATTGTAATAACACGTCTAACTACCTATTCATACCTATACTTAGAATTTCAAATTAAAACCAGTTAGTAAAAACAGTGAAATTGTGGGTTTCAATGGTATGACATTCCACTTTGATCTTCTAAATGATAAATCAAATCCTTTTTTTTCTGCCCAAAATACCCTCTGCGGTATTTTGCAACACGTGTGGCATTTTGATACCTCCCATGTCCACGTAAAGATGATTAAACCCCTCTTCACCCATGGTTGTTGCATGGTCGAATAATTATTGTATACCGGTGTATATTGTCCACATAAACGTTCTAAAAGGGGATTTACTGGGGTATTTACGTTCGGACTTCAGAATGCATATGTGTATCAGTAAGGTCCAAAGATATAGCCAATGTTAAGATATGTCCTAAAACAAGGAATTGGTTTCGAATCCAGGTTGTACGTGACAAGGAGTATGGTCGCCTGTCCAACCTCGTGGGTTATCTCCGGTTTTCTCCCACTGCTAAAGACCCCTACGCGCAAGCGAATTATTAAAATAAAATTAAAACCGTATGTTAGTCCCGAAATGGCTTAGTTTGTGTCGAGTGGACGTTAAAGCCCATCTCCCTCTCTCTCTCTTCTAAAATTTATTTTCACCAAATTGAAAGAGATTTATCAGCTTTAAGTTGTCCAGAACAAACATAGAATTATTACTTATGTGTGATTTTGTCAACATATCAGCTGATCTATGAGGCATTCGGAGCCTCTCGAGGTGATTTGAGTTTAAAGTACTATAAATAAAGGACTATTATTATTAGTAATAACATATAATGCCATTGATCCGGAAGTGCACATACATGTAATGTCCGTATGCACACAAAACGACAAATTACTACGTGGAATGTGCAAAATAAACATCAAGTGCTGGGCCTTTCGGGTTCCGGGTTCCGAGTTCTCCGAACACGAATCCATAGTTTGATAATCTATACGAACATATACGTACCATTAAAATGACTACGTCAGTATATATATATATATATACATCTTTATCCTCGCGGCATATATATATACAGATTGGTCAATATTGACTCAAGGTATGTTCTACTGTGTTGTGTCGACAGGTGTACGGACAATATGTTCAAAATGAAATGGGGTGTAACGTCCTACTGTTCTGCTCCAAACCTGGGCCAGTGAAGACGGGCATGCGCCATTCAGTGTGCTATGAGGGAAATTTTGCCCGGGCAGCGGCGCTACGGCTACTCATATATCGAATTCCAACTGTCAAGATATGTTTTACGTGCACGCCAATGTGTACACGGGACTTCGGGTTTTCGTACCATCCGAACGACTAGACAGCTGTCCTTTTCGGCCCTATATATGTTTAACTTACCGTACGGCGTACGTAGATATATATATATCCTTACAGAAGAAAACTAGTAGTACGTCTACATGGTATAACAGATAATAAACACAATAAAGCCAACCCATATGCGGGCTTGCTTACCAGTGTGATAGACGGCCTACAATGACTATTTGATTGACATACATGTAGATAATGTATAATATATAAAAGTTTACTAGGGCGATAAGATTTACTTCAGGTTTCAATTATAAAATTACAAACTATTCACTTCAGTTATTGTCCTCAATATGTATCCATTTCAGACATTTTTAAAGCCGTGCGTTATTAAAAATATGTTACATGTACGAGGAATGTGGCCTGCTCTCTTTGAAGTTCTGAAAGAGCGTATAGGCGAAAACAACATGCATTGCATTGATAACCTGGGGGCAACCTAATACCACACGATGCAGATAACACATTACATAGCAGAATAGATGAGTAAATTTGACAATTATATTTGTGATAACTACAACACTGCTATATATTAATAACTGAACAGAAATGAAATGGGGTTTAACGTCCTACTCCGAACTGGACGAATGAAGACAGGCATACGCCATACAGTGTGTTTTCAGGAATATTTTGCCCCGGCAGCGACGCTACGGCCTACTCTTATATCGAATTCCAACTGCCAAGAGATCTTTTACGTGCACGCCAATGTGTATTCGAGACCTCGGATTTCCGTCCCATCCGAACGACAAGATAGTGTGTTACCCACTGAGCCACCGTGGCCCCTACATTAATAAGTAAACACTAGAGTATAACGTGAGTGCAATGTTATCCGCCGAATTGTAATAATTATCGTAATCTAAATAATTTGGGTGCTTGTCAACTTGGAGTTTAGTTACGAAACAGAGCAAGGGTTGAGCTGAGTGTTTTATTTTCATTGATCTTTTACCCTGAAGAGGTGCAATTTTATTGATATATTTGATAAAACATTTTAAAATAATATATAAATAATAAAAGTAAAATCAGAAAGAAATAGCCCGGGGTTAAGGGTTATAAAGTGTCGTCGGCGTCTGAAATCCTAGTTCAGATTATCTCTTCCTTGTTAGGTACGAGTTTATATCAACTTCCACCAAGTGCCCAAACTATTACCCAGGTTAGCAACAAATAGAGATTAATGCTTTAGAGCATCTAATGTCACCTCTTAGTAATATGAGAAGGTACTTTTCTTGAATATATGATACCACCTCTCATTTATCCGAAAATGGTTGTTCTATAATACCTCTTAGTTAATTGAAAATGATTGTTCTTTAAGATCTAATACTAAAAGCCCAAGTTTAGAGCATCTGATACCACGTCTCGGTTATTTGAGGAGGTACTTTTCTAGAATACATGATAACACCACACAGTTATCTGAAAATGTTTGTTCTATAACATCTAATGCCACCTCTAACTTATTCGCGAGGGGTTACTAATACTGCCCTTCATAAGAGTAGGTCGTAGCGCCGCTGGCAGGGCAAAATTCCCTCATAGCACACTGTATGGCGTATGTCGGTCTTCGGAGCAGAAGAGTAGGACGTTAAACTCCATTTCATTTCAAACACTTGGAACTAACTCTTGTTTATAAAACATGTTCAAATACCTAACATCTGTCTTCAAGTTCGATTAATACATTTTTCTCCCAATAAAAAAAGAAAAGAAATTCTGTCCTACCTTGTAAATGATTAACTTTGATTGTTTTTAATTTATAATCCCTTTGTGTAACATCATTATGAAAGGGATGGACTGTTAAAAACACAAAACCGTAATCCTACTTAAAACCTACGCTCGCCATTTTAACACCTGTGAAGCTTTTCCTATATCTTCTATTTACCTTTCGCTTTACACACATGTACCAAACTGTAACGCGAAAATGAATAAAATAAATATTTTTTTTCGTTTTAAATTAAAGTCCACTCACTATTCGCCTATATATATATTGTCAATGTCGCCTTTCGATGATCTATTGTGAATTGGAAAACCATTAACTTTTGTTAATAATTGTTTCTTTGCCGAAGGCTGAATAATTTCTTCAATAAACATGTACAAACGCATACACAATTCGCGTGTCTATTGATATAAATAATTTCATTTATTTACGCATTCCTTCACATGGTATTTAAATTTATAACACTACATGTTCCCTACACAATATTAGGCCTAAATAATTCTGTTAAAGGGGGAGTAGACGTTGTTACAGATTAATCAAAATTGTATATATAGACCATAACGTTACTAATTACTATGAATAGGTAACGTCTCAGAAACGATCCTTGGCGCAGGTGTTCAATTGCTTTTTGAATAACAAGAATGCTTTTATGTTCAGCTATGCAATATTTATTTTTTTTTTAAACCCAAAACCCTATCTTATCTATAAATGCATCAAATTTTGTTATTCTTGGGAGCAAAAATTATAGCGACCGTGTCAAATAGTAATTAATGTTTAAACAGATCTATTATTAGCTACTTAAATATTTTAATCTAAAGATTAGGGCGGAGAATATGGATTGATAATATCATTTTAAACAATCATATCTTTTTCAAAATCACGAACATTTTAAAGATGAAAGAGGCAGGGAGGGGAAGGGATTGCTAAATAGTCATATTCTATATTTAAACACGAATTACCGTAAACGTTATTTAAAGCGGAGACCGTAGACTTACATGTCAATTAATTTTTGCTCGTCTATTTGGCTGTAAGACACACTTTATGGCTGTCGCATTTTCATTCTTGTGTAGGTAGGTCATTGGGGGCATTTACAAGACAATTTTATACAGATCAGATTATAATTTTCGTCGTTTGAGGGTTTCAGGGTTCTACAAACTGGAACAGGGGCCTTGGCTCTGAAAGTAATTTACAGAAATCGTTGACGGCGTGTAAAAAAACCCTATTCAATCCCTTTATGACGCTCTCGTCGTAAAAACACCTCAACCCTCTTCAGTCACCTTGGTTGAACGCAAGAGCTTAACCGAGCGAAAACATTTAAGCGAATAAAAAAAAAAGATTTACGAACAATTGTATTTAAATAACATCAGTCTATATATCCAGATTTCAATTACATGAAACCCTCAAAAAGATAAAACATCTTAAGTACCCTAAAAAATTTAAAATATTTGACCCTCGTTTTTTGTTGCCGTCAAGATTTCTAGGGGTAGTATTTAAATTTTGGTAGCTTTAATCTGTTTCATTTGAGTTTTGATTGAAAAATTAGACGAGGACACTACAGAAGACCTGTGATATTTGTAATTTACGTCATTCCAAATCCCATAAATCACTGGAGGTGATTGTTCCTAGTAATTCATACCCGTAACAAGATCTAGTTCGCCTTTCAAATAACATTATTAAACTATAACCATATAATACACGTTTAATCTCGTCTTAAATCTACACACATATGCACATGTGTGGTTTTGAGAGGGATAAAGAGAAATGGGGTTTGAAGTCCACTCGAAAAAAAAAGGTCGGATCATTTTGGGACTAACATGGTTCAATTTTATTTCAACAATTTCGCTTGCGCATTGGGGTCTCTAGTGGTGGTAGAAAACCCGGGGACTCGGAGATAACCCACGAGGCTGGACAGGCGACCTTACTCTTGTCACCTTCAAGCGTGGATCGAAACCACAGATCACCACCCCCAACAAAACAGAACATTGAAAAGTCCAGGTAACACCACTGCATCGTTTAGATTACCAAGCTGTACTAGTATTTGCTTTGAGTTATACAATCAAGCCCAACACACGAACGTTCTATAATGCTTTTGAAAAATATTCATAGTTATACATTTGTTATCTTCGAATATATCTGGGGCATTAATTATACCAAAATGCAAACCCGGAATTTTAATAACCGAGATCTTTATCATGAATCGCGAACGGGACACGCCCATGCTTTGTGTCTCGATCTAAAGCCATGGCGGGTCTCGTATCCATGAATGCAAATGTACCTAACGTAAATTAGAATTATGTCTTGGACTCCTAGGGAAATTCTGACACCCCTTTAGTCCATCCATATTAATAATAAATAATATTATTTATGCTAGAGTTAGGATAATTGCCAGACGTCAAGTTTCGAGTTGGGCGAAAAATAATCACACAATAGAATGAATGATAAGCACTCAAGTATGTGAAGGGTTTTATATTTTAAACTCTTAGAAGAAATTGACCCCAAAAATACACAGAAATCGCTGAGGCGAGCTATCTTTTTCATATTTTATTATTAGTTCGCTTCTTTGTCTGATTACGTCGTGTAAGATGACGAGACCCCATGTCGACTCGTGAAATATTGTTATAAATATCTAAAACTTAAAGCTGAATCGTTAAAACATTTAAAACTTCGGACAGAATTGTTCAAATACTTTTCATAAAACTTATGACCGAATCCTTAAAATATTTATACGTTAGCACCCGTTTCTTTTTTTCAGATTTGGTTTAAAGCATTGTGATCATTAGAGGACGAACCTTATCCATATTCAGCGGTCTTCGTCCTTTCGTTAATTTGAATCTTCACAGATCCTGGAAATATTTAAAATTAACCTTGAAAACATTTGAAACTTTAGAGTCGGTTGGTTAAAATGATTAAACCTTGCTTTTGCCTAAGACGTACTTTATGAAAATATTAGTCTAAAATAACTTCCAATATAGATTTTAAATTTATTGAAATAAAATTTAACCATGTGTTAGTCCCAAAATGACCGAGTGGACGTTAAATCCCACCCCTCTTTCTCTCTCTCTTTATTTCTTCTCTCTCCCTGTCTCTCCCTCCATGTATCTTTCTGTTTCTCTCCCTCTCTCAACATTTAGCACGATTTAAATCTGAATAATGACTAGTTATTCCAACTTGCAAAGACTTATTTCAGTATTATAAGAGTATAAAGTTCAAAGGTATTGTGAAAATAAATACCGATATCCAAAAAAATCACAGAAAACCGTGACAATTGAGAAATTCAAAACTCAAACATAAGTTCAGATAATGTAACTTGCGATATGTAGCAATTTGCCCTGGTAATAATTTCCCGAATTAGTTCGAATTCTGAAAGAACGGACTTGAATTCTGTTCCAAATTTGGTTGCACTGAAATTTACTCGAGCATATGAATCAGAATTCATTTATTTTGAAAAACAATACTGCGAGTATAAATGTTTGTTTTATTTCCCTGGCGAAATAAAGCAAATAAGCATTTTCTGTCATGTCACATTGAACTGGACCTTGTCAGTCAAGCGAATCGTCTATGGATAAATGATTTGTATCTTTAGTGTAGCTGAACATATATCTTTATTTCGTTTTATTTATTTATAGTTCTGATTTCTACACAAGATTAGTCAAACGGACCACAGTGAAACGCCTTGATCTATTTGTTAAGGCCAACTCAATTTTCGTCAAGATGTAAATAAGGTTAGGTACACGTGATTGTTGGCAAGATTGTGGGTTAAGGTAAGCGTTAGGGCTAGGTCCAGAGTTGGGTGGGGTTGGGAATAGCGCTAGCCCTACAACTCGTGACCCTTGACCAAACCTGAAATTGGTCTTATCAAATAGATCCAACCCAGTGATACCGGTTGCAACACGACGACAGCTAAAGAGTCCATTGAAAAATGAAACAAAATGATTTTTAATTAGATTTTTATCCTGAGATAAATCCTTAAAATATCATGTAGACACATGTTTGGGACGTTTTTAGCTGTGGGAAGAAATCAGAGGAGTCGGAGAAAACTCACGAGGTTGGATAGGCGACCCTAATCCTTGTCACGTACAAGCGTAGAATCGAAACCACGGCAGTAAACCACATAATATACAATGTACTCTGTCAAATCCGACATCGTACGGGATCGTTACAATAACAAGTCGGATCTCCTAGTATATATGTTGTTGTAACAACTCGATGCAAAGCCTGGACGTTATTTGTTTTAATACATTAATAACAATACCACTACATGTACTTTAAAGAATATAATTTGAGCTGATAAAGATAAAGCGAAGAATACGACCCATATAGTCGTGTGTGGATTTGCATGAAAGGACACCTTCTAAATACTTGAAATTCTTCTCCCAAGCTAACTTACATTTGATGTGGAACATAACCGCCTCGTGTAATAAGGAATAATAGATTATTTGTTCTAATTTTAAAACTGACAGCTATCAATGTTATCACCAAGAAAGAAAAAACCGATAATAAACTCTTATTTCCATACCTCATTATGCCTTGATGAAAGGGGCTTTAACCAAGTAGCTTCTATCATCGTATTATTCCATTTGTAGATAATTCGCGGAATCTCTGGGAAATTTAATTATGCATAGATCATTGTGAAAGAGGGGGTATATCAGTGAAACATAGACAGACTCTTTTGGTTTCTAATTGCACCTTGTTTATGTCTGTGAAGAATCATTCGTAACCTCTCGTGATATGGGGTTATATTAGCCGGAGATAGAAGGATGCAGGAAAGAAAAGACCCCATTTTCAATACTATTTTGTCAGTTTTATTTCTAATATATCAAGTTTCCGTGAACAGCTCTATTACACTCGTGGAGCAACATGGAGATTTTATGGCTAATCTTCACGGGGAGGACAAAGATGGCTAATATAGAAACATATACACGAAAAATAAAATGTTTTTCATTGAATTCCGTAGCTTGACGTCTGTATACGTTCGTATTTTGAACATGCGCATCTAGAGCATAGCGAGACCGTTGTTGTCGACAACAAAGCAGTAGTAAAGTAATTGCATCTTGAACTGAACAAAAAAGATAGGCTGGCACTGCCAGGCAGGATACGCCCACATTTTCGAGAGATGGACAGAGAACAAGCAATACCGAAAGTGATTTTTCCTACATCTTTAAGTCCTGTATTTCATACTGTATTGGGAGCAGCCATTTAGTTGGTCAGTTCCAGTCTGATATTAATGAAATTCGAAACCGACAATGATTATGGTGTGACGGTACACAACCTAAAAATGTGACTTTTCATCAAAATCGGATAAGAATTGTGACCTGTAGAGAGTCCACAACCATGATATACCATATTTTTACACTATTCGCGTACAAACAGCGACCATTTCGTCCGGCAATTTTGGTACGATTTTCACGAAATAAGAATTCAACCATCCTCATCAAAATTGAATTAAAATTGTGACCTATACAGGATCCACAATCATGATATATCATTTTTTTAACAGTATTCGCGTACAAACGGTGGCCATTTTGTCTGTCAATTTTGGTCCGATTTTCCCGAAATTCAAACTCAACCTTCCTTACAGTGTAACGGTGATATAATCAAACGTTTTTTTAAATTGGATAATAATTGTGACCTCCAGAGGGACCACAAGCTAAAGAAAGGGGGATTTTGCGTATAACCAGGGGCCATTATTCAGGAAGTTACGATCCGATATGCGCAAATATCGAAAAGAACCAAGATCTTTGGGTTATAACCATGAATTTCAAGTTTCATCAAAATCGAATTAAAATTGTGACCTTTACAACGTCCACAACCTTGATATACCATTTTTTAACAGTATTCGCGTACAAACGGCGGCCATTTTGTGTGGCAATTTTGGTCTGATTTTCCCAAAATTCGAACTCAACCTTCCTTACGGTGTAACGGTAATATAATCAAACGTTTTTTTAAATCGGATAATAATTGTGACCTCCAAGCTAAAAAAAAAGGCAATTTTGCGTATAATCAGGGGCCATAATTCAGGAAGTTACGATCCGATATGCGCAAATATCGAAAGGAAGCAAGATCTTTGGGTTATAACCATGAATTTCAAGTTTCATCAAAATCGAATCAAAATTGTGACCTCCACAGGGTCCACAACCTTGATATACCATTTTTTAACAGTATTCGCGTACAAACGGCGGCCATTTTGTATGGCAATTTTAGTCCGATTTTCCCGAAATTCGAACTCAAACTTCCTTAGGGTGCAACGGTGATATAATCAAACGTTTTTTTAAATCGAATAATAATTGTGACCTCCAAGCTAAAAAAAAGGCGATTTTGCGTATAATCAGGGGCCATAATTCAGGAAGTTACGATCCGATATGCGCAAATATCGAAAGGAAGCAAGATCTTTGGGTTATAACCATGAATTTGAAGTTTCATCAAAATCGAATCAAAATTGTGACCTCCACAGGGTCCACAACCTTGATATACCATTTTTTAACAGTATTCGCGTACAAACGGCGGCCATTTTGTATGGCAATTTTCGTCCGATTTTCCCGAAATTCGAACACAACCTTTCTTAGGGTGTAACGGTGATATAATCAAACGGTTTTTTAAATCGAATAATAATTGTGACCTCCAGAGGGACCACAAGCTAAAAAGGGTGATTTTTCGGACAATCAGGGGCCATAATTCAGGAAATTACATTCCGATAGCCGCAAATATCGAAAGGAACCAAGATCTTTGGGTTACAAACATGCATGTCAAGTTTCATCAAAATCGGTTCAAAATTGTGACCTCTATAGGGTCCACAAGCTAAAAACGTGATTTTTCGTACAATCAGGGGCCATAATCCATGAAGTTTTGATCCGATACATGCCAATATCGAAAGGAACCGAGATCTTATGGGGATAAACCTATATTTCAAGTTTCGTCAAAATCGGATAAGAATTGTGACCTGTAGAGAGTCCACAAACAAATTGTGGACGGACGGACGTCCGGACGGACGGACGGACGTCCGGACGGACAGGGGCGACGACATAATACGTCCACATGAAAATGTGGGCGTATAAAAATTGGCAGGAATTTTTGCATTGTTATATGTTATTATTTATATCCAATATGTTTTTTTCTTCTTTTGTGTTTTCATGTGTGACATATTTTAATATAATATAATGTATTATTTAGTCCCCATGCTTCATGGTTTTAAGAAAAAAAAACCCACACCAGTGACATAGCAAATATCAATCTATTACAAAACTAATATTAAATTATTTTAAAAAATTTCTCAAAATACGAGTCGTTATTTTCGACAATAAATGTTATTTGTGTTGGTGTTGATTTTTTTTTCTTTTTACGTGTAATTAAAATTCTTTTAAGGTTCAACAACTGATCGTTTCGTGTGACACTCGAACTTGATTGGTGCAATGACGTGAAATGAGGTTTAACGTCCTACTGTTCTGCTCCGAACCGGGCTTATGAAGACGGGCATACGCCATACAGTTTGCTATGAGAGAAATTTTGCCAGGGCAGCGACACTACGAATTCCAACTACCAAGGGATCCTTTAGGTACATGCCAATGTGTACATAGGAACATCGGGTTTTCGTTCCATCCACACTACTAGACAGCTATCCTTGCCAGGTCCTCCGCCTTGCATCACTGACAAGGGGGAACCACACTTGATAATCTGGATACGCCATAGTGTCCTACGACAGGGGCGGATCCAGGAATTTTTGCAGGAGGGGGTTTGCCAGGTTTCTGTTACGTGAATCTGCCATCATCGTCTCTAAATTACATAGACATACATACAAATTGAGCTTTTTAAACAGAGAAATCATTTTTATACTGATGTAGGATCACTTTGTGATGTAATTTCATTGATGCAAGACATTATTTTTATGTAGCTGAGCTTTTTAAACAGAGAAATCATTTTTATACTGATGTAGGATCACTTTGTGATGTAATTTCATTGATGCAAGACATTATTTTTATGTAGCTGAGCGGGGGGGGGGGGGGGTTGGACCCCCCCCCCTCTGGATCCGCGCCTGTACGAGGGAAATTTTACTCGGACAGCGGCATTATGGTCTACTTGTATATCGACGAATTCCAACTGACAAGGGATCTTTTATGTGCACTCCAATATGTACACGGGACCTCGGTTTTCCGTCCTCTTATAGTGTATACCTTTGTATATATTTTATTATATGATTTTAGTTAAAGTAGTAATTGACCAATGTCCGAATTGATATCTCACTAATCTTTCAAATCCCTGTGTCGAGTGGACGTTAAACCCCATTTCTCTCTATATATAAGATGAATTGTTTCAAAATGTGTACATTTATCTTCAAATTTTTTATCTTTTTAGAATTCCTTTATAATAAATATTGTGTTTATTTTCAAATTGGGTAATTTGGAAGTAGAAATATTTGTTTATTCATTTATTAACAATTACATTATATACACACATGCACACACACACACACACCCGTAAACACACACTTAAATGAAAACATATTTTGTCGGTTGATATATCATTAAAAAAAATATCTATTTTGTTTTGGTTAAAAGTTGCTCACTGAGCCATCGAGGTTGCCCTGATGTTTGGAACACAGAAGACTAATCGAATGCAATTAATCGCACATTTGTACACTGGTGGATACTATATATACACGTGTTATTCAGTACCTTGAACCCAATAGTGGATAGTGTCGACACAATACGTACATGTTTCACTTGGGTAAGCTGAAGTTGTCTATTTACCTTTGAAGGAATGTATCCAGGTATGAACCACAAGAATTCATTTTCGTGTCTTCTCGTATAGACACACTATTCTATGATCCGGCTTTCACCCTGGTTCAGTGTTTAGCACGTGAATTAACAAATTACCACCAAATTTATCCCAGAGTGAACTTGGTCATTCGACTACAAAGCCCACCAAGCCAACCGCAGACAAAATTACAAAGCACATTTTTTGTTACGTAGATTGGTAAATGGAAATCCGTGGTGAATAAGTTTACTCGTTGGTGTGTACGTGAAAGAAATCTTGACAGTAACAATTCGATTTAAAATATCTGCCGCTTGCCGGGCAAAATAACCCCAAAGCCAACCCAAACGGGGGGTCTTCATTAGCCCGGTTGTCACAGAACGGACACACGTTAACGCTTGTTTCATTTCGGGACTAAAATGTCCTCACTATACCAAAGATCGAGATAAAATTTCATCTATGGAAGAAACATTATCCAGGACACATGTCCATACTTAAATCTTGATGAAATTCGGAAGCTAAAGTCACTTCTTTTCTAGGTAAAATTTGCAATTAATTGTATTAAAAATCTAAAAAAAAAATCACCAGTATCATCAACAGCCTCATTTAAAAACATGTGGGCAAGCAATTGTATTGAAAATCTATCAAACTCCTTAGTACCATCATCAACGTCTTATTTAAAACATGTAAGCGATCCCCCTCATAACTTGTTTACATGACGTCAGCAACTTGTGGCTGTCATGTGATTGACGTAAGGTGTTAATTTATAACCTGTATAAAAAAAAATGTTACGCTTATCAATGGTAATATGTAACGATGAGTGTAACAGTGATAATAATTTACAGATAACCATATACATCGTAATCGTTACCGAATTGTTACAAAGTCCAGTTGACAAAGTCGGCAAATTGTGGAGCTAAATGGTCACTTGTCACATCCTTATGACATAGATTCATAACTGTTTTTCTTGACAAAAGATTCAAAGTGTTGGCCAAAATAAAATACAAAATATGAATTTTATGTTATACATAGGACACTATTCAAGATTATACACATGATACAATCTTATGCTATACACGGAACACCATTCTATATTATATACACATGGCACAATTTTATGCTATAAACAGGACACGGTTCTATGTTATAAACAAGACCCAATTTTATGTTATACATAGGACACCATTCTATATTATACACATGACCACATCTTATGCTATACACAGGACACCGTTCTATATTATACACATGACACAATTTTATGCTACACATGGGACGCCGTTCTATATTATACACATGCCACAATTTTATGTTATACACAGGACACCATTCTATATTATACACATGACAAAATTCTATGCTGTACACATGGGACACCGTTCTATATTATACACATGACACAATTTTATGCTACACATGGGACACCGTTCTATATTATACACATGACACAATTTTATGCTATAAACAGGACACCGTTCTATGTTATAAACATGACCCAATTTTATGTTATACATAGGACACCATTCTATATTATACACATGACACAATCTTTTGCTATACACAGGACACCGTTCTATGTTATAAACATGACACAATTTTATGTTATACATGGGACACCATTCTATATTATACACATGACACAATCTTATGTTATATATGGGACACCGTTCTATATTATACACACGACACAATTTTATGCTATACACGAGACACCATTCTATATTATACACATGGCACAATTTTATGCTATACACATGACACAATTTTATGTTATACACAGGAACAATTCTATGTTATACATTGGATACAATTTATGGTATACACATGACACAATTTATGGTATACACATGACTCAATTCTATGCTATACACATGAACAATTTTTTGTCATACATAGGACACCATTCTAGAATGCAAGTTTATAATTGTATTTCTGAGCGACGTCTCGACTACTCGTCTGTAGGGCAGACTTGCCTAGTCGAAACGTCGCTCAGTAATAAAGTGTAATCGAACCTATAGAAGTGTGTCTTGTGTATTATAAGTTCAATTTCTAAATACTATTGAAACGAATTATATTTGATGTGTGTTTAATGATATCCATAATAACCTTATCTTACCTACCAGAAGTTAAAATTCTTTATTTTTTACCGGTATTTATTTGTGGAAAATTGCATTAAAATGTGTAATCCTACCTCTTTGATGAAAGCGATACGTTCCGCAAAGGTATTTCACATAATTTATGAGTTATAATATTTATATGCAATTTAGGACGATTTTTAACCTTGGTTCTTTTTATTAAATGATTTATTAAATAATACATAAAGTATATAAATATGGAATTAAAATATTATATTATGCAATTAAGGATAATGTGACTTATAAAAGATTAAATTTCGTACTTTGTAAATGTTTTTTTTTTAAAAACATAATTATTGAGGAATGCACGGGATTCATGAATATTTAATTTTGAAATAGCTCTACAGCAGTAACCCATAATTAGGCCTCACCAATTTGATTTTCCCGTCATCGGGAAGACTTACACAAAGTCTGCAACCGTTTTGTTCAGGAAAAAATTAATTTAAAAACAAAAAGGACTTAGTTGAGATTCTCAAATCCTTTTCGTTTCCTAAAACAAATACTTTTCGTTTCCCAAAACAAATCCTTTCAGTTTCCTAAAACAAATACTTTTAGTTCTTATAAACAAAAATCCTTTAGCTCGTTTACACAAATCCTTTTAGTTCCTATAAACAAATCCTGTAAACAAATCCGTTTAGTTCCTATAAACAAATCCTTTTAGTTCCTATAAACAAAAAATAACGAGCTAACTATTTAAATTTAACGAGCTACCCTGTTAAAAGAAAAAATATAACAAATTCACTAGTCAAAATTAACGAGTTAGAAATGAGTTTTTAACCATGTTAAAAAAAAGTTAAAAAGTCAAAATTACAATAGAACAAAAACACATAGCGAATTCGTCTACAGATTAAAGATATTTGTGTTGAAAAAAAATCTGCGTGTTTTTCCAATATGACATTACAGAATTGTCCAATATTTGTAATGTACTATTTTGATGCAAGAAACGGATTGCAGATGACGTTACTTTACATAAAGCCATTCACTCCTGTTCATATACGAGTCCATTAGTTGAAATCAGTCTTACTGAACCCACGAAAAGTTAGATTTCCTTGTTAAAACTTTAACTTTAATTTAACTACTCTAATCTGTAAATCCGCTGGCAATACCCTAATATTCCCTGTTCTTTTAATTGTATTAAAGTATTTAATTCAAAACTGTACAGATCAAGAAAACATATTAGTACTTTATGTTTTTAATCCAACAACGTGGGCTTTCTCTGGGTCGTCCGTTGCCCCCCCCCCCTCCTAACCCCACTGCTAACGAACCCTACGTGGACGTCAAACCCATCTCTCTCTCTCTCTCTCTCTCTCTTTCTCTCTCTCGTTATGTTTTTAAAATAAGATCCGGTAACGTGGAACCTGTGCACTGGTTTAGATTATTGACCCAAACATGTAACCGTATATCCCATGACAGAAAAAAAGAATAAATAAAAAAGGCTTCTTAGTTTCGTATTGATGTTATAATGAGATCGCGTAACACCAAATCTGTGCACCATTTGGGAATAATATCAAGCTACTTGCCCTATGTTTAAAGATCACCTGTTTCGTATTAACCATATGAAGTATCGGATCCGCACAAAAACTGGCTAGAAAAATGGGCAATTTGTGCGAGGTATATTTATTCATACATTGGGTGTATTTATACGACTTGTGTATATATTGAGTGCGCATGACATTAAAGAAATCGTCATCACTTAAAGATGAATAGTATTTAGTGTTTAAACAGCTTTTTTAGTGAGATAGTCTTGGGGCAACTCTTGGCTAGAGCAATTTAAGATACTGGAAACACTGCCAGTGATCAGCTGCGCAATATAATAGCAGCTCTGCTTTAGGCAAATTACAGTTACAATTAAAACGTGTGTTTCGCACAGTGCACGATATATTATTATGCTTAGATTTCCTAGAAAAGATTTGACGTCAAATTATAGCATCGTCATTGCCATCACCATCACACAGAGGAACCCGACACTATTTCAGTGCTTTTGGCCATGGACACTAATATAGTTAGTATAATGTGGTCCATGGTAATCCACAGAAATGACAATCGGAACAGATTAATTTTCGTTTCGTAATTTAAAGTTCAAAATTTCGTATTACTTGTCTTTACTACACTAAGATCTGGAATAGTTGTTATATAATAGGCGTTCTTATTGATTTGAGGAATAAGCCAATGAAACGGTTAGTTACGGCGAGCCTTAGGCGTGTTTTGCACGGAACTGTGGGTAATCCACTAGTAATGTCAATGCTGACATCACAGGATCAAAAGCCGATCGTATGACCTCTGACGCGACCTGTCGCTACAATCGGCCAGATCCTCATGCAGTGTAGGTCATCGAAAGTATAAAAATAACAAAACGAAATATAGATCTGGGCCCTGTTTCACGAAATTTAACTTAAGATAAAATCCAATTTTAGTAGATACTTCAATTTTGATTGGCTAAGCACTCAAATCAATCTAATATTATCCAATCAAATTACTTAAATTGGGATCTTATCTTAGTTAAAATTTCGTGAAATAGGCCCCTGTATTTTAATCCGATTGCAGAAATTACAATTATTATGAAATTTCAACCTGTTTTATTGAATATGCTTAGTTATTAAACAGCCCGTGAAGAACTCTAAGGATTGACTATTTCATTAAAGATTGAGAGATAAATTTAGGGGTTTCATAAGTATGAGAGACTTCGTAATACAGGTTATTTTAGGGATTTGAGTTATTTAAACATGCTCTCTCAAAATTATACAATTCTCTATAATAAGGAGTGTTTGACGTCAACTCAATCCGCGCACATTAGCTACGCCTTCAGTAACAATCACCCGAAAGATGCTAATCAAGATGAAACGATTAGGGTGTAAAGAAGTTCAACAACTTTTGTTACTAAGGAAAGTTCAACAGCATTTCTCTCGTAATCTGGAAAAACCTAGTAACAGTGTAGAATGTAGATTTGAGAAAACAAAGGAACACTGTTTTGTTTCCGGATTAAACTAGTGAATATAAAAACCAATTTTATTTTGTCTTTTTAGATGAAGATAATTAGAAGGAGAAAAACCCCTATTATTATATACATGTGTACTAAGTCCAAATATGGGTCTAACTCAATTTTCACCAAAATTTGACTTGCTAGGTTTTTCCAGATTACAACAGCTCTTCAATAAATCGTTCTTATTGTTGATGACTTTTATCAAAGTTTTATCAAATCATAAAAGTATTTCATCAATTTTAATTTCGAAACAAAATAGCGAACAAGCGTCTGACAACATTATATTGAAGGCTCGATAATTCTGTCATAATTTTATATATTATAGTTTTGGGTACGCAGGAGGGGAGTTTTTCCCGTAGATTTTAGTTTATCTTCTTCGAATTCCAAAATATCACACAGATAAAATGAAATAAGACTTTAACGTCCTATCCTCTGCCCCGACTTGGCTAATGGAGAAGGGCAAACGCCATTTAATGTGCTATGAGAGGAATCTTTTTCAATTTTAACTTATATATTCTTTGAAAACATTGTCCAGTGTCAAACGCAAGGGTAAGATTACTCTTTTGGAGTCGCAACTCGTAGCGACTAAAATGTTTGGTATTCTTTCGTATCTAGAGTATTTCATACATATTGAAAAACGTGAGTTAAAGATCCTCTGTACTTATAGTAATACCCATGTAGTTTGGAGCCGCGGTGGCTAAGTGGGTACGACATTGACTTGTTAGTTTAGAGGTCGCGTGTTCGATCCCTTCATTAGCCGAGAAAGTTCGTCAGATTTTCCGACGTGGTTTCCCCCTGTCAGTGGCCCCGTGTACGCAAAAGATCCCCTGGCAGTTGGAATTCGATATAAGAGTAGGCCGTAATGCCGTTGCCCGTGCAAAACATTCCCGTCTTCATTAGCCCAGTCGGGGCAGAATATATTACGTTAAACCCTATTTCATTTTATTTAAAAAATTGTTTAATACGACTCCTTCGTCAAGGTAGTATTCACCGGTATGTATGTATATAATATACATACGTACGTAGGTACACCGTAGACTGTTATCAACGTAGGTAAATACCCAAACATCTAGATAGCACCTTAACCTTTTCTAACGAACCTGCAAGACATTAGCCTTCTATGATCTTAATTGTTTAATGTTTACTTTATGTTTAAGAACACATATTTCTTTAATTGGTCTAATGATAATACCAACGAAATGGGACATGTAGACGGGAAGAAATTGCATATCATTCATTTTGAATTAAAGGTGCCTCCCCCTAGATAACATAGCGAGAACCCTTCGTGTCATATGTTAACGTTCAACAAGCTGCGATATGCTTATGATAACCATATGTACTCTGGTCGCCCCATCAACGTATATAAGTAATGTTTGTATACCAGCAAAGCGTATTATACATATATTTATTCAACTTGTACAATGCTACTAATAATGTGTATTCTGGACTAGGGAAAGTCCGGTAAAATGTTCCAACCACACCAAAAAACACGTGTTGCAATATACTTAACGAAATGCGTCTGATCCGATTATTAGGTTTTATTGCAGAAATGTATGGAATTCAAGTAGGCAGTGCCACATAAATTAAAACTCAAAAAGTATAATTGAACTAAAGAGAAGGCTTTTTTTCAAACGTAAACATTATCATTTGTCTTCATTAAAGTTTTCTCGCTTTCTTAACAACAATCATGAATAGTATTAACAAATAAACATTTTTGAAATGATTACGTTTTTAGAAATATACACTGAAAAATAGAATATTTAAAAATTTGTTAACTTTGTCATTAAAATATCTGAAATTTCTTCATCTGAAGTTCATTTGTAAGACATTTTAGTCCGCTAAAAATAGTTACAGGTAATTTTTAAAAATTAGCAAAGAAATATAGTGGTGTTACACACTTAGACATCATAAATATAAATCTTTTCAGAATACGAAGGGGATAAACAATAACAGAAACTGCTTACCGTTTTATAAGAATATGTATCCGTTTTTAACCGGTTCCTGGAACTACAATACAAGAGGAATAACACTAGAAGAAAAGGGTGCTAAAAGTGCAATATCGCAATCGCGTCTTGTGTCACTTTAACTATTACAATATCGGACTTAAAGTAAAAACAACACTTTTCAGATTTCTAAACCAGTCAAAAAATTGCACAGAATGTTGCTAAACTTGAATGCCAATACGTTAATCAATCATAACACTGGAGCATTTAGAAAGCCGTATGTCTCTCCCTGTTAAACTTTCTTAAATTGTGTCTCAGTGTATTCTACGCTGTCTTTAAGTTATCCTATACATAACGTGTCGCTAACAACTGGCCGATAAGCTTCGCATTCATTAGTATAAGAGGCTATATGCTCTCCACCGTTTGGTGACTGGCCTTTAGGGGCTATACGTTTAACTATAAACGCTGCTGTTTGAAGTGAATAAAATGGGAGGTTTAACGTCCTTCTGTTCTGCGTCAACTGGACTAATGAAGACGGGCTTCTGTTTAATGAAAGTAAATAAAATTGCCCTATTAGCTATAATAAAGTATTGAAATTTAATTTAATAAGTATGTTTGTATTGATAACTTTAAATAATCAATAACCTTCTCTTCTCGGGTTATGAATAATTCATCTTGTTCAATGACTTTCCAATGTTCTTTCAAGCAAAAACAATATTATGGTAATCGTAAACAAAGTCAAGAAAACGTAAAGCAAAATTATTTAAGCAGAAAAGGATAAGAAAGTTTTCGCTTTGTGGTTTGTTATTTTGTCTATTTATTAAAAGAATGATTCACTAATTTTCATTTGAATCAATACACAAACAGCGTGAATAACTACGTCGTTTTATTGAAGATGGGTTATTAAACTTTATTTCGTAGTCCGACCAGCTGACTGTTCTAGTAAATGACATTTAAAGTTCCATACAGAGGGGGGGGGGGGTCGCACTAAACATAATACGGTATCGTTCGTGCTTTGGAAATTATTTCCAGAAAACTCACGGGGTTGGGAAACACTCTTGATGCTCACGCATGACGCATGAATTCAGTCGACCAGCTAACCGCCTCGACTTGGAAGTTCGCTTTAAATGATCGCCTCGACTATGAAATGTCGCAACTGGGCTAATGAAGACAAGCATACACCATATATTGTACTATGAGGGAAGTATTTCTCGGACAGCGACACTATGGCCTACTCTTAAATCGAATTCCAAATGCCATGGGATCTTTTACGTTCATGCCAATATATACATGAGAACTCATCCGAAAAATATCAATTTCGTCAATTAGCTCTGAATGTTGACTAACCACTATTCTGTGCTCGATACCTAGCAACAACGAAGGGAAGAACGCATTCTGGGACTTCATATGGTAACTGTTACATCTATTTGGTATATGAACATCTCATACAAGAGAGACGTCGTATCAGATGTTCACGTTTCATGGCTGAATTGAACGATCGCCGAGCTCCCCTGGTCAGAAAGGAAGTGGGGACGTTATGTCTATTTCGATTAGAATAATGAACGTGGGCTGTCAGGGTTTAATTAACGTGCACACTCAAGGGCTGACACTTGGCCGGTAAACGTTTTTTTCCGTCCACCGGAGCCTGGTCTTATGACGTCATATGTGGATTGTGGGTTAGGATAAGGGTTAGGCTTGGCCCAGGGTTAGGGTTAGGGCTAGCCCTGTCTACATCTCGAGACCGTGACGAAATCTACAGGCCACAGCCCTTATCCTAACCATTTTACTAACCCACAATCCACATATGACGTCATAAGACCAGGCTCCGGTGGACGGTAAAAAACGCTTACCGCAAGAGCTGACACTTGGCCCTATACCATCCGACTGGAGACTTTGTCTTGCCAGGGACCTCCACATTGCGCCATTGGCAAGGAGGAACCAGAGGAACTTTCTCGGCCAACATCGGGGTTGAACCAAAGATCTGACTGAGGCTCGACTACAATGGAAACGCCCGATAAATAATCATTAACCCACTTACAATTGTGTCGTTTCTTTCTCCCTCCTTCTTATTGAACTGTTTCAGAAAAGGTTTTTTTGTAGGGCAAAGACGGTTGGAACCAATCACCGTTAGACTTCAGATAAATAAGTAAATAGATAAGGAAGTACCGAGAACTAACAAAGCAATTAAATTGGAATAAAATATGGGTCTAATTGTTAATGAGCTAGTCATAGTTCCATTGTATTGAGTAACTGAATGAACGCCTAATTGATGCATGATTCAAACATACAAGTTTCTAAATCAAAGAGGGGGGGGGGGCTTAATAGTTAGCACGTGCGCATTGTATAATTGTAGCATAAGGCCTGTCATTGAATCAGGTGGTGTGGTTTCGATTCCCCGGTTGTACGTGACCGTAGGGTCGCCAGTCCATCCTGTGGGTATTTTCAGGGTTCCCCGGTTTCCTCGAATTGCTATAAAGACCGTGAGCGCAAGCGAATTATTAAATCAAAATTGAAACATTTGTTTGTCCCGAAATGACCTAGTTTCTCTCTAAATAAAAGAATATGTTACAAAATACCAGTCAACAGTGCAAACGGAACAATGCGTCCAAGGGTGCAAAATAGTTTCCACTTGTTCTGCTCGGCGTCAAATGTAACCTATCTGAATTGCATCTCCTACCCACATATATGGTATGCATTGTAGAGAATCAAAAGGTGAAAGCTTGGACAATACAAATGCGCATGACATTTGCAAACCGGAAAGGGAAGTGAAATCAATTAGCCCCTTTGCAATAGTTGTTTCGCCTTGCGGTTAAAGACTCGTTGGGAAGCGAAAGTAAGAAGGCAAGATATGATCAACGCGATAGTGACTCGACTTCTTAGCTTCTCTATGATTTTTTTTTTGTCTTAATGTATTAAACATAGCGAACGCGAGGCCTTCTCCTTTTGCTAGGAAGGAGCGAAAGGGTATCCACCGGCTTCCATAGTATTCAATATTTTTATCAGGACGTTCTATTTCTCTACCAGACAGAAATTGTTTTAAACCCAGGAACCCTCCCGTTATTTACGGCACGAAGACTGGCCATCAACCCTTATTAACTCAATAATAATAACTTCACGGCACTGCCGTTATTGTATAATTACAGTTTCTACTCTTTCAACTCGCCGTCATTAATAATAAGCACCGTATCAATGTTGGGATAAGCCATCCATAGACCCAAAACAAAGTTCTAAAATAAGCCTGACCAAGTGAAGATATGACTAATAAAATTTGTCGCGGCCGTAAAGTGCGGCTAGAGTAATAAGAATTTATAACAATTCCGCAGACTAAACATTGGGACAAGACGCGTGTCTACTGGATAATCTCGTACACAAATATTAGCCTACTAAATAAGTTATCATAATCATATGTCGCTTCTTATTACAAATATTTAGTTAGCACCGCGTCTCAGAGTTAGCCAGATATTTCATTCCTTGTTATTTTAATCGAAGCTTTTATTGACCACGTCTGCTTCACTAGGTGACGTTTTCTTTGGCATGATGAAACACAAGCACTGGTGATTCAATGGCGACTCTTTCGAATCAAAGAACCTGAAAAGAAAACTTAAATAAACACTAACTTTCAATTTCTTATTCGACATTTTTACAAGTTATGTAAGGGGTATTAGTATGAATAAATATTAAACTATCAGGTCACAAAACTCGGAAACTGGTCTTCCATCACCTTCTGAAATTCATTGATAAAAAAAATTATTGAGCTAATGACACGTCAGCACGAACCTAGCTATGTATTTAAAAAACCGAAGCTACTGGTTGTAAGATAACCTTGGAGCCACGACCAGAGTCACGAGACCAGTGGTTTGAATACAAAATTCATCTTAACACACCTATTTTGAAAAATTGGAAAAATTCAACCAATTGATTTGAAAAGTCTAACGTAAACCTTTTCAAATGTGACTTGGATTTTAAAATATTTTCGAACCCTCTGGACAAGTAAAATAGGTTGTAATGGATAATTTACACAACAGGTAGGACACTTAAACATCTAGTACTTAGAATAAGGGTATTATTTATTTTCTGGAGCTACCAAGCCACCAAGAGTGTTATTGTCCTTTTAAAGATCTTTAATCAGCCAACACCGGGCTCCCACGGTAACACAATATAGCGTGTTATATGTGGGCACTCGGCAAACCTCGGCAGATTCCAGTATCCTACATCTAGCCTCGGCTGTATGACGAAGTCCGCCATTAGAACTATTTTCAAGTTCCCGGATTATCAACGGCGTTGCCCGTGACGACGCCTTTGATGAATGTTTTATCTTACAAAGTTTTCTTTCAAAGTTCGAAGCTGTTTTTCTTTCATGTTTATCCGATTTTTGAGAACTTCTTTCGTAAAGCGGCAAGTTTTCCTAATAAATAAGTAAATCGGCGCCGCATCGCAATTGTATAGGCGTAGGTATTGAATCTGTCGAGGTTTGTCGAGTGATATGTGGGCAATCGTCAAATGACAAGTCGTATCAGGTCTTATGTATAGGATAAAGCAGGAGACTGAGGTTATGCTAGAGAAAGACTGAAGAAAATATCCCGAGAAAAAGAAACATCGAGGCCAGTAGGCCAATGTTTTTCTATCGAGGGTTTGTTCTGAAGTTATTCTTCCCCCACATTACTGAAATCAAGAACTTTATCATGTTTATAAACAGAATTCCATTTTTCATATTTTCTTATGGAAGAATAACCCGATACAGGTTTAAAGAAACACCTTCAAAAGAATAACCCCGAATTTCTCCTATATATTCAAACCGCAAGTTATTCCAGGCATAAAATATACCCCAAAGATCACAGAGATTTACAGTTATAGGTTTATAAAAATGGAGAATGGAGGAGTGATCCGACCGGAAGAAGGAACTATTTCTTAGAAGGATAAATCCCCCAGCAGGGTCAAAAGCCAGTGTCCTATATAAACAATCAAAGTGCCAACAAAATAATTGTGTTTTTGTTTTGCTGGTTTTAGTTTATTTTTAGAACTTAATATATCACCCAACGCTCCAGACAGAATCCGGGGATGAATGCAGCTCTTGTCCCAGAAGGCCTAATAGTACTATTACACATCCTAATTCTTAGTCAGGTGGCGTCTTACCCGAATAGCGGAAAGAAAACACGTCGTCTTCATCGCTCGATCAATTACCGTTGATGAATCGAAGACGACGAGCATCGAATTTCTTTAACTCTGGTGAAATGTTCTGCTATTAACCATCTTGTTTGTCGAGTTCAAAAAGTATTTTATTGATTGTTTGCTACTTAACTGATACCAATTTGGCTTCTTTTTTTTTAAAAATCTATCACAACCTTCGCTGGTTAATTATGTGTAACGGTATTTGTGATGTTTAAACTAATTTTATAACGGTTAATATGCAGTCTTCTGTGGTATTATATATCGATTATATCTAGTACATTAATCAATTCGTTTCAGTTAATTCTCAATCGTTGGATAGATTAGATTAGATGATGTTTATTATCAAATAATATCCAACAACCATTATGGAAAAATGGCGAATATGTAACAAATGTTTGGAGTGAAAGGGTACAGGATACAATGGCCGAGTGAGATGGGGTGTAACGTCTTACCTTCCTGGAAGGACTTGGTAAATAAAATGGGGTTTAAAGGGACAATAACACTCTTGGTGGCTTGGCAGTTCGAGAAAATAAATAATAGCCTTATTCTAAGTGCTAGATGTTTAAGCGTCCTACCTGTTGTGTAAATTATCTATTACAACCTATTTTACTTGTCCAGAAGGTTCGAAAATATTTTAAAATCCAAGTCACATTTGAAAAGGTTTACGTTAGACTTTTCAAATCAATTAGTTGAATTTTTCCAATTTTTTAAATTTTAGGTGTGCTAAGATGAAATTTATATCATCAATTAATTGGAATATTGTAAAATAATGCAATTTGTTGACAAGAATAAAGAATGGGACATATTATTCAGTTTCAACAAGAGTGGTATTGGGGCTTTAACGTCCTACTCTTCTGCTCCTGACTGGGCCATTGAAGACGGGCATTACGTCATACAGCGTACTATGAGGGAAATTTTGCCCGGACAGCAGAACTGTGGTGTATTCTTATATCGAATTTCAACTACCAGGGGATCGTTTATCTGCACGCCAATGTGGGCACAGTACCTATGTGTTTTGTCCCATTCGAACGACTAGACAGTTGTCCTTGTCAAGCCATTCGTCCTGCATCACTGATTGGGGAAGAATCCACGTGGGAAATTCCTAATGAACTTTCTGTGCCAACCTGGACTAATGATATATGTGACCTTTTGAAGGTACATTATTTGGATCTCATCTGTCAGACAAATATCACCCATTTGGACTCTTCATATTGCAAGAGAGAGGGAGAGAGAGAAATGGGATTTAATGTCCACTCGACACAAATTAACATATATTTCGGGACTAACATATGTTTGGTTTTTCTTTCAACAATTCGCTTGCGTGTAGGGGCCTTTAGAAACCGGAGAAGAACCCACGACGTTTGATAGGCGACCCCACTCCTTGTCACGTACAACCGGGGAATCGAAACCCCACCACTTGACTCAATGACAGTCGTTATGATACAACGCACACGCGCTAATCATACGGCTATTCAACCTCGCTAATCTGGAATAACGTTATTGGAAATCCGGTGCAGCAACCACTTCACGACCACCGCTTTCCCAGCTTACAGACAGAGGGTTATATAGCCATGTCAGATATAAAAATAACCTTCAATCAGTCAGTTTTGATAACTCAACCAGCTAAATCTCACATATTTTGAAACCAGAGATTATCGACGAAACCTGAGCTCCAGCTTCACAATAAAAACCTATTACATTATTAGATAAATATTTTGTAAACAGTGTAACAAAAGAACAACTGGGTGTTTTCGGGTCTAGTGAGTATGTTTAGACCAGAGAAGAATAAAAAAGAATGTTAGATATGTGGTAAAGAAAAGAGCTGAATATGCATTGAACCACCCGGATGTAAACATGCGTAAACATCTGATTTGACACAATGATACAAACGTATATCGCCAAAACATGGCGGTCAAGAACAATAACAAATTGGATCCGACGTTAGCCGATGACCAGCATGCGCTGGGTGAGGTGGAGAGGGAGAGAGTGAGGAATGGGGTTTAACTTCCACTTGACACAAACTAGGTCATTTCGGGACTAACATATGGTTTAATTTTATTTCAATAATTCGCTTGCGCGTAGGGGTCTTTAGCAGTTTCAAGAAACCAGAGGAACCGGAGGAAGTCCACGAGGTTGCACTGGCGATCCTATTCCTTGTCACGTACAACCGGGGAATCGAAACAATGCCAGGTGGCTCAATGACAGACCCTATGAAACAACGCGCACGTGCTAACTATTTGGCTATCCTCCCCCTGGTGAGGTAGGGTGTGGGTGAAGTTGTATAGTGGGATGTTCGATTTTCAAATGCAGACGATTAAATTACAATTACTTGTTTTTTACCCTCACTTTCGTTCGTATTACATTACTGAATTACAATAACTTAATTGCAAATGTAGCTGATCCAATTACGATTACTTTCTTTGGTTAAATTTCAATTCCCTATTTGTTATGGATGCTATTGATTAAAATACAACCAGCCACTTTTTTTATGAAAGCAGTTGGTTAAATACTTATATTTTTATGACCACATAACATTCCCTTTCTTTGATTAAAGATACATTATGTAAGATTTAGATAAAGAACTAGCCATTCTTGCTATAATAGTTGGAAAGTAGATAATGTAAAATGAATAATTTGAAAATTTCATTCAAATTACTCTATTGCAAGCGAAGATATTAGCCTTTGAAGGTTTGACAAACGTGTGCAATAATTTCAACCACCGTACTGGTTGATCGAAGCTATGTGTCGCTATTCTATACTTGATTAAATCAAAGTATCGCTGAAGCGTTTTAATTTATTTTATATCGGAGAAATCAGATGCCACCCAGACTTGATTAAAACCTGGTTCAGTTAATTAATGTCTAATTCATGATTTAGATAATATTTCAGGCCTAAAGAAAGACCTGCAATAGGCAGATTTAGTTCTTGCATAATGTATGTTTAAATTACACCGGACCTTCGGGTTAGCGAGCCAACGTCTTACTCACTGGGCCACCGTGACTCCCCGTTGTCTTTAGCCTATCCGGTGCAGAAAAGTAGGACGTTAAACTCCATTAACTTTCATTTCATTTCTTTAACACCAACAATTATCAATTATAAATTATAACACAGTACCTTGTATCAACGAATGTAAGAAGGGGGGGGGTGCGATTGGTTAAAGTACGTGATGTATCACAAAGCCTGCCATTGAGGCAAATGGTGTGGTTTCGAATCTCCTATTGTTATACATGGCAAGGAGTAGGGTGGCCTGTCGAGCCTCGTGGGTTTTCTCCGGGTACTCCGGTTTCCTCCCACTGCTAAAGACCCTATGCGCAAGCGAATTATTGAAATAAATTAAACCCACGTTAAACGTATGTGAAAGTAGACTTAAATAATTTTAGATGAGGATCTCTTCATCAGAACGT
Organism: Patella depressa; assembly: GCA_948474765.1. Classification (NCBI taxonomy): domain Eukaryota; kingdom Metazoa; phylum Mollusca; class Gastropoda; family Patellidae; genus Patella; species Patella depressa. The sequence goes on from OX419716.1 coordinate 78,663,574, forward strand.
AATGGGAAATACTAAATATCAAAACAAAAAGTATAAAAAAATTTTAAATAAAAATTTCAACATGTTAAAAATATATTGTTAATGCATGGTACAACTTTTCAACAATTGTTATTACCAGTATTACGCATGGTAAAAGAAATTTTCTTGTTTGTCCCATAGACTTTACCGTTGGCAATGTGTATGGGGTGGGGCAAATGGTTAACACGTGGGCGTTGTATCACAAGGTCTGTCATTGAGTCAAGTAGCGTGGTTTCGATTCACCGCTTGTGCATGACCAGGGCTAAGGTCGCCTGTCCAACCTCGTGCATTTGTCCGGGTACTCCGGTTTCCGCCAACTTCTAAAGATCCCGGCGCAATCGAATTTTCGAAATAAAATTCAACCATGTGTTAGTCCCAAAATGACATAACGGTCTCAAGTGAACGTTAAACCCCATCTCTCTCTCTCTCTCTCTCTCTCTCTCTCTGTCTCTCTCTGTCTGTCTCTCTCTCTCTCCCTCAAAGCTAAACGTGTTTTGTATACACAGCGATGCGATGCAGCCATTCAATCGATTTCTTTGTTTGAGGCTACCCCCTTTTGATAGACTGATATGTGCTTTCATCCTCAGTTAAATTTAGTAGAGTCAGTTTTCCTAAAATAATAAAGCGGTCTGTGTGTGCAATACTTTACTCATTAACCGTGCAATAGGGGCCAGTGTTACCTATTACATGTTGTTATGTTAGTAGTAGGTGGAGGCACCAGTCTTATTCAACTCTTACAATCGACGACCAAAAGCTTAAAATACCATAGCTTGTCTTTGACTCCCTTTAGCTTGTGTATTACGTCGTCAACTTTTGTGTATCATAAGGAAATACGAGACAATTTACGTGAACCAATGCCGGATAATTTACACTATCAGTTTACCGTCGGTGCACCGACCACCGTTACCACATTCAAATCAAGCACGACTCGACTATTTTCAGTAGGCTCCCATCTCTTGTGTGCGACTTTTGTCGAACGTGCTAAAATTCTGACGTTTTTCAAAAGGCTAGAGCCACGATGTCTAGTTAGAGGTAAGCGGAAGCCGCGCGGGATGGGACGATTTCTAACACTTTATATTAGCGAGAGGACACTCTAGCTGACAGAAAACAACACCAAGCCTAGAACCTAGCAATAGATATGCTAATTAGGGGGTCCAAAGAACGGGGGCAAACATCGAGGCAGGTAAAGGGAGATCATACAACCCTTCGAACATTTTTGTTTTGTACAAATCACGTTTTCAATGGCGGTATAATGTATCACAAATGTATCTATAGGAGTTTATTAGAGGTGTTTCTACACACTTTAACTTGTAAGAATGGGTTCTTAATAACGATGAAGCATGTCAAACATGCAGTTCTCTTCAATGGGTTCACAATTTTCGGTATTTTACACATAAAAAAGAAGAAATGTGGACAGTACAAAGGCGCATGGATTGCGTAATTTGATTTAAAGAATGAACCATGACTAATCTGGTTTAAATAAAAAAAAAAAAAATCTAATGGTATTCTTCCTGATCATATTTGTTTTATGCAAAACTCAACATCAAATATATTTTAATATCTTTATATCACTAATTCGTAGTAGGCATTTTACTCATTGTCACGTACTTGTGTCGTATGGAAACCATTTGAATCATTGAAAGACATGATAGAGGGAGAGAGAGAGAGAGAGAGAGAGAGAGAGATGGATGTATCGTCCACCTTATTGCAATAAATCGTAGCAGCGGGAGGAAACAAGAGGACCCAGAAAAAAAACACCAGGAGGGACCCGCGACTCTACTCCATGTCACGTACAACCGGGGGATCGCATCGATACCACGCCAGTTGTTTCAATGACAGACCTTATGATACATCGCGTACGCGATAACCCCCCCCCCCCCCCCACCGGTAATGATGGACGACGGAAAATGTTGATCTGTTAGATTATAAGGTGATACAAACCACGACTTCCGCAAAAATCGGACGTTGTCCCCATTTCATTTCAAGGCAAGAAAACAAAATTAATGGAATTCTTATAAACTTAATCTATTTTTGTCCAAATAATTATTTCAACACTTTAATGCCAAAGAATGTAGAAAGCATGATGATAATTGTCAAATTGGATTCAACATTAAATGAAATGAGGTTTAACGCCCTAATTTTCTTCATTTCCTTCATAAACCTGGCTAATAGACTATGCAATGCATTGAATTGTGTTTGGTGGTAAGGGGTGGGTGGGAATTCCAACTGTAAAAGATTATTTTAAAGGTACGACTAACTGTACACGGGGTCGTTTTCCTCCACCTGTAACACGATAAGCCACGCCGGATGAATCCCGAGGAACGTTCTGGGATTAAACTAAGGTTGTCCCCGGCAGCCCCACCCCACGAAATGACTTAGTTTGTATCGAGTTGACGTTAAACCCCAATACTCTCTCTGTCTGTCTCTCTCTCTCTCTCTCTCTGTCTCTCTGTCTCTCTATCTCACTCTCTCTTTCTCCAACTCAACGAACCAGCGCCTTATTAACCGACCCACGAGCTACTCATTTTGCTGTCGATCTAATTCTCTTCTTGGATCCGCTAATACTGTATAAGTTTCTTGGACAATTGCGCATTGATCCGACTTCAATTTTCTATATGACTTTAAATTCCAAGAAGGCTGCGATGTCGTTATGCTCGGTTTCTGGTCCATGTGAAAATACGCTGGTAAGAAAAAAATACATAAACAACAAAAATAAACCTATTTTTTACTTTCTACAACAAGCAACACATCAAAAATGGTTCAAATCAAGAAAAAACTCAAATAAATATCAAAGCTTTTGCCCCTTTTCTGCTTTTATAAGATGTTTCAAATTAGTTTTTGTTGTTTTCTGAATCAAAAGATAATTGAATTGGGCGTATCCAGAAACGACACTCACTTAAGAAGTTTAGATGTAATTTCGTTTGTTTCATTATCCAACTATTCAACACATACTTCTTGGCAATATCCGATTGTTTCAAGTATTATGTTTTTGCACTGGGTTGCCCGAATGACAAGAGGCAATACAGAAACCCGAGGTTAATAGCTCCAATAACGTTCCTGACATAGAATATCTTTAGCCGAGTCAAGAGTACTGGCACGGCATTGTGTCAGATGTTTAAAGCGACAACGAGACTATCCAAGTCAGAATCATTTAACCATTTTAATCAGTCGGTAATGATTATACTAATAAGGAGCCACGATGGCTAAGTGGGTAAGACGCTAGCTCGCTAGTCTGGAGGTCGCGAATTTTCCGATGTGGTTTCCGTAAACAACTGTCTTATCGTTCGGATGGTCCCGTGTACACAATGGCATGCACGTTAAAGATCGACTGGCAGTTGGTATCCGATATAAGAGTAGATCTTAGCGCCGCTGCCCTGGCAAAATCTCCCTCATAGCACTTTGTATGGCGTATGCCCAGTCGGTGCAGAAGATAAGGACATTAAACCCCATTCCGTGTCATTTCTTATTAATTTAGAAATTATAGCAGTTTAAAGGAGGCAAGGGATCTTTTCCCTGTATATTGGACCTCGGGTTTTCGTCCCAGCTGGACGGCTAGGCGTGGAAATGAATGAAAACTTTTATATTCGCACATGAATCGCGTGCCAGAATGGTTTCGAGTGCCATTTGCCATTAAACGACTCGATGGACGAAGCTAAACGTATCCTACGGGGGAAAACTGCCACTGTAGACTAAAATAACCAGATGTCAAAGACTGTCATTCAGTTTCTCTCTATATATATCCCTGTCTCTCTCTGTCCCTCTCTCTCTCCCTCCCCCCTCTCTCTCTGATAGAATCATTGCTTGATAAAGATATCTGTAAGTGTACTGAAACGTTGCAGGTAATAAATGAATTGAAGTGAAATGGAGTTTAACGTCCTCCTGTTTTGCTCCTAAAATTGTGTGTTTAATATCCACTCGACACATCGACACAAACTAGGTCATTTCGGGACTAACATATGGTTTACTTTTATTTCAATAATTCGCTTATGCGTAGGGGTCTTTAGCAGTGGGAGGAAAACGGAGTACCCGAAGAAAACCCACGAGGTTGAACAGGCGACCCTACTCCTTGTCATGTAAATTGCATATAAATCCACGAAGTTGTTTTATTGCTGTTATTATAAACAATATAGCTACTTTAACCTATAACCCTTTCCTTTAAAGATTGTGGTCGCCAGTACGATTGCGACTGGAAACATTAAACTAGCTGGTTACAGATAATCACAGAGTAAGCTGTATAATACCATGCCAATGAATATATCCACTATTGGATCGCCCTGTGACGGTAATTGTGGCCTAAGTTAATATTCACATGTCATGTGGATTGAATAACTCCTAGTAGACCTACTTAGACCAGATGACTTTAAGTGGCACTCAAATATCATAAGTGTGTCGCCAATTATGTCAATTACTGTGACTTACGGATACATTTATCTATGATCATTAAAGGCCATCGCACGGCTGTTGGGAATTTCGCCACAGTGGCTCGCCGAGTATGGCGCCGATCCAGTAACGAGGAGTGTAAAATGGCCCGTTCAGACGCTTCAGTTGAACTGGTTTTAAAAATAATCGGGGATCGTTAAATCAGTTAAATTTTGTCGTCTGAACGCAAATGTGAGGCAAATAAACCAGTTTAAAAATATCAGCCCGCGACCTGTCTTCGAGAGGGCTTTTTATTTTAAATTGGTTCATCTTGGCCGTCGGCTTGCTTTGGACATGCGCAGTAAATTACATTCCTGAGAAAAATGGCGGCACCATTTATTGACAGTGTTATTGAAAGTGCGCAAGAACTGAATAAAGAATACGAAGCTACTCATACGTAGTTACCTGTATCCTCCCAGACCCGGATCTACTGCCCCCTGCCCCCCCCCCCCCCCCTTGGATCCGCGCCTGCCTCCGACCGAAGAGGTGAGAATAGTTAAACTAGTTTGGCTTATAGTACGCGAGAACGCAACCCGTCCCAGTCTTCAAAATCCAGTCGACTTTGAACAGATTTAAAATAAGCGTTTGAAAGTTTCTCGTTATTTTTCGGGGGCTCGTTTTGGGTGTGAAGCGTTGATATCACGAGGAGACCCTGTCGACAATATTGTAAATGCCACAATGACACACGGGCTACAGTTTTTAACGGATTTGGCTGAAGCATTGGGTTCATAGGACGAAGCCTACCGATATTCAGCGTACCAGAGTTATGCCTCCTTTTCTGAAAAAAATTTTGAACATTTAAGATGATACAAAGATAGTGCTTGGCAACGATAAAGGATACCTATCAAAACGTCCTTCTAGTGTATAATAAACCAGTGACTGTTGTCCCATATTACTGGGGGGGGGGGGGGGGGGTGTTATGAAAGAGGGCAAACAGAAACACAAAGCGTTTTACGACTTTCCGTTTCCTGACTTAACAAAGCACCACAACCATCTTCTTGCCGGAGATCGATGGATAGATACAGTTTGTAAAAACGACAGATATCAGACATCGATTTAGTAAATGGTTAGCGCGTACGCGTTGTATCGTAACATCTGTCATTGAGTCAACTGGTGTGGTTTCGATTCCCCCCGGTTGTACGTGACAAGAAGTATGGCCGCCTGTCCAACCGCTTGGGTTTTTTCTCTGGCCCCTCCGGTTTCTCCTACTACCCCTTACAAGCAGGCGAATTGCTGAAGTAGAATTGAAACATGTGTTGGTCCCGAAATGACCTTGTCTATGTCGAGTGAACGTAAAACCCCATTTCGCTCTCTCGGCTAACAACCTGATCGAATTCAAAACTGAACCACCGCGGGCTCCAACGATATTGTGAATAAATTAATGCCGTGTTCAGATCAAAAAAACGTCCACTCGTTTGTATCTAGTGGACGTTTTGAATCCCGTTTAATGCTGTCGAGACGTGGTTGCGGTGTGGGCTTATACCACGTTCTGCGTGGTTATCTTCCCATTTGTGACATTTGAGTTTACAAGATCTAAAGATGTTAATCTAGGCTTCATGTTTTTGTTGTCTGTGACCCTTTCCTGATAATCCAAACCTAAGATTAATTTCAATGATATTCAACTCACCTTAAAACGACTTCTATTAAACTTTAATCTTACGTGGCTGGTGGTATTTCAGAAATAAATATTTTAATCCGAATCAGGGAAACCCAAAGCTTAATAAACGACCTTTTTGTATTAAACGCCTCTTTAAACTTATCAAGTCGTAGTTTTTGTAGCTTTTCTAGGTAATCAAATTAGGTTTATAAATAGCGGCAGCGATATTTAATCCCATACCGACAAAACTTAAGCTTCCTTTATATCTCACGCGGCCGATCGGATCAGGAAAATCATGTTTAATGGTCTCTTTAAATGAAACGAAATGAAATGGGGTTTAACGTCCTACTCTTCTGCACCTAACCTGGGTTAATGAAGACGGGCATACGCCATACAGTGTGCTATGGGGGAAATTTTGTTCGGGCAGTGGCACTACGGCCTACTCTTATATCGAATTACAACTGCCAAATGATCTTGTACGTGCACGCCAATGTGTATACTGGACTTCGGTTTTTCATCTCATCCGAACGACTAGACAGATGTCCTTGTCCTGGTAATCAAATTAAAGTTACTAAATAGCCACAGCGATATTTAAATCCACGCCGACAAAACCTAAGCTTCCTTTATATCTCACGCGGCCGATCGGATCAAGGAAACCATGTTTAATGGTCTCTTTAAAATGCTTTCATCGGTAAACGACTATAATTAGCTTCAATGGAACTCTTAACAACACAGAGTTCTTCACGTAAAAATAGCTTAGTTTTTGTCCTCTCGAGTAGGAATCTGTTATAAAATTACCACCCATACCATCTTGAGTTGCACTTACTTGAAAAGAAAAATTCCGCAGAAAAAAAATATAGAACCATATCGTTTAGATTTGGAATGTATGACGTAGCGGGCATTATGAGACAAGTGTGCAGAATATAATATACAGAAAGAGTAAAATAAGCACGAGACGAACACAAACACTTCATATTGATGTATATGGTGAAGATTTTTCGAAAATGTTCAAAAATAAACCCAGAGCTATTGATGTTCTATTCAGTGAACACATCTTGGTATTGACAAGAGATTCTTTAGTTAAAACATACAATCAGATCAAAATACAGATCTATATTTCGTTTCGTTTTTTTTTTTTGTATTCTCGATGGCCTATACCACATGAAGATCAGATAAGTGGTACTGGAAGGTCGTCTAGGGTCGTACAAGCGACTTTTGACCTTATGACGTCATACATTGATTACTCAATCAGCGTTGACGTTCCTACTAGTGGTTTATCAAGAACTCACAGTAACAGACCGTTTCATTGGCTAATCCCTCATTTCAATCAAAACGCCGTTAATCTAATAGTAAGTGCAGGGGGACTGCACCACACACAATTCTACACAAAAACAAATATACAGATAAGACATCATACTAAGAGACCACAAACAAAAACAAATCAAAAAGAGTGAATGGATCCGGGGGCTAGCCGTGAGCGTCCACAGCGCTGTACAGTCCCGGGCCTGTGGTGACACAGACTTCACTCATATTTGAAAACAAGTTGGGAGTAAAACCCAAGGAAACAATTATATGATGTCAGCATGAGTCATGATATGTCATATGTTGCAAGAATTACGAATGCAAGCATATTGTTGTAACCACACACCGTTAAATGTATCAAAGAAGTAGGCCTAGTTCTAAAAAACTGGATGCATTAAATCAATAAAGAAGAGGATTGAAGTATAGTTTAAACAATATTTTATTCGTCTGTAAAGGATTGAACAACAGGCAAGGCCTATATAAGTTCTTTCCTTGGTATACAAAAATTATAAACATTAAATATAAACATAATAAACATAAAAATAAGATTAGATATAGTAAATTGTAAAATCGAACATATATACAGATTCGTGTGGAAATGATATATATATGAAATATAGTTAAAGCAATTATTTGATATTAAAACAATATTTAAAAGTAAATCAAAATCTCTTAGTACGTTTAATGAAATTATGGACAGCTTCAAAAATCAGAATATTAGTTGTGTTGGAAAGCTCTGTAGAGCCATTCAAAATTAAATCTAGATTAACAGTATCTGTGATTACATTAAATGAATTTAATAGGTCGGTTCTGATAGCTGAATAAGATGGACATGAGAAGAAGAAGTGGAAGTATATTGAATGCGTAAGGACACACATTACAACCGTCACAGAAACAAAACTGAATACATGGAAGCAAAGGAATGTAAGACCGTCTAGGGAGACCGTCGTCTGCTAACTGAATGACGTGTAGTAAAGACTATAAAAGTGGTCTAGTGTGCCGCGCTTCGACCTCTAGCTGGCCGGTCACCTCTGGCTTGCGGCTGTTGTTTCGAGCCCTGGTGTGAGCGTATGTGGCATGGAGATAGGGCCGCCTTCTCAACCTCGTGGGTTTCCTCCGGGCACTCCGGTTTCCTCCCACTGCTAAAGACCCCTACGCGCAAGCGAATTATTGAAATAAAATTAAACCATATGTTAGTCCCGAAATGACCTAGTTTGTGTTGAGTGGACGTTAAACCCATTTCTCTCTCTCTCTCCCTCTCTCTCCCCCTCTCTCTCCCAATCTCTCTCTCTCCCTCTCTCTCTCGCCCTCTGTCTCTCTTGAAACAAAAATCATTCAATTACACTTAAAATATAAAGAAAGGTTAATTTAAAATTCAACCCCCAAAGTTTAATTTGATTAAAAGAACTAATTTAAATCTGTGACTATTTGATGAGTTTTTCCCCCTCATCAAAGAGGTCGAACTCTTTTAACAAATACATGTACTGTATCTTGACACTTTAACATATGATAAAGTTCACGATAACACACGTTATTGTTGCCAGTATTGATCAACTTGCGCAACATCTTAAAGTACAGAAATGGAATGAAATAAAATGAAATGGGTTGAAACTTCCGACTGTTTGCCTGGAACAAGGCTAATGAAGACGGGCATACGTCATACAGTGTGCTATCAGGGAAATTTTGCCCGGGCAGCGGCACTACGAATTCCAACTGCCAAGGGATCCTTTAGGTACATGCCAATGTGTACATGGGAACATCGGGTTTTCGTTCCATCCACACTACTAGACAGCTATCCTTGTCAGGTCCTCCGCCTCGCATCACTGACAAGGGGGAACAACACTTGATAATCTGGATACGCCATACAGTGTCCTACGAGGGAAATTTTACTCGGACAGCGGCATTACGGTCTACTTGTATATCGACGAATTCCAACTGACAAGGGATCTTTTATGTGACTAATGAAGACAGGCTTACGCATACAGTGTGCAATCAGGGAAATTTTGCCCGGGCAGCGGCACTACGTCCTACTCTTATATGGAATTCAAACTGTCAAGTTATCTTTTACGTACACGCCAATGTGTAGACAGGACCTCGATTGTTCGTCCCTTCTGAACGACTAGGCAGTTGTCCGTGTTATCACTGACAAAGGGAAATCGTGCTAAAAGTACATACATATCCATGGGGTTTTCTTTAATCAAAAGAGTGCCTATATTACTTTGGCGACATGGCACTTTAACTTTATAACAGAGTTCACAAAAAAACAAAAACAAGAAAAAAAAAAAACACGTTGGCGTTTCCGATATCAATCCATTTAAACTTCTATAAATCCCAACAAAGGTCTTCATGTCCACCGGCAACCCAAATAATTATCTTAATGACAAGTAACATTAGGCAGAAATGTTTCATTATTGGACGGATTATCCCCGCGTCTGCTTGCAAATGTCAAACATTGGAATATACTGACATATCATTTAGCCCAGATTTTATCCATCAGTGTCGGTCGTTGAAGATTTTATTGTAATCCCTCTTAAGGTCAAAATCAACACCACTTAAAATGATTGTATGAATGGCGTCCTAAAAATATCAAAATCAATCCGCCGTTAACAATGAACGCTGACAACGCAGAAGAATATATCCGTTAGTTATAGTACGTAAAATTTAAAAAAAAATCAACTCAACATGAAGTTTGATGGCTGTTTATTAAAAATCAAACAGACTGAAAAATACAAAGGGATGGTTTTTTTTTCTGTATTAATTAAAAACTAGGCCATTGTCGTGGGTCTGATTGATGCGCCAATCATACCAGTCTTTCCACTATCTAAACACACCCACGCATTCCCTTAAGCTGATTAAATCATGACAAAGCAGTCAGTGTCTCTTAATGCGATTCGCAGCTGGTTCTAAATAAATATAAAAACTAAAGAGTAACCCATGTCCAGTGTAAAGAGAACAAATGGCCGGGCTAAAGGTTACAATAGGATGCAATCTGTGTCTAGTTTGCTCATTCTGTCCTTACTAACATTAATTGGTTATTAAAGGGGGGGGGGGGGGGTGGATGGCTGAATGGTTAGCACGTGCGTGCTGTATCATAAAACCTGTCATTAAGTCACCTGGCGTGGTGTCGAATCCTCGGTTGTACGTGGCAAGGAGTAGGGTCGCCTGTCCTCCACTTTCCTCCTACTGCTAAAGACCCCTTCGCGCAAGCGAATTATTGAAATAAAATTAAACCATATGTTAGTCCCGAAATGACCTAGTTTGTGTCGAGTGGACGTTAAACCCCATTTCTCTCTCTCTCTCTCTCTTTCTCTTTCATTTCGGGGTTTAACCCCAACAGAGCTAATAAAGTTGAACATACATCGTGCAGTGTGAAATGTGGTTTAACGTCCTACTACTCTGCTACGAACAAGGCTAATGAAGACGGACATACGCTATATAGTATACTGTGAGGGAAATTTTGCCTGAAATGAAATTAAATGGGGTTTAACGTCCTAGTGTTCTGCTCCGAGCTCGGCTAATGAAGACGGACATAGGCCATACAGTATGCTGTGAGGGAAATTTTGCCTGAAATGAAATGAAATGGGGTTTAACGTCCTGGTCTTCTGCTCCGAGCTCGGCTAACAAAGACGGACATATGCCATACAGTGTGTTATGAGGGGAATTCTGCCAGGAAAGCGGCGCTACGTCCTATTCTTATATCGAATTCCAACTTTTAAGCGATCTCCTACGCACACCTATATGTATACGGGACCTCGATTTTTCGTTCTATCCGAATCACTAGACAGACCTTCCGCCCTGCATCACTGACAAGGGGGAATCACGCCGGAAGATCGAGATGAACTTTCTCGGCAAATACAGGAATCGAACACTCGACCCCCAGGATAGCGAGCCAGCGTCTTACCCACTTAACCACGTGATCCCCTCATATATAGGGACTATGAAAGAGTTCGGTTGGTATTAAAGGGACAATGAAAATTTTCACTTGGTATTAAAGAGAGAGGGAGAGAAATAGGGTTTAACGTCCACTCGACACAAACTAGGTCATTTCGATTTTTAAAATGGACTCAGCTTCTTTGAAACGGCTAAAGTAATCGGGGGTAAAGGTGGCTAGCGTCTACACATTAGAGTGCACGTAAAAGATTCCTTGACAATTGGAATTCCATATAAGAGTAGACCGTACCACTGTAAGGCGTATGCCCGTCTTCATTAGCCTATTTCGGAGTAGAACATTAAGACGTTAAATCCTATTTCATTTGATTTCATTTTGACGTTAAATGCGCGAATTAACGACATTAAAGGCGCCAAAGCTGTTTTTAAGTTTAGTAATTCTATCACATCGAGATTATTACAAAATAAATGTTGCCAAGTTTTATCTGAAATTTATTTACGGGTCCTAAATAATTATAACCAGATTGACTCTACTCTGAGGTGGACAGCGTCTAAACGGCGACAAATCTAAAGGTCAGATAAGTTATATTCTCTGGGAAATTCGGCTACATAAAACAGTTGTATACTCGCTTATTGTATTTGAAGCGTCCTTTATTCTTGTGATTATAAAAATCATCAAAACCAGACCAACGTTTGATTTATCGTGTCAGATTCTATGATTAAAAGCCATAGAGTAGCAGAGACCATTTTGACAAACGTATTTTTGGTTACAGTCGGATTCAGACGACAAATCAAACACCAAAATGTAAACCAGCCTATTTTGTGTCTCTCAAAGAACCAGTGAAAATTAAGTAAGCATGGGGGTTTCGGCTCAGAGCATTTAACATTAAATTGTTTGATTAAGCCAAGATTTTGTCCACACCTCCTCTATATTCGTGCTAAGAGATCTAAATTCAGCATCACTGTATGTTCATTTTGGCACTACAAATGGTCCTTTTCGCAGGAAGTAATAAGTTATTTATTCCATTACACCATGATTCTACGCACACCTATTCTGGTATACAGGGGCTAAGCGAATTGTGACATAACTAAATTCCGCATCACGTAAAAGATTCCTTGGCAGTTGGAATTCAATAAGAATTGTCATAGTGCCGCTGCCCGGGTAAAATTCCCCTCATAGCACACTGCATGGCGTAAACCCGTCTTCATTAGCGCAGTATAGGAGCAGAACAGTAGGACGTTAAACCCCATTTCATTTCATTTAATTCCACCTCTGATCAGATTACGTTAGATCATTATTGGCCCGACATGATCTGGAGAACGAATTCATTTTTTGTGCTCATTTGGCAAATGTCTTTGGAAACGGTAATACGACTCCCCTCTGTTGGCAATTGTCTGCGTACGTTAATCCCCAGCTAAAAGTAGTATTCAGGGAGTAGGGTTGTCTGTCCAATCTCGTGGGTTTCTCCGAGTCCTCCGGTTTTCTCCCAATGCTAAAGACCCCTACGCGCAAGCGAATTATTGAAATAAAATTAAACCATATGTTACTCTCTCTCTCTCTCTCTCTCTCTCTCTCTCTTTCTGTCTCTTCAGATGACGAAGTGACTCTCTATACTTCATAATGGCTGCTCCCATACGTATGTGAAGATTTATTCATTTGAAAAATAAAATTCTCGTCAACTTCCTAATATCGCTGTTTTTCATCGTCACAACACATAGACTGTCATTTACATAACAAAATAACGCGGGCTAGCTCCTTTAGGATCTGTCTTTGGTCGAACGATGTCCGCTGACCGTTTCTATCGCTTGATATATAGCTGCAATATGAAAATGCAGTAAAATACCGCTCTTCCCTGCCCCTGTTCTCAGGCTATTTTGAATGCTTACCGATTATTTATCACCCAGACCATTCTTTGTTTGCCAAAGGAATCATTTCTTGCCACAGCTGATACACATTCATAATTATTCAACACTATTTTCAAGTAGAATTCTGCGATTGACAACATACACAAAATACGCATGTTTATTTAATCGCTAAATTCTACTTGAACATAGTGTTGAATTATTATAAATTTGTGTCAAACATGCCAAAAAATGATTCCTTTTGCGAAAAATAAACATTCACGGTGAAAAATAGTAGATAAGGATTCAAAATTAGCCTTAGAACAGATGTGGGGATGAGTGGTATTTTCATATTGCAGCTATATTATAGCAAGCGATAGGAGCAGTCAACGGACAACCTCCGATCACAGTCAGTTCCTAAAGAAACTAAACGTGTGCGTGCAAGTTTTAATTTTTGATTCCCCCAAAACCTTTCGTATCGATTCCAGGGGGAATAATTAGAGTGCTATAAAATTGCTCTTGGATCAATGAGATGCGTATTTTGACGTGGCTTGAGAACCATCCTGCTGTTCATGCAATATAACCACAGCTTGGAATCTTGGCCGATTACTACAATTAAAACATAAACAGCCTTTCCATGGAGTTTTTGGACATGACAAGGTTACGCAATTGGGAAGTCGGTTACACTGACCGTTAAGTTCCTGATTTTCGACAACAACCACTTTGATTACCAAGGAATAAAACGTTTCCGGAAATATCTTGAAATCTTTGACCGTTAAGTTCTTGACTTTAGATAACCACGTCTTTTAATAGTTTGGAGCAGAATAGTGGGACGCTTAACCCCTTTCATTTCCAAAAGGTCTCGGGAAATGTTTTGATAGTTTTAGTCCACATAATGCGTTTACTCCGCCAAATGTATATCGATTTGCTGGGCGATCATCAATCCCGACGGGATTCAAAACAAATTAATTTAAAACTTAGGGACACAACTTTAGGGTTGTCCATAACACGAGGTTGGATTTTGTCAGGGTTATTCTCAATCTCGTTCCCAGAGGCAACCGCGGAGCCGAAGGCCTCTGGCACATTAGACCGTCCATTTTTTCCAATTTTTTTCAAACCTAAGCCCCGCCCATTCTGACCTCTGATTGGTAAATCTTTTTGGGTCGATTTCTCGAAAACTAGAGGTCGGATCGTCGTTTCGTTTGTTGTAAAATGATCCTTGAGTCAAAGTCAACTCGCTGACATAACAAATTAGATCCTAAACGAACAAATTCAAGTTTTTGTAAAGATCTATTTTTCTACGCGTGGGTATATTTCTAAGTGATTCGGTCATCCAGGCACGTACAATCAGGGGCGTACGACGCAAATAAACGAGAACTTTCGCGCGTAGGAATTACATATCATTTTCCGGGAAAATGGCTACCCCTATGCACCAGAGAAATTTCTTCAAAAATTTTTCTGGTTTCGAGATTGGGTTATTCTTAATGAATAGCTGTCTAATCGATCGAATGGGACCAAAAATCTAGCTTCCGTATCGCATTGGCGTGCACGTAAAAGATCCATGGACAGTTAGTATTCGATATAAAAGCAGGCCGTTTTGCCGCTGTCCGGGCAAAATTTCACACATAGCACACTGTATGATGTATGCCCGTCTTGATTACCTGCAGTTCGGAGCAGAACAGTAGGACGTTAAACCCCAGTTCACTATACATGTGTATGACTGCGCCATTATAATTAAGCTATATATATTCACCTTTTGTAATTTTCCATACACAAGACATTGCAATGATGGCAATCACAACGATATATTACCAGGCCTAATTTTTATAGGTATCCGAGCACTCATGGTTGAACTTGTAGAGCTTGCACTAGGCTAGGTGATACTTTATATGACCGCACTGCAGAATGTCTGTGACATTAACCTATTGTCTTTCACCCTTTTGTAATTGCCCGGACGATTATGGGGAATCACAAGACCTAACCATAATGACAATGTTACAAGATACAACGCTTTATTATGTAAATTTACTCCAAAGACTGTCATTCGAAGCTAAGTCTCGGGATTTACAGAGCGAGAGATAGAGAGAGAGAGAGAGAGAGAGAGAGAGAGGGAGGGAGAGTGAGAGATGAAATGGGGTTTAACGTCCACTCGACACAAACCAGGTCATTCCGTGCACCAGACCGTTTCATTGGCTCACCCGGAAAGCCTATTATATAACAACACTTCTAGATCCTTGTTTAGTCATTCGAAGCCAAGTCTCGGGACGTTAAACCACATTTCACACTGCACGATGTATGTTCAACTTTATTAGCTCTGTTGGGGTATAAAATCCGAACGTTAAACCCCGAAATGAAAGAGAAAGAGAGAGAGAGAGAGAGAGAGAGAGAGAGAGAGAGAGAGAGAGAGATGAAATGGGGTTTAACGTCCACTCGACACAAACCAGGTCATTCCGTGCAACAGACCGTTTCATTGGCTCATCCGGAACGCCTATTATATAACAACTCTTCTAGATCCTTGTTTAGTAAAAACAAGTAAAACGAAATTCTGAACTGTTAAAAACGAAACGAAATAGGAACTGTGTTTTAATCAGGCACGTGATAGACTGTATTCATGCCTTAGTCTTGTTTATACGTTTACCTTAATTAAGGATGCATCCATATTAATGTTAGAAGGTACAGAGAGAGAGAGAGAGAGAGAGAGAGAGAGAGAGAGAGGGGGGGGGGGTCCACTCGACACATTTCGGGACTAACATATGGTTTAATTTTATTTCAATAATTCGCTTGCGCGTAGGGGGTCTTTAGTAGTGGGAGGAAACCGGAATGCCCGGAGAAAACCCACGAGATTGGACAGACGGCACTACTCTTTGCCACGTAAATTTCATTTTACTTGCCTTTACGTCTATACTACGATATGGAAGAATTGTTATATGACCGCGTTCTGGTTGATGTTAGGGATTAGCCAATGATCTGTTACGGCTAGTGCTCGGCGTGCAATGCACAGAACTGTGGGTATCCCAAGATTTAGGAGGAGCCATGTTCGCGTTCTATGGTGTGTGTATTACTGTCACAAGATCATGACAAAGTAGATTAAATTATCACAAATTCACAAGTCAAAAAGAGAAACACAAATTGTGCAGTCACCTTTCTTGTCTATTAGCGCCGACAGTTGCCATGAATAGTGAGCTCTGCATGCGGGGTCAAAGTGAACCCGTCTCCAGTCCACTGTGTTGGGTGCGCCGATTAGGGCCCGGTCTTGGTACTAAACTCACAAAGAGCTGGATTTCCTTGTAAAAGCTTTACCTATTATTTACTAGATACAGCAATTAACTAGTTTAACTAGTTAAAGGAAATGTAACTATTTAAAGAATATATAACTAGTTAAATTTATCTAATAAAAGAAAATTTATCTAATAAAAGAAAATTTAACTAGTTAAAGAAAATTTAACTAGTTAAAGAAAATTTAACTATGTTAAAGAAAATTTAACTAGTTAAAGAAAATAAATTTAACTAGTTAAAGAAAATTTAACTAGTTAAAGAAAATTTAACTAGTTAAAGAAAATTTAACTAGTTGAAGAAAATTTAACTAGTTGAAGAAAATTTAACTAGTTAAAGAAAATTTAACTAGTTAAAGAAAATTTAACTAGTTAAAGAAAATTTAACTAGTTAAAGAAAAAGAAAATTTAACTAGTTAAAGAAAAAGAAAATTTAACTAGTTAAGAAAATTTAACTAGTTATATAGAAAGAAAATTTAACTAACTAAATAGAATGAAAATTTAACTAGTTATAAAGAAAGAAAATTTAATTAGTTATATAGAAAGAAAAATTTATCTAATTATATAGAATTATATAACTAGTTAAGGAAAATTTTTATTTAAGCACTTTAACTACTCAAAGAAAATTTAACTTCTTCAAGAAAATTTAACTAGTTAACCGCATGTTATTCTTTTGGTGGAATTGATTTAAAATATACATCCACAAGACATGGGGGTCACGGTGGCTAAGTGGATAAGGCGCTGGTTCACTAGCCTGGAGGTCGGGTGTTCGATCCCTGCATTGGCCGAGAAAGTTCATCTCGATTTTCCAGCGTGATTTCCCCCTTGTCAGTGATGCAGAAGGACGAAAAATTGAGGTCCCGTGTACACATTGGATCCCTTGGCCGTAGCGCCGCTGTCCGGGCAAAATTACCCTCATAGCACACTGTATGGCGTATGCCCGTCTTCCATTAGCCCATGTTAGGTGCAAAGGAGTTGGACGTTAAACCCCATTTCATTGCGTTTCATTTCCACAAGACATAAGTACAGATCTAATGTCCTGAGTAAATGTGCTGTTACACTGTGTTTTGTTGTGTCAAGTGTTTCGTCTACCCGTCTGATTTATGTAAACCTCCCAATCTTTATTTAATCCCGTGGATTAACCAACTGAACCTACGCACTGAAGCAAGGATGAGTACATTTCATTTTGTTATTTTTAAAACTTGGAGAATAGTATTTGTCTGGTATAAAGTATTAATGACTGTATCGTGTTACTGGTTTCCAGAATGGGTACAATCAAAGTAACAGGTGTTTTAGTGGATTATTCATTTAGTACATCGCCCACCTTCTTATTATCCTTATAAACACAGCCATATTGGTTCATGTCTCGATCGCGCCAGTCAAAATTATCCCCGATTTCTGTATAGGCTTGGAACGATGAACATTAAAGGGGAAGCTTCATATTTAATACATGACATTCAAGAACAATAACGAATTGGACCCGACGTTAGCCGATGAGAGAGGGAGAGAGAGCGAGAGAGAGAGAGAGAGACAATTTGCGTTTTACGTGCACTCGACACTAACACACGGTTCGATTTTATTTCAGTAATTCGTATGTGCGTAGGATCTTTAGCATTGGGAGGAAATCGGGGCTCCCCCGGAAAACCCACCAGGTTGGACAGGCGACCCTACTCCTTGTCACGTACCTACGGGGAATCGAAACCACGCCAGTTGACTCAATGACAGACCTTATGATTCGGCTATCCACCCCTCCACCTTGATATCTACCCCTTATAAAAAATATAATTTACAATAAAGGTACAGATCAATTCAAACCAAATAGCACCTTGCTATCTACCCCTTACAGAAAGTATAATTCCACTTGTGTGTGCGTATAATTTGTAGGGTATATGACATCGAACTTACACATTGGTGTGCACGTAAAAGATCCCTTGGCAGTTGGAATTTCCCTCATAGCATTGTATGGCGTATGCCCGTCTTCCATTAGCCCAGGTTAGATGCAGAAGAGTAGGACGTGAAACCCTATTTCATTTCGTTATTCTACATAGGACACTGTAGCCTTATGGCTTATGTCCGTCTTCATTAGCCTAGGTTAAGAGCAGAAGAGTAGGACGCTAAACCCCATTTCGTTTCATTTTTCACCTTTAAAGGTCAAGGGAAGTACGACGGAGTATTATTTAATCTCGTGATTGTACAACGGTTTCATTTCTAATACAACGAATGCTTATTTGCCAGTCCCTTGTAAACTTCGCGCACTCAAACCATAGTCGACGAGGGCTTGCCATCATTTGAATTCCCGAATTAATCCTTTTAATGTAATGTTAGTAAAGTCTTTGACATCAGCGCAACCTCGTACCTCTGTGTTGTTAGGTAAGAGTACGGGGTGGGGTTATTCTAAGATTTCCGCGACTAAAGCTAGATGATACACTGTGTGTTTAACACCACCATGCTAAAATACTTTCAACTGCCTTGCATGTAGCCTATCTGTGAACCGTAGTGTTAGTGGATTTTAAAATTTACAAACAGGACACTACTAATGGGCGATGCAAACAAACCGCAGCGGTTTAGAGACGGTGTGAATGACGATTGGTTTACACCTGCAGTCAGCATGAAACAAGCGAAGGTGAACATTTGTCTGGTAACTTCTGGATGTTTCTGTGATCTCAAATGATTGACTGTCTGCTTAAAAAATTATATCTATTATATTCAAGAGAAGCATATCGTCTTTCACGGCGGTACACATGCATTAATTTTAATTTCTATAAAAAAAACAATGTGAGGTAGGCTGATTTAATATGATCACTTTCCTGGTTCGGGTTTTCACTTATTTTTTTTTTATTTTTTTTACAAGTCGGGTTTTAAACATTAAGGGGGGTTGGATGACCGAATAGTTAGCACGTGCCCTCTGTATCATAATGTCCGTCTGGTGCTGTTTCGATTTCCCTCTTGTGCATGACAAGGAGTATCGTCGCCTGTCCGATCTCGTGGGTTTTTTCCGGGTCCTCCCACTGCTAAAAACCACCAACTGCAAGCGAATTACTGAAATAAAATTGAACCATGTGTTAGTCTCGAGATGACCTAGTATGTGTAGAGTGGACGTTAACCCAACTCTCTCTCTCTAATCTACCATACCATTGATTTTAAAGTAACACTTAGTACAACTAGAATCGTAAAATTGTCGTCTGTCCAACGTCGTGGGTTTTATCCGGGTCCTCTGTCCCCCACCCGCTAAATACCCCTATGCGTAGGAGAATTATAATTATTGAAATAAAACTGTACAGTATGTATGTAAGTCCCGAAATGACCTAGTTTTTTGTCCTATGGGCTTTAAACCCCACCCTCTCTCTCTCTCTCTCTCTCTCAACATTAGAAAGATACGATCAATCGCTTGGCCATCTTTTTCACTCATTTTTAGAGAGTGTTTTTGTTGCATTCCGTATACTCTTCTTCTTACGCATAACAATAACACACTCTAAATGCGAAACAGGGAGTGTTTATCTCCTAAATAATGTGATTAAAATCAGACGTTTTTGAAGTGTTCTTCTTTCGTTGCCTTTCGTCGGTATTGCGAATTTCATATTTTATCGAACATTTCATAAATTTCATTACTGTGCCGTGTACCTACTTGTCTACAGTATATAATATGACTAAAACACAGACCCTATCTCGTTTTTTATAGTTCAAAATGTGACGTGTTCTAAGATAATGTGAGGGATTAGTCAATGAAACGGTCTGTTACACAGATCTGTGGGGAAATCCAATAGAAACATCAATGTTGATTGGTTAATCAAATATCTGACGTCATAAGAGTCAAATGTCGCTCGTATGATCTCTGACGCGACCTATGTCTACAACAGGTCACCTCTTCATATATATCGAGAACGCTAGATCGGAGACGGTCCTACGCAAATTGTGACGTCATATTTGAATTGTGGGTTAGGGTAAGGGTTAGGCTTGATCATGGGTTAGGGTTAGGACTAGCCCTGTTTATATCTCGGGACTTTGACCAAATCTACAGATCCTAGCCCTTACCCTAACCCTAACCCACAATCTATATATGACGTCATATGTGCTAAAATGCGTAAGACCGTCGCCGATCTAGCGTTCTCCCATATATATAGTGTATGACGTCGAAAGAATAAAAAAAAAACGAAACGAAATATAGATCTGAATTTTAATCACATTGTAGCGTACACAAAGAGAGACAGAGACAGAGAAATGGAGTTTAACATCCACTCGGCACAAACTAGGTCATTTTGGGACTAACATATGGTTTGATTTCATTTCAATAATTCGCTCGGAGAAAACCCACGAGGTTGGACAGATGACCCTACTCCTTGTCAAGTCCAACCGGATATTCGAAACCACATCAGTTGACTCGGTGACAGGCTTTATGATACAGCGCGCACGTGCTAACCATTCAGCCATGCAACCCCTTGTATCGTATACAGCTAAGGATTAAATCTCGTCAAGTCATCGTCTATTGATCTGTTTCTAATTTCACTGATTTGGCTCCTTGAATATAAAAAACAGGGCCATGAGTGGATACAATAAAGTAATAAATAAAAACTCGCATATTCTAAGAATAAATAATTCACCGATGATATCGTTGCATGGTACACTCTCAAGGTGTCCAAAATAGAGCCCAATCATCAAATTATACCTCCAGTCGTTGAAGTGCAGAATAATTTCCCCCTCACTCTAAAAAAACCATATCTGTTACATAAACATGTTATTTTATCAAAAATCAAGCTGTTTTTGTCATTAGATATAATTTGTATCTCTGAAGTCAAACAGCCCCCATTGTTACAAAATAACCCAAATTATTACACAAAGATGGAAAAACCCAAAAGAGTATTTATTTGAGAAAAAAGTTGATGTCAGTTTCGCCCTTCATTTATTTATCGCCCAGGTGCTGTCACCTGTTTGGTATTTAGCTGTATCTAATGCAATATCTTCAAGGGACATTACCGCATATTACATTTTTTTTTTTCAAAATTAATTTTTAAGATAGGTTCCCAGATAAGTATTTTTCGCGTGGTTATTTCCATTAAAAGTATTGCAATTTTGGTATATACAGAAAGTAGAAATATCTAATCTTATTAGAAAAATACTGGAAAAACACTCATGGAGCTTATACAGAAGCAAATTGTAAGAGTTTCCATAATCTACAGCCCGACGATTAGGAATATCTGCACGCGTGACGTCAAAGGTTATACGCTGACATTGAGCGCTTGATGAACATTTTGATGAACTTTATGAATAGTTAGACGTACCACACTTTCGGAAATAAAAATCATGGGAAAAGACGCTGGTGATACTTAATCCGAGAATTTAATTATAATGAGGATTCGATATTTGGAATAAATAGTCAGCGATTACAGTCAACCCGTTGCTATAGGTACCGAGAGAGGTAAGTCACGTGACACAAAAATGACCTCTTTTGGATGATTTTTATAGCAGGGTATTCCTTGGCAATTACAATCTTTTGAGAACGATTTGAATCAAAATTATGATAAATTAATTAGTTTAGTCCAAATATATCATCAAATCACCCGGTTTGTACGCGGGAATGTATCTTTAATTGTTAGATCTTTTTAATTTATCTAAATACAAAGTAGTTAATTGGGTTGATTCTTTATAATTCGTATACCATTAGGATCCAGGAAAAGGTCGACCAATACGCAAGTTCAGCTCTCGCACAATGCCCAGATAAATTTTGTACTATTAAATGCTGATAAGTTATAATGTACTCGTGGGCAGTATCTACTGCGTATCTAGACATCTACGTCACAAGATAAATAATCGACGATGTTGCTTTGCTGTTTTTGTTAACAAAAATCAAATTGGTCAAGCAATTTTAATAATGATATTGGGGAAAAAACTAAAACTCATACTCGTCTTTTTTGTCAAGTATATCAACACAAGTTCATAAAGTAAAACCTCTTGTATAATAAAAAGATTTGTTTGGGATTAACTATATTATTCGTTGGACTTAACGCTTCTTCAACAAATCCTTTAGATAATATAGATTCTCCTACGCACTTTTACAAGACAACCAAAAGAGTGCGAACGTGCGATTTTAAAAAAAAAACATTGAAGACTGCACATGTCAGAATGCGTAATAAATACACAGTTTTAGACCATGCACAATTAAAATTACTTTTTTAAACGCCCACATTTAGGAGTGTGCTTATTATGTCGTAACCCAAGTACGTATTTCAACAGTTGGTTTGTTAATACGAAAGGCTGCAGTAATTAACAGATTTATTTTTTCAAATGTCGGGTAAATCATTTGGATCATGAGAAATAAAAATCCTCCGATTTTCAGCACCCTTTGAACGTTCTGTCCTTTGTTATCCCCTTTTACAAAACCTTGTGAACGCGATAGAAGCTAAAATTTGGTGTGATGGATTTCCAGCGCTACACAACCTTTCGTTAAGTAAGGATCCCCTTGTCCGAAAACTTTGTTAATGTGATAAGGGATGTAGTTTTGATCAGATTTCTTTCAAATATGGTGTGCATCATTAAGGGGATGAGAGGACGAGCCCTATTGATATTCACCGTTGGCTGACCTTCAATTCCCGAGTTTTTTCTTATTTCCCCGACAATCACCTTAACGCTCTAGAAAATTTATTTTTTAACGAATTTGGGTTTTTTTAAAATTGGATTTGAAGAGTTGGGGTCAATGGGTGATGAACCCTATTGATATTTATTGTTCAGCGAACTTCCACTGTGTTTTTAAAACATAGGGGACACGGTGGCTAAGTGAGTAAGATGCCGGTTCGCTAGTCTGGATGTTGAGTGTTCTATCCCTGCATTGGCCGAGAAAGTTCATCCAGATTTTCCGGCGTGGTTCCCCCTTTTCAGTGTTGCAGGATGGAGGTCGGGTATTCTATCCCTGCATTGGCCGAAAGAGTTCGTCAAGATTTTCCGGCCCTTTTCAGTGATGCAGGATAAAGGGCCTGGGACGAAAAACTGATGCCCCGTGTACATATTGGTGTGTACGTCAAAGACCCCTTGACAGTTGGAATTCCATAAAAGAATAGGCCGTAGTGCAGTTGCCCGGCCAAAATTTCCATTAGTCCAGTTTAGGAGCAGAACAGTAGGACGTTAAACCCCATTTCATCACATAATAGAAACAGTCTTTACGTATTATTGTATTTTGAGATATTTATGAACGAATCTGGCTTGTACATTTAAAGTCAATCCCATTTTTAAACAAAAACAGACCTGAAGTCAATCCCGTCCTTGGATTTTTAAAAAGCTACGGAGAAAAACATGAGTAGTATATATTCATAATTCTAAACAAATCTTTAAAATAGTTTAGAATTCCTGACAGTCCCAGAATCATAATTTTATTTACGGTTTTATAAAAGATTGATTGAAAAGCCAGATGACAAGTAAATTTAACGTGTTTTTTCACGTGCTTGTTGCAGTCACGGTCGATGACAGCGGTGATTTAAATATAACTTTGAACGAATACCGGAGCCGGTGTCTAAAACACTTTCAAAAACATTGAGAATTTTCAAATTCCACCCATTTTTAACGACTACTTCATCAGTTGTATTCCTTTGGGCTCTATATCATTAATAAGTAGACAGTTTAGGCGTTGCTCTTTTAACGTTCACGAAATCTTATATTAAACACGAAAGATATCCTTATTTAAGTTGGTGAGTAATCCCACTTAAGTACCCTATCAATATAAGCTGATATGTTATTAACTTAAACAATGACCTGATACTTACAAAAATATTATAAAATTGGGAGTTAATATCAACATTCTTGCTGTGACACGTGTGTATATTTAAATTTGACGTGTTTAAATAAAGCACGTGATAAATACAGGGAAATGTAAGATGGGTTTATAGAGAGGAGGGGTTAGAATCCTTTTCTTATTATATTAGACATCTTACAATAGACTAGCCTGTAGTGGCGATTCTTTGTATACACAATGTATATGGTATATCAGCAGATTAGAAGCATATTTATGCTTTATAAAGAAATTAGCCCCTTGTGTCATTGAGAAAGGGAGAGGGAGGGAGGGAGGGAAAGAGAGATAGAGAGAGAGAGAGAGGGAGTACCCGGAGGAAATACACGAGCCTGGACAGGCGACCCTACTCCTTGCCACGTACAACCCGGGGATTCGAAACCACACCAGTTGACTCAATGGCAGGCCGTATGAAACAGCGCGCACTTGCTAACCATTCGGCCATCCACCCCAAACCCCCAAAATTAAGGCAAACGTATAAACAAGACTAAGGCATGAATACAGTCTATGACGTGACTGATTAAAACACAGACAGGCTATCCACCCCACCCCTCCCTAATGAGAAAGTCGTTACATTCCATATTTTAAGAAGTGTCACCTTATTAAAATGGAATAACAGGCATCGAATTTTAGGTGTGATTATCACTTGCAAACATCTGAAAAGTGCTTATTTCGTTTTGGTTTTCATAAGCCTAAGACGAAATGAATGAAGTATTGTTTAACGTCCTACTTTTTTTACACCGACTGGACCAATGAAGATTCGCATACGCCATAATATTGTACTATGAGGGGAATTTTACCAGATAGCAGCGCCTCCTATATATACCTATTTCGAATTGCAGATGTCCACTCGGCAAATCTCGACAGATTCTGGAACCTACATCTAGTCTCGGCTGTGTGACGAATTCCGCCATATTAGAACTACGGCTGTGCCCATGGTGTCTTGTTTGTTTGTAATAGCGTCAAGTTTTCCTTTTAAAGTAAACCGGTAGCCGTATCGCAAATTTATGGGCGTAGGTACATATATCACTTACTGTCATGCAGCCGAGACTAGATGTAGGTTCCGGAATCTGTCGAGATTTGTCGAGTGGCAGCTGTCAGGTGTTCTTTATTACATACATATATACCAATGTGTACACAGGACCTTGATTTTTTGTCCCTTCTGATTAGTGACTTGACTTTTTCCTTGTCAGGATCTCTGCCAAGCACCACTGGAAAATCCCGCCGTTTGTGGTGATTATAGAAATTTTGAAAATAAAGTCCTTATAAGATTAAGACGAAATGAAATGTGGTTTAATTATTGACGTCCTGCTTTTCTGCGCCGATTGGATTTTAATTCGACAGACAAGCTGAGATTCCCATTTGATCACTGATATTACAAGGCTATGTTGCCGATCCGAACATAAGCAAACTTTCCTTATCACCCGTGCTCTCTGGATTATGTACACACGTTCTCAGAGAGAAAAGGGTTGGATGGCCGAATGGTAAGCCCATGCGCACGGTATGCGAATAAGGTCCGTCATTGAGACGGATTCAATTGGGGGCGCAAATGGCGCACCCTCCCCCCTAATTTTCGAAAGTGCCCTTTTTTACTGCTGAAAGTGCCTTTTCTCATAACCAAATATGTCCGTTCCGAACGTTTACTTAGTCGAAAATATCAGGCAAATAGCTCTTGGAATGGCTACAGATGCAAGGAAATGACGGATAAATTTCTTGCCCCACCCACCCCTCTCAATGACGTGCCCCATCTCCGCAGTCAGTACCCTCATTTTGCGCCCCCCCCCTTTCAAAATTCCTAGATCCGCCCCTGAATGGGGTGGTTTCTATTTCCGGGTTGTACGTGACAAGGGGTGGGGTCGCCTATCGTGCAGCCTCGTTGGTTTTCTCCGGGACCTCAGGTTTCCGCCCACTGCTAAAAAAAACCGTAAGCACAAGCGAATTATTGAAATAGAATTGAACCACAAATTAGTTCCGAAATGACCTGGTTTGTGTCGCTTGGACGTTAAACCCCATTTCTCTTTGTATCTCTCTCAGAGAAAAGTTGAAAATTAACTATCGGCAAAATCTTGGGACTCGAGAATCTATCATTCACAGGAGTTACTAAAACAGTCGTTTGTCTTTCTCTTCAGATTCAATTGATATTTTCAAACATTGTGCAGGATGGGCTTCCCACGCCGAGTTGTCGATTTTTTAAAACTCTGTTAATTTCTTAAAGGCGTTGCAATCCGATAAAGAATGGTCTTTGTGAAAGGCGTGTGAAATGACACAGATCGCACCCGTTTAAATTTTACACCATTTATTATTCCATTTCATTCATTTTAATGGGTTACATTAGATGGCGGCGTGGGTGTTTGTGAGTCAAGTCAAATCACAGAAACAGGCAGTATTCTAAATTCTAAACATTCAAGGCCATCGTCGCGAGAGAGGGAGAGAGAGAGAGAGAGAGAGAGAGACATTATATGGTTCAATTATATTTCAATAATTCGCTTCACGGTAGTATTCAGCAGTAGGAAGAACCGAGAAAACCCACGCGCTGGGACAGGCGACTTCACCCCTTGTCACGTACAACCGGGAAATTGAAACCACACCAACTGACTAAATGACAGACCTTATGATACAGCGCGCATGTGTTAATCATTCGGCAATCCACCCCAATGTACATGTACGCGCAAGGGAATTATTGAAATAAAATTAAACCATATGTTAGTCCCGAAATGATCTAGTTTCGAGTGGACGTTAAACCCCACTTCTCTCTCTCTCTCTCTCTCTCTCTCTCCAATGTACATGTAATATGAATGTAATATGAGAGAATCCACTAGGTTAGTCGGGCTATCCTACATCTTGTCAAGCGCCAGCGTGGTATCGAAACTGGACTAAATGGCAGACCCTGTGTTCTAAACCGCACGCACCAGACCATTCAACCACCTTCCTTCCTTAATCAAACACGGACACGGATAAAACCCACGAGGTTAGGCAGGCGACGCTACTCGTTTACATGTATAACAACGACGTTTCTTGACTCAATGGCAGATCTTATGGTCTAAACCATCACCTACTCTCCTCCTAAATATCAACCAAAGGCACTGAAAAAACCCACGAGGTTAGGCAGGCGACAACCACGTTACTTGACCCTATGGCAGACCTTACGATCTAACGCGATCCTGCCCCACCCCATCACCAACCACGTGGCATATTTACATGTACGTGCTCCACCAACGCCAAGACAATTACCCGCTCTAGACAGTTTATATAAATTTATATCTCATTATCGTCGTACTTAAAATTTTTCTCTCCAAGTATGCCGTTTAACTGATACGGTGGTCTGTCGTGAATAAATTTCAACAATAGTATCATGGATGTGTACCCTTACCAAATGATAATCTCCTGTATAACTAATGATTTTCGGCTCGTGAAAATTAGTAGAGGATAAACAAATAATTAATTCCTACACCATCACACATTCTCGGGATGGAAGGTCACCACAATGTATAAGGAAACAAGATAGATATATATATATATATAATCGCACGACAGCCAGACCAGCTGTTATTACTTAAAACACTTCAAACCAGTGTTAAGTTAGGAATTGTGTCCAACCCTTCTTGTAACTTTTAAATAAATTTTTGAACTGTTAATAGATTACAGTGTCTTTGACTCTAGATCGATCAAATATTTAAAAATATGGGATAAGCATACTATTAGAGTGCGAATTGAATGGCAATCTTTGGCGTCTGGTTATTCCAGTCTATATATGTAGTATCCTCTTGTGGGATATGTTCATCGAGTCGTTTCATTACAAATGACACTCGGAAGCGTCTGACAGTCTTTGGTGTCTAGTTATTCCAGTCTACGTCGGTAGTATTCTCTTGTGGGATATATTTAGCCTCGTTCATCTAGTCGTCTCATTACAAATGGAGCTCAAAAGCATCCTGGCACGCGATTTTAAAATGTTCTTCTTGTCTTTAATATTATTTATCAAGTTAACGAGCCAATTGTTGTCCGTAATTATTACAACGGGGGGTGGGGGGTGATGATCGAATGGTTAGGGTGTGCGCACTGTATCATAAGGTCTGTCATTGAGTCAACTGGCGTGGTTTCGATTCCCTGGTTGTACGTGGCAAGGAGTAGGGTCGCCTGTCAAATCTTGTGAGTTTTCTCCGGGTCCTCCGATTTCCTCCCACTGTTAAAGACCCCTACGCGGAAGCGAATTATTGAAATAAAATTAAACCATATGTTAGTCCCGAAATGATCTAGTTTGTGTCTCGGTTACATTGTTGACGCAAACTAAAAAGGCGTAATAAACAGAGTTAGATTTCAGAAAGAGTTGATAGGATGGTGGGTATGACGCTGGCTCGCTAGTCTGGAGGTCGGGTGTTTGATCCCTGCATTGAACGAGAAAGTTCATCGGGATTTCCGACGTGGTTTCCCCTTGTCAGTGGTGCATGACGAAGGGCCTGACAAGGACAGCTGTCTAGACATTCGCATGGGACAAAAAACCGAAGTTCAATGTAAACATTGACGTACACGTAAAATATCCCATGCTAGTTGGATTTCGATGTAAGAGGTTGTGTGTAAACGTTGGCATGCACGTAAAATATCCCTTGGCAACTGGAATTCGATATAAGAGGGGGTCATAGTGCCACTTCCCGGGCAAAAATTTCCTCTTATAATAACACACTGTAAAGCACAGTCGGAGCAGAACAGTAGTGCGTTAAACCCCATTTCATTTCATAAAGAGTTACCTCCCATGCCAGGACCAATCCACAACAACATGTAACAGGGCCTTTACATCTAAAACTATGTCTGGAATGTTTATAGCTATGTCACACAAATAATCAAAAACAAAACTCGGGTTGAAAAACGAAGAGACAAAAATACAATGAAGTAAGCTTGGAATTCTTTGAGTAAGACAACACGATGGATATCTATAGCATGTGACAATCCTTTCATCATTCATATTCTATGACAAAACCATTCTTCATCCAACAGTTGATAAATCCCACTTCTGACCTTCATATCATATTATATTATGCAGCTGATACATATAAAACACCATACTAAACCTGGGCTGTCTGTCTACTTGTAAACAGACACTAAGTTACTTAAGCGACATATTGAAGTCCTAAATCGACGTTTTTAGTCCAAAACACTAAGTAAAAGAGAGAGGGAGGGGGAGAGAGAGAGAGAAATTGGGTTTAACATCCATTCGACACAAACCAGGTCATTTCGGGACTAACATATGGTTTAATTTTTAATTCGCTGTCGCGTAGGGGTTTTTAGCAGTTGGAGGACAGAAGACTAAGTAAACTTCGAGAATTTCTAGAAGTTTTTATTCTGCTTCCATTTAATAGAATTTAATTTAAAAGTTTTATTTAGTCTGTATCAGTATGCCAGATGTGAAATGGAGTAGACCCGCATTTCAAGACAGTATAGTTATTTTTGAATATGGCGGTTATTTAGGACAGAGTTCTATTCACAAAGAATAAAGTACATGGGCCTATGTGTGCGGAATGATAAAACACTGTAGTCGAAGCGATTGCTATCTATTCATGAAGAGACACTTTTCTTTATGAATGGAGATAATCTCATTTTCTTAAATGAGTTGTTATACCGAGACATTCGAAACCTTTGACAATTATGCCTCGCAGGCCTGTTTTTAAAAGCAATATTTTCATTCAGATAAATTCGACAATTAGCAAGAAAAGAGACGACGTCTGAATAAAATCCCCTCCTTTAAATCTGTATATACTGTACATTAGAATATGACAACTCAAATAGATATAAAGCTATTAATAAATAAAAACTATAACGACAACAAAAATATCAAGGCAAACAAAAGTAGAATAATTTTAAATGAAATTGGGTTTTACGTCCTACTGTTCTGCTCCGAACTGGTCTATGAGGGAAATTTGCCCGGGCAGCGGCACTACGGCCTACTCTTATATCGAATTCCAACTGTCAATGCATCTTTTACGTGCACTCTAATGTTTGCACTTTTATGTAGATAACATTTCAGACCTAAAGACAGGCCTGCAATAGTTACTTGGTTTTTCTGTGGCATACTATGCAAATGAAGTTGCTAGGTTTTGTCATGGGTGTAACTGCTTACAAAATCAAAAGATTGAAACATCTTGTACAGCAACTGAAAGCACATACCCTAATAACTAAAAAAAGTGAGTTACTAGGTTTTGACGTTTGACGGGAGAAAGCGAGTTAGTTGCTAATAATACTTCCCCTTTTAAATGGGTGTTTTTAATAAAGTCACACGACTTTATTCGTCTGTTTTGGTGGGAAACTCATCATCCGTGGCTTTCCCGCCATTCCTTCGCTATATATTGTGTCAGGGCTTACAATTTATAACATAAGTCATACGATTAAGTAATTATTTACATAAATACATAGATTATAGCTTTTCAATTATCAACGGATTCTGTGTAAAAGCCGAACAGAAGAATATGACATGCATCAACGAAGTTAAATTCCTTAAATTCAAGCTTAAATAGACTTATACAATTTGTTTTCTATAGCTAATCATCTAAGCGGCGTATACACTGCTTCATTTGAACAAAACATGATCATCATAGGATCCTATTAAATCTTACTGACATTACTAATATGGTCATTAATTATAGGTTGCCAAGCAACAAAACACGACGTCATCAGTTTAATAACACGAGCAGTTATTAACTAAACAACTTTTAAAGTTACTTCATAAAGATCAAATCATAATTGAATCATCTTAGAAAGGGAAACAACTTTGGAAATATATATCGAAAATTGTTGAAAATCAAAGTGACCTCTATTATAAATTTCAGAAATAAGCTATAGCCTTTAAATGTTCAGTATGTTCAGCTGTATTCCGACTATCTTCAAACTCAATGAACTTCAACATTTTCCAAATACAATGCCTAATAAGTCAGCACAATACCAAAAAAGATAGATGAATCTCTATTTCCATATTTTCCGCATATATTCCAAATGTTTAGCAAATTCCCTTTACATTATCTAGTTTTTAACTATTATAGTGAGAATAGCCAGCTCTTTATCTAATCTCTCATAAAGTATCTTTATTAATCATGTGTTTTTAGAACCATTTCTGTCTATTTCAAGATTTAAAATAATAGAGTCATGTACTCTTTAATTAATTTCACAATTTATCTTTGTAAAAAGTATCGAGCAATCAAATCGATATGACGACACAAAGATGGCTGGGAAGACTTCGAACTCGGTTCCTGGCTAATTCAACACACGTGCTTGTTAAATTAATATACCTTTTTTTTTTCACAGTTAATATGATTTAAGGCCGATTAATGACGACAAATATAGACATTTAGCGTCTTTATGTAATTACTGAACTTAAAGGGTAACAGTTATTATGGAAGATGAGCCGGCCATTTTTAAAATTGTAATTGAGTCCTGGTAATTGGTTTAAAACAGTATTTATTTCGAGAGTATTATACAATATAAAAAGCATAAATAAAAGGACACAAAAGAAGACAAGTAGGCTTATATTACTTTGCTTCCTTCTGGTTCGAGCGTATAATTATGTACAATTTCAAAAAATATATGATATAGGCAAAAACTAATTACATTATTTAGTTCTGGTACAAATAAGTATATATATAATTTGGATAGGAGAGGGAGAGAGAGAGAGCGAGAGAGACTAATTACATTATTTTAATCATGGTACAAATATGCAGATAAACAAATTATTTAATTTCGAATAAATAAAGATTTTATGAAAAATAATAATAATTTTAAAAATCATTGAATGAATAAATAAAAAATAATTTTATGTTGCAATTATTTTTTTCTAAACAATATTTATTCACCGATACGGAAACTGAGAACAGGCAGAAGCCGGTAGACTCCAAATGACCCATCTCTAGCCATTGCTGAAATGAAATGGGGTTTAACGTCCGACTGTTCTTCTCCTAAACTGGGCTAATGATTTTGCCCGTACAACGGCGCTAAGGCCTACTCTTAAATCGAATTCAAACTGCCAAGGTACCTTTTACGTGCAAGCCAAATGTGTACACGAGGCCTTGTTTTTTTTGTCTCAACCGAACGACTAGACAGTTGTCGTAGCCAGGCCCTTCGTCCTGCATCACTGACAAGGGGGAAATCATTATGGATGAACTTTCTCGGCCAATGTAGGGATCGAACACCCGACCCCCAGGCAGGCGAACCAGCGCTTTACCTACTTAGCCACCGTGATTCCCATAATGGATGACCTGCACTTTACAAATATTATATGAAACGAGAGACAGCCATTATGGATTTCATACGATACTTTTGACATCGCTAAAATGTTCAAAAGAGGACAGAATTGGTCATACGAGTCTCATTCCCTTTAATTAAATTAGGTATTGTTTTCAACATTGTTCAGATAAACTAGGTCAAACGAACCCTTTGTCATCCAGCTTCGTGTTATTATTGTCGTAAATAAAGAGTATAATGTCGTAAAGTAATGTCGTAAATGAATGCTATATATGATAATCCAATTAGAAAGTCGATATGGAAACCATTTAACCAAGCGCCACCCGATAAATCAAATCATCAAATGACGATTAGGTGAAGGTGATATACATAAAAACAACAGTCAACAAAAACTTTTACATTATCATATTTTACCGGCGCCATTGTCTTGCTTCGTGTGATATCCGAATTCTTGAAATTCTTGCATTCAAGTGGTTTTCTCGAAACCTGTGAAATAAAATGGGGTTTAACGTCCTACAATTCTGCTCCGAACTAGGCTAATGACAACAGGTATATGCCATACAGTGTGCTATGAGGGGGGGGGGGCGCTAGTGGTCTAGAGTGCCGCGCTTCGACCTCTAGCTGGCCGGTCACCTCTGGCTTGCGGCTGTGATTTCGAGCCCTATTGTGAGCGTATGTGGCATGGAGATAGGGGCGCCTTCTCAACCTCGTGGGTTTCCTCCGGGCACTCCGGTTTCCTCCCACTGCTAAAGACCCTTACGCACAAGCGAATTATT
This sequence comes from Patella depressa, assembly GCA_948474765.1. Lineage (NCBI taxonomy): Eukaryota > Metazoa > Mollusca > Gastropoda > Patellidae > Patella > Patella depressa. The sequence goes on from OX419716.1 coordinate 78,696,679, forward strand.
GAAATAAAATTAGGCTAAACCATATGTTAGTCTCAAAATGAGCTAGTTTGTGTCGAGTGGACGTTAAACCCCATTTCTGCATTTCTGTGCTATGAGGGAAATTTGAAGCTTTTACGTGTTAGAACAGGGAGGTTGGATGACCGAATGGTTAGCGTGTGCTTGCTGTATCATACGGCCTGCTATTGAGTCAACTGGCGTGGTTTCAAATCCCCGGTTGTACGTGGCAAGGAGTTGGCTTGCCTGTCCAACCTCGTGGGTTTCCTCCGGTTACTCCGGTTTTCTCCCACTGCTAAAGACCCCCTACGCGCAACGAACTATTGAAATAAAATTAAACCATACGTTAGTCCCGAAATGACCCCTCTCTCTCTCTCTCTCTCTCTCTCTCGCTCTTCAATACAAGTATAGACAAGGCTAGCCCTAACCCTAACCATGGGCCAAGCCTAACCCTTATCCTAACCCACAATCCACATATGACGTCATAAGACCAGGCTCCGGTGGACGGAAAAAAACGTTTACCAGTATAGTTGTGGGGTTTGTCCCAAGATTGTTACCATTCTGCACACAAGTTATCCATCTTCTTCATTCTTCGAGAATTGATCTCTGCCCGACATGATCGCCATATCCAAAAATAGTATACTGTTTTGTAATGCGATTCTACTCCGTTTTCAATCCGCCATACACAGGAAGACTTAATTAACTTTTTTCAGTTTTATTTAAATGGAAGCAGAATAAATGATTAACATAATTCTAAAATTATACCTAGTGATCTCGGTTAAAATCGTCCATTTAGAACTTAAAATGTCAGTCAACTAGCTTAGTGTCTGATCTCAAGTGGAACTAACTACAGGAAGTCTAAGTTTAGTATGGATTAGTTGTATTCGCTGTGTTCTAACACGGGAGAGAGAGAGAGCGAGAGAGAGAGATAGATAGAGAGAGAGAGGGGATTAAACATCCACTCGACACAAAATAGGTCATTTCGGGACAAACATATTGTTTTAATTTTATTTCAATAATTCGTTTGTGCGTAGGGTCTATAGCAGTGGGAGGAAACCGGGGTACCCGGAGAAAACCCGCGAGGCTGGACAGGCGACCCTATTCCTTGCCACGTACAACCGAAGATTCGAAACCACGCCAGTTGACTCAAAAGCAGGCCGTATGATACAGCGCGCACGCTAACCATTCGCCCCCCCCCCATACGGTGGTTAAGCATTATCATTTTGAAACCATTATGTGCCATTTGCTAGGCGTACAAAACTCGAAACCATGACGCAAAGTTCATCATTGCCTCCCTCTCACTTAGCCCCTACATCCACTATGCCAATCTGTTTCACAGAGAATTACTTACAAATTATCTCTGTAACGGATGACTGTCCAAAACACGTGCGTTGACTGCACGCCTCGTAGTCATTGGCTCAACGGCTCGTGCAATGTTTACTTAACGCCTAACTGCTTCGGGCAAAATGATGCATTTTACTCATTTTAATACCCATTTACACTAAATAGGAAATATTTTTTAACTACAAATACTTCAAACGTCTTTATTTATTTTTCTTTTACCTCATAAAAATGTTTGAGAATTTAATTTGTCGGAGTAAAAAAGTTAATATGCCGAACTCATTAAGCCTCGTCGATGTCATGCTTATCAGTGATTGTAGCGGCCAAGCGAATATTCACTGCTGGATCAGTTTGCCACTATGCAGTGTTTCCGTCTATTTTACCAATGTTTTTTTTATTTGCACCCAAACGTGTGCGCGGGACATCGGTTCACCGTCCCATCCAAACGACAATAGTTCTTCCTCGTCAGGCCATTAACTACTGAAAACTTTAAACCACTCTGGACAATCCCGGAAGCTGTGGTATATGTGGTAGAATGTTTCGATAAAAACGCAAAAGGTTTATAGGTGTTTAAGTCCCCTTAGTTGAATTTAGTGTTTCTATATTGGAAATGTTTATTTCCAAGGAGTCACGCGCTAGAATGAGAAAGGGGAATTTGCGGGTGTAAATTAACGGCGTCTTAAAGTAGCAAATCAAACACATCAAAAAGATGAAAGTGTTTAGCACGTCTGCGTTGCTAGATGATAACGCAGTGTTAGATGTTTCGAGAATTAAGTTAGCATACGCTGCCTAACTTAAACACAACACTTGTCACTACTATACACCGGGTAGTTTCGGTAAATACAGAAGGGGGGGGGAGAAATGGAGTTTAACGTCCACTCGACACAAACTAGGTCATTTCGGGACTAACACACGGTTTAATTTTATTTCTATGATTCGCTTGTGCGTAGGGGTCTTTAGCAGTGGGAGGAATCCGGAGTGCCCGGGGGGAAACCCACGAAGTTGAGAAGGCGCCCCTATCTCAATGCCACATACACTCACACCAGGGATCTAAACCACAGCCGCAAGCCAGAGTTGACCGGCCAGCTAGAGGTCGAAGCGCGACACTCTAGACCACTAGCCCCCCCCCCCCCCCCCGCGGTAAATACAGAAGCATACTTTAGTGAAATAGACCTGCAGTGACACAGCCTGCGACTAAGAGGTTAATCCCCGTTTCGACCTATATGGTGATTTCCCCAAACTGATAAAACAAAGATACTATTTCGTTTCGTTCTTTATATTTTCAAAATTTGGTTTTACTTGTCTTTACTATTCTAGGATCTGGAAGAGTTGTTATATTACCGGCGTTTTGGTTGAAGTGAGGGGTCAGCCATTGAAACGGTCTGTTAGGCGACTTCTTGGCGTGCCATGCACGGAACTGTGGGTAAAAAACTAGAAACGCCAACGCTGATTGATTAATCAATGGATTACATCATAGGGCCAAAAGCCGCTTGTGCTATCCCTGACACGACCTTCGAGTACAACTTACCAAATCGTCATGTAAAGTACAAAAAAATACGAAACGAAATATAAATCTATATTTTAATCCGATTGGGGATTTTCCAGACATGAAAGGATGCACACGTTTTATCATCAATCGAAACTTTGATGAGGATTATATAATGTTTTTAACGTTACAATTTTAAATAAATTTGTCACAGTAGTTTACTATTAGAAATACCGAATCATTTTTATAAATGTGTAAGCGCTAGCATATCGGTTAAACAAAGAACAATCTTTGTCCTTTAAAAGCGAGAGACAGAGAGAGAGGGAGAGAGAGGAAGAGAGAGAGGGGGGGGGTAACGTTCAAACGACACTAACTAGGTCATTTAGTTTAATTTATCAATAATTCACTTGTGTGTTGTGGGTTTTAGCAGTGGGAGGAAACCGGAGAAACCCCACGAGATTGGACAGGCGATCATAATCATTGCCACGCACAACCGGTGAAACTACGCCAGTTGACTCAATGACAGGCGTTATGATTCAACTAACTATTCCCCCGCTCCCTTTAAAAGCAGTTTGATTATTTCAAAAAAGGAAATCGACTTGTAATTAATTATTGAGTAGGCACTAATTAAGACTTCCAGAATAATAATTATTTGACCAGTGTCAGCTGCTGTTTAGATCGGTAAAGTGTCAGGATTCAGTTTGTTTGACAGTATATTCCGATTTAAATAAGATGATGTACAGACGAAAGGTCACCGGTTCCGTGTATGGAAGCTTTACGTAAATTAACCATCTAAAACCGCCATTATAGAGCTTTTTCTGGTAAAATATCATTTCCGGTTGTTAAAAACCTGAAAGAGTGTGGGAGTTATTTGATGGCTTTGTATGAAGGTCGATCGAAGGCAATCAATAGCAGGCATTGGGACACAAGTAGCCCCGAAGTGTTTGGACAAAAAATAGACCTCCTCTCTTTAAATCTATACTTTACTGTCCTGTTAAAGTGGCGGTCTCCATTTTTGTGATCGCTTTTAAAATAAACTTGGGATATACTAGTAGGGGTGTCAGACATGTGGCTCGAGTGTCAGATCCAGCCTGCCAAGAGTTTAAATGTGACCCGTGGCGAGGTAGGTTTTAACGGCCACTCGACACAAACTAAGCCATTTCGGGACTAACATAAGGTTTTAATTTTATTTGAATAATCGCCACAAACTAGGTCATTTCGGAACTAAAATATGGTTTTAATTTTATTCCAATAATTCGCTTGCGCGTAGGAGTCATTGGCGTTTCGAGGAAGCCGGGGGACCCGGAGAAAACCCACGAGGTTGGACAGGCGACACTCTAGATGAATGTTGAAATGACATGAAATTAAATAAAATGGAATTTAACATCCTACTGTTCTGCTCCTAATCTGGGCTAATGCAATTTTGCCAAGGCAGCGGCGCTACGGCCTACTTTAACATGGAATTCCAACTGCCAAGGGATCTTTTACGAGTACGCCAATATGTACATGGTACCTCGAATTTTCGTCCCATCAGACGACTAGACAGCTGTCCTTGTCAGGCCCTCCGCCCTGTATCACTGACAAGGGAAGAACTACTCCGGAAAATCTGGATTAACTTTTTCGGTCAATGCAGGGATCGAGCACCTGATCTCTAGACTAGCCAGCGTCTTACCCACTTAGCCAACGTGATCCCGAGTTGAATGTTGAACTTTTCGAACTGGCGTAATTGCAATATGCTCATTTTAAAGGACACTTAGAGGTTGTGCTAGATTTTGAATTATGGCAGAGGGCCTGACAAGGACCGCCGTCTAGTCCTTCGGATGGCACGGAAGACTGAGGTCCCGTGCACGTAAAAGATACCTTGGCCGAAGCGCCGCTGCCCGGGCAAAGTAATTTCTGTCATAGCACACTGTATGACGTATACCCGTCTTCCTAAGCCCAGGTCGGAGCAGAACAGTAGGACGTTAAAAATAATTTCATTGAATTATGGGAAATGACGTAATTGCAATCTCTTTAAAATCTGTAATTGATCACCATGTTGGTGGGATGGACTACTTTTTTTGCGATCGCTTTTAAAATAGACTGTTAATGATGAACTTTCCGAATTGACGTAATTGCGTTCTCTTCGTCTATAATTTACCATCTTATTACAGGGGCGGGCTACTTTTTTCTGATCACGTTTTAAAATAAAGCTAATCGTGCTAGATCAAGATTTTGGAAAAATCCCTAATTGACGTAAATGCAATCGAGTGTTTCTTTTTGACAGTTCCGATAACAGCTGGGGTGTGAGTATAATTGAGATGTTTCAGCTGTTTCGATTGGTCGATATATTATCGAATTACTAATCGCTAGACAACAGAAAAATCTATTGGACGAGAATTTGAATATTACCTTACAGTGCACTAAACGGACAGTCTAACTGTCATACTCCTTACGGTGTCTTTGTGTCTCCATATAAATTTTAAATGATGATAGCAAGTTTTAAAACGAAATAATTCTGTCATTATTCAGTAGGTAATCTTGATGTAATTTTAGATAAAGTCATCGCATCAATCGTATCTGTATATCTAACATAGTGATGTTACATACCATACTTGGTGTATGAATACATGGTAGATACATAATAACTCACAGTGTAAATTAAAGGGCTGATGAAACACATCACAAGCAATTATTTTGTCATAAAAGGACCCATATTGTTATGTTATTATATGATTATCATCTAGCAGCATTCCGTGTGGGAATAAAAGCTTTATTTTTTCTATTGCCTTGTTCTTTTCGCGTTTCTGACCTAAGTATATTGCGGCCAAGAGAGAGAGAGAGAGAGAGAGAAAAAGAGGGGGAGAGAGAGAGGGGTGAGAGGGAGAGCGAGAGGGAGAGAGACCACTCAACATAAAATCTACATTTCAAATTCATAGGTCATAACGTTCACTCTCACTCAAGACAAAAGAGAGAGAGAAAGGGGGAGAGCGAGAGAGAGAGAACACACTCCAGAGAGAGAGAGAGAGAGAGAGTATCCTCTTATCGTTATCAAGCACAATGACTGGAGCCGCGTTTCTCAACCTGGGGTGAATTCACCCCCAAGGGGGGAATGGCACGCGTCCAGGGGGTGAATGACCACACTCAAAAATGATCATATAAAGGTTGTGCAGTTGAGATTAGCACTCTCAAACACTGTCCCGAGAATAAAAAAAAATCGTTTGTGACAATCATCAGGAGCAAATTTCGCACTGAACTGGAAACAACATATTTTCATTAAATATAAATTTGGTGATCATTGAATCTCACCTTCGATCCGTATTCATTCCATATTCAATGTCAATGTGGTCATGGGGTGCAGGCCCGTGAAAGGATCCGCGGTTCATGTCGGGTGGCTTCTATAGAAAAAGGCCATTTTCAAGTTCCTATAAAACGCCTGAAGAGTGCCTGAAATGGCTGGAAATCACATTTCCAGGCTCCAATTTCTAAAAAATTTTGACCCTCCTCGACGGGCTTCGCGCTTACGGCGCTCGCGGTGACCAGCTTCGCCGGCCACGGCTCCGCGGTCAGTAACATCCTCAAAACTCTGGGGGTAAATGGGTTGGTTGAGAATTCATTTAGGGGTGAGCGGTGAGAAAAGGTTGAGAAACGTGGGACTAGAGGGTTAATATATATATATACAAATGTACAATATGAAGCTATGTCTCCAATGGCTAAATGCCTCTAAAGGATTAGGGAACTTTAACCGGAGAAAATCCACAAGACAAGGCAAGTGGCGCTTTTCTGTTCAATACCTCGACCCATTTTTCTGAACTCTTACATATTTATGCTAATTTTGTGAACTGGGGCAAACAGGGATGAAATTTGGTGATTAGTTTCATTTTAATTTTTTAAGTATTCGGTTACTTTAGGCCTTTAAATTGAGAAATAGTTCTTAATCTCTATATCACATTTGTTTGATCCGCTGGCAACCGGTTCTCTAAATATAGAAAGCGCCGGGATTTTTACGTGACCTTGCGCTTTCTTTTGGGGCTGCTAAATGGTGAAGCTGATATTTATGAGACAACAATTCTTCAGTGACTTTTCTAGGGTAGGCCATTGGAGAGATGGGATTGGGGCTCTACATTTAAGAATACGTGTCTAGTCCAATTGCAAATAATCGCAAGGTGGATCCGGGAGAGGGAATGAGGAAGGGGAGGGGGGCAAACCCCACTCTGCTCATCTACATCAAACAAATATGTAAATTAACACTTTATGAGAAAAGTGATGTGTGTGTGTGAAAGAGAAAGAGAGAGAGAGATAGAGAGAGAGAGATGGGGTTTAACGTCCTCTCGACACAAACTAGGTCATTTCGGGACTAACATATGGTTTAATTTTATTTCAGTAATTCGCTTGCGCGTAGGGTCTTTAGCAGTGGGAGGAAACCGGAGTGCCCAGGAGAAAAAAGTAATGGTCGTGTGGTTTATCCTTTATCATCCTGGATGGTGGGATGGGATTGGTATTCAAAGCGTGAAGTAATGATATATGTGATCCTATAGATTAATGCATTATAAAAATTGACATCAAACGGGGTGTTGGCTAAGCTCAATGTGTATGTATGCCTACGTAATTTAGAGACGATAATGGTATTATGTCAGATGTCAAATTTCATTAACATGAGCCCGACAACTCCCCACCCCCCACCCGCTGCAACAATTCATAGATCCGCCCCTGAATTGTGCATTCTCTATTTTTAATGAATAAAAAATTTAATTCCAGAATCAGTCATGCTTGAATTTAGAAACGCGTGGGACATGTCCTTTAATAAAGACACGATTATATTGAAAAATGTCGCCTAAGTTGTAATTTTTAATGGAGAACGCTAGCGAATAATTATTTTTTCTAACACTATGGATATCCCAAACATGAAGAGTTGACAATTTGTTCCCATGTTTATAGTAGAGAAATAAATTGGACGGGCAGTAACATTAAAAATATAAATTATTAAATAGATTTATAGACTTGATCTCTAGGAAAATATTGTCTTACGCCCCCTGCTTTACACCCATGTGTTTAAACTCGAGTTTTAATCTCAGCACCGCCTACTACAAGTGTTCACACTATCATGGTACAGCTGGACAACTTAGACAAAAAATAAAATATCAAAACACATATTATTATTTTAGTAAGTTAATAATTGAATTAAACTCCGACCCTTCCATTAGCAAGTACATATTAACTGAAGCCAGTATTCAATAAAATGTTTTCATAAGGGTGTGTTCGGATCAATCATTATTTTTTCTATGACCAGAGAGAGAGAAATTGGGTTTAACGTCAACCCGACACAAACTAGGTAATTTTGGGACTAACATACGGTTTAATTTTATTTCAATAATTCGCTTGCGCGTAGGGGTCTTTAACAGTGAGAGGAAACCGGAGGACCCGGAGAAAACCAACGAGTTGGGACAGGCGACCCAACTCGTTGTTACGAACAACCGAAGATTGGAAACGACGCCAGTTGATTCAATGAAAGTCCTTGTGATACAACACGCGCGCGCCAACCCTTTGGACATCCAACGCCAACCACCCCACCCCACCTGAAAAAAAAATGACCTAGGAACTTGACGATACAAACTGCAACAATCACGGCTTTCCTGTACTGGAAATAAAGAGCTTTTCGGTTATTTGTATATATGATGTTGTGATACCATTAAATCATGATGATATTTATCCGGATTTCACCAGATCGACTTTGAGAGAATTCGCATGTGAACTTATAGATCCTTACAGTTTCAGATCAGATGAGTTCGCTAGCCTGGAGGTCGGGTTTTCGATCTCTGCATTGGCCGAGAAAGTTCGTCTAGATTTTTCGCCGTGGTTCCCCCTTGTCAGTGATGCAGAATGGAGGGCCTGGCAAGGACAGCTGTCTAGTCGTTCGCATGGGAAGAAAAACCGAGATCCCGTGTGCATATTGAAGCTCTAATGCCAGTAATGGTAATATCAGACCACAAATGGATCAATTCCAATCAACAAAAAATATGATCAATTAAAACTATTTCAATATTTGGCAGTGTTTTCTATTACTATTATTACTGTCTTGTAGCGAGGAGGGGGGGTGGGATGGCCTAGTGCTCTAGAGTGCCGCGCTTCGAACTCTAGCTGGCCGGTCACCTCTGGCTTGCGGCTGTGGTTTCGAGCCCTGGTGTGAGCATATGTGGCATGGAGATAGGGGCGCCTTCTCAACCTCGTGGGTTTCCTCCGGGCACTCCGGTTTCCTCCCACGGCTAAAGACCCCTACGCGCAAGCGAATTATTGAAATAAAATTAAACCATATGTTAGTCCCGAAATAACCTAGTTTGTGTTGAGTGGACGTTAAACCCCATTTATCTCCCTCTCTCTCTCTCTGTAGCGAGGAATAACCAGCGTTTATTGTTAGGGGTAATGCACTTTTATCCGACGTGGATCGACAAACAATACCCCTTTACATACTTGTAAATGATCTCTTCGCATGTGTCGCATTACCGAGCTCAATATGGAAGTGTCGTTGCCATCCATTGCAGAAACGTCGTTGCCATCGCATTACCCAGTCCAACGCAGAAACGTCGTTGTTATCACAAATCCCAATCCCATAAACGTCGCTGTCATCGCAAATATTTGAAATAAAATCACATTCAAATAAAAACACATCTACATTCCTTTCCATTCATGCACAGTTTGCGTACGTGACTTGGAGCAACTTTAGATCGATATTCACGTGTACATACGTTCATTGATCTTACAAGCCAAAAAAAGTGATGTACACCATTTTGAAGATTAGATAGAAGTCACCATGTTCCAAAAAGCATTGGGGGGGGGGGAGCGAATGGTTAGCGTGCAAGCGGTATCATACGGTCTGTCATTGAGTCAGCTGACGTGTTTCAAATCCCCGGTTGTACGTGGCAAGGAGAAGGATCGCCTGTGCAATCTCGTGGGTTTTCTTGAAATGAAATTAAACCGTATGTTAGTCCCGAAATGACCTAGTTTGTGTCGAGTACACGTTAAACCCCATTCCTCTCTCACTCTCCAAATAGTAGGGCACCACGGTGGCTAAGTGGGTAAGACGCTGGCTTGCTAGCCTGGGGGTCGGGTGTTCAATCCCTGCATTGGCCGAGAAAGTTCATCCCAATTTTCCGGCGGGACGAACAACCGAGGTCCCGTGTACACATTGTCGTGCATGTGAAAGATCCAGTGACAGTTGGAATTCGATATAAGAGTAGACCATCGCCCTGCTGTCCGGAAAAAATTTCCCTCATAGCACACTGTATGACATATACCTGTCTTCATTAGCCTAGTTTGGAGCAGAACAGTAGGACGTTAAACCTCATTTCATTTCCAAATAGAAGGTGTGACTTCTAAATAAACCACAGTCATATTATGGTACGACATTATAAATGAACTTGCGGGGGATGAAAAGAAACAAAAAATGTTCTTAGTGGTATTTTGTTGATAACTGGGTTTACTCCCGCTATTCAGCTTGTATATTGTTGGTATTCAAGGTCCCGATAAAATAATATTGACACTCAAACATCATGAATAACTCACCTTTGAAGTTTGTATTTTGGGTTGTTTGTGGTTTTTCCTCTGTAAGTTTTTATAAGGGCGGGGTTGGTGACTGTTGAGTTGTGCATAGATAGTATTACTGGTACCCATTTAAAGGCAAATATATTCGTTGATTTCTGCCTTGAAGTGCTTCTGTCTTTTATCAAAAGGGTCGATCTTAAACATCTAAATTTCAATTGAAGGGGGAATGACGTTAAGCTTGTATGTATTTTTATCAATCGTATAGTATGTTTAGCTTTGTTGATCTGAGCATTGGGTGATCCGTTATTAGTTAAGTCAATACTGGGCTACAGGGAGGGGTCGCCAGGTCATGATCGCACCTCAATGAGGGATTAACGAAACAGAATGGTGCCAAGAGCCTGATGGACGTGGCGGAAATGTATACCTAACTTGTGAAAAGAAATATTAGTCTGCACCTTGAATTTGTATCTGAATATACCCAAATGGCGCCAATACACTTTAATAACCCAATACACCAAGTGGTGTATATGAATATAAGTAACAATAAGGCTTTGAGTGCTTTACTTACGCCCCTTATATCATACATAATACTTAATCATTGAGACTTAAAGAGAGAGAGAGAGAGAGAGAGAGAGAGAGAGAGAGAGAGAGAGAGAGAGAGAGAGAGAGAGAGAGAGATATTGTTTCCAGATAGTTTTGGCACAATGGAAATTAAAATGTTTTAATATAAACCAAAATCAAAAACACGAATTAATATTAAACATACATTATGCAAGAGCTAAATCTGCCTATTGCACGTCTCTTTTTAGGCCCGAAATGTTATATAAATTATTAATTAGACATTAATTAACAATACAAGACCATAATCAACTCTCGGTGGCAGAGGATACTTGAGGTTGTAGCTATAGATTATCCCAGTTCGACATTCAAAATTTTAATAATGAAAATGGGAAAGCGAGGCTAAGTCTCGAATATACCCGTGGCCTGGTTACCACAATGCACACATCTTGTCAAAACTACAAACAGTGATAACTTGGCTCAGAATGAAGTAATTTAAATGAAATTTTCAATATTTTCATTTCACATTATCTATTTTTAAAATATTAAAGCGAGAAAGGTCAGCTCTTTATCTAAATCTTACATAATGTATCTTTAAATATTGACCAGTTTCAATCAACCTTGATGTTTTTATCTTACCGTGAAATTATGAGAGTCTCATATTAACTATTTAAGACACAGTGAACAATTCAAATTCACAACACGAGTCGTGCATTCTACAGATATAATGGGTTCGAGCGCCATTGCAATTGGTATTGAAATAAAGGGAACATACACTAAAGACAACATGGAAGTAATTAAAAATGCCTGTTTCACAAACGTCTAAATGATAATGATAAAACAAACGTGTAGCATGAACTAAACATGCGCAAACGACTGTCTTTAAATTTGAACTATTCGCGTATTTCAACGAACGTAGTTGATGATAATAAAATATTTTTAAAAAATGGTGTCAATCAAGTTATATACACTCAAATTACATTAATATGTGCTTTAAGAACCATTTTCGTCTATTATATGTTTCCGAAGAATAGAGCTATGTTCCCTTTAAAGTGATAATTAAACCATTGAAGCCAACCGCCCCCATTGTTTGCAGGGATTTAAAACATGCTATGTCTCGACTGTCTAACAAACCTGCAATTTCTCATATATACAATGTCTGAATGCCGTAATGTCGTTAAACAACGGGAGGAAGTTGGGACTGACAAAACCCAGGTCATTTCGAGACTGACATATGGTTCAATTTTGCTTCAATAAGTAGTAGTGGGAGGAAACCCATGATCCAGAGAAAACCCACGCGGTTGGACAGGCGACCTTTCTCCCGCACAACCGGGAAATCGTAACCACGCCAGCTGAGTCAATGATACAGGGCGCACGCGCTAACCATGCAGTCACCGATATACTATTTCTGAATTTTATTAACATGCTACGTTTCAATACACATACAGGTATCGTTATCAAGCAAATAATGATTAGTTACCAATGTGGTGCAATATATAGATGGACACTTTGTAAGCCATTTATATTAGCAGATAAAACAATAACAAATTAATTAAACAAGATGAAAGATGTAATATACAGACAACCAGTAGAAATCATTTAAAGGGTCAATCCCGATAACTTTTTGGGGAATAAAACTGCTTAATTTTGTGTTAAAATCCTTTAAAATCCATAACCTAAGGCCCACCTACTAACCCGATATTTGTAAATAACTTAAACCTGACAGTCTTCATCTGGAAATGGAGACCGTTGTATTATACAGTATCTGGATAAAACCAGACTTTTTTCTATAAAAATAATATGTAGGTAAAATTTACCTTTTGTTATCAAGTACAGTGCATGGGTCATTCACTGTATAGACCTCTCAAGAAACGTTAATCGATTTTCAGGTCACCCAATGAAAAAATTGACCCGAAATCTTAAAAGGGTTACGTGTCCGGATAAGCATTGTTGACGTACACGTCCAAACGACTCAATATTTTGAGCTGAAATTTTGAGACAAGGTAAATACACCACGCCACTATATTTTGGTCCATAAATTTCATAAATACTCGGACTTTAATTTTTGAGACTCTGTTCTTATCGGGATTGTCCCTTTAAGCACTACATTAAAATTCAGAAGTAGTATATCTATACAAGTGTATTCATTTTTAGTGCGGGGGGGGGGGGGGTGTCACGGTGGCTAAGTGGATAAGGCGCTGGTTCGCTAGCCTGGAGGTCGGGTGTTCGATCCCTTCATTGGTCGAGAAAGTTCATCTCGATTTTCCGGCGTGATTTCTCCTTGTCAGTGATGCAGGACGGAGGGCCTGACAAGGACAGCTGCCTAGTCGTTCGGATGGGGCGAAACACCGAGGTCCCGTGTACACATTGGAGAGCAGTTGGAATTCGATATAAGAGTAGGCCATAGCGATGTTGCCCGGGCAAATTTCTCTCATTGCACACTGTATGGCGTATGCCCGTCTTCCATTAGCCCAGGTTAGGTGCAAAAGAGTAGGACGTTAAACCCCATTTCATTTCATTTCATTTATTTTTAGTGAAAGCTATTTATATATGTCTTTTAAGGATTATTAGCCTACCCTCCAATCTGATTAAAACACAGATCATATTTCGTTTCGTTTTAATAGTTCAAAATTTTACTTGTCTTTACTACACTAGGATCTGGATGATGTGAGTGTTTAGCCAATGAAACGGGCTGTTACGGCGAGTTATTTACCTTTTGGTGTAGGGAACTGTGGGTAAACCACTAGAAAAGTCAACGCTGATAGATTAATCAATGTCTTGTGTGATAGGGTCAAAAGCCACTCGTTTGACCCTGACGTGAACTCCCACTATAACTTGTCAGATTTTGGTGTAGTGTAGGCCATCGAATAAAAGAAATAAACGAAACGAAATATAGATTTGTATTTTGATCGGATTACCGACCTTCTAATGGCGTCGTATGGTGATTAAATCTGAGTTTTCTTGATATTTTCAAATTATAAAGCGTGATATTTCGTGAAGGGAGAAGGGGTTTCTTCGTACATTTTTCTTTGACCTCTTGTGTTTCTGCCAAGCTTTCTGAAATGACAAAAAATATAGCCCTTTTAACTTCACGTATAACGTATAATAAAGCTCCGTGTTCTTCATTAAACTAAAACATTTTCGAATCACATGCGAACGGGGGCGAGGACGGAGTATCGTGTTTCTAGCAGTTTGCCTCCTTTAAGACATGTCCGAAGCCGCTGAGTACACAACAACTCAGGTGACCATACTGGGTGACCATTGTCCAGTAATGAGATGGACATCCGAATGCAGGTAAATCAACTCTAGTGTGAATTGTTAACACTTAGGAAACCTTAAAGGGCTTTCTTAACGATGATTTGCTATTGTTGGTCACAAAAGGTTCTTTTAAAACCGTGTAGAGAAAAGGTGACTGTTTGAGGAGCTTTAAAGATACTGTTACACGTGTTTAGTTAAGATTAACGAAATTCAATTCTGTTTTAATCCATTTAAGAGGTCATAAGAAGTTCATGTCCAATTCATCAATCTTGTTTATTCGGCGTGGTATCCCATTGCCAGTGTTGCAAGACGGGGGGGGGGGCTGACAAGGACAGCTGTTTAGTCGTTCTGATGGGACATAAAACCGAGGCCCCGTGTACACATTGGCGTACACGTAAAACATTCCTTGGCAGATGGAATTCGATGTAAGAGTAGGCCGTAGCACCGCTGCCCGGGCAAAAATTTCCCTCATAGCACACGCTATGGCGTATGCCTGTCTTCATTAATTAACCCAGTTTAGACAGAATAGTAGGACGTTAAACCCCATTTCATTTCATTAATCGTGTAATGATATACAGACTATTTCAACAATAAATAGGAGGAAAATTGTATCCATACAGGTTCAACTAGTATATTGTCTAAGCGGCATTTAGTTAACGCATTAACATCATCTATGGAGAGTGGGAGAGCGAGGGAGAGAGATAGAGAGTTTAACGTCTACTCGACACAAACTAGGCCATTTCGGGACTAACATATGGTTTAATTTTATTTTAATAATTCGTTTGCGCGTAAGGGTCTTTAGCAGTGTGAGGAAACTTGGGGATCCGGAGAAAACCCATGTGGTTGGAGAGGCAACCATACTCCTTGTCACGAATGGACGTTACCCCCCCCCCCTCTCTCTCTTTCTCTGGGGGGTTGGGATGGCCTAGTGGTCTAGAGTGCCGCGCTTCGACCTCTAGCTGGCCGATCACCTCTGGCTTGCGGCTGTGGTTTCGAGCCCTGGTGTGAGCGTATGTGGCATGGAGATAGGGGCGCCTTCTCAACCTCGTGGGTTTCCTCCGGGCACCCCGGTTTCCTCCCACTGCTAAAGACCCCTACGCGTAAGCGAATTATTGAAATAAAATGAAACCATATGTATTAACAACTTTTCCAAATCCCAGTCTAGTTAAGACAAATAAAACGACATTTTTTACTATGAAAAAAAACCAAACGAAATAGGATCTGTGTTTTAATCAGACACGTCATAGACTGTATTCATGCCTTACTCTTGTTTATACGTTTACCTTAATTTAGGATGCATCCATATTAATGTTACAAGGTACACACAGAGAGAGAGAGAGAGAGAGGGGGGGTCCACTCGACACATTTCGGGACTAACATATGGTTTCATTTTATTTCAATAATTCGCTTACGCGTAGGGGTCTTTAGCAGTGGGAGGAAACCGGAGTGCCCGGTTCGCATGACGTTAGGGATTATCGAATGAAACGGTCTGTTATGGCGAGTTTTTGGCACGGAACTATAGGTAACCCACTAGAAACATCAACGCTGATTGGTTAAACAAATGTCTGACGTCATTGTGTCTGGGGCAGCTCGTATGACATCTGACCAACATTCCAAAACAAATGGTTAGATCTTTATGTAGTGTAGGCTATCGAAAGCATAAAAAACGAAACGAAATATAGATCTGTATTTAAATCAGTTTGGGACCTTTTTTCAGAATTTGGGAGATAATGGTCAAACAGTCGCCAATGCTTATGAAGGGGCAACAACTCCTTTTCTGGAAAACCAGTGTGTAAATGTATTGAACCAAGCACGGACTTGGCATATTATCTGACCGGCGTAATAATAAACCGATAGGATTTTATGAAGTTTTGGCCAGAATGGTTTGTAACCCTAAACATGTTCCTAAGCAGTTAGCCCCTATTGAAAACCTTTGGCATCTGTGCGGATTCGAGACTTGTGTATAAAATGAAACTAGATTCAAATTCCTTTCTTTTATACACACTCGAGAGAGAGAGAGAGAGGGAGGTGGGTAACGTCCACCCGACACAAACTAGGTCATTTCGAGACTAACATAAGGTTCAATTTTATTTCAATAATTCGCTTGAGATAAGGGGTCTTTAGCAGTAGGAGGGAAATCCCGCATTGCCCATACATAATCACAGATCCGAGATTAATTTGGTCATATCAGTCTCAAAATAACTAAATAGTTATGCAGAAAGACTTTAAACCCCATAACGTTCTATATAAAAGTCCAATATATATAAAGTTATTGTATGAAGTTATGTTATTATTAAGTATTATATATACATCCGAGGTACACCAGTAGGTGACTTTTTGTCAATGTCATTATTTACCTATCATAGGTAATATAAACTATACACCAGCATTGTCAGCGGTTCAGATGTCACCGATAATATTGTTTCGTTTGGGCGTGATCTTTACAGGATCTGACACATAACGTCACCGGTATGCCGCAAGCAAATGCAAGATTTACGATCGACCCTACTTGAATGAAAAGATTCAGCGAGCGTGAAGAGGTGTGGTACCTATCACATGCGATACTATATAGGTATTGTATGTTCTACGTCAAGTCTGGATAGATTTAGCACCATATCGCATTAAACTAAAATGATAACTTAAGCTAATCTCTAAACAGTATTTAATAGCCCCGGGGATTACATAAGTGGAACCATAAACTCTTTAGGTTTGTCTTGGAGATATCACAAATCAACATTCGAGCCCTCTATATTACACGTCGTCGCTGTCATGTTTAAGATTGATTTCACGATGGGTTATAAAAATCAGACTCATACCCAGCCAAGTCAATAAGTTCATTTATTAAATAAAACGCCTTATTTTTGAAGGTCGCTTGAAGTATTATAGTGCTAAAAGGGGGGTTATATTCGTGGAGCATTGGTTTCATGAATTAACAACCGTTGCTATACACACTGATTGATTTTTCTCCTGGGGTTATACATGAGTTAACAGCTAATTAACCATTGCTTCATATACTCTGAATGTTTTGGCGCCTGTGGTTATACATGTACATGAATTATCAGCCCATTGACCATTGTTATATACACTCTGAATGATTATGCTCCTGTGGTTATACATGAGTTAACAGCCCATTAACCATTGCTACACATTGACCACTGGCTCCTGAGGTTATACATGTATTACCAGTCCATTTACCATTGCTACACACACTCTGAATGATTATGCTCCTGGGGTTATACATGAATTAACAGCCTATTAACCACTGCTACACACACTCTGAATGATTATGCTCCTGTGGTTATACATGAATTATCTGTCCATTAACAATTGTTTCACACACTCTGGGTGGTTATGCTCCCGTGGATATACATGAATTAACAGCCCATTAACCATTGCTACACCCTCTCTGGATGGTTATGCTCCTGTGGATAGATGTGCTAAACATGATGACATCCATTTTAAGATAACTTGGGTCAATCTTGAACACATAACAAACTTCAGCTGAAATAAAACCATACATCAATCTGGTTGAAATATGGATCTATATTTCGTTTCTTTTTTTATACTTTAGAACTATATTTTTTAAATTTTGAACTATACAAACGAAACGAAATAGGATCTGTTTTTAAATCAGATTGCCCATACATTTCTGGAAAGAATTATCCGTGTCAACTTTGATGCTGTAAACAGTTTTAGATTAAAATGACCATTTCCACTAATAGCGGACCCGCAGCTCGGCCCCAAGGGCTACCCCTTCATCTTGTTCTTGTCAGGCGACGCTTTTCGAAAAAAGTCCAAGAACCCATCAATGCAAGTACGATCAACATTGTATGTCTGTTCTTGGGACATTAATGCATCAATTGACTTGCTTCGATTTTTATATGACGTCACATTTACAAGATGGTTCGGTGCCCATACCACCCTTGTATTTCTTAATTAAAATGTACCCATCTAATCACTGGTCTACTTAAAGATACATTATGGGAGATTAGATAAAGAGCTGGTAGTTCTCACTATAATTGTTAAAGCTAGATAATGTAAAGAAAATTTGCTGAGAATATCAAGTACAGGGATACTTGTCCATTATATTAAACTTACAAAAACCTTTAAAAAGTTCTTTGTCTCTGTCAGCAGGGTAAGCTTACTCTTCCGGACACTTGTTACCACTGTTTGTCGTGTATTTTGTACACGATGAACAATCCATTTGCTTCTTACAATATTTTGCCTATACCCCTTTTTAAGGACTTCGAATTTTGACTAATGGTTTAGATTGTTCGTACTTGGTTTTATTATTCCTTGTTTCATTTCAGATCTTCGGAGGTGAATACAGATAAAGTTGCAATAACATTATTGTAATCAGAAGACATTACAGATGTTGTTGTAATAACGATATTGTAATCAGAAGACATTACAGATCAATTTGTAATAACAAAATTGTAATAAGAAGAGATTACATTTTTTGTAATCAGAAGACATGACAGAACTAATTGTAATAAAATTGTTGTAATCAGAAGACATTACAAATTTAGTTGTAAAAAATACCTGTTGTAATCAGAAGACATTACAGATCCAGTTGTAATAACATTATTGTAATCAGAAGACATTACATATGTTGTAATAACGTTTTTGTAATCAGAAGACATTACAGATCTAGATGTAATAAAACTGTTGTAACCAGAAGACATTACAAAACTAGTTGTAATAAAATTTTTGCAATCGGAAGATATCAGAGATTTAGCTGTAATAAAAATGTTGTAATCAGAAGACATTACAGAACTAGTTGTAATAAAATTGTTGCAATCAGACGTCATTACAGATGTAGTTGTAATAAAATTGTTGTAATCGGAAGACATCAGAGATTTAGCTGTAATAAAACTGTCGTAATCTATAGTGTTGAAGTTGTTAAGCATCAACATGGGGAATTTTCATCACTTGTGTTGATGACTTCACAACTTTTTAACCAAAAACAAAATCGCTGGTCACACTTACATGATACCTGATATATAGACATCTTCATATCTTCTCTACGGTAGACTGCGTCTTAGGACAAAACAAAAAAATACGTGGTTTCGATTCCCCAGTTGTATGTGACAAGGAGTAGGGTCTTCTGTCCAACTTTGTGAATTATTGGAATAAAATTAAACAATATGGTAGTCCCGGAATGATCTAGTTTGTGTCGAGTGGACGTTAAACCCCAGTCCCCATCCCCATAACCCAGTCTTGGCGTGATTTTCTCCAGCAAAAATCTCTATAACACTGAAATTTCAGTATTATTTTCAGTTATTATTCAATTATTAAAGGGGCATTATGGGAGAATAGATAAAGTTAAAATAGATAAAGTAAATAGAATAGGCTGCAAATTTCCGTCACATTGCTTCACTTTGAACCGATCATCATTAATAAGTCAATATGATAAAAAAAAAAACCAAAGAATTCTAATCCCAAAATTCCGCAGTCTAGCGATGGCATCGAGAGATGATTATGGTCTAGATAAGTAAGTTAATGACTAATAATTTTGAACATTTCCAGGCATAATATATGTTTCAGCTACAAATACGTAAACAAACCTCGCGGGAAAAACGATATAAAAAATAAAAAGATTTTCTGACTGAACCAAACCCTAAGGGGGGCCGGGTTGTTAAGTGGGTAAGACGCAGGCTCGCTAGCCTAGATATTGGGTGTTCGACCCCTTCATGGGCCGAGAAAGTTCATCCAGAGTTTCCGGCGTGGTTCTCTCTTGTCAGTGATTCAGGACGGAGGGCCTGACAAGGACAGCTGTCTAGTCTTTCGGATGGGACGAAACGCCGAGGTCCCGTGTACACATTGGCGTGCGCGTAAAAGATCCATTGACAATTGGAATTCGATATGGGAGTAGGCCGTAGTGCCGCTGTCCGGGCAAAAGTCCCCTCAGGGCACACCCATTATCGCACTTTAGGAACAGAACAATAGGACGTTAAACCCCAGTTCATTTCATCTGGAGGGTTGGGATGGCCTAGTGGTCTAGAGTGTCGCGCTTCGACCTCTAGCTTGCCGGTCAGCTCTGGCTTGCGGCTGTGGTTTCGATCCCTGGTGTGAGCGTATGTGACATGGACATAGGGGCGCCTTCTCAACCTCGTGGGTTTCCTCCGGGCATTTCGGTTTCCTCACACTGCTAAAGACCCCTACGCGCAAGCGAATTATTGGAATAAAATTGAAACCATGTGTTAGTCACAAAATGACCTAGTTTGTGTCGAGTGGACGTTAAACCCCATTCTCTCTCTCTCATTTCATCTAACCACACCGTATTCGTGACCGTAAACACAGATATTATGTGACATGGCCTTGTTTCTTGTTGAAGATAACCTTTATAGTACCTCGTAAACTAATATACGGCTTATTATTAATAAATAATATACCATAAGTGAGACACTTTTAAATTGTGATGGTGTCCAATATCAAAATATCTTCATATTATGTTTTATACTCGACATAAATTCCTTACGTTCCGTTAATGTAAAACGATGAAGCTTAATCATGTGATATACGAGGAGTCATTTGGTTCCTTTACAGGTAAAACAAAATTTTGAATATTGAATAAAACGAAACGAAATAGGCCTATAATCGGTCTTTAATCTGAATGACTCGACCTTATTCCGATATTTGTGATAGTCGAATCTGTCATGTTCTTGGTCAATCTGTTCCATAGAGGATTCTAATATCCCTGCCTTCAACACGTGACGTCACAGCACGCCGCGTCAATCATTTGCTCAATGACGCGTTCATTTTTTTATATAAGACGTTACTGAATCGGACAGAATGCTGCCTTGTACTCATTTTAATACCCATTTACACTAAATAGGAAATAATTATTAACTACAAATAATTCAAATGTTTTAGAATTTAATTTGTCGGACGAAAAAAGATAATATTTTTAGCTCAATAAGTCGCATCGATGTCATCCTTACCAATGATTGTAGCGGCCTAACGAATATTCACTGATGATCAGTGTGGACCCACGTGTGTGTTAGCAAGATAAAGCAAGACGGACACTTGCACGATTCCGTAGCACGCATTGGCACGACTCGAGTCGGCAGGACACCGTCCGATTTGCAAAACTCGTCGTGCCAATGCGGGAAGTGCGTAAACAATGCGCAAACTATGTGTGAACTCGTCGTGCCAGTTCGTGTCAATGTGGATGTACACGACAAAATCGGGGCCAAAAGTCGTGCAAGTGTTAGCCTGGCTTAACACTGGATAAAGCTATCTGAAACATTTCAAGATGCATTGTTATATTATGTAGATAAAAAGGTCATTTTTGTAATTTATTTTTTTTTAAAAAAATAAAGAAAAAAAAAAAGAATTTATTATGGCAAATTTCTGTCAAATTACTTTATTCTGAGCGAAGTTATCGATATTTACAGAGGCACTTATTTGCAACTATTTATAATTTGGGGACTTTTTTGACTAAATAAAACACCCCTGTAACTATGCGAGACAGGTAATAAGTCCCCCAATTCCACGCCAGATAAATTTTAATGCAGGTTATACTAATAACAATCCAATTAAAACATGGATCCTATTTCGTTTCGTTTTTATAGTTCAAAATTTCGTTTTACTTGTCTTTACTACTCTAGAATCTGGAAGAGTTGTTTATCATTGACGTGTTCTGGATGATGTGAGGGATTAGCCAATGAAACGGTCTGTTACGGCGAATTCTTGGTCCGTTGATGCACGGAACTGTGGGTAAACCCCTAGAAACGTCAAAAGCCACTCGTTTGACCCTTGACATGAACTCCAACTATTTACTCACCATATATTTACGTAGTGTAGGTCATCAAAAGCATAAAAAACGAAACGAAATATAGATCTCGGCCCTGTTTCACGAAATTTTAACTAAAGATAAAATCCAAATTTTAGCGGATACTTCAATTTTGATTGGCTAAGAACTAAAATCAATCTAATATTGTCCAATCAAATAACTAAAATTTTTAGTTAAAATTTTGTGAAATAGGCCCCTGTACGTTAATCTGATTGTACGGATAATTGCGGTTATTAAAGGGACAATCCTGATAATATTTTGGAGAATAAAACTGCTTAATTTTGTGTTAAAATCCCTTAAAATCCTCTACCTAAGGGCCGGGCAACAAACTAAATATTTGTAATACGTTTTCAAACAACTTAAACCCGTCAGTCTTCATCTGGAAATTGAGACCGCTGTCCCAAGCTGTATCACGCCGTATCTGGATAAAACCAGACTTATATTTTATAAAAATAATGTGTAGATGCAATTTACCCTTTACCAAGTTCAGCACATGGATCATTCACTGCAGGAATCTCCAAAGAAATGAGAATTGATTATCAGGTCACCCAACGAAATCTTAAAAGGGTTACGTGTCCGGATAAGCTGTTTTGACGTTCATGTCCTAACGACTCAGTATTTTGAGCTGAAATTTTGAGACTAGTTAAATACACCATTCCTCTATATATTGGTGATTAAATTTCATACATACTCGGACTTTTATTTTTGAGACTCTGTACAAATCAGGATAGTCCCTTTAATTAATGTCACCCGCACTAGTGACAAATGACATTCGTGTAATGCAAAAAAGCAAACATCGCCATAATTTCCGGCTGACGGAACAGCTTTATTTGGAACTGTGACGCGCATGATTTGCATACTTAACCTTTCATCAACGATTAACCTTTGAAATCAGGAACTCACCTATTTACATTGAAGTTCATATCTATGATTATATTTTATTTTATTTATTTATTCATTTTCCTGTATTAAATTCTTAAACTTTCATCAACAAGTAATCTTCGAAATCAGGAACTCCCTCTTTACCCTGAAGTTTGTAACTATAATTTTATTTTATTTTATGTATTTATTCATTTTCCTGTATTAAATTCTTAAACTCTCATCAACAATTAATCTTCGAAATCAGGAACTCACCCTTTATCTTGAAGTTTGTACCTATAATTTTATTATAGTTATTTATTTATTTTCCTGCATTATATTCGAGATAGACATGTCCATATCGGATTTCTTGCACAATTTGAATCCTTTCCTGTCAGGTAAACGTGTTACCTTAAAGATCATTGGTATCATTATTCTTTTCTTTTTTAAATTTTATTTCGATTTTTAAATTGTATTTTATAAATTTATAACCGTTTAAATCATATTTAATTATTTTTATTAAGCCCTAACATATTTCAGCTTCAACGAAATCGCACAAAATGGTGGGCTCTAAAGGTATAACAAACACTCCTTTAGTTCAGTTTTGAAAATACTTTTAATTCTTTAAATTAATTCTAAGAGAGAGAGAGAAGAGAGAGAGAGGGAGAGAGAGAGAAAAATTGGGTTTAACGTCCACTCGACACAAACTATGTCATTTCAGGACTAACATATGGTTTAATTTTATTTCAATAATTCGATTGCGCGTAGTGGAGCAACCGGAGAAAACCCACGAGGTTGGACGGGCGACCACCTCCTTGCCACGTACACCCGGGGATTCGAAACCACGCCAGTAGACTAAATGTCAGGCCGTATGATACAGCGCGCCCACGCTAACCATTTGCCCCCCCCCCCTTCAAAATGGAGAGAAGTCAAGCCGTTATATTATAAGTTTGCAATATATGTTAAAGGCACGTACCTTTAATTAAATTTAACAAGGATTGCTACCGAAGTTCGGAAACGCGCATCGATTTGTAGTGTTGTTATTGCTCTGGTTCGGGTATTTTGATTCAGAAATGCATTGTTCATATATCATTTGGTATGCTGGGGGGGGGGGTGCACATTGAGGTCTGTCATTGAGTCAAGTGGCGTGGTTTCGATTCTCTGGTTGTACGTGGAGTAGGATCGCTTGTCCAACCTCCTGGGTTTTCTCTGTGTCCCCTCCACCCGTTTACTTCCAAATGTTGCTATAAAAAAAACCTACTCGCAAGCGAATTATTGAAATAAAATTGATCAAATGTTAGTCTCGAAATGACCTATTTTGTGTCGAGTGGACGTTAAACCCCATTTCCTTCTCTGTCTTCTCTATTCAGAAGACCAGAATAAACGTACATTTACCAACGATTACATACCAAGGGAAATAACTCCATTTTATTATCGTACTTTTCGCAATCACCGAGAAGTTCTATTATTGAGACTCTGTTCTTTCTTTTGTAGTTCAGAATTATATTTTGTATTGAGAACAAACTGTTACAAAGATGCTAAACCATGACTTTTTTGTTGACCAATGGCCTATAAGAATTATTGGTCGGATGTACAGTCTCAATTTATATTGCACATGTTCGTACAACATGTGATTGAAGTAGACTACATAAAACGGCGAATGGCGAACGCCAAAAATATAGGGATGATCGGGATTCCTTTATTTCTCTAGTACTATTTATTCTGCTGTAGAGCGATAGGGTTAAGGCGACTTGATGATCGGGATTCCTTTATTCCCTGCATATTTTTAGATTTCAATATCAGTTATCTCCTAACTTAAATAATACATTATGCAAGAGTTAAATCTGCCAATTACAAGTCTTTCAAAATTCATTTACACCTCGGTGTCATCGCTAGCCTGCGTTATTAATTACTGCTGCTGACTAAATGGATAATCGAGACTATTTTTTTATTTTTCCGACTTAAATAATGGTTTGAGAGGGGTTCACTAGTCCGCCTCTGTAAGAAATACTATTAAAGATGCATTATGGGAGATTAGATAAACAGCTGATAGTTCTCACAATAATAATTAAAAACTATATAGTGTAAAGGTAATTTGCAGAAAATTTCAGTCAAACTGAACCACTATGAGCCAAGAATGAAGTGGGTGAAATTCCGCCTAGCCTCGGTCATCATTACTAAAATCATTAATATAAACAGCATAGTCTCGATTATCCAGATCTTAAATTTAATTTCAATGGCCGTTCAGCGGCACATAGCAATCTAATCCAGCTTACATCGAAGGCTAGCCTTCACATCCCGAGTTCATTATGGTAACACCGTTCGACTTTCAGGGAATGTAGCTCGTCGACGTGTGTTCTTTAAGTATCAGAAATGACTACAGATTCTTGTAATGGATCTTCAACACTTTATTTTCAGCAGCAAATAATTAACAGCAACAATTTAACAACTTATAATTTAGTAAATATATCGGACCTCCAACTAGCATGTTCCCTAAGCTGGTCTCTCCAACTAATGATAATCTAGCATACATTTGTCTATTTATACAAATCAGTTATTAGAAATTGTTGACATAAACATATAATTATCAAAGGATTAAGACTTAAAGCATTTAAAACAATAGTTAGAAGAGACTTGACAGATCAACTACTTTAGTTGCCAGTCTGTCATAATTTGACTGACAGGTTAATTGCTGTCTAATGACTAACCAAGCATTAATGAAATTTAAAATATAGATTTTAAAATTTAAAACAGAATTGAAAAATAATAAAATAACATATGACCTAGACATCGGTCATAATGGTCTGGATAAGTTAATTAATGTCTAATTGATGATTTAGATACTATTTCAGGCCTAAAGAAAGATCTGTAGTAAGCAGATTTTGCTCTTGCTTAATGCATGTTTAATATGGGTATTAAAATGGGTATATGTAACCCCAATACTAGATATCGGTGGCCGGCCTAATGAACCCGCGGACTAGTGAACATTCTCTGAAGATAGGGGCTAAGTTCAAATTTCAATCGCTTAGTTCGCGGTTCAGAGTGGATCAATTGGACTGATATTTTCATTAAATTCCCTTTACATTATCTAGTATCAAACTATTATAGTGAGAACTGTCAGCTCTTTATCTCATCTCCCATAATATATCTTTAATAAACAATATTAATATGTTGTTGTGGAAACCGGCTTTAATTTCGTAAGAAATACACACAAATGTCCAGATCTAGGGTGCCCCACCAGAAATAAATAATACAAATATCTCGCCAATTACCACACATTTTACCGACAACAACAAGACTAAAACTAGTAGTGTAGAACGAGTTATAAATAGACATTTTTTCCCTTAATTTTTTTTCTCCCCTCTTCCTACATTTTTGGGTTGACTTTTTGGTCTAGAATTGGCGAAAATCGAAATATTATCCTTGATAAAAAAAATTGGTTGTCTCCCTTGAAGCAATCACACCCTTCACGTTGAATTGAATTCGAGTTAAAGCTGAACTCCGATTACAAAACTACAGAAATAATTAAAGTTACATTATGGGAGATAAGATAAAGAGATAGCAGTTCTCACTGTAATAGTTAAAAACTAGATAGTGTAAAGGTAATTTGCTGAAAATTTCAGTCAAATTGATCCACTATTAGCCGAGAAAAAAGCGTTTGAAATATTCACATAGCCTCGGTCATCATTACTCAAATCATTAATATAAACAGCATAGTCGCGATTATCCACTTGATTGATTTAATTATCAACGGCCATTGAGCGGCATATAGGAATTTAATTCGCCAACATCGAAGGCTAGCCTTCACATAGAGAATTTATTATGGTCTGGATATGTTAATTAATGTCCAATTGATTATTTAGATAACATTTCAGGCCTAAAGAGCAGATTTTGCTCTTGCATAATGCTATTTTAAATAAAAAAATATCGCCATACTTGTTTTCAATTTGCAACCATACCGAACAGAAAGATTATCCAAAACCTGAAAACCCACACATCCGAGTGACATTGCCCTTCTATGGAAAACTATCTTACCAGGGGCCAGTTGCTCAAAGCTCTGTTAACTTTTAACGATCCCTTAACATGGAGTCAACGGACCCTTAACTTTAACGGAGAGAAAGGTTGTTGCTGGAAGCCCCGCTAACTTTAACATGTTGTTAACTTGCCGTCATAGTTAACGGACGTGTTGGGCTCCGTTATCTGTTTAACGGTGGCATTAGTGGGCTGTAGCATAAGTCATACATGTAGACTACCAGTGTAATTTTCTACTGAACATTCTAGAGGGTTGGGCGATGTGGGGCTATTCCATTTTCTATAGGATGAAATTCTATAGTATTCTGCAGAATTTGGGGGGTCTGTAGAATTCAATGGTCCCAAATAATCTGTAGTACAAATCATACAGATTTGAGCTAAAATTTCTAAAGGAAAAAAAAGTATTCTATAGTTTTTTCTGTGGTAAATTATCTTTTTGTCTTTAATCAAGTTTTGTGAAATGACTGCACAGTTAGTTGTCCCATTGTCTTCAGTTTCTTGTTAATACATGTACTAACTTCTATGAAGTTGTTATATAATTATATACATGTAAATTTGAAATTCAGCCAATGAGCAAACAGTTTTCCCTTGGATTAACTTTAATGAACGGGTAATGAAATTTACTTTCCAGCAACAGAAATTTAACGGATCGTTAACAAACGGCACGTTAGCAAGATAACGATCCGTTAGAGTTAAACAGGGGCCTATTTCACGAAATTTTAACTAAGATAAGATTCAAATTTTAGTAATTTGATTGGATAATATTAGATTGATTTTAGTGCGTAGCCCGGATCAGTAGAATTCTGAAGACAGTGAACATTGCAACAACTATTACCACATCTACAAACTTGAAACAGATCCTCGGGCCAAATGGCCAACTACTACCGACTAATCCAATTCAACCAAAAGGAGTAGTCTACAAAGTTGATTGCTCGTGTGACAAATCATACATTGGAGAAACGAATATTGGACTTGACAAAATGATCACAGAACACAGTTCTAGATCCCAAACCAATGTATCCGCAATAGCAGATCATATCGATGAAATCAAGGATCACAAACCAGACTGGAACAACATCCAAACCCTAGCAGTCCACAAAATTATAGAAGCCATCCAAATTAAACGTTACAGTCCAGAACCAAACAGAGATACGGGGTTGTATATTCCTAAGTCCTATGATGATCTCATAAAGATGGATAAATAACTTTTTCAAAATTTAACTTAAATACGTGACATAGTTATATTGTTTTGATGATATTACTTTTCTTAACGTATTTAATTATCAATTAGCTTTGTGATAACACTTCAATTATATATTAGCATCTATAATCCTCTCTCTATATAAACATTGTATTGGTGTGATGTTTTAGTTTAACCCCGTTAAATATGCCAAAACAGTGTTAACAGAAGACTGAAACTTTAACCAAATTAATGTGAGAGGAGGGCCCACTTACACTCTCCCTATCGCGCTCCATCGGCTGCTGAGCTGCCTCGTGCCTCCGGCGTCTCTGATTGACCTTCCATATCTGCATAATAAGTATTTTGAAAATATGCATTTAAACAACATTTAAAGGAGCTGAGTCTCTAACTCAATATCATCTAAAAATCTTCAACATTGAAAACACGAATTATTTGTCAATTTAAATCAACATTGGTTCTGTGATCTTACCGGGAAAAGATGGGCTTCTGATATCCAATATTTAAGACTAAATAACCATTTTACCATTGGTACACGAATCGTGTACCATAATGCGTTTCATTCCCAGTTCTAGCAAGAGAATCGAGCAACGAGGCTAGAAACATTGCACCAAATACACCGGCGTGTGTAGACTGGAATAACCAGACTCTAGAAATTTGCATTCAATTGAGATTGCTGGCTTATTTCGTCTAACATAACTGATTTGAAATTAGAGATAAAACCATTGAATGTAAATCAGTTTATATACATTCATATTACAATGTTGTATCCGTTGCGACCCTTTTGTGTCAATATCTAGGTCCCAAATGTTTGCGACTTAGCGCCTTTTAAATATTATCTACCACCTGTAGCACTTTCCAATTTATTGGAATTTTCGATTAAATGTAAACATTCTTGTGGCTGTAAAATACTCGATCATACTATCAGGGCCCGGTTGCTCAAAACTAAGTTATTTTGATGATCCGTTAATCTTTAACGTATCGTTATCTTTGTAACGTGTCGTTTGTTAACGGTCCGTTAAATTTCTGTTGCTGGAAAGTCAATTTCATTATCCGTTAGCTAACGGATTCATTAAAGTTGGGCAGGTGACCCTATTCCATGTCACGCACAACTGGGGATTCGAAACCACGCCAGTTGACTCAATGACAGGCTTCATGATACAGTTTCAAGGGTCCCGAAGTTAGTTAATATTCTTGCATAGTTTGGAGTCCCGTTTTAATTTTTGATGAATTGCCAAGGTTGCCGTCAAACTGATCCCGCAGTGAATATTCGCTTGACCGCTACAATCACTGTTAAGCATGACATGGACGAGGCTTAATGAGTACGGCATATTAACTTTTTTACTCCGACAAATTAAATTCTCAAACATTTTTTTGAGGTAAAAGAAAAATAAATAAAGACGTTTGAAGTATTTGTAGTTAAAAAAATATTTCCTATTTAGTGTAAATGGGTATTAAAATGAGTAAAATGCATCATTTTGCCCGAAGCAGTTAGGTGTTAAGTAAACATTGCACGAGCCGTTGAGCCAATGTTGTGGACAGTCGTCTGTTACAGAGATAATTCGTAAGTAATTCTCTGTGAAACAGATTGGGTTGCCGTATGTTAAATGTATTAAAAAGCAAGGAACA
The DNA here is from genome assembly GCA_948474765.1 of Patella depressa. Classification (NCBI taxonomy): domain Eukaryota; kingdom Metazoa; phylum Mollusca; class Gastropoda; family Patellidae; genus Patella; species Patella depressa. The sequence continues at coordinate 78,726,349 of OX419716.1, forward strand.
CTAAGATAAAGCACAATTTACAGTCAGTTCTTCTGAGAAATTTTGCGCCTGTTAGTGAGCAGCTGCCCCCACTCAACCTGCTTCCCAACATCATCATCGTCTACTTAAGGGCTCTGAACAGTCTAAAATGCATATTTTAAAAAATAGCACAAGTCTGCCAAAAGCATGACAATAAATATGGAAGGGCATCGCTGCCAATATTATAAATGCTCTACTAAAATGAATTTTCCATTTATTATATGTGACAAATATTTAAAAATTGTATTTTTCACTTGTATAGTGCCGGAATCGAAGTTTTGAAATCGGTTCTTGGGCCAATTTCAAATTGGGATATAATAGTTATTTCGCCAGCGAGCCAGCGTCCTACCCAGAATGGCTCCTTCCGAAATAGAAGTATGTGTTACAGTAAAGCGGTCCACACACGCCCAATATAATTGTCAATAATATTGCCAATACTTGAAATTGACAATCATATTGAGCGTGTGTATGCGATATTGAAGCTCGAAATAATTGATGTCATATGACTGAAGAAATCAAAAGTCCGTTGATTTTTTATTGAAGAACTGTCAATTTTTGTGCAAGAATTGGTCGTATGTGGGAGTCATCAATAATATTGACGCAATATTTCGTTTTCACGAAGCTCTCGAAGTGAGTGTGTGGGCCCAAACTTCTCCCCCTGGGTGCACCACCGTTATGACCATTTTCCATGTATTTTCCTTTTCTTGGGACTTGGAACCGCCATAGCTAATGCTAAACAAATAGTTCCGTCAATCATGGCAGCTTTCCTCAGAATACATATGGAGACAATATAATTGAACGTGTGTGGGAAACCGAAATTTTCTTCAATAAAATTGACATCAATAATATTGACAGTTATATTGAGCGTGTGTGGACACCTTAAGAACCTATTATCATCAATATTCACAGTTTTCTTAATTACCATAGCAACGGATAGGCAATAATTTTGTCAGTGAGGAGAAACAAAGCCGCTTGATCAAGAGAGTGATGGGGTTTAACGTCCACTGGACACAAACTAGGTCTAACACATGGTAATTTTCCTTCTTCAATAATTTGCTTTCGTGTTGGGGGTCTTTGGCTGTGGGGCGGGGGGAAGAAAACCAACAAGTTTGGTCTTAAGGTACACGCGTTAAAAACCCATCCTCCAACAGCACCCACCCACCCACTCACATATATTTTCGCACCGCCATAACGATATAGATTTTAGCTTTTGGTGGCCAGCATTGTTTTGTTCTTCACACAAAATCACTGCCCACCAAACCCTGGTCAGAAATGATCAAGTATGAAAACGATAGGTTTCAAACTCGGTCTTATACAAATACATGACAACAGTATAACAAATCTGAATGCCGGTCATTGGCCGAGAAAGTTCATCTCGGTTTTCTGGCGTGATTTCCCCTTGTCAGTGATGCAGAAGGAGGGCCTGGCAAGGCCAGCGGCCTAGTCGTTCGGATGGGACGAAAAACTGAGGTCCCGTGTACACATTGTAGTGCACGTAAAATATCCCTTGGCAGTTGGAATTCGATATAAGAGTAGGCCGTAGCGCCGCTGCCCAGGCAAAATTTCCCTCATAGCACACTGTATGGCGTATGCCCGTCTTCTATTAGCCCAGGTTAGGTGCAAAAGAGTAGGACGTTAAACCCCATTTCATTTCATTTCATTTCATTTCATTGGCTATTCGTTCTTTGTGTCAATATATATAGAGATATAGGGAGAGGGCGTTTAATGCCCACTCGACACCAACATACGGTTCAATATTTTATTTCAATAATTCGCTTGTGCGTTGGGGTCTTAAGCAGTTGGGAGAAGAAACCGGGTGACCAGACGACAACGCACGAGGTTGGACAGGCGACCCTACGTCTTGTCACGTACAACCGGGCAGTCGAAACCACGTCACGTGACTTAATGAAAGACCTCGTGATAGAAAGCACAAGGCAAGATAAACATACATTATGCAAGAGTTAAATCTGCCTATTGCAGGCCTGAAATGTTTTCTAAATTATTAATTAAACATTAATTAACTTATCCAGGCCATAATCAACTCTCGATAGCATAGGTATTCTCCGATATTAAATAAATAGTTCAACCATATTTTGATTTAAGCTAAAATGGAGGAGCGGAACTTAGCTTTGAACAACCAGTGCGGTTGTTGAAATTATTGCAGGCGTCTTGTCAAACCTCCAAAAGGCTGATATATTCGCTCGCAATACAGTAATTTTCATGAAATTTTCAAATTATTCATATTACATTGTCTATTTTCGAACTATTACAGCAAGAGTGGCTAGCTTATCATAATCTTACAGAGAGAGGGAGAAAAAAAAGATGTTCAACGTCCACTCGACTGAAACTAGGTCATTTCGAGACTAACATATGTTTCAACCTTTATTTCAATAATTCGCTTGCGCGTAGGGGTCTTTAGCAGTGGGAGGAAACCAGATGACCCGTTGAAAACCCACGAGGTTAGATAGGTGACCCTATTCTTTGTCACGTACAACCAGAGATTCGAAACCACGCCAGTTGACCCAATTAAATCTTACATAATGTATCTTTGATTAACAAGTTTGGTTATTAGCCAGGAATTCTTGTGTCTTTAATCAAGGGTGATATACACAGCTCAGCTGACCCACAATCAACAGGTCGAGTATAGATAGTAACTAACGCTGATATCCGTTCAAACCGGTCAATAATTCTATCGTTAATCATACATTGTTTGTTTGCTTACATTTTATAAGAGAGGGGCGAGAGAGAGAGAGTTTAACGTCCACTTGACACAAACTAGGTCATTTCGGGACTAACATATGGTTCAATTTTATTTCAGTAATTCGCTTGCTTGTGGGGGTCTTTAGCAGTGTGAGGAAACCGGGTGACCCGGAGAAAACACACGACGTTGAACGGGCGACCCTACTCTAGTGACCACTTCAGTTGACCCAATGACAGACTTTATGATATACAGCGCACACGTGAGCTTGTTTTTAGCAACCAGTAAAGCGACGAGAATGCTAATACCTTTCATGACACGTACAAGGACGAGTTCAGGAATTTTTGCAGTAAGGGGTTTTGACAGGTTCCTTTTAAGGTAATTTGACAGTTGACAATCCATGATGCCATCATCGTCTCTAAATTACTTATAAGGCATACACACACGTTGAGGCTTCAAAACTGCAATTTCATATTTTTTAAGTTATATTTTTAATATTTATTAATATAAAGCCTTAAAATAAATGGTATCCATAAACAGTCCTACCTTGTTAAAAAATAATCCTATTCATAATTCATTATTGCCAGTTGAGAAATTGGCAAATATGTCATTTCCAACTTCAAATTCAAACGTTTGAAGATAGCTATTACATGGGGGGGGGGGCAATAGAAAAACAAGGGAGGTAATTGTGGTATCATTTCCTGTGTTAATGAGTTATAAGAGTGGGGAATAATGCCTATGATCGTATAGTAGCGAGTTGACATAGAAATAATTATGTTTTGACTTTCTTTGAAAATATGAAATTATCGTTATAAAGAGAGAAATAGAAATCCAACGCCCCATTTGAAGTCATTTTTTATTATAAATTAATATACGATGAAAGCGTGATACGCGTTCACTGATGCAGATGCAGAGCATGAATTGAGATATCATATATTTCTATGTCTATATTGCTATCGACCGCTTTGAATTCGCATCCAATGGCGATAAAGCCTAAAACAAGTGACAGTGACACATTCCTCATAGAATTGTTGTTTAACCATTTTTAATGTAACTGAGCAAGCCCCATCCCCCCTCCCCTCGGAGTGACTAAAATGCCCACAAGGACTAATTTCATACTAGTACTGTAAATTACGATTTCCAACTTTAGCTGTATTTGTTCTCCTTTCCCGCAAGAATATATGGAGCTAAAAATTGTTCGCCATCGCAAAAAATAGAGAGGGCGTGCGCCGGGTGCACCCCCCCCCCCCGCCCCCTGTATCCGCGCCTGCCTTACTTTGCGTAATCAAAAGATAAAAGGGTCATCAATGCTGAAATAAGAACGAATGGTATTTACTTTAGATAAGGCAATTTAAGGATATTTCACTAGTGCTCGGCATATTGGTCTTTCGGGTGCGGGGGTGTTTGGTCGAATGGCGTAACGTGTGCGTGTGTGAAATAGCTTTATTTAACGTCCGCTTCCACTGAGGGTATATCGCAGACAAATGTGACGTGTGCGTTTATGATCATATGACCTAGTTTGTACAGTCGGTAATGTATGTCTACCAGGTTGTGTTGTAAGTAAAAGCCAAGCAGTGACACCAACAGTTGACAGGTGAGACATAGTCTATAGGTGTGTATTACGAACTATTGGCCAAGCCTTTATATCGACCATAGTGTATGTTAATTAGGCGATTAATACTAAAAATACAGAACCAATGTGTGCTCAGGTGAAAACTGGTTTTGGAGGCTCATGATCGCAGGTAAGACTATAAAAATGAAATAGGGCATCTAACTCACTGAAATAGGGCATCTAACTCACTCAAATTAACAATAGATATAGATATATATATATGTTCGTCCACCTTCATGTCTGTAAAATGTATGTATACAAGTGTCTCTGTCTGTGTAAATGTTTGTCCATGTCCATATCTGTTCTATCATATGTCCATGCACCTGTTACTCCTGTTAACTCACGTCTCGTCTCTGTATATTCGTTGCACATATATATCTATTAAAATCACCTAATTAATCCACACTAATCCACTGATCACGTTGTAAATATTATCACCATGCACATATAACACGTAATTGTCTGCGATATCACCTCGGTGGAAGCGGACGTTAAATAAAACTAATTCACACACTCTAACTCACTCGTTAATTAGCTTCTGGCGAGTTAACAACCAGCTGTGCTTAGTGGATTATTGGATTACTAGGATTACTCTATACTGTAAGTCAAATTTATTCTCTTTTTATCTTATTTGTTATTTGTTCTAAATTTAACTAAATAATTCGTCATCTGAACAACTCAAGTTAGCGGGCGGGCTAATCTTAGTTGTTCAACAAAGTTAGGCTTCAGAAAATGGAAAAAATAAGACTTGTCTGCGATATCACCTTCGGTGGAAGCGGACGTTAAACACCAAGAACAACAACAACGTACGATAGTAGATATTGACTCTTTCACTTTGGACAGCTAAGACCGCAAATGGAAAGATTGCAAAATCATATTCTAAAAACAGGAAGAAGCCTCCGCTCTCCTATGTCTGCGATATCACTGTGGACGCGGACGTTAAAACACCAGGTAGTTGTAGTAGTTTGGACAGCTTGAACATGCAATTAAATGACCTGACCAATGGGATTTTCTATTAACCTGTATATCAGCCATAGTTGTTAGGACTTGGTTTCACTCATTTTCCGTCTTTATTTTAGAACTCGACATAATCATATTGTTATATCAGCTACAAATCTGCTGGTTCAGCCTTTCCTCGGAAGATCGCATGCCATTTAAAGTTCCAATTTCACTTTTTCTAAGAAAGTCAAAATATAATTATTTCTATGTTTTTTGCTCAAAAGGTTGTCAACTCACTATTATACGATCATGGACAAAATTTTGGGGGGGTTAGAAAGGGTGACACTTGGTTGATTGAGGAAATAGTTACTCAATTACCTCCCTTGTTTTCCCATTCTTCTCCATGGACGGCAATCTTCAAACGTTTGAATTTGAAGTTGAAAATGATATTTTTGCCAATTTCTCAACTGGCAATAGTGAATTATAGGATTAATAGGATTATTCTTTAACAAGGTAGGACTGTTTATAGGTTCAATCTATTTTGGGGCTTTATTTTAATAAATTCTAAAAATATAACTTAAAAAAATGCTATTGGAACTTTAAAATAGAAGAGAGAGCCGGAGAAAACCCACGGGGATAGAAGAGATGAAGCACTAACCGTATATTTAAATAGAGGTGTTACGATACTTTGTTTGTGTGCAGTTTAAATTACAGCACGACTAATCTTTCTATCTACCGATTTACACATACAGGGGCGGATCTAGGAATTTTGAAAAAGGAGGGGGGGGGCGACGTAAAATAAGGACACTGACCGCAGAGACCGGGCACGCCGCAGAGAGGGGGGCTGGGGGCCCCAAGAAAATTATCCGTCATTTCCTTGCATCTGTAGCCATTCCAAGAGCTATTTGGTTGATATTTTCGTCTAAACGTTCGGAAATCGTTGAAAAAGAGCCTCAAAATCGAGCAAAAAAGCCAGTTGAAATGCCCTTTTAGTAGTAAAAAAGGGCACTGTCGAAAATTAGGGTGGGGGGGGCTTGAATCCGCCTGTGATATAGGGTGAACGGTGAAGTGGAAATTATCCCTACAAAAAGTTGGTCTCAACTTGCATGCTTCAGTGGCTTGTTTGTAGGGTGACCCACTGCTAAAGACCCCTACGCACAAGCGTATATGTCTAGTAAGGAAGAAGTCGTCCGTTTGTTTCGCGACAATAAAACTTGTTAAGGTTTCACACTGTGAAGCTTGTGCGAAACAATATTAATTTTGTTTGGATTAAACTATAGAAGAACCCAATCTCTCTCCCTCTCCCTCTCCCTCTCTCCCTCTCCCTCTCTCTCTCTCTCTCTCTCTCTCCTTTGAAGGTCTATATAGTGCATGATCCACGAACAGATTTATTTTATAAAATAGAAGTCTGGTTTTATCAAGACACGGTATAATACAGCTTGGGACACCAGTCTCCATGTCCAGGTGAAGACTTGTGGGTTTAAGTTGTTTGAAAAACTGAGAGAGTGAGAGAGAGGGAGAGAAATGAGGTTTAACGTCCACTCAACACAAACTAGGTCATTTCGGGACTAACATATGGTTTTTAATTTTTATTTCAATAATTCGCTTGCGCATAGGGGTCTTTAGCAGTGGAAGGAAACCGGAGTGCCCGGAGGAAACCCACGATGTTGAGAAGGCGCCCCTATCTCCATGCCACATACGCTCACACCAGGGCTCGAAACCACAGCCGCAAGCCAGAGGTGACCGGCCAGCTAGAGGTCGAAGCGCGGCACTCTAGACCACTAGGCCATCCCAACCCCCCTGTTTGAAAAAGTATCACATATATTGAGTTAGATGCCCGGCCCAAATGTAAAGGATTGTAAGTACTTTTAACACAAAACTAAGCAGTTTTGTTCTTCAAAATAGTTGCTCGGCCCTAAGGTAAAGTTTTAAGAGCTTTTAACACAAAATTAAACAATTTTATTCTCCAAATAAAAATCGAGTTTGGCCTTTGAAATAAAACTCCAGGCGTAGGTCGATCACATCGAAGATTAGAATGTAATTATCATTTTTAATAAAGTTGGTCGCATCGCTCAGTAATGAGACCAACTCACTATTAAGACCACATCCCACATGCGGTTTTAATAGAGGGATTTCACTGTATGTCTTTTTCATGTTTCGATGGAATTTAATTGGCCGTTTGGGTGCTGCTTTTGCAATTTTTATATACAGTATACAACTGAGTGTCAATTAAATAAAATTTCATGAGCAATATTAAATATAATATCGTTTATTATATAAAAACACGAACATTATATTTGTGAGTAACAAGCTTCAAAGGAGCTTGGCTGTTTTTCATTTTTTACATCTCTTTGTTGGCAATATTGTGTGAATATATGAAAATTAAACAAAGAATGTAACATTATTTTAAAATCTAACCAATAACATTTCTAGTCGACTTCGCCTTGTCTATTTCTCTCTCATATTCGCTTGTAAGCGTCACCAAATATGCTGTTTTCGATACGCCTGACGAAACTCTTGTTTTGACTGATTCCAACACACCTCACACCCTTTTGGTAAGTCATGTATGCACCCTTATTCAGAGTTAATATGGGTGGGGGGCTGATCTGAACTTAGTTCTCACAAGACAGAAAACTATGGGATGATCATACTAGGTAATTCACAAAATATTAACCATGTTAAAGCGGGGATTTTATATTTTCTAAGAAAGTTAAAACATAATTATTTCTATGTCTTTTACTCAAAATGTTGTCAACTCACTATTATACGATCATGGGCATTATTTCACAGGCATAAAAATCAGTGACACAGGAAATAATAACACAATTACCTCCCTTGTTTTTTCATTCACCCCAACGGAATGTCTATCTTCAAACGTTTGAATTTGAAGCTGAAAATGATATTTTTGCCAATTTTTCAAATGGCAATAGTGAATTATAGGATTAAAAGGATTATTCTTTAACAAGATAGGATTGTTTATAGTTACAATCTATTTTAGGGCTTTATTTTAATATATTTTAAAAATATGAAATTGCAACTTTAAACAAAAATCGAAGAAATGGCAAGCAAACTTCGAGTGGTAGGATCAACTGGAATAGACAGTAGGATATTTCAGGTGTAACATATGATTCAATCACGCGTCTTTAGAAGTGGGAGGAAACCGAAGAAAATCCACGTACAAGCGTGGAATCGATCCCTACCCCCACTTGACTCAATGACAGACCTTATGATCTATATAACGTTTAACCATTCGGTCTCCCATAACGACAGACCTTGTGGTCTATGTAACGTTTAACCATTCGGTCTCCCATAACGACAGACCTTGTGGTCTATGTAACGTTTAACCATTCGGTCTCCCATAACGACAGACCTTGTGGTCTATGTAACGTTTAACCATTCGGTCTCCCATAACGACAGACCTTGTAGTCTATGTAACGTTTAACCATTCGGTCTCCCATAACGAGGGGCATATCTTCATTAATTCCCAAGGTCACATTTTATATGAAGTGTCATCTTTTCATGATCAAAAATTTAATTAACTGACTATTTTGATTTATCGACATCTTTTATCTTAATTACTAAAATAGACGGATGTCTTAATTAGATTAGTACGTCCCCAGGCTACATTTTTTTTCGTAATAGTCGCAGTCGTAGTGACTCAGTGAGTAATTGCTGGCTCACCAATCAGGAAGTCCACGAAAAACTGAGGTCCCGTGTACACATTAGCGTGCACGTAAAAGATCCCTTGGCAGTCTGAATTTGATATAAGTGTAGGCCGTAGCGCCTCTGTCCGGGAAAATTTCCCTCATAGCACACTGTATGGTGTATGCCCGTCTTCATTAGCTCAGTTTAGGAGCACAACAGTAGGATGTTAAACCCAATTTCATTTCATCAGGAAGTCCAGACAATGTACCTCAGTGGTGCGAACGGTTGAACAGCATCTTGTCTGGGTGAGAGTCACGGCGGGTAAGTGAGTAAGACGCTAGCTCACCAGCCTGGAGGTCATGGGTTCGCTTTCGGTGTTAGCCGAGAAAGATCTTCGGGAATTTCCATCGTAGTTTCCGGCCGTGTCAGTGGCGCATGCCTGGTGGTTTGACAAGGCCGACTGTCTGGTCGTTTGGGCGGGAGGAAAACACGAGATCCCTTGTACTACACATTGACGTGCACGTAAAAGATCCATTTTCAGTTTGAATACGATGAGGAGTAGGTGGAAGTGCCGCTTTCCGAGCAAAATTTCCCCTCACAGTATTCGCGTCCACGTAAAGGATCCATTGAGTTTAGGAATTCGATCTAAAAATAGAATGTAACGTCGCTTTCCGGGAAAACGCCCTTCATTACACACTGTATGACGTAAGACCGTTTTTATTGGTCCAGTCGTAGCAGAGCAGTAGAACGTTAAACCCTATTTTATTTATGATATCGAATTATTGTCGAATTAGCATATGGCTATTGAATCAGTTAGGTCTAATGTGGTTCAAACACAGATCCTATTTATTTTCTTTTTTTATAGTTCAAAATTTCGTTTTACTAGTCTGTACTACACTAGGAACTGGAAGAGTTGTTATCATTGACATGTTCTGAATGATGTGAGGAATAAGCCAATGATACAGTCTCTTACGGTGAGCTTTTGCTGTAGGGTGCACGGAACTGTCGTTAAACCACTAGAAACATTAATGCCGATTGGTTAATCAAATATCTGACGGCATAGGGACATAAGACGCTTGTATGACCTCTGACGCGACCTCCCAAAATTACTGGTCAGATCGTCATGTAGTGTAGGACATCGAAAGTATAACAAAAAAAACGAAACGAAATATAGATCTGTATTTTAATTAGATATTGTTGTTTATGGGAATATAGATTTCTTTTTAACACAAAATATTTTCGAAATGTCTTAAAAATTAAATCAAATTGATATATAATCAAACTTATCCATTTTAACCACGGTTGTTAGCATGTCTGTGGTTGGGTTTTAATAAGGTTCATTGCCACTGGAAACTGATTCATATGTTTAGGTGTGCACTCATTGCATTAAATATGTAGGAACCGCATTAAGAATACAACTATGAGAGAGAGAGAGAGAGAGAGAGAGAGAGAGAGAGAGAAATAGGGTTTAACGTCCACACGACACAAACTAGGTCATTTTGGAACTAACATATGGTTTCAATTTTATTTCAATAATTCGCTTGTGCGTAGGGGTCTTTAGCAGTGGGAGGAAACCGGTGTACTGAATATATTCTGTTAGGTTCAAATAATCTTATTAGCAAAGTCAATCATGGAGCCTCATGTAAATAATACTTGTAAATTATGTTATTTTAATATTCGCCAAATAGCCCGCATCCGGAAGAATCTCCCCACTATATCTGTCAAAATTCTTGTTCATTCTCTGATCACCTCTCGCTTGGATCAGTGTAACTCTTTACTGGTTGACACTCCTTTACGCATCACTAACAAATTACAAAAAGTTCAAAATTCAGCAGCAAGGCTCATCACCGGAAGTAAATATGGCGACCACATAACCCCCATTTTACAGAAACTCCATTGGTTACCGATTATTTTTAGAATTGAATTTAAAATCCTCCTTTTAACTTTTAAATGTATAAATCATATATCACCTTCTTATTTATCTTCACTTTTAGAAATGTACACACCGATTCGCACTCTCCGCTCTTCATCTGACCATTTTTTACTTGTAAATAAATCGGCAAGACTTTTATCTTTCGGAGATCGATCTTTTACCGTCCAGGCACCCAAATTATGGAATTCTTTACCTTTTAATATAAGATGCTGCACAAATTTAATCTCTTTTAAGTCACTTCTTAAAACATTTTTGTTTAAGAAAGCCTTTAACTTATGATTTTTTTTAAAACCCATTTGTGATATCATATTATATTTTAAGCTACCCTGTTATGTTTTACCTCTAGAGTTTTTGTATAAGTATATTTATTTTTATTACATGTTTTATTGTACAGCGCATCTGAACACGTTTTGTGGAAGATAGCGCTATATAAATGTAAATAATAATAATAATAATAATAATACCCGGAGGAAACCCACGAGGTTGAGAAGGCGCCTCTATCTCCGTGCCACATACGCTCACACCAGGGATCGAAACTGGCCAGCTAGACCACTAGGCCATCCCACCCCCCACCCCCCCTACAACTATCAATATTCAATATTAATACACATGTCTGTGACGCGACGCGACTCATGGCCCGATGTCACGATCGATTTTCACATTAATATTTCACCACTCACCGGAAAAGCTTCATAAATTGTTTGAATAGTGCCAGTAACTATGTCAACATTTGTCACCGTGACCTGCCACAGGTAAATTTCAATGCTAGCGATTTCCGCCCTTTTCCGTGACTAGTCGTAACTTTCCGCCTATAAAAAAGCCGTGGCGTAATTTTAATGCTTTAAGGAGGATGTTGAGAGTTTCAATCTCCCCACGGACATATTTAGGAATTGCGCATGAACAAATGTCTTAGAAAATGAATAAAGGGGTTCGAAGTGAAATGAAATGAAATGAAATGGGGTTTAACGTCCTACTGGTCTGCTTTTAAACCGGGCTAATGAAGACATACACCATACAGTGTGCTATGAGGGAAATTGTGCCCTGACAGCGGTACTACGGCCTACTCTTATATCGTATTCAAACTGCCAAGGGATCTTTTACGTGCATGCCAATGTGAAGACGGGACCTCGGTTTTTCGTGCCATCCAAAAGACTAGACAGCTGTCCTTGTCATGTCATCTTACCTGCATCACTGACAAGGGGGAACCACGCCGAAAATTCTCGATGAACTCGCAAGCCAGAGGTGACAGTCTAGAGCACAAAGCGTGACATTCTAGACCACTAGGCCACCCCAACCCCCTCCGCCGCTTTTAATGTAAATAAAATAGTAAAAGGCGACACTTTGGTGCGGGATAGTTTGTATTACCACGTACTAAGTAAACAACGGATATCATATGTCGATCAATTTGATGGTTTTAAGTTTGTTTGACTTGAAATAGTTGTTTAATGTACCGAGCCTCTGTTCTGTATGTCCTACTCATCTGCTCCTAAATTGGGCTTAATGAAATACGCCATACAGTGTGCCATGAGGGAAATTTTGCCCGGATAGCGGCGCTTCGGCCTACTTTTATATCGAATTCCAGCTGCCAATGCATCTTTTACGTGCACGCCAATGTGTACACGTGTTTTCGGTTTTTCGTCGCATTCGACTAGAAAGCTGTCCTTGTCAGCCCCTCCCCCGTCCTGCGTCACTGACAAGGGGAAACCACACCGGAAAATCTGAGTAGTAATTTGAAATGAATTATGATGTGAACCATCGGACTCCATAGGATTAGCAATTAGCTAAACTATAACTACTTAATCCCTTCGATATCAGTTATCAATGACGTATTCACTGGGTTACCTCTTTAATCCTTTTCATAGATAAGCATACCCTCTTCTATACGATTATTTAGTTTATACGCACGGTTCGTGCTCGTTCGTCCCTGGAGTTTTATGTCCACTTCAACACCAAGGGTGATATCGTATACAAGTTTACATACACATGGTAACAAAGTCTAGTTTAAATAGCCCCTGTCATCCAGAATACGATATTCATTCTATTCTGGATATTAAATTCTTCATACATGTTAACTGTGTTCTAGAACGCTTTTAGGAACACCTGCTTACGTAACAATTAGATGTTACGTAATTTGCAAAACTGTGTTGGGCATGACCTTAAATGTCATGTCATCTTAGGCAGTGGTAAAAGGAAGCTTTCGCATTACCGCAGTGTAACAGTTCTTGTTGGCAGGCATACGCACGGGTAAATTTTCGAATTGTACACTTGCCGGATTTGACGATCAAAAAAAAGGTTGAAAAATTTTCTTGGTCGAGATAATGTAACATTAGTCACGGAGACATCCAAACAGCTGGTTAAAGAGACATTCAAACAGCTGGTTAAAGAGACATTCAAACAGCTGGTTAAAACACATTAAAATTGCACTCCTCTACTTTCGTTTTTAAAAAAATTACAAAACCATAAAACATATAGATTGATGTTTTTAATTTATTTTCGATCCCTGATGGAAAAATTACAAAACCATAAACATATAAAATGATGTTTTTAATTTATTTTCAGGTCCCCGATGGAAAAATTACAAAACCATAAAACATATAAAATGAAGTTTTTAATTCATTTTCAGGTCCCTGATGGGAAAAATGTTATCAAATTTAAAAAGACGTCGACTTACTTTGTTGGGTTTATTGGTATCTTGTTTGATTATACTGATCATTGTAAACGAACCACCACGCCAGGACAGTACAACATGGATACCCCTGCTAAAACCTTTCAACATGAGGTGAGCAGTAATAATTTTATTATATACAGCATTTGCCTACAATTTACATACCTGTATCATTTGTGGGTTTGGATGGCAGAATGGTTAGCACGTGTGCGCTGTTTCATAAGGTCTGTCATTACGATTCCCTGGTTGTACGTGACAAGGAGTAGGGTCGCCTGTCCAACACCGTGGGTTTTCTCCGGATCTCCCGGTTTTCTCCCACTGCTAAAGACCCCTACGCGCAAGCGAATTATTGAAATAAAATTTAATCATATGTTAGTCCCGAAATGACTTAGTTTGTGTCGAGTGGACGTTAAACCCCAACCCCATTTCTCTCTCCGTGTGTATCATTTGCTTGATAAAAACGAAAATATCCTCGTCGAAGCGTCGATTGCTATTATACTCAGTAATTGTGTATCCATAAAATTGTACCATGTGTTAATAATATGTTCAATTACTAAATACCAATCAAGGAAGATAATTATTTCTTGACAACCTGTTTTCGTACCCAGGGACCCCTTAACCAATCTGATTCAAATCCAAGTCATATTTCGTTTCGTTTTTTATTATTCAAAATTTTGTTTTACTTGTCTTTGCTACAGTTCATCCAGATTTTCCGACGTGGTTTCGACTTGTCAGTGATGCAGGCCGCAGGGTCTGACAAGGAAGGTTGTCTTGTCGTTCGGATGAGACGAAAAACTGCGGTATCGTGTACACATGGGCGTGCACGGAAATGATCCCTTGACAGTTGGAATCCGATATAAGAGTAGGCCGTAGCTTCGCTGCCCGGGGCAAAATTTCCCTCATAGCACACTGTATGGCGTATGTCCGTCTTTCATTAGCCCAGCCCCCGAGTTCACGAAACATTCTCAGACTTATATTGAGAATTTACTCAAATTTGTTCACCTTATTTTATCTAAAACATAGCCCTTTATAATACTCTTGATGTTCTAATGTACCAGAAACACCAATAAGAAACTATGTGCAAAGTTTGTTATTTCTTGAACAAATATATTTCTCATAAACGGTGATTGAAAGTTGAGTAAATTCTCAACTTGAGTCTGAGAATGCTTTGTGAACTCGGGACCAGGTTAGGAGCAGAACAGTAGGACGTTAAACCATATTTCATTTCATTGTTTTTTCTCCTTTGAATTACATGTCGCCGGAAGAAACCCACGAGGTTAGACATGCTTGATTCTACAAACCAATCGAATAACAGTTTACATACCAGGGGCCTATTTCACGAAATTTTAACTAAGATAAGATCCCAATTTTAGTAATTTGATTGGATAATATTAGATTGATTTTAGTGCTTAGCCAATCAAAATTGAAGTATCTACTAAAATTGGATTTTATCTTAAGTTAAAATTTCGTGAAACAGGGCCCAGCCCTAGCGTCATTGTTTATGTTAATCACAATAATCTTATTTGCAATGAATACACGTTAATAACCTCCGCCACTCGATTTGTCGATCAAAAAAAATAGCAAAAGTGTCAAGGACAGATAATTTGACTGTGTTTACCCCGTGGATTTGTGGAGTAAGACGATGCGATATCACCGGGGAAACCGAGGACGCATGGAGCGGCGCATGTCTGCTGGTGTAGCCAAGTAAGAAGATATTAAACCAATTTCATGTGACATGCTAAGCTCGTTTTACATCTTAAATGCAGGTTGTCATCCAATGAATTGTATTTTGATATCCACTCTAGCTTGAAAATAAAACCAACACACGAAGGAACATCTCAAGAGTCTAATTATACAGAACCCAAAAGAATATGGGTGATAATTGCGGTTTTGACACCTCCCGATTCCAGTATGGTCAAATTCTGCCAAGATACAAGATGGCGTGTTATAATAATAGGCGATGACGTATACAGGTTTCTATGGGGGTACGTAGAAAATTATGACATCATAAATTTGATATAATAAGTGAACTCACAGAATAATGGTCCATGGCAAACAAAGCACGTTGCTTACAACACTGGGTCGTTATATTTCTCTCCGAAGAAAATATTTTTCGCGTTATTTTTGGTCTTTTCCATCACTCCAAAAGTTTAGAAATCTGATGATTCAAGGTAATAACAATATAAAGTCACTGGCTAATCTTGGAAAATATTTATACTATTCAATGAAAATTAGAAATCAACTGTTAGAATCGTAATACTTTTAATTATAAATCGACCATGAATAAATATCCTTAGTCTATCATACTATGCGTGAGTGCGCGGTGACGGGGTGGGTATAATTCGTTTTTACTTGATGGCGATGTGTTAGTTTTTGCGTGTGTAATATAGTACATGTATATGTTTTATTTTATTTAAATTATTATTTGGTAGAAACCGAAAGGGGGTTGGGTTGGGGGGCGTTATCAAAATAGTATATTGTATTCTATGGTCTTTGTCCCTGATATATATAGTTATATATGTGTACATAAATTTTCGAAGTATTTAGGGTAGTGATATGAATTTGCACCTAGGGAGGTGGTGGTATTTACACTCTATTGTTATTCATACTTTTATTAACTATTAATGTTTATTTTATTTTTTTTTTATTTTTTTGTATATTTGTATACATGTTTTGGCTACAGCAAAACATTTTGCTTCGCCTGTAATAAAGTTCAAAGATAACGACCAGCTGTTTCGCCTCTTCATTTTAAATCTCTGATAGCCATATTTGTACAAAGGTCGGTGTGGGCTAAATTTAGAAGTAATGATAAACTGTGCTGTAGGCTGCATCCTTGAAAACAATATTCTGAATCCAACACTTTATCAAGAGAGAGCGATAGAAATGGGGTTTACCGTCCATGCAATCTAATTAAAATATAGATCAATATTTCGTTTCGTTTTTTATACTTTCGATGGCCTACACTCATGTAGATCTAAAAAGTTATAGTGGGAGCTCATGTTCTATGACGTCAGGTATCAAGCACGGGACATTTGACCCGATAACGTCAGTCATTCGAGTAACCAATTAGCGACCGCAATGCTTTTTAAAATCTACTTTTGTTTTGTTTTGATTTCTATCCGCTGGTGTTAGTATAGACGTCATTGGCTTGTAATATCCAAAGCCCTGTATAGGGAAAGTTACGACAACTCATTTACAGGCGCCATTGTGGGTCCCAACTATGACGCCATAAAAACTATGACGTCATGGCGTCAAATAGCTTTACCATGGATCGTATACGATATACAGTCTATTGTTTTACTTAACAAAAAGTTTTATCCTTTTCTTGGGGTAACGTTTACGGGCTACAATTTATCCTAAACAAATTGCAAAAGAAACCAATGCTGTTTGGTTCAATTATAAAAATGTCAGACAAATTCATACTCAAAATCGGCCGAATTCGGCCAAGGAAAAAATGACGTAATTAACATAATTCAATAGGCTACGGCGTTCTTCAGGAATTATCGGAGAGCGATATCCCGTAATCAGTGTCTTTCAGTGGTGGGATAATAAATAATTTCTTTTAAAATTCCTCAAACACAGCTACCAGGACGGGTCGGGGGCATCTAAACTGTAGTTCGGGTAGAGTCTGACTCTAAACCATGACACTGAGACTCTAAACCATGGTGTATCCTGTATTCAGATAGAGTCCCTCTAAATAATCATTCTCTAAGCCATGATGTAGTTCAAACATGACATACTCGGTAGTCTCCAAAACATGATGTACCCTGTAGTTGGGATAAACCATAGTTTTGTAAATATGAATTGTAGCCTACGATATGTTAACCCAAAAGTGATGTAGTTTCTCTTACATGAATATATTGTTAACGCGCTTTAAATATCTGAATGCAGTAGACTTGGTGTAGAAAATTCTAACTAGGTACACACTTTTAACCACCCATAGATGTTTTAATGACAATAATAGTAGGTACAACAGGATCGCACTACACGCAAATTCAAAATCTTAAAGATAAACCTGCGGACAAGACAGAAAATAGACATTGCAAAAAATAAACAAATCATATCGAGGGAAAAATCTTATTTTATTCAGCTCGACATCAGACGTAAAATGCTGTCTTGTATAGTTGAATCATATCATAAAAATATCTTATTGCATATAGTCTTACGTACATGTATTTGTCAACATCAAGGTGAACTTGCTCTATTTAGCCTATTCAGAATTGTTGATAAATCTGATTTTTAAATTTATAGCGCTTTATCTGGTGTATCTTCTATTTTATTTTCTTATGAATTAGGTTATATGTAAAAATATATGTTTTATCTCCAATAGAATCTTTTTCGCGGAAATCTGTGACATATCTATCCACACCCTGTATGTCTGGGCAGCCAATTGCGACACAACAATAAAATAGGGCATATTATAAATAGATAGTGCGTAGGTACTTGGGACCCAAGATGGCGTCTTTTTACACATAACGTCATATTTTCATGACGTCACGTGAATTTTCTGGCTTCACAGTTGTCGCAACTTTATCTATATACGGCTTTGGTAATATCCAAAGCCGTATATAGGTAAAGTTGCGACAACTGTGAAGCCAGAAATTTCAAATGACGTCATGAAAATATGACGTCAATTGTAAAAAGACGCCATTTTGGGTCCCAAGTAATTGCCTACTCACTGATGTGTCGAAGTTGCCTGCTCCGACAAAGAGTCTATAGGCGATAAAACATACATTTTTAAAAACGAAAACATTAGCTGAACATACTATCATTATAAATTTGTTATACAACACAAGAGTACATGTTATATAGCCTAATTCATAAGAAATGAAATGAAATGTCATTAACGGAAATGAAATGTGCTAGGCCTAATTCATAAGAAAATGAAGTAAAAGTTAACTTGCATACGCTTTTAAAAATCAGATTTGTTTTTTGTGCAGACGGGTAAATTGAACAATCAAAACATATATTATAATTTGGGAGATAAACCATTTTGCCTCCCAGACTGCAAAATAAGGGCCTGAAATTACACATTTTTTTGGTCTGGAGCCATTCCGGATTGTGTGTCAGTTTTCGCTTATCGATCATTAATTGCATAATCAATTTTTCTGAAATCGAAATTTCTCTAAATTGACTAGGGAGAAAACATTTAAAATTAGTGTAATTTAGGTGCAGAAGAGTAGGGCGTTAAACCCCATTTCATTTCATTTCAGATAAAATGTGTCTAGCGTCACTCTGCTCTATGAGTAGGCTATGCGCGACATGTGTTTATGGTAAATTTTTTCACCAGTTTCATGCGATACTAGTTATCGCTCTCCGAAACTTTCCGGTTACTTTTGCAATTTGTTTGGGGTAAGACGTTATCACTCCCCGCCTATGTGTAAATAATAATATTAATTTGTGTAATATATAAACGACACAAATTTAACATAGGCCTGCAAAGACGCCATTCCACAGGTAGACAATGAAGGGGACACAGTTAGTCTTGAGTTTGTCCGACTCCTTTGAGTATCTGCCCCCCCCACCCATTTCCAATGAAAAGAATGATGTTCTGGTGCTCAACCAGTATCAAAAATCAGATTTGTAACCAATTGTCTCGAGTTTATTCCACCCATCTCAACATTTATCGACTTTATGTTCCATCTATAAAAGCATACATCCCTACTAAATGTGAAACGAGAAAATTCAAATGCTAAAAGGAACAACAGAACAAGTACACCTTAATGTCGACAAATACGTAAGACTTTATGAAATAAGATATTTTTATATGATTCAACCGAAAGGTGCATAGGTACATGTATATGCAACGTAGATAATTAATATCTACATTCAAGTTAAACCAACCGTGTCTATATACGCCGAACTGCCTAAAGTATGTGAATTATTGTCATAAAAACACTTATGTGTGGTTAACATTGTGTAACTAGAATTTTCTTCACCAAGTCTATTGCATCCAGATATTTAAAGCGCGTTAACAATATATTCAATTTAGGGATACTATGCATAGGCGTACGAGCCAGGAGAGGGGGGCGGGGGGGGGCAGCTGCCCGAAATCTAATAAAGTGCCCGAAATCTAATAAAACTCTAATTTTTACGGGCTTGAATAGCAGTAAAACGCGTTTGCGGTCGTCAAATATTCCAAAATTGTCTTGGGAGATTTATACAAGGTCAACTCCGCTTCTTCGCCGGCGCCGCTGTCTGTAAACCTGAAATTTTTTCGGGCATTTCTAGTTTTGCTTTCCTAACTGTCATCCAGCCCTAATAAAACACTAATTTTACTTTTCGTTAAATTGGATACCACGAATTTGTTTTTTGTCTGGATCCACTCTACTTTGTGCGACAATTTTCGAGCATCGGTTAGTATTTGTGAATGCAGCTGCAACAGTCTGTTTGGATGCTTGGAATTCGGAGTGAGATTGATTGGTTGTTTGAAATTCGAGTCAGCCAGGTAGACTATATTGGACCATATTGAAGTATTCACGGGCTGGAATAGCAGGGAGATGCGTTTGCGGCAGTTAAATTTTCAAAATTTTCACGTATTCCAAATCAACCTGTCCATAATATCATATATAATGTATTGGACGTTAAATTTTTAATAAACAACAACAACCGTTTTCGTGGACTATAAACGATTGACTGAAATTGGAGTCAGCCACTTTAATTAAGTTACATGAGACCATTTTGAAGTTGCTTTGTTCACGGGCTGAAATAGCAGGAAAACGTGTCTGTAGTCGTCAAATATTCTAAAATTTTCTTGAAGGGGGAGGGGGGGCGTCTGTAAACCCGAAAATTTTTCGGGCAATTCGGGTTCTGCCCCCCTAACTGTCATCGAGCCCGTACGCCTATGATACTATAATGTCAGTTCAGGATTAACATATCGTAAAATTCACATTCATTTTACGATCGACTGTGGTTTACTAACTACAATGCACACATGGTTTAGAGACTCTAATCTAAACTACAGGGTACATCATGTTACAGAGACTACTGGATAGATAATGGATTGGAGACTATCTGAACTACATGATACATCTAACTAAAGGGTAGTCTACACCATGGTTTAGAGAGTCTATCCAAACTACAAGGGTACATGATTGTTTAGAATGACTCTATCCGAATCACAGGATACATCACGGTTAAGATACTCTATCCGAACTATTCTTTTGCAATTTGTTTAGGATAAATTGTAGGTCGTAACACGTTTTATCAAGAAATAAAACGTTTTGTTAAGTAAAGCTACATGACGCCATGACGTCATAGTTTTTATGGCGTCATAGTTGGGACCCAAAATGGCGCCTGTAAATGAGTTGTCGTAACTTTCCCTATACAGGGCTTTGAGCGATATGACGCCATGACGTCATAGTTTTTATGGCGTCATAGTTGGGACCCAAAATGGCGGCCACACATGAAAAGGTCAAACGGTCGATTCGACAGACCATTTGATTGGCTGACCCCCGCATTTCAGCCAGAACGCGAGTTAAATAACAAGTCATCCAGGTCCAAGAGTACGTAGTAAATACAAGTAAAAACGAAATTTTGAACTATGAAAAACGAAACGAAATTGGATCTGTGTTTTAATCAGATTGCCGTCCATGTGGCACAATCTAGGTCATTTCTCGACTAACACATTTTATTTCAACAATTCGCTTGAGCGTAAAGTCTTTGCAGTGGGATGAAACTGGAGGGCCCGGAAAACCCCACGAGGTTGGGCAGGCGACCTTACTCCTTGGCACGTACAACCGGGGAATCAAAACCACGTCAGTTGACTCAATGACAGACCTTATGATACAGCGCTCATGTGCTAATGATTCGGCAATCCACTCCACCAGAAACACCTCTCAAGACTGGAACTGTGTATGGCCAGTCATCGAAGAGAGGGGGAACTCGGGCGGTTTATTGTAAAAAAAAAAGTACACAGATTTTGCCACAAAACGGATTTAAGAATAATAAGATTCAAATGAAATAAAAGTCGGAATACTCTAGAGGAAAATTTGGGACGAGGACAGGGTCAATTGCTTCCATTCGGGGGGGGGGGGATGGTCTAGTGGTCTAGAGTGCCGCGCTTCGACCTCTAGCTGGCCGGTCACCTCTGGTTTGCGGCTGTGGTTTCGATCCCTGGTGTGAGCGTATGTGGCATGGAGATAAGGGCGCCTTCTCAACCTCGTGGGTTTCCTCCGGGCACTCCGATTTCCGCCCACTGCTAAAGACCCCTAAGCGCAAGCGAATTATTGAAATAAAATTGAAACCATATGTTAGTCCCAAAATGACCTAGTTTGTGTTGACTGTCCTAACCCAGTGGGAGGTGAAAAGTAGGACGTTAAACCTCATTTTATTTCGTTCCATTTTTGTACGCATGTGTTGTGGGGTTTTTTTTGCCCTTGTCAGTGATGCAGAAGGGGGGCCTGACAAGGACAACTGCCTATTCGTTCGGATGGGACGAAAATCCGAGGTCGCGTGTACACATTGGAGTGCACGTAAAAGATCCCTTGGCAGTTGGAATTCGTCATAATATTAGGCTGCAGCGCCGCTGCCCGGGCAAAATTTCCCTCATAGCACACTGTATGGCGTATGCCCGTCTTTCATTAGCCCAGGTTAGGTGCAAAAGAGTAGGACGTTAAACCGGGGATTCGAAACCACGCCAAAATGTTTAGGGAGCATGCATTTAAATGCTTACGGGGCATACGTTTAAATGCTTATGGAGCATACATTTACAGTCCGATTGCGTGTAAAAGCCATTTTGTATTGTGTTAGGCCTAATTGCTACGATATGATTTATGCATATATTCTTTTGAGTGCACGTAAGAGATCCTTTGGCATTGGAATTAGATATAAGAGTAGGCCGTAGCGCCAGGGCAAAATTTCCCTCATACCACACTGTATTAGCCCAGTTTAGAACAGTCGGACGTTAAACCCCATTTCATTTCATTTGCATATATTCTTTTCGTTTCAGAAAAACCAGATGTATATTTCACGGCAGACGTGATCAGAGGAGGTTGAATTTCGATTCCGTAAAGTATATAGGTACATCTGAAAATTTACCCCCACGAAAAAACGTAGCGTTTTTATATGCTATATCCCAGGGAGCGGATATTATCTGTGATATGGATAAAGAGGACGTCAACGTTCTTCAAAATATAGACTTAGACCGGAAGTGGTATATGCTGCCGAAAAATATCTCAGTATTTAATCCCATTGATCACTTTATCTACACATCTAGTAACTATAAAAGTTTTACGTATGAGATTGCGGAAGACGTTGCGTTGACTATTCAGGCGGTGATGCCATATGTAAACTATGACAAGTCCCTGGAAAATAATGTGACGTTTCAATTTTTTGACCACGAAGCCCCACCAATTATGGTATCATCTGGAACATTATTGCAGTTTGTGCCTAGTTCACGAATTTACCATGAGACATCTTTCTGGTCGGCAGTGTCTTTCTCGAATGGCTCCAGCGTCGATGCCATGTGCCACAACCAATGGCAGCAAAGGTTGCTTTGGGAAATTGGTGGCACGTATATAGTGCATCCTTCTCAGCATCAATGCTACCTCCAACATGAACTCAAAGATAAACCACACGCTTCAGACTGTTCTCAGTATCTTCTTTCTTGGACGTGTCCACAAAACCTGGGATTGACAAACTGTATGGAGGAATTGTCTAAAGACGTGAAAACATTCACTAACATCAGTTTAGATGTTTTGCTCTCGTGGATTAAGGATTTGCATCATTTAAATTACGTTGTACCCTCACGGAGCAATATTGGTACTGGGACCAGTCCCTATACTATCGCCCAAAGCAGTGGTGTCCATTTAACATACTCACCCAAAGTTGTCCATTCTCCAGCTTTAATGGATAAGAAAAGAGACTTTTTGGAATCAATTTGCGAAGATTCGTCAATATACACTGCTAAATCAGATCGCTACAAACGCCGGGTTGTGGACGATGTTCTCCTTCTTGTGGTTTTCAATCTTCCTTTTTATAAATATGTTCAGTGGATCCATAATATGTACAGTCTTAAATATTCAACTATGGCCTATTGTGGTGATTCCAAAGAATTATTTCTTACAGCCACCGAGCACTTGAATTACAGTCTTACTTTCATAGAGGAAGACGTTAGTGCTGGGTTTTACATCTACCAGTGCGTTTCAGCCGCCATTAAAATAGGTTACAATGTTTCGGGAATATTAATGTTAAGTGATGACGTTTTACTTAACACGTGGAATACCGATAAGCTACCAAAAGACCGACCTTGGCTCCATCAAGTTTACACTTTACATCGCGACCAGAGTCACAATTGGTACAACTGGCGACAGCCGTGGGGTCAAAAGGCTTTTAAGTCAGTGTGGCAAGAGCTTACTGATCTTTCCAAAAACTCTACCGCAGTGAAAAACAGCTTTGGGAATTTTGAAAGACGGTTACAAGTGATTAGCAAATCCGAAACTGGATTATGTTTTGGGTTTGAAGACATCGTGTATCTACCTCAAAGGATATTTAATGAGTTTGTATTTTTTGGCGATCTCTTTGCAAAGCACAAAGTGTTTTTGGAAATTGCTCTGGCAACTCTGTTAGTGGGTCTTGTCGAGAACGAAGAACTAGTAATGTTACCGGGTTCCTATCTGTGGGAAAAAGACAGAACAAATTATGAAAGGTTTTTCAATGTTAGTCAGATTTTCATGCACCCTTTTAAATTGGGCGTAGAATCAAAGAAAATTGCAGGTCTGGAATTTTTGTGCCATACGTATTTTCCTTATTTATAATGATTTAATAATTACTTTTATGCTTTATATTTTTTATTTTTTTTTGGGGGGGGGGGGGGCTGGAATTTTTGTGCCATACGTATTTTCCATATATTTATAATAATTTGATAATTATGTTTGTGCTTTATATTTTTTTTTTGGAGGGGGGGGGGAATTTTTGTGCCATATTTATAATAATTTAATAATTATTTTTGTGCTTTATATATATATATATATATATATATATTAGGGGGCACAACTTGGTGAGCTTTACCCCGCCCGTCTTCATTAGCACAGTAAGGACGTTAAACACATTTAAATTTCATTTCTTTTGTAAGTTTGGGCTGTGTCTTTAGTCATTTGGAGGTGACATAGACCCGCCCCCCCCCAACAATATGTTTGAAGGTATACCAAATATGTCATTAAGCCACATGCCAGTTCTTCCATTACAATTTACAGTACACTAAATAGCATTTAAATTGTACCTTTATAACAAACATAGCATTTACATTGTACTTTTTATAACAAACATAGCAATTAAATTGTACCTTTATAACAAACATAGCAATTAAATTGTACGTTTTATAACAAACATAGCAATTAAATTGTACCTTTATAACAAACATAGCAATTAAATTGTACCTTTACAACAAACATAGCAATTAAAATGTACGTTTTATCACAACATAACAATTAAATTGTGCTTTTCATAACAAACATATCAGCTAAATTGTAATTTTTATAACAAAATTAGCATTTGAATTGTACTTTTTATAACAAAAATAGCATTTGAATTGTACTTTTTATAACAAAAATAGCATTTTAATTGTATTGTTTTATAACAAAAATACCATTTAAATTGTACCTTTATAACAAACATAGCAATTAAATTTTACCTTTATAATAACAAACATAGCAATTAAATTGTACCTTTATAACAAACATAGCAATTAAATTGTAACTTTATAACAAACATAGCAATTAAAATGTACGTTTTATTACAAACATAACAATTAAATTGTGCTTTTCATAACAAAAATATCAGCTAAATTGTACTTTTTAAAACAAAATTAGCATTTGAATTGTACTTATAAAATAGCATTTAAATTGTATTTCTTTTTTATAACAAACATAGCAATTAAATTGTTAGTCCCGAAATGACATAGTTTGTGTCGAGTGGACGTTCAACCCCATTTCTCTCTCTCATTATGTAAGATCCTCCATGCTATAATTGTTCCAAATTACATAATTCAAAATCAATAAACTGAAAACTTCATTTAGATTACTTTATTCTGAGCGACGTTATCGCTGTTTGGAGTATTTACATATATTATTTGTTATCGTAGCAACGCTTCTTGTTAATCGAGACCCAGTCTCGCGTCTCCATTTTTTAAATTAAACCATTAAATGGCAATCACATTTCAATCCATTTAAACCTGCACCATCCGATGTTCTAGAGAGTTAATTATATGCTTGCACATTGGCGTGCACGTAAAAGATCCCTTGGCAGTTGGAATTCGACATAAGAGTAGGCTGCAGCGCCCCTGTCCAGACACAATTTACCTCATAGCACATTGTATGGCCTATGCCCGTCTTCATTAGCCCAGTTCGGAGCAGAACAGTAGGACTTTGCAATCCATTTCATTCCATTCGGTCAAATACAACTTTATTCACAAATAAACAGGTGAGTCTTCAATCTGCATTTGAAAGATTAATGGTAATGAATTTTATAAGTCGGGAGTCGTGAAGCGGAAAGATTTGTATCCGAAAGATTGGGAACTTCTAGTAAATGTTGGTCCTGGGATCGTTATTTACGTTGAGGAGTATGTATATGAATTAGACAAGATTTATTCCATTGAGGATTTGTAATGTGTATTCTTGAATGGACAGGCAGCCAGTTACGATCTTTTAATAGCGGAATATACCAGGCCCCGAGTTCACAAAGCATTCTCAGACTTAAGTTGAGAAGTTACTCAAATTTGTTCGCCTTATTTTAACTAAAACATAACCCTTTATATTACTTCAGATGTTTTCATGTATCAAATGCACCAATAAGAAACTATGTGCAAAATTTTGTATTTCTTGAACAAATATATTTCTCATAAACTGTGATTTAAAGTCTGAGAATGCTTTGTGGAATCGGAGCCAGGTCACATTAACCATCTAAACGTGTATGTGTGTTCATACACTCCGACGTCTGTGCCAAACAACAGTTTCCTTTTGTGTTCATCCGCAAAATATGTATACCTTTGGTGGATTTTTTTTTTGTCAAATTGTTAACTTATGTATTGAAACATGTCTTTAAAATATCTGTTATTATTTTAAAGTTTTACTTTTTACTTTACTTATTTTCTAACTTTCTTCCTCGGAAACTTTCTTTTTCGTCAAATTGCTAACTTATGTATTGAAACATGTTTTTAAAATATTTGTTATTATTATAAAATTTTACTTGTTACTTTACATATTCTAACTTTCTTGCAGCTTGGAAACTCGTTGGATATGTCTTTATTTAAAAATGTATTATTGATTAAATTTTACTTTTACATTGCGTGGTTTTTTTAATATTTTGATTTGTAGGCAATCCCAGGGGGGGGGGGGCGTTATCCAAGACAAAACCCACGACGTTTAGGCGAAGAACCGAATCCATGTCAATTTCATGGATGGATGACCTTATGAGCTAAGTCGCACGCGTTAGACCCCCCCCCCCCCCTCTACAAAAAACATTACATGCACTTTGAATTCCCGAGAAATGACTTATGACTTAAATGCAGCAGTTCAGCATCAACATGTACATTGCGTTAGACCCCACCCCCTCCCTACAAACACAATGAAATGAAATGGGGTTTAACGTCCTACTCTTTTGCACCTAACCTGGTGGGAAATTGCACCTAACCTGAGGGAAATTTTGCCCGGGCAGCGGCGCTACGGCCTACTCTTATATCGAATTCCAACTGCCAAGGGATCTCTTACGTGCACTACAATGTGTTAACGGGACCTCGGTTTTTCGTCGCATCCCAACGATTAGGCAGCTGTCCTTGCAGGCCCTCCTTCTGCATCACTGACAAGGGGAAATCAAGCCGGAAAATCACAAACAAAATGACTTATGGCTTCAATACATCAGTTCAAGTATTTTGCCTTGTAACTGGGAAATGATATATGATGTTTTGAAAAGTAATAAATCTTCGCACTTGAACGGCAATAAAAAATTATGAAAAATTTTATTATTACAATCTGTAGCGATCTCTGCGCGAGACGGGGATTATTTATGGACGTTGCTGTAGCAGAGAGAGAGAGAGAAATAATGTCCACTCGACACAAACTAGGTCATTGCGGGACTAACGTATGGTTTAATTTTATTTTAATAATTCGCTTGCGCGTAGGGGTCTTTAGCAGTGGGAGGAAACCCACGAGGTTGAGAAGGCGCCCCTATTTCCATGCCACATAGGCTCACACCAGGGATCGAAACCACAGCCGCAAGCCAGAGGTGACCGGCCAGCTAGAGGTCGAAGCGCGGCATTCTAGATCACTAGGCCATCCCAACCCCCCTTGCTGTAGCAACTGTTGTATTTAGTTAAATCGAAGAAGACGATAACATGAATATATTAGGGTCATCACTGTGTCGTGTCGACATAGATCATTATGAATAATTTCATATTATCAGTTACACACAATTCAAAAGATTTTCTGGGTCAAGTTTTTATGCGATGATTTATTTGGGTGGTTCGGGATAGGGGAGGGGGCGGTTAACGTGTGCGCGTTATATCATCAGGTTTGTCATTGAGCCAAGTGGCGTGGTTTCGATTCCCGGCTTGCACGTGTCGTAGGTTTTCGTAGGGTCTTTCGGTCTCCCCACACTGCTAAAGACACCTACGCGCTAGCGAGTTATTGAAATGAAGATGAACCATATGTTAGTCCCAAAATGATTTAAAGCAGATTTAAATCTCGATCAATTAGTATTGAAATGAAGATGAACCATATGTTAGTCCCGAAATGATCTAAAACAGATTAAATCTCGATCAATTAGTATTTGATTTTCAATATTATGTTTAACTTTGCGTATCGATGTTCGCATATGTATGTGTGTATATCTGTTCCTTTGTCTGCCTCCACCAGCCCAGTTCGGAGCCTTCTCAACCTCTTGGGTTTCCTCCGGGCACTCCGGTTTCCTCCCACTGCTAAACACCCCTACGCGCAAGCGAATTATTGAAAAAAAATTAAACCACATGTTAGTCCCGAAATGACCTAGTTTGTGTTGAGTGGACGTTAAATCCCATTTCTCTCACTCCCTCTCTTTCTCTCTCTGTCTTCATCAGCCCAGTTTGGAGCAAATCAGTAGGATATTAAACCCTATTTCAGTTGTTCCTTTGTACGCATGTGGAGGGGGTGGGGAATTGTTAGCGCGCGCTGTATCATACAGCCTGTCATTGAGTCAACTGGCGTGGTTTCGAATCCCCGGTTGTGGGTAACAAGGAGTGGCGTCGCCTGTCCAACCTCGTGGATGATCTCCGGGTCCTCCCACTGCTAAAAACCCCTACGCGCAAGCGTTGTATTGAAATAAGATTAAACCACATGTTAGTCCCGAAATGATCTAGTTTGTGTCGAGTGGATGTTAAACCCCATTTCTCTCTCAAACAGATTTTAATGTTGATCAATTAGTATTTAATTTTCAATCTTATGTTTGAAATGCATTATGCAAGAGCAAAATCTGTCTATTGCAGGTCTGTCTTTAGGCCTGAAATATTTTCTAAAGTATTAATTAGACATTAATGAACTGATCCAGGCCTTAATCATCTCTCGATGGTATCGGATTTCTCCGATATTAAACAGATTAGAATGGTTCAGCGACCCTTTGATTTAATCTAATATGGAGAAGCCAGACATAGCTTTGATCAACCAGTACCGTGGTTCAAATTATTGCACACGTCTGTCAAACCTTCAAAGGCTAATATCTTCGCCTACAATAGAGTAATTTGAATGAAATTTTCAAATTATTCATTTTACATTATCTACTTTCGAACTAGTATAGCAAGAATGGCTAGTTCTTTATCTAAAGGGGGGGGGATGGCCTAGCAGTCTAGAGTACCGCGCTTCGACCTCTAGCTTGCCGGTCACTTCTGGCTTGCGGCTGTGGTTTCGATCCCTGGTGTGAGCGTATGTGACATGGAGATAGGGGCGCCTTATCAACCTCGTGGGTTTCCTCTGGGCACTCCGGTTTCCTCCCACTGCTAAAGACCCCTAAGCGCAAGCGAATTATTGAAATAAAAATAAACCATGTTAGTCCCGAAATGACCTAGTTTGTGTTGAGTGGACGTTAAACCCCATTTCTCTCTCTTTATCTAAATCTTACATAAAGTATCTTTAACTATGCGTATCGATGTTAGCATGTGAGTGTGTGATGGTGTGCGTGTGCGTGTTCGTATATCGAGGCCACACATCTGAATAGACACCTTCTTTTGCGAACCTGAGTTCAACCGAGGACTTTTTGAACTAAATCCAGGACTGTAACGATGTTCAGAAGCCCGGATTTAATATCCCATTCGATGTTAAGGTCAATCTGAGGTGTTCCACATTAGGCGGTGTTCTACAGTTAGGGTGTATCTTTCATGTGTGTGATCTGAAAAGGGAAAATTATGATTGTGTGTTTCAAGTCCGTGGTTAGTGTTTCCTGGACAGTGGGTTTCCTCCTAGCACTCCGGTTTCCTCCCACTGCTAAAGACCCCTCCGCGTAAGCGAATTATTGAAAAAAAAAAAAAACAAACATATGTTAGTCCCGAAATGACCTGGTTTGTGTCGAGTGGACGTTAAACCTCATTTCTCTTTCTTTCTTTCATTATCAAGGACAGCACGTGGATCAACCACTGTTTGGATCTATAAAGGAACGGCAATAGATTATCAGGTCAACCAACGAAAGATATTGAATCGAACCCTTAAAAGGGTTAGACATCCGGATAAGCGGTTATGACGTTCACATGGACACAGATCACCAAATATTCATGTCTGTCACCCACGAAACAAGGGCGAAAGTTATTTTTAGTCCTTCTCTCCCTTTCCCTTTTTCCCCCTTTTGCATGGCGACTTTTGTTGAGTTTTTGGAGTAGAATCGAAGAAAAGGGTTTGAAAATACATTTTCTGTCAGGTTTTGGTGAATATTCATGATTTTGAGGCGGAAGGATACAAGAGTTGTGAGGTTGGTTATGTTGAAAGGGAGGGCCGAAAATTGTGAGGTTAGCTGTCTCTACTTCCAGCTTGTCTATCTCAAGATTTTCATGAAGAACCTCATACATGCTTTCGGGCAAGAGTTTGCCACATGTTGCTCCATCTGTGGCAGAAAGCGTTTTACCCAACGAATATTTAGGAAAAAGTTACAACCGGTCTAAGAGACGAGAATTAACATTAAAGTCAATGGGGCAATAATTAGTGATCTGTGGCCACATCAAACCGACTCAACATGGCAGACAATCGGGAAGGTTTGGGTGTATGCATCTTAAATAGAAGGCTTGATCTCGCCTTAATTACGCCATCTTATCAAGCCCATCACGTAATACCCTGCATATTTCGCCACTAAGTTCGATTGACTAACAAGCCCATCTTGGAAGCCTATCAGAATCATCGGTCATCGTGAATACCAAGACTCGCGCTTCTAGCTAAAATGTTTACATGTGACAATCGAGTTGCAAAGTTCAAAGATCGATAAATGTCTGGTTTTCCACGGGTTTCTCAATTAAAAAAACCCAACAACTTAATACTTGTTTGCTTATAGTGTGTTATGTGCCACGACCTCGGATTGGACAACGCTAATTAGTCACGTGTCTTCACAAGTTTGGAAATTGCTAAGTATTGAAGCAACGGTTAGATATTGTAAAACTCGCGGACTTTGCTTGAGGAGCATGTGGTTTATGTAGCGTTGTTGGCCCATGTTAATCGTTAGCGTAAGTACTACAAATACATAGAACAATATACCGCTAGACATCAACTCCATGTGGTGGAGGGTTGGGCGAATGGCTCAATCGGGTCTGTCAAACTCAACTCAAAGTGATAATCAGGGGTGCGAATGTCAGACGTTATTAAAGGGGGATAACTGCTAAAGGGTTAATACGGTTTCAAACCACTTATTACTTCATACAAACCGCACCCATTTCGGACCGTGTATTACTAACGTCTCAATCCCAAGAAATAACCAGATTCAACATTGGATACGTTGAACACTTTGTTGATTCAAACTATTGAGAAATAATAATAATTACCGGTCTTACACCAAAATAAAATGGGGTTTAACGTCCTACTGTTCTACTCCGACTGGGCTAATGAAGACGGGTATACACCATACAGTGTACTATAAGGGAAATTTTGCCCGGACAGCGACACTACCGCCTAGTCTTATATCGAATTCCAACTATCAGGCCCTCTATCAAGGAGGAGCCACGCCAGAAAATCTGGGTGAACTTTATCATTTCCCGTGTAAATGAGTTTTAAGACTTGGAAATAATGCCTATGATCTTATAATAGTGAGTTGACAACCTATTGAGCAAAAGACAAAGAAATAAATATGTTTTGACTTTCTTTGAAAACATGAAATTATCGCTTTAAGGGCGCAAGGGAGCCACGGTGGCTAGTCTGGAGGTTGGGTCTTCTATCCCGGCATTGGTCGAGAGAGTTCGTCAAGATTTTCCGGACAGGTTTCCACTTGTCAGTGATGCAGGATATACGGCCAGGCAAGGGACAACGCATAGGAGTTCAGATGGGAAAAAATATAGATGTTCCGTGCACACATTGGCGCACACATACAATATCCCCTGGATTTGATACAATTCCGCTGTTCGGTCATAATTTCCCTCATAGCACACTGTATGACATATGCCCGTCTTCCATTAGCCCAGAAGAGTAGGACGTTAAACCCCATTGAATTTCAATTCATTTCTTTAACCTTGTTGTAGCATTGAACTCTCGATAATCACATGTGTGACAAAGCTCAAGATCTAACGCATATAAATCACTCGGCCACCAACATTCTTAAAAATATAAACCCTCGTAAAATGTTGTTCATCTGGTAAATATGGGTATATTTGAAACGTGTCTGATGTAACTGAATAGTAAGATCCCCAATTTAATAAATGTTTATTGCATTTCACCTACATATTTTTATTCATTGACTATGAAGACACGGGGGGGGGGGGGTATTACAGTGATTTAAAATATATCGTTCTGTGATTTATAATGCATCACTCTGTGCATGATTTAAAATGTATCGCGTTGTGATTTATAATGCGTAATTCTGTGATTTAGAATGTATGGCTCTGTGATTTAGAATGTATGGCTCTGTGATTTAGAATGTATTCCGTGGTGATCACACTCTGATTTATAATACGCAACTCTGTGATTTAAAGGGGGGTTGGGTTGGCCTAGTGGTCTAGAGTGCCGCGCTTCGAACTCTAGCGGGCCGGTCACCTCTGGCTTGCGGCTGTGGTTTCGAGCCCTGGTGTGAGCGTATGTGGCATGGAGATAGGGGCGCCTTCTCAACCTCGTGGGTTTCCTCCGGGCACTCCGGTTTCCTCCCACTGCTAATGACCCCTACGCGCAAGCGAATTATTGAAATAAAATTAAACCATATGTTAGTCCCGAAATGACCTAGTTTGTGTTGAGTGGACGTTAAACCCCATTTCTCTCTCTCTCTCTCTCTGTGATTTAAAATGTGTCACACTCTGTGATTTTAATGCGCAACTCTGTGATTTCAAATGTATCACACTCTGTGATTTATAATTTATCACTATGTGATTTATAATGCACCACACTGTGATTTATAACGTAGCTCTCTGTGATTTATAACCTTTTCATCTGTGATTTGTAATGTATTACTCTGATTTATAACTCATCACTCTGTAGCTATGGTTTATAACTTATCACTGTGTGGTTTATCGCTCTGAGGTTTATATAATGCATAACTCTGGAGCTTATCACTACGTGGTTTGTTACTTCTACTGGCAAAATATTACCACATAATACTGCCTCATTAGTGTGGAAAAACGGGCAGCATGTGTTAAGTTATATTTTGCGGAAACTTGCATAAAAGAAGGGGCTATTTGCTGCTGCTCTGTCGAATATAGAAAATTCTGTCTGATTCCTGAATCAGAATGTGTCACAAAGGAAACGTTGAATTACGGGGCGTTGTAAGTAATAATTATAACTTGTGTACATAAACAAGTATCAGGAAAATATTAAATAACCAGAATTAAAATTGTTACACGTCTGAGACACTTGTTGGGTTGGCTATTAGTCTTTGAGTAGTAAATCATCAAGACACGATGTCTATCAAAATAAATTCCGTTTCCTGCAAATAAAACGAATTTGTACTTTTGATGAAATAGCAAAGTTCACTCCTAAAAATTTGTCATTTGGCCCTCCCATATCGTTTAACTACGGTTTCCCTTCATTTCTCTCAATTTTCTGGTTCTTTTGTATCAAATACAACGATAACCTTTCAACATTTGTGAAAGGAAAGACCCCGTATTTTCACTTCTCCGACAACAAAGTCAATACAGACAGACGTGATACTGAATGCTGCCTAATTGAGTGATTAGCTTTAATAAAAGAGCCGAGTCAGAACTTAGTTGCTCAACAGAAAGCTGATACTGTTTTTCTAAATAGCACCACAGAAGACAGATAAACAAGGACGAAAAGAATACGGCTATTCGCAGACAATTGAAAAGGATTGTCGGATATTTTTCAGTACTGTTCAAAGACAATAAAGCGTTTTGATTCGCGTCGAGATAGGGTGATGTATCTCCAAAGACGAGCCAGAAAGCATGTGGGCAGTTTGGTCGGAGAGTATACTATCCCCGTATCCGCCATATTGATGGATATCAAAGGAGTATTGGGTATCGTCACGTGCATGTATTTATATCCAATAGATACACGATATACTCCAATAAAACAAACACGTGTTGACAGAGCTGCCATCGATAGTGATGATACAGTAAATAGGCCGATAGCAATCATAGAAATCGTAACCAAGAACTACTTATTTTAGAAGGGGGGGGGGGGGTGAAGCGACACAAAATAGGTTATTTCGGCTCTAACATGGTTCTTTTTTTTCAATAATTTGTTTGCAGGGGTCTTTAGCAGAGAGAGAGACAAGAGAGAGAGAGGGGGGTGTGGTTAACGATTTTATTATTCAATAATCCGCTTGTTCGATGGGGTCTTTAGCAGTGGAAGGAACCCGAAGGCCCTAGAGATACCGAACGTCAGATGACTTGTTGACACCCTTACGATACAACTCATACGCGCTAACCAGGGGCGGATCCAGGAATTTTTGCAGGAGGGGGTTTGCCAGATTTCTGTTACGGAAATCTGCCATCATCGTCTCTAAATTACATAGGCATACATACAAATTGAGCTTTTTAAACAGAGAAATCATTTTTATACTGATGTAGGATCACTTTGTGATGTAATTTCATTGATGCACGGCATTATTTTTTTTTTATGTAGCCGAGCCAGGGGGGGGGGGGAGGACCCCCCCCCCCCTCTGGATCCGCCCCTGCTAACCATTCGTTCACCCAACACCCCTTTATATCTTGAACAATCTAATTGAAATACATATCTATATTTCGTTTCGGTTTTTTGTTGTTTTTTTTTTTATTTTTGTACTTTCGATTACTTACACTACATGTAGATCAGACCGGCTGTTGCGATAGTTCACGTCAGAGGTCAAACAAGCGGATTTTGACTATATGACATCAGACATTTGATTAATCAGCATTGATGTTACTAGTGGATTATCCACAGTTCCGTGGAAAACACGCATAAAGCTCGCCGTAACAGACCGTTTCATTGGCTAATAATCGATCACACCATTTAAAACACGTCAATGATAACGACTCTTACAGATCCTAGTGTAGTAAAGACAAGTAAAACGAAATTTTGAACTATAAAAACGAAACGAAATAGGACCTGTGTTTTAAAGGGACAATAACATTCTCGCTGGCTTGGTAGCTCCAGAAAATAAATAATACCCTTATTCTAAGTACTAGATGTTTAAGTGTCCTACCTGTTGTGTAAATTATCCATTACAACCTATTTTACTTGTCCAGAGGGTTCGAAAATATTTTAAAATCCAAGTCACATTTGAAAAGGTTTACGTTAGACTTTTCAAATCAATTGGTTGAATTTTTCCATTTTTTTAAAATAGGTGTGTTAAGATGAAATTTATATCATCATTTAACTGGAATATTGTAAAATAATACGATTTGTTGACCAGAATGAAGATTGGGACATATTATTCAGTTACAACAAGAGTGTTATTGGGGCTTTAATCATTTTGTATCTTGAAGAGACGTTAACACTCTTTTCTTTTCGATATTAAAAAAAACCACCGTCTACTCAACTATGGAAAGTCTAAGCACAGCGTTAGATTAAAATCACTTAAAACCGTAGCAGAATGCTGGTCGTCTGGTAAATGAATATGTGTAGATTTGATAGGTGCCTGGTGTAACTGAATAGAGAAATCTCTAATTTAATAAAACACCATTGAATTAACCCTCAATATTTTGTCTTTCATTGACTCTGAAGATACAATGGTTCTTACAGTTGTTGCTTATTAATACTCTTTACACAAGTATGCAAATTCAAATTTTCCAAATAAAAAAAAATCACTATATTTAGCTAGAAATAAATATTTTCTTTTCTCATCAGCTCCCTGAAAATATGCCGATTCCGGTTTCTTGCAATTTTATTGATCAATCGTATCTACAGAATTAATATTTAGCACCGATTGTTATGCTTGATTAAAATACGATAAACTAAAATGTTACCGTTCAAACTTTGTTAAAACCATGGACCGTATATCGAGGGATAGGCAACGAGACCCTTTGGTTGTATTCCCTATCGCTCGCGCGAGACACGATGAGATCTCAATGTTGATGGTAAATCACGCGATGTGATTTTTGACATCACTGGATTTTAAACAGATTAATTTTTCATACTCCTCCTTAGAATTTATGGTATTCGTAGTTACTTCGTAATCTCTCAACCCGATACTTATTTCTGTCCGGTAGTGACGTATTTCTCCAGTTCAAAACTTTGAATTTTCCAAATGCAGCAGTTGAAAATTGTGAATTGATCGATTTCAATACTTTCGTAGATTTAGTAAGCATTTTGGTTTTGCTTTATAATTCAAATTCCCGTACGTATAAAGGATTTCAAAATTATGAAAATAAAGTTCAGGTGTAATAGTGTCCGAAATGCTGATTAATTTTGCAGAAGTAAAATTAAAAGTGTTTTAGTTGTCAGCTTATCTACCTTCCCGCGTGCGCTTTTCGTCACCTTCTCGGGTGCTTGAATGACGTCTTTACCGTATGTTCTTGACTATTTAATTCTAAAATGTCAGAATCATTGGTCAGAAGGTCTGTGCGAATGCAACACTCCGACGCTGTTAGGGGGTGGGGGTGGGATTGTCTAGAGTGCCGCGCTTCGACCTCTGGCTGGCCGGTCACCTCTGGCGTGCGGCTGTGGTTTCGATCTCTGGTGTGAGTGTATGTGGCATGGAGATAGAGGCGCCTTCTTAACCCCGTGGGTTTCCTCCAGCTTCCTCCGGTCACCCCGGTTTCCTCCCACTGCTAAAAGACCCCTACGCGCAAGCTAATTATTGAAATAAAATTATACCATACGTTAGTGCCGAAATGAGCTAGTTTGTGTCGAGTGGACTTTAAACCCCATTTCTCTCTCTCTCTCCCGACACTGTTTTATGATAATGAACATAATAGTCCTTAAGCATATTACTTAATCTAAACTTAATGTTGTTTTTAACAGGAATTTCCCATCCGTGCTTGAAACAAGTCTGGGCCGTTATTGTTTACATTGAAGGGGGGTTGGGTGAACGAATGGTTAACGCGTGCACGTTGGGCCAGAAGGTCTGTCAGTGAGTCAAGTGGGGTGGTTTTCATTCGCCGCTTGTACGTGACAACCCCGTGGTTTTCTCTGGGTCATCCGGTTTCCTCTCACTGCTGAAGACCTCTATACGCGCAAGCGAATTATAGAAATAAAATTGAACCAAAAATGACCTAGTTTGTGTTGAGTGGATGTTATCCCCCCCCCCCTTATCTCTCTCCCTCTCTGTTTACATTAGTTCCGTAATTGTGTTAGCAGGTTTCGAATTCGTACTCAACTTTTTGAATTTGAATGTGTCGAATGTTCATTTGAGTGTTTGCATTTTGCATTGACACAATTCAAGAATATAAATCGGTATTCACGGAACATTGCAGAAACCAAATGGGATTTGAATTTTATTGATTAGAATTCATCTTGTGTATGAAAAAGACAAGGCAGATTAAATATATTATGTTCTTACCACAAAAACAAAAATTTTCTGACCACGGGTTAAAATACCAGAAATAAATGGAATATCTGTTTACAGATTGTTCTGGGAGAATTCAGTGATAATGAATGACTCCTGAGACAGAATGAATAACTTTTAAAGATAAGTCGGGTGTTTTTTTAACACGATTTATTGAAATATCATTGGAAATAAGAACCTGGCATTGTATGTATTTATTTACGTATTACATGTCTTATCTTTAATATACTCTCAAACTGTACGATTTACATGAATGGATCGGCGTCGTGTTACATTATTTGTTGATTTTAAAAGACAGCGGAACATAAATTTTATGGGGATAAAAATCTGCCTTGTTTAAAAGGCCATTTGAAACTAGTAATATAAACAAGTTGTATCAAATATTCTAGTGTAAGTGTCAAAATGATGAGGTAATCGCAAACATTCTGTATATATTTACACCCTTTTGATTGAAAGGTTTCCAGCCTCTGTAATGTACGCGACCATATCTCAGTGATATTATTACACATGTGGAAATAACGCTTTGAGAAACGGATTCAATTGATATGAAACAACAATTAAAACATTCGAAGGAAATAAAATGACATGGGGTTTTACTATACTGCTCTGCTCCGATTGGGTTATGGAGACGGGCATACACCATCACTCGGCTAATCTCGACAGATTCCGTAAACTACATCTAGTCTCGGATGTATGACAGTAAGTGATATGTACCTACGCCCATACATTTGCGATGCGGCTACCGGTTTACTTTAACAGGAAAACTTGACGCTATTACACAAATTGGGAACCAATTCGGCTAGCGACCTATTCGACCGATTAAGCTACAACCTGTTCGTTGGAAACCTATTTAGAGTAAAGACAACAGTCTCTATTTATCAACCAATAAAATCCAACGTTATGTCTATCAAATGAAAGTAGAATATATTATTTTTTATCCATTCCTTCAGCTCAGAATAGAAGTGTAATTTCGTCATTATCTTACAGCTGGATCGGTCGAATAGGTCGCTAGCCAAATAGGTCGCCAACTTGTGTTTCATCCGGGACCTTTTAAAGTAGTTCCAATATGGCGGAATTCATCATACAGCCGAGTTTAGATTCCCGAAATCATCCGAGGTTTGCCGAGTGCATACACCATGTGTACCAAACTGATCCCGCAGTGAATATTCGCTTGGCCGCTACATTCACTGATAAGCATGACATCGACGAGGCTTAATGAGTACGGCATATTAACTTTTTTACTCCGACAAATTCAATTCTCAAACATTTTTTGAGGTAAAAGAAAAATAAATAAAGACGTTTGAAGTATTTGTAGTTAAAAAATATTTCCTATTTAGTGTAAATGGGTATTAAAATGAGTAAAATGCACCATTTTGCCCGAAGCAGTTAGGTGTTAAGTAAACATTGCACGAGCCGTTGAGCCAATGACTACGAGGCGTGCAGTCAACGCACGTGTTTTGCACAGGCATCCGTTACAGAGATAATTCGTAAGTAATTCTCTGTGAAACAGATTGCATGTGTACTTTAAGGGAAAATTTGGCCGGAGAGCGGCGCTACGGCCTACTCTTTATCCGATTCCAACTGTCAGAGGATCTTTTATGTGCACTCCAATGTGTACAAGGGGCCTCAGTTTTTCGTACCATCGGAACGACGACCCCCCGCGGTCCTACAACACTGACAAGGAGGAACCACTCCGGACAATCCCGATGAACATTCTCGAGATCAAACACAGGACATGCAGGTTAGCGAGCGAACGTTTTATCCACTTTGCCAGCCCTTGCTCCCGCGCATTCGAGAGGGCCGAATACTTAGCGTTGCGTAATTACAATATTTCAGTCATTTTTCAGAGCATATATATCAGCCTATTTGATTAAAAAACATATCTATTTCTCGTTTCGTTTTTTTATACTTTCGATGGTCTCTGCTATATGTAGATGTGACCGGCTGTAGTGGAAGGTCGCGTCATGGGTCACACGCGCGCACGTTTAACCATTCGGCCGTTTAAAGTTAAGCAAAAACAGCACGAAAATTCAGATTACGATACTGACCAATCAACCACGCCCAAACAAAAGAACCCGGACACGCGCTAGACACGCATTGCTATACAAGCTGTACAATTGTAAGATGTCAGAATTTGATTTATCAGCCGCACGGGACTAGTAACTCCACCTTGTGGTAACAAAATTTATAGTAAGGGAAGTGTCATCGAGATTACAAGAAATTCTACAGAGATTAGATACTGCTACAAATACACGTAATTTATGGTCCATGGTCATCGCTCATTTACGGCCGACTATCTATTAAAGATAAATGTTATATCCCATGGCGCTGGATTGCTACATTTTATCAAGTTCGATAACTCTTGTTAAAAAATGAAATATCGACATTGATAAAGCGGTTTTAATAAGAAACTTGGGACCGAATATATCTTTATTTTTTATTTCTGTGAGTAAATCTTAGTCCAACGATGATAACTTATAGAGGCATCTTCTAAAAGAGGCATCTTCCAAAATAAAATTCCGAAAATTATGTCGTTAGTGGTGAAGCTGCTGAAAACGCAAGAAGGGAGTAAAAAATTGAAATGTGGGTTAACGGATAATAAAGACGGGCATGGGGAAAATTTATTCCGAATAGCAACACTACGGCCCACTCTTCTATCGATGAATTCCAACTGCCAAGGGCTCCTTTACGTGCACGCCAATGTGTACATTGGGCCTGGGTTTTTCGTACCACCCGACTACTGTCTTTGTCGGGCCTGTAAAAAGAGAGAGAGAGAGGTAGACACATAAACTACATCGTTTCAGAAATAACATGCATATATAACATCAATTCGAGTGCGAGCTGGAGTCTTTGGTACTCATAGGAAATCGGGGAACCCCCACAAAACCCACCACATCATACAAGCATGGCTTTAATAACATTCTGAAAGTGATGTCGATCGTGGTGAAGCTACCGAAAACGTAAGATAAGTGGAATGATATGAAATGGGTTTTAACGTCCTACTCTTCTGCTCGTAACCTGGGCTAATGGAAGACGGGCATACGTCATACAGTGTGCTATAAGGGACATTTTGCTCGGACAGCAGCGTTTCCGCTTTCTCTTCGCGTCATCAAATTCTGTTGTTGCCCCATATTCCTGAAGCAATGCCCCGAGAAATCCCTCTCTGACCATTGCTGGAATGGCGTCTGTTTCTTGAACTTTTGCGGGAGTGTGTCTATTCTTTCCGTTCAATCAAAGCTATCACTTGAGTACAGCAACATGACAGTCCTTCGTTTAATCTGGGTCTTCCCTAAAACTTTGGACAGTGATTTAAAATATTAAAAACGGTTAAAGTATGTTCGTTTCCAAACAGTATTGTTTACAGTTTAATCGATTTGATAGCCTCGTTTGTCACGCAATTAGTTTTACTGCAATAATCTGCTATGCACTGGTTAATTAGGCATAATAAAATCGTAAGCCATGACGTAACGTTATGTAAACATGTTTGATCTAATTTGGCGCTTTGTTTTAAAGGTAAATAAAGCCTTTGTAACGCTGTCAGCTACTGGTTGTTAATGGGACTACTGACCAATCATAATTTAGAACAAGGATGTTCGCTCTGTACAGCAGTGAGTAGTGGGATTGGCTGTTATCAAACGAAACACTGCACGGAGGATGCTCTTGCCCCGGATATCAGCGTTTCCGGTTCGTTTACGCGCACGACTTTGAAACCTTTCGGTGGCACTCTATGGCACACTGTAGAAGGAAAGCTTTGAACGCAGACATCCCACAAAATTATTCTTTATCAATACAAACAATTCTTTGAAATTAACAATTATATTTTTAACTCAGATTAAACAGGTCGTGTTATTTTAAGTTAATTGTAGACATTACATCGATAGAGAGGTAGATTACTTAAATTGTATACGGAATTCGGGCGGAGGCATAACCGTGTGAAGGAAATGCCTCACCCAATGACATTTCATTCTGTAACCGGAGAACTACTTTAATGGTTTTTGTTTCAATATACTACTTTGGTACACCGCGTATAAATACCGCTGATTTAAGGCCAGTCTTTGTATTCTATCCAAGGGGATGTTGATGTGGCTTTATACACTGGAACTATTACATTCCTTGTAGATTAAAAGACTTTCATGCAACGGTGCCGATGGCTTTTACCGCCAGTTCTTGCTCAATGTGGTACTCATTGTTTATCCTCACTGTAACTCCTGATGGGAAATCATCCAAGAATCGTCGCCATATTGGAGAAACAATTGTGGGGTTAAATTAGACTAAAGTAGCTGCCAGCCATCATTATTCGTGTTTTGACATTTGAAGCTAAAGTGTTTTGTGTAGATGTATCGTCACCAGGGACGTGTTGTACCCTTTCCCAGGTATATCATACACTGTAACTATTCGCCTAATGTATTCACACTTCTTGGTCACTTCGGTATTATTTTACACCTTTGCCAAATATTTATTTCTGCACAATCAATACCTCCGTTATCAAAGACATTTTGCATCTGTGTGAAAGATCCTTCAACGTCGGTGAATCTATATAGAAATGAGATGGGGTTTAACGTCCTACTGTTCTTCTCCGACTGGGCAGATGAAGACGGACATACGCCATACAGTGTTCTATGAGGGAAATTTTGTGTTCGGGCAGCGGCACTGGGGCCTACTCTGATATCGAATTCCTATATGTACATAGGACCAGTCGGACAACTAGCAGGGAAAACCACGTCCGACTGGGATGATAAAGACGGGCATGCGCCGTACAGT
This sequence comes from Patella depressa, assembly GCA_948474765.1. Lineage (NCBI taxonomy): Eukaryota > Metazoa > Mollusca > Gastropoda > Patellidae > Patella > Patella depressa. Next base: position 78,768,701 of record OX419716.1, read on the forward strand.
GTGCTATGAAGGAAATTTCGCTCAAACTGCGTTGCTATGGTCTCCCTTCTTTTTATTGTGGTGATTAACAATGCCAACATGTAATTTGGATAAAATTTAATTTGAAATTCTTACTATTATGCAGCCTGTGATCCAAATTAATTCAATATTCACATATATCGAAAATTTAAAACCGTTTAATTTTAAATGCCCGGCATCACAGAAAAACAAAAACCCAGAAAAGGTTAGTTCCTGGAAAATTGCGTACACAACATGGTTCATACCCGACCTGAAATAGACCCCATAAATTCTACAAGGTTACTTTTTTTTTCTCAATGGATAAACGATTTTATGACCTTATGCAACAATTCATAGACAACTGAGAACTGTGATGAGATACTCGACAGAAAGTAAGCATACCCTAATCTTACACTTGACGGATAGCAAACATTTCGGGGAGTTGGGATGGACTAGTGATCTAGCCGATCCCGCACGTCTGGATTGCGGGTATTGGTTCGATTACTTGTGTGAGCGATGGCCTAGTGCACTAGCTGGTCCGTCATCTCTGGTTTGCGGTTGTTGGTTCGATCCCACCGTTTGAGCGATGGCCTTGTGCGCTATACTGGTCTGTCACCTCTGGTGTGCGGTTGTTGGTTCGATCCCTGGTGTGAGCGATGGTCTAATGTTCTAGCTGGTCCGTCACCTCTGGTTTGCGGTTGTTGGTTCCAATAACTGGCATGGGCATTTTTGACTTGCAGAATTATACTCGAGGACCTCTTTATTCCTCCCACGGGAAGGACACCTACGTATTCGCTGAAATAACTGACATATAGATTCGCCTGTGATCCCACTCCCAATGGAACCAGACGTTAAATCCCCAATCATTTACAACAATTTTAACCATTTCGATAAAATAGATATCGTCTGATTCATTTATAATGTAAGCAGAAGGTACACGTGCCATTTTTAAACCATCTGGTGGAGACAGTAGATCCATTATTGACGTAAATCGTGTTGTTTAAAATTGCTATTTATTTTAATAATATTCGCCTATTTTGGGAATTTGATTACCTCGATGACGAGGGTGTCTTCGTGTAAATATATAAATCTTCAGATTTCCTTGAATTGGTGATAGAAATTAGGTGTAGAAAGGCTTCTTAAAAGATGGTTGTCTCGGGTAATTGAAACCGGAGATAACTCTTGTTCCTAACCAAATACAAGTATCCTTTTTTATAAATGTGCTTCGTATTAAAGGAACACGGCATTATAAAACAGTGGTTTAGGAAATCCGACGCCGGGTGTGACGATATCCAATTGAAACACATGGCAGCGTTTCAACTGTTTACATGTAATGAATGAGAAAAAATAAAGCAACTATCAGTGAACGATGTTATTACAGTTGCTAAACTTTCGTCGCTTTTGTTTCTTTCCGCATAGTTTGGCTGTAGGCACGGGAAGTCTTACAATTAGCAGGTGCATGTATCAGTCCAAATGACATGAAACAAAACACAGTTTACCAGCTATCAAATAAATCTACACGGATTCAGCATGTCAATAGCTTTAACACATTGAAACACTTTACATGCAGAATTCCCAACAAGATATCCCTGTTAACGTATTAAATAGCATTAATTATTCCAATTCGAAAGTTCCAGAAAATTGGATAAAATTCAATCAACTTCATTTTTTACGTGTTTGAAAAATATGTTGCCATAACTAATGAAATAATATTGACACAAATTTTTTTTTAATCAGCGATGGATGTGCTATTAAAAGGCATCGTATCGACGACTATATGATATATCATTTGGTTGGAATTAATTTCAAAACAGGACTTAAATTTTTTAAAAGCATTTTCGTTCTGGAATTTTTTGTTTTGATAGGAGTTTGTTGAGTAGGAGGGGGTCATGGCAAAGTATGTAAACTCTTTCAAATAGTCATGTTACCGCGTCAACCTAAGAGAAATTTGGAGGCGAATATTTTAAAGGAGTGGCGTAATTCCATATAAACAGTTTTGCCGCTCATTTCAAAACGGCTCAATATTTTGAGACGAAACTGGTAAATAAAAAAAGAACGTATTTTATGTGGTGTTTGGGGCTCATGTAAATCCTGAATTTTCTTTTTCAGGTTGCTGTTTCGAATAATAATGGTTAAAATGGGGACCATTTAAGAGTGGTAGGCTTCAGACAGATCCAAAAATAGATCTTACGTGTTTCAATATATAAACAAGCAGTGGACGACGACAAATCTCGTAAGGTAGGTCTCATATAGCTGGAGACTAGTAGTTGGAGGCAGGGCGAATCTAGGAATTTTGAAAAGGGGTGGGGGGGGCGCCGCAAAATAAGGGCACTGACCGCGAAGACGGGGCACGCCGCTGAGAGGGGGGTTCGGGGCCCCAAGAACATTATCCGTCATTTCCTTGCATCTGTAGCCATTCCAAGAGCTATTTGGCTGATATTTACGTCTAAACGTTCGGAAATCGTTGAAAAAGAGTCCCAAAATCGAGCAAAAAAGCCAGTTGAAAGCACTTTCAGAAGTAAAAATGGGCACTGTCGAAAATTAGGAGGGGGGCGCCCCTTGCGCCCCCTCCCCTCTCCCCTGAATCCGCCTCTGGGAGGACATCTAAACTGGGATCTGAGAAATACATAAGGGGTTCAGGAAAACGACGTAATATGTTGATAGCAACACCCGAAAACAGTGACGATTAGACAAGTCCTTGGTAGTAATAAACAAATTTATTGGTATAATCGTTTCAGACATTTACTCACAATCAATCTTAAACATTCCAATTACGTCATGATTACTTTCCCATAAATATACCGTACGTTTCGCATTTCAACCCATGAAGTGTAAATAATTTAATTTAATCAACTTGTCCATAATATCATATTAAATGTATTGGACGTTACATCTGTAATAAACAGCAACAACAACGCACTACACAATCTGCGATATCACCTCGGAGGAAGCGGACGTAAAATACAACTAAATCACACAAACTACATAATCATTACTGAAGAAGGACACCGCGAGTCCGAAATATTTACACCAATAGATATGTTTTTTACTACCAAGCAGTTCGTTGGATTTTCACTGGAAAAATGGGATGCTTTTCATTATATATCTGGGAAAGCTTGTAAATAAACTTACTGTTTGAGATTCTGTTGTCTAGATTCACGACATTTATACAAATAAAAATTTGAAAACGGCCTTCCATAAGAACTTCACATACCTTCAAAAGTTTTACAAGCGCTTGGAGCATCATTGGGCCCACCTGGAAGTAAGCTTAGAATACAAAGGATGTTGGTTTTCACTCCATGATGCCCACTGAAGATGTGTAATATTGTAACCAATATCTCAACAACACGACTCTGATCTTTCACCAATGTCGTCTGCTACTGAGGAACCGCGGGAAATGTAATAAAAACATAACATAGGTGGGTAAACTATACTGCCTTGTATTCATTAAGTATTTATATTAATCGAATCAGGAACACATTTCTGATATAACATTATATTTATGGAAATGTTTTCTTGGTGAAAATTCTAAGTTTATAATTATCTTTTATTTTCTTACAAAATAAAGTGAAACCATCTTATTTTACAAGATAATATTAAATTGTATAACGTACAAAAGAACAAAAAAAGTTGTGACGGTAAATGACAAATGGGAAGTGATATCTTGTGTTCTAGAAAAATAAAACATGTCCTGCCACATGAACGACATCCAACACTACTTATACCTTGGCCTGCCCATAAAAGGACTCTTGGCAATTGGAATTCAGAGACAAATGACGGCAACGCCACTGTCTGGGTCAAATTTCGTCATAGCACGCGGCATGACGTATGTCCGTCTTCATTATCCCGGTTGAACAGAAAAATTTAAAAAAAAACTATTTCGTTTCACTTTAATTTTAGAGCATGACCAGCTTTATACATCTGGGGCCTATTTCACGAAATTTTAACTAAGATAAGATCCCAATTTTAGTAATTTGATTTGATAATATTAGATTGATTTTAGTGCTTGGCCAATCAAAATTGAAGTATCTACTAAAATTGGATTTTATCTTAAATTAAAATTTCGTGAAACAGGGCCCTGATTTTCAATCTACTGCGATCAACCCCATGTCATGTACAACCGGGGAAAGGAAACCACGCCAGCTGACTCAATGGCAGACCTTGTGATACAGCGCGCACGTGCTAACCATTCGTCCATCCAACATATATAAAGAAAGAAAATCCAATAAGAATGTGTTGTCTTACAGATTATTTTGGGTAAATCTATGGACCATACAATAAATTTTAATAAATTACAATGAATAATAAACATGATCTATTATATTCCTTTTGCTTAATCCATCCAGCATCATAAAACATTAGAACCCCTGTTGGTGAAGTACCATGACTAATTACTGCCTACACCAGTATCGTTTATAAGGAAGTTCCATATGGTCATCGCTTCAGTGGGATATTTGTTAACAGCCGAGGGGAAACCCCTTTTGTCTGGTATTCGATATCCATTAATTGGCCATAATAGATGGATAGGGTAACAAGCAGAGATAGCGGCCGACCGAGATAACACAGTGTCTTTATTACTAACAAAATAAAGTTACACACTGCTTCAAGACAACAAACATATACTACTATACCGTATATTACTATCTGGAACACGCCATGAGGTCTTTATGAATAGACAGGCTTATAGGCAGTAACGCAGTTCTGTTCCCTCAGCTTTGGTTTTCGAATGGTGATTTCTCCTCAAAATCGGTAGGACTCGACACACAGCTTTGATTATCGGATGATGATTTCTCCGAAATGGTGATTTCTTTATGAATAGACAGGTTTATGGTTAGCAACGCAGTTCTGATCTCTCTGCAGCTTTTATTTTCTTATGGTGATTTGTCCCCAAATCGGTAGGAATCAACACACGGCTTTGATTTTCGAATGGCGATTTCTCCTCGAGTCTGTAGGAATCGACACGACTTTACAGTCAGTAAATCAGTTCTGCTCTCTCAGCTTTGGGCAGTGTTGCCACGCGTAGGTTTTTTACCCTACGGTAGGGTAAAAATCCATTTCGTAGGTTGTAGGTTAAACCTACGGGTAAAACCATCAAGCCGTAGGTTATCGTAGGGATTTTTTCACAGCATTGGGCACAACATAAAATAATGGTGAGAAAACTAAAGTTGACGTATATTATTCATGTAATCAAACAAAATCGTAAAATAATTTGGCATAATTTTAAAGAGCAACGGCCAATGAGAAATTACGATCTGGGTGCACAGGTTGTGTTGCGTAGGCCTACGTGTATAAATTGCTGTTTTATCACATGACACTATGTTAATGAACAAGCAAGCTATGGCAGGGCGGGGGGGGGTACTGAAAAGTCAAGAAATTGTGACAATTCGCCATGGGAGCTATTACTCAAGAGTCAAGGGAGAGACAGAAACGCCCTTTTCACATGCCGGTAAGTTTGTTAACCTTAATTTCACATGGTACATAGAGGTTAATGGTAGAATCCAAGCGTAGGTTTTTGTAGGTTAAAAACGACACAGCCGTAGGGTGGAAACAGAGAGCCAGCGTGGCAACACTGGCTTTGGGATTTTTCTAGTGGTGATTTTTCATCAAATTGACAGGAATCGTCATACGTCATTGTACAATTCAAAACGCTTTATCTATAGGTGGGTCGTTTTCATATCACGCACATTTAAATTTGAGTGACTGTCTTGCTATGGGGATGGAAGAATTCAAATATACTTATGATTTAGGAATAAAATAAAACCAAGTACGAACAATACAAACCACTGGTCAAAATTCGAAGTCCTAAAAAAAGGGTCAAGGCAAAATAGTGTAATCAGCAAATGGACTGTGCACTGTGTACAAAATACACGACAAACAGTGGTAACAGGTGTCCGAAAGAGTAAGCTTACCCTGCCTGGTTCGTGGCGGCGTTGGCTGCATTTCCATCGTCTGGGAGTGCTGGAATTATGCAATATAAAACTACGAAAAAGGGATAATGGTTTTCTACATTTTCTTCTCGTAAAAACAAAACAGACAATCCACCACACAAACGATATTTCAAACCACAAACCCTAAATAAAATTGATATATGATGCATCAGAGAGAATATTATAAGAATAATTGGTCTCAAATATAACCATAAAACCTTCTCAGTATCAAAGAAAAGTCGGCTTAATGATATTGATGTTGTATAATTCGTATATTTCAGAGAGAAATAAAAGAGACATCTCCATAAAAAAAAATAAGAGATAAGTATGGTTATTTGATAAATAATGATGTTCCTGTATTAAACATAAAAATGATAATGTTTATTAGCAGGGTGTTACAATACTTATTGAACCTGTATATTAAGATATAGTCGAGGTATACCATCGACGTTGGTGGTATTTTAATGCCTTGTAAAGTGAATTTGTGAACATGTAAAAAGACATATGGTGAAGATAGACCAATAGAGCAATAATTTGTATTGCTGGTAAAAATATCTGGTGAACGGCACCTGTTAAATGAATTTGTCTTAAAAACCGTTAGATATGAATTCTCGTTATTCCGGCCATCGATATTAGACGTCATTTGATGGAATTTCGAAAAAGTGGATAAAAGGGGGAAATAAATATTCGTCTTTTATTTTTCCCCGAATGAAGGAGGCGAAGGCACGAAATAAAGTTCATGGCGATATTTTATTTGTATTTAAAGATACCTTATGCAAGAACTAAAATTATGCAAGAACTAAAATTATGCAAGAACTAAATCTCCCATTGCAGGTATTTCTGTAGGCCTGAAATGTTATCTACATTATTAATTAATGAGACATTAATTAACTCATCCAGACCATAATCATCTGAGGTATTTACTGGATTAGGATCCGATTTGCTGCTCAACTTTCATTCTTGATTAAATCATGAAATAGATAATAGAAACTATGATTTTGTCGTGGCGACTTTAGCAATGATAATCAAGGCTAGGCCGAAAATTCAATCGCTAAATTCTCGGTTCAGAATGGATTAATGTTACTAACATTTTCAACAAATTTCCTTTACATTATCTAGTTTTTAATTATTATAGTGAGAGGAGAACTGTCGACTCTTTATCTTATCTCCCTTATCTATCCTTAAATAAAGTAAAACAATTTAAAGGAGTAATAAGTCTTCAAGGATGTTGGTCGTTTTAGAGGGTTTTGAATTCCTTGCAAAATGCACATACAAAATACAACCAGGCTTTACACAATTAATACAGGCTTTTTAAACTACACAATAAAATCAAAAACTTAAAAATCAACTGGGGAATCGAAACAACGCCAGTTGACTCAATGACAGACCTTATGATAGCATGCGTTAACAATTCGGCCCTCCACCAACGCACACTTAGCCACAAACGTATAGAAAATATTCCAATACTTATCGGAATAACGCATCAGGTGTTCTCGGTTCAGCATTTTCAAAGCCTAATTATAGATATCTTACACCGTAAAATAGTTTTGAAAGCTTCCATTTATTTTTTGAGACCCCATAATCTGATTTCACGTCTTCTGTTTTAATTCGCCACTAAAACTATTTAAATAAAAATAAAATCTTCGGGAGCTCTTGAAATTCATTTCCTTTTTCACTTCCATTCAGGAAAATAAAAGACCAATCTCTGATTTTCTCCTCCCTGTGTTTAATCCCTTTTACACGACATTAAAATGCTTCACCAGATTTCACTCTTTGATCAAAAATGGAGTTAAATGCACTTGGTTTTTTGTGCCAAATGTCTTCATTTATTTTTGACTACCATCCCCATTTAGGCGAATATCAACCGCTTAAAAGATTTAAGAGAAAAAAACGAATGGATATATCAAAAGAGCTTTTTGTGTGTTTTTAATATTTACATTTTTTTTATTTCATTCTGAGCTATTCTAAATGTCGTTTCTTATTCCACCCTTGGTGATATTTCGTGGAGCATTTTACAGCGCACTTGCTGACATTATCAGTATCGGTACTTATCTTTATCAACCTGTCGACTAAATGTAAAACTGGAATTTCAACACGGAAAGTCAAATTAATGTCCTTCAATTAAGACGTCATCAACATTCTTCGTTTGTTGTTCTGAGTAAACGACCTATTTATGGTAATTTTACGACATTGTCCAGTAGATTGTCGTGAACATGTGCAAATGCCATTTTCATCTGTGTCGGCCATATTTTAAATTTGACGTGTGTAAATGCTTCAATGAAGACTGGTTCCCATAGTAATACTCTGTTTACTGATATATATCTACGTGTAAAACAAACACGTGGCATTTGATTAACTCCCTGAACAGATAATTAAATTCTGGTTTACACCCTAAATGGGAATTTTAGCTGCAGAACCGCGGAAATTCGCTGCAATTTTCTATTTTATTTGCATTGCAATAGCAGTGATGAAAAGAAACTGAAACATTTACTGGCTCGTTTGTAGAATCCTAGAAATTTGCCCGAGATTTTAATTTCATGAACTCTCTCCGTATTATATTTTTGCAGATTACAGATTTTATCTAAATTCGATTGACATTGTCAGTACATGATATATGGCTATTTCAATATGCGGAGAGAGTGCAGAGACAGAGAGTTTAACATTCGCCCACACAATAGGTCATTTCGGGACTACCACGTGGTTCCATTTTTTTTTTCATTAATTCATGTTTTATAATCATTATCTTTTATTCATATTTTTTATGTTATTTCTGACATAATATTTGTCATCCGCTTTATCGTAAATATATGTCCGAAAGTCTTGATTTTACAAGAAAAATGATGTAACCGAAAACCCGCGCCGTAAGTAAAATGAAAGAACTACGATTATTGGTCAGTGTAATGTTACGTCTACAGATAACGTAAGTAAGACGTAATCTTTGGCACGTTCCGGCCAATATCAACAAAATCCCATAAATCACCCTCCCATGGTGCTTGAGGACGGGTTTTGATATGGACCGTCGAGTTAATTAGGGGGTTCCCCAGGGAGATCACTTGTCACCATAGTAATTAGTAGATGTTAGTAAATGACTGGACGTGTTTATGTACTGCCTGCTATTTAGCGTGTTTGTAATTATTTAATCAAGGGATGAAATTCCACTTGTCCTGGTGTGTGGTATTCTTAGGGTAGTGTGATAATCACTTAATTAATAAAAACAGTTAAAATCTCATCATTAACAGCCAATACAAATAGCTAATATTATATATACCGGTACTTGTCTGCGATATCACTTCGGTGGAAGCGGAGTAAAATACAATTAACTCGCACATATATACCGGTATGTCAGACCTCAAATTCTTGGCCTTAGCATAACCCACGGACAGAAAGAAAAATTACAATAGAATGAACCAAATAATATCGTCAGAGAGGGGCTAAATTCCATTCTATTCCGAAACTGAATTTTTAAACAAATTAAAATAAATATTTTTGTATCTTTAGAGGATTGTGATCATTCGAATTTTTTTTTTATTATTTGTGTTTTTTTATATATTTTTTTCGTCAAAAATCCCCAACAAAGCTGACTACATGTATTTATAGTTAACTGATTTTATAATCTGATTGTTTTTCTTATTACAGTACTAATTTTTAAAATCAGTTTAAATATTTGAAGAAATTGCTCACATAAAATTACAAAAAAAATGAAACATTATTGTCGAATATTACATAATGATGCGCAAGATATATTTTACAATACCACGGTAAACATGAGAACATTTGTTATAATTTATTTGTTTCTAAAATTATAATGGATGTACATATGGCACACGAAGAATTGTCATTTCAGAAAATATAGCAATTTCATTATTTTTAGCGTATTGCATTTATTTTTGTACAATTCTTTCGTGGATTTTTTTTTTTTGCTTTGTAGCTGGGTTTTTTTTCTTCGGGGCTGCCTTGCCTCTTCGCGCGGGAAAAGGCGCGTTCATAGACTTCCAAAGTGTTATTATTGGGTAATGTTTGTAATCCTGGAAATTTAATAAAATATTACATTAGTTTCTGATATCATAAAATTTATTTTCTTCAAAATGTCTACTGATCTCTCGGTATTGTACTCCTTCAAAATATATATTATTGTCAAGTTTATGCTGTAATGGTTGACTCGCGACAAGATTACTTTATTAATAACAAGTTTTTTATATTTTATTTTACGAATAAGATAACCAAATTTAAATGTTTAAAACCTGGGTAGATAATAAAATAGCGGCTGGTGGTGGATGGACGAGATATCTTTAAATTTAAACGTTTATATAAGTTTATTTATATTGTATGATAGATCTCATCATTCACAAAACTATAATTTCTTTTGAAATCTTTTTTAGCATGTCGAGTAGATAAGCAATAAAAAGCTGTTGATTTCCCCTTTGATATTCTGGTTAAAATATTATATTTAACATGTATTATAACGAGCCACACACGATCGCTTTCTCCAACATTTTTATCGCGATCATTTCTGAATTATCCATCATTTTTCGTTTAGTGAAATTTATCGATATCAAAGAGTTGTCGACAACTTAGGAGGTCTAGAGGTGTCCATCTTTAAATTATTCCTGATAATTATCAGCAGATAGTCAAAGAAGCTTCTCTGAATATAAAGAACAACTTTGCACCTCTTTGACATTCGATCCTCCAATGTTGAAGATTTCCACGCGAGAGGTGAGTCTCGATTCACCAGGCGGTTTTAATGTTTGGGGTTTGTGATCTCAGCAGGTGGACTCAATCTAAACGATGAAGTCTACATTTAGGGCGTGACCAAAGTCTTGCAGGAACCAATGGAATTGGTTTATTGGTGCCCCCACCTCGGTGGCAGTTAAACACATGTAAGTAATTTGGAACCAAATAAAACGTTTCCACACGCCATCTTAATGTATTATTTGCTTGGAATCGCGACAGGAAAATATCTCTATTTGAAGTTGACCAACTTTTACTTTGGTGACTTTATTTTTACCGGAATCGGAGTAATACAGGGGTGAGCGACGTGTCACCTTACACGGCGTGGAACGACGAGGTAGGTCTTTATTATAATATGTGGGAACTGATTTACAAATAATATTAAGCTTGATGCTTATTAATATTTCTTTATGATACATTTGAACATCCAAAAACATAAGTTTATTGATGAATATCAGGAAAAGAACTAATAGCGATTGATTTATTATACAGGTGGCGTTTTCATGCATTTAAGTACCGCAAACATAGAAATCCCCACGATTTATCAACTTGCGATATTTATTGAGTGCAATGTATTGTCAATTTACAATAAAATGATTTGTGAAAAATACATTTCTAAATTGACACGTTATACTTTCTTGCATTTAAATATATTTATTATGATGTACAATAATAAATAGGCAAACGCGATTATAAACAAAATACCTTATCCCAACTGATGTCGCCTCTTGTAGTAAATTATTTCAGTGTTCTGTAATCTTTAACACATTTGAAAACAGATCAAATTATTTTTTTACCATTAACATTTCGATCCTATTTCAATGTTGATAATACAATAATGTAAGTCTACTGATCTCCCTCACGAATACCCAAATTTTCAATTTTTCTTCACCTGAACAAGTATAATATGTAGATATAATTTTTAAAGATGGAGATGTTGGATGAGATCAAAGCAAAGATATTTCGAATCAACCGAAATGATTCGCTATCATTGTTTTTACATGTATATTAATGTCCCGTCATATTTTACATGTCATCACCTTATGTAAACTAGAGAATCCTAGTCAAAACGTCGCTCAGTAATAAACGATACATTATGTCCCGTGTATAACAACTTTAGTCTGTTATTTTGTGTATTTGTAAAAAGAAAAGAGGATAAAAGCAGAAATCTATAGCAGAAATCGGGAAGAACAAAAAATCGTAAACCAAAAGTGTTCGTCTATTTTATTTTGTGAAGTTGTAAGAATGTATAAACGTAATAGCGGATAAAACATACTAAATCTAGCAGAAATCACAAAGAATAAAAAAAATCGCAAACCAAAAGCTTTCGTCTGCATTATTTTGTGCAGTTGTAAAAATATATAAATGTAATAGCTATAAAGAGATATAAGAAGTTGATAAAATCTAGCAAAGCATTTATAACAGAAATCTAAAAAAACAAAAATGTATAAGGCAACAGCTTTCTTCTACGTTATAATGGAGATAAAATTATTTACTATATCATACACCGACCTGTCATCTAGCTCATTTGAAGTATAGTTCAACAATACAGAAAATATGTTTTTTCCTCTCCAGTTTTCTAAGATTGTTTAAGAGATTTTACGATATCTCGTCATAATGTAAACGCCCTCAACTTTCATGGATTTCTTTGAGTGATGTGATCTCCTTGATAATTTTAGTTAGAAAATCCTGATGTTTAATATTTCTGTTATTATTGAGAAATTCCATAATAATGAGTCAAATTTCAAAGAATCGCCTTAAAAGACCGAATCTTTCTGTTATTTCTATACTATATAAATTCTTAATTCAAGCACTCTAATATTCCAATTCCAAACAACTTCGCCAAATTAGAAACCCGTTAATTACCAACTGTCAAATGTTCATTAATTAATAAAATAATTTATAAGAGATAATATAATTTATATAATTTAAATTCTAAATCAGATTATTTGTATTAACATTTTTCGAACACCTCCACCAAAATAAGAATCTCATAACCAACTGTAAAATGTTCATTTATTAAATAGAATAATAAATGTTGATAAAATAAAGAGATAATTTAATATATATCGTACCATTGGTATTATACAAAACACTATTCTTTGGAAAACAGCTACGGTTTATCTCTGAACAACGTTTCGGTTTAGATTATCTTGCCGTTTTCAAGCAAACGAGTATGCATACATAGAGATTCTATACTGTAAAAAAAAATAAACGCATGCCATATTGTATATATATGTATACAGATTTCTATGATATATACATGTAAATTACAGTAAGACAAAATTAATCAATTATTACCATAAATTAATGAACTGCAGCTTTGGGGAAAAGTACCACTTATCCACAGTCTTGCTATCTAGAAAAAAATAAGACTATTTTGTTTTGTTTCATTTTGGCAATACAAATTTATTTTATGAATTAGTATCATTTATACGAAGGAAATAAAATCATTTCGGGGAACTTCTATTGAAGAACCTGTGGCAAAGTAACTGGCCATAAGAACCATAACAACAAAACCTTTATCAACATGTATCTGATTGAAAAAGCCCGTATTAAATTCACATTTACTTAATTTTGTTAGCCCTAATTTCAATAAACCATTTATTTCAATAAATCTTGTAACAACATTTTCATTTCAAAAATGGATAAACCAGGGCGGTTGGACACGTACCATATTTATAGTAAATATGACCCCCTCCCCCCAAAAAAAAGATTTTATATCGGAATCAAACGTGTACTCTCAGAATAAATAGGAATTTATTTAACATCAAATTTACACCTATTACCAAGCTGCTGTAATAAGGTAATAATTTATAGAAATTGGCTTGTTCACTAGGTTTAATTTATTGTAAATGACAGTTGTGGTGACATGATTTAAATTAAATGCAAAAGTTTAAAATATAAACATTTTCTAAATATGTATCGAGTCATTATAACTAAAATATATTCTCGTTTGTAATCGTTATGTTAGTTTAACTTAAATTATGGCATACATTTTACAACAGACAACGCCCAAGTCTCTCCAAACATAAATAAAGTTAAGTGATACTTTCAAACTTTTTTATCATGATCGATGATGCATCATTATTTATTTTGGTTTTAAATTATGTTTATAATTAAAATACAGTGAAAAGAATTAAAAGATATTTCGATTTGGGTAAGAACAATTCTTTTAGATTATGCCATGGTTATTTCGAATATCAATGGGACAAGAACAATACGATAAAAAAAAATAATGCGAAAGTAGGTACATTTATTAAGTTTAATGATTGGCTTTATGTAGAGGTGTAAAAATTTACCCGCTTCTCAAAACACAAATAAATTGAATTAAACTGACACATGCGTGTCTTAATGAAATAGATCGTATACTATTAACATTTCGTCAACAACACGTTTGTATGAAGCTGGCTACATGGTTAACCCAAACAGGAAATTATTTCATTTCAGATGACCGAGGATGATAATGATTCTGTCATAATGACGTCACCTAACACGGATGATTTAGAAAGTCTCGATGATTTGGACGTTGACATAGATATTGAAGAAGATGATGACGACATTTCCATTCAAGGTTCGGATAAAGTGGATGGTGAAATTCCACAGGATTCCGAAGATCTGAAGAGTAAATCAGGGGCCGGGACAAGACGTCTGCTGAGAACACCAAAATGTGCTCGATGTCGGAACCATGGTGTTGTTTCGTGTTTGAAGGGACATAAAAGATTCTGTAGGTGGCGTGATTGTCAGTGTTCTAATTGTTTGCTGGTTGTTGAGCGTCAACGCATCATGGCGGCACAAGTGTCTTTACGAAGGTAAACAAATTTAAATTAAACCCTTTTACAGAAAATATTAGATGTGATGAAAACAAAAGAGTTTTACCGTTCATTGCCCCTGCATTTAGAGATTTATTATAATCCAAACCCCATACAAATGATGCGAAGGTCTAGCTATATGTTAAGGGGTGGGGTCGATTGCGGTGGAGGGTTATTTTATTATGGACTCTGTGCTTTTAGACATCGTTAAACGATATCGCAACAATATTTTTGTGAATATTTAGGACAATATGTTAGAAAAAAACAACGAAATATGTTAAAATGTTTGTGAAACGAATGTGTAGAACGTTATATAAAACTAAATTATTATTATTATTACAACACGCAAATCTTAGCAGAATTATAAATTAATAGAATTTATTACATTAATATAAGACCTGGTAAATTTCTGCCTTAAAAATGGCAAACTTCGAATGTCTTTTTATGATGATTTTTCACTTTTTGCAGAAAATTTTAAAAATTCTCAACATATTTTGAGACAAATGAGTTATATCAAAATCAAATTAATATATTTTAAATAACAGTTGATATCATTTTATGATTATTTTCACTTTTTGCAGAAAATGTTAAAAATTCTCAACATGTATGGAAACAAATGAGTTATATCAAAATCAAATTAATATATCTTAAATATCAGTTGATAATACCCTAACACGTTGTAGATTTATGTTTGTATATCTAACACCAGCTGACAATTGTCAGGAAGTCTATAAAATGGATAATATATCGCCCTAAAACGACCGTGTTCAGTCATTTGTTTATATATATTTACCGTTTTATAACCTCTGTATGTATGTTTTGCTACTGGAGTATGTGAATGTGTGTTTATGTTGAAACTAAGTAGTTTGTATGCGTTTTGTAAGAGAGATTTGAGGGTAGTTTTCATGATAAAACCATGTTTTACCATTTCACCCGCTTCTTCTCATTACCAAACAATGTCTGGATCAGAAACCTACTCGCTCTTATATTATTGTTGATTGTAATATTTGTTGTCTTCGATCCGTTATGGGGCCCAACAAGGACAGCTGTCTAGTCGTTCGCATGGCACGAAAACCCGAGATCCCGTATACTCATTAGCGTGTACGTGAAAGATCTTTTGACAGTTGGAATTCGATATATATATAGAGAGAGAGATGGAGTTTAACGTGCACTCAACACAAGCTAGGTCATTTCGGGACTTACATATTATGGTTTCATTTTATTTTAATAATTCGCTTGTGCGTAGGGGTCTTTAGCAGTGGGAGGAAATCGGAGTTACCGGAGAAAACCCACGAGGTTGGACAGGCGACTCTACTCCTTGCCACGTAGGCCTACATCTGGAGATTCGAAACCACGCTAGTTGACTCAATAGCAGGAATTCGATATAAGAGTAGACCGTAGTGCCGCTGTCCTGGCCAAATTCCACTCATAGCGCAACAGTAGGACGTTAAACCCCCAGTTCATTTCATGTCGACCCGATATTACAATATCGTTTGGTATATTTTTCTGAATGTTAATGTGCAGTGGAATTCACATTATTGGACGGAAATTTCGTTTCGTTAATTATTCGTAATTTTACGTGACATTCATCATCAAAAAATAAAACGAAACGAATTTAATTTTAAACTTGAAACCATTTTTTGTTTTGGCTGGATTTATATACCCGCGAATAATACAATAGCCGTGACATATACGGAGCGCCATAGAAAACGCATCTCTTAGTTTTTCGTATAACAAAATGATCCTGTAAACATATCTTATTTATTTTGCTTCTTATTGTGAACAATATTCAAATGGGAACACATCAATAACAACACATTTGTACACTTATGGATGTTTAATCTGTAATCAACCGTACAAAGTCAAAGGGGTCAAAACCAAAAGTACGACACAGATGGTTAATTCCATGCTACGTCGCTGCACAGCGTGCGTAAGCGCCAGTTAAGGACACACGCGCTACTAACATCTGTGTCGTACTTTTGGTTTTCAAAATTCTGTTTTGACAAAATATATTACAAAGAATAAATTTTAATAAATGAATAAGTTTCTATTCACTACAAGAGCCTGGAATGCGCGCAAAATTGCACACGGTTTAAAAGAAAATTCAAAAATTTAAACGGTTATCCAATAATTTTCTATTCACTTCAAGAGCCTGGAATGCGCGCAAAATTGCACTCGGTTTAAAAAAAATTCAAAAATTTAAACGGTTATTCTGATCCGTGTTATTTATTTAAGTAACCCGGTCTGAATATAAATATGATCCGACTAGTCTATAAATTATTCACAACAATAATAAGACAGAAATTTAATGAAAATAAAGATGAACATTCCAAAATACTGAATATAATTTGTGAATATTTGAATATAAATAAAATGAAACGTATCTTGAATGGCAAACTGATAACTGATATGAGAGAAAATTGTTAAATGTCACAGACTGATTCCTTACAGTTGGTGTCATGTTCACAACGTTTGTTGTAAACGCGGCCTACAACAGTGTTTCATGTATGACAATTATAGCATCCGTTTGGGTTGTTGTTTAAAGAGAGAGATAGAGAGAAATGGGGTTTAACATCCACTCGACACAAACTAGGTCATTTCGGGACTAACATATGGTTTAATTTTATTTCAATAATTCGTTTGCGCGTAAGGGTTTTTAGCAGTGGCAGGAAAGTTAATAAATCTTTAACAAGTTATATCTTTAGATAACACATGATTCCATTTTATTCCAATAATTCGTTTGAAGGGTTTTTAGCAGTGGGAGGAAACCGAGAGACCCGGGGAAAGGACCTCTGAGCGCAAACGAACGATTTAAAAATGTCACATGTTTTTTTTTTTCCGAAACGAACTTAGTATTAATAGAGTGCATATTCTAGTAGCTAATAGGGCGTTGTCATTGCTTGTGAATTGTACAGTGTATACTATTTGTTCTCTGTTCTATGTTGATGGGGTTACCTTCTCCGGTGGTACGTGACAAGGAGAAGGGTCCCCTACCTGTCCAACCTCGTGGGTTTTCACCGGGTCCCCCGGTTTCCTCCCACTGCTAAAAACCCTTACGCGCAGACGAATTATTAAAATAAAATTGAACCATGTGTTTTTTCTGAAATGTCCTAGTTTCCCTCTCTCTCTCTCTCTCTCTCTCTCTCTCTTATGGGGAACCGAATATTCTACTGATGAGCAATTTAAAGATAGAACTTGTGAACGATTTATTAACTTACATATAACACCATGACTTACCGAAATTAATATTTCGTTTTCAAGTTATTTGCATACAATCCAACTCTATATTTATACATGTGTGTGTGTGTAAATTGGTTTGAGTTACTATGATATTTGGTGTACGTGTACTACAATGATTACTCCCTCATGTACAATGTAATGAAGAAACATGTTAGTGTTTCGGCCAATGGCTCTCACACACTGTAGATAAACTACTAAATGTTAACTGCCTGTCTCTTTATACGGAAACACGATCATGCCAATTATTATTATCTGGCTGGAGAAAATCGAGTCATTTCGTGAACAATATATTAACATTATTATTTTAATAAATCTGGGGTCTTTAGAAGTGGTGAACCATGATAAAACTCCCGCGAAGACAGGGTAGACACCGAAACTCATTTTATTGAACTTGAAATGTAAATAATTTCATTTAATAGGGGGTCATTTCGGGACTAACATATTCAATTTTATTTCATTAATTGGCTAGCGCGAAGGGGTCTTTAGTAATGAGGAAACCGGAAGACAGGCGACCCTACTCCATGCCAAGTACAGACGGTGAATCGAAGCCACGCAACTTGACGCAATGACCGACCTTATGGCTAAATGCGCACGCGTCAACAATTCGACCACTCAATCTATCTATAAAATAACGAAATGTAGATCTTTAGTTTTATCTGACTGAAAAAATATGAAATTGATCCAAAAGATATTACTTGAAAGTGTTATCAAATATCTAGGTATTCCAAGGGCGATAACTGATATTTTGTAAATAGATACACATAGCATGATCGGTACGAACTTTTCAGTGACTCCAAGACAACCGCAACCCAGTTTGTCTGTTAAAGCATACGTAAGTCATTTATACGACTGTAAACGATGAGGTCAAATATTTTACACCAACTATAACAATAGGATAACTTGACAGCGTGGTTGGTCTCTCCGTCCATACTATCTTCATTCTGGCATTAGCAATGTTGATGGTGACATTCTCGGCTCTCCATACGTACCTAGGCGCACCATAACACAAGCTGGCTTTTATCACGGTGCCTTCAATTCTTTATTAAGACCATCCGAAAAAATCTTCTTGCAGTGTAGATTTGCTTTTCTGACACTCTAGTTGCACCGGAGGACACTGACGGGCTGTTTGTTTAATCATTCTGTACATGCGGTCAATTCTCGACTCCTCTTCTACGTCGGACATGTGTCCCAGCTGCTCTAAAGAGGCGGCGATTATTTTTATTAATATAACCGGCTCGGGGAATATAGGAATAAATAAATCTCTAATTCAAATCACATTTCATATTCAGTGTCTTTACGTGTAGGTCTCACATGAGCATGTAAGCTATGAGGAAAGTTGAACTAAAATAATGTGGGAATTGCTATGTAGTTTATTCTGTTCCTATCTGGCATTTGGAACGGACGGAATAGCCTGCTGGTATTTAAGACTCGAGTTACCAGGGGTTGATATTACGTATAAGCAAGTTATTCAAACAATATGTCCGACTCAATGAAATTCTTATTCTCTGTGTAAACAAGGAACAGAAATACTCATTATTATTCACAGATTATTTTTAATGCAATGAAATGGGGTTTAACGTTCTACTGTTCTGGGGCCTGTTTCACGAAATTTTAACTAAGATACAATCCAAATTTTAGTAATTTGATTGGATAATATTTGATTGATTTTAGTGCTTAGCCAATCAAAATTGAAGAATCTACTAAAATTTTGATTTTATCTTTAGTTAAAATTTCGTGAAAATGGCCCCAGCTCCTTCTTTAAGACTGAAATGTTATCTAAATTATTAATTAGACATCAATTAAGAAATCAACTTATCCATACCATAATCAACTCCCGATGTCATTGCTATCCTCCGATATTTACTGGATTAAAATCGAGACTTTAGTAATGTTGATCGAGGCTAGGCCTAAAATTCAGTCGCTAATATCTCGGGTCAGAGTTGAGCAGTTTGACTGAAATTTCCACAAATTCTTTACATTATCTAGTTTTAAACTATTATGGTTAGCACTGTAACCTCTGCATCTAATGTTCCATATTGTATCTTTACTAAGGAGGGCCTGACAAGGACAGCTGTCTAGTCGTTTAGATGGAACGAAAAATCGATGTTCCGTTACACATTGGCATGAACGGAAAAGATCCCTTGGCAGTTGGAATTCGATATAAGAGTAGGCCGTGGCGACGCTGTTCGGACAAAATTTCCCTCCTAGCACATTGTATGATGTATGCCCGTCTTCATTAGCCCAGTCGGAGCAGGACAGTAGGACATTAAACCCCATTTCATTTTATTTCTGAATTTTGTTCATTTTTCACTTTCAACACCACATCATGGTGCAAAAGGTACTGATTTACCTTTTACAGTCGGACCACAGACGATTTCCGTAAAATATTTTTGTTTTTGTTTATTTTTTATTCAGGAGGTATGAATGGGATTGGGATACAGGCTTAGCCTATGTAAAAATACCCCCTCCCAAGATAATATACATACTTAATATTAAAACAAAGGAACAAAATGCGTGTAAATGGGTGTTCTTTTACGTTTCAATTTTCTTATATGTCTTATAACATGTTCGTGATTCTTCTTTTTTTCTGTTTTCAGACACCAAGCTTCGGATATGACTGGGGCTCTAAAAGCCAAGGTTAAAAATGCGAGTAATTTATTACAGCAGAGAAAATTGTTACAAAGAAATCTCCGTAGTTTACAACAGCATTCTTTATCTAGAGAAATATTGGCAGGTTAGTTCGTTATTTTATTATAACGTCCAAATCATCCCGTCTGTTATTGATTTATTGAGTGCGTGGCCGGATGACCGAATGGTTAGCAAGTGCGCGCTGTATCATAAGGTCTGTCATTGAGTCAACTGGCGTGGTTCCTATTCCCCGGTTGTTCGCGACAAGGAGTAGGGTCACCTGTCCATCCTCGTGGGGTTTTCTCCGGGTGCGCCGCTTTCCTCCCATTGCTAAAGACCCCAACGTGCAAGCGAATTATTGAAATAAAATTAAACCATATGTTAGTCCCAAAATAACTTAGTTTGTGTCGAGTGGACGTTGAATCCCATTGATTTATTTTCTCTATAAATAATTTTCCCAATAATATTACACGTTATATGGAGGGGTGGGGGTGTTCGACACTGCTACATTGGTACCATATTTTTTTAAAAAAAGGAAAACAAATATAAAGTAACGGAACCGAGAACTGTATATATGTATAGATGTTTAGTTTATATTTAAATCTCAAATATTTTGTAATATTTTGTATGTTTATATGTTCTGTATGTACATAAATTAAACTTATTTTTGTAAATTTGGGTGAGGAGTCAACAAAACATGCCTAACAGGCCTAGCCTATTCTCCAATCCATTTTCAAATTAAATATAATATTGTTTACAAAAAAACAGACATTTATGAATATGACAAGACCTTAATCAAATCTCGATTCCATCGGATACGCACAATCTTAACTAGATTACAACAGTTCGACCATTTAATGAATTAATTTTAAAATGGAGAAGCGAAGCTAAGACTCGAATGACCAGTACGATGGTTACGACCAATGCACAAATTTTGTCACAATGACAATTATTGATAACTTCGCTCAAAATAAAGTGAGAGAGAGAGAGAGAGAAATGGGGTTTAACGTCCACTCAACACAAACTAGGTCATTTCGGGACTAACATATGGTTTGAATTTATTTCAATAGTTCGCTTGCGCGTTGGGATCTTTAGCAGTGGGAGGAAACCGGAGTGCCCGGAGGAAACCCACGAGGTTGAGAAGGCGCCCCTATCTCCATGCCACATACGCTCACACCAGGGCTCGAAACCACAGCCGCAAGCCAGAGGTGACCGGCCAGCTAGAGGTCGAAGCGTGGCACTCTAAACCACTAGGCCATCCCCTCAAAATAAAGTAACTCGAATGGAATTTTCAATATATTCATTTTTCATCATCGTTTTTGAACTATTATAACGAGAACGGTCATTTTTTAATCTAAATCTTACATAATTTTCTACGGTGGCAAAATAATATCTCGAGCGCTCTATTCCACACGGGGGGTTGGGATGGCCTAGTGGACTAGAGAGCCGCGCTTCGACCTCGAGTTGGCCGGTCACCTCTGGCTTGCGGCTGTGGTTTCGAGCCCTGGTGTGAGCGTATGTGGTATGGAGATAGGGGCGCCTTCTCAACCTCGTGGGTTTCCTCCGGGCACTCTGGTTTCCTCCCACTGCTAAAAATCCCTACGCGCAAGCGAATTATTGAAATAAAATTAAACCATATGTTAGTCCCGAAATGACCTAGTTTGTGTTGAGTGGACGTTAAACCCCATTTCTCTCTCTCTCTCTCTCTCTCTATTCCACACTCATCACTACCACTAAATATATCCCGTTATATCCCCCCCCCCTTTCTAAGTGGGAAGCATATCGCATGTTATTATACGAATCAATAATTGTATATATCGAGATTACAGAGTATTTCTAGGAGAGATTGACATTTCTTGTTATCTAGAAGATCATCCAAGGGAAAGAAGAAATCTAATGGAAATCAGACTTGTCAAAATTTTAACAGACATCTCTTTTTATTACCAAAATCAAGTTCAACCCAGGGGCGGATCCAGGATTTTTTGCAGGAGGGGGTTTGCCAGGTTTCTGTTACATAGGCATACATACAAATTGAGCTTTTTAAACAGAGAAATCATTTTTATACTGATGTAGGATCACTTTGTGATGTAATTTCATTGATGCAAGGCATTATTTTTTTTATGTAGCTTAGCAGTGGGGGGGGGACCCCCCAAACACCCCCCTCTGGATCCGCGCCTGCAACTGAAATTTCAGATATATCCCTAGAGATACCGTTTAATGCATTCTGATTAAAACATGGATTCTATTTCCTTCCATCTTTATTTTTCAAAATAATTTCGTATTACTTGTCTTTACTACACTATGATCTGGAAGAGTTGTTATCATTGACGTGTTCTGAATGATGTGAGGGATTAGCCAATGAAACGGTCTGTTACGGCAAGTTCTTGGCCTTTTTATGCACGGAAATGTGGATAAACCAAGAGAAACGTCAACATTGATTGAGTCCCGCTATAACTTGAGAGAACGCTGGATCGGCCCTACGCATTTTAACACATATGACGTCATATATAGATTTTGGGTTAGGGTTAGGGTAAGGGCCAGGACCTGTAGATTTCGGCAAAGACTCGAGATGTCAACAGGGCTATCCCTAACCCTGGACCAAGCCCTAACCCTGGACCAAGCCTGACCCTTACCCTAACCCACAATCTACATATGAAGTCATAATATGCGTAGTGACCGTCTCCGATCTAAAGTTCTCCTATAACTTGTTAGATCTTCGTGTAGTGTAGGCCATCGAAATATTGATCTGTATCATAATCTGATTGGCGTTTAGTAAGAAAAGGATATATTTCCAACGAAATGCGGGAAAGACTGTCAGACGTTGTGTTAAATACAACCTCTGATCAAATGTTATCGTGTTTGCTAGAGCGAATTAAAGCATAGTCTGCTTCGTACACGACACGTGTCGTTACATTAAGCTAATTATTTAAAGCTGTAGTATGTGTTCAAAGGTAAACTTTGAGATGAGAGAGAAATGGGGTTTAACGTCCACTCGACAGAAATTGGGTCATTTCGGGACTAACATATGGTTTGATTTTATTTCAACAATTCGTTTGCGCGTGGGGGTCTTTAGTAGTGGGGGAACAGGAGTACCCGGAGAAACCCCACGAGAATGGACAGGCGAAACTTTGAGATGATTTCTTTTTCAAGTAACGAATTCATTTATTCAGGTAATTTTAAAAAAACACAAAAAAGCAGTAACAATTTTCACTCAACATTCTCTCTCAAGGGAAAGAACTCGATAAGTCACACTGTGAATCTGTTTAGTCAGCGGCAATTGTATCGATTGATAGTCTACTTCGTTCATGCATCATCACACCATACAAACGGTGTTCGGCATGTCGAACTTTTTACACACTAGATCTAAAAATCAAAACATATTCTCTAAAGACACCCTTCTCATAATCATTCTATGAATATTTTAGAGATAAATGAAATAGAAAGAGTTTGATTCCATTACGATAATCAAATATCGTAAAAACTAATATACGATTTCAATTCAACTTATTTGTTATTGCAGTCTGGTTGCGTGCATGAGCGAACTGGTCAAATATGATAAGTCCCAAATAATATAGCATCCGACGTTTAAATAACAGTTATATGCGCTTAAAAAACGTGAAATGGTGTCGGAAATAGTGTAAATTTAAAGAGAGAAATAGGTTTTAACGCCCACTCGACACAAACTAAGTCATTTCGGGACTAACATATGGTTTAATTTTATTTCGCAATAATTCGCTTTCACCGAAGATTCTTTACAACAGAGGAATCGAAACCACGCCTCGTTTGTATATGACAAGGGATGGTGTGCCTGTCCATCCTCGTGGATTTTCTCTGGATCAACTGCTAGAGATCCCTACGTGCACGAGAATTATTGAAACAAAATTATTGAACAACACATGTTTGTCCCTAATTGTCCCAGTTTATGGGTAGTGCACGTTAACCCCGCCTCACCCCCCCTCTCTCTCTCTCTCTCTCTCTCTCTCTCTCTCTCATTTAAATTCATATTGTCTCTTTAATCTAATCCATATTCAGATTGTTAACACGCCAGTCTGGTTGCGTGCCAGGGCTGCCATATTATCCTTTCACTAACTAATTATAACACACACCAATCGGATTAATTGCTTGCGGGGGTTGCCATAGTTTTTTTTCATATACCAACTGCATACAATATGAAACAAATCTGGTCAAACTGATTTAATAAAAAGCCAGACTGTTTGTTTGAGCCGAATAGCACTGGATAAACCTGATACGATCAATGGTAGTGTTTGTGTTAATCTATTGTTTATTTTAAGTCATAGCCCTCACTACCCAGTCATTTCCTCTTTAATCCCCATGAACATATCACCCACCGTTCGTTTTACTTATATCATATTTATTTACTTATCGTTTATGTATGAAACCATCATTCAAATTGTCTATTTATTTTTGCTTGCAGGCTATAGAACCAGACTTCACGCATTGCCCCCGCCAGAATCATTACGTAATATGGTACCGTTTGTCAATGAACGTATGAGAAAGCGGCGGTGTTTCGCCGACAAGGAACTCGAGATGGTTATGCTAGAACGAGAGAGGCAAGCCGAAATTGTGAAAACGCGAGCCAACGGGGAACAAATTTCAAATGCCACGAACTTAGACGCAAACAAATCTCGCTTGTTGTTAGGCAACATGACGCCACGAGAGTTTCTTCAAAGAATTTTTCCCACCCATAACCCTAATGTTTTGGAACTTGTCTGGCAGGGATGTGGCGGAAATCTCGAGAAAGCAATTGAGCAACTCGCCTCGAGCATGAAACATGAACAGTCATCAGCTACTCCGCATCAAATATGTCAGCCATCTTTATTGGGTAAATATATGGGCTCGTTTCCATTTACCGTACCCGTGGTAGGACTCAAAGGACCTCAAAATATTTTAGGCAATCCGACCTCTTTTAATGGTTTTTGTGGTGTGAATATTCCTCCTTGGGGACTCCCCATCAACATGAACAGTGTTTTACCAGGCTGTGCTCCGGTGATTCCCGATTTACACAATTCATCCCAGTCGTTTAAACGATTCCAGCCTGACCAGGACTCGAGAAAGACAATTACCACTGATGATTTGTTGAGACGGCGATCTGCCTTTCATTGTTTGATTCAAGGCGGACCGGCTGTTAATGATTTAAATACATACGTTTTGGACAGTGATTCCCCGAGTCCACAAAGCCCGCTTTCTTCCAGTGATGAATCTATCGAGTTTGATAAATTGCCAGTGAAACCCAAGTTAAAATTCTCGGTGGAGTCAATAATAGGAAAATAATACGATTTCTCTCCGCCATCACTGTTATTTATAATTTCTTTTTCTCTTCTCCGTTCTATGCATCTGTTGCGATTAACCTTTCCATTTTCTAAAATCCATTTCTAACGCCGCTTGCCTCTCATAAATGTGTATCGCTAAAAGCGACCTGAGATAGATGTTTTACAGACATATTAATCATTTGTTTTATGTAAGTGTCACTCTTTTATATTATGGTCGTTTGTAGTTGTTACTTTCTCGTTATACGTTCACACTTTTATAGACTACCAAATAGCCTAGCCAAAAGACATATTTCTACAACGCCATTTTTGTCGTTAACGATACACTTGCAACTCGGGCGTTATAGGTTTAAGTCATTTTTTTAAATTATCTCACACATAAACAATTTCTAAAGCTTATTTAATTTCTTAATAAACCATTACGTTTTTCTCTTGTAAAAATATTTATTCAGTGTTGATCAACATGTGTATATATTATTATATAAAAAGGCATAATAAAATGGACGATTTAAAAACCTGGGGCCTGTTTCATGAAATTTTAACTAAGATGGAATCCAAATTTTAGTAATGTGATTGGATAATATTAGATAATTTTAGTGTTTAGCCATTCAAAATTGAAATATTTACTTTAGTTCAGATTCCGAGAAACAGGGCCATGGTTAATATCTGGAAATGACGTCATATTCGGGCATCTTCTGGTACATTGATACCCTCTTGGGGTACAAGAAACTCCCACGCAACCTTCCTGGTCCTTAAAGTAAAACGGCAAAAGACGTTAACTTACATTTAATTTTATTGTACTTTGTTCGTGAAGTATGAGGATAAATTCGGCGCCCAGATCAATACATATCTACAATGAGAACATGCGGTATTATATACATTAAATTGGCGCATTGGAAGAAAAACCAGCGCAAAACGAATTGGAATGAAATTTAATGTCCTTATGAAGATGGGCATACGCCATATAGTGTACAATGAGGGAAATTTTGCCCGGGAAGCGGAATTATATCAAATTCCAACTGCCACGGGATTTTTTACGTGCACGCCCACGTGTACATGTTTCCTTTGACAGTTGGAATTCGATATAAGAGTAAGCCGTAGTGCCGCTTTCCGGGAAAAATTTCCCTCATAGCACACTGTATGATATATGTACGTTTTCTTCAAACCGGTTAGGAGCAGAAAAATAGGACGTTAAACCTATTTCATTTGATTTTTGATAGTTTTTGAAACATCTGATTCCACTTCCCATGTGTGGGGGTCGTACGGCTCTTATTTTCATTGTACCTTTATTTTAACATAAATATCTGAGACAAACTTACTTGTTTTGTTGTTATTTGTTTTTGTTTTCTTGGGGAATATCGTATGTTTATGTGTTGTCTGTCATCGGGTCAAGTGTCGGGGGTCGGATCCAACAAATAGGGTGGCCTGTATAAGTTCGTGGATTTTCTTTGGATTCAGTGGTTTCCTCTCAGGACTCAATAATGCTACCTTCCAGGAATGACACAGTTATTGTCAGCCAGTATGATTGTCAGCAGGCAATGGCCGTTTAAATCAACTATTCAATTCATCAATTTTAATCTGCGTGATGTTACCATACACTACAATGTTCCTGAATCAATATTAAACACTTAATTAAATACAAGGCGATCTATTACATCAATTAAACTGATGGCAATGTCAATCCTGTTCTAGGTTGTATATTGCAATAAAAGAAAGTACATAAAAACTGGAGAGAGAGAGAGAGGGAGAGAGGGGGGTTAACGTCCACTCAAACCAAACTATGTCATTTCGGGACTAACATATGGTTTAATTTTATTTCAATAATTCGCTTGTGCGTGGGGCCTTTAGCAGTGGGGGGAAACGGTGAAAACCCACTAGGTAGGAGCACACCCTATGATTCGGCCACCCCACCCCCTGTAAATATAACAACAGTTCAGACCCGGATTTCAGAAACCGAAATACTGGATTTTCGATAATATCCGGGCCAAAGACCACATTCAGTGCCACCAACCAATTGCTTTAAATACACAATACAGCAAAAAAAAAATAGCTATGTGAATTCCTCAAATAAAAGTGGTATCGGGTGTTTTGTAAATGTTTAATATTGAAGCCATGTTCATTATTAACAGTCTACCTATTTCAAAAACCAGACACGACCATGTTCGTATAGCGAACATAAAGACTTTCTCTTTAAAATATTTCTAGTATGTGAATGTTAGCATGTTTAAACAAGAACTAAAAAACGACACGTACTTTAAAAGAAAACTACAAGTACTTTAAAAGAAAACTTGACTTTAAAAGAAAACTACGTTTACTTGACTTTAAAAGAACACTACACCTACTTAAAAAGAATTCTACATGGCCTACACCTACTTAAAAAAACTACACCTAGGTCATGTCCTTTAGGTCATTTCTGGACTAACATATAGTTTAATTTCATTTCAATAATTCGCGTGCGTGTAGGGGTCTTTAGCAGTGGGAGGAAACTGGAGGTCCCGGAGAAAACCCATGAGGCTGGACAGACGACCCTACTCCTTGTCAAGTACAACCGGGGATTCGAAACCACGACAGGCTTTATGATACAGCACGCACGTGATAAGCATCCCCCCCGCCTACTTTGCAAGAAACCTACGCGTACTTTTAAAAAAAAACCTACATGCACTTTAAAAGAAAACTATACGTACTTTAAAAGAAGAATTGTTATTTCATGCGGCCCTTTCCCCTGCTAATCTATTATCACAATGTCAGTATTTTTTCATTATCCTTTTATTTTTATTTTTTTTTTAAATTTTGCGTCGTGGATATTCTCATCATTTTCTCATTAACAACTTTATGGAACGAGGAAGCTCAGTATAACTGTTAACTCCGATTAGGATGGGGGGTTTTATATGCAGACATTAATAAATCATCTCGATAATAATTGCTGATTTACGGCTAACCATCTTGTCGGATTAAGCTTTATCAATCGAGAAACAATCGCCGTCTGACACATTTGTTTGCTTTCCAAACAGAATCATGTAGAATGGGGTGTGGAGACGGAGATAAGGTCTCATATCGTCCCATGAACATTTTGTTTACATTAATATAGTTATTTTGGTTCTAACAAACATAGTCTTTATGAACTGAAATTCAATTTTGGGGATATGGTTTGGCCAAGTGTTGTTTTGGGGTATATGGTCTGGTCTACAGTTGTTTTGGGGGATATGGTCTGGCCTAGAGTTGTTTTGGGAGATATGGTCTGGCCTAGAGTTGTTTTGGGGGATATGGTCTGGCCTAGAGTTGTTTTTGGGGATATGGTCTGGCCTAGAGATGTTTATGTGAATAGTTAGCATTATGAGAGAGAGAGAGAGAATGTGTGAGAGAGAGGGAGAATGTGTGTGTGTGTGTGTGTGTGTGTGTGTGTGTGAGTGAGAGAGAGCGCGCGCGCGAGAGAGAGAGAGGCGGGGTTATTGTCCACTGCCCACAAACTGGGACATTTCGGGACAAACATGTGATTCAATTTTGTTTCAATAATTCTCGTGCACGTAGGGATCTCTAGCAGTGGATCCAGAGAAAATACACGAGGATGGACAGGCAACCAGTGGATCCAGGCAAAATCCACGAGGATGGACTAACGTGCACTAACACAAACTAGAACATTTTGGGACTAACACATGACACTACCATGCATCAATAACGTATCTAGTCTTAATTTCTGTGGAGATATAATAAATATATAATGAAGCTGTCAAAATTAAAAAAAGATAATAATATTCACTCGTTTAAATAAAAATAAATACACCAGTTTCATGAAATCTGTGTCATTGTGGTTTCTCTTGTCAGTGATGAAGAATAGAGGGACTGACAAGGACAGCTGTCTATTTGGAATTCGATATAAGAGTAGGCAATATAGTGCCAATGTCCGGTCACAATTTCCCTCATAGCACACACTTTGGCGTATGCACGTCTCCGGTAACCCAGTTCGGAGCAGAACAGTAGAACGTTAAACCCCCATTTATTTCATTTTGTATTTCTGACAAGGAAAGTCGGGATAGTAAATCTACAGTGACCTATTGGTTAGTGAACCAGCGACCTAGAGAAAATGTTATATCGTATATCGACATGTCTTAAAGTTCAAGTATAAAAAAAAGTTCTATAAATTCATAATGAGAATAACAGGCACCTGCACCTGATGAATCTTCATGCCTTAAAGATGCATAGTTATTTAAGAAAAAAACGCAGGTCTTCAAATGTTACATAAATAATTTTTAGACATCAATGCAAACGACACAGCACACACTCGGTTACTTTGGCCTTTGAGTGGCTGAGATATTACATGGATTACATCATTCGCGCCATATAATCGATTAACAGCAACAATAAAATAAAACCAAGTAGGAAGAATCTAAACCATTAGACAAAATTCGAAGTCCTAAAATGAAAACGGTGTAGGCAAAATAGTGTAATCAGCAAATGGACTAAGTTGTTGAAGCGGTATTTAGTAACTGGATGAGGATAATACAATACAAGTTACTTAAAGGACCCTCGTCGAAACGTTGCTGAAATACACCCTTTAAATAACTTGTATTCCATATAATTGAGTCATGTGTTAACAATATACACGACAATCAGTGGCAACAGGTGTCCGGAAGAGTAAGCTTACCCTGTCTGGTGCCACACCCGCCATAGCTGCATCCAAGCCATTAGACGAAATTTCGGTAAAACAGTGTAATTGTCCAATGGACTTGCTGTATTATCGTATCGTACATGGCAATCGACAATATGTCATTGACGACGTGGAGGGGCGTGGCAGGCGCTGGGTCATTTAACTTGACATCTATGTATTATGTAAAAGCTGCCAACAACTAGATAGCTGTACATGTCAGGCAATCCCCCTGCACAACTCACAAAGGGAAATCACACCGGACAATTTAGATGAACTTTTTCGACCAACACCGAGATTGAATCCGCGACCTCCAGGCTAGCCAGCAAGCGCCTTACTCACTCAGCCATTAATAGTATTGAGCATTTCATTTCTTGTACATTGTTACAGTATTCTTTTTTCAAGACCCAGCTCTTTTGGTAACTCCATAGTTTTATTATTCTTCTAGCATTATCATGTACAAAAGATATAATTAGCTTGTGATGAGGGAGCCATGGTCCTAACTTGCCTTGGCACCGACCAACAACGAGCTCGAACCTGGGACCTCCATCCATCAAACTAGCGTCTTACTCTCTTAGCCACCATGGCTCTTTATCGACATAATGTGATGGACTATTCTATTATGATAAAAGATTATATTCGTGTTTAAATTCCAATATCGGGGGGGGGGGGGGGGATGGCCTAGTGGTCTAGAGTGCCGCGCTACGACCTCTAGCTGGCCGGTCACCTCTGGCTTGCGGCTGTGGTTTCGAGCCCTGGTGTGAGCGTATGTGGCATGGAGATAGGGGCGCCTTCTCAACCTCGTGAGAGAGAGAGAGAGAGAGAGAGAGAGAGGATTTAACGTCCACTCGACACAAACTAGGTCATTTTGAGACTAACATATGGTTACATTTTATTTCAATACGTCGCTTGCGCGTAGCGGTCTTTAACAGTGGGAGGAAAATTAAGAAGTCAAAATGAAATGAAATATGGTTTAACGTCCTACTGTTCTACTTCTAACCTGGGCTAATGAAGACGGGTATACGCCATACAGTGTGGCCGGGCAGCGGTGCGACGGTCTACTCTTATATCGAATTCCAACGGCCAAGGGATCTTTTACGTGCATGCCAATGTGTACACGGAACCTAGGTTTTTCGTCGTATCCGAACGATTAGACAGTTGTCCTAGTTAGGCCCTCCGTCCACTCGACACAAACTAGGTCATTTCGGGACTAACACATGGTTCAATTTTATTTCTATGATTCGCAGAAAAACCACGAGGTTGGGCAGTCGACCCTATTCCTTGTCGCGTACAACCGGGGAATCGAAACCGCGCAAGTTGACTCAATGGTTCTAACCATTCGGCCATCCACCCACCAAGGAGGGGGCGAAAAGAAACAAATTGTAGCTGAACTTTAATCAATTTTTTTTTAGCATCAAGAGACATTAATTGGCTTCCTGGATTGGTTACAAATGTCCTCATAAATGTCATTTCTATAATTCTACGATTAACCGCCATTGTCAGAAATGCTTGATTACCTTCTTTCATAGATAACCTGATTCTATCGATGATGCTTCGAATGCACACTCGATTAACAGAGTGGGATCTGGACAATGATCACTAATGAACAGCAGATGAGAATAAAAGTAGCCGTTGTGACCTTATTGACACGAATAGATTGTAGAACTAAATGACCAAGATGTCCTCTAGATCACGTGGTGACATGCTGTGTTTAAAGTAGTCATCTTGCTCGTGTTATAAAGCATGGAATCCACGTGTTTTAACATATTTATTGAGTTTGATCCGCGTCTGGTTCCAGACTGGACAATGTTTGATTTCATCATTAACTCACAGTCGGTGAGCACGTGCGTAACGTAATTGTTACACATTTGTCACATGTGTCTCACCGTACAAGTTGGTCTCCTTCATATTATAAAGTCCAAGAAACATTTCTGAAACAGGGGCTTAGCAATTGACAACGTATAGTCGTTCGGAGCACAACTCTAGGACCTTTTACATTTTCTTTTTTAATTTGTAAATTGTGTTTGGCGAAAACGATATTTCCGTCTCATTAGCAAGCTGTCGTTTGAAATGACATGCCTTAGCCAAATATTAAAATCTTCTGAAAGCTGTCGTCATTAACTGTCAAGACAGAGTTTACATAACGCGGAACCTCTTCAGACAGATCACTCCATATATGGCGGAAGAAAACGAGTTGCGTAGCCAGCAGCGGAGTTTGTGAGTTGTTGAGGTTGATATCTTGTCCGTCATACGTAAATTAAAATGGTTATATGATGTAATTATACTCTTTACCCTCCCCAAGCAAACCCATCCACGAGGACAGGCAATCAAATATTGAAACGAAGAAATCGATAGTTTCGTATCTGAATTCTCGTGGACTACCTGGTGCGAGATAAAATGACTGACCATCTCTTACGTGGGGCATTAAATTCATCAAGATTTAGTTACATATAAAACGGAAAAAATCAATTTTAAGACGGAACATATTAATATGGCCTGGAACCGCCATTTATATGTACCAAGCTTCAAGAATGGTATTCTCTTTATATATGGTTTGTTGTTGTGGCGTGGGGATTATTTAAATGTATTAATATAGTCTATATAGTGAGTATATATACTGCCTTAACAGGGTCGTATGTAGGATTTTAAAAGTGGGGGTGCATCAGAGTGGTGGGGCGCCATAGCGTCCACGTAAGTGATATAAGAAATTTTGGATCAGGGCAAATGAAGCCATTGGCGTGTGGGGGCCCTTAAAACCAAACGTTCAGTGGTTTAGGTGAATCACTGTGTATTATTTTATAATTGAAAGATTGTCAAATTATTTATTTATTTATTTTTTTGGATGGGGACGGGCGCCATTTCTTTGGGGCACCTTATTTTTCTGGGGGAGCAATGTACCCCCTGCACCCCCGCTAAATACGGCCCTGTACCATAATATACATAGATCCATTCTCACGCCATCTCCACATCGACATTTTTTTTTTCTTGGCCATTGTCAGGTTGTCATTAACCTAAATATCAACCTCTCCATGATAAATATTCAATCAGTAATGTACCGTGCGCAGGGAAGGAAATCTATTATTTGTCAAATTTATAAAGCCGATACCATTTTTAATTGAATTGCTCTGGTCTCGTTTTTCAAATACCACGACGAAAATGACATTCGACGTTATTATGAATAAAGATGGTGATATATTTTGTCTGTGCGGAATAGACAGTGGAGAAAAAACCTGTCACTGCCAGACAGAGAAATGTAATGAAATAAAAGGGGAGGTTAAACTGGGCTAATGAAGACGGGCATACGCCATACAGTGAAATTTTACCGGACAGCGGCGCTACGGTCTACTCTTATATCGAATTCTAGCTGCCAAGGGATGTTTTGCGTCCACGCCAATGTGTACACGGTACCGCGGGTTTTCATCCCATCCTAACGACTAGAAAGCTGTCCTTATCAGGCCCACCGTCCTGCACCACTGACAAGGGGAAACCACGTCAGAAAATCTGGATGAGCCAGATAAATGTGTACGTAAAGCTGTAACAAGAGGGTTAACTTCCGCCCAGGGCAAAATTAGGTCATCGCAGCACTAACATCCGTATCGGGTGCAGGCTGTTTCGTAACTTAGTTCTTTCGTACCTTGTTTCGTACCTCGTTTCGTAACTTTCGTACCTCAGATTAATTCGTACCTTTTTTTTTTTTTTTTTTTTTCTGACACTATTTATTCAATAAATAAATATTTTACATAATATAAAAGTACACTATATGATTGTGGGATCTGAAAACAAGCCGGGGCTTATATAAATTCATCTCCCGAGGACATTATTTATAATAAAATATAAATACATTGTATAAGATTATAATCATAAAAAACAAATTGGTATAGAATTACAAAGTAAATGGTTTTACTCTCATTTGATTAATTTAAAACGTGTTATTGGATACAATATAAATCAGTTAAGGTACGTAATGTAGTAGAAATGTGGTGTGGTTAGCGAAATGATTATCCGATGTTCATAGCACGGAAAGGGTAAGCGAAACTCTGGTTGTGGTAGTAGAAAAAAAAAAAAAAAAAAAAAAAAAAAAAAAAAAAATTGAGATGGGTGGCGTCTGGCTATTAATATTAAGAAAACGATTTGAGTTACGACAAGTATTTTCAACCGATCACGAGGCACTAATTGTCATATGATTAGTGTTTAGATGAGTTTAAATATCTATGCTTCATCAAAGGTAAGTCCATTACCGAACAGTAGGTGGTAAGTAATAAGACAATAACAAGTAAGTATGCGGTAGGTATTAAAAGTATCACCCAACAGTGAGTGGAAGGCAAAAAAGCAGTAAGTGTAACCAGCATGAAGCGATATGTAACATATATCTAGAAGGCGAGTAGAATCACATATGTACCCAGTAAGAATGATCAGACAGGGGACGGGTAAGTGGAATTTGTGGAGCACGGTTATTGTTTACTTAAATCTATTGGATTGGTTTATGAATAACTGAACTGTAGTGAAAATTTCCATGTTTGTCGACGAAGCGAGAAGGTTGTTTCCGTATAACAGCGTTCTAATCTCCCGGTGAGTACTTGGTAGTAATAGTATAGTTTCTTGTCTTGTTCTAGTAAAATTAGTGCAATATAATAAAAAATGTTCGCTGTCCTCAATAGTGTGACCGCAACTACAGGATGGATTGTTTGAAATGTGCATTAAAAACTTGTGATAGTTTAGAGTACTTTTTTGGCATCTTAGTCTTGTGTGAATGATTTGTAATCTTCTGTCTCCTAGATAGTAATGATTTGGGATCGATTCGTCGTTTTTTCGTAAATGATCTTTGAAGTGTTTCAATGATGAACTTTTCTTTATGTCGTCTGTTAGATTATTCGTACCTTTTCTTACGTGTTGTTGAAAAAAAGTTGAAACATGATTGAATGATCGTACCTTTTTCTATGTGTTGGTATCACACTGGCCAGCAGTGAATATTTGCTAGGCCGCTACAATCATTGGTAAAGAGGACATCGATGCGACTTAATGAGTGAAAAATATTAACATTTTTCTTCCAACAAATTAAATTCATTTGAAGTATTTGTAGGTAAATATTATTTCCTATTTAGTGTAAATGGGTATTAAAAGGAGTAAAAGGCAGCATTCTGTCCCAATCAGTAACTTCTTATATAAACAATGCACGCACCAAAATGACTCAATATTGTATTGAGTGGACGTTAAAGGACCATATTGGTGTCAGTAGGATACAGACCACAAATTTTATTCGCAACGATTCTCAATACAATATGGGGTCATTTTAGGACTAACATATGAGGTATTTTCACTACAGTTATTCGTATGTTAGCAGGGATCTCTAATGGTTAGATGGAACAGCACAAACAATAGACGAAAAAACACAGAGTACTGACTACCGTGTCAATCTGGCCCACTTAAGCCCCGTTTACACTTGGCCGCGATAAGCGTGCCGTTCTGGTAATAGTACCGGGAGCGATAACCCTCAAGAAATTTATCGCTGCTTGGTACCGTGCCCAGAACAGCACGCTTATCGTGGCCAAGTGTAAACGGGTGTTATGTCTTTCTCGCTGAGCCACGGCGGCCCCCACTACGTATAAATGTACGTATAATAATTCCGACATTCCTGGTGACAGAGCTGTTAAAGAACACTCCATGTGAGAGAGAGAGTGAATTACTCGCGTGTGTGTATCACTGTGTTGGAATGAATTATTCGCGTGTCTGGTCTGCTAATAACTATCCCAGTGAGATCACTTTTGGCTCATCTCTGTGGCTTCCAGCAAAACGTCCATTATAATCGAATCACCGAACAATTTTTATACCAATTTAATAGACACAATGCATCACATGTACTACAATCATCAGCCCGAATAGCCTCTAGATCATCTAATATTGATAATCTACTTTCGTTTTATTTTTAATTGAGTTCAATCTGTTTTTCTTTGATGTAGTTATTTTGCTGTTTAATTGATATCCGTATTCAGCTTTACCTCATCTACACTCATTGTTTCGTCTAATTGTCTAGATTATCAAGTACCCCTGTGTAGTCCAAATGTAGCGGAAGGAATCTAAAAATAACTCTGAGATTAAAGGCTGAAAATGAAATGAGTATTTGGCGAATAATTTACACAAAATTCGAATGCGAGAGAGAGAGAGAGCGAGAGAGAGAGAGGGAGAGAGAGGGGGTTGGGGTTTAACGTCCACTCGACACAAACTAGGTAATTTCGGGACTAACATATGGTTTATTCTTATTTCAATAAGAGAGAGAGAGACAGGGAGAGAGAGAGAGAGAGAGAAAGAGAGATGGGGTTGCGGTTAACGTCCAAACTAGGTAATTGCGGGACTAACATATGGTTTATTTTTATTTCAAAGAGAGAGAAAGAGAGAGAGAAAGAGAGAGGGAGAGACGGGGCTTAACGTCTACACGACACAAACTAGGTCATTTCGGGACTAACATATGGTTTATTTTTATTTCAGTAAGAGAGGGAGAGAGAGAGAGAGAGACGGGGCTTAACGTCGACACGACACAAACTAGGTCACTCGGGACTAATATATGGTTCAATTTTATTTCAATAATTCGCTTGTGTGTAGATGTTTTTAAGCAATGAAAGGAAATCGGAGGACCTGGAGAAAACCCACAAGGTTGGACAGGCGGCCCTACTCCTTGTCACATACAATCGGGGAGTCGAAACCACGCCAGCTGTAACACTACAGATAACAGAATATCAGCATAATTGATAAGACCTTCATAGAGAACATGGAATAGACATAAATCGGGAGGAGCTATATTCCAAGTCTGGGCCCTGTTTCACGAAATTTTAACTAAAGATAAAATCCAAATTTTAGCAGATACTTCCATTTTGATTGGCTAAAAACTAAAATCAGTCTAATATTGTCCAATCAAATAACTAAAATTCAGATCTTATCTTAGTTAAAATTTTGTGAAATAGGCCCCAGACTTACTGTCAGTAAACCCCGGCTTATAAAGCATACGACAATTAGGAAAAATTGTACAAGAGTGATCATGATAAAAATGTCTGTAGAATTTTAAGCGGTTACCATGGAAGATACGCCCAGATTTTGTAAGAGATGGGCAGAAAACAAGCTAACAAAAGGGGCGATTTTTCATGTAATCGGGTTCCATGATCTTCATATGCGCAAATATTGAAAGCAATCAAGACCTTTCGATATAAAACATAAGGGACAAAATTGCCTGTTAGATGTTTATCTTCCTGTTGCTGTAGAGATTCACAAATATCTATTCTGTCATACTCCTGCGCAGTGTTTCGTTTGATTAGAACTAATCCACTTCACACTGCTATCTTGAGTGAACATTGTTGTGCTAAAGTATTATTGGTCAGTAGTGCCATTACCAACCAATGACCTACATTGTAACAAACAATATCGGCGTTAACCAGACCTCAAAATATGTTACCGCAATATATCTAATGACAATCGCGACTTGTTTACGTCATAACCCGCGAAATTTATTATGCTCGATTATCCAGTGCCAACATGTTTTCTTCGTCGGCCATTTTGAAAATTATGCCGAATGCGAGAAGAGAGGAGGGATTTGATTGGACGTTAAAAAGAGACACGCCCCGCCCAATTTCAAGAATATGACTTCTATCCAGCAATGGTAAGAGAGGGATTTCTCGCGCCATTGCTTCAGGAATATGCTATTCTGTTTACTAGCGGGTTTTATAAGGGCTGTCTTTAGATAAGGTTGGGGGGGGGGCGCGAATGGTTAGCAAGTGCGCATTGTATCATAAAGCCTGTCATTGAGTCAACTGATGGAGTAGGGTCGTCTGTCCAACCTCTTGGGTTTTTTCCAAGTTCCTCCCACTGCTAAAGACCCCTACGCACAAGCGAATTATTGAAATAAAATTAAATCATATCTTAGTCCCGAAATGACCTAGTTTGTGTCGAGTGAACGTTAGACCCCATTTTTTCTCTCCCTCTCTCTAGAGGTTGCTAGGATATTGAACATCGGACGTTACGTGTAACAATTGAACAATAATTATAACTCAAGATAAAAAAAGAGGTGATAGCTGTATAATTTAATAGAATAATGGCGGGAGAATGTGTCAGGAAGTTGCAATGATCATAGTGTTAAGTAACGGTAATATATTATCCTACATGACAAAACACTAACCACGGGAGACAAGATCGTGCCACTATTACATTCCATACTCCGGAAACTAGCAATCTTAACTGGATAATAAAACTAACGTAGTCACGGCAATCAGGCATTATATAGAAGCTAAATGAACCAAGGTTAACAACCAGTAGAGAAAATCTCCAAGTCGATATAAATTGTCACAATGAAGAACGACTCGTAGTTATTCCCTAATATTTCTCCCATAATCTTTTTATCACCGTGTCCATGCCATGGGAGGGAGATCATGTATAATTGAATAAAGGCTTAGTCCCCGCCAAATGTTTTAATAAGAATGCCTAAGGAAAGGGCTAAGTTTAATTTAACTGCCAGGATTTTTTTTACATAGAGTGAATTTGCTAACGCGAGATTCGGCCAACTATTTCAGTTAATTCAATTTTGAATGAAATCAGCAGAAAGAAGAAAGAAAATTAGCTTGTCTAATTTGATAAGGTTTCAATTGGTTATCGAACAATGGCAAACCAAAATCGAATCCTCGAAAGTTTTTTGGTTTTCCCTGCAGAGAAATGGATAATCATTTGATAAAATTGTAAATTTAATTAAATTTACTACAGAGTGTGGTATACAGTTAAAGTTATATTATTTTGTAATGAACCTATTTCACATGGAGGGATCACGGTTGCTAAGTGGATATAACGCTGGCTCGCTAGCCTGGAGGTCGGGTGTTCGATTGACCGAGAAAGTTCATCCAGATTTTCCAGCGTGGTTTCTCCCTGACAAGGACAACTGTCTAGTCGTGCGGATGGAGCGAAAAACGGAGATTCCCATGTACACATTGGCATGCACGCAAAAGATCCCTTGACAGTTGGAATTCGTAGTGTCGCTGTCTTGGCAAAACTTCCCTCATAACACACTGTATGGCGTATACCCGTCTTCATTAGCCCAGTTTAGAAGCAGAACAGTAGGACGTTAAACCTCACTTCATTTCATATCATTTATTCCACGTGGAATCTCACAATTCTTGAGGTTCGATTATGTATTTTTATGTGCCAGCGTTGATAGAAGGCACCGCTGACAAGTCAAGTTAACCACAATTCTCAGCATCTAGAATTATATTTCCATATGCAAGCTGGGAAAACTCCGAGTTGTTATAATTATATACATAGCAAGATATCTGTATATAGATATAAAGTATACTCTCATTGATCAAGGCAATTATATTATTTACTTTTTCTTTTGTAAATAAGGGGGGGTTATTTTAGTATCAATTAATGACCGTAGTAAAAGCCTGGACGAGATGTAGAATACTGTAATTTATAGATCACTAAGGGATAGCCAAATCTCAAACAATCCATTAAACATCGTGACAATTGTCTGTGGACTTCATAAAACTGGTCTTGGTAGTTGGAATTTGATGACTGGTAGTCGGAAATACTTCTGTTAGAAGCACATTGCACAATTTGATTAAAATAAGAATCTATATTTCGTTTCGTTATTTTTTTTACTTTCGATGGCCTACACTACATGAAGATCTGTCAAGTTGTACCAGAAGGTCGTAAGGGCGGCTTTTGACCCTTTGACGTCAGACGTTGATCAACCAATCAGCGTTGACGCTTCTAGTGGTTTACCCATAGTTTCGTGCATGG
This sequence comes from Patella depressa, assembly GCA_948474765.1. Classification (NCBI taxonomy): domain Eukaryota; kingdom Metazoa; phylum Mollusca; class Gastropoda; family Patellidae; genus Patella; species Patella depressa. The sequence goes on from OX419716.1 coordinate 78,808,734, forward strand.
GACGCCAAGTGTATATGCATATTGTGGGTATTGCTTTACGTTAAGCTGCATGTGTGACGTTACACTGTGGGACAGCCATGGCGGAATACAAGGGAGGGCAGTGTTTGTCGTCTGTCACCATTTGTCGGCCTTATCGTCGTATCGTGTGTGTCATGAACTGTTGATAACTAGTAATCTGTTTGTCAGGTGTTTGGTGTTATTATAATATACTTTCTCAACTGATGACCATGTTGTTGATGGTGTTTGTTCGGTTAAAACCTTACAATACAACGGCTGCTCTAATAGTGAAATATTATCATATTCTGCCTCGTGCATGATACACCCTTCAACTATTATATGAAAATGAAATGAAATGGAGTTTAACGTCCTACTCTTTTGCACCTAACCTGGGCTAATGGAAGACGGGCATACGCCATACAGTGTGCTATGAGGGAAATTTTGCCCGGGCAGCGGCGCTACGGCCTACTCTTATATCGAATTCCAAGGGATCTTTTACGTGCACGGCAATGTGTACACGGGACCTCCGTTTTTCGTCCCATCCGAACGACTAGGCAGCTGTCCTTGTCAGGCCCTCCTTCTGCATCACTGACAAGTGGAAACCACGCCGGAAAATCGAGATAAACTTTCTCGGCCAATTTCAACTATGAAACCTTACATGTATATTGCGACGGACTAGAATATACAGATATCAGACATTTTATTTAAATGCTGACTAACACTAAATGATTTAATTAACTCTCAAACTAAAGCATCCAACATTACTTTTTGTGCTTTTTGTACTAATTCCCGTTTCCTGCCGACACTCGATATTTTTACTTTAAAACGATTGAAATCTTATAAATATTTAACTTTAACGATTTCTCCATCACTAATTGAACCGCGTGCCCCCGTTGTATTAAAGGTTTTAATCGTTAACAAAATCTCTTTCGCTATCCAGGGGCTGATCCAGAGGAAGGGTTTGGGGGTCCAAACTCCACCCTGCTCAGCTACATAAAAAAAATTAAATGCCTTGCATCAATGAAATTAAATCACAATGTGATCCTATATCATCACAAAAATGATTTCTCTCTTTACAAAGATCAATTTGTATGTATGCCTATGTAATTTAGAGACGATGATGGCAGGAACCAAGGCGAACCTCCTCCTGCATAAATTCCTGGATCCGCCCCAGCTATCATCTTATGATTAAAGTATTGTCTAAACGAAGAGAGACGACTGACAGATCGTTCTTGTCGCTATCACAGAAGATGGTGTAAATGAGGGAAAAAGACAAATAGGCGACCATTAACGGCTCGATCAATAATTAGTCTCTTGGAAAATGAAACTTTCATGAATAAACACAAGTCGGAGGAATTAGTACCGTGGTTTGCTCGGTCTACAGATTGTATAAATCAACAGGAATAATGGAGATAATTTCGAAAATGAATGCTAAGAGCTTCTCTTGGTTTTGTTTTATGATGAATAGAAAGCCATGGATTCAAAGACTCGGATATTGTTTAAGTCGAGTTATATGGGCTAGTGAAGTCGAAATATATTAGCCATTATACGTGATGTGGGTTTTATATGAACACATACCCAAAGTTCGCGCTGATCTAGCAACAAACAACAGAGAGAGAGAGAGAGAGAGAGGGGGAGAGAGAGAGAGAGAGAGACATCACGTCTTTGAGAGAGGGAGAGGAGGGAACCAGGTCTTTGAGAGAAAGACAGACTGAGAGAGAGAGTAACCAGGTCTTTTTGGGACTAACATGATCTACCTTTATTCCGAATAGTTTGCTTGTGTGCCGCGTTCTTTCGTAATTCCTGGAAACCCGGAGAACATTTGCGAGGGTGGACAGACTTGTCAAATGTAAAACCTAAAATCGATGGCATACGTAACGATCTAAAACGCACGCGTTAAAGGTTAGGACACATTATATTAGGTTTCTGTATTTTTTGTGGAGCGTGGGTAACTTGATTGGTAGTTTCTTTTTCCAGAAAGATTAGAACTTAAAACAACGACATACTTTTAATCAATTTTTTTGAAACACTGGCTTACCTCGGGCAAAAACTGTCGACGCTATCTCTTGTGAACGACTCGACGTCTGTATCTCAGCAATGGATCGTAAACTTTTGTCTTACAGTTTTATTTTAATCTAACGCCTCCCAAACTCCACTCCTAATCCTGGATCATTCAGAGGAAGGACAGAGATGTTACAATGTGCTGAGAATATTGCATTATTCAGAAGACATAAATATTACAATGTCGTGACAATAATGCGTAATCAACAGAGAGTTGGGTCGCTTGTCCAACCTCCTGGATTTTCTCCAGATCGCCCGGTTTTCTCCAACAGCTAAAACCCCTACGCGCAACCGAAATAAAATTGAACCGTATGTTAATTCCGAATGACCTAGTTTGTGTCTAGTGAACAATAATGCTGTATTAAAGATACATTATGGGAGATTAGATAACGAGTTGGCAGTTCTCACTATAATAGTTAAAAGCAAGATAATGCAATTGGTTGAAAATTTCAGTCAAATTGATCCGCTATGAACCGAGAATTAAGCGGTTGAAAGTTCCGCCTAGCCCTCGTTCATCATTACTAAAGTCGGTACGACAAAAATCATAGTCTCGATTATCCAACTAATCATTAAATTATGAAGGAAAGTTATGCAGCAAACCCAACAAATATCGCAAGCTAGCGATGATATCGAGAGCTGATTACGGTCTGGATAAGTTATTAATAATTTAGATAATATTTCCGATCTAAAATTGAACCTACAATAGCCCGATTTAGCTCTTGCATAATGTATGTTTCATACATTAGCTCTTGCATAATGTATGTTTAAGGAGAATAAAATGTTTCTTGTTTTTATTTGTCGTGTTCGACGATTTCATTTAAAATGCATAGTGCTTCAGGATATATATTTTTTTTCTTCAGGTATGCGCCATTAGTGTCAATTGTACCACATTAGTGCCAATTGTACAAGAAAGATTGTAGTTAGCGTATAAATAAGGTGCACAATTAAGAATATACCACGCGATTCCCAAGGAGAAACCTGAAAAACAGAGGTTCCGTATACAAATCAATAGTGCACGTAAAACATACCTTAGCACCAATGTCAAGGCAAACATTCTTACACCACATTACATGCGTTAACTACCACCGAATAATAACAATTGTTAAGCAAGGCTGACACTTGCACGATTCCGTGGCACGCATTGGCACGATTCGAGTCGGCACGACACCGTCCGATTTATGCAAACTCGTTGTGCCAATGCGGGAAGTGCGTAAACAATGCGCAAACTATGCGTGAACTCGTCGTGTCAGTTCGTGTCAATGTGGACACTGATGGGCACGACAACATCGTGGCCAAAAGTCGTGCAAGTGTCAGCCTGGCTTTATGCTACGTTCGCTCTGTCGTGCGATTCGTTATGATAGGACCGTTCCTAGTGGTTCCACGATCTGGTACGTGCAGAGACGTTCGGATGTTTCGATACGATCAACATGATTGCTGCGATTGACCTGATAGGATCACAGCAATTACTCCACTATTAACACCACGATTTCAATCGTAGCACGAGTCGTGATAGTGGGACCTTAGCATTAATCTCACAAAATGGCCGAATTATTACATCACAGTGCATGCGTTACCAACCACGGGAGACAGAATCTGTTAGTTTGACAAATGACCGAATTATTGGTTTGAACATTGAGAGTAATCACTCTCGGGGCTAAAATATTTTTACGTTGCAGTGCATGCGTTACCAACAACGGTATATATAATATGTGAAGCAAGGCTGACACTTGCACGATTCCGTGGCACGCTTTGGCACGACTCGAGTCGGCACGACACCGTCCGATTTGCGCAAACTCGTCGTGCCAATGCGGGAAGTGCGTAAACAAAGCGCAAAGTGCGCAAACAATGCGCAAACTATGCGTGAACTCGTCGTGCCAGTTCGTGTCAATGTGGACACTAATGGGCACGACAAAATCGTGGCCAAAAGTTGTGCAAGTGTCAGCCTGGCTTTACTCTCAAAAAAGCCAAATTATTGCTCTGAACATTGAAAATCAACATTGTCAGAACTAAAACATTCTAACATTGCAGTGCGTGCGTTACCAACAACTGATCATAGAAATTATTAGAATCACAAATAGCAAAATTATTGTGCTAAACGTTGGTGAGCTCCGGGGGTTTGATGGGCGCGCGGCATTATAAGGTCTGTCATTGTGTCATTGAGTTAACTGTCGTGGTTTCGATTCCCTGGTTGTACGTGACAAGGAGTGGGGTCGCCTGCCCAACCTCGTGAGCCCTCCAGTTTTCTCCCACTGCTAAAGACCCCTACGCGCAAGCGAATTATTGAAATAAAACTAAACCATATGTTAGTCCCGAAATGACATAGTTTATGTCGAGTGGACGTTAAACCCCATCTCTCTTTCTCCCCCCCCCCCTCTCTCTTTTTCTGGTGAGCTCCACTGTTTTCCTTTTCAATCAGACAAGCGATAGTGTAGATTTCACCTGTCTTTCATATAATTATCGATCATCAAGACTTCTGCTTCCCAGTTGCCGCTCATTCTAGCGTTTTATGTTACTGGGCGGTCAGCTGTACGGATAGTCATTCAAATACTGGTAAGTAACTTTTCTTTCTTTATAGAAATCACATAAAATGGGATTTTACGTCCTACAGTTCGGCTCCCGAGAGAGAGAGAGAGAGAGAGATAGAGAGAGAGGAGAGAGAGAGAAGGGGGTTTAACGTCAACTCGACACAAACTAGGTCATTTCGGGACTAACATATGATTTAATTTTATAAAATCACATAAAATGGGATTTTACGTCCTACAGTTCGGCTCCCGAGAGAGAGAGAGAGAGAGAGAGAGAGAGAGAGAGGAGAGAGAGAGAAGGGGGTTTAACGTCAACTCGACATAAACTAGGTCATTTCGGGACTAACATATGATTTAATTTTATTTCAATCATTCGCTTGCACGTAGGGGTCTTTAGCAGTGGGAGGAAACCGGAGGTCCAGGAGAAAACCCACGAGGTTGGACAGGCGACCCTACTCCTTGCCACGTACAACCGTGAATTTGAAACCACGCCAGTTGACTCAATGACAATCCGTGTGATACAGCGCGCACGTTAACCATTCGGCCACCCATCCACCATTCAGACTATAATGAAGACGGGTAAACGGCATATAGTGTGCTACGAAGGACATTTTGTCCGGACAGCAGCGCTACGGCCTACACTGATATCGAATTCCACTTGCCAGGGGATCTTTAACGTGCACGCAAATGTGTACGACTAGAAAGCTGTTCTTGTCAGGCCTTCCGTACTGCAACAATGACAAGACAAAACACTGTCGGAAAATCCCAATAAACTTTCTCGTCCAACACCGGAGTAAGATGATGCCTCGCTATATATATATAGCCCGGAGGTCGGGTGTTTGAAATAACTATTGACCGAAAAAGTACGTCAGGAATTTTGGAAGTGGTTTCCTCTTTATTAGCCGGAGCAGAACAGTAGGACGTTAAGCCCCATTTCTTTTTTTTTACATAATGAATCTTTAAAATACTTTCACTCGTCACAACCAACAAGCAATTTGTATCTGTGTCACCATATTCCTGAAGCAATGGCCCGAGAAATTCCTCTCTGGCCATTGCTGGATTAGCTTCTGATTCTTGAACTTTTGCGGGAGTATGTCTATTCTTCCCGTTGAATCAAAGCTATCACTTAAGTACAGCAACATGACAGTCCTTCGTGTAATCTGGGTGATTTAAGGTATTAAAAACGGTGAAAGTATGTTCGTTTCCAAACTGTATTGTTTACATAGCCTAGTTTGTCACGCAACTAGTTTTACTGCAGTATTCTGCTATGCACGGGTTAATTAGGCATAATGAAATCGTGAGCTATGACGTAACGTTATGTAAACATATTTGGTCCAATATTGGCACTCGTTTTAAATGTAAAGCTTTTGTAGGGCAGCTAGTCATTGGTTGGAAGTCGGACTACTGACCAATCAAAATTTAAAACAACAATATCCAGAAGTGAGTAGTGGGATTACCTCTAATCAAACGAAACACGGCGGGTAGTATGCCGTGTCACTGATTGATCTTATACCCAGTTGGATTCTATGTTAGCCTTAGAATTTTTGTAAGTAAAATGGTAGCTAAACACCGTACATGTTTCACTAAGAAGGCCGCAAAACGGAGAGAGAGAGGGGGGATGAAGAGGGAGACAGACAGAGAGAGAGAGGGGGGATGAAGAGAGAGACAGGCAGAGACAGAGAGAGAGAGGGGGGATGAAGAGAGAGACAGGCAGAGAGAGAGAGAGAGAGATAGAGATGGGGTTTAATGTCCACTCGACACAAACCAGGTCATTTCGGGACTAACATATGGTTTACTTTCATTTTAATAATTCACTTGCGCTTAGGGGTCTTTAGCAGTGGAAGGAAACCGGAGTACTCGGAGAAAACCCACCAGGTTGGACAGGCGACCCTACTCCTTGTCACGTACAACCTGTGAATCAAAACCCTGTCAGTTGACTCAATGATAGACCTTATGATACACCGCGCACGTACTAACCATTCGGCCCTCCACCCCCACCCCCTTGTAAGAACGGTACATAACCGCATCATTACTGCAAATAATCCCAGTCTACATAAGAATTAAAACCATATCATTAAGTAAATACTCATGTTTTCCAATATAACCAAGTTGAAGACTTTCATCTTGAATATAAGTAGAGACAATATAACAAGCTGTATTCCGAATGGTTGTTGAACATTGCCGAGTGATTGCGTTTCTCAAACCCAATCACCGTTCATCACTGTGGTTTGTTTAACTAACTCTTCAATAGTTTTCAATAATGTACTAAAATAACCCAGCATGAACAGACGACTAATAATAAGGTTTATTTTGTTGATTAAGGGATAGAGAGCTTTGGGGTTTTAACGTCCATTCGACACAAACTCGGTCATTTCGGGACTTAAACGTGGCAGAACTTTATTTGAGTAACTTGCCTGGGCGTAGGGCTCTTAAACTGGAAGAGGAAATTGGGGGAACCGTAGAAAACCCACGACGTTAGGCACGTACAAGCGGCGAATCGAAACCACGCCACTTGAATCGATGACAGACCTTATAACTTTAACCACCCGATCCCCAGACATTTTAGTAGTTTCTGTAAAAGGTAGTTATCTCCGAAAACATAGTCTTGAATTTGACTCTTTATATTCGGGCAATTTAATGTAAAAATAAATGAGGGGTTGGGATGGCCTAGTGGTTTAGAGTGCCGCGCTTCGACCTCTAGCTGGCCGGTCACCTCTGGCTTGTGGCGGTTGTTTCGAGCCCTGGTGTGAGCGTATGTGGCATGGAGATAGGGGCGCCTTCTCAACCTTGTGGGTCTCCTCCGGGCACTCCGGTTTCCTTCCACTGCTAAAGACCCCTACGCGCAAGCGAATGATTAAAATAAAATGAAACCATATGTTAGTCCCAAAATGACCCATTTCTCTCTCTCTCTAATGTCAAAAAATGTCGTGTGTATGCTGAGGACCGATAGCTGAAAGGGAGTTCGTTTTGAGGCATAATATATGTCACCAGACGCTCACAAATATCAAGAGACTATCAAAGTGAAGCCCTTGGCAACAAATTTTATACTCGGCAGAAATTGGTTGAGAGTATTTGTGTCATTGAAAACCTATAATTTAAGATTTCTTCAGAGTGTATATTTTCATGTCTATATTTAATGATTTAATGAAATGTAATGAGGTTTAATGTACTTCTGGTCTGCTCTGACTGGGCTAATGGGTTCGGACGTACGCCATAAAGTATGCTGTGAGGGGAATTTTGCCCGGCAGCGGCTCTACGACCTACGAATTCCAATTGCAAATGGATATTTTACGTGCACACCAATGGGTACACGAAACCTCGCTTTTTGTCACATCCGAACTACTAGACACCTGTCCCTTCTCAGGCCCTCCATCCTGCATCACTGACAAGAGGGAACCACGTTATAAGCTGATATCCCATGGGACAAGAATAGTTTTAGACGTTTTAAAAAAAAAACAAACCTTCTCTGTCCCTTTTCGGTCCTGTAGAAATAATAATTAAGTTCTGTCTCATTCTTGTCCGTGAAAAGGCCTATAATAAGCATTAATACAGTTTGAGGAACTTAATTCCGACACCGTTCTGATTTCGTCTGATTTATATAAGTCATTAATTACGGATGAACACATTTTCGGTGGTTACAATTTTTTTCCTTCCTTATCATTTAATATAATACTGGGTATTTCACTCCAGGATGACAGCCTAGTTCACTCATAAAGTACGACCGATTGGTTTTTATAGCTTCTCCTTCATTCAGACAAGTCTTGCTCTATCACAGGAGCAAAAGAACGACAATTTTTTTTTAGTTTTAGTTTGAAAGATATAAGTATTTTCATTTGTCTTAAATTAAATATTTTCATTGAGCAGATTCATGTATGTTTTAAATTATTAATTAAAGATACACAAGGGAAGATCAGATAAAGAGCTGGCAGTTCTAACTTTAATAGTTATAAACTAAATTATGTAAAGGGAATTTTCTGAAAATTTCAGTCAAATTGATCCACCCTAAACCGAGATTTTATCGATTGAATTTTCGACATAGCCTCGATCATCATTACTAAAGTAGGTACAATTTAAAAAAAGACATAGTCACGATTATCCATTTCATGATTTAACCACGAATGGAAGTTGAGGAGCAAATCGGATTCTAGTCCAATAAATATCGCAGTCTGGCGACGACATCGAGAGTTGATTATAATCTATAGGATAATTTTTGCCTAGTTAATAATTTCGATAACATTTCAGGCCTAAAGAAAGACCAGCAATAGACAGTTTTAGCTCTTGCATAATGTATGTTTAGTTAAACATTAAGACCTTCTGGTTCCTCTGTTACCCATATAGCGGGGGATTTGTAAACCCGTTTCCGAAAAGAAGTCAAGTATCCACAATTGTCAGAGATCAAATGCATCATCTTACGTTTTATTATTACTAAAGTTACACTTTAATAATAAAATAATAAAATTCCAATCAATTTTACCGGAAATTGGAAAACAAATAATAATGCATTGATCGAAATAGAATGTTAGATATTATGTTTTTAAAAAAAAATCAAAATTTAATTACGAACAATCATGGCGTGTTAAAGTAGCTAAGTCTAAGGTAATCGACATTGAAACACGAATTATTTGTCAATTTAAATCAACTTTGATGTTGTTATCTTACCGGAGAAAATGGGCTCCTGGGTCATGTTTCTCGAAATCTTATCTAAAGATAAAATCCAAATTATAGTAGATACTTCAATTCTAATTTGCTAAGCACTAAAATTAATCTAATATTATCCAATCAAATTACTAAAATATGGATTTTATCTTAGGTAAAATTTCGTGAAACAGGCCACATATATCCAATATTTAAGATAAAATAAACATTTTGTCATTGGTACACGAGTCGTGTACCATAGTGAGTTTCAGAGAACGATGCTAGACATATTCCACAAGGCATGTCATACGGTGACGTCATATTCTGATCTAGGGAGTATGCACAATAAATACTATCGGTGTAGACTAGAATAAACAGACGCTAGTGAATGTCGTATGATTAAAACTTCTGGCATAATTCGCCGAACATCACTGATCTGAAATTTCAGTAAAACAGAAACGATTGAATAGAAATCAGTCTATATACATTCATATAACATTAATATATGCGTTGCGACCCATTTATGTCAATTTCTAGGTGCCAAATATTAGCGATTTAGCTCCGATAATATCAGCTGCAAACGTCAGTTAAAGTAGTATTAGTGTTAAATAACACCATCGTGTTATATAAGCGCGGATAAGCCGAGTGGAGTATTAGTTTTGATGTTGTCTAAGAGATTATCAAATTACAAGACGATGTGGAAGAGTTAAGCAATACTTTTGTTATTTTATGTCGAAAGTAAACGTAGCGAGGTATACGGTTACAAGATATGGCGGCTTGAGTCCAGACACCGTCTTTTAATCCCCCTGTATTGTGCTTCAGGTATCGAACGATATCGAAATAACAATCGTTCTTTTCAATTAAAGCTCAATCCTTGTTTTACTAGCTCGTCGTCTCAGCTTTGATGTCAGAGTCAACAGCCAGGGGCTTTAATAAATCGTGGCCAACATCAGCTATCGGTATCGAAATGAGCCGGGGACGGAATGAATCCGCCATTCGACATGGCGAACATATGCTCGTAGTGTTCTTATCAGATGGCCTGGCGAACCTAATTACAATACACAGTGAAAATTATATAGGCTATCACCTTAACATCATCCAAACAACACTTGCTTTTATTGTAAACGTTACCAGCACCCATCCATTGGTGCCAGATTGGTAAACGTCGTTGTGAGATTTCGCCATTGCCTGACGGTTAAATCCTAAGTTTTTGAACGAGTCACGAACGGAAATCTGAAGTTTCCTGTAAGCCGTTAAAACGACAACGTAGATCTAATATAGAGACGTTAAACATTTGTTTATTTATATTCTACGGCTTTATACACAAACAGTTTAAAATATACACCCAAAAACAGATAAAATGATCTGAAAATGGGTTTAACGTCCTACTCTTCTTCTAATAAACTGGGCTAATGAAGTAGAGCATACACTATACAGTGTGCTATAAAGGAAATTCTGCCCAGGCAGTGGCACTACGGCCTACTTTAATATTGATGCCAACTGTCAAGGTATCTTTTACGTGCATGCCATGTGTACGGGGGACATCTATTTTTCGTTCCATCAGAACGACTAGACAGCTGTCCTTGTCAGGCCCTTTCTCTGCCAATGCAAGGATCGAACACACGACCTCTAGGCTAGCGAGTCAGCGTTTTACCCATTTAGCCACCGTGATCCCCTACCGACATAAAACATCCAGTCTCCTTATCGCTTATATTTAAATGGTATATGAACTGATATTTTTATACTGGGGAATTTTCTCCGGGTTCTCCGGTTTCCTCCCCATACGCGCAAGCGAATAATGAAATATAATTGATCTATGTGTTAGTCCCGAAATGACAAACCCTGGATATCGGGAGCATATATCTTCACGGTAAGAAAATTAACTTAATATTGATTGAAAGGGATCAGTATTGAATTATAATTTGTGTTTTTTAATGTCAAATATTATGATTGACATAATGGCAGATCATGACTTATGCTTGTATTACACAATGGTTTTCCCTGGTTGATATTCCTGATTGTTTGTTTTAAATTCTACGTCACTACAGGCCCGGGACTGTACAGCGCGGTGGACGCTTATAGCTAGTCCCTGGATCTATTCCCCTAATTGGATATGTTCGTTTGTGATTTCTGCGTATTTTGTCTTGTCGGTAGTTTTGTTTTTGTGTAAATTGTGTGTGGTGCAGTCGTCCTTGCACTCACTACAGAGTTAGAGTTACACGCCCTATATCATGAAAATCTGGCTTAACACCAACACTTTATTTCATATTAAAATAATACGGGAAAAATTGATGTAAAAAAAAATGGCGCTTTTCGTGTTTAACACGAACATTTAGTGGAACACGAACATTCAGTGTACTTTTTATTCAATCAATGTTTTCCAAGTTGCAATGCGTGCTCTGACTTTTGTAGTATCTCTACGATCTTCTACTTATGCAATGAGCATTAAAACGAAACGGAAAAGAAACACACACACAAATACGTATCGCTAAATTTTACTAACGCGTTGAATAGTTATACCAATTAGGCATTCAAAAATCTCTTCAATCCGACAATCTCTTAAAAGCATTTTAATGGAGGGGTTGCGACAAATCAGTCTTTTTAAATCAACATTATTCTCAATGGCGGAAAAGCGGGATAGGAATGGCTAGTGAAGGAATTCGTCTTGCGACATCTGTAATGTTTGTTTCTGGAGTAATCATTTTTCAATGGGAGGGAGAGAGAGAGAGAGAAGGAGAGGGAGAAAGAAAGAAAGATCAACTTCACAAAACAAAAAACATCGTCAAATTTAATGAAATATACCGATATTTTATACTTCATCCCATTCATGCTACATATTTGAAAATGTTGGAGGCAGGATAACATTCATTATTATCCTGGGGGGGGGGGGGGCACGTGAGTAAGTTGTTGGCTCGCTAACATGGAGGTACCATGCGTTGGCCGAGAAAGTTCATCGGGATTTTCTGTCGTGGTTCCTTCTTGGCGCAGCACCGAGATTCATTATTATCCTGGAGGGGGGGGGGCACGTGAGTAAGACGTTGGCTCGCTCACATGGAGGTACCATGCGTTGGCCGAGAAAGTTCATCGGGATTTTCTGTCGAAGTTCCTTCTTGGCGCAGCACCGAGATCCTAGCAAGGGACAACGGATCGTTGTTCGGATGGGATGACAAAGCGAGGTCCTGCGTACACATTGGCGTTCACGTAAAAGACCCCTTGGCAGTTGGAATTCGATATAAGAATCGGTCGTAGCGCCGCTGCCCGGGCAAAATTTCCCTCAAAGCACACTGCATGGCGTATGCCCGTCTTCCATTAGCCCAGGTAAGGCGCAGAAGAGTAGGACGTTAAACCCCATTTTATTTCATTTTCATTTCAAAACCATTAGTTTATTGTCATAGAACAGAAAATTGATACAACTACAAAAAAAACCAAACCCGACGGGATTCCAAATCTGACAATTCTAATTATTCTGAAGCGTATGTTTATAACATTAACTGTCTAGCACATTTTATAATATTAATAATTCACAACAGCTACAATCATAATTGACACATTTTTCTGAGGAAATGCTAACTTTGATAATTTCGCAATCTTCATACGTAACACGTCAAAGTCTAGCTATATGATTAATACTTTTGTTCATGGAGTGAAAAATTCAGCCTATGGGAATATGGCTGTATGAATTATTAATGTAATATTCCAGTAGTTGAAATTCCAATATTACGTAACGGAATTAATTTCCAATTTATTAACCGGACATGGGTTGACTGGGTGTAACACTACGAAATTCTAACTACTGAAAATTTTAGTGTATCGATGAACTTTGTAATATCGGGAGGATCAGAAAAAACGAATAGATTATTCAAACATACATTATGCAAGAGCTAAGCCTCTGCCTATTGCAGGTCTTTCTTTAGGCCTGAAATGTTATCTAAATTATTAATTAGACATTAATTAATTCATCCAGACCATAATCAGCTCTCAATACCATCGCTAGCAAGGGGTTGGGCCAAATTAATAGCACGTGCGCGCTGTATCAATATATTCCATAATATTCCAAATTAAAAACACAAATTAGAATACTGGAGAAATAAATATGCTGGAAAGAATTAAAGGAGAAATAGCTATTTCCACAAAAATGGCTGAAAGATGCATTATGTGAGAGCCACATTTGTCTATAGTGGATCTTTTTCTAGCGACGTGTTGTAGGCAGTCATCTTTTACGGAGATATTAGAAGACTTTCGTAATGTTCTGTGAAACAGATTGCTTTATCAGTGCAAGTCTGATTTCATCCTACTGGTTGTAAAGATTTCTCTCGGGAGAACTGATGATACAGAATGTTTTTACAATGTCTCTTCATATTTAAGCACATTGAACAATCGAGAAGTATAGAACGATCCAATCAGGTTTGGTATTCTTGCTTTTCTAAAGGTCTTCTAATTCCCAAACCACTCCAACTATTATTTTGTTTTCTTGAGTGGATTAAGTTTTTGACAAGTAGTGTAGACCCAATTTCAATTTATTTCTCTTGTTCTTTGGATAAACAATGTCTATGTTTGATCACTGTTCAAGGATATGAATATTCTTCATTATTTTATGATCAGTAGTGGAATACCGCATTTTATCAGTGAAATAAAAGTGTTATTCCACTTGCTAGCAAAGTAGTCCATGTTGTTTTACCTTAAATGATTGTAAAAATCATACGCATTCGTGAAAATATAAGTTTTCTTGCTTCTCGATGAAATAAAATATATGCTATTCACGACAAAACGACAAATATCTTCTATTTATTTGATACGTGTTCTTTTATTAGCGGAGGTCACGGTGGCTAAGTGGGGAAGACGCTGGTTGGCTAGCATGGAGGTCGGGTGTTCGATCGCTGATTGCTGATCGATTTTCCGGCGTGATTCCCTCTTGTCAGTTATTCAGGACAGAGGAACTGACAAGAACAGCTGTCTGCTCGCTCGGGTGGGAAGAAAACAGGTCCCGTTTACACATTGACGTACACGTAAAAGATCCCATATGGCAGTTGGAATGCAATATAAGAATAGGCCCTAGCGCCGCTGCCCGGTAAAAAATTTACCTCATAGCACACTGTATATGGCGTATGCCCGTCTTCATTAGCACTATTTCGGAGCAGAAGAGTAGGACGTTAGACGCATTTTATTTCATCTCTCTACTTGTGATTGTCGAAGTCGGCGTTTCCATTGTGGTTCACTAACCAGGTTTGGTTCTTCTAAGTTAAAAATAAATAAAAATAAGTATTTAAAAAACGACTGCTGGTTAATCTTTGAAAATAAAATTTTAATTGTTTAGAGCAAGTCCCATCACGCATTCAAAAAACACGCTTTGAACCTTTAATTTATATAAAATGAAAATCAAAAGGGTCGATTTATCTAGCTTTGTTTTCTATTGTCAGTGGTAGGTGGGGTGGCCTAGTGGTCTAGAGTGCCGCGCTTCGACTTCTAACTGGTTGATTACCTCTGGCTGTGGTTTCGATCCCTGGTGTGAGCGTATGTGGCATGGTGATAGGGGCGCCCTCTCAACCTCGTGGGTTTCCTCCGGGCACTCAGGTTTCCTCCCACTGCTAAAGACCACTACGCGCAAGCGAATTATTGAAATAAAATTAAACCATATGTTAGTCCCGAAATGACCTAGTTTGTGTTGAGTGGACGTTAAACCCATTTCTCTCTCTCTCTCTCTCTCTCTCTTGTCAGTGTTAATAGATTGATGAAGCCACAGTGGGTAAGACGCTGGCTCGCTAGCCTGGAGGTCACGTATTCGATCTCTTCATCGCCGTTTTCCGTCGTGGTCCCGCACCACGGACAAGGTGAAACCACGTCGGAAAATCCCGATAAACTCTCTCGAAATGAAAACGGAGTTTAACATCTTCCTGCCAATGACGACGGACAGTGTGCTTTAAATCCCAACTGTCAAGAACAGTAGTCCGTCGCACCCGACTAATGGCCAAAAATGACCAGCAATCAAGGACCCTCCCCACTACACGATTTAATTCGAAATAATTAAAATGAATACCGACGTGAACAGATCATGCAAACGATCGGTATCGCCATGTTTTCTCTTTCTCTTGAAGGTCATTAACCATAAATTTTAATCTAGATTGTAGTGTTCCTAGAGAGACTGGATGATTGGGACTATGGAAAGTAATTTTAAAATAGATTGTATTGTTTTTAGACGGACTGTTTGATTGAGACTCCGGAAGCTGATTAAACTAATGTATACCATGATGAAGATTAACGCCGAACCTGGCGTGTTTCATAAATAATCATTTGTTGAAAGCATGCAAGATGGCGTGAAAAGTGTCATTGGGTGTGTTTTAAAGTCAAAATTGTTAGTTTGTTAACTTTGGCGTTAACTTTGGATAGTCATTTTGACTTCTAAAAAAATAACCCACTAGTAACATCGATGCTGATTGATTAATCATATGATCTAGAGCCGCTCTTATGACCTCTGACGTGACCTATCGCAACAACCGGTCTGATCTTCATGCAGTGTAGGCCATCGAAAGTATAAATTCCATTTTCAATAGAAGACTTGATCTCGCTTTAACTTGGTACATCTTATTAAGCCCATCTGATCGAGTACAGCCCTAAGATACCAACCATTTAATCATGCACTAACGAATTAGGGTCTTCCTTAAACTTAAAAGACGAAATAATTCTACGCTGTGTTGTTTTTACGTTAATAAACTAAATCGATCGTTCTTGACATTTCTATAGCCTGTGTTAAAAGTTGATTACATGTAATCAAATTAGCTATGATATAGAACACATAATAAAACCTATCCTGTTATTGCTCTCGGTCATATATTCCTTTATCAACAGATAGATAATTAACAATTTTGATTAACTCACCTCTATACTGTATAATACATCTTGTCATGCAAGGGCGGGCATTGAATCACTATATGTTGAAGTTTAAAGGAGCTAAATCGCTTATATTTGGAACTAAGAAATTGACACACATGGGTTGCAACGCTTATAATGAATATTAAATGATTGACTTTCAATCGCTTCTTTTTTTACTCTAATTCTAAATCAGCTGAATTCGACGAAACACGCCAGGAGCCTCTATCGAATGGCAATCTTTAGCGTCTGGTTATTCCAGTCTACGCAGTATTTATTGCGCATGCTTTCTAGATAAGAATATGACATCACCGTTTGACAGGACTTGTGGAATGTGTCTAGACTCGCTCTTCCAGTTCCTTTTACAAATGGGACTGAAACACATTAATCGTGTACCAATGGTAAAATGTTTATTATGTCTTCAATATTGGATATCAGAAGTCCATCTTTTCGCGGTAGGATCACAGCATCAATGTTGATTTAAATTGACAAATAATTCGTGTTGTGAATGTTGAAGAATTTGGATGATATTGAGTTAGAGACTTAGCTACTTTAAGGATGTTGCTACCTCTATCGTTCGATTTAAGTCTGTGGCGTACATGTCTTTTTATTTTATAAAATGAAGTGCGTGCATGAAAACACCAATGGTATGAAATTTGCCGATGAAGCATAATAGGTCATTATAGAGTTTAAGGGTGTTGCCACGACCATCGTTCGATTTTTAAATGTGTTGCATACATATCTTTCATTGTTTAATGACGTGCGTTCACGACAATATCTATGCAATGAAATGGTCAATGATTAATGCATAATTTCAAAATATCAAAATTTAGTAGAAATAGTTCAAATTGGTGCAATTTTCAGTCCAGGTCTTATGGTCGATGGAAGGACAACTACGCACACGTTTTTGGTATCAGGGGGCCACGGTGACTAAGAGAATAAGATGTTGGCTCACTAGCCTGAGGTCGGGTGTTCGATCCCTACATTGGTCGCAAAAGTTCATCCTGATTTTCCGACCTGGTTTCGCCTTGTCAGTGGTGCTTGGCTGACAAGGATGGGGCGAAAATCCGAGGTGCCATGTACCATAATGTTTCGATTCGCGGTCATCTGTCCAACCTCGTGGGTTTTCTCCGAGTGCCCCGGTTTCCTCCCACTGCTAACCCGCAAGCAAATTGTTGATATAAAAATTAAACCATGTGTTAGTACCAAAATGACCTGGTTTGAGTTAAACCCCATTCCTCTCTCTCTCACACACACACACATGCCTGCATATGTGAGGTGGTAACATATGTTTTAAAAACACACCACACCCTTTACTTAATAATTCATATCTAGGAATATTTGTATCGTTATATTTTGGAATATTTGTATTGTTGCCTCGGTTTTTTTTTATTACATAGTGTGTTCTGGAAACATTTGTATTGTTGCTACTTTAACTAGCAGACAATTTCATCATGAGTTCTGGAAATATTTGTATTGTTGATATATTACCTAGCTGACATTTCATTACAGCATTACATATTTTTAATTTTGCTACATTAACTAGCACGCACTATTTGAATTGTTGCTACGTTATCCATTACACAGTGAGTTCTGGAAATATTTGCATTGTTGCTACTTTATTCATTGCATCGTGAGTTTTTGAAATATTTGCATTGTTGTTAATTTTACTAGCAGACAATTCATTACATCATGAGTTTTTGGAATATTTGTTCTTTAACTAGCAAATAGATCATTAGATCCTGAGTTTGTAAAGAAAGGTTTTATTTTTTCTATTAAGAATTATTTTATTATTCATTCTGTTACATCGTGGGTTTGTAAAAGTTTTGTGTTTTTGTCAAGAACTATTTTATTATTGTTCATTGTGTGATTATATTATGTTACACCATTGTTATACCTGTCATGTCACGTGATTTATTCATCCAATTTTAGAAAAAGGCATGTTTACAAGCGACAATTACCTAATTAATTGAACAAAAAAACACAATTTTTCCCATGGAAATGACTTATATGACAGTGTTTTTATCAGAATATTTTCACCATTATCTTTCATAAATGTTAATGCATTTCTCTCCTGAAAGAAGAAAACGGATTCTGCCATTTAATAATAATAAAACTAATGTAGGTCAAAAACAATTTAATAAAGGCTTGCTTCTCATCAATCAAATTATGAAAAGAACTGTTTACATGTAATGGCCGTCGTTATGTCATAGCGTTAAATACTGACATTTAAACGAATGACTTGCAATGTTCCTGATAATATTAAAGCTATCATGTTTTGATCCACATTCGGTCAACCGTTTGATTGATGACAACTTGGTTCTTAGCAGAGGTTAACATTTTTATAAGCAATTTCTTTTGATCTTCGACTGAACCAATTTACTGACTTTTTTAAACGTGTAATTACTTAACCATTGCAGATTGTTATCGATTCAACTCGATGCCCCATCAAAAGATGAATCTGTGATTCTCGAATTCCAGGAAATGTCGACAAAATATCTTTAGTTTTAATGAAGTGGAACACGATCAAAGGATCTCGAATTGTTACGTAAGTTCACAAAGCAATACCAGACATAAGTTTTAAATTTGCTCAACTATCGATCACTATTTATTAGAAATATCTTTGATCCAGAAACACAAATCTTTGTACATAGTTTCTTATTGCTGTATTTGATACAATAAAGCAACAAAAGTTTGATAGAGGACTATATTTTAGTTAAAATAAGGCGAACAATTTAGAGTTAATTCTTAACTGAAATCTGAGAATGCTTTTTCCTCATTTCAATTATCGATTGAGCAAATCAAATTCTGTTTTTTGTTGTTTGTCGTACTTGAGTTTGGAATCAATAAGCTTGGGATCTTTGAAAGGGGGGCTGGATGGCCGAATGAGTCAACTAGCGTGGTTTCGATTCCCCTGTTGTACGGGACAATTAGTAGGATCGCCAGTCCAACCTTTTGGGGTTTCGTCCCACTGCTGAAGGCTACAAGAAAGCGTATTAAAATTGAATCATACATTATTCCTGAAATGACCTAGTTTATTTCAAATGGACGTTAAACCCCATCTCCTACTCCTCCCTCCCTCTCTCTCTTTCTCTCTCTCTCTCTCTCTCTCTCTCTCTCTTGGGATCTTTGAAAAAACATATTACACCTAGTAACCCACTTGTTTCTTATTTTGAGAAAACAAAGGAAAACATAATAGATTAATATTAAACCCTAGCTTATCCATTAATTTGACTATTGAGTTACAATGGTTTTTCTGTGGCATACTAGGCAAATGAACGAAGTTGCTAGGTTGTGTCATGGGTGTACCTGCTTACAAAATCAAAAGATCGGAATATTTAGTACAGCAGGAAGCACATACCGTAGTAACTACAACTTTGGTGCTAACTCAATTTTGATTTTAAAAGAAGTTAGTTACTAGGTGTTGACTATTTACGGGAGATATTTGGAAAGTGCGCTGAATACTTGTACTAGCAGCCAAGTTTCGCTGTGTGTTTTTATTCCATTTTTAAATTCCCATGTCATAATGCTTCTTAAACAGTCTCAAGTTTGGAGTATGTTATTCCCAAGTTAACAAAGTTTGGCACGTCACGTTATCAATAATACATAGTGTTTTATTCCTCCCAGTGAATTGATATGTTTAAGAAGTCTTCGTTGAATTGGATCACAATAAAGTGTTGACTTGATTTGTTTTTTCGATTACTGAGTGAATAGGTTCAATACGCATCCATTTTCATTTTAACATATAATAATCTGTTTACTAACCTTTTTACTTTAGAACCTCTGATGTTGGATTTCTCCTGCCCTGTTACATTACATTACCAAGAAAATAAATTTATAGACCTAAGCCTCTCGAAGTCATTGAGACTCCATACAATGACATATTACAGTAAGTTATTTGTCATAAATGTTCGTTTTCCCACTAAGCGATGTTCCTGCCCATTCTTCTAGGAATTTCAACCACCAAGGGTTCTTTTACGTTTATGCCAACGAATATTTTTCCGATCCCCAGTCGCGCTTTGCTCCTGCGCTACTGGCAAGAAAAAACGGACTGAAAAACCCAAGGGAACTTTCTCGGCCAACTTCTGGACCCCGTGGTTAACGAGCCAATTCATTCCTCGTAAACTACCGGAGCGTTTGTAAAACCAAATGACATTTCCATTTTTTAACTCAAATCGAGGAAGAAACAAATGAAAATTGACATGAGAAGTAGAACAATAAGAGAATGTCGGATGAACATAATGAAACTGGCGTCAATAAGGTTTTTTTATGACAACATTTCACAGAAGCTTTTAATTTAATAATAAAACGTTACAAAGTAAGGAAAGGTTGTAACATGCCGGCTAAATGTTAATAAACAGGTTTTAATTAAATAACAGGTTATTTATGTAACAACACGACAGCCAGTAGTGTCATAGCATCGTGTAGCCTTTCTTCAGATAATGTTAAAGAAAAGATACAAGTAAATTTATCAGTTTTGTCTATTTTGTTTTCTCAATTTGTTCGTTATGCTTTGTTTTGTATTTCGTTGGGAATTGAAATGAAACAGAGTTCAACATGCTATTGTAATGAAGACGCGGTTGTTGTTATTGGGGTCTGGAAAACTATGGCGCTGACGAAACTCTTACATATTTTTAATTTGTCTTGCGAGTTTATTGTTTATGCTTGTTTTGTGCTCAATCTTTTGTGGCTTTGTAATTCTTTAGGAATTGAAATGAAATGGCATTCAACATCCTACTTCTCTGTACCAATCTAGACACTGGAGACCTGTTGTTGATCTCGTGGGTTTTCGTGCAAAACGCATTACTACTACCGGACAACTATGGCGCTGAAGAAATATAGTTACATTATTCGTGAAATGGGAATCATTTAAAGTAGGACGTATTCTTTCTTGGAGAGGGCGGTGGAGGGGGGGGGGTAAATTTTATGTCTGCAGGTTGTTTTGGGGGAGAGGTTTTTAAAAGAGATATATTTTGTTTTCGGTTAATTGGAAAATGTCTGAAGTTTAGCATAAAGCTGAGAGAATGTAAATCTAGAGATGAAAACTAATTGGTATAGCAGGATGTCGGTGGCTCTTGTTAGATGGCCAAATGATTAGCACTTACGTGCTGTATCATAAAACGTGTTATTGAGTCAACTGGTGCGGTCTCATGTAGGGTCGCCTGTCCAATCTCGTGGGTTTTCACCGGGTCCCCCGGTTTCCTCCCACTGCTAACGACCCCTACGCGCAATTAAACAAAATGTTAGTCCCGATATGACCTAGTTTGCGTCGAGTGGACGTTAAAGTCTATTTCTCTATCTGTCTCCTATAGAACGTAACCCACTGTGTTTTTCATCCAGTACGACCTGAGGGTATAATTTACTAAAAGTCAATACAGATAATGGTGCTACAATATGAATGTAGTCATCGATTACTTGATAAAACATTAATACTCACTGAACTTCTCTAAAGATCACTTTTTAAAAAATCCAATTCATCGCTAAAATAAGCTGAACGGTAGTGGTCAGTGGAGTATATCTGAGGCAATATGTGTCTGGCTTTTCTGCTGCAGTTTTCATTAAGGAAACATATCATGGTGATATCCTTGATTGCAGTGGAGGACCTGATAATGACAGCTTTTTAGTCGTTCAGATGGGACGAAAAACCGAGGTCCCGTGTACACATTGGCGTGCACGTAAAAGATCCCTTGACAGTTGGAATTCGATATAAGTGTAGGCCGTTGTGCCGCTGTCGGGGCATAATTTCCCTTGTAGCACACTGTATGGCATATGCTCGTCTTCATTAGCCCAGTTCGGAGCAGAAGAGTAGGACGTTAAACCCCATTTCATTTCATATTCTTGGCTACAGTTCGAGTGTAAGCTTAATTCATTGCAACACGTAGGCAGTTCGATCACAAGCTTTATTCATTTAAACAAGTAGTCAGTCTTATTGCAATTTCCGAAAATCTATTTTGCTGAATATTGTATAGGTCCGTTATACGTCATAACAATGGTGTAATGACGTCGTCAACATGTCAATATTTTCTTCTTCTAAAATTTGAGATTCTCACCGATAGGGTTTAACACCATACAATGTGCGATGAGGGACATTTTGCCCAGGCAGCTGCAGTATGTCTTCCCTTATATCGAATTCCAACTGCCAAAGACCTTTTAGGTGCACGCCAATGTGTACACGGGATCTCGAGGGGGTTTTTTACTCTCCGAACGACTAGACAGCTGTCCTTGTCAGCCCCTCCGTGCTGCACCACCGTCAAGGGGAACCACGTCAGAAAATCCCTATGAACTTTCTCGGTCAATGCATGGATCGAACTCGCGACCCCTGGGCTAGCGAGCCAGCGCCTCACCCACTTAGTTAACGTGGTTCCTTAGATCAGTCGACAATCTATTCTTACATGGTTGGATAGAAATCCAGTTATTAAATTTTAATATCTATATAGTCTTATCTTCTTTCTTACTGTTTTACCAGACTGATATATCGGATAGAACGAGAGATCAGTTAGAGAACTAATCTTACAATATCTATATAGACTTATCTTTTATTTATTACATGTATTAGCATTAGACCAGTTTATCCTTATCCTCAGTCGTCACGTCTTTATCATCCCAGACGGGACAGAATACAGATCCAATTTCGTTTCGTTTTTTATAGTTCAAAATTTCGTTTTTACTTGTCTTTACTACTCTTGGGTCTGGAGGACTTGTTATTTAACTCGTGTTCTGCCTGAAATATGGGGTCAGCCAATCAAATGGTCTGTCGAATCGACCGTTTGACCTTTTCATGCGTGGAACTGTGGGTAGATATTACCAGCAGATAGAAATCAAAACAAAACAAAAGTAGATTTTTAAAAGCATGGCGGTCGCTAATTGGTTAATCAAATGATTGACGTTATCGGGTCAAATGTCCCGTGCTTGATACCTGACGTCATAGAACGTGAGCTCCCACTATAACTTGTTAGATCTACATGAGTGTAGGCCATCGAAAGTATAAAAAACGAAACGAAATATAGATCTAAATTTTAATTAGATTGGGACAGAATAGTGGGAAGTTAAACCCCATAGAAATATATAAACAAATCGTCGCGAGACTTAGCCTTAGCGGCCTTATTATTATTGCTTGTCGATCATCGAGATTCCATAATTTCAAACAAAAAATACCACAATTCATAGCCCATCCATCCATCCACCCAGTGTCTTTAATTTGTAGATGAAAATAGGTTCATTTTGACATGGCATTTGGCATCTAAAATCTATGTAGGCCTAGCCTATGCTATGTTATGTACTGTTTCACCGTGGCTAAAAGACTGCCTCGCGAGTCATTCCATTAAATTAGAGAATGGAGATATTAAATTTTACAAACTGGTACTGCAAAACCCGTGAATATGTATGGCAATGGGTTGTTTTTCGACCTTTCTTTCTTTCAAGCGTAACGTGAAACGAAGCTGGATCCATTGAGTTCACCGCACGCGACGTCAATACTCAATGCACAAACATGGCGGACCTATTTACATGTCGCGGATCACGTGACGGCCATTCTAGTCTATTTATATATTTCTATGTTAAACCCCCTTTCATAACGTCAGTCGTGACGTAGGGTGGGTGGGCGGTCTAGCGGTTGAACACGTGCGCGTGAAATCATAAGATTTTTCTGTGGGTGTCGTGGTTTTAATTGTCCACTTGTTCGTGGCAAGGAGTGAGTCGCCTGTGGTTTTTTTTCGAGTTCCCCGGTTTCTTACCTCTACTAAAGAGACGTACGCGCAAGTGAAATTAAGATGAGCTAGTTTGTGTCGAGTGACTTTTAACAATCGTTAACATGTCCATAATCATGTTGTTTATTTATGATCACATTGTCAATTTGTAAAGTACCCCTGAACATGCTATATGATAGGGCGCACTATAAATACGTTGTAATAATAATAGTAATCGTGACGTCATAGATAAAGGTATATTAAATATTATAGAATTTATTAAGCGTTAACCCCAAACTCTCTCTTTCTCTCTCTCTCTCTCTATAGAATTTACTAAGCGTTAACCCCAAACTCTCTCTCTCTCCCTCTCTCTCTCTCTCCCTCACTCTCTCTCTCTCTCTCACTACCCTCACACGCAGAAATAATGGTAGTGCACTCCCTCCCACACTCTGTCTCAGACATATTGTTTGGGTCAAATAAAACAAATATAATTCAAGGTTATAACAAATATAACACTAGATCAGACAGAAACTGAATCTTTATGTATAAACTAGTATATTATCAGATCGGTTTACCCTAACCCGAGATAACAGTCGTGATTTTCATCCCTTTGGGTAGTTGATAAATTTAATATCAAGGGTTAAATAAAACTATTACGGAAGCAGATCAGGCAAATAATGAGTATATAATCCATATGACGAAGTTTCTAAAAAAGTACAGCATAAAATAGGTTTAAAGTAACTTTAAAGCGAGAATTTCGTATTCTTAAGTATATTTTTAAAATGTATTAAAATAAAACCTTTAAATAGATGATATCTTTAAACAGCCCTACCTTGTTAAATAATAATCCTATTGATCCCATAATTCATTATCGCTACTTACGGAAATTGGCAAAAATATCATTTTCAACTTTAAATTCAAACGTTTGAAGATGGGGGAATAGAAAAACACGGGAGGTAATTGTGTTATTTCCGGTGTGAATGAGTTTTAAGAGTTGGCAACCTATTGAGCCAAAGACATAGAAATAATTATGTTTTTACTTTCTTAGAAAATATGAAATTCTCGCTTTAAGATACATTCTGTAAGAACAACATGTCTGATTAATAATTTAGATAACATTTCATAGGCCGATTTAGCTCTTTAGACTTAGCGACTTTAAGATACATTATGTAAGAGCTAACGCTGTCAACTCAAGGTCTGTATCATGGCTTCAAGTCTTATATAAACTATTATTTAGATATTTATTAACACGACAAGCCTATAATCAACTCACTAGATAATCGGATGGTACAGATTTATTTGGATTAGAACACCAGCGAAATTTTAAAACGAAATGGACAATTGTGACTTAGCCTGGTTGGTCCAGTAACGTTGCTACGATACCAGACAAAGTAATTTGAATGAAATTTTTAAAATATTCATTTTTATTGTCTTTTAGTGAACTCTAATAAGAATAACGACCAGCTCTTTATCTACATCTTTAAGTGAAATGAATCATATTTCAGAGGCTTAATAGTTTTATCCTTGACTGGATATTATAATGACTTTATGGAGTACACCGGATATCAAATGACGGTTGCTTACAGTTGATTAAAGATACATTTTGTAAGATTTAGATAAAGAACTAGCCATTCTTGCTATAATAGTTCGAAAGTAGATAATGTAAAATGAATAATTTGAAAATTTCATTCAAATTATACTATTGCACGTGAAGATATTAGCCTTTGAAGTTTTGACAGACTTTCCAACCGTGTGGGTTTTCTCCCGGTCCTCCGGCTTCCTCCCTCTGCTAAAGACTCTACGCGCAAGCGAATTATTGAAATATAATAATAATAATTTGTTGGTCTCAAAATTACCTAGTTTGTGTCTAAAGGACGTTAAACCATCTCTCTCCCCCCCCCTCTCTCTCTCTCTCTCTTGGTTTCTATTGTTATAAATTATTATTAAGACATTTATTCACATGGCAAGCCCACAATCAGCAAACCATCAGACGGCCGAGATTTAAAATGATTTGAAAACCTGCGAGTATAAGAATATTATTGATATAAAATTGATTATCTGGTGACAGGACTTCTACTCGTCTCGTGACAGGCATTAATACTAGCACTAGATATTCTAGAAATAGTGAGCATACCCTGCACGACAACAGTCACTACTACAACAGTGGACGCTTACGGCTGGCCCCCGAATCCATTCACTTGATTTGATATTTTCCGCAGGTTAATCTTATAGGTTTTTGTTTTTCGTGTAGTGCGGTCCTCCTGCACTTACTATTAAACTAAGTGGGCGATATTTTGGCCGTGCTACTTATTTTAATATTTTCTAGGGTCATTGTGTTATTGTTGTTCAGGGGGCGGCTGGTGAAAAGTGGCTTGCGGTTCGGGATAATTGAAGGATGCCCGGGTCGTTTGTAAAAACCAGTCTGCTCGGTTTTCATTTAATATTCGTCGACTTTTTTGCATGTTACCAACTGGTTACAAATGGTCTCTCGCGGTATATATTATGTATTGATAAACGATGGGGGCCAAAGATCAATATAACGCAACCACTCACAGAACCTTTTACAGTCTATTTACCTTCTTTTGCTTACCGAGTGATCTTTTTTAGTCAACTTGACGAGTGTAAATAAATCTGAATAAAATCTGCGATGATGTAATGCTAGTTGAAGCATATTAAATTATCATCCAAGTTGATGAAAGTTCACATCGAGAAGCTATAAATTAATAACTGACAGGTGTAATGACATCGTATCTGAAGACCGGAAACAATCCAATATAACTTTTGGAATTTTCACTGATAGATAATATCAAATACAGGATTCCCGTGGTTTATGATTTTCCGTATCGATGGCAAATTACTCTCGACTTGAAGATTGAAAATAAAACGGCGATCACATGCCGGAGGTGCTTCTCAGAGTAAACAGTTTTATTGAATTGATGCGTCGTCATTTGTAGAGTTAAGGATATTTGAGTGGAATTTGCGTGTCATTATTCAAGGTTTTCTCTGAAATAGATAAGATCTGAGGGCGTGTGTAATTTTAAATCTGAAAGCATCTTAAAGGTGGAGTCACAGATTTTATATATTTTTTCATTGATAAGAATTCGCAAATTATACTAATTTATCCGTTCTATAAGGTTTAATTCAGCATAATAATATTGAGCTTTTCTGACGTGATCGCCAAACTTGACTACCGGAATTACGTAACATCAATCTGATTAAAACACAGATCCTATTTCGTTTCGTTTTTCATAGTTCAAAATTTCGTTTAACGTGTCTATACTGTACCGGGATCTGGAAGAGTTGTTGTTGCCAACGTTCTGGTTGAAGTGGGGGATTAGCTAATGAAACGATCTGTTGATTAGTCAATGTATGACGTCATAGGGTCAAAAGCCGTCCGTACGACCCCTGACGCGACCCTCCAGTACAACTGGCCAGATCTTCATGTAATGTAGGCCATCGAACGTATAAAAAAAAAACAAACGAAATATAGATCTGTATTTTAATTAGATTGTCATTGGAGAGTGACTTGATGAACTCGACAACAATATGGGAGTATGTAGATCTGTTTCTCCAGACACAACTATTTTGTGTCGAATAAGTGACTGTTTATATTTCTCCGGGAAACTCGTATGCTTTAAGATAAGGTCTTGGACGTAATGCAAATTCCATTGTTGGCATAAAAGTTATTTTAGTGTAATGGTGTTCCACTGTTATTGGTTAATACAAAATAGGTTGAATATGAATGTCATGATTCTGGGAAATTGGTGGCCTGTGATTACGAAATCAGAGTGTCTCTTTTTGTCTTTGGATGCTAGGCGGATTGTCGCACAGTGTTTCTCTTCAACACGTTTGTTGCTGTAGTGAGAGAGCGAGAGAGGGAGTTTAACGTCCAATGGAAATGGGGTTTAACGCCTACTCGACACAAAGTAGGCCATTTCTAAACTAACACATCGTTCCTTTTTATATGAATAATTCGCTTGCGCGTAGGGGTTTTTAGCAGTGTGGGGAGGGACCGAAGGACCAGGAGAAAACGCAAGAAGTTGGACAGGCGACCAAACTCCTTGCCACGTACAACCTGAGAATCGAAACCACTCCAGATGACTCAATGAAAGACCTTATAATACAGCGCGCACATGCTAGCCATTCGCACCGCCCCCCACTCCCCCCCCCCCTCCACACACACACATCTTCCTGTAGATTTATAACCATAAGGTACCGGGACCGATCCCGGTGTCGTCAGAGCACGTTCCTCGACAAGGACACGCGCCTTGACAACACGTGTGATCTTTGGCGTGCACGCAACAGAACACGTGACAGTCGAATTTCAATGTCGAGTCGACGGAAGCTCCGCCTTCTTGAGAAGCCTCTCATAGCACACTGGATAGCCCAATCGAGCCTTCATTAACTCAGTCAGTATTTTAAATCCGAATAGACTTCATGTCATGTCCTTGTCGCTACATGATTAATTTGAACTCGGCGTTATCGTTTTACAGGAAGTATCAGCTGTTTAGGATGACTAATTGGTCATTGTGGATAATACATGTACTTAAACTTTATAAGTAATATCAGATATGTTACTTACAGGGGCGGATACAGATGAGAGGGGGTGCGAAAACCCCACCCCGCTCAGCTACATACAACAATTGTAAAACAACACTGTATGAGAAAAGTGTAACAGCCGTGCAGAGGCGGATCCAGTGGGGCGCCCCCCCCCTACACTAATTTTCGACAGTCCTTTTTACTGCTGAAAGTGCCTTTTTTACTGCTGAAAGTGCCTTTTTTCAGACCCAAATATGTCCTCTCCAAACGTTTACTTAGACGATTGTATCAGCCAAATAGCTCTTGGAATGTCTACAGATGCAAGGAAATGACGAATAATTGTCTGGGGGACCCACCCCCCCCCTTCAACCCCCTCTCAACGGCGTGCCCCGTCTCCGCAGTAAGTACCCTCATTTTTCGCCCCCCCCCCCTCTTCAAAATTCCTAGATCCGCCCCTGCCGTGTACTTTATCTTGTATCCTTGTCAGATGGTGGGGTGGCCATTAAAAGCGCGGGATAATGATGTAGACATATTATTATGTGACATCACAACCAATTCATTCATTCATTATAATAAATGACATCAGACGGGGCGTTGGATTTCTCTCTTAAACAGCTCAATGTGTATGTATGAATAACTAATTTCGAGACAACAATGGCATCAGACATTGTTAACTGTCAAATTTCTTTAACAGGAGTCTGATACACCACCTCCTACAAATGTTCTTGGATCCGCCCCTGACTTATATAGCGAATCCATTTCATACAACATATTTAGTTCCCGCGACTCATTCGAACATCTATATGAAAGGAGATTTATTTATAAAGCTAATGATATTTTTTAAAAACAAGAGAAAGAATTAATAAATCTAAAACAAGAGGTAGAATTAATACTTGAACGTCTAAAACAGGAGAGAGAATAAATACTTCAAAGTCTTTAAGAAAAAAGAGAATCTTGTAAGAGAATTTTGAACGTCTAAAACGAGAGAGAGAATTAATACTTGAACGTCTAAAACTAAAGGTAGAATTAAAACAAGACATAAAATGAATATCCGAAAGGCTTAAACAAGGGGCAGAATTAAAATATTTAGATTATTTTTATATAATTCGTGTCCCGTTTACAGATTGGTGTCCACATAGCAGGGCCACTGCGTGTTGGCAATAGAAATTTAGGACGCTAAACCTCATTTATTACATTATACCTTTCATTTAGACTTTTAAGTATTTCAAGTATTAATTCTACCTCTTGTTTCTCTTGTTTTAGACTTTCAAGTATTAATTCTCTTGTTTTAGATGTTCAAGTATTAATTCTTTCTCTTGTATTAGACTAATTCACTCTATCATTTTAGATTTTCAAGTATTAATTTTACTTCTTGCTTTAGATGTCAGGTATTAATTCTACCTCTCATTTTAGATTTTCAAGTATTAATTCTTCCTCTTTGTTTTAGATGTCAGGTATTAAATCTACCCCTTTCAAGTATTAACTCTACCTCTCATTTTAGACTTTCAAGTATTAATTCATGCTCTCATTTTTTTCTTTTAGACATTGAAGTATTAATTCTGCCTCTCAATTTAGACTTCCAAGTATTAATTCTACCTCTCATCATTTTAGACTTTCAGGTATTCATTCTACCGCTTTACTTTAGACTTTCAAGTATTAATTCTGCCTCTTGTTATAAAATTTCAAGTACTAATTCTACCTCTCATGATAGACTTCCAATTATTTCAAGTATTAATTACCTCTCTCATTTTAGACTTTCAAGTATTAATTCTACCGCCTTGCTTTAGACTTATTAATTCTTATTCTTGTTTTTAAAAACAAAGTGTCATTGGCTTTATAAATCTCCTTTCATATAAATTGTCATTATAAAATCGATTGGGGTGATGAAATGAGATTTTCATTCGAGAGAATTTCTAAATGACAATAATTAACTAGACTGACTGGTGGAAGAAGTAGATTTTATCCACAGGGGAGACAATTAGTGCATTAACACATTATGTTTCAGATGGTTCATTTGACCAGGAAGTCTCGTATCAAGCCATTTTCGGTAATTCAAATGTACGGCTACAATCCGGACGACGACTTGCCTAAGGCTTGAACTCAACCAGTCAATGAAGGATTCCAGTAAGCTGTCAACTCTCTGGTATTCTCGTTTTCAACGGAGATCAACATGGTGTAAGTGAATAATGTGTTATGTGGGAGAGGAGCCGCCGTGGCTAAGTGAGTAAGACGTTGGCACGACTAACCTGGATCCGGTTTCGTTCCACTGTGACTGCTAAAGACCCCTACACACAAGAGAGTTATTGAAATAAAACTGAACCATGTGTTAGTTCCGAAATGACCTAGTTTGTGTCTAGTGGACGTTACATCTCTCCCCCTCTCTCTCTCTCTCTCTCTCTCTCTCTCACACACACACACACACACACACACACACACACACACGCACAATCACACACACTATAACCTGGAGGTCCCGTGTTCGATCCTAACGTTGGATCGCTAACGTTGAGGTCCCGCGTTGACCGAGACGGTTCATCGGAATTTTTCTACCAAACGACAAAAAACCGAAGTACCGTATACACATTGGGGTACACGTAAAACAACCCTTAAAAGTTGGAATTAGAAAAAAAATATGTCCATAGCGCCGCTGTACGGTTTAAGTTTCCTTCATAGTACACTCATTTCTTTTCTTTAACAATGTTTTCAAAAAAAAGTACATCGTGTTTAGAGACTGTCGCTTTAAATATCATACTTGTCAATTATCCAACCTGGGATTTAATATACATTATGCTTAGCCAATACAAAAATATATGTTAAAACTGTTGTATTTTAAGGAAGTTACATACTAGTGTAATGGATTTTATGTGTTAGTTTACTTTTGTGTAACGACAGTCTGTCTTTGTTGGAAGTTTATATGTGTATAGCTAAAGAGAGAGAGAGGTGGGGGACAGAGGGGGGGTTTAAAGTCCACTCGACACAAACAAGGTCATTTTGGAACTAACATATGGTTTGATTTTATTTCAATAATTCGCTTGCGCGTAGGGGTCTTTAGCAGTTGGAGGAAACCGGAGTACCCGGAGAAAATCCACGAGGTTGGACAGGCGACCCTACTCCTTGCCACGTACAACCGGGGATTCGGCCACCCAACTCCCCGGGGGTGGGGGTAGAGAGAGGAGTGTAATGTTAACTCGAAGAAGGTTATTTCGGGACTAACGTATATGGGTCAATTTTATTTCAGTAATTCGCTTGGGAGTAAGGGTTTTAAGCAGTGGGGTGGGGGCCGGTGGACCAGGAGAAAACCAATACTCCTTGTCACGTTCAAGCAGAGAATCGTAACCACGTCATTTGTCTCAATGACAGACCTTGTGATTTCACGCGCACGCGTTTTACCCTCGTACAGATAAAGCCAGTGTCCAGATATAAACAAATTTCGATCTGTGTATCACAATCGGCATTGTAAGCAAAATATGATGCCTAAACTTTGGTAACTAGCTATAGGATTTTATCGTTGTTACAGCTATTAAATAGTTTTTGGGTTATATATAGTTTCCTATGTAATCCCTAATAAAAAAAATAGGCGGGGGGGGGGGGGGTTGTGTCCAATATGTTTTAGGTCTGTCATTGAGTCAAGTGGTGTGGTTTGGATTCCCCGGTGTAGGGTGCCTTTCCAACCGCGTGGGTTTTCTAGTCCGGTGTCCTCTCACTGAAATTAAGTTGAACCATATGTTAGTCCCGTCATGGCATGGCTTGTGTCGAGCGGGTTTAAACCCCATATCTCCCTTTTTGTCTCCCTCGCTCGCCCTTTCGCTATCGCTCCCTCTCTCTCTCTCTCTCTCGCTCCCTCTCTCGCTCCCTCTCTCTCACTCACCCCTTTGTCTCTCTCTCTCTCACATACTCTCTCTCTCTCTCCCTCGCTTCCTCTCTCCTCGCCCTCTCTCACACGGGGGGCCCAAAAGGACAGCTGTCTAGTCGTGTACACATTGGCTTGCACGTAAAAGATCCCTTGGCAGTTGGCGTATGCCCGTATTCATTAGCTCAGTTTAGGAGCAGAATAGTAGGACGTTAAACCCCATTTTATTTCATTTTATTTCTCTCTCCCCCAAAGAAGTAGAGACCGTCGCTTTAATGTCTACACCGATATTCATGCTCCATCCATGTTGAGATCAAGTTAAGAACTTGATTGCTTTATGTTGAAAGAGCGGTATTGTTCGTTAGCCGTAAGATCGTCTGTTATTTTAGGATTAAATCAAAGTACAAGATGAGTCCAATCGCAGCTTATTGCTGTTTGATATCTCCTTTGTAGCACGTCAAAAATTCTAAGACCAATACCAAGTCAATTCCAATCTACACGGTCTGCGTATACTGTAGTTACACATATGTAAATACGGCCATCGACAATCAATCCCCATCGGCACTCGTCGGCAATATAGTTTTTATTGGAAAAATAAAGTATTGTTTCACAAGTGGTGTCAAGAGTCAGTGGGGAAATCTACGCTGAAAGCACAACGAAGAATACTAAGAGAGTACACCATTATTAATAAATGACTGGCTGAAAGCATATGCCATAGTTATCGTCAAGTTCTACGAAACTAAATTTTATCACTTTGCTAGGATGAATATGATTTGTCAGTTTATAAAATTACGTATTTGCTAATGAATGACTGAAAGCAAATGCCAGAGTTATTGTCATACTATACGAAACTAAATGATATCAGTTTGTTCAGATAAGTACATTTTGTCAGTTTATATGAATTAAGTTTCGTATAATACAATGAATTACTTCTGACCGGCTGAAAGCATATGCCATAGTTATACGAAACTAAAAGTTATTACTTTGCAAGGATAAGTGAAATTTGTCAGTTTATTTGAATTATGTTTCGAATAATAAAATCACGTACTTGTTAATAAATTCCTGAGAGCATATGCCATAGTTATTGTCACGCTATACGAAAGTTAACGACATCACTTTGCTAGGATAAATATAATTTAATAAAATATAACAAAATTATTAACTTGCTAATGAATGTTTGAAAACATATGCCCTGGGCCTTAGTCATGTTATCCTTTGTAGGGAAATAAGTTCTGTATAATAAAATTTAGCAGTTCGTATAATCCAAGAAGCTATTTTAAATTGGGGTTATGAGAGTGGAATGGTGTATAGTGTCTTATCAACACAGTACTTGTTATAAAATAAAATGTTCTTCTCCGACTGGGCTAGTGAAAATGGGCATACGCCATACAGTGTGCTATGAGCGGCACTGCGGCCTATTCTTAGCTTACTGTAACCCGCAAACTCAAATTTTGTACGAATACAGCTTTTGAAAACACTCATGTTAACTGAAAGCAATCAAGTGGCGTTTGGTTACAGTAAG
Organism: Patella depressa; assembly: GCA_948474765.1. NCBI lineage: Eukaryota > Metazoa > Mollusca > Gastropoda > Patellidae > Patella > Patella depressa. The sequence continues at coordinate 78,842,409 of OX419716.1, forward strand.
CGAGTGATCAACGAGAGAGAGAGAGAGAGAGAGATAGAGAGGGAGAGAGAGAGAGAGGCAATATTAAAGGAGGTAGGTTTCTAACTCAATGTTATCCACAGTCTTCGACATTGCAAACACGACTTATTTGGTCAATTTAAATCAACATTGATTCTGTGATCTTACCATGAACAGATGAGTTTCTGATATCCAATATTTAAGACACAATGAAAATTTTAAAATTGGCATACGAATCGCGTGACAGAATGCAATCGAGCGCCATTGCAATGAAGGGACTCGGTGAACAAAGCTAATCATTTCCCACGGGAAAATACTACCAGTGTAGACAGTAATAACCAGACGACATGGGCGGCCATTTAATTTGCACTTTTCACGTTGTTCGCCGATCATAACTGAATAGAAATTACAGTAAAACAGAAACAACTGAATACTAGTATAAATCAGCTTATATACATTCATATTACGTTATTATATGCGTTGCGAGTCAATAATGTGTCCATTCCTATGTCCCAAAGAAGAGAGGTTTAGCGCCTTTAAAATCCATTTCTAGGTTCCAAAGAATGAAGATTTAGCTCCTTTAACATCCTATTTGTCGGCAACAACTAATCTAATGTAGACGATGTTTGTTATTACCGGAAAGTCTATAACCACTGGGTTCTTTATTCTTAACAAATATGTGTTTTTAATTGGTAAATAAAGAACCAATTAAGCCCCACTATCCCAGACTTAACGGTAAATATAGACCTATAGATATACAATACAACAGTAGTGTTATTGGAAAGTGTATTGGTCAAAACATTATTCGATATTCGATCATGGTAGCGTAAGTTAAGATCGGCGTGGTTTCAATTCCTCGGTTGTACGTGACAAGGAGTAGGGCCGCGTGTCCGCCTTCGTCGGTTCTCTCCGAGTCCTGTGGTTTCTTACCACTGCTAAAGAACCCCATGTACCAGCAAATTATGGAAATAAAATTGAACCATGTGTTAGTCCCGAAATTACATAGTTTGTGTTAAACCTCATCTCTCTCTCTCTCTCTCTCTCTCTCGCCCCCTCTCACTCTCTCTCTCCGTCGCTCTCTCTTCTGCCCAACACAGGCTAAATCAGATAGGCATACGCCATGACTTGTTCTTTGACGGAAATTTTGGCCGGACAACAGCCTTATGGCCTACTTCAAGGATTCTTTTACGTACACACCAACGAGTAGACCGATGTCGAGTGGACGTTAAACCCAATTTATCTCTCTCTCTCCCTACTAATTTTCTCCAGGTCCTCCGGTTTCCTCCCACTGCTAAAGACCCCTTCTCGCAAGTGAATTATTGAAATAAAATTAAACCTTATGTTAGTCCCGAAATTACCTAGTTTGTGTCGAGTGGACGTTACCCATCTCTCTCTCTCCCCCCCCCCCCTCTCGCTCTCCCTCTCACACACACGTTTTAAACAATATTTGCCCGCTTTTAATTTTACAATGTTTGTTACGTTTCTGGTAGTCTGTGTGGAAACGCTACACTTTAAACCCAATTTAGCTAAGTCTCTAAATCAATATCATCCAAATTCTCCGATATTTGTCAATATAAATCAACATTGATGTCGTGATCTTACAGGGAAAAGATGAGCTTCAGATTTCAAATATTTAAGACAAAATAAACATTGTACCATTGGTACACGAATCGTGTACCATAATATGTTTCAGCGTCATAAGTCAATTAAATATCATCATATAAAATACGGACGCGAGAGTCGTGAAAGACTGCGAATAGATGAACTACTGAACTACATGGTGGTCTGACACCTAGATATAAACAATAATTGTAGAATATGTTTTTGGTCAAAGAAAATATATTTAACAATATAAACTCTATCATCTATATCAACTATCACCATAGGGGTCAACTTGCTAACCTCTTCCTAAACCCAACAAAAGACAACGTTTATTTCTTATGGCTCTAATTTCAAATAGCCAATTGCTTATTTTCTTTCGCGGAGGGCTAAATAAGAATCAGTTGGTCGTTTCCACTACAGCAAGTTTGATTCTCGAGTGCACCGTATTATTATCGCATACAGCCGGTTAATGTCTGCTGAAGCCTCGAAACAAAAGTATGGCCACCTTATGGCCAAGAATATATTTTTTAGTCTTTCAACACAGAAAAATAAAACTCCACATTCCCTAGAAGAATGATGTGAAATTTAAACATCTTTCATCGCGAACTTGGCCAGTTATACCGCACACAAACAAACAGAACATACAAATCAAAACAAACTATTCCTATTTCTTTTAACTCCAATCTGTGGCCGGAATTCTCAGTAATGTACATTTCACCTGCCAATAGCTCACGCCTAGCTCCAACCCGTCGGAAAACCCGCAGCAACCGAGGGCAAACACAATAGTATAAATACCATATCATTTAACCCTGTGAGGAAATTTCCTTCATCTGTTTGGCCGAGTTTAAACGGTGCATTGATAAACGAAGAATAGAAAAATACACGACAAATATGTTTCTCTTTGAAATGAAAATAAACGAAGATGTACGAATGGTCAACACGTGACCCGACTTCTGGTTTTGAAATACGAGTAGCTTTGATTATCGGTTATTTTGGTGCATGATTTATCATATTTATTATAATATTGTTTATGTTTAATGACATATGGTTTAAATATGAGTTCTATAGACTTCTACATAGAACATAGATCAAGTAGAACTAAGACTGAGAATTTCCTTCAATTCGGAACACGACAAAGCAAACAAAAGAAGCTCCTTTATAATCAATTTGTTTTCTAGTCCTTCAATAGCAGTTTAAATCCCACTTTTGAGGTCTAGAAATGAAGTTGGGTTTAACCCCCTGCTGCTGTAACTGCTAGGGTTAGGGTTAGTTACTGAAGAGATGCTTACGCCATACAGTTTGCCCGGACAGCAGCGCTACGGCCTATTCTTATATCAAAATGAAATGAAATGGGGTTTAACGTCCTACTGTTCTGCTCCGACTGGTTTAATGAAGACGGTGTGCAGTGGGGGGGGGCAGTTAACTAGGATGCGGCCCTACGGCCTACTGTTATATCGAATTCCAACTGCCAAGCGGTCTTTTAAGTGCGGCACCGATGGAAAATCCCGATGAACCTTCTCGGCCAACACCGGCAGTGAAGCCCCCCCCCCTCCGGACAAAACAAACATTTCAGCCATCAAACATCATAATAGAAACAGAAACAGATATAAAATGTCGTATGTCTAGCCTCGTGGGTTTACTCTGGCACCCTACGTTTCCTTATACTGACACAGACATCTGCGATTCAGCGAATATTTCAATACAAAAGTACACGTTAATTCCGAAATAACATAATATATATATGTTTGAATATACGTTACGTCATTGACGATTTCAGCCCGTATTAAAGAGAATTTATTTTACTCCGACTACCACTTCATTGTAAATGAAATGAAATGAAATGGTGTTTATAATGTCCTTTATTTGTTTGGTGTTTTTTATGTTGTTTTTTTGTTTTTTGGGGGTTTTTGACACCCCTACATGTAAAAAACCCTTGCTAGGTAGGATTTGATGTAGGGTAGAGCCCTATCCGGGCGCAATTGTTCTTACAGCCTATTGCTCTTACGCTGTAGCCTATGCCCGTCGTCAATAATTGTATTCTTTTGACAATTTGACTTGGTTTTTTTTCTCAACAAGACAGGAGGAGAAGTGAAAACACCTGAAGGGGAAACAATGCATGTGTTCCTTTCTGAATTTAATATTATATAGATATCCGTATTACTATCAACATGTGTTTTATCCCTTTGTGAAAAAATACGATTTAAACGGCGTGTCACGTATCGACATATTCGTGTATGAATATGATTATTTAAGGCGAACGGTTCGAGTTTTTATATCGAAAGGTTACCATCGGATTCTTACAGTAAATAGTAATAAAAGAGGCTGTTTTATTTATATATGACATAGGTATGGGCAGCCATGATTGTTGGCCAACCGCATCTTGTGAGAGTTATCTGTTCTTTATTACATAAGCACCTATTTAACCGTTATATGAAACTGACATCATAAGGAAAGGAACCGGTTTCAGTTAGCACGTAGCAGGGAATTTCCTGTAATCGTTGTGATTGACAACTTGTCCGCCTGCTAAAATTTACGTTAAAACATTCATTTATAAATAAGGAACAAATGTTTTTACATGGTGATATGTGGGTCTGGTAGCAATGATATGCGAAGATATAAAGGTTATGTGAATGCTGGAATAAAACAAATAGCTACGCGAGGAGGATATCTGCATTTGTATTAAGGAAACCGCATATTTATGTACGGTCAATTACAGAGATAAGCGGGGTGTTAAAAGAAAAGTTATTCGAGATAATTTCTTTTGGCAAGATTTGTAATATCTGTACTAGCATGTGTCAGAGTAATTAACAGTTGACAAACAGGAACCGGAAGTACAAAATATAAACAAAAATATATTCGTAAAGTCAAGCTCATTGATATAAATATAAAAAAAAGATTTGTAAACAATTTCTTTGGCGAGATTGCAAAATCTGGTTTAGTATGTGCCATTGTAATTGACAACTGAATAACCGAAACCGGAAGATTATGAAAGGTTCTAAATGTAAACAAAAACATAACAATCTGCTGTAGATTTATCTAGTTCGTTAATAAAAACAATTTAGAAATATTTTTGGCGAGGTTTCGACGTATTTACGAATAATTGCAATGGGTAGCGGAAATGAAAGGTAATGAATGGAAAGGGAGGTGGAGGGGAAGACAATAGATAGATGGAACTACATTTTGTAGCCAACTCATTGCGGGAATTCAATTGTGGTCTGTATCCTTAAACAAACCTACTTGTAGATTGCTGGTCAAAATCATTGTAAATACACGAATATACACAATTGACTATGCGATGTTTCAAAGTAAATGGGATCAGTTTAGAAAAAAGTAAACATATCCTGCATCCTGCACGATTTCGGTCACAATCTGTAGCTACAAATTTGACATTCCACGAAAAGAAAAGTGCTCATTATCTCCAATTGTACAATCTACAGATGCTACAAAATCACGTGATCAAACAAAATGGCCGTAACTAGATTTTTATTCATGGGCGCCGCCGTTTTGACTTATCACATGATCATCAGGGACCATTTCTGGGACGTCGCTTGTAAAATGATGAGCATACGTCGGCGTGATTTGGATAGATTGCTGGTTGCTTGAACCAACGAAATAAAAATGGCCTGTGTGCCTTAAATTGGAGTTATTGAGTTACACGTTCCATTAGTTGAGGGTTCATTATTGGGTTAACGGTTGTTGACGAACTATTTTGCGATTGTAAGCGATTGTAATGGGTTTATAATGGAGAGAAAGGGTGTGTGTGTGAGAGTGAGAGAGAGAGAGAGAGAGAGGAGGGCGGAGGGGGTAACGTCAACTCGACACATACTAGGTAATTTGGGGACTAACATATGGTTTCATTTCATTTCAACAATTCGCTTGCGCGTAGGGGTCTTTAGCAGTTGGATGAAACCGGAGTGCCCGGAGGGAACCCACGAGGTTGAGAAGGCGCTCCTATCTCCATGCAAAATACGCTCACACCAGAGCTCGAAACAGCCGTTAGCAAGAGGTGACCGGCCAGCTGGAGGTCGAAGCGCGGCACTCTAGACCACTAGGCCACCCCAACCCCCCGCGTGAGAAAAAGAGACAGAGGGGGGGGGGGGGTAACGTCAACTCGACACATACTAGGTAATTTGGGGACTAACATAAGGTTCAATTTTGTTTCATTAATTCCCTTGCGCGTAGAACCCGGAGAAAACCCATGACCATACTCATTGTTACGAAGAAGAGGGGGATCGAAACCACGACACTTGACTTAATGACAGGCCTTATGATGTAACGCGAACGCGTTAACCTGTCGGTCACCCAACACCCAGCCAAATACTAAACTTAGTCTGCTTGTCTACAGACACTAAGCAAGTTGACCGACATTTTAAGTCATAAATCAACGATTTTAGTCGAAAACACAAAGTATACTTCGAGAATTGTGTTAAGTACATATATTTATTCTGCTTCCATTTAGTAAAATTGAAAAAGTTTGACAAAAGTGAAATGGCGTAGAACCGCATCACAAAACAAGGTAAACGTTTTTTTTTTCGTCCACCGGAGCCTGGTCTTATGACGTCATATGTGGATTGTGGGTTAGGGTAAGGGTTAGGCTTGGCCCAGGGTTAGGGTTAGGGCTAGCCCTGTCTACATCTCGAGACTGTGACGAAATCTGCAGGCCACAGCCCTTATCCTAACCCTTATCCTAACCCACAATCCACATATGACGTCATAAGACCAGGCTCCGGTGGACGGTAAAAAACGCTTACCACAAAACAATGTACTAATTTTTTCAATATGGCGGTCATTCAGGACAGAGTTTCATTCTCGAAGTATGAAGTAGATTGATCTCTATGTGCAGAACGCCAGCGCCCGTATCCACAGGATTCGTTTACAATTATCGGATAGCGTCAAGTTGCCGTAGGTTTCTCGTTAGTTATGGTTGTGTGTGGTTGCAATCGGATTAAATCACGGATCCACACTAGGATCTGGAAGAGTTATCATTGACGTGTTTTGAATGATGTGAGTGATTAGCCAATGAAACGGTCTGTTACGGTGAGTTCTTGGCCTTATGATACACGGGACAGTGGGTAAACCAATAGAAAGGTTAACGCTGATTGATTAATCAATTCTGACGTCATAGTGTCACAAGCCGCTCGATTGACAACTATACCTTGTCAGATCTACATGTAGAGTAGGCCATCGAAAGTATAAAAAAACGAAACGAAATATAGATCTGTATTTTATTCAGATTGATGTGGTTCGATCATCATTCACTCATCGTACACGGAGATTTGAGTAAGATGGTTTATCGACATACCTTTGTATGCCTTGCAAGAATTACTTTGGAGATAATGTGCCCTCGCATGTCTTAAATTATAAATGATGTTTAGATGGAAGCCTAGTTATTATGGAATGCCAAAAGTTCGGGACATTAACAGATTGGTGATGTGATTATTTTATGACAAGATTGAATTAGATAATGTCGAGTAAGGAGATGGCAAGAGTTCCCATCAAAATACCATCAACAAACATTGAGCGATTTACATTATACTGTCTATAACTTATATAAGACGGACCCGTCAATCATAAGCCCCGTTTACACTTTGCCACGATAAGCGTACCGAGAAGTACCAGGCCGCGATAAATTTCAAGAAATCGACCCGTTTATATTATTCTAAAGCCCCGTTTACACTTGGTCGCGATAAGCGTGCCACTTTCGAGACGGTACCAGGTCGCGATAAATTTCAAGAAATCGATCCGTTTACATAACTCTTAAGCCCCGTTTACACTTGGTCGAGATAAGCGTGCCGTTCTCGACACAGTACCAGGTCGTGATAAATTTCACGCAATTGATCCGTTTACATTACTCTAAAACAACCGGTCTCGGAGCCATGCCAGGCATGCCAACAGTGGAACTCGTCATAGTTTATTTCAGTCCCTATGCAAATTACCCGGATGAAAACAATTATGGCGGTTGATTTATTTCGGACAGCCATTTAGACAGAACTGATGAAAGACTTGTCAAAGTTCGCGGGAAAAGGTCAAGGTCCATTAGGCGCATGCGCAGTAATCTGTACTGAAACCATATTCAGAACGGATAGTGTTTACACTACAAAAATTTAACCCTGCTGTGCCTGGTAACGTGCCGAAACCATCTAACTTCAATAGGCCAGAATGGCACGGTACTCAGTATGGCACGCTTATGTTTGACCCGTTTACATTACAAAAAAATAACCAACCGTACCTGATACCGTGTCTGCCAGGCTTAAAATTGGTAATGTAAACGGGGTTAATAACTCATATTACACGGACCTGTCTATCGTAATCACCCATCCCGATGACGGTTTGTCCAAATCTCTAATAACACAGTCGCCATTTCAGACCAGTTTTTCCTATTAGCTTTCCATATATCGATCTTTTTACTGGTATATTAAAGACTAAACGTGACAAAGATCACTAGATATTATTTTTCAAATTGTATCATTTGATATATTCTTATAAGACTATATACAAAGAGAATAATTGTATATCCTGGGGCTGGATATTAATGTCTAGGTTACCAGACTCTATTCTGGTTTTGTTTTGTTAGAATCGGAGATTATTTTCCCGGTGATCAAAGACCACCGATCTTCAATACACACAAGGTTTGATTAGCTTGGTAATCTGTTGTTGTCACGGCGCATTATTATATCCAAAGGGCACATTAAGACGAGTTTTACTTATATGAGAGAACAATTACAATTTAAAGTTCTGGTGGTTCCATGAAAATGATTATAGTTATGTGCTTTATACATATTTTACACAGAGGCAAACAGGGGACACTTGGGCAATACTAATAGCCATTGGTACCTACATGATGTTGAATGGAAAATAATTAAAATATAATGGAACTTTATAATCCGTGAGTGGCATTTAGTGATTAGGGACATTTATATGGAGAGAGAGAGAAATGGGGTTTAACGTCCACTCGACACAAACCCTAACCCTAATTTTATTTCAATAATTCGCTTGCGCATAGTATTGGAAGGAAACCGGAGTGCCCGGAGGAAACCCACGAGGTTGAGAAGGCGTCCCTATCTCCAAGCCACATACGCACACACCAGGGATCGAATCCACAGCCGCAAGCCAGAGGTGACCGGCCAGCTAGAGGTCGAAGCGCGGCACTCTAGACCACTAGGCCGTCCCAACCCCCATTTATATGGAAAACAATCACTGGTTTAAACTTATTTATAGCACGACGTTTCGACAAGTCTTCTTGTATCTTTATCAAATACAACTGATAAATTGTCGTTATCTTGATTTCCATATAATTTGTGTTATGATTTTTAAAATAGAAAATGAAAGGAAATTGGGGTTAACGTCCTACTGTTCTGCTCCAACTGGTCTAATAAAGGCGGACATGTTCTATGAGGGAACTTTAGACCGGAGTACGGCATTATGACCTACTCTGATATCGACTTCCAACTGCCAATGTATCTTTCGCGGCCAATATTTGGTTCGCACACGTCACTTCTAGTCCTGCAAGCCAACGGTTCCCGCCATATTGAATAGACTTTACGCGGGATCGCTAAATACATAGTCTTCTCTTTCCTCGTTCTATATACATGTATTTGAAACACATCCTAATGTATTTATTTTTACCAACAAGGACAGCTGTCTAGTCGTTCGGATGTGTCGACAAACCGAAGTCACGTGTACACATTGACGTACATGTAAAAGATCCCTTAGCAGTTGGAATTCGATATAAGAGAAGGCTGTAGCACCGCTGTCCGGGCAAAATTTTCCTCATAGCCCACTGTATATGCCCGTCTTTATTAGCCCAGCCTGAACAGAACAGTGGGACGTTAAACCCCATTTCATTTCATTTCATTTACCTTGCGCCAGGAGTATCCAGTTCTGACATCTCCCACATTCTGGATAAAACCCACTCAAAAATTCTCGGTATCTAATCTAAACACATCGGAAATTCACGGAATTTATCGACCAATGCCGATTAGCACGATTTGGTTTGTAATGCCATTCCTTCTAAGACGATAATTGGAGAAGCAAATTCTATACATCTATATGCTAAGTAATCTTTGAATATCTATTTGTCTGGGTCTATTCTGTTAAAAATGAATCAGATCGAATCGTGGTGAGATTTCTTTCACATAGTAAACATCCGATATTCATAAAACATATTGAAAATGGAGATTCGATCTGACGCTTTAAGATGGTTGACGACAAAAATGGGACGAATATATATGTTTAGTAACAATAAATCAAACATCAATGGCACTTGGAAATTATTTTCTATTGTGTTTGGATGAGACGAGATTAGCCAAAATTGATTAAAAAACACATCCTATTTCGTTTCGGTTTTTATAGTTGATTTGTATTTACTACACTAGGATCTAGAAGAGTTGTTATCATTTACGTGTTATGATTGATGTGAGGTATTAGCTAATGAAACGGTCTGTTATGGTGAGCATTGGGCGTGCGGTGCATGGGATTGTGGGTAATCCACTTAATGCTGATTAGTTAATCAGATGTCCGACACTATAGGGTCAAAAGCCGCTCGTGTGACCTTTGACACGACCTACAACCGGTCAGATTTTTATGTAGTAAAGGCCATCGAAAGTATGGAAAACGAAACAAAATATAGATCTATATTTTAATCAGAATGATATTGGAGGGAATTTCTAGGTCCGATATATTAGCTATTAAGGTCCTTTAAGATAATTGAACATTTGATTGTTTTTAAACATGCATTAAGCAAGAACAAAATCTGCCTATTACAAGTCTGATAATTAATTAATTAACATTAATTAACATTGATTAACTTATCCAAACCATAATCAACCCTCGATGGCATCGTATTTCTCCGATATTATATAGATTTGAACAGTTCAGCCTTATTTTGATCTAAACTAAAAACGGAAGGGCGAGACTTAGCTACGAACAACCAGTACCGTTGTTGAAATTATTGCACAAATCTTGTCAAACCTTCAAAGGCTAATATCTTGACTCGCAGTAGAGTAATTTTAATTGACTTTTCAAATTATTCATATTACATTAGCTATTTTCGAACTATTATAGCAAGAATGGCTAGTTCTTTACATAATGTATCTTTAAATAATTATGATCAATTAATAATCAATACCCATTAGATGCAATCGAGTTGTCTCTACAGAATCCGGACAGATAAACAGAACAATAATCATCACACAATCCTATGATTGTAGGCCTACATGACTAGCATGATTGCCAGTCTAACACCATGAGTTTGCTCTGAAATCTCTTGTTTCCTCCAACTACTAATGGTCCCTGTGTGCTAACAAGTTGATGGAATAATTATACCGTATGTTAGTCCCGAAATAACCAGGGATCAGTGGACATTAAAACTCATTTCTTTCTATTTACAAGTCTTATATTTCCCTCATAGCACACTGTCAGTCGAATGCCCGTCTTCATTGTCCATTATTTCAGTCATTCATTCACTGATACGTTTTTTGTGGTGGTTTCGGGTTCGATCACGGTGTTGGCCGAGAAAGTTCATCGGGATTTTCCAACATAGTTTCACTTTATCAGAGGTGCAGGGCGGAGATCCTGTCAAGGACAACTGTCTAGTTGTTCGGATGGGACGAAAAACCGAGGTCCCGTGAATACATTGACGTGCAAGTAAAGATATCTTGGCAGTTGGAATTCGATATAAGAGTAGGCTGTAGCGCCGCCGTCTGGACAAAAAAGTCCTCCATAGCACACTGTATGGATGATGCCCGGCTTCATTAGCCTAGCCCGAGCAGAACAGTAGGACGTTAAACCCCATTTTATTTCAATTCATTTGTCGTTGGGAAAGTTCCTCAGGAGGGTTTTCCTGTCTGGGTTTCCTTGTCAGTAGTGGCGGAGGATCGGGTAGTCGTTTGGATGGGACGATAAATCGAGATTCACTCGTGTACACATTGGTGTACACGTATAGAACCCCTGCCAGTTGGAATTTGATGACGGTTCGAGGAAACGCCGTCATTCTTGCAAAATGTCCTAAGACGTTACACTCCATTCCATATCACGGGCTTACCATATACCGGAAAACACCAAAAAACACCGGAAAACACTGGAAACAGCAAGAAAACAACCGGAAAACAACATGTTATACTAAATACCGGAACATGTTATACTGAATAGTGTTTTTCCGGTATTCAGTATAACATGGTGTTTTCCGGTTGTTTTCCGGTCTTTTTGGTGTTACCAGGTGTTTTCCGGTTGTTTTCCGGTTGTTTTCCGGTGTTTTCCGGTATATATATTGCCGCATTTCACGACGAGATTATTTTTATTTGACCCACACAGCTCTGACAATTAGATGTATGTAAGCTTGATTTTATTATACCATTTCCAGGACAAACGTGATCAGAATAATTACTACAAGTAAATTTCTGTCTGTGATGCCAACTTTTACTAAGTTACTAACTCTTATATACGTATATAACAACCACCTCTTAAAGATTTACCATCAATGAAAGAAAAGGTCAGTTGTCGTGCCGTCTATTAAGTGCGATATTGAATTAGTGTGCTAAGCAATTTGCTGGACCAGAATCATCTAGACTTACAGATTTATCGTTGCTTTATGTCATTTGAATTGTTCACAGTACATCGTAGAACAAGCCGGGATAATATCATGATGAGAGGGATTTAGAGTAAGTAATGAAATAGAGTTTAACGTCCTACTTTTCTGCACGGACTGTGCTAATGAAGACTCGAGTAAGTAGCAATAAAAGTTAGATTCAATGGTTACACAATTACTGGAAGTGTTACTAATAATTTATTGCGTATCCATAAAGTTATATCATGTTCAAATCGATGAAGGGGGTTTGATGGCCGAATGGTTACCACGTGCGCACTGTATCATAAGGCCTGTCATTGAGTCAACTGGTTTGGTTTCGATTCCCTGGCTGTACGTGACAAGGAGTAGGGTTGTCTGTCCATATGTTAGTCCCGAAATGACCTAGTTTGTGTCAAGTGGACGTTAAACTCCATTCCTCTCTCTCTCTTTCTCTCTCCCTCTCTCTCTTTCTCTCATGATGTTGTTTAAGCCAAGTCAACTTCGTCGCTGATTAATCTGCTGATAAAATAACAACCAAAATGGTAGCCATCTTTTTAAAAAGCTCACCGGTTGCCATAACGACTATCAAATTTCACAATTTCATATCCGGTGAATGTGAGTCTCCAATATTAAACAGTGTTAACCGTAATATGTAGCCCAGCATGGCTATTGAAACTTAACACTTCATAACCTAATGAACGTCAAGACTTTTTTAATCAGAATTCACCAGTCGTGTTTAAAGTTCACCTCTACAAATCAAGTCGATACCAATGATCCTGACATTTTTCGGCGAGTTGAGATTTTCGCGGTTTCTTCATAACATGTAAAGAATCTAGGGAATTCTTTGAAATGCTAAAAAAAATCTAAAATTCATTATTTGAAACCTTTAATCAGCGCGAAGCGCGGGATATGACAATTATAGAGAAAGAACGTATTTTTTTCCCCCTTCCAATTTGCCAAGAAATATGGCAGCAATAAGATGGTGTCACTTTCAGGAGTCTCCTGTCGATCATGCTGACGTGGGAGGTGGACATTTGAAATCAATTTGTTTGAAACGACGCGAAGACATTTGTCGTATGTTACACTAAACACTGGTTGATTTGTAACAGACTTTGATATGAGAGAATTTAAAAGACAACATGGCTCGTGTTTACCATTGTTTGTACCCGGATTACCCCGTCAAATATCAGATATTAACATTCAGTTGTACATTTCATTTGACCGTACATTTCCTGGTATTAAAGGGGCAACAAAAATAAAATAAAACGGGAATTAACGTCTGACTCTTCTGCACCTAACCTGGGCTAATGAAGACGAGCATACGCCATACAGTATGGTATGAGGGAAATTAGTTCCGGGCAGCGGCGCTACGGCCTACTCTTATATCGAATTCCAAAGTGTACATAGGACCAGTCGGACAATTAGCAGGAAAAACCACGCCGGGAAATCACGATGAACTTTCTCGACCAACGCAGGCTAGCAGGAGAAAGAGAGAGAGAGAGAGAGAGAAGCAGAGAGAGATATTGTTTAACGTCCACTCGACACAAACTATGCCATTTCGGGACTTACACATGATTTAAGTTCATTACAATAATCGCTTGCGCGTAGCAGGGGAGAAGGGGTGGGGCAGAGGTTCCGGAGACAACCCACGAGGTTTGACAGACGGGAAATCGGTTTCACGTTAAATCACTAGGATACCAAACCCTTGGAACATTTTTCGACTGATATTCCTTTCACAATTCAATATGTTTTAAGCATCACAAATAGAATCAGTTATGAAGAACTCGGTTGATAGTGTTTAACGTCCGCTTCCACCGAAGGTGATATCGCAGACAAGTCTTCATTTTTATTATTTTAGCGCACGCGCAGGAGTCTTTCCTGTGGGAGGAAACCGGAGTACCTGGAGTAAACCCACGAGGTTAAGAAGGCGCCCCCTCCCCCCTATCTACAAGGCACATACGCTCACACCAGGGATCGAAACCACAACCGCAAGCCAGAGGTGACCTACCAGCTAGTGATCGAAGCTGACGTCCGAGGCTTTAAATAAAGGTGAATTGGCTTTCTGCCACATTGGGACTGAGAAAAAGGACTAAACACAGTGACTTGCAGACAAATAAAATGTTACGGTCTTCTTAAAGCCCTTAAATTTAACATTACAAAGTCTCGAGGGGGGACAATATATTTTCTCCATCTGTGGCGGTCTTGTGGGTTGAATCGCTTGCCTTTAATTACCTCGAGTTGACTCCTCGACTTGTGCGGTATTATTACTCAATAGAACTTATTCGTGATTAAAATCTTGGGAGGGGAAGAAATTTAATACCCTAGAAATCAAACAATTGTGTATTATTACTCAGTCATCTCGTTCTTTATGTATGGGACTTATTTTAAAAAAAATAAAAGGGTGGTTTCAATGTACTAAGTACAGAGGTTAGCAAATATATCTTATACTTAATTATAGACATTTTTACCACTAAAGCGCCTTTGATGTCGTTGATCCCGGCGGGTAAATATCACTCTTAAACAAAACCTATTTGTTCTCCTAAGTTGGTTGCTATGACAATAATAGTAAATAAATTCCGAAGAACATTGTGCACCAAATGCAGGGTGCACAACGTGGTTAACAATTAGTTGATTGTTTATTTTTAATCTTTAATTGTTTTCATCCGCCGGTATATTTATATAAGTGTGTAAGGCCAGAATAACACAAGAATTCACAATGTCTTTTAGTCAAACGTTTTCTCTCACTCTCTGAGAGAGAGAGAGAGAGAGAGAGAGGGGGTGGAGAGATAGATCCAGGCGACAAAAATTAGGTCATTTCGGTGCTAACGCATGGTTCAAGTTTATTTCAATAATCCGCTTGCGCGTAGCGGGG
The DNA here is from genome assembly GCA_948474765.1 of Patella depressa. Taxonomy (NCBI): domain Eukaryota; kingdom Metazoa; phylum Mollusca; class Gastropoda; family Patellidae; genus Patella; species Patella depressa. The sequence continues at coordinate 78,857,444 of OX419716.1, forward strand.
AAAAAACGGAGAAAACCCACGAGGTTGGATAAGCGACCCTACCCCTTGTCACGTACAACCGAGGAATCGAAATCACGCCAGTTGACTCAATGACAGGCCTTATGACTTTATGATACAGTACGTATGTACACACGTGCTCACCATTCGAGCACCCAACCCCCATTATTTTAAAGAAATTCAAATACAGATCTATATTTCGTTTCGTTTTTTTTATACTGTCGATGAACTCTGAGCAGCTTTTGACAATATGACGTCACACATTGATTAATCATTTAGCGTTGACGTTTCAACGGGTTTACCCACAGTTCCGTGCATAAAAAGGCCAAGAACTCGCCGTGACAGACCTTTTCATTGGCTAATGACTCACATCATCCAGAACACGTCAATGACAACTCTCCCAGATCCAAGTTTAGTAAAGACAAGTAAAACGAAATTTTGAACTATAAAAAACGAAACGAAATAGAATCTGTGTTTTAACCAGATTGTCTGAAGATCAGACCATTAAACAACTTAAAATACGAGAAACTCTACCACATGTGCATTTCAATAATATACGTCACATGAGTCCTCTATTTCATCTGGTATAAATACTGTACTATTTGCAAGTTGTCCGTACTTTATTTGAAATTCATGGTACGCCAGGATCAAAGGATGACGTCATTTAATGTCTTACAAGCTGGATATACGTCAGACAGTAAGCTACGAGGAATCTCCAGAGATCACTATTATGTTGTCAATGGTAACGGACAACGGTTTTCGTCCAAACAAGCGCTAGTGGTTCATATTGAACAAAAAATAAAACGATTTTCCAATTCACGTTGGTGCGCACGTCAAAAACTCTTGTCATTTGAACTCAAAATGAGAGTAGGCCGTCGAACCGCTGTGTGGGCAAAATTTATCTCAAGGCACACTGCATCGCGTATGGAAATGAAATGAAATGAAATGGGGTTAAACGTCCTACTCTTCTGCTCCTATAATGGGCTAATGAAGACGGGCATACTCAATACAGTGTGCTATGAGGGGAATTTTGCCCTGGCATCGCGTATGGCCGTCTTCATTAGCCCAGTTCTAGCAGAACAGTAGGACGTTAAATCCCATTCCATTTTATTTTGCCATTATAACAGTTTTATAAACACAATGTATACAGATTACATTTAGAACCGTGTCGTATGGCCGTCTTCATTGTCCCGGTCGCTGAAATAAAATAAAAGTAAAATTGAGTTAAAACTCATACTGTTTGCTGCACAATTTAGGTTTGCGCAGACACGCAAAACATTATGGGGATTAGGTGAAGAGGTAAAAGTTCTCGCTATAGTAGTTAATAACCAGATAATGTAAAGGTAATCTGCTGAAAATTTCAGTCAAATGAATCCACTCTGAACCGAGAATTTAGCCATTGAATTTTCGGCCTAGCCTCGTTCATCATTACTAAAATCGGTAAGATAAAACATAGTCTCGGTTATCCATCTTTTGATTTAATTAACAATGCGCGTTGAGCCGCAGGTCGGATTCTAATCCAGTAAATATCGCAGGCTAGCGACGACATCGAGAGTTGATTATGGTCAGGATAAGTTAATTACTGTCTAATCAATAGTTTTTATAACATTTCGGGTATATGGGAAAAGCCTGCAATAGGCATATTTAGCTGTTGCATAATGTATATTTAAGGAACATTGTCCACGTAATGATGGAGAACATAGATAAATTAGTACCAGGAAAACTGTTAATTATTCTACAATCTTGTCTGCTGTAAAAGGTTTCTCACAATTAGATCAGCGGCTCAGCGCAGAAAAGTAAAACAGTAAGCCATGGTTGTGTGACATTAAAACCAGGAAACAGCTTTATAATTCCACAGTCATGTCGTCTGTTGCTCTGGCAATCGATTAAGTAAAATCTCTTAATACTTTGAACCCCAGGAATTCCCTTCCTGGTTCCGGGCTTCAAGTTTATTCGTGGTTTTGTTCGGACGCAAAGACCAAGCAAGATGCTGGGTCCACAACCCTTTCAGTAGTGTTCTGTTCTTCTCTTCTTTAAATGTTTGAGGGTTAGGGTAGGGGACAAGCGGTTAGTCCGTGAGCGTAGTATCACAAGGTCCAGTTGTACGTGACAAGGAGTAGGGTCACCTGTACAACCGCGTGGATTTTCTTCAGGTGGGAGCAGAACAGTAGGACGTTCATTTCTCGTAATTTCTAGCTGTCCCCACCTATCACCGCATACTTAACATAGGCTGTATGTCTACAGTTAGATCCGTTTGAACAGACACTAAGCTAGTCCTTAAAGTTCCAATTTCATATTTTCTAAGAAAGTCAAAACATAATTATTTCTATGTCTTTTGCTCAAAAGGTTGTCAACTCACTATTATACGATCATGGGCAAAATTTCACAGGCATTAAAATGGCTACAGCCGGCTGATTGAGGAAATAGTAACACAATTACCTCCCTTGTTTTCCCATTCCTTTCCATGGACGGCCATCTTTAAACGTTTGAATTTGAAGTTGAAAATGATATTTTTGCCAATTTTTCAACTGGCAATAGTGAATTATAGGATTAATAGGATTATTCTTTAACAAGGTAGGACTGTTTATAGGTACAATCTATTTTAGGGCTTTATTTTAATACATTTTAAAAATACAACTTAAAAATATGCTATTGGAACTTTAAAACGCTAAGTATACTTCGAGAATTTGGTTAAGTAGCTGTTCTGTTTCTATTTAATTAAAATGAAAAAGTTTATTAAGTCTGTTTGTATATAACGGGTGTGAAACGGATAAGAACCGCATTGAAAAAAAACAGCACATAAATTTTTGGATATGACGGCTACTTAGGGCAGAGATCTATGCCAGACAGGGTAAGCTTATTCTTCCGGGCACCTGTTACCACTGGTTGTTGTGTATTTTGTACACGGTGAACAGTCCATTTGCTGATTATACTATTTTGCCTTGACTGTTTTTATAGGACTTTGATTTTGACTAATGGTTTGGATTGTTCGTACTTGTTTTTTTTTATGTAGTAGATGGTCTCTCTGTGTTCAGAATGCTATCACGTATCTACCATTGCTGTGTATTAATGCCAAAGTGTGAGTGACATATATTCTGAATTAAGAATTCATAAGCTTCTTAAATTTGATATTAAGACGAATAGCACACGACTTTCTGTCGGTTTTAATATCTCATTTGAATTTTGAAATTAATTTTTCTCTCTGAGGATAAGATTTAATATCTCTTTCAATATTTCTTCTTGAGCAGACATCAATTTGAATTTGCCTTAAGAAATTTAACGACATGATGGAGCTTGGCATTGTGTTGAAACCATGCGTAGTGAGTTACATTTATCGCTGGCATTTTTCTTAGACGCTTAATTTGCGTACCCTTTACAACCCGAGGTGTGGAAATGGTTAACGCAAATTTAATATTAGCAAGAGAGGCTCCATTTGAGTGTCAACGTGTGGTCATAATTGTCATGGCAACGTTCAATATTTTTAAATGATAAGCGGCCATTAGATTATGAGGGACTGACGTTCGAGAGTAATCTAGGAGAAAACTATTCATTTTGTGGCCGGGCGTTTTTGCACTCGATCAATAGCGAATACTACCATGTGTCGGAGAAGCATTTTATCAAAACGACAGGAAAATTGCCTTTGGGGAAAATTAAATCAAAATGCATAGATCGGTCTGAATTCATGCAAAAACGCTCAGCCAATTACAGCAGATCTTTTGTTTGAACATGTATATAAAATAGAGAATTTGAATAAATAAGAATTAGTTTCAAGGAGGTTATTAACGGTCAAAAAATGCCAAATGGCCTGCTAAATGCCCACGGTTCAATCTAATCGTCGTGTGAGATTCTGTTAAATGTGATCTTTATTTATTGAAAATCATATTCATTATAGGGCGCGAGGGGTGGATGGCCAAATGGTTAGCATGTGCGCGCTGCATGATAAGGTCTTCATTGAGTCAACTGGCTTGATTTCGATTATCCGGTTGTACGTGGTAAGGATTAGTGTCGCCTGTCAAATTGCGTGGATTTTCTCCTGATCCTCCAGATTCATCCCATTGCTAAAGAACCCTACCAGCAAGCGAATTATTTAAATAAAATTGAAACATGTATTAGTCCCGAAATGATCTAGTTTTTGTTGCGCGGACATTAAACCCCATTTCCCTCTCTCTCTCTCATATTCACGATAAAATGTTATATGGACGTCGTTATTGTTGACTTGTAGATTATGAGGGCTCTACAGTATATCCCCACCTGTTTTTAAAGATACATTATGGGAGATTAGATAACGAGCTGGCAGTTCTCACTATAATAGGTAAAAACTAGATAATGTAAAGAGAATTTACCGAAAATTTCAGTCAAATTGATAAACCCTGAACCGAGAATTTAGCGATTGTATTTTGGGACTTGCCTCGATCATCCTTACTAAATTCGGTACGATAAATAAACAAAGTCCCGATTATCAGGGTTTTATCTAATCAGCAACAGCAGGTTGGGTTCTAATCCAATAAATTTCGCAGGCTAGCGATGCCATCGAGAGTTGATTAATAAATGTCTAATTTAGGTCTACAGAAAGACCTGCAATTGACATATTTGGCTCTTGCATATTGCATGTTTAATGTAGCCATCGTGCACGTAAAAGATCTCTTGGCAGTTGGAATTTGATATGAGAGTATGCCGTAGCACCGCTATCCGGGCAAAATTCCCACCACAGCACATTGTAACTGCATGGTGAATGCCCGACTTCAATAGCACACGTATCACACTGCATTGCATATGCTTGTCATCATTAGCCCAGTTTAGGAACAGAACAGTAGGACGTTAAACCCCATTTCATTTCACTTCCCCTTACTAATGAGTCCCACAATTGAACAAAGCGCGGATTTATTTTCTTAAGACTGAGTAATCCGGTTGTCAATCATATCGGTAGAAATCAACAAGCCGACATCGCTCGTGGGCAGAACTTGTCAAAACCGTTTAAGACTCGCAAGAAATACGGGAGAATTCGATGCCGTCATATCTTTGTTTTTGGTATCAGTAGAGTGTAGGGTTACCAACATAAGGCACATTTCAAGATGTCTGTAAGAGGTGTCAAGATATTCCGAGTTATGATATTTGTAATATAAACCTCTATTAATTGTGAACAAATTGTTTATTTCTCCTATCTACTTCCCTTTATATCGTAAATTAAACCTTTTTATATTAGTTCTTACGGTGATAAGGATCCTGGGTTAGTGTTATGTAGTAATAATTATATCTTATATTGCCGGCTATCCGTGCCAACAAAAATACATATTGGATTTCATGGTTTATTAAAGAACACTGTCTTGCTGTTGAAAACAGGGACCGCGTTAGTTGAACGATCAAGGGAGTTGCGCGCGCGAGAGAGAGCGAGAGAGAGAGAGAGAGAGAGATGAGGTTAAATGAACTATCATTTCGATTCAATTTTAATTCGCTTGCGCGAAGGGGTTTCAGTGGAAGGAAACCGGAGGACTATGAGAAGAACCACGAGGTTGGATAGGCGACTACCCCTTGTCACGTACAACCGGGGAATCCAAACCACGGCGGTTGAATCACTAACAGGCCTTCTGATACAACGCGCACGCATGGACCATTCGCCCCACCCCATCCCCATCCCCACCCCCAGAAGAACGCTAGATCAAAGACGGTCCTGTGCATTTTAGCACATGTCACGTCACATATCACGTCACATATCACGTGAAATGTAGATTGTGGTTAGGTTTAAAAATTTGGGGGAAGAGGTCAAATCTTCATATAAGCACTGACCTAGAATGATAAAAATTTGGTTGATATTTTCTAAACGCAATACATTAGGGTAATGGCTAAGACCTTCAAAGTCTCGAGATGTAAACAATCCGTATATGACGTCATAATATGCACGGGGTCGTCTCCGTTCTAGCGTTCTCTCCGCCCCCACTATTCATACGAATATAATGACCAAACATAGAAAGACATATAGACAGAGAATGTTTTTAATGTTATCGATAGTCAGGATTGCTAATGAGAAATGTCTTCTTTAAATGAAGTGATTTCCCTACCAATTTACAACGCAGATAATAAAAACCCTTCAGGTATTAACCTACAAATGTGTTTTAAGAGAGAAAGTCACACTGATGAATAGACTACTTTTACTTTCTTGTCATTGTCCTTCATTGATTCACAGCTTAAAGGAGAAATTTAATCAACATTCTCACTCCCCACAATGTCTTATAGATAGATAGACCTCTCTTAACGACCTCCTCTAATTCAAACCAATCCCCAAGTTCCAGGACTGGACTCCTGTATAAATTAATCCCAAGATTTCTTCGCAGTCTCTGCACGAAAAAATAACATTTATTTCCAATAATCTGCTACTGTGATCTTAGTGTATGGCAAATTAAAATTGAAAAAGTCGACAGGAAAAAACCAGCAAACATCGTAACAGTTTCGTTAATGTTTGAAATTAGCGTCTTTAGATCTTCTTGTAAATCGAATCACGACCATCACAGATCGAGTTTCAGAGATCATATTATAGGTCTTAATAGATAAGGCGTGGATTCTCGATTGTCCATTAAAGGTGGATCGATAACTGAGATAAAGTACTGTGGGGTTTTTTTGTTGCCAAGCGGGGCGTGATTGAAACGGCGATGTTATTCGATGGTTGCCGACGTGGTCTGTGGACTATAGGCGATGGAGAATAGCGATAGTGAACGGCAGTAACAGCGTTCTTAGATTTTGTGGACGATTTGAACAAAATTTATGAATTGTAAGGGTTGTCTTGTTAGGCTTCCTGGACTTGTCGATAAAGCGTTATGTTCATGCCGAGCAGAGCGTGTCTAAATTAGCTTCAGTAATATTATGCACTCTAGACAACTCGAAATAAGCAACTGTGTTTATGTTCGGAGGGACGTGTCTAAAACAAAATCATAATAGTTTGGTAACGGGTCCAATTTTCTTTGGACGCACTGTTAACATATTCTATTTCGTTTCGTTTTTTATAGTTCAAAATTTCGTTTTACTTGTCTTTACTACACTAGGATCTAGAAGAGTTGTTATCATTGACATGTCTTGGAAAATAAGACGGATTAATCAATGAAACGGTCTGTTATGGCGAGCTGTATGCTGGTTGGTTTATCAAATGTCTGCCGTCATAGGTCAAAAACCGCTCGTAGGACGCGACCTATCTCTTCATCCGGTCAGTTCTTCATGTAATACAGGCCATTGAAATCATGAAATAAACGAAACGAAATATAGATCTGTTTTCTAATCAGATTATGTTCACATCGGCGCACGATACCAAAACGGGACATAATTTATTAAAAGAACTATTTTCTTACGTACTATTCACATCGGTGCATGGTACAGAATTTATAAAACAACCATTTCTGATATTACATTGTAACTTTAAACAGTGAATAAGCTATTTATCACATTAAACAGATCTAAGGCAAGCTTGTGTAAAATGAAATAAAAAACTTTCCCTGTGTATCACGTGATAACATATCCTTTAATCTGATTCTCATTAAAAAAAACCTTTACCGTTAATATTTTAACAATATTTCTGAGGTTTTAGGTTTTTATTCGATTTTTTAGTTTTCTTGGAATATAGCCTTTGTAATGTTTAATAAAGCCCCGGAAAAAAATCAATATGTATTATTTTTGATCCAATTAGAAACCGCTGTAAACCCGTTTCTTCTAATCCGTATTTGTATTCGAAGAAAAGCCATTTGGTGATTAACCGGATTCGTTCACCGCAGATTTAACATGGCTTCCTTGTACATTGGGGAAACGGGCACCGAAAAACTATTCAGATTGCACACTTGGCGCACGTGAACGGAAAGAAGCCTTAGTATATATCTAATGCCTGAAGAAGAAATGTTCTATGATTACATTTTATAGAGAACGCGTTAAGGTCTTCTCTATATTACAAATTACCGATAAAATCCTCTTTTTTTTCTTGTATTTTAGACAAATTTGTTCTAGAATAACATAACTTGAGCCGAATGCAAAAACAATATGGTGCGTATTTCGTTATATAATTGGGAAGGAAATGGCGAGTTATTTTTCTCGATAATGGAACGATAGACGGCTATCGCACATCTGTAGAAACTCGAGTAAAAAGACGTAGTTGTGATAAAGGGGGTGAAATTTAATGAAGAGCTAGACATTTTAAGCCTAACATAACGTCTGCATATTATGATTTTGTTTATTTTGAAGATAAACACCGAGAGAATTTGCCCAGGAGCCAAAATAAAAGCCGACTTGAAGCCTTGTAATCTTGATTGTACGACAAATAAAACGTGTTTTTGGTGAGTCGTGGTTTATAATTTCCTGGTTCGAGAGTCAAGTGTTGAATTACCGTATTATCACGTGCTATCTCCTACAATTATATTAATTCATCATCTGCACGTCTGCCCAAGGCACCCAAACACAGCATTTAGAGTTACTTCCACTTGGTTTGACGAAAAGGTCAGCGGTAATCGTAAATTCAACAAGTGAGAACAGCTTTACACGTTTAAACAACTTCTAGTATTTTAAACAAACTTGACATTTTGTAATATCTTGGTTAAAAAAATGCAACTCTAGCGTAAAAGCATAAAAAATATTATCATATCAACGGATTCATTGATCGAATTCCCAAGTAATCTAAATCTGTAAAATGGCGCAAAGATAATATAAAGCACAGTTTAATATGACACCTCTTGACCATGATAGAACAGCTTCTCCTTTAATATCAATATTTAATTTGAATGTTAGCTCCCATTAAGAAAAATAAACCCGGAAAGCAGGAAAATCCAAATTACTACTTAGATTTATCCGACGTCTATTAAGTGTCGTTTCAAAACCCCAGATAGGAAATTAAAAAATAAATAAAAACAAACCCAGTAGCCAGTTCGCCCACTTGAATTTCATTCCTTTCAATGTTATGTTTCTCCCGTATTTGAAAATAGTTACAGCACTACATAGATAGGCTAGTCAAACTCGTGTTTCTAAAGATGGTGTGGCAGTTGGAATTCGAAAAAGGGGGGCGCCGCAAAATGAGGGCACTGACCGCGGAGACGGGGCACGCCGCTGAGAGGGGGGGCGGGGGGTGGGTCCCAAGAAAATTATCCGTCATTTCCTTGCATCTGTAACCATTCCAAGAGCTATTTGGCTGATATTTTCGTTTAAGTTAGCGTTCAGAACGGACATATTTGGGTCTGAGAAAAGGCACTTTCAGCAGTAAAAAAGGGCACTGTCGAAAATTAGGGCGCCCCCATTGAATCCGCCTCTGGATACAGTAGGCCGTAGCGCCCATAGCACACTGTATGACATATTATATCCCAGTCGGAGCAGAACAGTAGGACGTTAAACCCCACTTTTTTCATTTCATTTACAAAGATGTTGTAACTTGATCTCAAATAAGAGTAGGCTACAAAATTTCTCGCGAAGCAGACGTGCGTGACGTATGCCCGTCTGCAATAGCACAGTTGCGACAGGAAAGTAAGGCTTTAAACTCCATTTCATTTCGTTTCGTTTCGTTTCGTTCCATTTTATTCCGTTTCGTTTCATTTCGTTGCGTTTCGTTTCGTTTCATTTCATTTCGTTTCATTTCTTTTCTTTTCGTTTCGTTTCGTTTCGTTCCATTTCTTTGCTTTTCGTTTCTTTTCGTTTTATTTTTGAAGTTCTTCTACAATGACGCCTTCTTAGGATATCACCTCGATGAAATTAGACTTTAAAGTGTGTGCCACACTGACGGTTTTAGGATCAGAGTATGATTGGCAGGGTTAGGGTTGGGTCAATAAATCAAACAATAGCAGGACAAGACTCTGATAGTAAGTATATGAGTGCTGGCTGTTGTCAGGCCCTTTATGGAGAAAATTTCCATATGGACAATTCATCAATCGGTAATCAGAATCACCTATTTCTTACCCTAATCCCGGGGGTGTCTAACTCGATGTGTTGAAAATGGATTGCCTCATGTTCGGTAAATTAAAATTCAGTGTAAGAGAAATAAGAAAAAAATAAGAAACGAAGTAGTTATATAATTTTAATGAAATTGGGAATTGCGAAGATATTGTCACGGATACTCCCAGAGCGAGAACTGTCGGGGTACAGTTACTGCAAACGCTTCGTTATAATGAATAGCTATTTGGCTTCAAGATGTTTAGCCAGAACTGCTGATTTGAATTTTTCATTTCGCCAACTGAGAATAAATCATGAAACATCGCCCGTCATATGACAGCGGATTTCATCGAATCGAGCGAATATCTTTTGTGTCAGACTGGTTGACGAAATCAACTGTGTTCCAGTGGGACTTCATTTACTTTTAACTTCATCAGGCTAGACATTAATGTAAGTCCCAGAAACGCTTCATAATGTCTGCTTATCTTGAAATTCATTACCGCAGACGGCAATTCCAAATATCCCACTGTACCAAGACAAAACAACGTCCCCAGCGTAGATCTGCTCACTGGACAAGCAGATCATTGTCTGTCCAGAATCATTCGTCATGGCTACGACTGTGATGTGTAGCGGGTCGTCAAACACGGATAGCCATCCAGAAAGACCCTTGACGGCCAAATAAATGGCTCAATGGACAGTAATGGACAACTTAATTACCTACTATTGATAGTAAAGAAATGAAATGATATAAAATGAGGTTTAACGCCCTTCTTATTCAAGAATCATGCCTAATAAAGATAGGGGACTGACATGGGTAATTTGAACTTTCCCGATTCCAAATTCATTTGAGAATAAAATATGGCTTACTGAAAATAAATACTCGATTGCTACAGATGTATTGTCAATGATAGCTATCGAGAATGGCCACTGCTGGATGATGGTCTAATTTTATATTGGGTGATTAACCAGTGTTTGCTAAATTGGTATCAAGAGCATATTTATTGTCACTAATGGCTATCGAGGATGATCTAATATTTGCTAAATTGGTGTCGTCGTGTGTTAGGACAACATAACAGTGTGCTATAAAACCATCTTCGAACTCATCTTCAAGAGCAGATTAGGTGTATATGATAGCTATCGAAGATGGCCACTGCTGGATGATGGTCTAGTTATATATTGGTTTATTAACCGGGTTTTTGCTAAATTAGTATCATCACATGTTAGGATAACATTGCAATGTGATATAACATCGTCTTCGAATTCATGCCCAATAACCGATTTGTTGTCAATAATGGCTAACGAGGATGACCACTGCTAGATGATGATCTACATTTTGCTAAATTAGTATCGTCGTGATATAACATCGTGTCCAACTCATCTCCAAAAATAGATTTGTTGTCAATAATGGCTATCGAGGATGGTCACTGCCAGAAGATGGTATAATTGTATTTTGGTTAATTAACCGTTTTTTGCTAAATTGGTATCGTCGCGTGATAGGATAACATAACATCATCTTCTAACTCATCTTACACGAGATTCAACAAACATGGCGGAGATAATACTAGGCTAATTAAACAAACTATGTTAGATCAGACACATCTCGTTACAACATAACCATACAGCTCGAGTTTGTTTGAACCAATAATATTTACTCTCGCAGGCCGTAATCATCTGGCTTCTACAATTTCCAATGGCGGGCTTCAGTAATTTGTGCGTCTGAATTCTTGGCTGTATGCTACTCTAACGATTCCGTCAACATGATTGAACCGACTAGGGAAAGACAAACAAACATTGTAAGCCATATAAAATGAAACTTTTCTGCACCAAACGGAATCATGAAGACGGCCACATGTCAAGATGAATAGGATTTTGCTGAATTTTATTTAATTCCAACTATCGTTGGATGAGCTTCGCGCCAACGAACAGATTGCTATGATGTACCACCCGAACGAGGGGAGGGGGAGGGACTTGGTCATTTCGGGACTAACATATGGTCCAATTTTATTGCAATAATTCGCTTGTGTGTAGGGGTCTTTAGCAGAGGGGGGAAGCCGGAGGACCAGGCGCAAACCACCGGGGGGGGACAAGCGAAACAACACAAACAAGAAGGTGAGAAGCGAATTCGGACTCCTGGTTCCTGGTTCAAAATTGCAAATGGCGATGAGCGGGTTTATTGGTATTTTCGAGATAATACGATATCCATCTGGTTGTTTACTGAGATACTATTTCATATCGGGGGGTAGGGATGGCTTAGTGGTCTAGAGTGCCGCGCTTCGACCTCTATCTAGCTGTCCGGTCACCTCTGGCTTGCGGCTGTGGTTTCGATCCCTGGTGTGAGCGTATGTGGCCTGGAGATAGGGGCGCCTTCTCAACCTCGTGGGTTTCCTCCGGGCACTCCGGTTTCCTCCGACTGCTAAAGACCCCTACGCGCAAGCGAATTATTGAAATAAAAAATTAAATCATGTGTTAGTCCCAAAATGACCAAGTTTGTGTCGAGTGGATGTTAAACCTCATTTTTCTCTCTCTCTCACACTATTTCATATCAGACAAAATGGACTTTAATTTCCGACAGCCAGACTGAATAATTCACATTTGACTAGATGCCACCAATCTCGACTTGTTACCATCTTATCTAATTCTACTATTGTCTAATTCCGTGTAAATTGCTTTCGAAATTTACTAAGCCGGGGATTACTTAGATCACCGTTTAAGTCCCAATTGTCGATTGGCAGCTGGGGTCAATGTATTATCATGTTGCTGTTCAACCGAATTTAACCTGATGATATGGGGTTTAACGTCCTATTGTTCTGCTCTGATTTGAACCGTATATTTGTCCCAAAATGACCAAGTTGGTGTCGAGTGGGCGTTAAACGCCCTCTCCCTCTCTCTATATATTGACACAAAGAACGAATAGCCAATGAAATGAAATGAAATGAAATGAAATGAAATGGGGTTTAACGTCCTACTCTTTTGCACCTAACCTGGGCTAATGAAGACGGCCATACGCCATACAGTGTGCTATGAGGGGAAAAATTGCCCGGGTAGTTGCTGATTAACAGATCTAAGACCAAAGTTTATAACACCCACCCTCAATGTTGACTTGTTTATTTTGGGACTAACCGATCTAAGGCCGAAGTTTGTTACGTGCACTCCCAATACTGACTTGCTTATTTGAAATTAACTAACCTACTAGGCTGATAATTTTTTAGTTTCAATTTGGGGACTGACATGTGGTTATTTTATAACAATAATGCCTTAGCGCACTCAACACAAACCGGGTCACTTCGGAACTAACGCAGGGTTCAATATCATTTTAATAATTTACTTGCGCGTAGTGGTCTTTACGGTGTGAGAAAAAGGAGGCCCGGAGAAAACCCACGAGGTTGAACAGGCGATTTTACTCCTTGTCACGTACAACCGTTGAATCAAAACCATGCCAGTTGACTTAACGACACGCGTTTACCATTCTCCCCCTCCCCACTCATCTCACCCCAGTACGTATTAATCAATCGGCCATCCAATCTCCCTTGTGAACTCATATTCCTGAAGCAATGGCCCGAGAAATCCCTCTCTGACCATTGCTGGAATAGCGTCTGTTTCTTGAACTTATGCGGGAGTGTGTCTATTCTTTCCGTTCAATGAAAACTATCACTTAAGTACAGCAAAATGGCAGTCCTTCGTTTAATCTGGGTCTTCCCTAAAACTTTGGACAGTGATTTAAGGTATTCAAAACGGTGAAAGTATGTTCGTTTCCAAACAGTATTGTTTACATTTCATTCGACTTGATAGCCTCGTTTGTCACGCAATTAGTTTTACTGCTGTATTCTGCTATGCACGGGTTAATTAGGCATAATAAAATCGTGAGTCATGACGTAACGTTATGTAAACAATATTGGAAGCCAGTGATTGGTTGGTAGACGGACTAGGCCTACTGAGTGACAAATCAAAATTTAAAACAACAATATCCACTCAAACGCAACACTGCGCGGAGTATGTTGTGAACTTAGAGGGAAAAACGTAGCTTTATAAAAGTACTGAGGTGCAACTGAACTTATGAGTAAAATGGAATGGGGTTTAACGTCCTACTGTTCTGGATAAAGTAAAACGTGTGTAAAATCTGCGTCCAACAGGGATATGAAAACAATGGATCCATTCGATCCATTGTTTTCATATCCCTGTTGGACGCAGATTTTACACACGTTTTACTTTTGTGTCTCTTTTATTTATCAACTTTAACATTTAATGTTAAAGTTGATAAATAAAAGAGACACAAACACTGTTTTCATCGTCAGATTTTATTCGACCAACGTTTCAAAGAGCTACCCTCTTCTTCTTCAAAGGTAGTAAATAAAACATTTAAAAATAATCTCTAAGGAAACAAAGGTGACGTCACAGAGAACTATGACGGAGAGTGTGGGGAACCAATGGAGTTAATGAAAACAGATATTATATATAAGTCGCTTTTATCCGGACGTATCAGAGGATTAAGGAGAATTAGCCAACTCGCCCATTTACATATCCAATCACTAAATATGGTGAATCAGTTCTATTTCTGTAGCTCCGTCATCGCTTGTCTATGACTACAAGCTTTACAGGAGTATTATGTAAGAGCCAAATCGTTCTATTGCAGGCCTTTCGTTTGGCTTTAAATCTTATATAGATTATTATTAACACATTTATCCGCATGACAAACTTATAATCAACTCTTTAAGCCATCGAGTGGCCGTCATTTCAAATGGATTTGAACACCCACCATATTTTAGGATTTAACTATAAAATGGATAACCGAGAATTAGCCGCGGTTATCATGTACCGTTGCTACGATAATAAACAATCTCCGCTACATCTTCAAACAGTCATAAAATCGCCGCGAATACAATAATATGAATGAAATGTTCAATATAGTCATATTCCATTATACATTTTTGAACTAGTACAGCAAGAACGGTCATTTGTTTATCTAAATCTTAAAGGGGGGGGGGGGGTAGCACGTTCACGCTGTATCATAAGGTTTGCCTTTGCGTCAGCTGGCGTGGTTTCGATTACCCGGTTGCACGTGACAAGGAATAGTGTCACCTGTCCATTCTCGTTAGATTTCTCCGGGTTCTCCGGTTTCCTCACACTACTATTGACCCATACGTGCCACCGAATTATTGAAATGTTAGTCCCGAAATGACTTCGTTTGACCCTCCTCTCTCTCTCTCTCTCTCTCTCTCTCTCTCTCTCTCTCTCTCTCTCTCTCTTTCTTTAAACCTTACATAATGTATCTTTAATGATCAGACCATCATCTATTTAGACTCTTGCTATAAATCAGATAACGTTGTTAGCTTGTTAATAATATAGATCAAACATGCGTACATTTTTTAATCCAGGAGATTCTCAGAAAAGACAAAAACACATATTTGTTATTCCTAGCACCGGATATCATTTGTTTGTGCAGCTAATTTAGAGAACAATGTCTAGTGATATATTAACGACATATATATATATATATATATAGAAAGATATATTTATAATCTACATTAGATCCCATTAAGTTTACATGTCCTCTATTCCAGGAATATTAATTATATCTAAGATAGATTCCTTGTATATTCACCGAGCTTCTGTTTGATCTACTCTGGATGTATAACTATAAGGGATCTTTTAAAATGGTGGCCTTCACCTACAGAGCTCCCTTTCATGTTTGATAATACACTGCATGTACTTTAACAGTTACAGTAAATGGTACATTTGTCAAATGTATTACTGAAAGGCCCAGGAACTTTGTAAGAAATAAAGTGGTTGCATATGATATTTAAAACAACTTCATAATGACTATCTTCTTTGAGTGGCATTTAGCAATTGACATACGTAATAAACACAAAAACATATTATGGAACACAATTACTATTTTAATTAAAGCGACGTTTCGTTGAGGATTCTCTCAACGTTTTCAAGCGAATGATAATGAAAATAATTACAGAGGGTTTATATACAAAAACAAGTAACAGCTAATAATCATAAGAAATAGTGAAACCATAAATTATTAAGTCAACAAGACCTACGAAACCGTATACATATAATCTATAATAACTAATAATAGCTAATTTTAATTAGCTATTATTAGTTATTACAATTAAGTGGCTTCCTTAATTGTTAATTAGCTATTATTAGTTATTATAGATTAATGACTAGTTTTTGAACCGGGAACTGGTATCAAAGCACAAATGAAAAATGAAATGAAGTGAGGTTTAACGTCCTGCTGTTCTGCTCCTAACCTAGGCTAATGAAGACGGACATACGCCATACAATGTACAATAGGGTAAAGTTTGCCCGGACAGCGGAGCTACGGCCTACTCTTATATCGAATTCCAACAGCCAAAGGATATCTTTAGTGCAGGTCAGTGTGTGCACGGGACCGCAATGCTTCGACCGTCCCATCCGAACGACTTGACAACTCCATTTTACGTTAAATCATCCAGCACAAAACGCATTCAAATCCATTAAATATCAGAGACTAAGGAAGGCATCGAGGGTTGATTATAAGACCATAATCAAACCTCGATGCCTTCCTAAAATAAGTTAATTAAAGATACATTATGTAAGATCTACATAAAGAACTAGTCATGCTTGCTATAACAGTTCGAAAGTAGATAATGTAAAATGAATAATTTGAAAATTTCATTCAAATTACTCTATACCTAGAGAAGATATTGGCCTTTGCAATAATTTCAACCATCGTACTGGTTGATCGAAACTAATTAAATCTATTTAATATCGGAGAAATCTGGTGCCATCGAGAGTTGATTAAGACCTGGATCAGTTAATTCCGGTTAATTGGTTTTAAGGTACAACTAATTTGATTGCTTTTCAGTAACAATTAATTGATTTTAAGATACAATTAATTGATTTTCAGTTACAATTAATTGATTTTCAGATACAATTAATTGATTTACAGTTATAATTAATTGATTTTTAGTTACAGTCAATTGATTTTCAGTTACAATTAATTTACCTGAAATGAAACTATGATTTAATTTAATTGCTTTTAAGCTATGATTAAGTTGATTGATTGAGTCACAATCCGTTTATTTGGCAGTTATAGTTGATTTTATGAATCCTGGGATCTTTTACCTATCAGACGAACAGTATGGTCAAAATCATTTTAAGTAGAAAAATCTTGTAGAATTTGGTATCACACAGTCCTATATGGGGTCTAAGAAGAAATTTTAAAAAAAATTAGGGACCACATTCCATCAAAATTATTGTAAGTCGAACTCTTTGCAAACAAATGCCCCCAAATCTTGTCATAAATTGAATTTCCCTCATAGCACACTGTATGACGTATACCAACCTTCATTAGCCCAGTTAGGAGCAGAACAGGAGGACGTTAAACTCCATTTCAATTCATTTTGTAAACTAAACAGAACTCATCAATTCGGGAACTTGTTGGGATTTATACTTAAAACTTCTGACCTTAAATTGAACCTTGGTTTGATAAAAATATAATTACTTTGTGCGATGTTATTATAACTGATGACATGTGAAACCCCATGTATGGTTTCCAATTTATCACTAGTTGATTAAAGACTGGAGAGAGAGAGGGGGGGGGGAGAGAGATGTCTTACGAGGTGTCTTACGAGGTCATTTCGGGACTTACACAGGGTTCAATTTAATTTCAATAATTCGATGGCGCGTATGGGTCATTAGCAGTGCGAGGAAACCGGAGGACCCGGAGAAATCAGACGAGAATGGACAGGTGAGAGAGAGAGACAGAGAGACAAAGACAGAGAGAGAGAGAGAGAGAAAGAGAGAGAGACGAAACAAACTAGATCATTTCGGGAATATAATATGTTTCAACTTTATTTCAATCAATTGCTTGTTGAGGACAAGGAGAAAATCCACGCGATATGACTGGCGATCCTACTTCTTGTCACGTACAACCGGGGAATCGAAACCACGCCAGTTGACTAAATGACATACATTATGAAACAACGCACACGCTAACCATTCGGCCACGACGACACCTATTTAATTAAAGAGAGAAAAAGAACAATCTTCAATCAATCTGAAAATATCTATATTTCGTTTCGTTTTTGATACTTTCGATGGACTACACTACATGAAGATCTTACCGGTTGTACTGGAAGGTCGCGTCAGGACCGGTATGAACGGCTTTGTCTCTATGACGTCAGACATTGATTGGTTACGTTTGTTGTGGTTTACCCACAGTTGCGAGCATCGCACGTCACGAACTCGCCGTAACGGACCGTTGTAAAATGGAAATTCGGAGGTTAAGTATTAAGCCATATGTCTATATATAATATATAACGTACACGGGGGGGGGGGCTGACAAGGACAGCTATCCCCTGTAGGCTACACATTGACGTGGTCGTAATATATCCGGTGGAATTCGATATAAGAGTAGGACGAAGCACCGCTGTCGGAGCCAAATTTCCATAATATCATACTGTATGGTGTAAGTCCGTCTTCATTATATAAGCCTAATCGGAACAGAACAGTAGGACGTTAAACCCCATTTCCTTTCATTTCTAGAACGTACTTACCCATATAGTTGATATAGATAAATTCGGGGACAAATAGCGCTTCTGAAATCAGTCAGTAATGGGGAATGTCCATTCCACACTGATCAGCAGTGAATATACCGTAGGCCGCTTCAATCACTGATAAGGATGACATCGACGCCACTTAATGTGCTAAATATTTTAACTGTTTTCTTCCGACAAGTTAAATTCTAAAACATTTTTATTATGTATTAGAAAAAGAAATAAAGACATTTGAAGTATTTGTAGGTAAAAAATATTTTCCTATTTAGTGTAAATGGGTATTAAAATTCTGCCCGATTCAGTAACGTCTATTGTAAACAATGCACGCACCATTGAGCCAATGATTGATGCCACGTGATGTGATGTCACGTGCTGAAGACAGTCATCTTTTACAGAGATATTAGAAGACCTTTTTAATCCGCTGTGAAACAGATTAGTCCATTATCTGTAGCTTTCTCCAATATCAACTTCCTTCGGCCAATAAATGTTTACATGCTCCATCTTTAGAATCATTATTCTTTCGAAATATAAGACTTGGTTATGAAATAATTCTATGATTGTAATCATGACGACGTAGTTGTATTTTAAGACAGAGAAAAGAATGGTCAGCTGTCGCGACCTGGACACCGACACTCTTTCAAATAATAGACAATTACATTTGCCGAAAGTGTTTTACTTTCTGTCAACAAGTCTTAATACCCACTACTCACTATTGTTGGACAATCGCGTCTATCACTTTTTAAAGGAATATAGTAAACTCGATTGTCTAACAATATCGCGAATTAGTTAGTATTGTGACCGGTTGACAGAACTCATATATATGTATGTATGTACCAGTCTACCGTAAACAAAGAAGTACTTTGATAAATACATAAATAACAAAAAAATACGTCAAGGTAAAAAAAATCACCACGTTACTTCATTCTGACATACATTAAATCATAAGCTAGCTGTCTGCCTTCTATGGGCGTCTTCAGATATTAATAATGTATACAAAAAAAATAATTCATAACCATGTAACGTTAACAGATTACCATGACAATGGATTATAAATGATATCAAATAAAATACAACAAAAGGTTCTACAGTATATATAATTCATAACGTGACATTAATTTACATAGTCTTCCTGGTACAATACAGGAGCGGGAAGGGAATAACGGACTAGCAAGAAGTAGCGAGAGAGGGTATGGACGAATTCTACGCACGTCAATGCAATGAACGTTCAGGCGAACTATCGAGAGGGAAGGGGCATGGACGTATGTAAATCCATCCCATGAACTGTCGAGAGGGAAAGGGGAAGGGCATGTACGAATTCTAGTACACCCCACGCGAACTCTCGAAAGGGAGAAAGAGACAGCTTAGGAAAATCTACCCCACCTATGCTACGTCCCCAATATCACGATTCGTGTTGCGACTGAAATCGTGAAGTAATGGTGGTGATCCTGGTTTTATCATATATTACCGTCAATCGTATCAAAACGTTTCGAACTGTGCTTGAACGCACCTACACGTTCCAGATCGTGGACTCAATAGGGACAAAGCTATCTTAACACATCCCATGACAGTAGGAACCTAGCCTTACAGTATATAAAATACGTACTAGAGAGACGGTGATCGAGTCGTGTATTGATCAGTCTATGTTGTACTATCATCACTGCTGCCCCACTACTGCCAACATGATTGGCTCACACAAACCAGATAAACACCGTCTCATAAAATACAAACTAAATACAACACACTGTCGCTAAAAACATAATCAAAACCTGGAATAGATTCCTTATAGACGACAGCAAAAAAACACACACACAAGTAGTGAGAGAAAAAACTATAATAGGGCAATTAGTATAGTCAACAGGAAAAACTGATATGGGAATCATCGAAAATAACAATGATAACGAACGTTTCAACAGGTTATGGGAGATGAGTGTATGAATATGTTGGATTGATGAACCGGAGAAAGTTCTGACTTCCAGGAACTAATTATGGTATTAGGCATATTTATGACGGAAATGACTATCCTGGGAATTGAGTTCCGTGATTTGGAAACAGTTTATGGATTGTGCGTATAATATTCTGAACTGTGTAACGGTATAGAGAATTTTATCGAGAGTGTGTTTTTATTTATTTTATAAGAAGACCGGTTTGGATATAGATATTAAGGAACTAAACGCTAACGACGTGGTAGGTATGCATTGGTTACAATTTTATGGGGTATGTGAAATCTTCGAATGTTTAGTGAAAACTATGAGGGTAAATTTTGACTTGACAGCGGCGCTACAGCCTTGTTCGAACTTTCTCGACCTACGGGGATCAATGCCGAGTCGGAGAATACATTAATTAGGTCATGTTCGGATTACCTGATATGTTATTTTCTTTCTGATGAGGATGACATCGATACGACTAAATGAGTCACAAATATTAATTTTTTTCCACCGATAAATTAAATTGTAAAACATATTTTATGCATTACAAAAATAAATAAAAACGTTTGAAGGTAAGTTTGGTAGGTAAAAATTATTTCCTTTTAGTGTAAATGGGTATTAAAATGAGTAAAAGGCACCATTTTCCCCGAACTAGTAACGTCTTATGTAAACAATGCACGCGCCATTGAGCCAATGATATGTTTTTCTTCCAATCGTTAAGTAGTAAATAGTGGTAGGGAGAAAAGGGTGAAAAACCCTAAATTGTTAGCCGTTATCAGGCGTGGGATGGAAGTGGACTTAAATACATTTAGATAATAGTTTTTAAATTATTGTCGGATTTACCAACAGCTACAGTAAACCATTGGTATCCCGGGGCTCGGGGGGTTGGGATGGCCTAGTGGTCTAGAGTGCCGCGCTTCGACCTCTAGCTGGCCGGTCACCTCTGGCTTGCGGCTGTGGTTTTGAGCCCTGGTGTGAGCGTATGTGGCATGGAGATAGGGGCGCCTTCTCAACCTCGTGGGTTTCCTCCAGGCACTCCGGTTTCCTCCCACTGCTAAAGACCCCGACGCGCAAGCGAATTGTTGAAATAAAATTAAACCATATGTTAGTCCCGAAATGACCTAGTTTGTGTCGAGTGGACGTTAAACCCCATTTCTCTCTATCTCTCTCTATCCCGGGGCTCACTAAAACTAATATGTCGCGCAGCGTGCCACTGTACACTGGGAAGTGCTATAAATTTTGGGGCCCCTACTGGTGAGTATGCGTGCCTAATCTGGAAAAACCTAGTAACACTGTTGAATGTAGATTTGAGAAAACAAAGGAAAACTGTTTTGTTTCAGAATTAAGGTACTGAATATAAGACCAATTTTATTTTGTCTTTTTAAATGAAGATAATTAGAAGCCTTTCCAGTGAAGGAGAAAAAAAACTATGATTATATACATATGTACTTAGTCCAAATATGGGTCACCAAAATTTCACTAGCTAGGTTTTTCCAGATCACGGAAGTATGGCACAGGGCCCACGCGTAGCTAAATCCGGTCCGCATACTTCTAATCTTCTTCTTGTTAATTCCGAAATTACCAAGTTTGTGTCAAGCGGACATATGGATCTCTCTCTCTCTCTCCTCTATCTCCCTCTCTCTCTCTCTCTATTTCGTAGCTTGAAGCTAACAGAGATTATTAATTTTATAATATTTGTAGTAGAGTGGGCTATCGATACCTTTGAAATGTTGACTCAGTTTGTTTTCAATCACTGTCTATGCCTTCATATTGTTCTAAGAAGATTCCCTTCCAGCCATTATTATGTTGAGACAAAAAATGTTCGTAAGAAGTTTCATTTCCGACTGACTTTGGGGATTTGATATTGGGAAAACATCAAAAGAAACTTGAAGACACTATTAAATAAATTAAAGTCCGTCTACAATAAAATTGATGCGAACGTTAGCGTTTATCACGATATTGGAGAATATGGGTGGGCGAGTGGCTTACAGTCTACGCGCGTGTCTTAGATTTTAAAGCTGCAATTTCATATTTTTAAATTATTTTTTAAAATTTGTTAAAATAAAGGCTTAAAATAGATGGTAACTATAAACAGTCCTACCTTGTTAAAGAATAGTCATATTAATCCTATAATTCACTATTGCCAGTTGAGAAATTGGCAAAAATGTCACTTTCAACTTCAAATTTGAAGATAGTTATTATATGGGGGGGGGGCAATAGAAAACAAGGGAAGTAATTGTGCAATTATTTCCGGTGTGGATAAGTTTATAAGTGTGAGAATGATACCTATAATCGTATAATAGTGAGTTGGCAATCTTTTGAATAAAAGACATAGAAATAATTATGTTTTTACTTTCTTAGAAAATATGAAATTATCGGTTTAAGGAAGCTAAATTTCTCTTCCTTGGGACCTCAAAATGGACACAATTGACTAGTCACTCATTTGTATGGCAGGTCCCCTGTCTTGTAACTGTGACAAGGAAAAACCAAGCCTCGAATTCACAAAGCATTCTCAGACTTAAATTGAGGAATTTACTTAACTTTCAATCTTTGTTTATGAAAAAAAATTCTTTGATCCAGAAACACAAAACTTTATACATAGTTTCTTACTGATGTATTCGATACATTAAAACAGCAAAAGTTTTATAAGGAACTATATTTTATTTAAAATAACACCAGCAATTTTGAGTAAATTCTTAACCTAATTCTCCAAATGCCTTGCAAACTTTGGGCGAGACTGGAACATACTAACCAAAAACAATCGGTACATCCTGGTTATTGGTACCTAGAAGATCTCGGGTTCTCTCCAGTATTTGGTTGAGAAAGTTTCTCGGACATTTCCGGCGTGGTTTCCCCACGGTGCTTTTGAAGATATTAAGCATCCTGACGTCACAGTCACAAATAATTAGCATATTTGCTACATATTTTAATGGATGTCTAATTAATAATTTAAATATCATTTAAGGCCCAATGAAAGACCTGCAATTGGTAGATTTAGCTCTTGCATAGTGTATGTTTAATTCGGGTAAAACGAAATCTATATGGTTTTTAACGCCCTTAGCTCTACAGCTAAAGATGCCAATCCACTTACAAACTGTGTATGGCATAATATATGTTTAATTCGAAACGAAATCAATGTGGTATTTAACGCCCTTAGCTCTGCAGCAAAAGTTGCCACCCTACGTACAAACTGTATGATTTGGTGATATTAATACTTCAAACCCCCCCTCACAACATTTTATTTGCAAGAAAACAATCCACGAGATCCTATGTACACATTGGCGTGCACGTAAAAGACCCCCTGTCCGGGAAAAATGTCACGGTGGATATGTCTTCATTACCCAAATCGGAGTAGGCAAGTTGGACAGAGGCGGATCCCCTAATTTTCGACTGTGACCTTTTTTTACTGCTGAAAGTGCCTTTTGTCCGATCCAAATATGGCCGTTCCCCCACCCGTTGCTCGGACACCAAATGACCCAAACGATCGTCCAAAAACTCCAGTCTGGTCTAATTAATGCTTCCACATTCAAATGAATTCTTGTTGTTCAGCTGACGGTGCACTAATCCTATTGAGTGACTATATTATAGACAGACATCAAGACGAAAATATCAACCAAATAGCTCTTTGAATGGCTACATGCCCTCATTTTGAGGCGCCCCCCTTTCCAAAATTGCTAGATCCGTCCCTGTTGGACGCTAAATCCTGTCCATGCCATTGTTTGTTATATAATGGAAGCAGACACTTGAGTATAATGATTAATATATTATATATTGACAAAGGTGGCAAATTAAATATTAGTAATCACTCAGAGTGAAAACCAGAATTTATCACATTATACATTAAGATATATAATAATAGATGAAAAGAAATTCGTTATTGATAAAGCGGGGGTAAATATAGTTTGTACATGTCGTCTAGACTCGGACCCAGACCGTATAACTCATGGTTAAAGATCTCGACGTCCTCGCTAATCGACGGTTAAGAGATTGGCTGTTCATCTTCCTATTGCAGCTCTCCAATTATAACCACGCTTGTCTGAAAACATTTCCATGTCTACAATTACATTTCGATAATACATGAATGCTTGTAACAAGCGAAAAGCTGGTTGGCGATACCCCTGCGCTGACGTAATTTCTTGGTGTTGATTGGTGTATATATACATGTAGACGTCATTCATACGCAACGCGTGTCGCCCAATAGCAATCAAGAAATTAAGTTAGCCCATATTAGTCTAATACTCCCGTCATGGAGAATTTGTCCTAAAATCCTAATAATATTGTTACATTTGTGTAGTTTATTTAAGTTAATGACAGCTCTGGTCTGTGTTGAATACAGCTTTATCTCTGTGAATTAACGTCTGCTTCTTAAACAGTGATATCGCAGCCAAAGCGCCAACTCGGATCCGGTTCGCCATTTTGTTACGCCGACTCCCTGTAAGGTCTTAAGTGTAATGTTGTGCACGTAGGCTACACGGCCTTACGTTTTACAACGGAGGTTGTGAACCAGGGGCCTATTTCACAAAATTTTAACTAAGATAAGATCTGAATTTTAGTTATTTGATTGGACACTATTAGATTGATTTTAGTTCTTAGCCAATCAAAATTGAAGTATCTGCTAAAATTTGGATTTTATCTTTAGTTAAAATTTCGTGAAACAGGGCCCAGGCCCATAACAACTAAGCGTTGCAGCTCAGGGCCTGAAATGATACAGGCTTCACTCAAACTGAAAACAAAGGAGACAATGCTCAAAATCAGGACCAATAGATTTCATGATCGGCTGGGAGTTTACAAGATTAGTACGTTGAAATAGGGTAATCGATAGTTTATAAACTATTGTAAACGTTTGAAAAAAGTGTCCATTTGCTGATTACACTATTTTGCCTACACCTTTTTTAGGACTTTGAATTCTGTCTAATGGTTTGGATTGTTCGTAGACTATTTTGCCTTTTTTGTATTGTTCGTATTTATACAAAGCTAGAGCAAACATACCTTTTCAAAGGACAATAAAGAAACGATGTAAATGATAGGACGACACAAGCCTCGATTTTAATTCAATGGGCGGATTCCGCAATCTGGAGGCAGACCACCATTAATTTCCCCATTGACTTCAATGTTAATTCTGGACTCTTTGCCCACCTCCAACTTATCCCCAAATTTTCGTTGGGCGAAATGCTTTTCACTATAGACAGAACAACACATGGCCATGTCTTTGCACTAAAATTTTTATGAGGTTGACCACCAAAATTTTGAGATACACGAACTTGAAGAAGCATACTCAAAACATGTATCTAGTTGCCGTACATATCACCGTAGCCAACCTCATAACGCCGTTATCCTTCCGCCTCAAAATCATGAATATTTACCAAAACCTAGCAGAAAATATTAATTCAAACCCTCTTAGTCCATTCTAGGCCAAAAAATCAACAAAAATGGGCATGCAAAAGGGGAGAAAAGAGACAGAGAGAGAACTGCTATAAATAGACGAACTACAATTTGTGGGTACCGAGATGTAAAATTTAATGGTGGTCTGCCTCCATCTAGTTTAACAAGAGTTATCTACTCTTAGTTTATACGAATTCTACCTCTGGGGAGTGCAACGCCTCTGGCCATTTTATTCCTTAGTTTTTGCGAATTCTACTTCCGGGGAATTCAACGCCTCCGGCCATTTTAGTTCTTAGTTTTTGCGAATTCCACTTCCGGGGAATTCATCGCTTCGGGCCATTTTATTTTTTCATGGTGGTCGTCTGCTGAATGATGTCTTTTTACCTTATCTGTATATAATAATGTAAAGTCAGTTACATTTTTCTGTCGATTAGGGTTTTACAAAATTTCCTATTGATGAGTTTCCTCCCACTGTTAAAGACCCCTACGCTCAAGCGAATTATTGAAATAAAATGAAACCATATGTTAGTCCCAATCTGACCTAGGTTGTGTCGAGTGGACGTTAAACCCCATTTCTCTCTCTCTCTCTCTATTGATGAGTGTGGTGACCATTGCTGAATTACTAGATCGTGCAGAAGAGAGACAATCTATCTTAGTAATAAAATTATTTCTGGTGACGGGTTTATAATGAAAATTTCTTGAAGGTATCCCGTGCTCGTCGAGGTGCTGTTAACGTGTAATGGAGTTTTCTTTCCACCCGAGTGATTCATTTCGGATAACTTTTTCACGCAGTCACGCATCACACCCATTTTCTGCTTAAAGATATATTCCTTCAAATATACTTCGACCCTAAAAATATATTTCCATCTGCAAGTTTAATTTTTTAGGAACAGAATTGATAAATTGATGTCTAAAATTTGCATTATAAACCCATTTATTACAAACTGTGAATCACTACACTATCAGTGCGCGCGCATGTTGTATGGCGACACTGTATATGTGCCTGAGCTCCTGAATCTTACACATAATTAGTGCCGGACTGATGGGCTAAAGGCCCACCTGTCAGGTCATTGACCAAGGCCCACACAAGTACGCGCCGGGGAGGGGGTGGGTCTGCTTGGGTTCTTCCCCCATGAAAATTTTGAAAATTGAAAATCGCAAATCCATTTTCCAACCATTTCAGACCAAAGCAGAAGAAGGTAATTCCTCCTGTCCTGTCCTGTCCTGCCCTCTCCCTCCTTCTTTCTTTTCTTTCCTCCCCCTCTCCTTTATTTCATTTTTCTTTTTTCTTTCTCTTTTCTTTATAGGCTTAGGCCAACTTTTCCAAATGAGCTTTAGCCCACCCGCCTCCCTCTCTCTCTCTCTCTCTCTCTCTCTCTCTCTCTCTCTCTCATCTTTGGGCCTGAAATATTATCTAAATTATCAATAAGACATTAATTAAATTATCCACACCATAATCAACTCTCGATGTCATTGCTAGCCTGCGATATTTACTGGATTAGAACCCAGTATGCTGCTGCTGATTAAATCAAACAAATGGACAACCGAGAGTATATTTTTTAATGCACAAACTTTACTAATGATGATCGAGGCTAGACCTAAAATTCAATCGCTAAATTCTCGGTTCAGGGTGGATCAGTTTGACTGATATTTTCAGCAAATTCCCTTTACATTATCTAGTTTTTAACTACTATAGTGAAAACTGTCAGTTCTTTATCTAATCTCTCATAATGTATCTTTAAGATTTTTGCACATTATAAATAATTATATAAAAATAAATCTGATATTGTTTTATTTATCATTTCAGCGAAATGTGTACTGGATGAAGAATTAAGAATTCGTCGATTATGGAACTTTAAATGAACAATTCCAAGACCTAATATCTGATGATACAATGTGAAGGACTTCCTCGGATATTTGTCGGAGTTTCCATTCAAATGACGTCATCAATGGAGATATTAAACTTTATAGTGAAGTGATCAAAACTTCACGTGGGGGAATATTTTTTTTATTATTCGCGCCGTACTTATCGGCTTCCGTAGATTTCCGTCAACGACGATCGTGAATCCTCGGCTCTCGTGAAAAAGCCGAACGTCAATAAGAACAAAATGAATGGTACAAATACAACGAACGTCATGGAAAAGTTCGCGCAAGAAGCCGCAGAACAAATGCAGGCGTTCTACTACATCCTGGCATTCATAACCGTTTATATCTCGTCCTTCATATTGTGTCTTTTAAAATACGTAAAATTCAGAAAGAAATGTAGCGGGGAGAATAACGTCTATCGTCCATTATTAAAAGTGTCTGATAGCGAGATGTCGTTTGGTGAGGAAACAACGGTTGAACAAGAAGAACAAATAGATGTGAATTCTAAAATGTTGGATGTTGGAAAAGAAACGACGGTTTAGAATAATGGTGGTTTGAAGGAGTGTTTCATTGTTTGTTAGAAGGATGCGATCTTTCCGCACGTGTGCGAGGGAATATTTCCGAATGGGCCGCGTTTCAGATCAACGTTCTTTAGGAATTTTATTGACGGTGGGATTGGGAACACTCGATGTTGAGAAAGAATTTTATTTACGGTGGGAATGCGACGTCTGTTTTGGAATAGATTAGGAGTACTCGATGTTTCGCATGCTCGATAATTGAAGATAATTACGCATGCTCGATAATTGAAGAGAATTTGTGCAGAATTTACAATATCAGTGTTGATCTCAAGGTCAAATTGTTTGTGGATGACCAACTTCACTTTTAACCATGATGTGGAGTAGAACAGAGTTTTCGATTAATATGCGACAAAGGCCTAATTTACCATTAACGACAGGCCTATGGCGACTTTAATGACGTCACAAATCGGGCTTTAACTGTTGTTATCAGGGAACTATCGTCTAGTTTTATTTTCTGGGTCTTTTTTTTCAAAAGCCATTAATTGCGCATAATCCGACCTGTACATATATTTATTTATTGATGAAAACAATCATGATTTGCTGTTTCGTTTCGCTGTGTCAAAACGTTTCAAATTTGATGATTTTAATTCTACTTCGTTTAAAGTTCCAATTTCATATTTTTAAGATATATTTTTAAAATATATTAAAATAAAACCCTAAAATAGATTGTATCTATAAACAGTCCTACCTTGTTAAAGAATAATCCTATTAATCCTATAATTCACTATTGCCAGTTGAGAAATTGTCAAATTTCAACTTCAAATTCAAACGTTTGAAGATGGCCATTCCATGAGAAAACAAGGGGGGTAATTATGTTATTATTTCCTGTGACAGCCTGTGTCAATGATTTTTATGTCTGTGAAATATTGCCCATGATCGTATAATAGTGAGTTGACAACTTTTTGAGCAAAAGACATAGAAATGATTATGTTTTGAATTTCTTAGAAAATATGAAATTCCCGCTTTAAATGTAAACCTTTTCGATTAAAGATACATCATTCAAGATCCTATTACGGGTCTTTCTTTATATGAATTATTCATTAGATATTTATAACATGACAAGACCATAATTAACTCTTGTTGCCATTGGATGGCACCGATTTTAAGTAGATTAGAACGCTTCGGACAATTAATGATTTGATTTTAAAATGGAGAAGCGAGGCTAATCCGCGAATAACCAGTACTGTGGTTACGGTAATAAACAATCGATGCACACATCTTGTCAAAACCACAAACAGTGAAAACTTGGCTCAGAATAAAGTAATTTGAATGAATTTTTAAATATATTTATTTTTCCTTATCTATTTTTGAACTATTACAGCAAGAACTGACAGAATTTTATCTAAATCTTACATAATGTATCTTTGATTTCAGCAGTTTATGAGTTTATTTACAGTTGTGTTAAGAGCGACTGTTTCGAATAAAATGAGTTGTAGCATATTTGATCCTTAAAGGGCCAATCCCGATAATATTTTGGAAAATAAAACCGCTTAATTTTGTTTTAAAATCCCTTAAAATCCTTTACCTTAGGATATATGGAAATGTGGTTTAACGTCTACTCGACATAAACTAGGTGATTTCGGGACTAACATATAGTTTCAATTTATTTCAATGATTCGCTTGCGCGTAGGGATCTTTAGTACCGAGCAACTAACTCAGTACAATGTAATACGTTTTTAAACAACTTAAACAGTTCATCTGGAAATTGAGTCCAGTGTCCGAAGCCGTATTATGCGGTGTCTTTTATTTTATTAAGAATAAGGTGTAGGTGAAATTTGCCTTATGTTATCAAGTACAGCGCATGGGTAATTCACTGTATAGACCTCTAAAGGAACATGAATCTATTATCAGGTCACCCAACGAAAAAAATTGACCCTGAACCTTATAAGGGTTACGTGCCCGGATAAGCTCAAATTTACCATTCCTCTATGCTTCGGTGCTTAATTGTCACATTGTTGAAGAAATCAGGGCCATGTTTCTCGAAATCTTAACTAAAGATAAAATCCAAATTTTAGTAGATACTTCAATTTTGATCGGCTAAGCACTAAAATCAATTTAATATCATCCAATCAAATTACTAAAATTTGAATTTTATCTTAGCTAAAATTTCATGAAACAGGCCCCAGGACAGTCCAAATGTGTCGTTCCGGTTAGCGACAGTTGCTGCAACTTGATGATCTCAAGACGCACTTTATTTAAAGGTGATTGTTTCAAATTGACTGATTCAGAAAACAAATTTGATTCGCTCTATGACTTATTTGTCAAATTTGGTAGTATAATAGTCTGCTTCGTTCCGTTTAATGACAGTTTCTCGAATTTGATGATTTTATAAGCTACTTCGTTTCCATTAAACGACGGGTTGGGTTGAATTGATTCTGGTTTTGTTTGAACAAGTCTGTGATTCTTCTGTATATAACGAAGCACCATTTATATCTGAAAAAAAGAACACCATTAAATTAAAAAACAATGATAGTTCAGCTAATTCCCCCTTTGATTGATTTTGTTTCTTGTTTGATTTAGTCGTGTACGATATGTCGAGACAAGAATAGCATGTAAATACACACTCGGAGCTCAGAGCTAAAGTCGTAAAATACAAAAACTGATAGTTTTGCGAACTTCGTTGCGAAATGAAAATGTTATCATGTGTTATATAGGGCGAAATAAAAGTGTTATCATGTGTTATTTAGGATGATATGAAAGTGTTATCAGGTGTTATTTAGGACAAAATAAAAGTGTATCAGGTATATTTAGGACGAAATAAAAGTGTTATAAGTTGTTATTTAAGACGAAATGAAAGTGTTATCAGGTGTTATTTAGGACAAAATAAAAGTGTTATCAGGTGTTATTTAGACGAAATAAAAGTGTAATCATGTGTTATTTAGGACAAAATAAAAGTGTTATCAGGTGTTATTTGGGACGAAATGAAAGTGCTATCATGCGTTATTATGGACGAAATAAAAGTGTTATAAGGTGTTATTTAGGACGAAATGAAAATGTTATGAGGTGTTATTTGGGACGAAATGAAAGGGTTATCAGGTGTTATTAAGGACGAAATGAAAGTGTTATCAGGTGTTATTTAGGACGAAATGAAAGTGTTTAGGACGAAATATAAGTGTTATCAGGTGTTGTTTGGGACGAAATGAAAGTGTTATCAGATGTTATCTAGGGCGAAATAAAAGTGTTATCGGATGTTATGTAGGACGAAATGAATGTGGTATCAGATGTTATTTAAGACGAAATGAAAGTGTTATGAGATGATATTTAGGACGAAATGAAAGTGTTATCAGATGTTATTTAGGGCAAAATGTGTGTGGTATCAGGTGTTATTTAGGACAAAATGAAAGTATTATCAGGTGTCATTTTGGACCAAATGAAAGTGTTATCGGATATTATCTAGGACGAAATGAAAGTGTTATCGGATGTTATGTAGGAAGAAATGGAAGTGTTATCAAGTGTTATTTAGGACCAAATGAATGTGACTGTATGTGTTCTCGGGTGTTATTTAGGACGAAGTGAAAATACTATCAAATGAAAGTGTTAACAGGTGTTCTTTAGGACGTAATGAGAGTGTTATCAGATGTTATGTTGAACGAAATGAAAGTGTAAACGAGATGGATATTATACAAGAGTGATACAAAACCATTGTGGAATTAAAAAGCCGTGTTTTGAAACTGTTAAATAATAACACCGATACAGCACATCTCGCTCATCAATCCGGAATATATTTGCTCAACTAATTGGGTTTGATAAACGTTATATAGTTTTGTTTATCTATCTATCCAGAGGCAGAATATTACAGAAAAAATAACATTTAAAATGGGTTTTAAAAGTAGAAGTTTCAATATGTTTACCCATTAACCTCCATCGTCTCTCTTATCATCGATTTACTGTACATTAAAGTTATCATCAATTTCCGTCTTTACCGCCATTTCTTGTTATCAAAAAACCCAACACGTACGTAATGTACATTGTAATTAAGCGAAATAAATATTTTAAGAAATTATGATTTAAACAGATTTTTTGTAAAAAGCGAAAAACGTGAATAAAGTTTTCTCATTTGTACGCAATATAGTCACGAAAGTTTTATCTTTTATTTCGTTCCGGTTTGGGTCTGTTGTTGGATCTACTGCTTTATCTTTATCGGTTAGCGTTTCTCTTTGAAGTCCCATTTAAGCCACTGGGGTTGGCTAAAAACATTCACGCTTAAAGAGAAACGTATTCGTTTCCAGGGGATCGCGGTGGCTAAGTGGCTAAGACGCTAGCTCGCTAGCCTGAAGGTTTTTCCAGATTTTCCGGTGTGGGTTCCCCTTGTCAGTGATGCAGGGCGGAGGAGAGAGAGAGAGAGAGAAAGATAAATGGGGTTTAACGTCCACTCGACACAAACTAGGTCATTTCGGGACTAACATATGGTTTAATTTTATTTCAATAATTCGCTTGCGCGTAGGCTTCTTTAGTAGTGGGAGGAAACCGGGGTACTCGGGGAAAACCCACGAGGTTGGACAGGCAAGCCTACTCCTTTGCACGTACAACCGGGGAAATGAACCACGCATGTTGACTCAATGGCAGGCCGTATGATGTATGATACAGCGCGCGCACGCACGCTAACCATTCAGGCATCCGCCCCCCCCCCCATTCACGCTAAAAGAGAAACATATTCATTTCCAGGGGGTCAATATGGGTAAGACGCTAGCTCGCTAACCTGGAGGTGGGGTGTTCGATCCCTGCATTGGCCGAGAAAGTTCATCCAGATTTTCCGGCGTGGGCTCCTCTTGTCAGTGATACAGAGCGGAGGGCCTGATAAGATGGTAGTCAAACTCGTTAGCAGTAAATATTCGCGTGTCCATGGGTATCACTGATAGCATTCTGAACATATAGATCAATTTACTTCGAAAATAGAACTCTGTCGTAAATTGCAGCCATATCCAAACTTAGTATATTATTGTTTAGTAATGAGTTTCTACTACGTTTCACATCTGGCATACACACAAAGACTGAATAAACCTACTCAATTCCATTAAATTGAAGTGAAATAAAAACTTCTTTATATTCTAGAGGCATACATAGCGTTTTCGACTAAAATCGTCGATTTAAGACTTATCCTAGTGTTCTCACGGGGAATTAAGTGTGGACAGATAGCCTAACGTTAGTACGTGGTAAGGGGTGACATCGGGACGAGTTAAATAGCAAACCGATCAGCGGTAAAAAAAAAACAAAAAAAAACGCCAGGCCGCTACAATCACTGATAAGGATGATATCAATGCGACTTAATGAGCGAAAAAATATTAACTTTTTTCCTCCAATAAATTAAATTCGAAAACATTTTTTTTTATTTATTAGAAAAATAAATAAAGACGTTTGAAGTATTTGTAAGTAAAAATTATTACCTATTTGATGTAAATGGGTATTATAATGAGTAAAAGGCAGCATTCCGCCCGATTGACGTCGCAAGAAGACTTTCGTAGTCCTCTGTGAAACAGAATGGTTAAACAGCTCTCGATATAAACTTTTTTCTTCTTCCGCAAATTAAATTCTAAATTAAGAAAACAATAAAGATGTTGGAAGCTTATCGGGTTAAAAAAAAAGGCGTCAGTTCTTCCTTGACCAGGGTAAGACGCTAGCCTGAAGGTTTTTCCAGATTCTCTGGCGTGGGTTCCCCTTGTCAGTGATGCAGTGATACACAAACTAGGTCATTTCGGGACTAACACATGGTTCAACTTCATTTCAATAATTCACTTGCGCGCGGGGTCTTTAGCAGTGGTAGCAAACCGGAGGACACGGAGAAAAACCACGACGTTGGACAGGCCACCCTCCTCCTTCTCCCGTACAACCAGGAAATCGAAACCACGCCGGTTGACTTAATGACAACCTTATAATACAGCGCGCACGTGCCAACCATTCGGTCATCCAACCCCAAGGTGGGACAGAGCTGTAACTTTTAAATACAAACACTTTTTCCTTTCGTTATTTTATTGTTCAATTTCCTATCGTCCCATCCAAAATGTAAAGACAGCATCGAAACAAACCATTGGTATTTCACATTAATAAGAAAGATCGAAGCTTGTACAATGGGACAGTATTGAGTTATTTCCCTTTAACGTTCAACCATACCAAACATGGTGTTGCGTTTAAAGATTGTGGCACTCGGCAAACCTCGACGGATTCCGAAACCTACATATAGTCTCGGCTGTATGACAGTAAGTGATATGTACCTACGCCCATACATTTGTGATGCAGCTACCGGTTTACTTCAACAGGAAAACTTGACGCTATTACAGACAAACAAGACACGGCCATGTTTCATTCGGGACCTTTAAAGTAGTTTCAATATGGCGGAATTCGTCATACAGCCAAGACTAGATGTGGGTTCCGGAATCTGTCGAGGGTTGCCGAGTAAGATTGTGGGGGTCGCGCTTCGACCTTTAGCTTGCTGGTGGTTGTGGTTTCGATCCCTGGTGCGAGCGTATGTGGCTTTCTCAACCTCGTTGGTTTACTCCGGATACTCATGTTTCCTTCCACAGGAAAGGCCCCTGCGCCTGCGCTAGGAAAATAGAAATAAGACAATTTGTCTGCGATATTCTTCAGTTGAAGCGGACGTTAAACACTAAGAACAATAACATTAAAGAGAGAAATGGGTCAGAGGCGTATTACTTTTCTAACGGACATCGGCATGCAGTGTAATATTAGGGACATTCATACTGCTAAGGGTCCTTCATGGGGATGAATCCCAGTTTTTCGCACTACCCGAGCGATTAGATACTTTTTCCCTTGCCCGGCCCTCCATCTTGCATGTTGGGTCGCTAACCTGGAGGTTCTACGTTCCATCCCTGCATTGGCTGAGAAAGTTCACCGGTGTTTCCGACGCGGTTCCCCCTTTTCAGTGATGTAGGCAGGGGACTGGCAAGGGACAGCATACAAAAGAGAGGTCCCGTGTACACATTTGTTGGAATTCGATACCATTTCGATGTATCCCTCCTCATAGCACACTGCATGACGTATACCCGTCTTCATTACCCCAGTATAGGAGTAGAACAGTAGGAAGTTAAACCCCCACTTCATTTCATTTTCGGGGGGTTGGGATGGCCTAGTGGTCTAGAATGCCGGGCTTCGACCTCTAGCTGGCCGGTCACCTCTGGCCTGCGTCTGTGGTTTCGATCCCTGGTGTGAGCATATGTGGCATGGAGATAGGGGCTCCTTCTCAACCTCATGGGTTTCCTCCGGGCACTACGGTTTCCTCCCACTGCTAAAGAGCCCTACGCGCTAGCGAATTATTGAAATAAAATTCAAACCATATGTTAGTCCCGAAATGAGCTAGTTTGTGTCGAGTGGACGTTAAATCCCATTTCGCTCTCTCTCTCTCTCTCTCGGTCTATGTTTGTAGGTTTTCTTCGTGTACTGCGGTTTTACCCCACAGCTAAAGACCCCTACGCGCTAGCGAATTATTGAAATAAAATTCAAACCATATGTTAGTCCCGAAATGACCTAGTTTGTGTCGAGTGGACGTTAAATCCCATTTCTCTCTCTCTCTCCCTCTCTCTCTCTCTCTCTCATTCCATTTTCATACTTTTTTGCATTTCTATAGAATTGTGAAAGAAATTGGATATATTCAGAGCTCGTTTTCAACAAGTGCGTCGAGTTGAAGAATAAAGACGGGGAACACACACAATGCCAGACAACATGCAATATGATATTACCCATGATGATATGACATAATACCCACTCTTTAACTGCCTTAAGGTGATCATAGAGAATAAGTTGAGTTGAATTCCGGGTAGGGCAAGAGTGTAATATAGCCCTCGAGGTGTCGAGAAACTCAAGATCTTTGTTATAGAAATAAAACCAGACAGAGACCAGAGTTCTGTCTTAAAGATATATTATGGGAGATAAGATAAAGAGATGACAGTTTTCACTAAAATAGTTAAAAACTAGATAATGTAAAGGGCATTTGCTGAATATTTCAGTCAAATTGATCCTCTCGGAGCCGAGATTTTAGCGATTGAATATTGGGATTAGCCTCGATCATCATTACTAAAGTCGGCACGATAAAAAAACATAGTCTCGATTATCCATTTCATGATTACATCATGAATGAAAGTTGTGCAGCAAATCGGGCCCTAATCTAGTAAATATCATAGGCTAACGATGACATCGAGAGTTGATTATGGTCTGGATAAGTTAATTAATGTCTGCAATAGGCAGATTTAGCTATTGCATAATGTATGTTTAAAGAAACACAGTCTATATTTGCGTCCGTATTAAATTTAGATACGTTAAGAAGCTTTATTTGTCTATTTTCTGTTCTAGTATTTCATAAACATCTAATAAAATGCTTCAGGTAGCCAATGTTTACCCGATTCATGGATTCATGGATCATACGAACCAGTAGATTTATCCCACAAATCTCACAGTAGATTCGCTTAAACTTTGGTAGTTAATTGACAAAATTATTAAATGTTAGTTTCGTTCCGTTAAAACAGCCGACAAATACAATATAATTTTTATTTGGCCGGTGTCGATTCCTCTTAAAATTAACAAGATACTGAAAATACTTCCGTTTCCAGTTCTTAAAGTTAAGTTGACCAGCATTTAGGATTATAATAAATCAGAAACGAAAGAATAAATATTCATTGGTGACAAGTATCTGCGAGAGAGAGAGAGAGAGAAATGGGGTTTAACGTCCACTCAACACAAACTAGGTCATTTCCGGACTAACATATGGTTTAAATTTCATTTCAATAATTCGCTTGCGCGTAGGGGTCTTTAGCAATGGGGGGAAACCGGAGTGCCCGGAGGAAACCCACGAGGTTGAGAAGGCGCCCCAATCTCCACGTCACATACGCTCACACCAGGGATCGAAACCACAGCCGCAAGCCAGAGGTGACCGGCCAGCTAGAGGTCGAAGCGCGGCACTCTAGACCACTAGGCCATCCCAACCTCCCAAAGTATCTGCGTGATTCACCCACCATTCTATTGAAAATTGCGATGGAATTACATTTACGGCGTGAGCTCTTAACGCAAACAAACGCCCAAATAGGCATCGTGGGGAAGCCAAAATATAAAATGCAGAAGGGATTTAATATCGTCATTTACTGCACCAACCAGTAATTGCCCGTGGACTAAAAACGGCATTAAATCAGATTTTAATGTACTTGTCATATATTATATATGTCCATAAAGATAAAAAAAAAGTAAAAAAATAAGTTCCTAGCGTACATAATCCTGGTTCTTTAGGATAAATACGGTATAAAAAAAAATTGTTGAAATATATCTATTCTACTATACATGCCTACCATTGCAACAGATAAATATATAGAAACACACAAGTATATATAAGAATACAACATTAACACCACGAGCTATATTATCACAAGAGTTGGAGCAATATCCAAATAATGTCGAGTTGTTTAACACTATCCGGTTTCGATTCACTTAACGCGTTTAGGATTTGATGAAAAAAATTGGCTTTTTGATCCTACCTCGTAACGCCCGGAAAGCGCATGTATCTTGATCAGGGAGAATCGGTGGCTAAGTGAGTAAGACGCTGACTCGCTAGTCTGGAGGTCACGGGTTCGCTCCAGGTGTTTGCCGATAAATTTTATCGGTTTCCACTTGTCAGTGGTGCTGAACGGAGGACCTGACAAGAACAGCTGTCTAGTCTTTCGGATGGGACAAAAAAAACGTACACATTAGCGTGCATATAAAAGATCACCTGGCAGTTGGAATTCCAGCAGAATCTGCGATTAAACGGCTGAAAATCAGGTCGATCGAAGATAATCCTAGACTGTAGTTAATCTTCGATATATGGTAAATGAACAGCGATTAACAAAAAAAAAACAACAGCCTGACATGGATTCTCTCTCATTCAAGTCACGTGATGCATCGAGCTAATAGAAATACATGCATGTGAAGAGTCCAGGTAAGCAGGCGCGGATCCAGAGGGTGGGGGGTGGGGGGGAGGTGATCCGGCCCCCCCCCCCCCCCCCACCGGCTCAGGCTTGAAAGTTTTTTATGCGATTTTTTTGGCGATTTAGACCAGTAATTTTGGAATTTACCTTCCGGAAATATGTCAGAATGAACCAAATTGAATCTAATTTACTAATTTAATCGGTTGAGCGCAATTAGTTATGCAATTATCAAACCTGGAGCCCCCCCCCCCCGCAAAAAATCCTGGATCCGCGCCTGGTAAGAACGATCTAAATCATCTTTTCAATGAACCCCAGTTAATGGCGCTTCTGGTGGCAAATTGTATAAGCTTTCTGTGGAACAATCAATTTCAGGTAAAAAAGATCCGCCACACCGAACCACATGTCCTCCAGGACAAATATAAGTCCATCGTATCCTTTATTTAACCTTAACATGAATGGAAAATGGAAGTCAGTTGTACTGGTAATTATGGTTCGTGTTAAACATCATTTTGAAGTTGCAATTAAACCCACTCGTTGTTCTGTTCGCATCAAACATTTTCGTCCAAAAATGTGACTTACGTCGTTCTTCCCCTGGACTTTTCATGTAGATTCTCCAGGCATGGGATAGTTTTCTTCTGATTCAAATGTTTTGAGAGGTATTGGAAACAAATATTTGATAGATCAATTATGTCATTTCGGGACTAACATATGGTTTAATTTTATTTCAATAATCTGCTTGCGTGTAGGGGTCTTTAGCAGTGGGAGGAAACCAGAGGACCCGGAGGAAACCCACGAGGTTGAACAGGCGACCCTACTCCTTGTCACGTACAACCGGGGATTCGAAACCACGCCACTTGACTCACTGACAGACTTTATGATACAGCACGCACGAGCTAACCATTCAGCCATTCAACTCCCCGATATGAATTTTAATATTTAAAACAATCGTGTTCAGGAATTTGTTTTTATTATTAATTGTTAAATCACCTCGCTTTTAACGTGTTTGTTTCGTATTAAAAGGTTAAAAGAAGGAAATATTGTTACGTTAAAAGGTGAAGTTCTCAATAACAATAATACAGGGTTTATATTTCATTCAAAGAAAACAACGCTTTATCTTAAAGAGCATATCACCAATATTGTGGGTTGGAAACAAAACAGTCGTTTATTTCAATAGATTCGACATTTTCTGAAGTGGTGTAAGATTTCGAACATCAAAAACAGTTCAAGTTGCCAAATGTCGAATGTTTGGTCTTCGGTACATCCTGAAGACACTTCGCTTGCTTCGAGACATTCAACATGATTTTTTAAAAAATTTTACCAGATTGTAACCGCTGGTGTTTTGCCTTTTAAATATTAAAATATCCGAATCTGTTCGATGTGAAATGTGTTCGTTAATCAATATTTATGAATGTAGATGTTATAGTTGTTTAAATATCCAAGAATAGATCGAAAAGGTGTGAAGCTTTTAAAACAATATAACCATCATGGTACGAGAAAAGAATATACCTTGGTTATGTTTTTCATCATTCTTTGCCCGGAATTAGTGAACGCCTGGTTATATGAGACTATTTAAGAGGTTACAGAAATCGGAGGGAATCGGGATATCCAGAGAAAGCTCACGAGGTTAGGCAGACAGACAACATAACAGTCCTTATGATAGGGTACGTCGCCATAAATATAGCCATATGCGAAATGGGTTGGGTGGCCGAATGATTAGCATGTGCGTGTTGTAGGCCTATCATTGGGCCTGTCGTTGGGTCGTCTGTTCATCTTCCTGGGTTTCTCCGGGTCCTCCGGTTTCCTCCTACTGTTAAAAACCCCTTACGCGCAAAGCGAATTAAAGAAATAAAATTGAACCAAGTGTTGGTCCCGAAATGACCTAGGTTGTGTTGAGTGGACGTTAAACTCCATTTCTCTCTTTTATTAGCACCGTACTGGGTCTATTCTCTTTTCGCAGACTGTAGACAATTCGTGTGTGACCGGAATCAACCGTTCAAGGCCGAAACTAGACTAACCTCAGTGAAAATCACGGGGTTTCTAGACGAGCGTGTTTTTACTCTAATTAGACAGCAGTTTGACTAGATCTATAAAAAGTAAGGGAAAAAAACGAAGAGTAATGATGGTAGTGAGAAAGACTCGATACTCGTCAATATTCCCATATACTGTATCTGGTAATCAAATTGTCTCTTTTGACCGATTGATTAGAAAGCACAATCTTTTATCTCAGACTCTCGTTATAAAGAGAGGGAGAGGGGGGAAGCAATGGGGTTTAACGTCCACTCGACACAAACTGTAACTATGGTTTTTAATTTTATTTCAATAATTCGCTTGCGCGTAGGGGTCGTTAGCAGTGGGGGGAAACCAGAGTGCTAGGAGGAAACCAACGAGGTTTGACAGGCGACCCTACTTCCTGCCACGAACAACCGGGGAGTAGCCCAAGTAACACGACCAATAGTATCAAGACGTCTTAACATTGTGTACGTTTGTTTAGCGTATCTGCTGTATGGCATATGAATCAGCTTGATCCAATAGCGCACACAAGACGACATGTAATATACTGCAAGATTGTGACGACCACATTCCCCTTTAGAGCCTGCTGTCGAGCTACATTGACGAATGCCGAGAACAGATTTACAGAAATTCGTGTGTACAAGCTCAATATCTTTACGATATTCATAACCCCAAATTTCAGAGCCATATAATAAAATGGGTTTTATGATACCATCAAAAATCTTAAACACAACATGCGCAAGTGAATTATTGAAATAAAATTGAACCATGTGTCAGTCCCGAAATGGCCTAGTTTGT
Organism: Patella depressa; assembly: GCA_948474765.1. Lineage (NCBI taxonomy): Eukaryota > Metazoa > Mollusca > Gastropoda > Patellidae > Patella > Patella depressa. The sequence continues at coordinate 78,898,333 of OX419716.1, forward strand.
GTCGAGTTGGCGTTAAACCCCGTTTCTCTCAAGGAAACCTGGATACAATGTTTTAATATCGAAATCTCCTCAATGTCCAGAAACTGATAAAGGGAAGTAACTACATATTCAAACCCCACTACGATCGTATGTGAGTATCTGGTACTGAGTTTGAAGACAAAGGTTAAGAATTTTCCAAAAGTGTCCGTGTGTACTCAAAACAGTTCGCCTTATTGTAACTAAAATAAAGCCCTTTATAAAACTTTTGTTGTTTAAATGTATCAAATACACCAATTAGAAACTATATGCAAGGTTTTGTGTTTCTGGATCAACAGTGATTTAAAGTTGGGTAAATTCTCAACTTAAGCGTGAGAATTCTTTGTGACTAGAGTCGCTTTCCTTGTGGTATTTCGTCCCATCCAAAGGATTAGGTGCACGGTCCTGACCAGTGTCAGCAGGTCCCTGAAGCAACGACCGAAAGTTTTATAACATCTAGACGTTACTAGACTGGTCTGCAATTCCCAAACTTACAGCTGCGTTATCTCCCTTTACTGCAGACACGTGGTTGTGACACAAACACACTCAAATCCAACATGGCGACCTCCACGAATATCTTGACATTGAACGAACCTTGAACTTTGCAACTCGATAGGGGGGGGGGGCTAGTGGACTAGAGTGCCGCGCTTCGACCTCTAGCTGGCCAGTCACCTCTGGCTTGCGGCTGTGGTCTCGAGCCCTGGTGTGAGTGTATGTGGCATGGAGATAGGGGCGCCTTCTCAATCTCGTTGGTTTTCTCCGAGTACTCCGGTTTCCTCCAACTGCTAAGGACCCCTTAGCGACTTATTGAAATAAAATTAAACCATATGTTAGTCCCGAAATAAGCTAGTTTGTGTCGAGTGGACGTTAAACTCCATTTCTCTCTCTCTTTAAAGCGTAGCGAGATCAAGCCTCCTTTTGAAGATGGATTGTCATGGGATCACTAGGATGAAATTCTCGCCCAGAACATCCTGGCCAGTGATCCATTGCTTTACTGACCGTGCCACTGTAGCTCCCAAGGGCGTAATAAAAAAGATTGGTGGCAATGTGCATAAAATCTCTTTACCAGTGCCAGTCACTCCGTCACCTTTTCAGTATGCACATTCGTCCATCCCCTTTTCTGTGCACATCCAGTATCATTTTCGCTGTTCCTTTTATGTAAGTGCGTCGCTTCGGTTTGGACCAGGAACTGGTCGCTAACCACTTGGTCAACTCATCTTGTACTTCTTCTTGGGATGGCTTTCTTCCGTCAATTCCAGACTACATGAAAATTGGCATGCTTCTTCTTTTAATAATTTCGTCCAACAAAATGGTCAGTTCTTGGTCATAATACGATTGTTCTTGTACTGTCAGTACCTCGTGCCCTTTTCTGTCCGTACTTTACACTGCTTTCTGAAATGAAATGGGGTTTTAACGTCCTACTGTTCTCTGCCGTACTGGACTAATGAAGACAGGCATACGCTGACAGTGTGCTATGAGGAAAATTTTGCCAAGGCAGTGGCAATAGGGCTATTCTTATATCGAATTCCAATACCAATGGATATTTTACGTGCATCCCAATGTATACACGAGACCTCGGTTTGGCGTGCACGTAAAAGATCTCTTGGCGCTGTCCGGGCAAAATTTCCCCCACAGCGCACCGATGGCGTATGCTCGTCTTCATAGCCCCGTTTAGGAACAGGGGCCTATTTCACGAAATTTTAACTAAGATAAGATCCCAATTTTAGTAATTTGATTGGATAATATTAGATTGATTTTAGTGCTTAGCCAATCAAAATTGAAGTATCTACTAAAATTGGATTTTATCTTAAGTTAAAATTTCGTGAAACAGGGCCCAGAACAGTAGGGCGTTAAACCCCCATTTCATTTCATTTCTTATCCTTTAAAACAAAAACGTAATAGAAAAAATGGTGGTCGTCTGGTGCTATTCCGCAAATACTCGAGTAAAATTGATTTTTAAGAATCCTTGTCGTGTATATTTATCCTTGACAATTCTTGGCAAAAATATACATTATTGTAGAAATGTGATTAGCGTATCATTTCATCTTCACTAGTGTCACCGGAAATAACTTCTATTGATTGCACGTGGATGTCAAGCACCAGATAGTAAAGGTAAGATATGCATAATTTAATAGATTGATCGAGACTATAATAGACCGCGACTACAACCTTTACTATGGTACAGACTGTCTGGTAAAACTAAAGCTGAAGGTGATCTGTGATCTGTGACAAAATGAAATGAAATTGGGTTTAACGTCCACTGTTCCACACTTCTGGAGAGAGAGAGAGAGAGAGAGAGAGAGAGAGAAATGGTGTTTAACGTCCACTCGACACAAACTAGGTCATTTCGGGACTTACACATGGTTTATTTATATTTCAATAATTCGCTTGCGCGTAGGGGTCTTTAGCAGAGGGAGGAAACCGGAGTGCCTGGAGGAAACCCACGAGGTTGAGAAGGCGCCCCTATCTCCATGCCGCATACGTTCACACCAGAGGTGACCGGCCAGCTAGAGGTCGAAGCGCGGCACTCGACACCACTAGGCCATCCCAACACCCCGTTCTACAGTTCAGCATTGACTGGGTCTATAAATGAAATGAAATGGGGTTTAACGTCCTACTGTTCTGCTCCAACTGGGCTAATGAAGACGGACATACGCTATACAGCGTGCTATTGAGGGGAATTTTGACCGAACGGCGACACTACGACCTATTCTTATACTGAATTCCAACTGTCCAGGGATCTTTCGCGTGCACGCCAATGAGTACTCGGGACCTCGGTTTTTCGACTAGACAGCTGCTGTCCTTGCCAGGCCCTCCGTCCTGCATCACTGACTGGGCCTCTAAAGGCGTAATATGGGGACAGTTTGCCCGGACAGTGGCACTAAGGTCCCCGCTTATATCGAACTCTGACTATGGTTCTTATAGATTCATGCCAATGTGTACACGGGACCTCGATGTTTCGTCAAATCTGAGCGAAGATACTCTGTCCCTTGCCAGACTCTCCGCCCTGCACCACTGATAATGTGCGCTTTAGATAATAAGGTCTGCCATTGAGTCAAATGCTAAAGGCATTAAACCATCCTCTTCTCGAATTAGGATTTAAGGAACACGCGATCGCCATATTTACCTATCCATCTGTCCACAAACGAACAATTAAGGGGGTTAAACTCACAAACAGCTATTTCAGTCATCCAGACGTTACTCAAGCTATAAATTACACACGACTTAAATTAGGCCCGTAGCTAGCGCGAGGGGAGGGGTGTGTTGGTCGTTGCTTTTGTATGGCATCCAGGGGCGGATCTAGGAATTTTGAAATGGGGGGGGGGGGGGCACAAAATGAGGGCACAGACCGCGGAGACGGGTCACGCCGTTGAGAGGGGAGTGGTGCCCCAAGAACATTAACCGTCATTTCCTTGCATCTGTATATAGCCGATCCAAGAGCTATTTGGCTGATTTTTTCGTCTATACGTTCGGAAATCGTAGAAAAAGAGCCTCAACATCGAGCAAAAAAGCTAGTTGAAAGGCACTTTCAGTAGTAAAAAAAGGGAACTGTCGAAAATTAGGGGGGGGGGGCGCCTCTGGCATCCAATGGAAAAGGCACCAAAGGCGCCCATTGGGGTAACCAATTATTTCCCAATTGGGTAAAGGCACCCACTGAATGTCCGACTTTTTCCGGTGGGCAACTGCTTCTCTTGTCCCCCCCACCCGTCCCCGCTAGTTACGCGCCTGAATTCACCCGCAATTGTCCAATGATCAACAGACATTTGATATAAAGGCAATCAAATCTGAAAGAGATTGAATGAAAAGCTGTGTAATTCATGTTGTTCCCTGAAGAACAATTGACAAGGTTTGAATACACTGATCTTTTATTTATAATTATCAACACCTTGAGATGATCGTCCTCTTGTGTAAAGTTGACATATTTCTTTGTCTTGCGTTTAATTGGAAAGACTGCTTTAATCGTGGTTTACACATGGTTTCTCGTCTCAATGCCAACGGTGGCATTCGCACTACCTTAGTTGTCTGCTTCAATAAAAGTTACGGGTGGCCGAATGGTTAGCGTGCGCGCGTTGTATCATAAGATCTGTCATTGAGTCAACTGGCACGGTTTCGAATCCCCGGTTATACGTGAGAAGGAATATATAGGGTCACCTCTTCAATTTCGAGGGTTGTCTCCGGATCCTCCAATTTCTTCCAACTGCTAAAGACCCCTACGCGCAAGCGAATTACACCAATACACAATACATCAATGTGTTTTCAATTGTCAAGATTTTGGATGATACTGAGTTAGAGACTTCGGTACTTTAAAACAGATCTATTCACTTCCAGGTCTGTTTTATATTATTGGGATACCTGATCCCGGCCACACTCAGATGAATCAGCACATCTTAAAGAGGGTGTTATTAGACACGAAATGAAATGGAGTTTAACGTCCTACTCTTCTGCGCCTAACCTGGGCTAATGGAAGACGAGTATACGCCATACAGTGTGCTATGAAGGAAATTTTGCCCGGGCAGCGGCACTACGGCCTACTGTTATTAGACATGGATTGACAAGACACTTTGTCTGTTCCTAAATTTCCCATTCATTTATAGTGAATAAAATATGTCTTTAAAATTGAGGTTTAACGTCCTATTTCTCAGCCAACCGGTTTACAGAAGATGGAAGTGCGTCGTACACTGTTCCGTGGTGAAATTTTGCCCGGGCGGTGGTGTTTTCGCTTACTCGTCGACAAGGGTTATTTTATGTGTACACCCATGCATAATGAATCTCGGTTTTCGTCCCATCCGAACAAAAAAAAAGCATTTTTTTTAGCTAGTCTCCTGTCATTCAACACAGACAAGGGGTAACCATGCTGGCGTATTCGATCCCGGCATTGGCCTAGAAAATTTATCGGAGTTTTTCGACAGCTGTGTAATCGTTCATATGGGACGAAAAACCGAGGTCCCATGTATACATTGACGTGCACGTAAAAGATCCCTTGACAGTTGGAATTCGATATAAAAATAGGCCATGGTTCTGCTGCCTACACCACTGACAAAGAGCAACCACGTCGGAAATCCCAATGATCTTTCGTTGCCAATGCAGTGATCGAACAAGGGACCACCAAGTTAGTGAGCCAACGTTATATTCGTTGAGCCACCGCGGTTCCCTCATCTCTAGTGTTTCGGGCAGGACGAAAAAACGAGGCCCGGTTAACCAAATGTGAGACTGAAAAGCGGGTCTAGTCGTTCGGATGGGTGAAAAATCCGAGACCTCATAGTGCACGTAAAATACCCCTTGACTTTCGGAATTCGAAATGGTATGTACCTTTGTCGGAGTTGAAGCAATCTGATTAAAATACAGATCTATATTTCGTTTCGTTTTTTTTATAATTCCAACGGCCCATACTACGGAGAACGCTAGATCGGAGACGGTCCTACGCATTTTAGCACATATGACGTCATATATAGATTGTGGGTTAGGGTTAGGGTAAGGGCTAGGACCTGTAGATTTGGTCAAAGTCCCGAGATGTAAACAGGGCTAGGCCTAACCCTAATCCATGATCAAGCCTAACTCTAACCCACAATTCACATATGACGTCACAATTTGCGTAGGACCGTCTCCGATCTAGCGTTCTCCCCACACTACATGAAGTGTAGTAAAGACAAGTAAAACGAAATTTTAAACTATTAAAAAATGAAATGTAGTAAAGAACAAAAACGAAATAGGATTTATACATAAGTCAGATTGGAGTTGAATTATCTTAGTCTAGCCATAGAAATATAGATTTGTTTCGGGTTTTTTTTTTTAAAACTTTTGATAGCCTACACTACACGCAGAGTAGTAAATTCAAGTAAATCGAAATTTTGAACTATAAAAAACGAAACGAAATAGGACCTGTGCTGTAATCCGATTGGAGTTAAATTCTCTTAGTCTAGCCATGGAAATGTTGATTAGCGCGTGTTAATCTAGCTAAAGTGTCAACGACACGCTAAACCATAATTCACTAAAAGTTCCTTTAACATTTCTATTGTTAATTAACGACAGTGACGAGTAGGGAGGAGACAGTATGCTGTAGATCGCAGATGCGACCGGTATGATCAAGTGTCTTATAGTGGAATCACTATTGATTTAATGCAAACATCCAGTAAGGAATAAGTTCAGTCATAACCTAGTTTTATCTTAGTACAGGTTGGACAGGATTGTATAAGTAAGTAGATTTAGATTTTTAACAAACATTTTTTTTTTTAGTTTGGAATTTGCCATCGTTAAACAGAGAGCACGATACAAACTAGGTCATTTCGGGACTAAATGTGGTTTAATTTTATTTCAATAATTCGCCTGCGCGTAGGTCTTTAGCAGTGGGATCGTAAAACAGAGAGCACGACACAAATTAAGACATTTCGGGACTAACATATGGTTTAATTTTATTTCAATAATTCGCTTGCGCGTAGGTCTTTAGCAGTGGGAGGAAACCGGAGGACCCGGAGAAAACACACGAGGATGGACAGTCGAACCCTACTCCTTGTCGCGTCCAACCGCGGATTCGAAACCACGCCAGTTGACTCAATGACAGGCTGTATTATACATCCACCACCACCACCTCCCCATCGTAAAACAGCGATAGTAGTTTAAGCGGCATGTAGTAACTGGGTGAGCTATAACAAATAACGCAATTATATGGAATACAAGTCACTTGAAAGATCTATTTCTGTATTTCTGGCGATGTTTCGACCAGAATTCTCTCGTCTTTATCCAGCAAAGAATTATAAGTTGGGGCATGTGAACAAGAGGTGTATTGGTTTACCAATGGGAACTGACCCCGCCCCATTTATGGCAAATGCACATTTATATAAATACGAATTCGACTTTCAAGACCATAAAAGAAAAACAGATTACAAGGTAGCAAAAAGTCTAAATTATACCTTCCGTTACATTGATGACATAACACCTATCAATGATAATGGTAATTTCAATAAATACAAAGATGAAATATATCCTCCTGAACTTATATCAAATAAAGAAAATTCGGGCACTATAAATGCATCTGTCCTTGACTTGGACATCAATATAATTAATAACAAATTTAATGTCGGTATATTCGATAAAACGGACAAATTTGGTTTTGAAGTAGTAAAATACCCGTCAGCTCATAGTAACATACCAGATACGACACTATACAATGTTTTCTATTCACAGGCATTACGATTTTTAAAAAATATGCAACAATAAAGAACTATTTCTTTCCCGAATAAAAACTCTTAATTTTAAGTGCACGGCCAAAGGTGGTACACAATTACGCATTTTGAAAGAAATTTCAAAACTTCCATTTCTTCAACATAATAAGTTTTACATTTCTTATAATGATATTACTGACTACATATTGGATAATGATTCTATATATTATAAATTGCTTCTAGATGTCTAGTCCTATCTGGATTATCGCCCTTATTTTTAGGCCTTTATTAATACACTAATAACTTACGATTTCTTTAGCATTCCTGTTTTGCATTTCTTACGTGGGACATTATATAATAATTATACTATGGTTTGTACAATTACATGGTCTTTAAAACTAATAGTTTTTATATTTTAACGTAATTTTATCTAGATTATCGCCCTTTTATCGGGAAATTTCACCTTCTAAACCACGACGTCATAACAACTATTACGGCAGATTCACGTCACACCACTCAGTCAGCAGACGGCTGTCTCCCTAGCTAGTCTTTTCCTTTGCTTCTTTGTATTCAGTTGTGTTTTTGTTTCTGTGACGGTTGCAATGTTTGTCCTAAATGCATTTATATACTTCAATCCTTTTATTGATTTGGTTTTGAACTAGGCCTACTTCTGATACATTTAACTATGTGGTTACTTGTGTAGCGGAATTTATACAACAATATGCTTGCATTCGTAATTCTTGCAACATATAATAGATCATGACTCATGCTGACACTATATAATTATTTCTTTGGGTTGCATTCCCAATTGTTTTCAAATATGAGTGAAGTCTGTGTCACCACAGGCCCGGGACTGTACAGCGCAGTGGACGCTTACGGCTAGCCCCCGGATCCATTCACTCTCTTTGATTTGTTTATGTTTGTGGTCTTTGAGTATGATGTCTTGTCCATATATTTGTTTTTGTGTAAAATTGTGTGTGGTGCAACCCTCCTGCACTTACTATTAGTTATTCCGTTCGCAGCACCAAGTTAGTCATGAGTTTTCTTAGGGTATCCGAACCAGGTGGCTAAGTGACTAAGATAAGACGCTGACGCACTAGCGTGGATGAGTGGATTCGCTACCGGTTTTAGCCGAAAGCGTTCCTCTGGATTTTTCGGCATGGTTTTCTATTGATAGTGGTGCAGTCCAGAGGGCCTGGTAGGGAAAAATGTCTAGTTGTTCGGATGGGACGAAAGCAAGGTCCCATGTACACTTTAGCGTGCACGTAAAATCACACTTGTAAGAGTATGCCGTTAAACCACTATCGGGGTATAATGATCATCATAGCACACTGCAGGGCTCACACTGGCTTTCATTTTTTTTTCCGCCAAAATGGATCCTAATTTTTACGTAAAACAATGATATTTTTTTCCCGCCAACTTGAATATTTTATCTGCCAAAAATGTATGATAAAAAACACATGTTGTAATAACATAATTTTTTTTTTATTTCTTTAACATTCTTTAACAACCATATTTACAATTTACAAGATTCTCCTTTGATTTACATTAGCCCATTTTGTAAATGGTGTATTGAGATCAGGTTGGTTTTTAGTTAATGTGATTGACATCAAATTTAACAAGCCATGGGTTGCCAAATTTCCAGTTTTCTTTGAATTTCCGTTTCGCGTGTACAATAGGCCTATTGTTGATTTCGGGAACGGTCACGGTATCAGCATCTGAATCGTTAATCGTAGCATCAAGTTCATTTCGTCTAGAGGAGCCGACGTCAGACTCTTCGTTAACTTTAGAACACTTCGGCAGCGGTAACGAAAAAAAAGGCAGATAGTTTTCTCACTCCAGAATCGTCGCTATTCAACTCGCTCTTTCGTTTTCGACCCATTGCGATATATAATTTGGAATAATAATGTCCAATTAGCCATGCTTTAATATTTATACATGATGTATGAAGCCACGTACAGTAAACGAAATTCAACTATCAAATCATGTAACTCTCCTTCAAAAGAGTTGCCGGCAATGATCAGCCATTTTGATTACTCCCCTTTGTTTTCATTACACAACATCAAACAGTCACCGCTAATCTATTTGTTAGGGTTAATTAATGATGAACAATGGCTAGATATAGGCTTTATGATCGACAATTATCAATCAGTTGAAACCATTAATCCTAGACAAGTGTTTAGTGTTACTCATGACGCGTTCGGGATTATCAACAAGTTGATTGATTTATTGTATGCCGCTATATGGTTAATCAAGGATAAATACGGTTAGAATTTTATAAAAAAAATTTCGCCAATTCTAAAAAAGAATCGCCAGTACCCCAAAACTTTATCGCAAAAATTTTCGCCAAAATGAAACTTTAATCGCCACTTTCATAATTTAATCGCAAATTGCGACTTTGGCGACCGACAGTGTGAGCCCTGGCACACTGTATGGTATATGCCCGTCTACATTAGCCCAGTAGGAGCAGAACAGTAGGACGTTAAACCCCATTTCATATCATTTTGAACTTAATTGATTGTTTTATGCTTAATTCCCAAACTGTAGTCTTAAAGCCCCAATAACACTCTTGTTGTAACTGAAAAATATGTCCCAATCTTCATTCTGGTCAACAAATCGTATTATTTTAGAATATTCCAATTAAATGATGATATAAATTTCATCTTAACACACCTATTTTGAAAAATTGGAAAAATTCAACCAATTGATTTGAAAAATCTAACGTAAGCCTTTTCAAATGTGACTTGGATTTTAAAATATTTTCGAACCCTCTGGACAAGTAAAATAGGTTGCAATGGATAATTTACACAACAGGTAGGACACTTAAACATCTAGTACTGAGAATAAGGGTATTATTTATTTTCTGGAGCTACCAAGCCAGCGAGAATGTTATTTTCCCTTTAAGGCCATGCCCACGTCAAAATATGTTTTCGTGTAAAAAAAACAACAAAATACTGTCATTAGTGGTATTACATTTAACTCAAATTAAATTCTAAATTTAACCCTTTGAACTAAAACAATAAAAAGACCACATCATTGCGATTATTTTAGCGGAACTATTTTAAATTAAACTCTTAGAACCCACATGAATAGTACTCTCCAAAGTGAGGGGGAAATCAGTCCCCCATAAAAATCAAAACAAGAAAAAATATTTTGAATATTATTGAAAAAAGTTTGTTTTCTACTCGATGAGAAGGTTCACTTCTTTTGAAAATTACATTATTGATTAAAGTTTTGATGACGTTTCGAAAAACAAAGTTAACGATGCATTTCTTTGGTGATAATTTGTACAAAAACCTGTTATTTGTGTAAGAGAAAAGTCATTTAGGGCGGCACTGAGCGAATAGAATCCTTTAATTATTCATTCATTTATTTACTTATTTATTTCGATTCCCTGGTTGTACGTGCCAAGGAGTAGGGTCGCCTGTTCAACCTCGTGTGATTTTACCGGGTCCTCTGGTGTCCTCCTACTGCTAAAGACCCCTACGCACAGGTGAATAATTGAAATAAAATTAAACCATATGTTGGTCCCGAAATGAACTAGTTTGTGTTGAGTGGACGTTAAACCCCATTTCGTTCTCTCTTTCAGTCCAACCTACACACAAGCGAACCATTGAATAAATGAACTAGCTTGTGTTGAGTGGAGGTTAAACCCTCCCTCTCTCTCTCTCTCTCTCTCTCTCTCTCTCTCTCTCTCCTATCAAAATTATCTATATACATATTTGTACCATAATTACAATAATGTAATTAGTTTTTGTCTGTGTCATATATTATTAGAAATTGTACATAATTATACACCCTACCCAGAAGGAAGCAAATTAATATAAGCCTACTTGGCTTGTTTTTGTATCCTATTATTAATGCATTTTATATTGTATAATATTCTCGAAATAAATACTGTTTAAACCAACAAAATCCTTTGAGGTCCCAGTCAATGGGGATGCTCGATTCACAGTTCCGGAATTAAATTCCAAAACTGGTGTCAATCGAGTGAAAAGGAGAATTTCGAAGTACAGCGCATGTAGCGACTGTTTGAAAAATATCTCAACCAATCATGGCAGCTGAAACATATTTTACCTAGGAATACGTCACGATTCCACTCACTCCACCTCAGTTGTCGGGACTGGCAGAACTGTAATTCTGTCGATTCGGGACGTCCTGGACTGTGAATCGAGCATCCCTTTGCTTATGGCGGAGAATAAGTTTTAAAGGAGCTAAATCGCTAACATTTGGGACCTAGAAATTGACACAAGTGGGTCGCAACGCATATCATACTGTAATATGGTTTCCGTTTTTACTCCGTTCCGCGAAATAAGCCAGAATTGTCACTCGAATGCAAATTTCTAGCGTCTGGTTATCCCAGTCTACATTCGCCGTTTGATTTGGTGCAATGTATGAAGCCGCGTTTTCCGAGTCTCTTGCTAGAACTGAGGCTGAAACGCATTATGGTACACGATTCGTGTACCAATGGTAAAATGTTTATTTTGTCTTAAATATTGAAAGCCCATCTTTTTCCGGTAAGATCACAGCATCAATGTTGATTTGAATTGACAAATAATTCGTGTTTTCAAAGTTAAAGATTTTGGATGATATTGAGTTAGAGACCTAGCTACTTTAAAAGTAGACCTGCAATACGCAGATTTGAGATTTGGCTCTTGCATAATACCAATCTCGAAACCAGAAATTTTTTTTAAGAAATTTCTCTGGTGAATCGGGGTAGCCATTTTCCCGGAAGGTCACATGTAATTCCTACGCGCGAAATTTCTCGTTTATTTGCCTCGTACGCCCCTGATTTTACGTGCCTGGTTGACCGAATCACTTAAAAAGATACCCACGCGTAGAAAAATAGATCTTTACAAAAACTTGAATTTGTTCGTTTAGGATCCATTTTTTTCTATGTCAGCGAGTTGGCTTTGACTCAAGGATCATTTTACAACAAACGAAACGACGATCCGACCTCTAGTTTTCGAGAAATCGACCCAAAAAGATTGACCAATCAGTGGTCAGAATGGGCGGGGCTTAGGTTTGAAAAAAATTGAAAAAAATGGACGGTCTAATGTGCCAGAGGCCTTCGGCTCCGCGGCTGCCTCTGGGAACGAGGTTGGCATAATACCTGTTTAGGTTTACGAATTTATTCAACTTTCAATCATTGTTTAACCGGTTAAAATGTCTCGGGTTGGAATCCCCATGTGTAATTTCCATGATTTTGTTAAACCCAGTCTTGTAAGACGTTATCTAGTCTCTCGAATAGATGATGGATAACACGAAGGTCCACCGCAATCTGTTTCACAGAGTTGATGCGACAGGCGTCTTTCATCTCTGTCCAATATGACTGACCTTTGAAAGGTCAGGCCGCTAAAGTTTTACGGATGACGTCACATTATAATGTTTACCAACAAAGCAAATTTTTAAAACACAATACATATGAAGAATCATTTTAAAATCATAAACGGTGTTCAGTCCAACAGGAAAATAATCTAAGTGTTTCAAAAGCAAACAAACCGAAAAAAACGTCAAATTGATGGTAACACGTGCGTTGTTTACATCGAACGTAGTAATATGAACTGGTACGGGCAGAATTATATTTCTTTACCCATTTTACGCCTGCGCGTACTATTTTCTGTACCTATTTATGCTAAATATGGGAAAAAATGTATGTAGATATACACCAGGCACCTTTATTTTTTTCTAATACACAAAAAAAAATGCTTTAGAATTTAATTTGTCGGAGGAAAAATGTTAATATTTTGACTCAAGTCTCATCGATGTCATCCTTATCAGTGATTGTAGCGGCCAAGCAAATATTCACTGCGGATCAGTGTGGGTGCACCGCTGTAAGCATGGACGTACGCTTAACCGAATTCATAAAAGCGGTTTGGCATAATGCTGTAACGGTGTTCTCAATGGAAAATTCTCCCTTGAACGTAAAGAATAAATTGCTAACTGACAGAAGCTTTGTGTTTACCAGAGGTTAAACTCAATTCATAATTTGATTATAACACAAAACTATATTTCGGTTCGTTTATGTTTTACAGAGACGGGCGACACAAAATTTAAACATTAAAACTAAAAAATACAATCTGAACGACGCCAACCTATTCCGATAATTGGAGAGTTTGTGATATCCAACTAGAACCAGAAATAGTCCAATGATGGGATCCCATGCTGTGCTGCCGTGATTAAAAATGAAACGAAATAGTGATATTCAACTAGAGCCCGAAATAGTCGAATCTTTCATGTTATTGGTCAACACGTGACGCCACATCACGCGACGTCAATCATTGGCTTAATGGCGCGTGCATTGTTTACATAAGACGTTACTGAATCTGTCAGAATGGAGCCTTTTACTCATTTTAATACCCATTTACACTAAATACTCAGTTACCTACAAATACTTCAAACGTCTTTATTTTTTTTTCTAGTGCATAAAAAAATCTTTTAGAATTTAATTTGTCGGAGGAAAAAAGTTAATATTTTTAGCTCATTAATGTCATCCTTGTCAGTGACTGTAGTGGTCTAGCGAATATTCACTACTGATCAGAGTAATTCTTGGCTTCTTATTCACAGGCTTCGCTGAAGTGATGACAAGGAAAACGAAGTTTTGAACAATAACAAAATGAAACGAAATAAGATCGGTGTTTTGCGAATGCGTGTGATATTCAACTAGAACCAGAAAAAGCCGAATCTTTCATGATCTTGGTTTCTTATTCCCAGGCTTCGCTGCGGTGAGATATGTAGACAATATTGAATGATTTATATCGTAAAACAATTCCCAATCTTTGATATTTCACCAAATGAAACCCTGGTATAAACATAACACATCACTTCCTACTTTTATTGGTTTACGTTCGGTCATCAGGTGTAGCAAAATGTTTGGCCAATTCCTTCTTAACTCAAGATGGAGAATTCGTGCGTACGAAATGTCAAAGGCTCTCTTCATAGACTTCTGCACGTGGATCCTATTGAGTGAAGGTTTAAGTGGGTTTCCTGATAATTTATGGAATTCTCATATTTGTCTTATTTATATACGAGGTTTTAGTTTGTTATTTGATCTTTATAATACTCTGTGTATACTGGATGGTCTGAGTTGTTTTTTCCTGCATTTAAGTTGATTTATAGCTCTTTGTTATTTTAAAAATATAAAAGTGTGAACTATTTAATTGTTTAATTAAGGAGGTAATGTAAAATATAGGAGCTAATTTACTACTTAAATAGTGAGCTAATTTAAATGTGCATCCTAAGGAGTTAAAGTAATTCTATACATTTTTACTATTTAACTGATGTATACCATTTTACTATATGAACAAGGAGCTAATTAAATGTACACCATTTTATTAATTAAATGTACACCATTTTACATATTAAATGTACACCATTTTGCTAATTAAATGTACACCATTTTACTAATTAAATGTACGCCATTTTATTAATTAAGTGTACACCATTTTACTAATTAAATGTACACCATTTTACTAATTAAATTTGCACCATTTTCCTAATTAAATGTACACCATTTTACTAATTAAATGTGCGCCATTTTACTAATTAAATGTACACCATTTTACTAATTAGTGTACACCATTTTACTAATTAAATGTGCACCATTTTACTAATTAAATGTGCACCATTTTACGAATTAAATGTGCACCATTTTGCTAATTAAATGTGCGCCATTTTACTAATTAAATGTACACCATTTTACTAATTAGTGTACACCATTTTACTAATTAAATGTGCACCATTTTACTAATTAAATGTACGCCATTTTACCAATTAAATGTGCACCATTTTGCTAATTAAATGTGCACCATTTTACTAATTAAATGTGCACCATTTTACTAATTAAATGTGCACCATTTTACTAATTAAATGTGTATCATTTTATTAATGAATTAAAACTCAAATGTAAATTTGTACCGTTTTACTAAATGAATAAGGAGTTAATTGACATGTGTATCGTTTTACTATTTTAAAAAAAAATGAGCTAATGTAAATTTGTACCATTGTATTTTACTATTTAAATTATTAGCTATAGATAACTTAAATGTGTACCATTGTTGGGGATAATTTAAATGTGTACCAATTTACAATTTAAATAAGTATCTAATTTAAATGTGTTTCATTTTTCTATATATATATAAATAAGAGACTAATTTTAATGTGTACATTTTTATTTTAATATTTAGATTATTAGAAAATTGAATGTGTACCAGTTTTACTATTTGAATTCATTTAAAGTGGTAATTTCATATTTTTAAGTTATATTTTTAAAATATATTGAAATATATTTTAATATATGTATTTTAAAAATATAACTTAAAAATATGAAATTACCACTTTAAATGAATCCAAATAGTAAAACTGGCACACATTCAATTTTCTAATAATCTAGATATTAAAATAAAATTATACACATTTAAATTAGTCCCTTATTTATTTATATATATATATATATATATATATATATATAAATGAAACACATTTAAATAAGATATATTTATTCAAATTGTAAATTGCTACACATTTAAATTAGCTCCAACAATGGTACCCGTAATACGTGCATTTATGTAAATCTGTTCAAAAAACGGTTGTACAAATAAGAGATGAGCTGATGCGGAAGTGATTTAAGAATTGTATAAATTTTGATTTTAAAAGGTGACATTAGTGTAAACTTCAAAAGGCTAAAATTGGTTAACTGGAATAATTTAATATGCCTAATTTTGTAAAAAAAAATAAAAAAAATAAAAAAATATATATATATACTTGTGATTGTTTATGGTGTTAGCTTTGTCCTTCTCTGAAATTGTGTTTCTATAAAATCACCACCTAAGATAGGGTTTAACTTCTCGTCAACATATTACTTTGAGGCTACCATTTGGTTATTTTTATTTCTATGGTTACGTTTACATTGATAAATGGGGGAATTTGGGATTAATTGTCGACACAGTTGGTTATATCTCTGCTCTGGTTTTATCTGTAGCATTAAAAATGTCCAGCTTGCTGAATCATTGAGTCAACTGGCGTGCTTTCAATTCACCTGTTGAACGTGGCAAGGAGTAGGGTCGCCTGTCCAATCTCGTGGGTTTTCTCCGAGTCCTCTTCTAAACACCCCTACGCACAAGTTAATTATAGAAGAAAATTAAACCATATATGTTAGTCCCGAAATGACCTAGTTTGTGTCGAGTGGACTTAAACCCTATTTCTCTCCCTCTCTTTAAAACTTTCCACGATAACCGATTGCCATTCCACGTTAGAAATCAACACATAAAATTCCAATGGAATCGACAAATTTTTGACCCAAATAGAAGAGGTCTAGCCGCTTTATATTCATACAGTTGAAAATAATTCAATTCATTTAAATTCATTTGAAGGAAATGGAGTTTAACGTCCTACTCTTCTGCACCTAACCTGGACTAATGGAAGACGGGAATATGCCATACAGCGTGCTATGAGGGAAATTTTGCCGGGGCAGCGACGCTACGGCCTAATCTAATTCCAACTGCCAAGGGATCTATTACGTACAAGCCAAAATGTACACGTACACGCCAAAATGTACACGTACACGCCAAAATGTACACGCGCCCTCAGTTGTTCGTCCCATCCGAACGACTAGACAGGTGTCCGTGTCAGACCCTCCGTTCTGCACCACTGACAAGAGGAAACCACGCCGGAAAATTAAAAGGATTTGAGGGAAAATAATGTTAGTCTAAATCACAGGAAAACAATCAAATACTCGAAATCCATTTAAAGATACATTATGGGAGATTAGATAAAGAGTTGGCAGTTCTCACTATAATAGGTAAAAACTGGATAATGTAAAGGAAATTGGCTGAAAATTTCAGCTAAATTGATTCACTCTGAACCGAGATTTAAGCGATTGAATTTTCGACCTAGCCTCGATCATCAATACTTAAGTCGATACGATAAAAAAAACCAAACAAATTCTCGATTATGATTTAATCATGAACGAAAGTTGAGCAGCAAATCTGATCCTAATCGAGTAAATATCACAGACTAGTGATGCGATCGAGAGTTGAATATTGTCTGGATAAGTTAATTAATGTTTAATTAATACTTTAGATAACATTTCAGTCCTAAAGAAAGACCTACAATAGACCAGATTATTTCACGAATGATAAACTTCATATTGAGCAGTCAGGACGTTAAACCCCATTTCATTTCGTGTTGTAATGACTCGCTTGACATATATAACATAACAAATATAGTCGCTATCGCCTAATATATTTTGCAAATTAATACAAACCGAGAAAGGCAACTAATTAGTTACTTCTCTATCTCTTTTCTTTACAGATTGTGGTTTTGCCATCGACTTTGGTGACCTTTTAAAATATTAACCAAGTGGAAATTAGCACAGCTGTGGAAATTAGTTCTGATGATTAAATTTAAGCCAGCAGTTGGATATCTTTAACCAGCAGACAGACACGAGAAGATTTCGCCGCCATTTTCGTTGTTCAACTTGTAATGATATAGGAAATGAAATTAATAAAAGACATTGACGTTAATAAGAGCGCAATTCTGCTAAACGTGTTGCTAGGAAACGATACCGATTACGTTTACTGTGAAAACGGAAGCTATGCGGAAATTTATAATTCGACCGACATGAACGATACTAATCACGAATTTGATGCCTTTTTGTACATAATATGTGTTTTATCCTTTTACGCTTTAAGTATGGTGCTCCTCATGATCAAATACATTCGGCGAGAAGAGGCTGAAATGTCCTTGGATTATTATTATACCGAGTTTGTGAAACGTGACCGCTTCCAATGTGCGCAATTTCAGAACAGGACAGCGTTGCAGCGTGAAAAAACGAGATTTGATAAATATTGGGATAATAGCAATGGCACGGTTGATGATTACGTCATTGAATCAAGTTTGGAGGATACGGAATTTTGAGACATTCCAAGTGAGACATAAAATACAAAGTAAAAAAACAAACATAGTGTCGTGGTTTTCTACAACCGGGTGTAAAATGCACGGGTAGTACCTCTAAAATCAGGGCCGTAACTAGCTCAGCCGTTACCGTTACTAGCGGGAAGTGTTCTCAGGTGTTCTCTGTAAAATTGATGGACAGTGTATATTTATTGTTTTTATGGTCGACATCTTTTTCACTAGGGGGTGGGGGTACTTTTTTACGGAGCTGTCCAAAATGCGTTGTCTTCGATATCACTAAATTAAATCAACAGCTACTACTCCCAAAATGTGCAAGTGATCAGAATTAAATATGCAGTGATCAACATGGCATATGCGGTGCGGGGATTAACATGGCATGCTGTGCAGTATTAATCACGACATGCACAGTGGTGGTAATGACTTGTAGTGATAACCATGACGTGCAGTGATAATAATGACATATGCGGTGATAATCATGGCATATGCAGTGATGATAATGACATGTGCAGTGATAAACATGAAATGTTCAGAGATAGTCATGACGTGTGCAGTGATAGTCATGACGTGCAGTGATAATAATGGCATGTGCAGTGATACTCATGACATGCGCAGTGATAGTAATGACATGTGCAGTGATAATCATGAAATGTGCGGTGATAATAATGACATGCGCAGTGATAATAATGACGTGTAGTGTGATAATCATGACGTGCAGTGATAATAATGACATGTGCAGGGATAATAATGACATGCACAGTGACAGTCATGACGTGCAGTGATAGACATGACATGTGCAGTGATAATTGTTACATGCGCAGTGATAGTAAGGACCCGCAGTGATAATAATGGCATGTGCAGTGATAATCATGAAATGCGCAGTGAGAATCGTGGCATGTGCAGTGATAATAATGACGCACATTGATAATAATGACGCACATTGATAATCATGACATGTGAAGTAATAGTCATGACATAAACCGTAATTATCAAGTGCAGTGATCAACTTGAACTGCGCGGTGTCCAATATGACATGCGCAGTGAGTATAATGACATGTTCAGTGATCAGCATGACATGTGCGGTGATCAGCATAACATGTACAGCGATTATCATGATCAACTGGAAATGCGCGGTGGGCATTATCACATGTCATGTGTAGTGATTGTCATGACAGTCGCAGTGATCGGCGTGACATGTGCAGTCATCAGTATGACGTGCAGTGATCAGCATGGCATAAGCAGTAAGCATCGTGAAATGTGTGCAGTGATCGTCATGATATGTGCAGTGAGCATCGTGAAATGGCGGTGATCAACCTGAAATGCGCAGTGATCATGTCGTCAGCATCATGAAATGCGCAGGGATCAACCTGAAATGCGGAGTGATCATTTTCATTTTTGCACAGTATTGAAATGCCACTATTTAAAACCACCTGTTCGGGCCCGGATCCAGGGTTTTGTCGAGGGAGGGGGGGGGCACATTGGAGCAAAGGGTAATATTATGTTGCCACCTTAGATTGCTTGGGTGGAGACAATGCGAAAATCAAGTTTATTGAACTACAACAGTAAGCAAACGAAAATAAAAATCAACCATGTCATTGAGGGGGGGGGGGCGCCTGATGTTAAAGTGGATACTTTTATACTTAAATATGTGATCGGTTTTTAATGAGTTTTTAAACGATAATCAAGACCGATCAATCGCAGCCTTGTACAATTATTGAAAGATTCATACAACTGGCACCAATATTGTCCTTTAATATACATTCGATCAGCACGAGGTAACATGCATGGTTCGAATAATGGCTGAACACAGGGTTTGTCAATTGTGCAGTGACCAATTGCGTAGTCATTTTTTTTTTTTTTTTTTTTTTGTGTGTGTAAACAATATTTTATTTCAGAAATTCAAGTCAAAGCCTATGGGGATGCGCGATTCACAGTCCAGAACGTCCCGAATTGACAGAATTGCAATCGAGTGACGCGGAAATCAGTCCTGTCACTCGACAGCTGAGGTGGTGTGAGTAGAATCGTGACGTATTTTAAGTAACAAACATGTTTCAGTTGTCATGATTGGTTAAAACATTTTTATACAGTCGGCACATGCGTTGTACTCCGTAATTCTCCGTTTCACTCGATTGCCACTTGTTTTGGAATTGAGAGAATTTAATTCCGGAACTGTGAATCGAGCATCCCCTATATCACCCCTCGTCGCATACAAGGAATATGAAACATCGAAGTATTCATGTACTATTTTAAAGATATTGTTAGATGTAGCCTGATTTTCTATGCCAAAAAGAAGTGGTTTAATTGATTGCTGGTGTGATGGTAAAAGATGTATTGTGTTTTTCGTGCATCTGAAAACAGTGGGCACCAGCGGCGAAAATGTTCGGAATCTTCAAAGACATAGTATCAGCATTCGGATCACACTGATCCGCAGTGAATATTCGCTTGGCGCTACAATCACTGATGTAGATGACATAGACGAGACTTAATGAGTCAGGCATATTAACTTTTTTACTCAGACAAAATAAATTCTAAAACATTTTTTTGAAGTATAAGAAAAATAAATAAAGGTATATAAAATATATTTGGATAAAAAATATTCCATACTTAGCATAAATGGGTACAGAAAATAGTATGCGGGGGCGTAAAATGTTTAAAAAATATATAATTCTGCCCGTACCAGTTCATATTACTACATAGAGCTGTCAATATATACACCTCCATGTATTACTACGTTTGATGTAAACAACGCACGCGTGACCATCAATTATGACGTGACGTCACCCGTAGAACTATAGCGGGTGCCATTTTCATCTCCTTGTTTAGTCAACCTATGCTGAACAAAATACGTCATATTATCTCCTTAAAGGCTCAATACCACTCTTGTTGTAACTGAATAATATGT
The DNA here is from genome assembly GCA_948474765.1 of Patella depressa. NCBI lineage: Eukaryota > Metazoa > Mollusca > Gastropoda > Patellidae > Patella > Patella depressa. Next base: position 78,919,321 of record OX419716.1, read on the forward strand.
CCCAATCTTTATTCTGGCCAACAAATTGTTCCAATTAATTGATGATACCAATTTCATCTTAACACACCGAATTTAAAACATTGGAAAAAAAAAATCAACTACATGATTTGAAAAGGTTAACGTAAACCTGGGCAAGTAAAATATGATGTAATTAATAATTTACACAACAAGTAGGACACTTAAACATCTAGTACTTGGAATAAGGCTATTATTTATTTTATGGAGCTGCCAAGCCAGCAAGAGTGTTATTGTCCCTTTAAAGCTGAACTCCGGCCTGCCACTGTTTTCATACGCCGTACAGTCGCCATGCTTCTTCTCCAAAATGAAAACAAGTACGGCGATTATGTACGGCGGTATTTTTTTTTATTTAAGTATTTCTGTAGTTTTGTAACCGGAGTTCAGCTTTAAGGGACAAACTGGCACTGTATTACCTCATCGCCTTAGACATAAGATCACCAGGAAAATAATCACTACTTCTTTTCCGAATAAACTTCGTGGTCAAACGTAAGGAAACGGAGATTACCGGGATCTCCCGGGTACTTTTGAAACTACATATACATATAGTCCTATCTAAGAAATGATACATTAGGAGATATGTTCAACGCCAATACTATATATGCCACGGACTCCGACAATATTAATACAGGAAGACAACTAATAAAACTAGGGAGTGCGATACAAATGTCCCCACAAGTGGTATCAAGTGTTCTTGAAAATATATTATGTGAACAACTGTATCCGGTTTAGTTTCTTAATGTAGATGTCGTCATGATGTTCATCAGAGAACTTGTATCGAATCCATATTCTTCATCGTCTTCAACTTGAATTATAAAAGCGAGAGAGAGAGAGAAATGGGGTTTAACGTCCACTCAACACAAACTAGGTAATTTCGGGACTAACATATGGTTTAATTTTATTTCAATAATTCGCTTGCGCGTAGGGGTCTTTAGCAGTGGGAGGAAACCGGAGGCGCCCCTATCTCCATGCCACATACGCTCACACCAGGGCTCGAAACCACAGCCGCAAGCCAGAGGTGACCGGCCAGCTAGAGGTCGAAGCGCGGCACTCTAGACCACTAGGCCATCCCAACCCCCCGAATTATAAAAGCAGTTTATTATAAGCTTATTAGCCTTTTTTGTTATTCTCCCAGGCAGAGTTTAAGTTCTACATCGATTTCGATCACATTTTTATGAATAGTTATAGTGTTGGGGTTAAAGACGAGCCCTGTTGACCTCGATTTTGAGTGATTTCTGACTTCATAAATTTAGTTCCTGAAGAGGTATTCCAGAGATATGATTGTCCTCGCTCTCTTGAGTTGCATTTCCGGTCAATTTTCACAAAAAAGGATCGATCATTTGACAGTAAAGGCTTCTAATTCCAGGACATCTGACACCACAAGAGAGAGGGGAGGGACACAGACTAGGTCATTTATTGACTAACATGTGGTTAAATTGTATCTTAATAATTCGCTTGCGCGTAGGGGTCTTTAGCAGTGTGAGTAAACTTGGGGATCCGGGGAAAGCCCCCGGGGTTGGACGGGCGACCCCTCTACACCTTGTCCCGTGTAAGCGGGCAATTGAAACCACGCCAATTGACTCGATGAGAACTTCCAACGCGCATTCGTTAACCTTTCGCCACCCATGGATAACTAACGACCTTATTGTCGAAGCTTCTCGTGTGATTTCGGTGTTACATCATTCATTATATATATAAATCTATAATAACCCTACTAATTGATCCCGCCTGCTGATGTAATCGTTCAGGTTGAGTGAACGCTAATCACTCGCTCAAACTCAAATGTCCAATACAGGTGGTGAGAATGTATACGTCACGAACGACAATCTAAACAGTTGATGAAAACAAAGATGGAGGTCCACTTTGATCGACAAGAAAAAACACCAACAATCAATGCTTCTAGAAGGTTGGACAATTTATGGTTTTAGATTTTAAGCATCTGTTTTATTTTCAGAAAATTCAGGAGACGCACTGAACAATTGTTGTATACCTAATCCAGTTTTAAGGAGATAATCCTCGTTGCTTTGACCATGTCAGTATATTTACTTGGAATTCATGTTTGGTGTGACACCCTATTTTGTGTCTCAATATTTCATTGTAGTTGAAGATCTTGTCCTACTCATTGGTTTTATATATTTCAATTCATATGATTGACCCGATTTGATGTGTCATTATTTTGTTTTGTTGTGAATGATTATGGGGGCCGTCCCCTCCCAACCCCCACTAAAAATTTCCTCACCCACCGGACTCTTTTATTTTGGATCAGGAATATGGGAGTCACCATGAATACCAAATTCTGTCAATGAGAATGGCTCGTTTCCTATTAGTTCCTTTTGGAACTGTCGTTGAGTGGGCGATGTCCACTGACAGTTCCTATCCGGCCTTATATCTGCAATATGAAAATACCGCTCTTCCCCACCTCTGTTCTAAGGCTATTTTGGAATCCTTAACTACTATTTTTCACCTTGATTCTACTTTATTCGCCAAAGGAATCATTTCTTGCCACAGCTGAGCTGACACATATTTATAATGATTCAACCTTATTTTCAAGTAGAATTCTACGATTAAAAACATACACCAAATACGTTTAAACTGACGAGCCATTACGAGACACGAACAAGCGCTCAACGCATGTTTATTTCATCGCTAAATTCTACTTGAAATGGTGTTGAATTATTATATATCTGTGTCAAATGTATTGAGTAATGATTCCTTTTGGCGGAAAATAAAGAATCGTGGTGAAAAATAGAAGGTTCGGATTCTAAAACAGGTGGGGAAGAGCGGTATTTTACAGTATTTTCATATTGTAGCTATATAAGGCCGGATAGGAACTGTCAGTGGACATCTCCGCTCAATGACAGTTCCAAGAGGAACTAGTTTCTGATGGGTTTTTGATTTCCCCCATTGCAAACTGCATGGCGTAAACGCCAGTCTTCATTAACCCAGTCGGAGCAGATCAGTGGGTCGTTAAACCCCATTTTATTCCACTTCTTTTCCCTGGGGGCCGAAGTTGATTCTCCCTAGTTCAGTTCTGAACGTAGGTCCCAATCACACTCGTCCTGTACGTTCAGGAACCGCCCTATTGGAGCCTTGTCGAAAAACGTTCAGTCAATACTACTTGGCAACTTTTTACCGCTCAACAGTCGTGTGGCAGTCTCTGTGAACGCCTGTACCACGTAAAGAAACATTTTAGTGCGAAATAAGATCTTGCTTACCTCCCTGGAGTCAGTAAGTATATGCGAAACAACATTCTGTTAAAAAATACGCCCCTTCTGCTAAACAGCTTGACAGACGCGATTGAAATCTAAATATAGGGAAACGAACAAATTTACGTAACTCGGTCATATATAACGAAACGAAATAATAAGGATTAAGCTTATCATACAGTCAAAACTATTAATGTCCACCATCTGTCGTGTACACATTGGCGTGCACGTAAAAGATCCCTTGGCAGTTGGAATTCGATATAAGAGTAGGCCGTAATGCCGCTGCCCGGGCCAAATTTCTCATATCACACTGTATGGCTTATGCCCGTGTTTATTAGCGCAAGTTAGGTGCATAAGAGTAGGACGTTAAACCCCATTTCATTTCATTTTCAATTTCATTTCTGTCCTCATCGGTTACCAAGTTACAAGATTAATGGCTTCGGGTATAACAATTTATGTGGTATTCCAAGAAATCTATTGAAGTTTAAATAATAAGTTATTAAAAAACACATCAGAATATAAAGAAAAGGGATATCTTTAAAGTTGCAATTTCATATGTTTAAGTTATATTTTTAAAATGTATTAAAGGGCCAATCCCGATAACTTTTTGGGGAATAAAACTGCTTAATTTTGTGTTAAAATCCCTTATAACCCATTATCTAAGACCGACCAACTAACCCGATATTTGTGATATGCTTGTAAATAACTTAAACCCGAAAGTCTTCATCTGGAAATGGAGACCGTTGTATTATACAGTATCTGGATAAAACCAGACTTTTTTCTATAAAAATGATATGTAGGTGAAATTTAACTTTTGTTATCAGTACAGTACATGGGTCATTCACTGCATAGACCTCTCAAGAAACGGGAATCGATTATCAGGTCACCCAATCAAAAAATTGACAGCAATATTTAAAGGGTTACGTGTCCGGATAAGCAGTGTTGACGTTAACGTCAAAACGACTCAATATTTTGAGCTGAAACTTTGAGACAAGGTATATACACCATGCCTCTATATTTTGGTCAATAAATTTCATAAATTCTCGGACTTTAATTTTTGAGACTCTGTTCTTATCGGGATTGTCCCTTTAAAATAAGCCCTAAAATAGATGGTATCTATAAACAGTCCTACCTTGTTAAAGAATGATCCTATTAATCCTATAATTCACTATTGACAGTTGAGAAATTGTCAAAAATATTATTTTCAACTTCAAATTCAAACGTTTGAAGCTAGCCATTTCATGGGGGGTGAATGGAAAAAACAAGGGAGGTCATTTTGTCACTGATTTTAATGCCTGGGAAATAATGTCCGTGATCGTATAATAGTGAATTGACAACCATTTGAGCAAAAGACATAGAAATAATTATGTTTTGACTTTCTTAGAAAATATGAAATTCCCGCTTTAACATGATGCCACGGAATACGCGGGGACTTTTACTCACTAACATGGACGTCCCGTGTTTGATCTATGCACTTCAGGATTTTCTGGCGTGATTTACAAGGGATAACTTATAGTCCTTCAGATGCGACGAAAATCCGAGTCCACGTGTACACATTGGCGTACTCGTAAAAGGTCCCTTGGCAGTTGAAAATCGATATAAGACTAGACCATATCGTCGCTTTCATGACAAAACCTCTTTCGTACCACACTGTATGACAGAGAGAAGAAATGGGGTTTAACGTCCACTCGACACAAACTCTGTCATTTCGGGACTAACACATGGTTCCATTTTATTTCAATGATTCGCCTAATTAGAAGTAGCCGGAAACCGGGATACCCGGAGAAAATCCACGAGGTTGGACCCTACTCCTTGCCACGTATAACAACTGGGGATTCAAAACCTCACCAGTTGACTCAATGACAGACCTTATGATACAGCGCGCACATGCTAACCATTCGGCCATCCACCACCCCACCCCGTATGACGTATGCCTGTCTTAATTAGCCCAGTCAGGAGCAGAACAGTAGGGCGTTAAACCCACTGCATTGTATACGCGAGGAATTTGTTTTTTATATCATTTGAACTACTAGACCATGATGCTGTACAACTTACAACAGTAAACCTGGGAGTAAATTCTCAACTTAAGTCTGAGAATGCTTTGTGAAAACCCCGAGAACCCCCCATGCAAACACCGCGTTATCCTAGTCAGTGAGCAAGCGGCATTCTCGCCTACATCCCAAACTTAGGCTGCCTATCTACAGCTAGCTCCGGAAGTATGACGTAGGTGGGTCGCTGTACGCAGTATGTCTCGCCTAGCCACGTTGAGTTGACATCATAGGAAAAAAAAATAATTTTCTGTCGAAAGGCTTTTATTTAAGATGTGAGGTAAAGTCTTAATACATTGATATGTCTTCAGAACACAAATAAATGACTATATTGTAATTTTCCAACCATGTTGCTTTCTTTTATTTTTTTCTCCGCTAAATATAGCTTTTATATCATTTTCTTCAGGAATTCTGCTGAAGTGTCTGGAGCTGACGATACCGTGTTCGTTAGCAACAGTGTTCTTAAATCAACACCCGGCCTCCATGAGTGGACAACATGGCGGACAAGGCTAAATAGTGACATGGTGGACTTGATCGAAGAACGCCATCGTATCTTCAGCTATCCTAATTCCAAGAAACACATCAAGCCGCACACAAGGATTATCAAATCACTGACAGAACCTCGTTTTGGAATTGGACGTGGTGTGTCTGAGTTTGCGCTCTCAAGAGCTGTTCACGATTATGTCCATGGCGAAGATGGTTTCCATCTGGATGCCGAGTCCTTCCTTAGTTTCGGAATTCCTCGAGTGAAACTGCGATCAAATTTGTCGTATAGAGGAGACGAAGATCCGGAGGCTCCGTTTAGTCCGACAAGCTACCGAGCGACAGACGGTTCCGTTTCAGAAGACGGTAGAGATAAATTGAAGGAACTTGAGGTTGGCAGCAATGAGGAAACCGAAGTCATTTATTCGGAAAGTACGAAGAAGAAAAATCGAGATTCCGGTGTGATTGATTTAGACAGTTCCGCGCCATTTGAAACAACCGCTGACTTTGACGAATGTGAATATTTGTAAACTTCAAGATAAAAAGTGTTTCTCAATAAGCCATTTAATCGACCGAATTCTATGAAAATTAAAGACCTAGGTTATGAAGTGTGGTTCTAGCAGTAAACCTTGGTTTCAAAATATCGCTATGCTTTAGCTGCATCGTTTTGTGAGGACATTAAAAATGCACATTTTGTTTCAATTTGATTAAAACACAGATCCTGTTTCGTTTCGTTTTTTATAATTCAAAATTTCGTCTTACTTGTCTTTAGGCTTTCAAAAGTATAAAAAACGAAACGAAATATAAATCTGCAATTTGCATCACGGTACTATCTTTCGTCATCTTTTCCGGTATTGTGGATTTGATCTGTTATTTCGGGTGAACATCGAGTAGCCATAATCCACAAACGCATTTTTGTTTTCACAGAAACATTTTTGCATATATGTCGTAATGAAGATTTGAATTTTATTTCATCAAAATTGTAAATAAATCTAATTTCCATTTCTTCTAGAATTTTTCTTTATTTTATGATAGACATATTCAAGTCTAATTTAGACAAGAGTACATAACATCCTCCACCCCCCACCCCGAAAGAAAATTTGCCGACCATAGTAGTATGAGGGCCTGTCCAGGGACGCACGTGCGCGCATGCGCGTGCGTGCGTGCATGCGCGTGCACGTGACCTTGCACTGGATGACCTTTAGCACGTGCGTGACCTAAATGATCCCCTGCACGTGCGGTGCGTGACCTTGCACGTGCGTGACCTTGCACGTGTGATTGCATGTACGAAGAGGGGCGCGCGCGGGGAGAGAGAGAGAGAAGACAAAGAAGAAGAAGAAGAAAAAAGGGGAGGAGGGAAGGGGAAACAACTCTTTTACATTGATTAAGTTGGCCCTGAAAAGGGCCGTTGGTTGGCCCTGAAAAGGGCCGTTGTCCTCACTCGAATGCGAGCACTAGAATGTGAGGGTACGACGCACTTTATGTCGGTTGCGTCTAATGGCCTCCACTAATTCAGGAGGAGGTCTTTTCCTGGGAGATGTTTTTAATACCTCGTCAGGTTGTGTTCGATGCGTACGACCGGAGCATCCATTCTCATACTGATAGAGAGATGGGTGTTGTGTCGTTTTATGATCGTAAGGACGAGTCCATTTGAAGGATATGACGTCACGGACGAGTCCATTCATGGGTGACGTCACGGACGAATCCATTGGAAGGGTATGACGTCATGGACGAGTCCATTCATGGGTGACGTCACGACATACAGGGATAAAAGGCCGCGAGGCGACAGCTTCGAACATTTATATGCGATCAGCGAGCGAAGAAAGATGAGTTTTACATTACGACCCGTGGATAGACGATACAGTCGATTGTTTAGAACCGAATCACTGTGTGTGGAGATAGATTTTCTGGAAGATTGGTCCCACGTTCCAGCCAACGATGTGCCACAACAACTACACGACACCTTTGAGGCCATCATCGAAGAAATCCGCCGAACCTTGGACGCCAGAGAAAGAATCGCCATCAGTCACCCAGGACTCAAAACACCGATTTGGCTACCGTTCCGTGAACATCGTTTGTTAAAAGCCGAAGACGTGTTACAGAAAGTGGCTGCCGTATTACAGAGTAACGAAGAATTTAGATTAGATCAACGCATGTCCATGAGTATTTGCCACGTGTCCCCTCCCGATGGTAGAGGTAGCGGAACAAACATGAAGAAGAGACACTGCGCAAATTTCGACGAATATTTAAAGAAAAAGCAATGTTTGGTCACCATAAAGAATGCCGACGAATTGTGTTTTCAGCGAGCTATTGTCGTCGCCCGTCATTATGCCAACAAACAAGACACGCCTGAATGGGAAAGAGAACGGAACAGACTACAGAGGAGAGCAGGACCCCAATCGTGGCAGACGAAGAAAACCGAAGCCCTTATCGATGCCGTCGGTGGAGCCAGACAAGCCTGTACGGGGATGGAAACCTGGGAATTGTACGCCTAGTATTTGAGAGAGCAAGGTTATCAGCTCAACGTTTTCTCTCGGACCATCTTTGGGAAGGCGATCTATCGGGGAACAAAACACGTCACAGGCACACCAAAACATCTCAACCTGTACTTACACGACAGGCATTACGACGTCATTACCTCCATGCCCGCCTTTGTAGAAAGGTCGTATTTTTGTGAGACCTGTCATGTAGGATACAATGCTGCAGAGAATCATTCGTGTCACGCCATGTGTCATGGATGTAAGACAGTGGGTCCACCCTGTCCACCCGATCCCAATACAAAGACGTGTTACCGATGTCATCGTGTGTTTGTGAGCCGCCAGTGTTTCGACAATCACCTTGCCACCCGTTCCAGAGCCAAGTGCAGTGTATGTTATCGATGGAAGAAATGTGAGAAATGTCAAAAAGAGTGGGACGTCATCAAGGCCAAGCGTAATTTGGAAGAACACCGATGCGGAGAATACGAGTGTTCCATCTGCCGAGAGTGGCACACGGCCGAGAAACAGTTTTGTTACATCCAACCACTGAAATCACCCATCGACATGAATGGAGACCGAAAGATACAAATCGACAAACTACAGAAATCAACGTTGACCCGTTTCGTCTTCTTTGACTTTGAATGCCAGCAAGATACCGGTGAGCACATTCCCAACCTATGTGTCCTGCAAACCTGCTGTCACTTTTGTATCGACAATCAAGATCCCTGCGAGCACTGCGACATGTACTGGAATCACCAACGGGAAATTGTGTTTAAAGGCCCAGACACGCTGGACGATGTAGGAAAATGGTTTTTACAACTCGCTGCTCACGGTACGGTGGTAGATGGTCGGAAACATGACAGTCACGAATCGAGTTCCGTGATTGCCGTGGCTCACAACTTTAAAGGTTACGACGGACTGCTGATTTTACAGACGCTGCACAAACATTCCGTGGCGCAACCCGAAGTGATTATGAATGGTGGTAAAGCGATGACGATCACTGTCGGTACGGTAAAATTCATCGATTGCCTCAACTTTCTGCCAATGGCTTTACGGGACATGCCCAAGACCTTTGGCCTGCAAGAACTCAAGAAAGGTTATTTCCCTCACCACTTCAACAAACCGGAGAACGAAGATTACGTGGGCGCCTATCCTCCCGACACCGATTACGATCCGGATGGCATGAGTGTATCGGAACGAGAAAAGTTTCACGAGTGGTACCAACAACACAGTCACGACGTCTTTGATTTTCGCCAAGAAATTCTCGCCTACTGTAAACGCGACGTCGATGTCCTCCGCCGATGCTGTGGCGTGTTTCGTGAGATATTTCTCATAGACACGGGAATCGATCCCTTCGAAAAGAGCTTGACCCTGGCCTCTGCCTGCAGTCGCGTGTTACGCACGCACTACCTCAAGAAAGACATCCTCGTCGTCATTCCTCGAGCCTTGATGCAAGAGCCGAAACCTGGTAAGGACTGGCACCGCTTCCAGCCTCGACAACAGTCCAACAAAGCCCTTTGTTGGTTGGAATGGGAACAACATCGACAGACCATGGCTGCATTCCGAAACCAGACCCCACTACCCAACATTCGACACGCCCGCAACGGAAGTGAATGACGAGTTGGCCCTTATAGTTTAGATGGTATGGACAAGACCACGGGTACGGTGTACGAATTTCACGGCTGTGCCTTTCACGGTTGTCCCAAATGTTATCCGGGTCCCGTCCAAGACCTTCAGCATAAACACCCCTACGATCCATCTCGCAGTATGAAGGACCTGTACCAGAAGACCCAACAACGTCACCGTCGACTCCAGGAGCAGTACGGTATGAAGACCATCCGCGTCATGTGGGAGTGTGAGATGGAGGAAGAACGACGCCATGATCCCGAGATGGACGAATTTTTACAAGGCTTGGAAGATCAGCAATGGCCCGCTCCCGAACCCCTGATGCTCCGCAACGCTTTCTTCGGCGGAAGAACCAATGCCATTCAACTGTTGGTGAACGAGTCGATGGAAGACATGCGCTACATCGACGTGGTGTCCCTGTACCCTTACATCTGTAAGTACGGTACCTTTCCCATCAAGGAACCCACGATCGTCACACAGCCCGATCAAGACCAGTGGCAACAGTACGAAGGTTTGATTCAGTGTTCCGTCTTGCCGCCCCGTGGCCTGTACCATCCAGTGCTCCCGTTTCGACGCAAACAGAAATTGGTGTTTGCCCTGTGTCGAAGCTGCGTCGACGAACACATGCAACAAGGGGAGATTGCAGAATACCAACCCTGTGAGCACACCGACGAACAGCGAGCCTGGGTGGGTACGTTTGTCACCCTGGAACTCAAGAAAGCGATGACCCTAGGATACCAAGTACTAAAAGTCTACGAAGTTTGGCACTGGAAAGAATTCAGCACTTACGATCCCGAGGCCAAAACGGGCGGTCTGTTTACTGGGTACATCAATCACTACCTCAAGAAGAAGATGGAAAGTAGCGGTTATCCCGACACCTGTCACACCGAAGAAGGCAAGGCCTGCTTCGTCAATGACGTGTACGACACCGAAGGTATTCGTCTGGATCCCGCGTCGATAAAACCCAACAAAGGAATGTGGGCGTTTAGTAATCTCCAATTGAACACAGCATGGGGTAAATTCGGACAGAGAGACAACTTTCCCAAGACCGAGTACATCACGGAGCCTAGCGTCTACTTTGTGCAGACCGTAAGAGATGTGCAGTTAGTCAACGATAATATGGTATTGATGGAAACGCTGAAAAAAGAAGAACACGTGGCACCCTGTCCCATCACCAACGTGGTTTTTGCCGAATTTGTCACTGCCCAGGCTCGTTTGAAACTCTATTCCGTCTTGGAAAAGTTGGGGAAAAGGGTATGCTATTTTAACACCGATAGCGTCATCCATCACGTCACATGGAATCCCCCGGAAGGTTCTAGTTTGGGTCAGTGGAAGAACGAGTTGCCCGAAGATGTCACCGTTCGAGAATTTGTTAGCGGAGGGCCAAAGAATTACGCGTACCGCCAGAGCGATGGTAAAACTGTGTGTAAAGTCCGGGGATTCACCTTGAATTATCGTGCCTCCCAGCAGCTGAATTACGCCATCATGAAGGAGAATGTACGGCACGTCAATCAAAACGAGCCTCTGGTCATAGCCAATCCGTTCAAGATTACCAGATCACGTGACCGCCGTCTTTGGACACGCCCCGAGAACAAAGATATAAAATCGTGTATGACAAGCGGTTTGTTCAATTCAATGACGATGGCCAACCGAGCAACACTTACCCCTATGGATACTGACTTTCGGGTCTCAGGACGATGGCGAACAAACAAGGAAGATGACGAACCGGCAGAAAATTCGGATATGATCGAGAAACTTAGACAACGATGGCTCAACTTTCGAGTGTTGAAATGTTTCCTGCCCATTATAGAAGAAAGGCAACACGAAGAGTGTATCGGCTGCAAGTACGAACATCCCAGTCAGGGATACCACTCGTGTCTGGGACTAGGCGTTTCTTCCATAACGGGTCAACCCTCGCATCCCGTGGACGATTACAATCACTACCTCTGGGTGGACGAGCCGAAACTGCAAGACATCGATAACGTGCTAGGCAGTATGATGGACGCTCCACGGGATCAAGTCAAGACGTGGGGGGACGAACAACGATGGCGAGAAGACGTCGACAAAGCCTTGAAAAAGTTCTGGACGGTGGTACCGGGCTTTAAGACGGTGTTGATCAAACGCAAAGACGAGTTTGTCGAACAGAAAGAAGACTCCATACGCCAGTGGATGGATGGCTTGCCGAAGAAAAAGAAACGATGGTCTCTGGATCAAATGGATATCAATGTCATGTCCGGCAACATAGGAGAAGGCTGTGAATGTATTGGCAGACATCTGGGGATCAGAGAAGCGCGAATCAGTCAAGCCCAGATGAGTCATCCTAACAACGTGCGCATGCAAATCTTCATCGTGTTCAACCAATGGCGACAAAAACACGGTAATCGAGCCGACCTGATGACGTTGTTGAAAGCCTGTCACGTGAGTGAAGCCTTGATCGATTGGGACGAAGTGAAAAAGTACGTGGAATGCCTGGAAATCATAGACTAAACAGCGAACCAATCAAAACGAAGGAAAAGAAAGAACCAATCAAAAGCGAGTGACGTCACGACCAAGACTATGAGAAGCGAAGTGTCACACTGAAATTTCATTCTGCTCTCGATGGCTAGTCAAGCTTGTTTTTCCTGTAACAATGTCGGACACTGGTATAGAGACTGCCCTGCTCGTTCCCAACAACAACAGCAGCAACGAAAACCAAGACAAGACAGACCAGCCTATGGTTCCTATGGAAGTTGTTACCTCTGCGGAGAACCAGGACACTGGGCACCCCAGTGTGGAAAACGAGCCGAAGCCCAAAAAGCGAAGAGTGATGAAGAAAGAAAAGAAACTGCCAAAAGAAAGTGTTACGGAATCAAGAGACCCACCGACGAAAATCACAATTGTCTCAACTGTGGACAGCTCGGACACGGCCTGCTCGAGTGCCAAGAAGAAATCCAAACAGAAAACAACTTTGAAGCCGTTGCCAGTCGCATGTTCGACAACAACATCGACATGCCCAGAGACAACACCCGCAGTCAGCGATACTGGTACTGGTGCGGAGAAGCGTTCGAGCTCTACAGACGATACAAAGAATAAAAAAAAACAGTTGACGAAGCTTTCCATCCACCTACTATTCTCCCGACTACCAGTGAAAACGGTGAAACTTCGAACGGTGAAATCCCGAAGCCGGCTGTCCTCTTGTTGGCAGAGAAGGAAGCAGAAAGTTTTTCCCGAGCACTCATCCAATATGCGGGTCCGAGAGATATGACCGAAGTCTTGTCGTACCCCCCTTGTTTCGATATGAGTGAATGGATACCCGTCGTCGTCACGTATGCTGAAGTGGAAGACTGGCACCCACACGACATGATGCAGAAGCTTTTGGGACATGTGTATTGGATTCCTCGCGTCCTGAGAAATGTACCCTGGGTGAGACAAGAGATCCTGAAGAGAGAACGCGATAACTAACAGTTTTTTCTTTTCCTTTGTATGATATGTTTGTTCTATTGAATGTTCTTTTCCTTTGTATGATATGTTTGTTCTATTGAATGTTCTTTTTGTATTTTTTGTAAAATAAATTGTGTTCTAATTTCACTCCATGTCTGTTGTTCTGGCGCGAAGGTATAAAAGGCAGGGGAAAGGGGAATGGGGGAAAACAGTGCAAGATGGATGTGACGTTCAAACATCCCTTTACCATGTTAGTCAGTGGTCCAACGGGTGTTGGGAAAACGGTCTTTGTGCAGAAGTTTCTTCAAGCGTCCCTGTTCGACGTCCCTCCCCAACGCATCGTGTGGGCTTATGGCGAATGGCAAGAGAGTTACGATCGCTTTCCCTACACTTATGTCAAAGGTTTGACGGATATTGACGACGTGATGGGTCAAGTCAAGGGTCCACAAGTCTTAGTCGTGGACGATTTGATGGGAGAAGACACGGAGATATTGCAAAAGTGGTTCACGAAAAAGAGTCATCACCACGACACGAGTGTCATTTACATTGTGCAAAACTTGTTTGACAAGCAACAGCGTACCATCAGTCTGAACGCCCATTACCTGGTCTTGTTCAAAAATCCCCGTGACGCCTCGCAAATTGGTGTGTTGGCCCGTCAGATGTACCCTTCCCGTTCCAAGTATATGCAAGAAGCTTATGAAGATGCGACGAGTACCCCTCGCAGTTACTTGCTCGTTGAAGCCCGACACACCCGAAGCTTTGCGACTGAGATCCAACATTTTACCCCAAGAGGAACCACCCATCGTCTACGTCCAAAAAGTATAAAAGGGGGACCTGTACCTCGAATTGACTTGGCTTATGGGCAGTTGGTCAAGAATACGGGTCGGGCACGTATTGGATTGTTGCAGTGGTTCAAGTTGGCGGCCAACCATTTGCTGAAGGGTAACATTCACCCACTACACGCTCAGCACAAGAAATGGGTAGAACGAAATCGACAAGTGCTGACCCAACTGACGGAGAGAAACATGCCGACGACCGAAAAACTCTCCCTGATCATGAAACCTGGAGGACGTGGATTTTTTGGGGGTGTGTTGATTCGTATCTTGCTGCGATGGAAGGAAAGACTGCAAGAAACGAAATCAATTCGTTCGACGGACCGCACAGCGCGGAAGGGGACTGAGTACCGAAGAATTGAACAAACATCGAGCATTGCTTCGCAAACTGACTAATGTTCCACCCGACGTCAAACGACAACTTGTCGATCAACAGGGTGGGACCATCGGGGCATTGCTGGCCATGGCCCTCCCGGCTTTGGCCCCCTTGGTATCTAATCTACTGGGTGGACAAAAGGGTGGTAAACATCCCTTCCTTAGAAGGCGCGATAAAGCGAACGCTATGGCTGCCGAGCTATCTAAACTATTTGGTGGATAACCCAGGGAACAGAAAGGGGACCGGAGAACGACCCCGAGCTCAGTCATGGAGACACTGCGGTATCTATTGAACACTGCACCGAAAGACCGTCCCCTTTTACTCGAGACCCAACCCATTGTCGACGGTGTGTGTGAGTGTATTGGAAACCTGATTCGCGGCAACGTTCCTGTGACCGACAAAGAAGTCAATAAGCGCTTGAAAAAGTACACCCCTTTGTTACGACGGTTGGGCACGTCTAAAACACCTTGGAAGACCCGTCGGCGACTTCTGAAGCAACAGAAAGGGGGTTTCTTCACCCGATTGTTTCGGTCCTTTCCCAAAGATGAAATTCGCCAAGAAAATAAAACTGGTACCCTTCGACGGACTCCCCGAAGTCAAACCCGTCGAAGTCAGGCCAGTCGAACCCGCGTACGATCGAGATCCACTGCAGCAAACCGTCGAGAATGTCCACCAAGACATGCAACACGTGCTAAACGATCCCACCCTAACCGACGAAAATAAAATGCAACGGTACGGACAGTTGTTACATCGTTATCAAACGATGCAAAGGAAACGCAAACAGAATGTTCCCTTGTTGGACGAAAACATACCCGAGCCAAAAGAAGAAGAAAATTCGGAGGTACCCATCCTGGAGTCGGTCCCTCGACCCTATCAACATCGAGCTCGCCTTTTGTTGAAACACATGAAAGAGAAGACACCTTGGTTTTGGAACGAGAACTTGGAATTGGTTCGGAATGGGGTACCCGTACCCAACACCAATGCCATTGACATCGTGAACGATTTGGTTCGACGGCGAAAGAATACCCAGGCTCCCGTGGGATGGTTTGGCGTGATGCAAAGTTTGAAGGCCACGAACGTACCGCGCGAAGCCATCGGGAATCAAGAACGATGGAACGTGTTGTCCACACCACCGACACGGACTCCGCCGCGACGCCCGAGAATGAAGAAAATCTCCAGTACGGATACGCCTAGTATACCTACCAGAAGATGGCTCTCCCTGCAAAAACTATAAATAGCCTGTTCATAGGGACACCTGCTGAAACATGGAACGAAAGTTGAAGAAAGTGTATTACGACCCGAACCACTCGGCCGCTTTCGGTGGCGCTCTGGGACTTCACAAACCTACCGGCGTGTCCTTGGACAAAGTCAAGGCATGGTTGAAACAACAAAGGGTGTATACCTTGCACAAACCATTGAAAAAGAAATTCTCGCGGTCTCCCACGGTGGTGGCCGGCATAGATCATCAGTGGCAAGCCGACTTGAGCGATATGTCGGCCTTGGCCAAACAGAATGAGGGATACAGGTATTTGCTGTGCGTCATCGACGTGTTTTCCAAGTACGCTTGGGTGTTGCCCCTCAAAAACAAGACGGGGGACAGTTTGGTGGATGCCTTTCGTCAAATCTTTCAAAGTCGACAACCCCTGCGACTTCAAACGGACAAAGGTACCGAATTCCTCAATCGAAAAATGCAAGCGTACCTGAAGAAGAAAAAGATTCATTTTTTCGTGACACACAACGTCGAAACCAAAGCCAGTGTGGTCGAACGATTTCAACGGACCCTGAAAGAACGCATGTGGCGATTCTTTACTCATCGACAAACACAACGGTACATCGACGTGCTAGACGACCTGGTTCGGGCTTACAATGCTAGACGACATCGGACCATAGGTATGGCGCCTAAAGACGTTCGCCCCGAACACGAGTGGATGTTGACAACACCTCTTCCACGTCCCCCGAAAAAGAAAAAATCAATGGACATTGGTACGACCGTACGTTTGGCTTTACCGAAACATGGTGCCTTCGACAAAGGTTACTGGCCCAACTGGACTCTGGAAACGTTCACCGTCGCACCCATCGTCGGTCCCGGTTACAAACTGTTGGACGAAAGAGGCGAACCCATACAGGGCACCTTCTATCCCGAAGAATTGCAAGCGGTCCAAGTCAACGACGATGAGATCTTTCCCATCGAAAGAGTACTCGAAAGAAAAAAAGACAAAGTATTGGTGAAATGGTTGGGCTATCCGGCGAGTTTTAATTCGTGGATCGACAGGACCAATCTCCAAAACGTATAAATATGAGCGAGAGACGTCGTCATCAGTCAACATGCAAGACGAAACCACGTCTACGTCCATGAGTGCCCACAATTGGTCGCTCTTGGGAAAACGTGTGCTACAAGCGGAAATCGTCTTTTTCTGTCAAGTGATTTTAGTGTACGTCGTGGCGGGAGTTTCTTTGTCCCAACTGGCTTTCAAACCCGACGGATCGCAGACCACGTTGTGGACGGCCTTGCTCTCCAGTACCTTGGGTTACCTGCTACCTTCTCCAACCTTGAAAACCAAACATAATGAACAACGACCGGCCCTTTTACCTCACGCTCCCTAGTGACAGTTCCATGTCGTGGTATCCCGACAGCAAAGTCTCCACGTATCATACACATCTGGAACCACCACTTCTCGTCGATCATCGGGAATGGGAAGTGGGTCTGTCCATGATCACGTTACCTGACTAATGGCAAAACATCGATCAACGAGACAACGCGATCGGCTTACGCATTCATCCATGGTCGCCCCCGAGCGACGAACCCGAAGTAAAGATATGCCGGGACCGCCACAGAATCGACCCGTCGAATTGTTTCAAGGGTGTAAAGGCTGGTGAGATCAAGGGATCGATCGAAATGGAAACGCACATCAAAAGTGGCGACTACGAGTCGCTGAGGCATATCCTGACTGTCCTGAACACTAGACTGGATGATTTGTGGAACCTGCCTACCCATCTACAATCATTTGGCCCATAAACCCGTTCGTTTGGATCCCAATAACAAGGACATGACCGACCACGAGAAGCAAGAGCAGACCGAGTACGAAACTCGAGAGGTGATGCGCCAAGGGGCCGTATCAAGAGGCCCCTTGTGTCTTTCAAGAGAGACAACACCAACGACAAAGTATATCTGAAGATCAATCACGTGCAGACGCTTTTCTGGTTTGACGTGTTGCCGAAAATCGAACTTCGTCTGTGTGGACCCATTGTCTCCATGTTGGGATGGCCTGGAAACGAACTGTTGGTTGCCCTGCAGTCAATCGATATGACCGGCGCCGATGGCCAAAGTCTACGGTATTTCTACGCCCACCACACCCCAAATCTTCAAATCCAGTACGATCTGTTTTACATCTACACGGACATTATCGAACCCCAGACCGTGGGCGACGTGAAGGCTACCTTGTTGGACGTGATTCCCAGTCGACGATTGTATCACCGCCCCGCCAGGATTCACTACTTACCTCTGAAGTACAGTCGATTAAACTCCGTTGGTCTCTATATAAGGAACGGAATGGGGAAAGCCGTGGTGACCCAACTTCATTTTCGCCGCCGATGATGATTCGAGTGTACATTGGTGGAGTGCTCAGACAGAGAGGGGCTGGCAATGGTCTGGTGGTGTACAGGGGAGGAATTCTGAGACAACAGGGTGCCGGTCGATGGTCGGGGTTATTGAATGCCGTCAAATCGGTCGGGAAGACCTTGTGGTCGGCCGGTAAAGCTGCCGTGAAAAAGAATGTGGCCCATGTGTTACCCAAAGTGGGGCAAAGCGTGCTCGACGCCGTCAGTGGTCGTGAAAAATGGAACTGGGAGAAAGTCGCCCAGGACGCGCTTCGCCCCGCGGTGTCAAATACGATGTCCGACACACTCAAGAACGTGGTCGCCCATCTGGAACCTATAAAAAAACCTCACGAACCCCGTCCACTTCACATCGTCCGAAGAGGAAGAAGAAGACACAGGTCACCTCTCACAAGCGACGTAAACTAGATATCTTCGACGATGGCTACGCAGGTAATGCGCAATGATTCCTGTCCCTGCGCGCGAGACGAATTGCAGGATTTGTTCAGTGTACCCGACACGCAGACGACCATAAACAAGGTGACCAAAATCAGAAAGTATCCACTGACGCCCGACTTGAACCACGACGGACCCATCGAATTTTATATTTCCAATGCCACCACCGATTTCATCGATCTGGCCAACATGACACTGCACGTGGCCCTGAAGTTGACCAAGAACAACGGGGATGACCTGGATGCGGATAGTCAAGTCGCACCCATTAACAACTTGTTTCATTCGTTGTTTAAAGACGTCAAATTACGCCTGGGAAAGGATGCCGAAACTTTGGTCACCACCTCTCTGCCCACCTATCCCTACCGGGCTTACTTGGAGAATTTGTTGAGTTTCGGTAAACAGCCAAGAACGACCATCTGTCGAAACAAGTCCTGTGGGAAAAAGATACCGCCGGGCAGTTCAATTCCACGAAATCTGTCGCCACCGCCGGAGACGGTTGACGACAGGCTCCGAATAACAACGCCAGAAAACCATCGCTGCCAGTCGCACCTTTGAATTGCAGTTGCGTCTACACTTGGACATGTGTTTACAAGATCGGTATCTGCTGGACGGTGTGGACCTGCGGTTGAAATTGGAAAAGCAATCTCCGAAATTTTTTCTGATGTACGGCGAAGGCAACGATACAGAAGACTACAAAGTCGAGTTCACCAAAGCCTACCTGCATATCCCGTTCGTCACTCTGGCTCCCAGTACCTACACACGGGTGGCCGCGCAACTTCAATCGTCCAACGCCAAGTATCCCCTGAAACGCGTGGTGGTCTGCGACATGGTCATTCCCGACAATCGTGCCAGTCACGTCCTAGACAACCTGTTTGTCAACGAAAGCCTGTCCAAGAGATTAATCGTGGGTATGGTACGTAACACCGCCTACGACGTAAGAAAAAACAGAAAATAAACACCCGAGAAGACCTGGACCTCCCTTTCAACGACTATATCAATGGGTACACTTTGTATTGTTTCGATTTGACCAACGACCACGGAGCCGACGGTAACTACTTTCATCCCAAAGCAGCGGGTAACCTGTCTTTGGAACTCAAGTTCGGTGCGGCCCCGACCAATCACCCCAGTCTTGTTCTGTTTGCCGAATACGACAATGTTTTGGAAATCGACGCCAACCGACAAGTCATCACAGATTGGTGAGGCTCTCTCCAATCGACAACTGACACGAGCTTTAGAAAAACACCTCCCCTCTAACGTGTTCGGGGGCGTGTGGGCTCGTAATCATCTGGATATACTGCGCCCGACCTCGTACCCCAAAGCCTACGTCATCAACACGGACGACGAAGACCAACCCGGTAGACACTGGACCGTGTTTGTGTGCAAAGGACCAGATCACATTACCTTCTTCGATTCCTACGGGTGTCCCCCTGATGTTTACGGAGAAGCCTTTCGACGTTTCGTCCAAGATCTACAACTCCACTACCAACCCCGATGGATTCAGGGACTCGAGAGTGTCGTCTGCGGCCATTATTGTTTGTATTATTTGTGTCATCGGTTTCACGTTCCCTCCCCGCACGCCCTTTCGGGCACGTGTATCGTGTGAACGATATACTCGTCGAACGATGGGCTAGGAATCATTTTCCCGACTTGCAAAAAAACCAGAAGAAGGGACAACGATGTCGATGCTTTTTTGCTCTGTAAATATGTTCAATTCAAGTTCAATTAAATTTGTGTTCAATTTTGTGTTCAATAAAATGCTTTGTAAGCAACATATCACGTGTCTGTTTTTTTGTGACGTCATGCTATTCTGATTGGTGGAAAATGGTATCGTCCCAACACCTTAGACTCGTCCCGTCTCGAACTATAAATAGGAGTGTCAAAGCCCAAAGAAGTCACAAACACCATGGATCGAAAAGACAAACGATTTTGCGCTACTTGTCGTGGGTATTACCCCATGTTTAGGGGGAATCGGCCCGATGCCGATTACTTGGTTTGTTTTTGGTGCGGGACAGAGATTGGCAACACCTGTCATAGGCGGTCAAAGCATTCAGTGAAATGCACCAAAAAACCCAATCGGTGGGAGCAGCAGAAGTGCCCCTGCTAACCCTCACATTGTGTGGACCAACGGCCCTTTTCAGGGCCAACTTAATCAATGCAAAAGAGTTGTTTCCCCTTCCCTCCTCCTCACTTCCCCTTTCTTCTTCTTCTTCTTTGTCTTCTCTCTCTTCTTCTTCTTCTCTCTCTCTCCCCGCGCGCGCCCCTCTTCGTACATGCAATCACACGTGCAAGGTCACGCACGTGCAAGGTCACGCACCGCACGTGCAGGGGGTTATTTAGGTCACGCACGTGCTAAAGGTCATCCAGTGCAAGGTCACGTCATGCGCATGCGCGCACGTGCGTCCCTGGACAGGCCCTCATACTACTACCATAACTCTAAAATACATACTGTAGACTGGCTCCGGGCCTGGGCCCTGTTTCACAAAAACTTAAGCTAAAATCACTAAAATAGATTTTAACTAAAATCAAAATGAAATTCTAAATTTTATACGTTTCACCAAGATTGATTGTAACTTAAAATGCGATTGTAATAGATTTTAGTTAAAATCGCTTGTGCCCGCGCAGTTCACATTTCCGCTGCGGGTACTTACGGTGAAAGCAAATACGCTTCGAAACTGTTGACAGGTTGAATTAACGGTTGCAATATCAATGGGGAGTGTTTCATACGACGAAGCAATGTTTGCACATGGTCAGACATTCGTAGAGAGGTGAAATAAATTATTGTACTGCGTAATATGTGATTCGAAAAGTATCGGTTGGTTGGCCTTGAACTTGGCATTTGATTCGTGACATCAGAATAGTTTTAGATAAACCTAACCCGAACCCTAACCCTTCAGAATAGTTTTAGATAACCCGAACCCTAACCCAAGGGAAAATATTTCACAGATCGGAAAGATCTAGTATTGTGCAGGAATTTGATTTACTCGCAGGCTTCAATGGAAATAAAGTGTATCCAAATACTAAATCGCATGGATTTGTAGTTTTATGGAAAATTTTCCGATGACTTGATTTGGCATGCCATTCTCATAGACCCACCCTTTCGATGATACTTTGAAAATGATACTTACTCTATTAAATGATTTTTTTCCTAAGATAAAATAGCTTTGGCTCCTAAAATGCCAGTTAATTTTGTTGTTTTATTAACGTAAGACTTCATTAAGAAATAATAATAAATTTATATTAAAATTTAATTTCAAATAGGCCTGGGCCTATAACATTTTTCAATAAACACATTTGAGATTATTGATTTATTTAATTACATATCGTCATAACCCCCAAAAGTATGCGTAAATACTACATATGGTTTGCCTAGTATTATAGGCGTTTAGGCCTTCTATAACCAAGAAATGGGCCATATTAAACCATTGTACACGAACATATTTTCTTTATAGACAAGAGGGCTCTTCTTTCCAAGACATTGGATATGAATAAATGATTTTCTTTTAGTGTTTAGTTTACTGGGGTTTGGTGGGTTTTTTTCTTGGAGTTCTAATATGGAGCGCCATCCAAATGCTTAAATTGACTTACAATAAAATAAACGGGTGAAAAGAATTTGAATGAGAATTGTTTTTGTGAATTGTGGTTGGAATATTAAAATTATGTGACCCGGCCGTTCACAATATTATCATTATTCCAATTATATCTATATGTCGCAATATATGTAACAATGTAGCTCTAATCAATGTTTGTTATTTAAGTTAGGACAGGGTGACGGCTATTTTAGTTATTTTAGTTAATATAAATTTATTTTAGTTAAAATTGTCCTTAAAATGGGTCTGTGAAATGCCACTATTTTAAGTTAAGGTTAGATTTTAACTTAAAATATTTTTTTAGTGGATTTTAACTAAAATGCTTAAAATCGTTTTGTGAAAATCATCTATCTTAAGTTAGGATGAAATTTTAGTTTAAGACGATTTTAAGGAGATTTAAGTTTTTGTGAAACAGGGCCCTGGCACATAAAGGCGATGGGCAAAATAAATCTTACACCCTGTACCGCCGACAATGGGATTCCAAGCTGGAAGGGCTCGCTGCCTGGACCTCGGTATATCCTGGTGTGGGACCAGTCCCCGTATAATGCATCGCTAATGATGTAGACAAGAATATCAGATTATCTACAGAATTGTCTATAATAACGAGAAGTCTCAAGCTTTGACTAATCACGTCCAGCGTCGTGTGAACAAGGGAGTTAAGTCGTGGCGAAAGATGATGTAAAGAGAGCAAGAAATGGGGTTTAACGTCTACGCGACAAAAACTAGGTCCTTTAGGGACTTTAGCAGTGGGGGGAAACCGGAGGACCCGCAGAAAACCCACGAGGTTGGACAGGCGACCCTACTAGTCACGTACAACCGAGGAATCCACACCACTCCAGTTGACTCAATGATAGACCTTGTGATACAGCGCGCACGTGCTAACCATTCGGTCATCTAAACCCCAAGATGACGTAAAACTGGTACGTCTCTTCTCTTTGACTTCAACTTCAATGTTAAATCTGAGACGTTTTTCGGCCTATAGCCTTTGTTTTAATATTCCGGTGAGCTTAAGCCTCGGATCCCAAAATTTAAAGTATATTAAAGATTGACTGAATAAATAGTGGCGAATAAAATTCATGTCAAATACAATTATTGCAATACATCAAGTCATTATTTTTTACTAATTTTAACTAATCTTTTAGAGGCATTTAGTAATTAAAAGAACAATGATCTATAACAGATACTTATGGAAATGGGGTTTAACGTACTACTGTTCTGCAAACTTATGGAAAACAGCTACTAATTTATGTTTCAACGTTAAAGGGGAAGACCAACGATTTTCAACAAGGTTTCCATAAATCTTAAATATATATTGTTAAATAATCCCCTCTGTAACAAAGGCAAAGATAGGCTGGCACTGCCAGGCAGGATACGCCCACATTTTCGAGAGATGGATAGAGAACAAGCAATACCGAAAGTGATTTTTCCTACATCATTAAGTCCTGTATTTCATACTGTATTGGGAGCAGCCATTTAGTTGGTCAATTCCAGTCTGATATTCATGAAATTCGAAGCCGACAATGATTATGGTGTGACGGTACACAACCTAGAAACGTGACTTTTCATCAAAATCGGATAAGAATTGTGACCTGTAGAGAGTCCACAACCATGATATACCATATTTTTACACTATTCGCGTACAAACGGCGACCATTTCGTCCGACAATTTTGGAACGATTTTCACGAAATTAGAACTCAACCTTCCTCATCAAAATCGAATTAAAATTGTGACCTATACAGGGTCCACAACCATGATATACCATTTTTTTTAACAGTATTCGCGTACAAACGGCGGCCATTTTGTCTGTCAATTTTGGTCCGATTTTCCCGAAATTCAAACTCAACCTTCCTTACGGTGTAACGGTGATGTAATCAAACGTTTTTTTTAAATCAGATAATAATTGTGACCTCCAGAGGGACCACAAGCTAAAGAAAGGGGGATTTTGCGTATAACCAGGGGCCAAAATTCAGGAAGTTACGATCCGATATGCGCAAATATCGAAAAGAACCAAGATCTTTGGGTTATAACCATGAATTTCAAGTTTCATCAAAATCGAATTAAAATTGTGACCTTTACAGGGTCCGAAACCTTGATATACCATTTTTTAACAGTATTCGCGTACAAACGACGGCCATTTTGTATGGCAAGTTTGGTCTGATTTTCCCGAAATTCGAACTCAACCTACCTTACGGTATAACGGTAATATAATCAAACGTTTTTTTAAATCGGATAATAATTGTGACCTCCAGAGGGACCACAAGCTAAAATTAAGGCGATTTTGCGTATAACCAGGGGCCATAATTCAGGCAGTTACGATCCGATATGCGCAAATATCGAAAGGAACCAAGATCTTTGGGTTATAAGCATGAATTTCAAGTTTCATCAAAATCGAATTAAAATTGTGACCTCTACAGGGTCCACAACCTTGATATACCATTTTTTAACAGTCTTCGCGTACAAACGGTGGCCATTTTGTATGTCAATTTTGGTCCGATTTTCACGAAATTCGAACTCGACCTCCCTTAGGGTGTAACGGTGATATAATCAAACGGTTTTTTAAATCGGATAATAATTGTGACCTCCAGAGGTACCACAAGCTAAAAAGGGTGATTTTTCGGACAATCAGGGGCCATAATTCTGGAAATTACATTCCGATAGCCGCAAATATCGAAAAGAACCAAGATCTTTGGGTTACAAACATGCATGTCAAGTTTCATCAAAATCGGTTCAAAATTGTGACCTCTATAGGGTCCACAAGCTAAAAACGTGATTTTTCGTACAATCAGGGGCCATAATCCATGAAGTTTTGATCCGATACATGCCAATATCGAAAGCAGTCGAGATCTTTTGGGGATAAACCTATATTTCAAGTTTCGTCAAAATCGGATAAGAATTGTGACCTGTAGAGAGTCCACAAACAAATTGTGAACGGACGGACAGGGGCGACGACATAATACGTCCACATGAAAATGTGGGCGTATAAAAAAGTTTTTGTAATTATATAAGCGAGAAATTAATTTTTATTAAAACCGGAAGTGACATAGTTGGTTCAACACGTTCATCGGGCTCTATAGTAAGCATGCAAATTTGGTCTATGTTTACTGCTGTATTGTGTACTCGCATCGTCCTTTGACCAAAAATCTGACCAAATGCGCTGTCTATTAGGATATTATAAACACGAATTTATGTTTTGTTAACGTTTAGTACACAAAGCCGCTACGTAAATTCACTCATACTGAACAGTACACGGTGTCTCAATTCACGCCACATGGCCAGTTGTTGACATCACGTGGTTTGATTGACACCCGGCAAGTGAGAGATGTTTCGTCTGCTTGAATATCCTTGCACGTGCTGGGTATCCGGTGACAGATGTTTGATTTATTTTAACAGACTTGTGACACATATATATATATTCAAATAAATATATAAATTTCCAAAGTATGTCAACGTCAGACACCAACGTATTGGAATAGAACATATCTCAGCCATGAGTGTACAGTAATGCTGTACTATGGACCTTATAACACATCCATTCTCAAGAGAAATGAAAGAAAAAAAGAAAAGCCGTTCACGTCGACATTATGTTGCAAAATACACTATAGTATATGCCCCACATGCCCATAATTTTAGTCTGTTTATGTTGTAAAACACTGTCAGCAAGCACAAAAACATCGAAGCAGACGAAATACATGTGACTTACAAGCTGTCTCCCAAACCACGTGATGTAAACAAAAAGCCATGTGACGTGAATTGAGACACTGCGTACTGTTCAGTATGACCTTGTTATAAGGTCCATGGTATGAGTGAATTTACGTAGCGGCTTTGTGTACTAAACGTTAACAAAACATATAAATTCGTGTTTATAATATCCTAATAGACAGTCCATTTTATCAGATCTTTGGTCAAAGGACGATGAGTGCACACAATACAGCAGTAAACTTATGCCAAATCTGTATGCTTACTATAGAGCCCAGTGAGCGTGTTGAACCAACTATGTCACTTCCGGTTTTAATAAAAATCAATTTCTCGCTTACAAAAACTGTTTTGCTTTTGTTACAGAGGGGATTATTTAACAATATATATTTAAGATTTATGGAAGCCTTGTTGAAAATCGTTGGTCTTCCCCTTTAACAATGGTTGTATTACCATTCGAATCATTTTGCGACTCCGAAGGAAAATAAATTTAATCAAAAGAAACCTACAGAAAGTTTTTGTCAATTTCGCTTGACAAGACTCAGAAAGAAATACTATATTTCACATTTCGTTTCACAATACTCGATAGAAATTAGGTCCTTTAGCAACGGTATCTGAGCGGACTGTGTCCTCTAACCGTCCCTGTTCATCCCTATTAAGCAGCAAGAGGAAAATACCGCTTTACCCGACCTCTGTTCTAAAGCTATTTTGGAATCCTTTATCCTTACCGTCTATTCTTTGGAGCCATTCTTCTTTGTTTGCCTAAAGGAACCCCATTTCTCGCCACATCTTACACATTGTTCAAGTACAAGTTCCCGGCTGTGCTGAGCCAACAATGTTCGTTCACGGTAACATTTCATTTCTAAATTGGAATATCGTAGTTTGCAATTGATTCTATTGCGTTTAAATGCGGCATCGGGAGTTTAAAATGATTAAATTTTAATAATATTTGATTTCCTGCATAAACCAAAAGACATGGTTTGATTGGGGGTAGTTAAAGTGTCGCAATGAATTGAATGAATGGAAAGAATTTTAATGTCTAATCGATTCTTTGCGTCTAATACATAAAACATTTTATTTCTATGGTTAAGTGTGGAATCATAGGGTGTGACTTTCGCCCAGACAGTAGCGTTTCCGTCTTTTCAGTAGTCTTACAATAATTTAGCTTCTGCCGAAGTGCTGTTTTCTGGAAGTTGTAACTGATTTCAACACTAACGACGAAAACTCAGATATATAGTTAAGATTGTACTTTTATTAAACGAATGTCCCAAACTGGCTTCCGGTCACAATAACGAGATAGGTATCGCCAGAGCGAGCCGGTCACTATGGAGGTCAATCGTATTCTAATAGTATATTTTGACATTGCACGTATCATTTTAGGTATTGTGTCGATTGTTTTATGTAAAGTAACATTTGTATTTTGAATTAGCGGTATCATGACATAAGTAATAGAGGTATTTTGTATTGCAAAAGCAGTATTAGACATAAGTACATAACATCTAATTCTGAATACGATTGACCTGAATAGGTCACCAGACTAAAGTTACAGAAGAATAGAGAACATATATACTGCCAATCCCGATAACTTTCTGGGGAATAAAACGGCTTAATTGTGTGTTAAAATCCCTTAAAACCCATTACCTAAGGCCGACCAACTAACCCGATATTTGTGATACGCTTGTAAATAACTTAAACCTGTCACTCTTCATCTGGAAATGGAGACCGTTGTATTGTACAGTATCTGGATAAACCAGACTTTTTTCTATAAAAATAATAGGTAGGTGAAATTTACCTTTTGTTATCAAGTACAGCACATGGGTCATACACTGCATAGATCTCTCAAGAAACGGGAATCGATTATCAGGTCACCCAATGAAAAAATTGACCCGCAATCTTAAAAGGGTTATGTGTCCGGATAAGCAGTGCTGACGTACACGTCCAAACGACTCAATATTTTGAGCTGAAATTTTGAGACAAGGTAAATACACCATGCCTCTATATTTTGGTCCATAAATTTTGTAAATACTCGGACTTTAATTTTTTAGACTCTGTTCTTATCTGGATTAATTGTCCCGTGATTAAAATAATTATATAATGATATTTGATAAGATGTTAAATTGCACATAGGAAACAGACGTTTAAATATAGAAGAAGATATGGACATAGCAAGAACGTGTGTTACCTATAATTACGTAATATATATCGTTACATTAAGTATAAACCTAAACAGTTAAAAGACTTGAAAGATTAGTGAGATATCAATTCGGACATTGGTCAATTACTACTTTAACTAAAATCATATAATAAAATATATACAAAGATACACTATAACACTTCTATAGCTTTGACAGACACGAATCGCGATTGCATTAGCAATTAAATTAACTCATTATTGATTTATTTATAAAATAGCTGCAAGATAATATTTTTAAATTGTGAAAGTTCTAGGAATCCGAGCTTTCCTCTTCTTCTGTCCAATCATCTTCATCTGAGCTCTCCTCTTTATCTGCTCTACCACCCTGATAATTTAAACAATATTTTATTCAATAAGCTGAATTGGATTGAACAACAGGCAAATGCCTATATAAGTTCTCTCCATGCAAATAAAATAGTTAGATCTTATGTATTTTTGCACTATTTCGAACATGATAGAATTGGTATTATCTGAAAGAGCGGGGTTGTCATATAAGATAAGGTCATTTTTTTAAGCTGGTGTAGGTTATTGTTGAGAATTGTTTTTGGGGCAGAGTATGCTGGACATGAATTACACCTAGGGTACTCTTTTGTTTCACTAATAAAATGGTAAAATAGGTGATTATTTAAATTACTAGCTTTATTCCTTAAAGTTACATTATGGGAGATAAGATAAAGAGATGACAGTTTTCACTATAATAGTTAAAAACTAGATAGGCCTAGTGTAAAGGTAATTTGTTGAAAATTTCAGTCAAATTGATCCACTATTAGCCGAGAAAAAAGCGTTTGAAATATTCAAATAGCCTCGGTCATCATTACTCAAATCATTAATATAAACAGCATAGTCTCGATTATCCACTTGATTGATTTCATTATCAACGGCCATTAAGCGGCATATATGAATTTAATCCGCCAACATCGAAGGCTAGCCTTGACATCAAGAGTTTATTATGATTTTTAGATAACATCTCAGGCTTAAAGAAAGACATGTAATAAGCAGTCTTCGGGCATTTTGGTGGTGAAATATTTAAAAAAATCTGACATTCTTCTGTTTAAAACTCAAGGGTCCGGTTAACTCCAATGCTGCAAATAAGATCTTTATCCAAGCTAGTAAATCCCTAGTTCGTGAACGTATTCAACATCACCGAAATACTAAACACCGACTTCTACAAGAAATAGGGGCATCACATTTGGAACTTAATCAACTAGTTACCACAGAGGATCTCAATTCCATTCGCAAGGTTCAGACTTCCACCAACCGAGCTAGCGGAGAAAGAATTAAACAACGACACCTAAAAAAGTTTGAACAACTAAAGAATGATAATACCACAACCAAGAAAGCAGATACAACTAAGCTCAAGACCGACTTCCTTACTAAGACAGTTGTCAACCTCAGCAGTAAAGTTCTAACCGACGACCAAATCAGTTTACTTTCCAAGGGTCTGAAGTTCGCACCATCCTGGACACCAAGGAATCATGATGTATTTATCGCCAACATTGAGAAAGGTTTATGCCAACTAGCACCAGGGGGTAAAGTTGATTTCCTTCGCCACCAGATAGCCGACCTAATAATTAAATCCACCACAAAAAAGAACTCCCACAACATTACCAAGGGTGAGACTAGAGCCATAGATGATCTAAAAAACGACAAGTCCATAATGATAATACCAGCTGATAAAGGGAAATCTACTGTCATCATGAACACTAACGAATACAATTCAACGGTCGACCAACTGCTTAATGATGCCAATACCTACAGAAGAATCAGAAAAAATCCAACAACAACATTAGAGAAACAACTAAATGACAAGCTTAAAGAACTATGTGACTCGCAACAACTAACTAAAGATCTTTCCTACCAGTTGAAACCCAACCATCCACGTCCACCTTACGCCTGAGCCACTATCAAAACTCACAAAAACCCGATTAAGGCCAGATCATTAGTCTGCTCAAGAGATTCAGTTTTTTACAATGTTGCTAAATACATGTCGAAGCTACTTGCACCTTTAGGAACTTCCTCTGCTTCCTTTATCAAGACTCTGGTGGTTTTTGTAACACAATCAGAGACCTAAACCGACCTGGTAGAATTGTTTCGTACGATGTTGTTGACCTGTTTACCAACGTTCCCCGTCAAGAAGCCATTGAAGTCCTCCGTACCCGAATAAATGAATTAGAAGCACCACTAGAAACTAAATTATCAACCGACAGCATCTTGGAATTGGTTAGTATGTGTATAGACTCTACATTCTTCACATGGGGTGACGATATATACAAGCAAGTAGATAGTTTGCCTATGGGAAGTCCCCTATCACCCTTTATCTCTGAAATTTACACGACAGAATTTGAAAAGTGTGCGCTTACAAACTCTCCAATTACTCCAATCCTTTGGCTTCGCAAAGTTGATGATACATTTGTAGTCCTTGATGAAAATGATGACCCAATGTCCCTATTAGAACACCTGAACAAACAGCACCCCAAAATTAAATTTACTATTGAAACAGAAAAAGATGAGACACTACCGTTCTTAGATGTTCAAGTTAAAAAAGTGAATAATCAACTGAAAACTAAAATATACCGCAAACCAACCCACACAGATCAATATATTAATTATAACTCCAGTCATCCCCATTATATCAAAAGAGCTCTTATATCCACCCTAGCACGCAGAGCAATTACCATTTGTGAACCCGAATTCCTGCAGGAAAACACACAATTAAATCTTTTGTCTCTTAATTAGTTTATTACTACTCTGACTGTAAATACTTATCAACATTAATCCCAGATTGATCAAGAGACAAAAGATAGGGCTATTATTGATACCTAATTGATTGTTGATTGACTCAACGAAGCGCGATCGACGGTACACTGTTTAGTATGTACGCGCGGAAATCAAAGCTTTGTGCCGATAATTTTTTTATTTCCAGGTAAAAAAGGAATCGCCATACAGGAAAAAAATATCGCCAAAAATTTCGCCAAATTGAATATTCTATAGCCAAATTATATTTTAATCGCAATTGGCGAATTTGGCGATCGACAGCGTGAGCGCTGTAAGTATTGCAGGCACAGTGCTTCCATTGCGAGGAGTCCTATAGGCAAGAACGCAAACTTTTTTTTTTTTTTTTTTTTTATTATTTTACCATTACATTATTAATCGACGAAGGCCTTCTTGCAATATACTCGGAAGAGAGGGGTTGTGATAATTCTTAACAAAGGCTACGATCCGCTTTATTCTCCCTTAAGAAGTAAGCAGTCGACCTAATCTAATATGTAAGCGGGCTTCATGAACTGCTCGTGCCCTTCTACGTGTGCAGTCCTCTAGTGTTTAAGACCAAGTGATGTCACGTTGTTAGGACACTTCCCTCTTGCGGCAAGGGCCGATAATTCAGTGAATAGTATACTTTCCTCTGAATTACCGACTTGCCTATAGATGTAAGTATTGCAGGCACAGTGCTTCCTCCCCGAAATTATTACATATATCAAAAACTAAAACAATGGCAAAGATATGAACTTTATTAACATGATCTGAAACACTGTACATTGACTATAACCTCTTCATCCCACAACACATTTCGCTCAACACATTTCGCCCCATCACATACTTTCCCCTTTAACCAATATGAATTACTGACATTGAAAAGTTTTCTATCATGTAACAATCGTAAACTTGGATTACTCCAATGATTTTTAGGCTATTGCTAAGCATTAAGCGTTTACCTTTTATATTCAAATGCAGTCCGTCTACCAAATGACGTTTTGTTATATTTTTATGACTTACGAACATAAATCCCAATTGTTTACATTGGCATTCCAAATAAAAATTAAATTTGGTTATCTATTCATTAAATCTGTTGTTAGACGTCATAATTATGCCCGAAATTATGATTGTGATATTAAATGTATGATTATATTTCAATAAAGCCAACAAATTATCTACTTCCCTCTTACAATTAAACAGACTTTTGAACCCTCTAAAATCGTTAATACCAACATGGACAAAAAGATAAATCGGTTTTCCATGGGAGACCAAAACATTAAGCAATTTCCCAGCTAAACCTGAAATCCGAATACCACTGTAAGAGAGTACTTTAAATTTGTCTAAGACTAACTCATCTAAGCCACGAACAATTGAGTCTCCAAATATTGTCACGGAATGGTCATAATTATTATAGGCGAAAGACTTTAAACATTTAGGCCCAACATGGCATATAACGAAGTCCTGCGGTAAACCTTTTTTGTCACGCAGAAATCCCTTTTTTGAGGGATACTTTAGAATAAATTTATCGCCACGAACCCCCAATAAGAATATACTACTACACAAATCGATGAGTTTTGGCCACCAAAACGGCTTCGGAGAGAACACTGGCAAAATCATTGAACCTATCAAATTCTGCTGTTCAAAAAAAATTTAAGACAGATGGAATCATACAAAAAGGGGGGGGGAGATGTAACAAACTTCATCTCGAGATATATTTTGCGAAAACATGTCCACGCCCGAAGTCTTAGGGGTTACAAAAGGAGTAAAATGGCGCGCTACCAAAGCAATTGAATCAAGTGCCATCAAGTCAACCGTGTGCGGAGTTTGCCTACTATGCTGAGCTCTGAACCAAGCTATTTCCGAGAGCATAACATCTTCTTTGCTGAATACTCGTGAGTAACCATCCGCAGTATTTAGTTTAGATTGGACATACTGGAACGTCAAATGCACACGATAATCTCTAATAAAAACAAATATATCTTTCAAGATGCTATTTAACGCAGCCGATCGCGGCCCCTGTTTGTTCCATGCGAAAATAAACGATTCAGAATCGGAATTTACTGTAATTCTGGAATCCGAACAAAGTGTATCTAATGATTTCAAAGAAAACAAAACTGCCTTAGCTTCCTTCAGGATTATAGGTAACCCTATTTCCTCATCGGCCCAGTAATCTCCGAAATGTTTAGTAACGCTCCCCGACTTAAAATTGCAAGCCCACTTAAATTCTGATGAATCCGTGCAAATATTCAATACTGAGTGTTTTTCTTCCTTCCAAGGGAGAAAACCCTCCCAAAAGTCAAGAAAACGCCAAAATTCAATTTCTTCCACTAACTCTTCCTGAAGTTTACAAACATTGCGACCAGATTTAAAACACGATGAAATTGCGACCGAACACGCAGTAGTAAATAACTTGGCTCCCGGTACTGCTAGAATAAAAGATATACAAATTCCTAGGAATTTTTGAAGATCAACAAGCGTACAGTTGGGACTGGTAAAGATATTTTCCCTCAAACTTACGAACTTATCTCTTTTCTTTTGTGGCAATATAAAAGCGTGTTTCTCGGTATCAATTATAAAACCCAAATATACCAGAGAAGTGGATGGTTGCAATTTCGATTTACTCAAACCAGTACAGTAACCTAACCTGATCACAATTTGACAAGTCGCGTACAATGCCACAGTTGATTTTAACAAACTATCATTCGTTGGGTACTCTACTGCTTCCCCAATTAGCCTATCATCAATGTAAATCAAATTACAAATACTCAAGGACCGTAAATATAGGGCAACAGACAGATTTAATGAGTGGTATATATATGCCGAATCTTTTCCATCCAAACGGTAATGTGTTACATACATAAAATTGACCTTTCCATGAGAACCCAAAATACTGTTTTGATATTTCATTCACAAACACGCGGTCGTATCCCGACTTGTCGTCTAATTTAGATATAAATGATTTTTTATTAATAAGACGCGGCACGTTGTTTAAAGAATCGAGAGAAAAGGGCGAATCCATTATCCAGCAATTTAAAAGCCTAAGATCAATACATAATCTTGGTTTGGACGGCTCTACGGTTAAAGGGGAACATAGATATGGCTGTTTTTCCACTTCTGAAATCGCCCCAGTTATAAGTCGGTTTTGTATCTCAGAGTCAATAAATTCGACAAAACTGTCACATGATTTTGAATTTGGTAGTTGAAAAGACGGTGGCTTAACAGAATGAAATGTCACTCGGTTAAACTCCCCTTTAAACGTCTGCATAAAATTATGAATATCGACTTTATTCTCGATGATATCAAGCAACTCATAGTTATCTGTTACGACATGTAAAATCCTTCGCCATTCGTTAACATAATGATGTAGCCTACCAGCACGGAAGTGATTTGGATCCCTAAATGACAAGTAATAAATGTCTGGTGGGTGTGTACCTTTAAGTACATCCTCAGCAGATGGTGGACAAGTCACCTCTTTCACAAAACCCTCGAAGGAGACCCAACGTTCATCAATATCAATCACAGGCCCATAGTTCGGTAACAGTCCCTACAAGGAATGAACAAGTACATATATAAATAATTCACAGAACAAAAACAAATATCACTACCCAGTTGGAAACGAAGTCAAACTACTGGTCATTCTTGGGGCAAAACCTCGCTATATGGCCGTACCCTTGGCAATTGAAACATTTACCCTTCATGGTACCTTGGAAACAAGACTGGTTTGCATTCATGCTAAAACGCGATGGACCGGTCTGTTGACGCATATTGGATTAACGGATTTGAGGAAACTTTGTTCTTTTTTCAAAATTTTCGCTTCGTTCGCGGTGGAAAGCATTGCCACTACCATACTTCCAACATGCTGACTATATTTTAAATGATGGAACCTCTGGATGATGAATGAGTAAGAATCTGCTTCCGGATGCGAAGACTTCCT
Source organism: Patella depressa (assembly GCA_948474765.1). Lineage (NCBI taxonomy): Eukaryota > Metazoa > Mollusca > Gastropoda > Patellidae > Patella > Patella depressa. The sequence goes on from OX419716.1 coordinate 78,954,018, forward strand.
GGCACGTTGCTCCAGTATCAAAAGCTTTTGTAAAAGTACATCAGGATTAAAGTCATATGATCGGCAACCATATTCTTTTACCTGCGCAAGCGCGACTTCAATCGAACCCTCTGTCATATCCTTCTGTTGATCCGCTACCAATTTCTTCAGCTCTTGTACTTCCTGCTCTAAAGATTTCGCCCGAAATAATTTTTAATATTCATTTAGACACCTTACAAACTTTTCGAAGCAGTCCAGCCAAATATGCATTGTCTTATCTTTGATATCTGGGTATAGTCTTTCTCGTGCACACATTTATTTGAAAGTGATTCAGATGTAGTCCGCGACCTTGATTCATTCCACAAACGGATATAACGTTCAAGCATGCCTTTGGACTTCCAACTCAAATGTTTCATAATCTCTTCGTCTGACACACCAAGCATTTTAAGGGTAATCGCGCATCCAGACCTTGCCCCGTGGGGAGTCTCCCCCTCCCATAAGCCTGCTGCAATTAGATGGGGTTTTTTCAAACGACCGTTCATACAAGATGACGAAACCCCTCTGCCAGAATCTAACCCCTTGATAGACCGACACTCCTAAATAAATGCCCCCCCCCCTCACATCTAGATTTCTCGAATCGCAAAAGGATATATAACTCAATATTTCTGTTACTGGGCACAACGACTTATCGTCGTTCTGTGCTACTACATACACACGAGGTTCTGCCTTTTCCCCTTGTCATCTGAATCAAAAGCCCATCATCATTTAATCTTTTAATTTGTTCAGTTCGCAATTCTGCGAGGTCGCCCGCTCTATCTCTTGTGTGACATATCAATTTAAAGAAGGCCTTATCTCGTCTCAGCAGGTAAAGATCTCTTACGTTCTTTGCATACAGAGTTATAAACTCCAAAAACCTGCATAGTTTCTGTATTTTTGACAAAATCAAAGGTGTAGCTTGTTTCGGAGAAACCATGGCTCGGGTTTGTTCAATCCTGACTGCCTCAAGGTGACGTTTAATGCACATGGAAGCCATAGGGTTACCCGACAAAAGTGCCTCGTTCCATTCTGACCCTTTCCCGCGATCCCGGAAAATAGCTCGCAGCTTCCCAATCAGACTGTCTACAGATCCTGCCGCTAAACGTTGGGGACATGGGCAATCCAAAGTGTTTGGATCATTTGCAGAACAACTATCAGTATGCACTCTAGTTTTACCACCAGAATCTTTGTGAATAAGAAATAAGCGCATAAAATATGGCGTGACATTTTCCAAATCTTGATTATACAATTGTAAAAAGTTCTCCAACTCTTTTTCTAAGACAGATTTTTGTTTCACATACTTCGGACAACCTACTAGCATATCCAACTCTATCATCCTTTTCCTAGCACTCCGCAAATCGAATTCAATCTGAAAATAAAAGAGCTAATACACTACTCCATACACTCAAACCTATACATGATCCCAAGCCCCCTACCCCTATTACAAATCACTTACTCTTCCCGACATCTAAGTTATTTGAATCATCTTGAAATATCGTAAGTCAACTCTATCGTACTTTCCATCTCATTCAAACAGAATTTAAATTAAATGGAATTCGTTTTTCAAATAAATTTACTCTGTTACCTAAATCAATTCAACTGGTTCGTACTAAAACGTTTACGCCCTGCGATGCGTATTTGTTACCCATATGAGGTGTGGGGTGGGATGACCAAAACCCGGGGGGGGAGTGCCACATATCTATATACATTACCGCAATTTACTTATTTGGCAACCCTAATGTTGTGCATGTATCCCCCGCCCCCCCCCCCCTAAATGAGCAATCGAGAGGCTAAAATTTCACTATAGTTAAACTCCTTGGCCATAAACAATACTATAACAAGGCCCTTTGACCTTTCAGGCCAATAAGCTCCTTTAATTAGCTCTCACACAAGTAAGCTCCATTAATTTGCTTACAAACAGGTAAGTAAGCCCCCTTGATTTTGTTCCACTCGGTAAGACCTTTTTAGTTTTGCTTTGACACCCCCCTCCACGTAATCCCCTTTAATTTGCGTCACGCGTGTAAGCTCCCTTAATTAACTTCCACAAAGTTATGTCCCCTAAATTTATTTTCACAGTTAAGCCTTAAGTCCCCTAAATTTGCTTCTACCCAGGTAAGTCCCCTAAATGTGCTTCCACACAGGTAAGTCCCCTCATCTTGCTTCCACACAGGTAAGTACCCCCAATTTGTTTCCACACAGTTAAGTCGCCTCAATTTGTTTCCACCCAGGTAAATCTCCTTAATTTGCTCCCACACATGTAAAACGCCTCAATTTGCTCTCGCACATATAAACCCCTCAATTTGCTTCCACACAGGTAAGTCTCCTTAATTTGCTTCCACACAGGTAAGTCTCCTTAATTTGCTTCCACACATGTAAGTCCCCTTAATTTGCTTCCACACAATTAAGTTCCCTAAATTTGCTTCCACACAGGTAAGTCTTCTTAATTTGCTTCCACACAGGTAAGTCTTCTTAATTTGCTTCCACACAGGTAAGTCTCCTTAATTTGCCTCCACACAGGTAAGCCCTCTTAATTTGCCTCCACACAGGTAAGTCTCCTTAATTTGCCTCCACACAGGTAAGCCCTCTTAATTTGCCTCCACACAGGTAAGTCTCCTTAATTTGCCTCCACACAGATAAGTCCCCTCAATTTGCGTCCACACAGACAATTCCCCTTAATTTGCGTTCACACGGATAAGCCCCTTAATTTGCTTCCACACAGGTAAGCTTCCTTAATTTGCTTCCACACAGGTAAGTTCCCTTATTTTTTTTCCACACAGGTAAGTTCCCTTTATTTTTTTTCCACACAGGTAAGTTCCCTTTATTTTCTTCCACACAGGTAAGCCCCCTTAATTTGCTTCCACACGGATAAGCCCCCTTAATTTGCTTCCGCACGGGTAAGCCCCCTTAATTTACTTCCACATGGGTAAGCACCCTCAACTTGCTTCCACGCAGGTAAGCCCCTTTAAATTGCTGCCACACAGGTAAGAACTTTCTTTCTACATACAAGTAACGCCCCGAACCTTTTTTTTCACACCGATAAGCTCTCGTTTGTACTTAAACGAGTTCAATCATTTTTCTACTTGATTGCCAACCAAGTGGAATAAACTTGAATGTATTCCATGTTAGATAGCGGAACAAGGCAAATACGACTCACCCGAGTCATTACGGAAAACATTCGCTTTAGTACTTGCTTACAAAGTAGAAATAAATTAACACAAACCTTCTTTTATGTTCCATGTTAGATAGCGGAACAACAAGGCTAAATACGGTTCACCCGAGTTATTAAAGCATTAAGTTTACAGGGAGAATCTCACTGGGCCACCCGCTATTGTTCTCATGGGGGATTAATCAAGCCAGGAGATTATCGAATACAATGGTGTTAAATGTATAGTCCGCTTTTTAAAACTACTAGGTTTAAACTAATTAACAACTTTATTTACAATAAATTACATAAAAGTAACAACAAATACATGTATCAAACATGAACCATAACCCTACTGAATGTTATATGGCGTCAGTATATTCAATAGCATTTTTTACTCCATTTAACATTTCCATTTTTAGATCCTTAATAGATTTTTCTACTCTTTTATACTTTCGCCGTTATCCAATTGAACTATGGTATTTTCAGTAAAAGTCTGCTGTTTCGACACAATGATAATAAATTTAAATATATTTGAATGGCTTGTTCCGGTCTTCTTCATTTTACTGTGCCATCCCCCAACGTGATTAGATGTCCGTGAACCATCTGTGTTGAAGTGATTCCACATACCTCCTCCATCGCTTTCTACCACTTGTTCAGTAACATAATCTGCAAACTTTAAAATATTGTCATCTCCAAATCAGCTTCTTCTAAGGCATTCAACCCAACGTTGTCTATATCAAATAATCTCACAAATGGGAGGCCGGAATAATATTTAAGATACTCGTTAACCGGCGAAACGTGAACTTAACTTATATATTTTAATCATTAAAATAATTAAATCCTAACTAGGTGAATAGTACTAATAAGGATACAGTCTATAATCCTTTGTTTACTTAAACTTTCACACCACTACCCTATAACACCAGTTGATTAGGTGGCACAGTGAGATTAAACCAGTTTACAACGTAACTCATTATAAATTAATTAAGATCCCTTTAGAGTACCATGCTACATGTTAGATGTGGAACAACAAGGCAGAACACAATTCACCCGAGTTATTTAAGAAAGCATTCAGCTTACCACTTGTTAACAGAGTAAAAATCAAATAAGACGACTTTGATGTTATGTTCTTTTTTAGATTGCGGAGCAACTAAACTTTTAACAAAGACAGACGTTTATTACCGAATTGTAGTGTTGGTGACAAACACTAATCAACCACGTCTAAACGCACGCCTCGCTATACATGTGCACGTGCGTGACCTATATCAACGTCTACCTTCACATACCAACAGACTGACACACACATAATTATGCAATTTCTATACCTTCCAAGCAACAACCAACTCTACAACCAAAATCAACATACCTTGTCGTTTTTTTATCTTTTTAGCAACCGGCCCCGCCTAAAAGTCATCAGGGTTCCCTTTTCTCTTCAATTCTGTTTTCGGTGTTTTCAAATGTAATACCAGAATAGCGGCAACGACTAGTTCAAGACAGTTCTCTCTTTTTTGTTCTATATTTAAAATTTCTATGGCCTCTTCGATGTCCAAATTCGCTATACTTAAAGTCTCAATATTCACGTCGGGTGTGATATTGGCTAATTTCTTGGGGGAGAACCATTTTCTCTGAATGCCTTCAGAACACTTATTTGTGAAGGGTTTGTTTCCCCGTTCCATGTGGTTCTCGACATTTCACAGAGCGTGCACCTGACTTGTTGCCGATCCCAGTGTTTAAGACCAAGTGATGTCACGTTGTTAGGACACTTCCCTCTTGCGGCAAGGGCCGATAATTCAGTGAATAGTGAATCAATTTGACTGAAATTTTCAGCAAATTATCTTTACACTATCTAGTTTTTAACTATTATAGTGAGAACTGCCATCTCTTTATCTTATCTCCCATAATGTAATTTTAATTTACATCTATTCTTTTTTTTTTCAAGTTTTGGAGTCGAGTCGTATTAAGATATGTGTTGGGGGGGGGGGCTAATCATATATGCAAGTAGGTACAATAATATAAAATGTTTTTCAATACAATCCAATGGAACTTACATTTGCAGTAACAAGGACACTTGGATGGAAGTGAGCTATTCGATAAATACCCCTGGTCACCTTCTTCTGGGCTTTCCTCTTCGTTGGTACTTCCATCTTCATCTGCCCTATAATCTTCTCCTGTGCTGTTCTCTTCTGGGCTTTCCTCTTCTTTGGTACTACCATCTTCATCTGCACTATAATCTTCTCCTGTGCTTTTCTCTTCTGGGCTTTCCTCTTCTTTGGTACTACCATCTTCATCTGCCCTATAATCTTCTCCTGTGCTATTCTCGTATGGGCTTTCCTCTTCTTTGGTACTACCATCTTCATCTGCCCTATAATCTTCTCCTGTGCTTTTCTCGTGTGGGCTTTCCTCTTCTGTGGTACTACCATCTTCATCTGCCCTATAATCTTCTCCTGTGCTTTTCTCGTATGGACTTTCCTCTTCTTTGGTACTGCCATCTTCATCTGCCCTATAATCTTCTCCTGTTCTTTTCTCGTTTGGGCTTTCCTCTTCTTTGGTACTGCCATCTTCATCTGCCCTATAATCTTCTCCTGTGCTTTTCTCTTCATCTTCCTCCTCGTCCACTTCCTCACTATACTGATGATTTTCACTAAAAATAAATAAATAGTAACATTTTAACAGACTTTGTTAGTTTGGGCCCAGTAAGTTCCGCAACATTTTCTAGTCGAGGCTGCTCTCATCAGTGGTGCAGGAAGGAAGGCCTGGTGAGAAAAGTTTTAAGTCGTTAGGATAGGACAAACAAACCTGACGAATACCGGTTGGGGTGCCCATACTCAAAGAACCCTTGCCAATTGTAATTTTAGGAAGGACAGGCATAATGGTGCTCTCATGGCCTACATTCAACGGTGCATAAATATAAGACATTAAACCACATTCCATTCCTATAATCTTACCTGGCACGCCCCGTCGTGAAAAATGTATTTCCTCTTCCTATCTGAATGTTGCAAACTTTCACGCCAGGAGATGTAATATTATGATGATGATGATGATGTATCTCCTTAACGTATTTTGGAACTTTTCCCCCTTCAATTTTACTTCCAGCTATACCTGCACCTGAGGTTGGTAATTTTGCATCTTTTGGAGGAGGAGCAATACTTTGCATGGACAAACTATGATCTAGGTTAGCTTTTTGTTGGTTCAACTTTTTTATTCTTTTTATAGCTCTCAATTGTCCCTCTTTCTCCCTGATCTCTTTCTGATGCATTTCCTCTTCAAACATAAAAACCCACTCTCTTTGCATCACCTTTTCCCCAAGCTCCTTGTTTTTTCTTACGGATATTCGATCCTCAAACAGCTGTCTGATAGATTCAATATGAAAATCATCGCCTGAACAATATGTCACACCTTTTAATGTATTAATACTTATAGGTATTTTATAACCGGACTTTTCTAGCTTATCTGTGAAAACAGGGACAACGGACCAGCGTGTATTAGGATTACTTATTGATTCCAAGAGGCAGGTCTCGCTAGAATATCCAACCCATGTATCCATTATGAAACTAGAAGTTATAAAAAGTAAAAAAAATGTACATCTTTCCAGGGCAAATTCTAACGCCCGGAACCGATTGCCCTGGATTACCTCTATCTCACGAAAAAGTGCTATTTTCGGTCTCTCCCTTCCAAACAGTAAAATCTTATTTTCAAGACTTTTTCGGAATTGTTGTACTTCGTACAAGTCGTTTTCACTGGATAATATCACAGCATCTTTATATCCGCATTTTAATTCCAGTGGCATGTGTCCTAAGTCTTTGTATTTCTTTATTTTGAAGTCAAAGTCACTGTCAGTTTGTTTTTCAATTGAAAACGTTCTCCTAACCTGTTTAAGTCCTTCATATTCTGGCAGGTTATCACTTGGTTTTTCTGAACTACTTTCAGGAATTAATGGCACTGCATCTAAAGACAACGGATCGTCATCTGTAAAAGACAAAAACAAGGTGATAGTTTTACAAATTCCAAAAACATCGGAACTAAACCGTTTTGACAATGAGCCTCTAACATAATGTGTTCCATAATATTAAAAACACGAATTTGAATTCGATATTGGTCCATTTTAATCAATGATGATGTTATTAATATGGGATCCTAACGAACATTTTAAAGCGTCTACAAACAGTTTGAAGTCAATAGGGCCGTAAAATCAAAAGGCTTCATCGCCTCATGACTATAAACACTGTGTATGAATATAAAGGCAATCGGGTGTTAACTATAGTCTCTAGAACACCCAAAAGATTTTATAAGATGATCAAGGGTATTAACTCTGGTATTTATTATCAGAAATTCTGAATATCTATAGACGTCTTCATCTAATGACAGTAAACACTGTATATTAATTCATAGCCAATCTGATAACTTTAGTGTTGAGAGCGCCCACACAATTTTTCAAAAGTTATCAAGGGCCATAATTCTGGCAGTGATTATCGGGAATTGCTGTAAATGAATGCCCTAAGCTAAAAGGGCGATTTTCCGTACAATCAAGGGCCATAATCCAGGAAGTTACGATCTGATATGCGAATATCGAAAGGAACCAAGATCTTTGGGTTATAAACATGCATTTTAAGTTTTATCAAAACCAGATGAAAGTTGTTGCCTCCAGATTGACCACAAGCTAAAAACGCCGCTTCTTCGTACAATCAAGTGCCATAATTTATGAAGCTATGATCTGATATGCAAATATCGAAAGGGACCGAGATTTTTTGGTGATAAACCTATATTTCAAGTTACGTCAAAATCGGATAAGAGTGTCAACAAACAAATTGTGAACGGGCGGACGGACGGACCGGGGCGACGACCATATATGTTCATATGAACATGTAGGCGTATAAAACAGTTAACGTCCTAAACAATCGTCACAATAGTTTTCAATGTGTACAACAAAATTGGCGAATGCTTACGGCGTACAAAAACAGAGACAGGCCACGCATCCAGTATATGCCTTGTCAAGCACAGTGTCCACATCCGGCAAGCTATTCAACTGTTATAGTACATATTTTGAGAGAGAGAAATGGGGTTTAACGTCCACTCGACACAAACTAGGTCATTTTGGGACTAACATATTGTTTCAATTTTATTTCAATAATTCGTTTGCGCGTAGGGTTCTTTAGCAGTGGGAGGAAACCCGGAGTGCCCGGAGGAAACCCACGAGGCTGAGAAGGCGCCTCTATCTCCATGCCACATACGCTCAAACCCGGGATCGAAACCACAGCGGCAAGCCAGAGGTGACCGGCCAGCTAGAGGTCGAAGCACTCTAGACCACTAGGCCATCCCAACCCCTTACATATTTTGAAATACATGTATATCAAAATAGTTGTTATATTACATATTTTGATATACATGTATTTACTTATCTTAATTAACTAATTGTAACACAACATTAAGCAGCTGTGGTTTATAACTGTTATTTAAGTTAGTTAATTAGTCACTATCTTCTCGTATTATTAGATAATATTATATACTATTCAAAAAAAGTAGGGGATATATGATTTGGGGGGCATAATACTAAAATATGCAAATGACTACGAAAAAAGTCACTATAGAACCTAACAGAAGAAACATTTCCAGTTACATGTGACGCCCAAACGCACCAATAGCTACCGCATGGAATGCAGGTGATGCTTGGGATCATCATGAGGGTCCAACCCAAGATTTGCACGACTCTGACTTTGAATGTTACAGTCATTGTGGCATTGAATTCCAGGGTGGAAACATCAGTTTAATTGTTTTAGTGACCAGAAAACAAATTTTGATATGCGTCGGCTTACCCAAAATGAAAGGTTACGTGCCCTTGGCATGCTACAGATCGGCACAACACAGGCGGTTGTGGCGCAGACGATGAATGTTTCTCAGTCTGTCATTAGCAGGCTATGGTCCAGATACCGTGATACACAATCTGTACAGGACAGACCACGCTCAGGTCGGCCAAGGGCGACAACTCAAGCCCAGGATCGATTTATCCGTACCTTGGCCTTGAGAAATCGTGTCATCACAGCAAATCAGATCAGCGCTCGTCTTCAAACAGACACTGGTGTGAGAGTGAGTGGCCAGACGATTCGGAATCGACTGCATAGGGGTCACCTTCGCGCCCGACGTCCTCACGTGATCCCTTGTTTGAGAGATCATCACATTCAGGCAAGACGTCGTTGGTGTAGGGATCGTCAACACTGGGATAATCGACGCTGGAGCAATATGATGTTTTCAGATGAGTCAAGGTTCACTGTTGATTTTTTGGACAGTCGTAGGAGGGTGTGGCGTCGTCGAAACGAGCACTTAAAAGACGTTAACGTCATGAGACATGATCGATTTGGGGGTGGTTCTGTTATGGTGTGGGGAGGCATCACTGTTGCTGGAAAAACGACTTTACATGTTGTTGCAGGGCGTGTTACAGGCCAGTACTACCGGGACAACATCTTGGCAGTCCATGTTGTGCCGTTCGCACGACGTCATGGCCGCCGTTTCATCTTCCAGGATGACAACGCAAGATGTCACAGGGCCAGGATCGTTACAGGTTACCTCCAACAACAGAACATCACCACATTACCTTGGCCAGCACCGAGTCCCGACCTCTCCCCCATCGAGCATGTCTGGGACATGCTTGGACAGAGGTTACGTCAACGTCAACAACGTCCTGCCAATGTCCAAGAACTTGCTGCTGCGTTGCAACAGGAATGGGACAATCTGGACCAAAATGACCATAGACGTCTCATTAGGAGTATGCCACGTCGGATCAATGCTTGTTTGGCAAACAGAGGAGGATTTACCCGTTACTGACTTTGTTGTGATGCTGTGGTAACTTTGTTGTTTGACCCCGGGTATCATTTTACCCTTATAATGGTCAGTCTGTGCCTTACTTAGTCTAACGATCATTTGGAATAAATCGATGAATGTGAACTTCATTTCATTTTGTCATGTGTTTCTTCGTCAGTTTCATTAGGTGACTTTAATAACACTTAAAAATCAAATATCCCCTACTTTTTTTGAATAGTATATGATTGTCCGTTTAATGAAGGCTTCTAATATATACGTATTATAATTTGTGAATGACTGTGAAATACTAATAAAGTTGTGGATAACACCTTGGCCTTATAAATGATCTCAAGTTAGAAGCTTAACAGAGACGATGGAAGACAAGCTTATCGAGAGGCCGCAGACCGGAGACTGCTGCTCTATAAGACAGGACGAAGGCATGTGACAATGGAAGCAGACGTGAATTTGGACGCTGGTCATTATGACGACAAACTAATGTTATGTTCCTGTGTGCTGTATTGGTTATAGACTTATAGTTGTATTTGTAATGTTCGTTCCTGCAATGTTATAATAAAGAAGTCCAATCCACAGTTATTATCTGATTATGTTACATAATTGCTTTAATGTGGATTAGTTAATCTTTACATCTGAAACTGATCGTTCTAATCTGAACGCACTGCCTTATCTATTTACCTTTTCTGAACATCTATTTTAAAATAATTTAATATTACTTAACATGCATCTTAGTCATTGATTTAGTATGTACCTTTATTTGAGTTAGGTCTCAGTAATGTAAATATGTTAATTTATATCACATTTTGTATTATATGTTTAACTCTTATCATGTATATTCCTATATAGTTTAATTATTATTAAGATATTAAGTTTGCGAAATACGGACAATCAATAAACCCAGTTCGACGTCAAATAATTAGTACTTATGTTTCTTATAGATTAAAGCTCCTTGAATAATAAATATTATGAGAGCGCTGTGCTTCGACGAATTAGAGCTACGCACCCCCATCATAAGAAGTCCAAAAATACGTCAAGCTTACTGAAAATATTGTTGCTACACAATTATTGTGTCTGCTCAGGTATATATTATTTTACTAATTAGACGAAATAAGTCTACCACGATGTATTTTTACTCTAAACATAAGATTAGATATTTTTTGAATTGATTTCCTCCTCTATTAAATTTCAAACTATAAACATATGTTAGAATATTAAAGCAACACTCGTCTTCATTAACCCAGTCGGAGCAGAGCAGTAGGATGTTAAACCCAATTTCATTTCATTTCATTCATATAAGAATTTCAATCAAATCCAGGGGCATATAACTCGCTTCTCAATCGGTCCGTAAACATTTTAAAATCTAATTTAATTTTATTGTAACCCATGCTATCAATGAATAAACAGGCAAATTACTCCTACGGATTATCTTTATAACACACAAAATTTTAGAAAACAATTGAACTAATACGTGTATGTAATACAAACCATTCTGGCTGTTGACTTCAGACTTTCTGTTGGTGGTATTTTTAATTGTTCTTTCAGAAGTATTATTTATTAATCCAACTCCGTGTCTGTCGAGACTTGAAGCACCCACAAATTGGTTATCTGAACCGTTCTGCATGAAAGATGGCGGAGATTCAGGTGGTAGGTATTGACATCCACTTTCTTCGGAATGTAGTGGCAAATCACACTGAGGCATCTGTAGTTCACAGAAGGCGCAATTTTTAGGTTTGCTCATAGATTCGGCTTCCTAAAATTTTTCAAACAGAAATAAAAGACCGTTGCATTATATGATAGCTTAAATTTACACATAACTATAAAATGAAAGTTTCGGTGAAAACATTTGGTTAGCAAACCAGTACCAACCTAAAGATCATTCTATTTTTTGTCTACGTCTTAACATCAAAGTTATTCTCGATAAAAAATAATTCTAGATGGCATGTTATTTTAATCCAAGGTTAATAAAATATGTCCTGGTAACTACATCAATGTAATACTCCCAATTAATCCAAGGAATAAAAATTAGGTTTTAAAATTTGGTACAATAAGATTAAATTAATTCATCTACCCTATGATGCTCTAATTTATTTTTTTCTACTTTCATTTTACATACATCACATACAACCACTTGTTCTTCTGTAGATCTTTGAACAGGCACATTATCTTGTTTATGTTTACCCCTTTTACAGTGTGCTTCGTGCAAAACAAAGTTGACGGAAGGAATATGTTTCTTGCTGAAAAAGACAACAAAGGCACCGTGCGTATAAAAAAAGGAATTAATTTTTGAAAATTAATTACCGGGCATCACAACCCATGATGATAAAATATCTCCTAACTATGCCAATATGTGTTTTCATTAATGTTACAATAAGTCGGAATACTTGTTTGAACATTACAGAATTATTTTTATAAATCGTATCAAAGCTAACAATAAAAGCAACATAAATTTGGTGCATCATTTTAATTAAGCATCAACGGAATCGACAATTTCAAAATAATCATAACGACAGCAAAAATTTTTACTCATGTTTCATACATCACAATCAAATGCTCCTAACTTTATTTGCAGAATATGTATTGTGCAGCTGAAAGAGATAAAGACTACTGTTCAAAACTTTCGACAAGCACATTGTTGCTCAACAACACAACCATATCACATAGGTACAAAATAAACCCAATTAACCCTCTTGCCATTATACAAGATCTCTCAAAAAGGATTAATTACCAATTATTGCAATATTGTTCATCCGTAGACATGTTGTGTGTTTCAACTCCTTCTGGTATAGTACTCTACCAACTTCTTGATGTTTAACAATTCTGGAAAATACAACAGAAGTACTGATAAACCCAGTTGTTCGCCAAATCAATGTTGATCTACTTCGGGTTTGCATTAGAATCTGTCCACCAATTTGCGGTGACAATATACGGTATTGGTACTTTACACTCGGCAATTCTCGACAGATTCCATAAACTACATCTAGTCTCGGCTGTATGACAGTAAGTGATATGTACCTACGTCCATACATTTGCGATGCGGCTACCGGTTTACTTTAACAGGAAAACTTGACGCTATTACACAAATTGGGAACCTATTCGGCTAGCGACCTGTTCGTTCGAAACCTATTTAGAATAAAGACAACAGTCGCCTTAACTCATCTATTTATCAACCAATAAAATCCAACGTTATGTCTATCAAATGAAAGTAGAATATATTATTTTTTATCCATTCCTTTAGCTCAGAATAAAAGTGTAATTTCGTCATTATCTTAGAGCTACATCGGTCGAATAGGTCGCTAGCCAAATAGGTCGCCAATTTGTGTTCGGCATGGGCCCAGTCATGTTTCATCCGGGACCTTTAAAGTAGTTCCAATATGGCGGAATTCGTCATACAGCCGAGGTTAGATGTAGGTTCCGGAGGTTACGGAATCTGCCGAGGATTGTCGAGTGGGTACTTTACTCAAGGTTACCCGGATGTTCATTATAGACTGAAAGATTGGTGATCAGATCTAGCCGTACATGAGAAAAGGCATTCAATAGAAGTGGATTCAAAGGGGGGGGGGGGCGCCACCATGCTCAGCTACATTTAAAAAAAGTAAAACAACACTTTATGAGAAAGCTGTCACAATCTTGTGCTGTATCCTTTATCATCAGATGGTGGGATGGGAGTGGCATTCAAAGCGTGAAATAATGATATAGCCATGTGTATAGGCCCGTAGCCAGACAGCAGCTGGCTGTGGGGTAAAGGGCAGTGATATTTAGGAAAGGCGGGGCCCCAGTAACAAGATGGCTCCCTGGTAAGGGAGGCTCTGCTCTCTCTTCTCGGGGGTTAATAAGGGGTCCGGGGGTCCCCCCCCCCGAAATTTCGACCTGAAATGGTTGCCTGTGGTATATATCCCATTCTGAGTCGAAATAAAACTCAGGGTCTGATGACATTGTTGTCAAGCGATTTGGATAAGTGAGAAACGCGCGACCGACGGAAATATTGGACAATGAATAAGATCGCTACCTGTCAACCAGAAATAATATTTCGGGTTTCAGGTTATGGAAACATTTCTGCTGCTAACCCACCTAACGTTGATATCATTTTTTCTGACCTATGGTCCTTAGTGTCCCCCTACCAAATAATATCAAAACTATGTTTCACGATTTAGGGGAAATGGGTCTTCAATATTTTTTTTTTTTTTTTTTGTCACCACATCGTCAGAGGCATTTGCCTCTGTTGCACTCGTCATGATGGTGCGTCACTGATCCCAAAAAAATTGGACGGGCGCAAACGCGTTTTCCAGCCCAAAAAATCGGTTTCTGGCGAACTCTGAACAGTGAACATAGTGACAAGACAGGGGCCTACACGACAGTGGGACATTGGGTATGTCAGTACAAAATATATGACAGATAGAAGTCAGAGCATAACCAACAAGCCAACAGTGAGGCTGATGCCCCCCGCCGAAATCCCAAAATAAATAATGACACATATTAATTAATCGCACATTTATTTTTTTCAAAAGTATGGAGCAATCAAATTATACACTACTCACTAAGTTTCATCACTTTCTAATAAACACTTACACCAAGTTTGAACATTCTAGCTCAATTACAAAGAGAATTATTGTGTCCCAAAAGTGTGACGGACAGACAGACCGACAGACAGACAGACAGACAGACGGATGGACAGACGGACGAACCCAATTTAATATTCCTGCTTTCTTCGAAAGGCGGGGGACAATAATATGACACTGCCTGCTAGATGCCACGTCTCCAATTCAAAACTCCACATGATGATCACTGACTGCTGTCTATTACAAACAGAAGGTATGTTAGAAACAACGGCCGGCAAATATGAGACCGACTGATGTATAGACCCCTAATACGAGAAATTTATGAATCTTTGATTTTGCAGAATTCTGATGGTCAGAACACACTTATAACATAAGTAAAATTGAGTGAGAGGAGGTTTTATGCCTTCAGAACGTAGCTTGCCAAAATCAGCAATATCGGTCGACCGCAGTCCTAATGACTAGCCTACACAGCAAATTCCAGCCATCTAAATGTATCTGTAAGAGGCATTTATTCCTAGTGGCGGTTTACAAAATATTTCATTCAAAAATTCAAATCATAAGAATATAAACACGACTAATACACAATATTATATCGATTATAAAAGTACAATGTATGGCGGTATATTAGATTCAAAATTCTAACATGCTATCGTTTAATTTCTAACTTCCATTCATGTAATTTCTATTTATGGAATTTCTAACTTCTATTCGTGTAACTTCTAAAATCTTTTTAAATTTGAAGACAAGTAAAGGATTTGGGGAATTTTATTTTACTTTTTTTACAGTTAAGCTAATATTAATATCTATGTACTGTTGATCGATATTGTATTACTACTCTAATAGAAAAATGTCTGCACTTTATAATGATAAACTTTGGCTTGAAATGGTTCAAAGATATAAATTTAGAAACCAATACTGTGGGGGATAAAACGGACATGAAAGGAGACCGGGATAATCTTTTCATGTGGATAGCGATAACGTTTTTATTTCTGATTGCTTCATTATACCGACCTGACTAACTTTATTGTAGTTTTTTTTCCAAAAATATTTTATTCAAGTTGCATAAAGCACTACGGAAATTCATAGATAGCGGCGTTCTTGACGAAATTATACCAAAATGAAATGGGGTTTATCGTACTACTTTCCTACATCATCTAGGATAACAAAGCTAGACACTGCCCCTGCCTACGACAGCCTTCGCGCGCATATCACAGGGACGGAACTGATAATGTCAGAAATATCATACAGGTTAGTTTTTCCAGCGTGTATAGTAGCCGACGATGTTTATATACCCATAGACATATATTCCTATGATGTAACCGATATCTTCCAGAGTGGTTATACCTCCCTAGTTGTTGATACAGGATGGAGGGTCTGGCATGGACAACGGACAAATCCTGCACTTGTCTTAAAAAAATGAACAAATTTTTTTAGCTTATATTTGGAATACTATTTGTAAACCATATCACGTTCGATATTCTTTTCAA
Organism: Patella depressa; assembly: GCA_948474765.1. Taxonomy (NCBI): domain Eukaryota; kingdom Metazoa; phylum Mollusca; class Gastropoda; family Patellidae; genus Patella; species Patella depressa. The sequence goes on from OX419716.1 coordinate 78,970,028, forward strand.
TTTAAACACTCCGCTAAACCATTTAACCTGACGGAGGGCGAGTTGTTTGTGTCAACATAATGTTCCCGATCAGGTGCTCAATCACCAAATTGAGCACACGGTGGCGACACCAAACGACGTAATAATGATAGTGTTGTGTTGTTAGAAACGAGAGATTTTGTGTCTAAATCTTTATTCGAATATCACGTGACCAGTACAATTAAGCGTCTGCTAAATATAGAACTAGTTTCACACAACATCCCTTTTTGTTTTAAATAAAAGTTTACAAAATTTGAATAACATAGATAATGATATTTAAATTTCAGTTATTAAGCGTTTAACAGGTTTATGAACACGTTTTGATTTTCTTATGTTTAGCGGATTGTTACGTCTCTTAGGTTTAGGAATGGACGGAGGTGATGACAAATTATGATCAATCATTTGGTTATCAGTACCAGATTTACAATCATCATCATCATACATATCTGAACTATATGGTTCAACGATAGGTGGATTACATGGAATTAAAGAACTTCGGTTTCTCCTAATTTTACCAAAATTAGTTTCAATGATATATGATCTTGGAGAATTTGTACATTTCCTAATTACAATATCATGAATCTTTTTATCCTTTATAAACATTACAATTAGGTGTAGTTCTTTTAAGGAAGAAGTTTTATGGTGATTATCAAAATTTAATTTAGATCTTGCTCTATACTGTTCCTCTTTCTCTTTTACTGTTTCAAGAAAAGGCCAATGAGGAATTAACCTATAAGGTGCAACTGGAAGGGAATTACGCATTTGTCTGCCATATAAAAGTTCAGAAGGAGAAAAACCGTTAAATAGAGCAGTAGATCTGTAAGCCAATAACACTTTATAACTATCAGAGGATTTACGTAACAAATTCTTAACAGTATGGACCGCTCTTTCAGAAGCACCGTTGCTTTGGGGATAAATAGGGCTACTAGTGATTAACTCAAATTGCCAAATTCCTTTGCAAATTCCTAAAAATGATAGCTATTATAAGGTGGCCCGTTATCTGAGCGTACTATTTCAGGTATACCATGATTAGCAAATAAAGATTTAAAAACAGTAATAACTTCAGTAGAAGTACATGTATAGCGTGACAATTGAGCAACTGCAACAAAGCGAGAAAAATAATCTACAACCAGTAAATAAGTATGGCCTTTAAGATAAAATAAATTTGTCCCTACTATTTGCCATGGTCGACTTGGAAATATCGAGGGAATAAGCGATTGATAACATTTATCCTTGTATTCTGCACAAGATGTACACTTATTAACTAAATGTAAAATTTCAGTGGACAATCCTGTCCACCATACACTTTGCATAGCACGTTCTTTACATTTAGCTTTACCCAAATGACCACTATGCAATTTCTCCAAAATGTCAGTACGCATACTGCTAGGGATTAATATTCTGGAATTTCGCATAATAAGACGCTTATGTACAGTAAGATTATAAACGTTCAGACCAATGGGGCTTAGGTAAACTAGATGCCTTTATACGATTTGGCCAACCCGATTTTATATAATCTAAAAGCTTAATACAAACATCATAAGATTCTTGTTTTAATTTAATTTCTGACAATCGTTTTTCTCTAGTAGTAAGTGCAGGGGGACTGCACCACACACAATTCTACACAAAAACAGATATACAGACAAGACATCATACTAAGAGACCACAAACATAAACAATTCAAAAAGAGTGAATGGATCCGGGGGGCTAGCTTTAAGCGTCCACTGCGCTGTACAGTCCCGGGCCTGTGGTGACACAGACTTCACTCATATTTGAAAACAAGTTGGGAACAAAACCCAAGGAAATAATTATATAATGTCAGCATGAGTCATGATCTGTCATATGTTGCAAGAATTACGAATGCAAGCATATTGTTGTACAAACTCCGTTATACAAGTAACCACAGAAGTATCAGAGAAGTAGGCCTAGTTCCAAAAAATGCACTAAATCAATAAAGCAGGAAATGTTTCTATGACTGCTGAAATCATTGATTCACACTCTAACGTCAACTGATCATCAACTTTTTCATTGGGTTACATAAGAGAGAGAGAGAGAGAGAAATGGAGTTTAACATCCACTCGACACAAACTAAGTCATTTTGGGACTAACATATGGTTTCATTTTATTTCAATAATTCGCTTGCGCGTAAGGGTCTTTAGCAGTGGGAGCAAACCCACGAGGTTGAGAAGGTGTCCCTATCTCCATGCCACATACGCTCACACCAGGGCTCGAAACCACAGCCGCAAGCCAGAGGTGACCGGCCAGCGAGAGGTCGAAGCGCTGCACTCTAGACCACTAGTCCATCCCAATCCCCCTGGGTCTACATAATGGAGCATCAGCTATAACTAAACTTTTTCCAGGGGTATGAAATATGGAATACTTATACCGAAATAATCTCAAACGAAATCGTTGAATTCTGGGAGGAAGTTCGTTAATTGATTTTGAACCCAGTAATGAAATCAAAGGTTTATGATCAGTTTCAATTCTAAATCTAATTCCAATGAGATAGTCAGCAAATTTATCACATGCCCGTGTTACAGCTAAAGATTCCTTCTTAATTTGAGAAGTTCGGCCGATTTTAAAGTTCGGGAAGCAAAACTAACAGGTTGCCAACTTGAAGTTAATGAATGCGGTTTTCACAATTGCATAATCTGAATTGTCGGCCTGATTGTCAAAGTCAAAACTTTGGAATATATCTTCTGCTTGCGGTCCCATTCTGTATATCAGCATATTTACTTGTTGATTATTAGACTGTGTGGCAAGACCTGACGCCACTCTGTATCTATCAAAACGTCTGATCCACATGGGCCAACTCTGAACGAGCTAAGGAGCTAAATCGCTAATATTTGAGATCTAGAAATTGCCACAAATGGGTCGCAACGCATATAATAATGTAATTTGAATGTATACAAACTGATTTACATTAAATCGTTTTCGTTTGAACTCTAATTTCAAATCAGTTATGTTCGGCGAAATACGCTAGAAGTTTCAATCGAGTGACTATTTCGAGTGTCTGGTTATTCCAGTCTACATACGCCGTTTGATTTGGTGCAATGTTTCTAGCCTCGTCCTTTGGGTCTCTTGCTAGAACTGGGGCTGAAACACATTATGGTACACGATTCGGGTACCAATGGTAAAATGTTTATTTTGTTTTAAATATTGGATATCAAAAACCCATCTTTTCCGGGTAAAATGACAACAGTGTTGATTTAAATTGACAAATAATTCGTGTTTTGAATGCCGAAGACTTTGGACGATATTGAGTTAGAGACTTAGCTACTTTAAAATTAAATTGTTCTGGAGGTTGTACAAGCGAAGTATTGCGAAGCTCTGCAGGTCGGTCTTCTTCATCTTGGTTATAGCCGGTAGCCATGACACTTTCACTTTGATATTTTCTATTGACAAAATTTAATCATTTGTTCGTGGATTTTGGATAACATAAGTAATAATGACTAATAAGTCCTTCTTCTGACACCATGTTGTCTTGCTAGAAACAAGAGATTTTGTGTTCGCATCTTTATGGGGGGTTGGGATGGCCTAGTGGTATAGAGTGCCGCGCTTCGACCTCTAGCTGGCCGGTCACCGCTGGCTTGCGGCTGTGGTTTCGATCCCTGGTGTGAGCGTATGTGGCATGGAGATAGGGGCGCCTTCTCAATCTCGTGGGTTTCCTCCGGACACTCCGGTTTCCTTCCACTAAAGACCCCTACGCGCAAGCGAATTATTGAAATAAAATTAAAAACCATATGTTAGTCCCGAAATGACCTAGTTTGTGTCGAGTGGCCGTTAAACCCCATTTCTCTCTCTCTCTCTGTCTCTCTCTCTCTCGCATCTTTATTCGTCTGTAAGCATGGTACATAGCAATCTGTTTCACAGAGAATTACTTAGGAATTAACTCTGTAACAGATGAGTGTCCATAGCACGTGCGTTGACTGCAGTCATTGGCTCAACGACTCGTGCAATGTTTACTTAACACCTAACTGCTTCGGGCAAAATGACGCATTTTACTCATTTTAGTACCCATTTACACTTAATAGGAAATATTTTTTAACTTCAATTACTTCAAACGTCTTTATTTATTTTTCTGTTACCTCAAAAAAATGTTTGAGAATTTAATTTGTCGGACTAAAAAAGTTAATATGCCGTACTTATTAAGCCTCGTCGATGTCATGCTTATCAGTGATTGTAGCGGCCAAGCGAATATTCACTGCGGGATCAGTTTGGGTACATAGCAGTTGCGCATAAAACAATAGAATATCACGTGACCAATACAATAATTAAGCGTCTGCTAAATATAGAACTAGGTTCACGCAACAGATAGTTGCTAGGGAAGTCACAAAATTCTAAAATTGCTGGACTTTCACAATTAACATGTAAAGCGACTGTAATAGATGGTAAAAGTAAAATAGAAGATAGGCTGGCACTGCCAGGCTGGATACGCCCACATTTTTGAGAGATGGATAGAGAACAAGCAATACCGAAAGTGATTTTTCCTCATTAAGTCCTGTATTTCATACTGTATTGGGAGCAGCCATTTTGTTGGTCAGTTCCAGTCTGATATTAATGAAATTCGAAGCCGACAATGATTATGGTGTGACGGTACACAACCTAGAAATGTTACTTTTCGTCAAAATCGGATAAGAATTGTGACCTGTAGAGAGTCCACAACCATGATATACCATATTTTTACACTATTCGCGTACAAACGGCGACCATTTCGTCCGGCAATTTTGGTACGATTTTCACGAAAATCGAACTCAACCTTCCTTACGGTGCAACAGTAATATAATCAGAGTTTTTTTTTTAAAATCAGATAATAATTGTTCGAGAGATAGACAGAGAACAAGCAATACCGAAAGTGATTTTTCCTACAATCAAAGGCCATAATTCATTAAGTTACAATTGATATGCGCAAATATCGAAAAGAATAAAGATCTTTAGGTTATAAACAAGCATTTCAGGTTTCATTAAAATCGAATTAAAATTGTGACCTCTACATGGTCCACAACTTTGATATACCATACTTTTACACTGTTCGCGTACAAACGGCGGCCATTTTTTCTGGCAATTATGGTCCGGTTTTCTCGAAATTCGAACTCAACCTTCGGTAGGGTGTAACGGTGATAGAGTCAAACGTTTTTTTTTAAATCGGATAATAATTGTGACCTCCAGAGGGACCATAGGCGATTTTTCGGACAATCAGGGGCCATAATTCAGGAAGTTACGATCGGATATGTGCAAATAACGAAAGGAACCAAGATCTTTGGGTTATAACCATGCATTTCAAGTTTCATCAAAATCGAATTAAAATTGTAACCTCTACAGGGTCTACAACCATGATATACAATTTTTTAACAGTATTCGCGTACAAACGGTGGCCATTTTGTCTGTCAATTTTGGTCCGATTTTCCCGAAATTCGAACTCAACTTTCCTTATGGTGTAACGGTAATACTATCAACCGTTTTATTAAATCGGATAATAATTGTGACCACCAGAGGGACCACAAGCTAAAATATGGCGATTTTGCGTATAATCAGGGGACATAATTCAGGAAGTTACGTTCCGATATGCGCAAATATCGAAAGGAACCAAGATCTTTGGGTTATTACCATGAATTTCAAGTTTCATCAAAATCGAATTTAAAATGTGACTTCTACAGGGTCCACAACCTTGATATACCATTTTTTAACAGTATTCGCGTACAAACGGCGGCCATTTTGTATGGCAATTTTCGTCCGATTTTCCCGAAATTCGAACTCAACCTTCCTTAGGGTGTAACGGTGATATAATCAAAGGGTTTTTTAAATCGGATAATAATTGTGACCCCCAGAGGGACCACAAGCTAAAAAGGGTGATTTTTCGGACAATCAGGGGCCATAATTCAGGAAATTACATTTCGATAGGCGCAAATATCGAAAGGAACCAAGATCTTTGGGTTATAAACATGCATGTCAAGTTTCATCAAAATCGGTTCAAAATTGTAACCTCTATAGGGTCCACAAGCTAAAAACGTGATTTTTCGTACAATCAGGGGCCATAATCCATGAAGTTTTCATCCGATACATGCCAATATCGAAAGCAGCCGAGATCTTTTGGGGATAAACCTATATTTCAAGTTTCGTCAAAATCGGATAAGAATTGTGACCTGTAGAGAGTCCACAAACAAATTGTGGACGGACGGACGGACGTCCGGACGGACAGGGGCGACGACAATATACGTCCACATAAAAATGTGGGCGTATAAAAATATTTTATTATTTCTGTATAGTAATTGTAATGTTTTTAGTTTAGCACATGTTAGTAAGCACTTTTAAATCTTCACTTTAAAGCTCTAAACTTCATTTGTCAGTATCTTTAATCTATTGTTGCTTTAGCTCTGTAAATTTTTATATTTTAATACTGAAGTTCGTAGTTTTTTATGGATAAAGTTTATAAAGTTAATTTGCATACATACATACATTTACACATTATATATATATATATATATTCATCATCCTATTTCAGGTTGTTAGATTAATAGGTTAAGCTAACAGAGTATATTTAAAACCCCACTGCGGGTAAGTTAGTTTAGATTTTGAGTAGATAGAGTAGTTTAGTTAAAGTACCGGTACAATGTTTGCTATTTTGTTGCAAACAGTGATTTGCTTTGTAGAACAGATTATTTCTGTACTGTAGTAATCTAGTTATTTTCATAACGGTTGAATCAGATCGCTACCCGCTCTGCACCGTTATTGGCCTCCCTTCTAAGCAACCAGTATGAAAATAACGCTTTTTCACATCTCGGTTCTAAGGCTATTTTATAATCCTTACCGTCTATTTTTCACGGAGATTCCTCTTTGATCACCAAACGGAATCATTTCCTGTCACATCTGACACAAATTTATAATTATCCAACACTACTGTCATGTAGAATTGTGCTCTAAAAAAATGTACACAACTTTCATTCAAACCCGGGCGCCATTTTTAACTGACGTCTGCGCAGACCGGTTCATAGCCGCTCTCAGCCAGTATTCCAAATTTAGGAATGGAATTTTTACCGTAAACGAAAATTCGTAAGATTTAAATAATGAGCTGACATTTCTTGCTATAATAGTATAAATAGATAATGAAAAGGGAAAATGTGAAAAAGCGTTATTTTCATACTGGTTGCTTAGAAGGGAGGCCAATAACGGTGCAGAGCGGGTAGCGATCTGATTCAATCGTTATGAAAATAACTAGTAGTAATCGTGTTAGTAGATATGTGTTAATGATGTTTGTATTTCTGTTTTTCCCTTTTGTTTGTGAACTTTATATTATTATTTTGAATTGTATATTTGCAGGGTTGTATTTACTTGCCTGATTTATACAGTAATACAGTTTTGAACCCGTTCTGGATTGTTTATTTTGACGTCCCAGATCCCCTCTACAACACGACAATGAAGTAGACATATTCGTCTTAATGATGGAAATAAGATGAAAAAGAATTAAAATTTACACTGAACAAATAAAGGACTTGGATTATACATTGTCTTAATTTAGAAGTTAAATGAATAAAAGTTAGACATTACATGAATGGAAGTTAGAAATTAGATGATGGCATGTAAGAATTTTGAATTTAATATACCGCCATATATATATCATAAAACATCAATCATTAGATATTGATAATTATTTACTAATTATATAAATCATTTTAAGAGGTAGGATTGATCTTTACCCTTATATTAGTCTAGGGGGTTCTGGGTGACCGAGACTACCCTAAAATAAAAATAATTACCCCGGTTAGAAAGGTATGGGCAATTAAGGTATTTAAAGAAATGATTACGAGAGTACATACAACTGTAAACTTCATAACTATCTAGAATGGACGCATTTACTTTAGTTTACGTATATATATATATATATATATAAACACGTATTTTATGAAGTCTATAGTTGTATGCCCTACCCTAACAAATAATTAAATATGATAGTAGGCCTAGCCTATTATCAATCTGTTTCACAGAGAGGCCAAGCGAATATTCACTGCGGGATCAGTTTGTAGTATTATTAGTAAAATAAAAACCCAACGCAGTCGCGAACATCCTGGCTCTTGACTGCTTCATATGTACAGGGTGTGTCTATCTATATTACCCGTTGATAGGTGTATCTATTTATAAAATACCGTGGTCTGTCTGTTCTATCCACTAATAAAAATGGCGCTTTAAAATGTCCTGGCGAGCTTCAATTACTAACATTCTAAATTATTTCACTATGGATAAAATTCTAGCTGCAAATAGGCCTAAAGCTAAATAAAACGCGCACCTCTCTAATGTACATAAACCAACCAGAGTTAAGCCCACAATCTATTTATCACCGGACTACCCCTCCTTAACAAAGTTCACATACATACCATGAATACGCACCCATTAGAAAGGGAAAGAGGACGGTTCAGAGATACCTACAACGACCGTGTAAGCAATGTAGACTTAATAAAACTGAAGACGAACAACATTTCTTCCTTGGATGTCCAAAGTATAAACATGTTCGAAAAATAGAGATGTATCCAAACCTTTCAAATTTTCTCAACACCGAAAGTAATAATAATTAATCATCAAATACCGGAAGTATTATTTTAATATACCTTCGAATACCCAGAACTTATAACATATGATAGACTTATTACGTTTTACTTTGGACGCGAACAAATCATTCGTGCGTCATTCTGTTGGTGTCTTCAAGTTTGCCGTTTTGTATAACTAACATTTACAAGCGAAATAATCTGACAATGTTGTCTCTAGAAATTATATTCATTTTTGTCCAGTTATGCATGTTGATTGTGCCAAAATGTTAAATATTAATATACATGTATTTGTTCAATTAAATACACTTATATGGGTATACTACTTCTGAATGCTACGTATCGATACACATACAGGTATCGTTATCAAGCCGTTGCCAATCACTTGAAGGTCAATGTTCGGCCATCTACAGGCTTCCGCATCTATTTCGGGCCACCAACACAAGTGATGATCGCACCGAACTGGTAAACCACGGGTTACAACAAGGTGACAAGACCGTCATTCTGTGCGACAGCCCGTGTAGAATCCCTTCACACAGGCATCTGAGACATCACGTCAGGCAGTGGGGACACACAGTGTAGACCTATCAATACCGATGCAGTGCGTCGACGTCGTGCCAGAGAGAACATCCACTGCCGTAGACCTTACCATGGACCGATCCCCACTCCTTGCCATCGACGTGAACGCCTAAAGTTTGCCCAATAACACCGGAACTGCCGACACAGGCAATGTAGAACTATTTTGTTCACAGATGAGAGTCGGTATTGAGTATCAACTGCTGATGGTAGGACCAGAATGTGGCGTCGACGTTGCCAGCGTAATTCTGACCAATGTCTCATTGAACAAGACTAATGGAGAGGTATAAGCATAATGGTTTGGGGCCTGAATCGGCATGAACCAACGAGTGTGTCCTGTGGTGTTCCAAAATCTTGATCCTGGGAGAGGAGGCGGCATTACAGCAGTGCGCTACATCGATCAAGCTCTCAGACCCCAAGTCATACCACATTTCTCACGTCATCGAATCAACGTTTTCCAGCATGAAAACGCCCGTGTCCACACCGCCAGAGTTACTCGGGACTTTTTACAGAAGAAAGGTGTCAACGTTATGCACTGGCCAGCCCTTAGTCCAGACTTAAACCCGATTGAACATCTTTGGGATGAAATTTAGAGGAGACTTAATAACGTCGTACGGAGACAAAACACAGTCGATGGATTGTGCCAGGCTTTTCTGAGAGTGTGGTTCCAGATGCCAATGACATTCATCAATCGTCTGATCCACTCAATGTACAGACGCTGCGCTGCTGTTATTGACACTCGTGGCGGACACGCCAGATACTAATGTTTCAACATACTGTTCACAAAAAATTGCTTTGATCCATTTAGTAAGTCGTATTCTAGAATGATCTGATTGAAGTGCCTCTCTGATTTTGAAATCGCACTGACGTTTTTTTTCCGGTGATGCATGTATGGATTCTGTAGAAATGATATAGCTTCCAAGAGATTTTCCTAAATACTGTAGTCCTGGCATTCAATAGTAGGTTTCTTTATTGTTATTACACGAAAAAAACATACAAATCAACTAACAACTAAATTGAAATGAAAAATGTATAGACTGTATGATAAAATATATTGAAGCTATCATAAAATTTGTGTAATTTATATCAATTGGTTGTTAAAACACTAATCTCCGGTAGTTTTAAAGTTTAATTAGTTACCCAAATATAGATTATTACAGTGTTTTCTGTAGTAAATTCTACAGTTATCTGTTTGTCTTTAATCAAGTGTCGTGAACAGACTGCAAAGTTGCCCCATTGTCTCCAGTTTCTTGTTATACAGTACTATGAAGTTGTTATACATGTACATTGAATTTAAAAATGTAAAATTCACACAATGAACAAACAATGGATTAACTTTAATCAATCTGTAGCTAACGGATAATGAAATTGACTTTCCAGCAACAGAAATTTTACGGGCCATTAACAAACGACATGTTATCAAGATAAGGATTTTAAAGTTTAACGGGTGTTTAAAATAACTTAGGTTTGAGCAACCGGCCCCTGTTCTTAATTCCTTGGGATAACTCCCCATCTATGGAAGGGTATCGCTGCCAATATTAAATGCTATGCTAAAATGTTTTTTCCATTGGTTACGTGCAAAAAGCCCAATGTACAAAGTCGTAATACCGGTAATGATAAAGTCAAAATACCTCTAATGGCCAATGTTAAATGTAAAACGTTAAATGCAATGTGTCAAACGACAAATGTTTTATTGGAAAATGCTGTTTTTGACGTGTGTACATTAGACACTTCCCTCATTACATTTGCGCTCTGCCACTTCTCATTTGTCGTTAACGTTTTCTCCATATCATCTTACGCAGAGCATCAACTATGATATGCAAATATAGATATCACGTGACTTATTAACATATGCAGAAACGAGGCAGATAGGGCCACCTTCGGTTGCACGTATTTTCGTACTATAGTCGAACCATCTGCATCCGAATGACATTTAGTTCAATCAGTGGTCGTGAACAGCCGCACCATGCGATAAAGCACAGTCAGGATAGTTCAAAGATGGCTGACAAAACTGACACTTGAGAAGATTTTTTGAAAAATATAATAACATTCCTGATTGCCGTTGAGTTATTTACACCTTGGTCGGTATTCCAGGATCCATGTTAACACCCGAAAGTTAGTGAATGGGCATTGGAGTATAGATCTTAGGTTTGATTTTTTTTCGTCTTTTTTTTGATGAATTTGACAGATCAGGATCTTCTTATATTCGAATATATATAGGCCCACAACGAAAAACTGTACGTGTGAAATGATAAATCGAATGAAAAAAATTCTGATATTGACTAATCCTTTTTGTTATCTATTTTAAGCTTGCTTTCATATCGCAGTGTGGAAAATTAACCAGTTTTTAAAAATACGTGAGTAAATAGCAGTAAATATAGCAGGGGGAACAACTGACATGGTTGCCACCATATTGAATAGTCAATGGCTAAGGCCATTTGCGTTTGGTTGCTGGTTCAGACTGTAGTCGAGACAATAGTCTACATCCGAAGGTCGCCCTGGCATACAGTAAGCCAGCACACGATAGCGTTCTGCACACTATAAAAATTTTATGGTACTAAATTTGGATGGTACTTAACTATATTACCATGATTACGGAGAGGGGGGTATGTAGTGTCAAAAACCCAGTCATAATACAATATCATGTTACATACCAGTGAAAAGCACGTCCATGTACAATGTATACTCTTTCCTCTCTTTAAGTAGCCTACATGTATATTCATTATTTATTTGGCACAATGATTAATTTAGCCTGTACTAAAATTTAGAGAGAGGGTGTGGGACCGTTGGCGAGGGTTTAATATTGGCAGCGATACCCTTCCATACCCATCAGATGCAATGTTGTACGATATACAAAACTACATACTATATATGCAAATGTCAAATTATTTACAATATGAATTTTAAAGGGTTATTTATGGGAGAGTAGACAATGCATTTCTAATAAAATTGTAAGATGTAACTTCCTAGTCATAATACATTTGTTCCATAACATAACTCAGTAAGACGTTGGCTCGCTATTCGATCCCTTGGTCGAGAAAGTTCCTTGGGATTCTCCTGCGTGTTCCCCCACGCCTTGTCATTGGTGAAGGACAGACGGCACGGCAAAGGATGGTATGAAACAGCAAATCCTGTGTACACATTGGCGTACACGTAAAAGATCCCTTCGCAGATGGAATTCGTTATAAGAGTAGGCCGTATTGCCGCTGTCTGGGCACAGTTTCTCTCTGTGTGGCGTATGTCGAAGCAGAGTAGTAGGGCCATAAAACTCAAATGCCCGTATCTCAGGCAATTTTCAATCTACAAATTTTGCGCAGTTTCTACATATACAATAACATAATTTTTTCCAGGGGGGGGGGGTCGATTTCCCACCCCTGGTCCACTTGACAATGTAAATTTCCGTGGATGGAGGAGATGACAAGATACCTATGCTTAAATCTGAAGGGAACACTTGCATTGTATAATATAGGCTATTTTGACAGTTGGAACACAGTATTTTACAGGGATAACAGTATAGAGATTATAAATATAACCCTTGATTAGCATTTAGCTGGGTGGTATTATAAATGAAGCAAACTATGTTATATATTTATATCATTTTATTAAGATTTATATACAATAATTACATATAATTATATATTATATATATATACGTAGGTATTCTCCTGTGTATTAGTTTGTATCACTGGTAGTTATTAGCATTAATAAACAAACAAGTAAACAAATATGTAATCAAAATGTTAAATAAGCACATGGAACATGTAATCAATATGTTGGTTTATAACCAAACACATGGAATATGGAATCAACCATATTATGTACATGTAAACAAACATATGGAACATGTAATCAATATGATGATGGTTTGGATAGTTATTAGCATGTTTGTTTGATTAACAAACACATGGAATATGAAACATGTAATCAAGATATCCCAACAATATATATATATGTACATTCATTTATGAATTGCAACATGTGTAATGAATTGCAACATACATGTTCATTTATGAATTTAACCAGAGCTTCAATTAGTATGAAAAGAAATGATATGGTTTTTAACGTCCTACTCTTCTGCACATAACCTGGGCTAATGGAAGATGGGCATACGCCAATAACGCCATACAGTGTGTTATGAGGGAAATTTTTCCCGGGCAGCTGCGCTACGGCCTACTCATATATTGAATTCCAACTGCCAGGGGATCTTTTACGTGCACGCCAATGTGTACACGGTACCCCGGTTTTCCATCCCATCCAAATGACTAGACAGCTGTCCTTGTCAGGTCCTCTGTTCTACATCACTGACAACGGGAAACCACGCTGGAAAATCGATATGAACTTTCTCAGCCAATGCAGGGATCGAACACCCAACCTCCATGCTTAATTAGTGTGAAGAAACGATAATGAATGACAGCAGTTATTACAACTAAGACAAGCTCATTGTCATCTTAAGAAGTTCATAAATTCTGAGATAAAAATTCTATCACATGAAATTACATTATCTTGTTAGTTTATCTTTAATAACTATTTTAAAGTAAAAAGTTCTTCTATCTTCGAATATTGTATTATATACATTAAATATCACAAGCATAAAAAGGGCAGAACCTCTTTGAATAATGAATAAACTCAAGCATAAATTTAATTGTATTTGTTGTGAATGGGGTTTTACATCTTGTTAACACTTTGATTAGGTAATTTTGCGACTAACACATTCTTATTTCTATGGTTGTGTTTGTGATGTGAGGGTTTCTGACTTCTCTTCTTTGAATTGGTTCAAGAGACAGACAGAGAGAGGGAGACAGAGATCATTTCAGAACGAACATATGGTTCAATTATATTTCAATTCGCTTCTTGGAAGGGCCTTTATACAAGCCTGGCAATAAAATACATGTAGGTCCATGGTTTTATAGGCCTGGAAATAAGGCGCCTGTCACAGACATCGTCAGACATCATCCTTCTGGTGGCCGTCATTTTGTAAGGCATTGATTTGTATTTCATTGATTTTATGCTGGCACCATGTTCCAGACACAACTAAATCCCTTATTTCTAGGCCTGGTGTTATAGTGAAGCCCTTCAGCCTAATATAGAGAGAACAATCTATCACACAGATATAAAACATGCACACCAATATCTGGTGATATAGGAACATGAATATACAGAGAACTTGCTCTAACACAGATATAAAACGTGTACACCAATATCTAGTGAATTTTCAGTGTAAATAACAAACTACAGATAACAAAGCAATACAACTATTAAACAAAACTTCCACAAAAATAACATAATACAATCAGATAACAGTTTCAATATTACACAGTACCTTATAAAACAAGATTAAAGGGGCACTATCACCCAACAAGATAAGTTAAAATGTTTATACACGTACCTCTATATCTCTCTTATAAGTTAAACATTCTAATACACAAAATGTACATGCTCTATTAAATCACAGTACATTGTGAGATAAATTCATATAAGCTCCAGCTTGTTTTCTTATCCCATAATTGAATGTTGTAACTTAAAACTATAAAAATATTTAATGATGGGGGGAAAATATCCATGTCACATTGAAAGATAAATTCATGTAAGCTTCAGCTTGTTTTCATATCCCATAATTGAATGTTGTAACTTAAAATTATAAAAATATTTAATGACGGGGGAAAAATATCATGTCATATTGGCTATTATTTATGTTACCAACCAGCAAAGATCTCCAATAGGTCGCGTCTGAGGTGATACGAGCGGCCTTTGACTCTATAACGCCAGACATTTGATTAATCCAGTGGTTCTCAACCTTTTTTTGCCAACGGCAGACCTTGGAACACATGAAAAAATAGCGGCACACCTAACTAAATATATGGAAAATATTTGAATTTAGAAAACTAAAAACATCGCAAGTCATACAATCATAGACATAGACTATAGCTAGTCATAAACACGTCAAACAGTGTGCTATGAGAGAAATAGCCTTTAGTCCCGAATGACAAACTCAATTTCTTTATTAATGCATGTACCCGCTTTAATAAAGTTAAAGTTACATTATGGGAGATAAGATAAAGAGATGGCAGTTCTCACTATAATAGTTAAAAACTAGATAGTGTAAAGGTAATTTGCTGAAAATTTCAGCCGAGAAAAAAGTGTTTGAAATATTCACATAGCCTCGGTCATCATTACTCAAATCATTAATATAAACAGAATAGTCTCGATTATCCACTTGATTGATTTAATTATCAACGGCCATTAAGCGGCATATAAGAATTTAATCCGCCAACATCGAAGGCTAGCCTTGACATCAAGCGTTTATTATGGTCTGGATGTGTTAATTAATGTCTAATTGATTATTTAGATAACAGGCCTAAAGAAAGACCTGTAATAAGCAGATTTTGCTCTTGCATAATGCTATTTTAAATTTATACTATTAGTACTTATTACACATACGCAGCCGAATCTACTGACACATCATTCATTACACATAGATGGCGCCCATGTGGCTGCACATGTGAAAGTGCTCTCACATTTTGTTAATTTGTGTCTAAGTTCTTGGATTTACATTCTTAAATTTTGGATCTGTGTATACCTTCAAGTTTCAAGATCAGCATAGGGATAAAATTGTCCCTCAAAATCTGTGTTTTGAAGTGGAATTTGAAACCAAACAACCTGTGATCTTGATTTAGTTGAAGCCTTGAATTCCCTTGATTTTCACTCAGAGGATTAATTAGATCTCGATTTAGTTGAAGACTTGAATTACCTTGACTTTCACTCAGAGGATTAATTAGAATTCAAGCTGATTAATGTATTTTGGTGTTTACATGTTCTTATTGTATCATGGTTTGATCATCATGATCACCTACTCACAAGCACAACTCATGCACTTACGACAATCATCAACTATAAGAACACTATCTCACAATGATTTTGTATGTCTTAAAGAAATTGGTATTCTTAAAAAATTTAGCGCTCAGAAGCAAAATGAATCTTACTCTCAGGCTCTTCCAGGGTCTTTGAAAATAGGTCTTTCGAATGCTCAGTCTGTTAGAAACAAAACCCTTGAAACATTTGATTGTATAACCGATTGTGAATTTGATGTCTTCTTAATAACTGAAACATGGTTGTCTCAGAGTGGTGACGAAGCCAGGTGTGCTGAAATGACACCACCGGGTTTTATGTGTGTTCACGCTCCACGAATAACTGGTAGGGGAGGGGGTATAGCTGTTATTTTCAAGGAACACTCGCGGCTACAGAGGCTTCAAACACCGAAAACGTACACATCTTTTGAACATTTATCATTTACCATAAAATCTGCATCAAAAAACCTAAAGATAATCTGTATCTACAGACCACCCCCTTCAAGAAAAAACAAGTCTACCGATTCAGACTTCGTAACGGATTTCAATAATCTCTGTGAAGATCTTGATTGCAATGATAACATCCTAATTGCTGGAGATTTTAACGTGTATTTTGATTCTTCTAATAACAAAATTACAAAACGTATCCGCGAGCTTCTGGATATTCACGGCTTGGTGCAGACCATTACTCAACCGACACATCGTTCAGGGCACACCTTGGACTGGGTTGCTTGCCGTAATCATGAACTTATTCATAATGCGGATGTCATTGACAAGCTAATGTCTGATCATTTTGTTATATCCTTTAATTTTAATTTCTCAAATACTTCACGTAAAAACCGGAAAATATGCTATAGGAACTTCAAATCCATCAATATTGAAGAATTTCATATCGATCTTCTAAATAGCACTCTATTCACACAATGTTCTAATGATGTTGACCATATGGTAGCTGTACTTGATAAACATGCACCCATCCAAACCAAAACCATCAACCATTTAAAGAAAACACCATGGTATGATGCGTCTGTAAATGATGCTAAGCGAACACGCCGAGCAGCTGAAAGGAAGTGGCGTAAATCAGGGTTAGTGGTACATAAACAAATTTACACAGTCTCGAAAACATTTTATGAAATGTGTTAAAAATGCCAAATCAACGAAGAAATATCATCATGCTCACGAAATCCGAAATTATTGTTCTCAACGCTAAACTATTTACTGGGAAAAGAAAAGAGTGTCATCCTTCCAGAGGGAGATGATAGTATTGTTGCTCAAAATTTCAGTGATTATTTCATTGATACAATCGATAAGATTCGTCATGGTCTTGGTTCTATCAACACACAAGGGTGTGATGACAGTAGGTTCGTAGTTCCAGCAATTCAATTTGACTCCTTTAATCCAATCTCACCTGAGGAGATAAGGAAGATAATACGTGAATCCAAACCAACGTCTTGCTCCTTGGATGTCATACCGACACATTTCCTGCTTAAAATTCTTGATACAATTTTACCCATTATTACTAACATCATAAATACGAGTTTGCAGTCTGGAATAGTACCGGTATGTCTTAAAACTGCAGTAGTCAAACCACTTATAAAAAAGTCGACACTTGACCCACAACTACTGAAAAATTATCGACCAGTTTCAAATTTGACCTTTCTGTCTAAAATTCTGGAGAAGGTTGTCAAGCAGCAACTTCTTAGTCATTTAGAAAAATTTCAACTTCTTGAGGAGTTCCAGTCCGCTTATCGCTCTGGCCACAGCACTGAGACAGCACTACTATGTGTTCTTGATGCCATAAAATCATCTGTTGATGGAGGAAAGATTGGAGTGCTGGTCCTGTTGGATTTATCAGCAGCTTTCGATACTATTGACCACGGCTACCTATTGAATCGACTTTCATCAGACTATGGACTAACTGGAAACATTCTAAAATGGTTTTCATCCTATCTCACTGGACGATTTCAGTATGTTGAAGTTAACAACTCCTCATCAAGTCATCAACAACTCTTATGTGGTGTTCCCCAAGGATCTGTCTTGGGCCCGATAATCTTCTCAATGTATACTAAGCCGTTAGGCAAACTTATTCATGATGACAATCTGCTGTATCATTTTTATGCTGAGGATTCTCAGCTCCTTGACAGCTTCAAGCCACTTCCGATCGATCAAAATACCGTCATTAAGAATCTGGAAGGGTGTCTTGAAAATGTCAAAAAATGGATGTCATCCAATATGCTTAATCTCAACGATGAAAAGACTGAGTTTCTTCTGGTGGGTCCTGCCAGCAGACTTAAGAAATGTGACATTCGAAAGATCAGCATTGGAAACACCGAAATTCCTATGTCTAAATCTGTGAGAAATCTTGGAATTCTTGTCGATTCTCGTCTCAGCTTTGAAAACCATGTGAACAACATTTGTAAAATATGTCATTTCCATCTCCGAAGGATAGGGTCCATTCGTCATCTAATAACTGAAGATGCTGCTGCAACCTTAGCTCGATCCTTCGTCCTGTCCAGAATAGACTATTGTAATTCAGTACTAACTGGTATTACGAACGAACAGCTTTCAAAACTCCAAAGATTACAAAACCGTGCTGCTTACATTGTCACAAAAACTAAATACAGATCACACATCACCCCAGTCTTGAACAAATTACATTGGCTCCGTGTTCGAGAAAGGATCAACTTTAAAGTCTTATCGTTATCGATAAATAAATCCGCGCCAGGTTACCTTCAAAATCTAGTATCACTGTATCAACCTAAACGATCATTAAGATCAGAAGGGAAACTATTATTAGATGTACCTGCCTATAAATTTAAATCTTTTGGATCTAGAACTTTTCGATACAGTGCATCAATTGTTTGGAATACACTTCCAGAAAATATCCGACAATGTGAATCTCTGTCGGTTTTTAAATCCAAAGTGAAAACTTGGTTATTTAGTCACTATCATTAACACTCCAAAGTGAGAACATTTTCTAGCCCCTAGTGCATTCCCTAGTGGATTGAATATTTGCACGATAAAAATATCATTATTATTATTATTATCATCAGCAAATATTGACAATAAAGTAAATCTAGCATTGTTTTTATGTGTTAACAACGTAAATTTGTAATGTCGGAAAAAGCAATCTACTGTCGCTATGATTTAAAAAGCGGGGATTTGTAAACTTGCGGGCACTGGTCGGATTATCTGCTTAATTTAGTTGTATGTGGCAAAAATGCCATAAAAAATAATAATCAATTGTTGTTTTGATGGGGAATTTTGTCAATTTTTCTTACTTTTTGCGAGTGTGATTCGCGTTTGGCTTTGCTACGTGGAACTAAATAGGACCATCTTTTATCTCGAAACACGGAGGGTGGAGAGATGAGGTTTGTTATCTATGAGAGAAACCGTGTCCAGGCAACGGCACTATAACCTACTCTTACATTAACTTCCAACTGCCAGGGGATCTTTTTTACGTGCAAGCCAATGCATGCACAGGTCCTTGGTTTTCTGTCCCATACGAACGACTAGACAGCTGTCCTTGTCAGACCCTCCATCTTGCACCACTGACAAGGGGAAACCACGCCGAAAAATCTGAATGAACTTTCTCGGCCAATACTGGGATCTATCACCCGACCCCCAGGCTAGCGAGCCAGCGTCTTACCCACTTAGCCACGGCGACCCTCGGGTTATAAATCTAATCCTTGAGTAGCTTTTAGCGTGTCTGCGATGTCACCCAAGGTGGGAGCGGATGTAAAACGCAACGAACGAGCATTTAGCTGAGTGGCACTATATATTTATATCATTTTATTACGATTTATATACAATAATTACATTTAATTATATATTATATATATATACGTAGGTATTCTCCTGTGTATTAGTTTGTATCACTGGTAGTTATTAGCATTAATAAACAAACAAGTAAACAAATATGTAATCAAAATGCTAAATAGGCACATGGAACATGTAAACAAAGACATAGAACATTTAATCAACATGTTGTTAGTTTATAAATCTCGGATGATACTATGTATTCTACTGTTTCTATCACTCGACAGTTATTAATATTAGCATGGCCTTTTTGATAAACAAACACATGGAACATGTAATCAATGAATCTCAACAATATATATATATATATAAACACAAATATGTCTCCCGTAATCTGGAAAAACCTAGTAACACTGTGGAATGTAGTTTTGAGTAAACAAAGGAAAAGTGTTTTGTTAATCTACTGTATATATAACCAATTTTATTTTGTCTTTTTAAATGAAGATAATTAGAAGCCCTTTCGGTGAAGGAGAAAAAAAACCTATTATTATATACATGTGTACTAAGTCCAAGTATGGGTCTAACTCAATTTTCACCAAAATTTGACTTGCTTGTTTTTTTCCAGATTACGGGAGATGTACATGTATGTTCATTTATGAATTGCGACATACTCAGTATGTTACATTATAAAACAATATACATACATATATAAACATACATGTTCATTTAAGAATGGGGTGGGGGGAATTGTTAGCCTGTGGTTTTCGACTCCCTTTCAGTTGTATGTGACAAGGAGTAGGGTCCCCTGTTCATCCACGTGGGTTATCTCCAGTACAACCAGGGATTCAAAACCACATATGGTTTAATTTTATTTCAATAATTCGCTTGCGTGTAGGGGTTTTTAGCAGTGGGAGGAAACCGGAGTGCCCGGAGGAAACCCACGAGTTTGAGCCCCTATATCCATGCCACATACACTCGCACCAGGGATCGAAACCACAGCCGCAAGCCAGAGGTGACCGGCCAGCTAGAGGTCTAAGCGTGACACTCTAGACCACTAGGCCATCCCAACCCCCCAGCATACAGTTAGAAACAATGATTCAATGAAACCATGATAATAAAAGGGATTAGAATTTGTTCCATATCGTTGGTGAAGTGTCAAAAGGGTGTATCTCGGGAAATCAGTCAAATTCACTTTTTTGCATTTTTAAAATCTCCCAATTAATATGCACATTTCTGTCTTAACTGTGTATGTCTACGCCAATTAGACCTGTGCTGGGTATCATGTGTCCAAATTTTGTATCTTAATTTGTGGAAATTTTGAAATGCAAAAGGTTCTATTTCTTAATCTTAGAAATTCTGAGATACACCCTTTTGACACTTCACCAACGATATATGTTTCATAAGTTGTCAAAACATGGCGTATTTGCAAATTGACACTGTTGAATTGTATTGAAGGTGACATGAATATAGTTTAGACTAATACAAGCAAAATAATTAAGTAGATTAACCAAAATTTCAAATATTTTACATAAATCATAACATGAACAGCTATATATGGCCTGTCATAAATCAAAAAAAAATATAGCCATATGGAATCAGTGTTAAACCAATCAATGAATCATAAATAGAACATAGCTATATATGGAATCAGTGTCATAGCCAATCAATCGTAAAGCATAACCACAACTTAATTAGAATGACAAAACAATAATGAATGACAGCAGATATTCTATAAGCTATAATCACCTTTAGGAGTTTATATTGTCAGTTCATTTTTCTTAATTATATTAAAATAAAAACATATCTCCAACTTTAACATACTTTATTATATATACATTAAATATCACAAGCATAAAAGGGGCAGAACCTCTTTGAATAATGAAAAAACTAAAGCATAAATTTGATTGTATCCGACGTGCGTTAGTTTAACTGAATCGTTTAACACGTTGATTAGGTAATTTTGAGACTAACACATTATGTTAATAATGTGAGGGTTTCTGACTTCCTTTCTTTGAATTGCTAAGAGAGAGAGAGAGAGAGAGAGAGGGGGGAGAGAGGGGGGGGGGAGAGAGAGAGGAGTTATAATAACGTGCATATGGTTCAATAATATTTCAATTCACTACCGTGTAAGGGTCTACAGCTGTAGGAGGATGAGTTTGATACTCCAAGAAAAAAGAACTAATCAAATGTACACTTTTCGTTACAAATCAAAAAGATGTTAAACCAGGGATCTTAATTGGCTGTTTTTTGTCGGCTTTAGCCGATTGATCTTTAATCTAACCGGTTTGTAAAACAATGAACCGGCCACTATGGTATCATTAATCAATCAACTTTCGGCCGATAACAGTTAAACCCCCTTTAATGAGCACTATCAAACAATTAAACAAGTTTACACTGGAATTTCACTATAAGTTTGTTTTCATGGATTTTATTTTGGCACCAAGTTCAAAATATGAGACATTAACTCATTATGGTGTTTTTGGATCATGAAAAAATAGAGAACTGGCTCTAACACACTTGTAATGTAACCCATGCACACCAATTAACAAATAGCAGGCGCGGATCCAACCCCCCCCCCCTGCTCAGCTACATAAAAAAAAAAATAATGCCTTGCATCAATGAAATTGCATCACAAAGTGATCCTACATCAGCATAAAAATGATTTCTCTGTTTAAAAAGCTCAATTTGTATGTATGCCTATGTAATTTAGAGACGATGATGGCAGATTTCCGTAACAGAAACCTGGCAAACCCCCTCCTGCAAAAATTCCTGGATCCGCACCTGAATAGTGAATTTTATATCCTTTATATCCAGAACATAATCAACTCTCGAGACTAGCCTGTAACATTTGTTTGATTATGATCCAATTTGCTGCATAACTTTCTATCACAATTTAATGATTAAATGGATAATCCAGACTATGATCGAGGTAAGGGAGAACTTTCACTCGCTTAAAGCCCCAATAACACTCTTGTTGTAACTGAAAAATATGTCCCGATCTTCATTCTGGTCAACAAATCGTATTATTTTAGAATATTCCAATTAAATGATGATATAAATTTCATCTTAACACACCTAATTTAAAAAATTGGAAAAGTTCAACCAATTGATTTGAAAAGTAAACCTTTTCAATTGTGACTTGAATTTAAAATATTTTCGAACCCTCTGGACAAATAAAATAGGTTGTAATGGATAATTTACACAACAGGTAGGACATTTAAACATCTAGTACTTAGAATAGGGGTATTATTTATTTTCTGGAGCTACCAAGTCAGCAAGAATGTTATTGTCCCTTTAATTCTCGGTTCATAGTGGATCTATTTTACTGAAATTTCAGCAAGTTGCTTTTACATTATCTAGTTTTTAACTCTTATAGTGAGAACTGCCAACTCTTTATCTAATCTCTCAAAAAAACAACAGACAACGAAGCAATATGACTATTAAACAAACAAACAAACATAGCATAATACAGTTTCAATAATACACAGTAGGCTATAAAACAAAATTAAAGAGGCACTATCACCCAACACGATAAGTTAAAATGTTTATATCTCTCATATTTTATAATTTAAAGAATTCTAATACACAAAATGTGCATGCTCTATTTAATCACAGCACATTGGGAGATAATCCATATCAATGAGAGAGGGAAATGGGGTTTAACGTCCACTCAACACAAACTAGGTCATTTCAGTTTAATTTTTTATTTCAATAATTCGCTTGCGTGTAGGGGTCTTTAGCAGTGGGATGAAACCAGAGGACCCGGAGAAAACCCACAAGGACCCTACTCCTTGTCACGTACAACTGGGGATTCAAAGGCATGCCAGTTGTCCCATGATTGAATGTTGTAACTTAATATATGAAAATATCTGAAGGTGGGGAATGAAAATAATAAATGGAGTTGAATGTCCACTCGACACAAACTAGGTCATTTTGGGACTAACATATGGTTAAACTTTATTTCCATAATGCGCATGCGCGTACGTGTCACAATATTGTGTGACACCTATTTCACAGACTCTCGTATAGCAATACATTATTAACACTAATTTCAAAACTATGGTGGCATATGTCTACTTATAAAAGACTTGAAATAGCAGATGCAAATTCATCCTTTGACATTGGTGAACCATTATTTCAAATAATGATAGAGACCATGTGTTAACGGTACATTATTTTATACTAGATGACGACGATTTCATTGAGCAAAACATTTTGTTGTAATATATTCGACTAACTTACTGACTCAGTCACGAACATTAAACCAAACACAAAATATATAATAACTCCTCTACTAATAAACCCCTTCAACTTGAAATGTGGTGAGGGATAGTGTCAGGTCTCAAGCAAAACATTTCACAATATATCAGACTAACTTACTGTCTCACTTTCAAACATTAAACCACACACAAAATACAGAATAACTCCTCAACCTTAAACCGCTTTCAACTTTAGGAATTTCACATTGCTAACAAATTTTCATCATACTTTGCAATTGCGATACCACTTTTAAAATGTATGGTACTTTCTCCAAAAACTTTAAATGATATGTTTTTGAGAATATTGCTTTTCCTACATAAAATCAAAGCAAATGACATCATTATATAACATCGTTTGATTGTGTAGGGGTGGGCTTAATCTATTTGTTAAGGCCAAGTCCATTTTCGTCAAGGCTGCCGAGATGAAAATCACTTTAGGGCACGTGATTATTGGCAAGATTGTAGGTTAGGGTTAGGGTAAGCATAAGGGCTAGGTCCAGGGTTAGGGTTTGGATTAGCGCTAGCCCTGTTTATATCTCATGACCTTTGACCAAACTTGGCATTGACCTTACGAAAATGATCTAACCAGAAAGGGGGGGGGGGGAGTTCGTAGTTCAACAAAGTGAATAAAACAGAATCAATCTGATTAAAACACATCTCCAATTTCGTTTCGTTTTTTATAGTTCAAAATTTCGTTTCTACTTGTCTTTACTACTCTTGGATCTGGAGGACTTGTTATTTAACTCGTGTTCTGCCTGAAATGAGGGCTCAGCCAATCAAATGGTCAGTCGAATCGACCGTTTGACCTTTTCATGCATGGAACTGTGGGTAGATATTACCAGCGGATAGAAATCAAAACAAAACAAAAGTAGATTTTAAAAAGCATGGCAGTCGCTAATCGGTTAATCGAATGACTGACGTTATCGGGTCAAATGGGTAGATATTACCAGCGGATAGAAATCAAAACAAAACAAAAGTAGATTTTAAAAAGCATGGCGGTCGCTAATTGGTTAATCGAATGACTGACGTTATCGGGTCAAATGTCCCGTGCTTGATACCTGACGTCATAGAACGTGAGCTCCCACTATAACTTGTTAGATCTACATGAGTGTAGGCCATCGAAGGTATAAAAAACGAAACGAAATATAGATCTATATTTTAATTAGATTGAAATAGAATGGACCTTAATGCCTCATAAACTCTGCGTAGGTCATTTTGAGTCTAATATAGACTTAATTCTATTTCTATAATTAAGTGTGCAAAGTGAAAGATGATATTCGGCCAGATATCTGTGTTTCTGCCTTTGCTGTAGTCTTACAATAGTCTAGCTTCTAAAGCATTCATAAAATAGAAGCATAATTGCTAACATCATTAACATTTATTAATTAAACATACATTATGCAAGAGCTAATCTGCCTATTGCACAGGCCTGGAAATATTGGTTTTAGGTGTACCTGACAAAATGTCAGGCACAATGAAATAGTACCTGACATTTTCAACTTAGTGCCGGACATGTATTAATAATATCAATAAAATAGACAAATCAGTGCCGGACGAAATGACAGGTACCAGAGGTTTTGTGCCTGAGAAATCCTGAATCTGTGCCTGACATTGTCAGTGACAGGTGCCTGATTTCAAGGCTTGCTATTGCAGGTCTTTCTTTAGGCCTGAAATGTTATATAAACTAATAATTAGACATTAATTAACTTTTATCACCCAATAACACATTTGACAGTAGATATCGCTTGTGTGATATATTACATAATCTACTGAGATATCTCCTTAGGAGATATTGCTTTACATAAATTTGATTGGTCAATCAAAAAGGAACTACTTTCTTTTATTTTAAAGAAACCACTTATTTTAAAAAAATAGTAACTTATTTTTTTGTTAAAAAGATACTGTTTTCATTTAATTGACCTTGAAGGAAATACTGAGTCAATAAAGGACTTTGCAATAAGAAAATTGCTGTCAAAAAATGATGTATAACTACGCTGTAATGTAATTAGATTCAGTAAAAGTGAAATCTATAACAAAGAATTATATTTATTTATTTGCGCATGTAAGAAAGGATTGGGTGATAAATAAAATCGCCAACTCGATTTTTTCGATATTTGTTGATATTTTTTGATATCAAAAAAAACTCGTCGGGGATTCTCTATATCCAGACCATAATCTTGACGTCAATGCTAGCCTGTAACATTTGTTTGATTATGATCCAATTTGCTGCATAACTTTCTATCACGATTTAATGATTAAATGGATAATCAGGACTATGATCGAGGTTAGGCAGAACTTTTACCCGCCTTATTCTCGGTTCATAGTGGATCTATTTGACTGAAATCTCAGCAAATTGCTTTTACATTATCTAGTTTTTAACTATTATAGTGAGAACTGCCAACTCTTTATCTAATCTCTCATAATGTATCCTTAATGATTGATGACAAAAGCTAAAAGGTAAATATTTAAGTGTGCAAGGCTAGAGAGTGAATCTCGTCCAACAAAAATCTATGATTCTGCCTTTAAAGTAGTTATACAGTAGTTTAGCGTCTTAAGGGGGACCTGTAGACGAAAAACATTAAAAATTCTGTAAAATTTAGGTTTTTAGCTTTTGTTGTTTTTCACTTTCTCGGTGAATTATTTTTTGATATTTGAATGCATTTTATTCTAAATTTTTATTTTTTTCTATCATAAAATGTATTTACCCCGAAGGCCTGTTAAAAAAACAGATTGTCATTGTCAAAAAAGCTTTCGCAATTGCATATATCAATTGATATTAGTCCATGATTTACATAAAAAGCAATCTGATGAAGATACATGTACACATCTATCGTTCGTTCGTTCGTGGGGTTTAACGTCCACTTCCACCTAAGGTGATATCGTAGACAAACACATCTATATTTAATTCAGCTTTTTATACTTTTGATGGCCTACACTACATGAAGATCTGACCCGTTTTAGCAATAGGTAGCGTCTGAGGTGATACGAGCGGCCTTTGACCCTATGATGCCAGACATTTGATTAATCCAGTGGTTCTCAACCTTTTTTGCCAACAGCACGCCTTAGAACACATGAAAAAATAGCGGCACACCTGACTAAATATATGGAAAATATTTAAATTTAGAAAACTAAAAACATCACAAGTCATAGACTCATAAAATGACCCAAACTAAATAATGAAAATCACAGCTATGAATTTATCAATAGACACCAGTAAATACGCAATTGGGATCAAGTGTTTTTTCGTGTCATTCAAAATTTCGCGGCACACTTAGGGGAATCTTGCGGCACACTGGTTGAGAATCAGTGGATTAACCAATCAGTATTTATGTTTCTAGTGGATTACTAACAGTTCCGTGCATCACACACCAAAAGCTCGCTGTAACAAACTCTTTCATTGGCTAACCTCTCACATCATTCATAACATATATCAATGATAACAACTCTTCTAGTTCCTAGTGTAGTAAAGGCAAGTAAAACGAAATTTTGAACTTTAAAAAAACAAAACGAAATAGGATCTGTGTTTTAATCTGATTGGTAAAAGAAAGTTGAAAGATAATATTTACAAATTGTGAAAGTTCTAGGAATCTGAATTGTCCGGGTCATTGAGTGATTTAACGTTCGTTATTTCATCTTCGGTTTCTAGTGGATGGTTTTTATACTCTCTACCTTCAAATTCATATTCTTTCCTATCATCTTCTTCTTCTTCTTCGTCCGTTTCCTCACTATACTGCTGATTTGCTCTATAATAAATAAATCATAACAATTTAACAGACTTTCATTACAAAGAAAATAAAGGAGGATGTCCAAGTTCAGGCCCTGAGTTCACAAAGCATTCTCAGACTTAGATCAGTGTTTATAAGAAATATCTTTGATCCAGTTTCTTATTGATGTATTTAATACATTGAAACAACAAAATTATTATAAGGAGCTGTGATTTAATTAAAATAAGCCAACAGTGAGGCTGATGTCCCCCGCCGAAATCCCCAAATAAATAGACGACACATATAAATTAATCGCACATTTATTTTTTTTCAAACGTATCAAGCAATCAAACTGTACACGAAGTGTCATCCAAAAGTGTTTTATAAAGAAAAATGCTAAAACCGACGAGAAAAATGAAAATGTACCCTAGTTAGGGGGACCCTAAAGGCAGACAAAAGGGCCCCAACGCTTGACAAAAGGGCCCCTCTGGCCAAGGGAAAGGGCCCTCGTGTCTGAGTCAATCGTTTCTATACACTGTTACTGTCGAATTCATTACTGAATGAAAATGCAGTCATTGTATTGGCATAAAAATCATCATTCAAGATGAACCTAAGTTATCTTGTCCCAAAGTATCAACCAATCAAATTGCTTATCTATGCCTACCCTAAGCAGAAAATGCTCCTCTTCGAACTCCATCAAGGCATTGACCTAATAAACACATACACCAAGTTTGAACATTCTAGCTCAATTAGGAAGAGAGTTATTGTGTCCCAAAAAGTGTGACGGACAGACGGACAGACAGACAGATGGACAGACCCATTTTAATAGTCCCCTAACTTTCTTCGAAAGGCGGGGACAAGGGGGACAATAAAACGAAAAATTTTGTAAATTCTCAACGTAAGTCTGAAAATGCTTTGTGAACTCGTGGCCAGATTTTGTGCGTGATACTGTTGTCTGTTGTGCGTATGCTGGTAGTAAATTTAGAAAGGTCAGGGTTAGAACCAAGATGTTCGATAATTTGGTACTTCCATAACAATCGGTAGTCTTAAAAAGTAGGTTGATTTGGACTGAGTAAGTTCCTTCAAATTTTCCTGCCTGGGTCCATTCATCAGTCATTAGGATAGGCCAAAAAATCTGACAAATACATGTTGGGATACCCATCAAAGAACCCTTGACAATTGGAATTTGATGAAATAAAATGAAATGGGGTTTAACGCAGGGTTCTTAATCCATTTTGAAATGAACCGGCCACGGGCACTAAAGGTAGTCGTCTTTTGAACAACAGACATGTTGGTTTATGCATACTTTATTCACGTCAATAATTGCATAACGTTACGGTATTCCGTATAATATTATAATAATAACTTCTAATAAACAAAGCATGTGTTGTTATTCCATACTAGTATTCATATATATCCATACATTATCGAAATTTA
The DNA here is from genome assembly GCA_948474765.1 of Patella depressa. Lineage (NCBI taxonomy): Eukaryota > Metazoa > Mollusca > Gastropoda > Patellidae > Patella > Patella depressa. The sequence continues at coordinate 78,999,163 of OX419716.1, forward strand.
TAGTCAAATTTTGGCAACTTGCATAATGCATAATCTACTTTTGCTTTCATCCAAACAAATAGAAGTTAGAATTAATTTAGTAAAAAGAAAAACTACAAGCAAATACAGATAAGTTCGTTTTTAATTATTTTATACGTAAACACTTGTCAATATATAAAAGTATATTTGTAAGCACGTGTCAATAATAAAACAATGTAGCACAAATTATTTTCCGTGAATAATCGGGGCTCGGAAATATGCCGTGCGGGCGAAAGGTCACGTGACCAATTCTGATTCAGATTAGTTTATTTTTAGTGTTACCGGTACTTGCAAAAAGTAGACTTTGATAACTTATATGAGACAAAACATTTTCTGTGATTTTTTATCAAACGAAAGACGTTTGAAAGGAGCTAACTATTCGGATCTAAAATATCTTCTAGTCTTCAACTTTGGGTGACCTATATTGGACGTGGGAGGATCTCCAGCTTTTGGAACTTCCAAGTACAATGCCTACGTGCATGCTTGAAGTTCAAGGTCAACGCCACCATTATTTTCGGCTATTCTTTTACTGTACTTGGCATGAATTAACTCAACGAAGTTGTTTATTTACGAAATGGGCCGAGAAGGACTGACACTGGAGGTATTCATTGCATTGATTGACTCTTTGATGGGTTAATTAATCAACGATTAATAATTACCTCTTTGTAATTGTCCGAAAATAGATTGATATATGACACCGTAGTGGCTTGTTGTTCATTGTTTTATCAATCAGCATGATAATTAACTCTTTGTAATTCGCCGAAAGTAGATTGATATATGATACCATAGTGGCCGATTTATTGTTTTACGATTCGGCTAGATTAAAGATCAATCGGCTAAAGCCAACAAAAACCAGCCGATTAAGATCCCTGGTTTAACGTCCTACTCTTTTGCACCTAACCTGGGCTAATGGAAGACGGGCATACGCCATACAGTGTGCTATGAGGGAAATTTTGCCCGGGCAGCTGCGCCACTGCCTACTCTTAAATCAAATTCCATCTGCCAAGGGATTTTTTACGTGCACTCCAATGTGTAAAGGGACCTCGGTTTTTCATCCCATCCGAATGACTAGGCAGCTGTCCTTATGAGGTCCTCCTTGTGCATCACTGACAAAGGGAAATAACGCCAGAAAATCGAGATGAACTTTCTCGGCCAATGCAGGGATCGAACACTCGACATCCAGGCTAGCGAACCAGCGCCTGTGACCCCCTGGAATTTGATGAAGAATGGACAGAATACTGCTGTCTAGGTAAAGTATCACTCGTGGCCTACATTCATGGGAGCAAAAATGTAAGAGAGATACAGAGAAATGGGGTTTAACGTCCACAAACTAGGTTATTTTAGGGAATAACATATGCTTCAATCTTATTTCAATAAATTTCTAGGGGTCTTTATCATATCAGTGGCAGGAAACCAGTTAACTCAAAAGAAAACCCACAAGGTTGGACAGACGCCCCTTACTCCTTGCCACAGACAACTAGGGAATCGAAACCACGCCAGTTGACTCATGACAGACCTAATGATACAGTGCACACACTTTAAATAATGGTTTTAGGTGTACCTGACAAAATTTAAGGCACTAATGAAATAGAACCTGATATTTTCAACTTATCGCCGAACATGTATTATTAAAATAATATCATTAAGAAAGACAAATCAGTGCCTGACAAAATGACAGGTACCAGAGGTTTTGTGCCTAACAAAGCTTGAATCTGTGCCTGACATTGTCAATGACAGGTGCCTTAATTCCAAGCTTGTATTCGGCCATCTAACCGGAACTGTAAGACATTAAACCACGGGGGTCATGGTGGCTAAGGCGCTGGTTCGCTAGCCTGGGGGTCAGGTGTTCGATCACTGCATTGGCCAAGAAAGTTCATCTCGATTTTCCAGCGTGATTTCCCCTTGTCAGTGATGCAAGGCCTGACAAGGACAGCTGCATAGTCGTTCAGATGGGACGGAAAACCGAGGTCCCGTATACACATTGGAATGCACGTAAAAAATCCCTTGGCAGTTGGAATTCGATATAAGAGTAGGCCGTAGTGCCACTGCCCAGACAAAATTTCCCTGTATGGTGTATGCCCGTCTTCCATTAGCCCAGGTTAGGTGCTAAAGAGTAGGACGTTAACCCCCATTTCCTTTCATTTCATTAAACCACCTTTCATATCCTCTAATCTTATATCTAACTCGTCTTCTTCACGACCATTTTATTATGGAGAGGGGGGGGGAAGGTCTACTGGTTTAACCCATGCTTGCTGCATCATAAGGTCTGTCATTGAGTCGTCAAGTGGCCTGGGCTTCGATTCCAACCCTATTATGACCAGAAGTAGGGTCACCTCTCCAGTAGGGTTGCTTTCCCACTCTCATGGGTTTTCTCCGGGTCCTCCAGCTTCCTCCTGCTGCTAAAAACCTTTACATGAGAGCAAATTATTGAAATAAAATTGACCAATATGTTAGTCCTAAAATGTGCTAGTCTTAAGATTCTTACAAGATAGGCTGGCACTGCCAGGCAGGATACGCCCACATTTTCGAGAGATGGACAGAGAACAAGCAATACCGAAAGTGATTTTTCCTACATCTTTAAGTCCTGTATTTCATACTGTATTGGGAGCAGCCATTTAGTTGGTCAGTTCCAGTCTGATATTAATGAAATTCGAAACCGACAATGATTATGGTGTGACGGTACACAACCTAGAAATGTGACTTTTCATCAAAATCGGATAAGAATTGTGACCTGTAGAGAGTCCACAACCATGATATACCATATTTTTACACTATTCGCGTACAAACGGCGACCATTTCGTCTGGCAATTTTGGTACGATTTTCACGAAATTAGAACTCAACCTTCCTCATCAAAATCGAATTAAAATTGTGACCTATACAGGGTCCACAGCCATAATATATCATTTTTTTAACAGTATTCGCGTACAAACGACGGCCATTTTGTCTGTCAATTTTGGTCCGATTTTCCCGAAATTCAAACTCAACCTTCCTTACAGTGTAACGATGATATAATCAAACGTTTTTTTTAAATTGGATAATAATTGTGACCTCCAGAGGGACCACAAGCTAAAGAAAGGGGGATTTTGCGTATAACCAGGGGCCATAATTCAGGAAGTTATGATCCGATATTCGCAAATATCGAAAAGAACCAAGATCTTTGGGTTATAACCATGAATTTCAAGTTTCATCAAAATCGAATTAAAATTGTGACCTTTACAGGGTCCACAACCTTGATATACCATTTTTTAACAGTATTCACGTAAAAACGGTGGCCATTTTGTATGGCAATTTTGGTCTGATTTTCCCGAAATTCGAACTCAACCTTCCTTACGGTGTAACGGTAATATAATCAAACGTTTTTTTAAATCGGATAATAATTGTGACCTCCAAGCTAAAAAAAAGGCGATTTGGCGTATAATCAGGGGCCATAATTCAGGAAGTTACGATCCGATATGCGCAAATATCGAAAAGAAGCAAGATCTTTGGGTTATAACCATGAATTTCAAGTTTCATCAAAATCGAATCAAAATTGTGACCTCCACAGGTTCCACAACCTTGAATACCATTTTTTAACAGTATTCGCGTACAAACGGCGGCCATTTTGTATGGCAATTTTGGTCCGATTTTCCCGAAATTCGAACTCAACCTTCCTTAGGGTGTAACGGTGATATAATCAAACGTTTTTTTAAATCGAATAATAATTGTGACCTCCAAGCTAAAAAAAAAGGCGATTTTGCGTATAATCAGGGGCCATAATTCAGGAAGTTACGATCCGATATGCGCAAATATCGAAAGGAAGCAAGATCTTTGGGTTATAACCATGAATTTCAAGTTTCATCAAAATTGAATCAAAATTGTGACCTCCACAGGGTCCACAACCTTGATATACCATTTTTTAACAGTATTCGCGTACAAACGGCGGCCATTTTGTATGGCAATTTTCGTCCGATTTTCACGAAATTCGAACTCAATCTTCCTTAGGGTGTAACGGTGATATAATCAAACGGTTTTTTAAATCGAATAATAATTGTGACCTCCAGAGGGACCACAAGCTAAAAAGGGTGATTTTTCGGACAATCAGGGGCCATAATTCAGGAAATTACATTCCGATAGCCGCAAATATCGAAAGGAACCAAGATCTTTGGGTTACAAACATGCATGTCAAGTTTCATCAAAATCGGTTCAAAATTGTGACCTCTATAGGGTCCACAAGCTAAAAACGTGATTTTTCGTACAATCAGGGGCCATAATCCATGAAGTTTTGATCCGATACATGCCAATATCGAAAGGAACCGAGATCTTTTGGGGATAAACCTATATTTCAAGTTTCGTCAAAATCGGATAAGAATTGTGACCTGTAGAGAGTCCACAAACAAATTGTGGACGGACGGACGTCCGGACGGACAGGGGCGACGACATAATACGTCCACATGAAAATGTGGGCGTATAACAAGAGCAAATTATGGAAATAAAATTGAACAACATGTTAGTCCCACAATAACCTAGTCTAAATCCTCTCTCTCTGTCTCTCTCTCTCTCTCTCTCTCTCCTTACCTGTCCCTGTCCTTCATGACCAATTTATTTCGTCCTCCAATCTGAACGTTGTCAGCTTTCACATGATACGTTTTAACCTGATGATGATGATGATGATGTATCTCCTGAACATATTGTAAAACTTTGTTTTCCTCAATTTTACTAGGACCAGCCACACCTGCACCAGAGGTTGTTGGACCATCCTCTGTAACATCATCATTATTTGCGTTCTCATCCTTTTCTTCAACGACGGCAAAACTTTCATAGTCAACAGATGAGGAAAAATCACTTGTCGTTGCCACAGGAAGTTTGGCATCTTTTGAAGAAGCCGGATTACAAACAAGGGCAGACTTTTGTTTTAATGACAAATCTTCTAAATTGCCTGAAACTGGTTCTGCATGTTCTCCTGCAGATCTGACACACGTAGATTGAGGATGGACCCTGGAACCATCTGCAAACGATTTGCATACATCAGGATTGTTTCTAATATAATCTAAAATCATTTCGTCGGTGGGATTGGGTCCCGCAAAACTTTTAGAATGTTGCGCAAGCGGAGAAATTCCAGATACTTGAGGAGAAATAATAGGCATGGACAAGCTATGATCTAAACTTGCTTTCTGCTGTTTCAGCTCTTCGCTTCTTGCCCTAGCTTTCAATTGTTCCTCTTTCTCTCTGATATCTTTCTGATGCATTTCCTCTTCGAACTTAAAAACCCACTCTCTTTGCTTCCCCTTTTCCTCAAGTTCTCTTTCTTTTCTAACAGACATTCGATCCTCAAACAGTTTTCTAATAGATTCAATATAAAAATCATCACCAGACCAATATGTCACACCTTTTAATGTATTAATACTTATTGGGATTCTATAACCGGACTTTTCTCGCTTATCTGTGAAAACTGGAACCACGGACCAGCGTTTCTTTGGATTAGTTACAGAGTCCATGAGACAGGTCTCGCTTGAAAATCCAACCCATGCATCCATTACGAAACTAGAAGTTATAAAAAGGAAAACAAATGTACATCGATCCAGAGCAAATTCTAACGCTCGGAACCGACTGCTCTGAGTTACTTCTATCTCAGAAAAAAGAGCTATTTTCGGTCTCTCTCTTCCAAGCAGTAACATATTACTTTCAAGACTGCTTCGGAATTGTTCTACCTCGGACAAATCGTTTTCACTGAATAATATCACTGCATCTTTGAAGCCGTATTTCAATTCCAGTGGCATGAATCCTAAGTCTACGTATTTTTTTATTTTAAAGTCAATTTCATCCTTAACGCCACTGACGGTTTGTTTTTCAATTGTAGACAAAGCCTTTGAAGCCGCTTTCTGTACTTGTTTAACTATTTCATAATCTGGTAAACTATCGCTTGATTTGTCTGAACTACTTCCAGGAATAAATGGCACTGCGTCTATAGACAAATCTGTAAAAGACAAAAACAGGTTGAACGTCTTACAGTTTCAAAGATAGCCAGATCAAGTGTTGAATATGGACACACAGCATCTTTGTCTTGAAATTGATAGAGAACAAGCTAAACAAAGATAGGTTGCCAGGCAACGAAACATACGCCCACAGCAGCTAAGTCGTCCGGGCAGTCAACAAGGGTTGTCGCATATTTTTACTTTTTTCGGTAATGAAACATTTGTAATACACTAAAAACTGATTAAGAGTAACAACTCATTATGTAATTATCAGAAAATCATTAGAATTTGATTGCTTTTTATAAAGTTTTACCCCACGCTAACAATTAGTATATACATGAAACATTTAATATCATGGATTTAGCTGTTCAGTTATCTAAATTCATTGAAAATCAAAATACTTGTTCGTTTCAACACCTTAAACTCTATGTATAAATCTAAAGTCAATCGGATATTAACTTTGGTCTCTAGAGCGTCCACAAGATTTTTTGAGGTGATCAAGGGCCATAACTCTGGCACTAATTATCGGAAATCGCTGAAAATCAATAGGCATCTTCGTCTTATGACCTTAAACACTGTGTATAAATTTAAAGTCAATCGGATATTAACTTTGGCCTCTAGAGCCTCCACAAGATTTTTTGAAGTGATCAAGGGCCATAACTCTGGCACTAATTATCGGAAATCGCTGAAAATCACTAGGGGTCTTTGTCTTATGACCTTAAACACTGTGTATAAATTTAAAGTCAATCGGATATTAACTTTGGCCTCTAGAGCGTCCACAAGATTTTTTAAAGTGATCAAGGGCCATAACTCTGGTAGTTATTATCGGAAATCGCTGAAAAACAATAGGCTTCTTCGTCTCATGACCTTGAACACTGTGTATAAATTTAAAGTCAATCGGATATTAACTTTAGCCTGTAGAGCGTCCACAAGCAATTGTGGACGCCGGACCGACGGACGGACGGGGGCGACGACAATATACGACCACATTTCAATGTGGACGTATAAAAAAACGATTTTTCAAACAATCAAGGGCCATAATTCAGGCAGTTATAATCAAATATTCACAAATATTGAAAGCAACCAAGATCTTTGGGTTATGAAAATGCATTTCAAGTTGCATCAAATTCGGATAAAAATCGTGAGCTCTAGAGGGTCCACAGCCTTGATATACCATATTTTTTACACAGTTTGCATACATGTGGCGGTGGCGGCCATTTTGTACGGCAGTTTTGGTCCGAAATTTGAACTCGATCATCATTAGATATATTCAACAACGTTTTTTTTTCAAATCGGAATAAATATTGTGACTGCCATCGGGTTCACCAGTTAAATAAACATGATTTTTCAAACAATCACTGGCCATAATTCAGAAGTCACGAACCGATCACAAGCGATCTGGAAAAGGGATATAACTCTGGAAAACAAAGCCATGCAACACTGAATATGGTATGAGTTCGGTCTCTCATGACCTCATTCTTCAGATCAAAATGAATAAAAAATATTTTTAACTTTCAAACATAAATCTATATTTCGAGTTTAGTCATAATCAGATAAACTGTGAAGGGAGAGAGAGAAATGGGGTTTAATGTCCACTCGACACAAACTAGGTCATTATGGGACCAACTCATGGTTTTAATTTTATTTCAATAATTCGCTTCCGCAAAGGGGTCTTTAGCAGTGGGAGGAAACTGGAGTGCCCAGAGGAAACCCACGAGGAAGATTTTCCATCAGTCGATTTTTGCCATAAATTTTTCGTGAGAAGATCAAAACATGACTCAAATTGCATCAAATTTAAATGTTGGACAGGTCACCAGCAGTTCTTTATAAAAGAGATTACAGACCTGAAATTGCTCCTATATCTCAGGTCATTTTAAGTTTTTAAAACTACATTAATCTAGTCCGTGGAAATGTAACTTGTAAGTCAAAATAAAAGATATAAATTCAGAAGTGTTTTTTATAAATTGTAGCTGTTTGCATGAAAAAAACTCAAGTGTATATCAATATCATATGAATGAAAAGGATGCCAAATTCATAGTGTATAAAGGCCTTGCAAAAGTTTGTGTTGAAAATTACAGTTTGTGTTGTGTTTACCGCACACCCTCTTAGGTTTACCCACAGCATGGGGAGAAGAAACAAGGTATCAATTTTACACGGCCTAATGATACTCGAAACATTTTCAACATCTTGAAATCAAAATTCTTTCGAAAACAGTCGATTTGATGATTTACAGGGAACTATTTTTAGCGCGCAATGTGACAATCTCAATTCGCAGAGATAAATTTACTGTTTGTTTCTCTTCAGGGAAATTATTGAATGTACTATTTTCGAATAAAATTGCAGTTTTAATCGTGGGGATTCTATCAGGTCTTATCAATTACATGTCATGTCGGTCCCGCGTCATTTTGGATTACAATGTTTTCGGACTCGGGTATATGACATTTTCGGACTCGGGTAGTTGACGCTTTGGACTCGGGAATAAGTTGAAAGGAAAGGTTGAATACAACTGCCAAATCAATATAAAATACGCTGAGACTATTCTTAATAGCCCAACAAAAAATAACATGCAGGTTAAATTATATAATTTAGGTTTGTCTACAGCATGTGGAGTCGAGCATCACGAACTACACGACAAAATTTCCAATGTTGAATGTTTACGAAAAGAACGTTTTACTTCTTTATACAATGTACATGAGTCCGAAACAACGCCAAGTATGTCCGAAAAGTCGCCAGACTGAGTCCGAAATGACATTTGTGTCGAGTCCGAAATGACGCGAGACCGAAATGACGTGCTACTGTCTTATCATATATTGAGGTCAGTCGTAGCAATTGTGTTTATCGTATATTGGGTCCAGACCCTCCCCATAAAAACTACAGGTACCTCTATCAAGAGAAGCTGCGTTGCTCATTGCTATTTCATCTGATGTACCGTCTTTAGTCTGACCATTACCCATAGAGATAAATATACTATCAATACACCATCAATAAGCCATCAACATACAATATCCTGAAAAAATATTTGCATGAAAATTAGCATTGGATATGCTATTCATTACAATAAATTCACTGTATTGAAAGGAAGCAAGAGAGAAATGGGGTTTAATGTCCAGTCGTCCACTCAACACAAACTAGGTCATTTCGGGACTAACATATGGTTTAATTTTATTTTAATAATTCGCTTGCGCGTAGGGGTCTTTAGCAGTGGGAGGGAACCGGAGTGCCCGGAGGAAACCCACAAGGTTGAGAAGGCGCCCCTATCTCCATGCCACATATGCTCACACCAGGGCTCGAAACCACAGCCGCAAGTCAGAGGTGACCGACTGACGGGCCATCTTGGGGTCAAAGCACGGCACTCTAGTCCATCCCAACCCTCCCTTGAAAGGAAGCAATCTTGTTTTGAAAGAAACAAGGATTCATTAAGGCACTGACTTATAAGGGGGTCACTTCCAGTGTCGGCTTAGAATGTTCATTGTGCCGTGGGATCAGTTGAAATAAATATAATTAGAACAATCAGTTCACAGATTTTTAAATACTTATCAATGTGCAAGGTACGTGTTTCTAAATTTTCTTATCTCGAAACACGGAGGGTTGAGAGATGAGGTTTCTTATCAAGGGTGATGTCACCGATCTACAAATACATGTTTGTCTTGAAATGACACGAACACTGTGCTGACACAGCTTTAAACCTAGTTCAGCTCTGAACGTTGGTCTCGTTACACTCACCCTGAACGTTCAGAGACTGTCCAATTGAATCAATGTCGAAAATAATTTGAGCCCGAGTCAATTTTACTGGGCAACTTTTCACTGCTAAATATTGGGGCGCCAATCTGTGTGGATGCCTGTACAATGTAAACGAACATCTTAGTGCAAAAATAAGACTCTCGATCCTTACCTTGCTAGAGTCAGTATGAGCGACACAACACGCTGTGAAAAATGCGTCCCATCCTTTCAAATTACCTTTTCGCCGCCATGACACAGCGTGTTGTGTCCTCTCACTAAGATGTTCATTTACATTGTACAGGCGTCCACACGGATTGGCACCCCAATCTATAGCAGTGAAGAGTTGCCCAGTAAAATTGACTGGGGCCCAAATTATTTTCGACACTGATTCAATAGGACAGTCTCTGAACGTTCAGGGTGAGTGTAATGAGGCCGACGTTCAGAGCTGAACTACTTTAAACCCATTCATTCCCTTTCCACATCTTTGAAAACATTTTTTAACAAGTCAATAAAAAGCTATCATTATTTGGCCTACTAACTCCGGGAACACTTTTAGTCTCAGCTCCCTATAATCAGTATAACAGCATCTTCTATTTGAAATAAAAATTGTTCAGTGCTACTCGATTGAAATGATTCCATATAATAAGAATACCTACAAAACTCAATGAGTCATTTCAATTTTTAGTTTACCGTACTCAGCAATGTGAGTACAACCGAAAATGAAATTAAGATTGCGCAAGCCGTAAATTCTGTGCCTACGCGAATTATTACTTATTTTATATATACACCGAAGGCATCATCGGCAACCTAAAAATAATACCAACAACACGCACGTTTCATACTGGTTTTTCCCTTCTGGAGATTCTCCCCTAAAAGAACAAAACGAAAGTTACCATTTCCTGGTTCCGTGCCGCAGATATCCAGACGCAAATTATTAAATAAATCCAATCGGTAAGAGGGAGGCAACTCCCATTTAAAATCGAAGTTTCTGGATATAAACCACCATTACTTCCTCAATTATGTATTTGTGTATAATGCTTGAAAACGACTCGTGAAATCTTGTTGAAACGTCGCAGTGAAATAAACCATAGTAATTGTTATTCCATAAAAGTGTGTCTTTTGATTATGTCACATTTGGCCTCAATCTGTTTAATTTTAACAGAGATTATGCGACGGGCGTCTTTTATCTCTGTCCAAGATGACTGACCTTTAATAGTAAGTGCAGGTCAGACCGCTGCAGTTGAGAGAGAGAGAGAGAGAGAGAAATGGGGTTTAACGTCCACTCGACACAAACCAGGTCATTTTGGGACTAACATATGGTTTCATTTTATTTCAATAATTCGCTTGCGCGTAGTGGTATTTAGCAGTGGGAGGAAACGGGAGTGCCCGGAGGAAACCCACGAGGTTGAGAAGGCGCCCCTCCCTATCTCCATGCCACATACGCTCACACCAGGGATCGAAACCACAGCCGCAAACCATAGGTGACCGGTCAGCTAGAGGTCGAAGCGCGACACTCTAGACCACTAGGCAATCCCAACCCCCCTTTGAACTCAAGGTTCGCACCAACGACATTAACCTCTGTACATTAGTTCTATGTATTACCCTCTGTATAGTAAACCTACATTATGCAAGAGGTAAATCTGCCTATTCCGAGTCTTTCTTTAGGCCTGAAATGTTATCTAAATTATTAATGAGACATTAATTAACTTATCCAGACCGTAATCAACTGTCGATGTCACCGATCGTTAGCGTGACATTTATTGGATTAGGATCCGATTTTGCCGTTCAACATTCATTCATGATTAATTCATGAAATGGATAATCAAGACTATGTTTTGTATCGTACCGATGATCGAAGCTAGGCCGAGTAGGGATCGGGTTGGGATAACAGCTTGGACACTTGTCCAGGGCCCGGAGCCTAGAAGTACCCGGGGGTATGCAGAGTAATGTTGGCATAAATTAATAAAAAAATAAACACTGCACTGTTGCATTGTAGAAGATCGAAAAGTAGAAGAAAACCACAATCTAATCAAATCTCAGATCCTATATCGTTTCTTTTTTTAAAGTTAAAAATTTCGTTTTACTTGTCTTCACTAGGATCTAGAAGAGTTGTTATATTACCGGCGTTTTGGATGAAGTGAGAGATTAACCAATCAAACGGTCTGTTATGGCGACTTTTTAGCGTGCCATGCACAGAACTGTGGGTAAACCACTAGAAACGTCAACGTTGATTGATTAATCAATGTCAGGCGTCATAGGGTCAAAATCCTCTCGTACGACCCCTGTCAAATCCTTGCAGTACAATTGGTTAGCTCTTGTTGTAGTGTAGGCCATCGAAAGTATAAAAAAATCCCAACGAAATATAGATCTGTATTTTTATTAGATTGAGAAAAACCGGTTGATACCTACTGGGATGAATAGGATTAGAATAGGATAGGATTATGCCAGTCCATTTCCTTTGGAAAATTATAATCCATAAGCCACCTTCCCGGGCCTTTATGCCGTGGGGACCCGCACCGTCATGTCTATAAAAGCCTATAACTACCATTCATAATTTCTATTTTTCGCCCCTTCAAAACTCGAAAAGTATAAGTTACGACAAAATGTAGGACGGTACACAAGCCAAAATGCAACTCGAAAATAGGAAATTAATAAGATGAAAACATTCCTTTTCAATAAATTTGGCGTCCGATGGTCCTCAAAATGTCCTGTCAAAATCGAGTTCATCTGATTATTATTACGTCCGAAAGTAAAACTAGATAATATAAAAGGAATTTGCTGACAATTTCAGTCAAATTTATCTACTCTGAACCGAGAATTTAGTGATTGAATTTTCGACCTAGCCTCGATCATCATTACTAAGGTCGAAAAGATAAAAAAAGCATAGTCTCGATCATCCATTTCGTGATTGAATCATAAATAAATGTTGAGCTTCAGATCGAATCCTAATTCAGTAAATATCGAAGGCTAGCGATGACATTGAGAGTTGATTATCATCTGGATAAGTTAAAGGCACATTATGGGAGATGTTTACAAAGAGTTGGCCATTCTTGATATAACAGTTTGAAAATAGATGATGAAAGCAGAATATATTGCAAATTTCAGTCAAATTACTTTATTCTGAACAAAGTTACTACCATTGCAATTTTGCCTAGAAATAGGAGTTAACTGTATATTCACTGTCTCCGAGAATGGCCGATCGTTTGATTGACAGGCGTTAACTCCACCTACATAATCATGATTATGAAGTAACGTTTTCAATGGCTGTGGTACCGTTAGCTTATTCGATTTGAGACGGGCTGCAAATTCATTCCGTATCACATTTATTTTTTACTACAAATAAGACTTTTAATATATAGATAAGAAGAGAAAGTCTGCAACAGGATTTAAAAGTTTGAAAGGAATGGACCAAATCAATGAGGCAGCATTTGTACATAATTATAGCCGACTTCTTGTTAGCCTACGTGTACTGTAACTGGTAGGCACAGGGGCGTAAATGGGGGGGGGGGGGTACACCCCCCCCAGCCCCCAAAATAGTCGGTCGCAAAATTAGTGCAGTCGGTCGCAAAATAGGGGTAGTCGGTATCAAAATAAGTATTCACTGTATACATCACGCTACTCACGCAAAACTTTAGTATAAAAATAGTCGGTCGAAAAATCAGTGCAGTCGGTCGCTAAATAGGAGCAGTCTTTAGTATAAAATAACCTTGTCAACTTATCATGTTTGAAAGGATGTTGTGTTTCACTCTCATTCTGTTGTGAGTAGTTGGTCTAACAACAATATTTCACCCAGGGAGAAAAATAGTCGGTCACAAAATAAGCGCAGTCACTCCAGTCGCTCCCAAAAACAATGCCAGAATAGATACCAAATACTATGTATTTGCGTGAATCCGTGTGTCTAAATTGCATATAGTATAGTATAAAATAACCCTGTATGCTTGTATTTCTTATTCTGTTGTGAGTATGTTCTATGAAATGTTTTCTACCATGATGGCAAAAAAAAGTCTGTCTCAAAAAAAGTACTCACCGCAGTCTCCGACTAAATGAATTAATGAGATAAACATACAATCACAAAACAGGCGAAATTAACAGATAAGCCTCAAGATTTTGTCCCATTTCTTATCAACCCCAGTACCAAAAATTTAAAAGCTCAGTTACATACATGTATCCATTATATTTTTTATAACATCATTCTTCTACTGGGTTACATATCTGAAAGTTTTTCGCGCCTGCGGCGCTTGATTTCATTTTAATATCATTCTTTTACTCCTCAGTTGGTTGTCTTATACTGTCTCAGCACTATCATATTCACGATTATAGTGAACTTCCCAGTTTGTAGATCCACTGGTGTATGGGGCGGTGGCGTCAGATTGTACAGATGTTATGCCAACTCTTGCAAAACACATCTGGAGATTCTGTCCCATTGACTGACATTTCTGGTACACTTGTCCACAGGAATTTCTCCCAGCAATGACCTCAAATGCCAGGATATTGAATCAATTTTTCAAAAATTTTCTCAAATTACTCAGTGTTATAGGCACCACCATTGATATGACATAAACTATATGTGAATTAAAATAAAACTACTTAACAACTAAACAATAATAATATCTATGTTCTACCGGGACGCTTAATGTTACAGCTAGTATTTTGTTTACTTGCATTGTGGGGTGGGATAGTGGATGTCGCCCTACATTTGAAACCGCCCCTACCCCACCCCCAAATTCCCTAGAAAACTCGCACTTGGTGCTCGGCTCCTGATTGCGTCACTCGCACTGGGGGGGGGGGGTATGTGCGCATCAGTCGGTGACACACACTAGGTAATTTCTGGGTCTTTAGCGTGGGAAGAAATCGGAGGACTTTGCCATCGCTTTTGGTTATAGCCACATAGGGAAGGCAAGAATGCAAACAATCTCGAACTGCCTCGGCTTCGTTTCGCTATCAGTTACCAGAGCGAAGTCAAGAAGACTAGAAATGAACAAGGTAGACCTAAAAATTGGCTCGATTACTTGGCTTCGCGCTGATTATTGCTTGTCTTATTGAATTCGTGCTGATACTCGTATAGCGTGATAGGGTTTAACGTCCACTCGACACATAGTATGTCATTTCGGAACTAACATATGGTTCAATTTTATTTAAATAGGCCTAATTCGCTTACGCGATGAGGTCTTTAGTAGTGGTGGGAAACCAGGGGACACGGAGAAACCCACGAGGTTGGACAGGCGACCCTATTCCCTTTCACGTACACGCGGGGAAATGAAACCGACAGTTGACTGAATGACAGACTTTATGATACAACGCGCACGCGCTAACCATTCGGCAATCCAATTCCAACCCCCTTCTCTTATTGGAGCGAGATTAGGACCATTTCTCGCGGCTTCGCCTTCGCCTTGTCGACCCCGTTGACGCGAAGGCAAGAAGGGGCGCGATGGTACTTATTGGCTTCCATAACTGACAGATCACACCTTTTAATATTTTATTGTCTTTCTGAGTACGAAACTTTAGTTAAAAACAGAATGTAACCGACGTTTATGACGGAACTTTAAAGGGACACAACTCATCCTTGAATCCTCCGGCGGTGACAGATTATTAACAGCTGTTAAATTTGTCTGTTCTTTTTTTACAGTTTCAAATATTTTCTGAGAATTATTTAAGCCCGATTGTGTATTCAATTTGTCTTCAACACATCTGTTGTCATGGAACACAACTTCTAATTTCTTTGATAAACACGTTTTTTGCAAGGATTCCAATTCGGAACGGAGTTTTACATTTTCGTCCAATAATTCACCTAGACGAGTTTCCAAATACGACTCCTTACATTTTCTTCGCCATCTTGACTTCCGGGCGGAATCATTATTTTTCAAACGTTTCTGCCAATATGAAGTACTCTTCTCCGAATCGGCTACAAATTGGCGTTCCGACCTACACCACTGGTCAGTTGATCGTGGAACGTTCGTTGTGAAATTTGAAAACACGTCTTTTCTGACAGGTCGATAATGATCATCCTTTCGGGCTTTTAGAGAGTTCCTCTTGTGTTCCACTTCCGGTTTTATGTTGGTTAGTCGCTGGCAGGATTGGAGAGATGGCGAACCAGCGTACGTTGAGGAATACCGACTCATATCTTTCGCTTGGATATCGCATGTTTCACTTTTTATGTCCTGTCGTAGAATGTTCTCCATTATCTAGAGCGGGAAAAAAAGAGGTATTAATAAAATAAAACCAAGAACGAACTATCCAAACGATTAGACAAAATTCGAAGTCCTAAAATTAAAACGGTATTGGCAAAATAGTCTAATCAGTAAAGGAATGGTCACCGTGTACAAATCGCCGTGTCTATATTGGCGACGACAATAAGCCCCTGTCTGGGTTCACCCATGCAAAAGACCTCAAAATTACCTAGTTTGTGTCGAATGGACGTTAACACCCCCCCCCCCCCCCCGCATTCTCTTTCTCCCGTGCGTAACTTGGTTTATGATGATTCCCAGTGCGTGTTCTAAGTGTGGTCACACTGATCCACTATGAGCCGAGAACGAAACGGATGAAATTTTCGCATAGCCTCGGTCATCATTACTAAAGTCATTAATATAAACAGCATAGTCTCGATAATCAATTTTTTGATTTAATTCTCAATGGCCGTTAACCGGCATATATGAATCTAATCCAGCCAACATCGAAGGCTAGCTTTGACATCGAGAGTTTATTATTATGGTTTGGATAAGTTAATTAATGTCTAATTGATAATTTAGATAACATTTCAGGACCAACGAAAGACTTCTAATAATCCAATTTGGCTCTTGCATAATGCATGTTTAAAATTATGCGGTAAAGTTTCACTTCTATTTTTAAATTTAAAAATGCGAAAAACTTTGGTCAATTCATGTGTACACATAGTGCGTGAGCTTAAAAGTAAAAGAACTTGTAGTCGTTAGAAATCGAATCAGAGTAGGCGAAAACAACGCTGTCAGGCCAAAATTCTCTTGCCCTGCATTGTACACGTAACAAATTAACGATATTCAAGAGATAAATCTGCCTATTGCGACTTTTTCTTTAGGCATGAAATGTCATTTAAATCATTGATTAACATGACAAGATCATAATTAACTCTCCATGTCATCGGATGCTCGAGATTTGAACTAGATCAGAACGGTTCGGCCATTTAATGAAGAGGTTTGGATGGCCGAATGGTAAAGGACGTGCGCGTTTCGATTTCACGACTGAACGCGACCCTGAGAGTTTTCTCAGAGTTCCCCGGTTTCCTCCCCCCCCCCCCTGCTAAAAAGAAAACCTACACGCAAGCGAAGTATCGAAATAAAATTTACCCACAAGATAGTCTCTCTGTCTCCCCAATATCAAATATTCTCCGTCTCGTGTTCGAAACAAGCGAACACGATGAAGTTCGATTATCCTTCGCCAATTTTAGTGGTACTTACCAATAATTTCATAATATTATTCCTCAATAACAGTCTCCCAAAACGGATATGTTGACAATATCATTTCCTTTGAGGTACTAGTTTTATTCAAAGTCGAATGTTATCAAAACAAACGTCATCGTTATGTAACTAGTTATAAATATACACTAATATCAACTTCGACAGACGGAATTCAACTATCGAAAAATAATACTGGTTTTCCATTAACACAAGCGTCCAATCACCTGTCGACTACGTAATAATGGCCGCCTATATGTAGTCTTTATCACCCAGAAAAATATTCTACGAATAGTTGTTGAAGACTAAGAGGTTCTGGGTGGCCGAGACTATACTATGCGTAGCCGAAATCGTGTCAACTCCGCGTCGTTAACGTTACATAATTTAGACGCCTAACCTAAAAGACGAAGCCTTATACGTAAGACGCGAGGTAATGTGATAATATTGGTTGTTGTTTATTATGCAACTCCATAATTACAAGGGCGATAATAGAACGCTTTATGTAACGCGAGACCAGATTAACTCTCGCGAATAACATGCATTATAGTATAGGCTGCCTATTAATTCTTACTCGGTGCTATTATTAACCAATTTACTGTTATAAAACTATGTTGTTGGCAGATATTATTCATAAGCATAGTGTTTTCGAATAAAGATT
Source organism: Patella depressa (assembly GCA_948474765.1). NCBI lineage: Eukaryota > Metazoa > Mollusca > Gastropoda > Patellidae > Patella > Patella depressa. The sequence continues at coordinate 79,016,938 of OX419716.1, forward strand.
ACCTCGTAAATACTTGTTTAATAATTTACGGCTACCTCTTAATGGGCATATTGTTCTACGCCAATATTACAAAGAAGACGGGCATGTGCCCAGGGGCGTACATAACGATTTCGTTTAGGGGGGCGGGGGTGTTTAGCCAAAATGTGACCGACTGATGCACATGCCCTCACGCCCGCCCCCACCTCCCAGTACGAGTGACGCCATCAGGTCCCGAGCAGCACGTGTGACATAACATCTGTACAATCTGACGCCCCACGCCCCACACACCAGTGGTACTACAAACTGGGCAGTTCACTATAATCGTGAATATGATAGTTCTGTGACAGTATAAGACAATTGATGAGTAGAAGAATAATTTTAAAATTTCAGATATGTAACCGAGTAGAAGAATGATCTTTTACGTGCACGCCAGGTGTACACACAGGACCTCGTTTTTCTGTCCCATACGAACGACAAGACAGTTGTCCTTGTCAGACCGTCCGTCATGCATCACTGACAAGAGGGAACCACGCCGGAGAATCTGGATAAACTTTCTTTGTCAATGTAGGGATCGAGCACCCGACGTACAGACTAGCAAGCCAGCGTCTTACCCACTTAGCCACCGTGACCAAAGGCGTTTTATAGCTGAGGCGCTGGAGGCGCCAGCCTCCTCGCGAAAAAAAATCAAAGATGTTGAACAAATAAAACGGGAGAAAAATGCTAAAACCGATGAGAAAAAACGAAATGTACCCTAGTTAGGGAGGGCCCTAAAGGCAGACAAAAGGGCCCCTCGTCTGACACAAGGGCCCCTATGGCCAATGGAAATGCCCCCCGAGTCCGAGTCAATCGTTTTTTTTACACTGTTACTGTCGAATCCACTACTGAATGAGAATGCAGTCATTGCACTGGCATGGAAATCATCAATCAAAACACCACCCACCCCCGTACCCCCGCGAAAGAGGGCCCACAAAATAGTATAGCCTCCACCATGATAAACCTTAAAACGCCCCTGACCGTGCTCCCCCCCCCCTCACTTCATCTAAAAATATACAACTTTGAGATTAATAAGTTAAATTGTCAGGATATAGAATGACCTTCATGAATAATCTGTGTGATTTAATCTATGTCTGTCAATATTATTATATTATATAAGTCTATATTACATCGCCATAAGAGTTTTAACCGTGTTATATAATCACGTGGGTATTAATATGACGTAACTTCCTACGCGTCTATTAATAACCACATAATAATTACTCATAGAGTTATAACTCTATGTAATTACTGAGTCGACTACCTGCATAACTATACCATAACATACTTTACTTGACAATCGGCAATATTAATTGTTTGGCATTGGATGTATATTGTGGGGGGGGGGGGAGAGAATCATACGTACAGCAAATTACTAAATATATATGGAGAGGGGGAAGGGCAGGGGAAGGGTGGGGGAGAGCAGGGGGGGGGGCACAATATGTTAGAGTTTGTGCTTAGGATTTTAATGCGCAAAAAAGATGGGCGAAAAACCGAGGTCCGGTGTACACATTGGCGTGCACGTAAAAGATCCCTTGACAGTTGGAATTCGTTTTAGAGTAGACCGTAGTTCCGCTGGCCTGGCAAAACTGTAGGGCCTACGGTATGCCCGGCTGTCTTCTTTGGCCCAGTTCGGAGCAGAACAGTAGGACATTAAACCCCATTTCATGAATCGCTCAGCTTGACTGGTCATTTGCACATATAAAAACATATACACTCGTATCAAATGAAATGAAATGGGGTTTAACGTCCTATTGTTCTGAGGGGGTTGGGACGGCCTAGTGGTCTACATCTAGCTGGCCGGTCACCTCTGGCTTGCGGCTGTGGTTTCGAGCCCTGGTGTGAGCGTATGTGGCATGGAGATAGGGGCGCCTTCTCAACCTCGTGGGTTTCCTCCGGGCACTCCGGTTTCCTCCCACTGCTAAAGACCCCTACGCGCAAGCGAATTATTGAAATAAAATTAAACCATATGTTAGTCCCAAAATGACGTAGTTTGTGTTGAGTGGACGTTAAACCCCATCTCTCTCTCTCTCTCTCTCTCCCTCTATCTCTATTGTTCTGCTGACTGGGCTAGTGAAGACGGGCATACGCCAAACGGTGTACTATGATAGGGACATTTCTCCCGGACAAATTTTTCGTCCCATCCGAGCACCACTTATATCAAGCTTCAAAGAAGTTTCTGCACGTAAAAGATCTCTTGACAGTTGAAATTTGATATAAGAGTAGGACGTAGCGTGGGTCCGTAGCCAGCTCATAAAATGGGGGGGGGGGTACGGGAATGTTATGGACTATTTTTGGTGAAATATTTGGGGAGGGCTAATTCGATTTTTGGTCCCCCCCCCCATAGACCCCCCCCCTCTCCCCCGTGGCTACGGGCCCGCCGTAGCGGCGTTGTTAGAGCAAAATTTCCCTCGGAGTACACTTCATAGCGTATGCCCGACTTCATAAGCCCAATCGAAACAGTACAGCTGTTCTGACACGGGAAATATACAAATTCCCCCAGCTCTATCGCCGCTTTGAATGTATGGGTATGCGATCATATTCTATAAATAAATACAACTGTAAACGGAGTATATATATAAATAGATTTAACCAGTGATGCATAGTATATCGAAAGTAGATTCGGTCAGTACTCAATTTTGTTTAATCCTACTGGTATTGTTAAGTAAGAAAATTTTGTAATTTAGATTGTGTGTAATAATGGACAAATCAAGCAGCGCTGCTAAAATATATCAGCGTCAGGTATTTCAATTTAAAATATAGGGTTCAAACAACTGTGCACAATGTAAATCGTCCCGATTGTGACATAAACATTTAGTATATAACAGGAAATATTTTTCAAAGTCTTTCAGATGATGGACCGTACGCCTACATACGGTTCATGTATATACATATGGAGTGGAATTTCCTACATAATTCAGGGGCGGATCTGGGAATTTTGAAAAGGGGGAGCACCGCAAATGAGGGCACTGACAGCGGAGACAGGGCACGCTACTGAGAGGGGGGGGAGAGGGGGTGGGGACCCAAGAAAATTATCCGTCATTTCCTTGCATCTATAGCCAATCGAAGAGATCTTTGGCTGATATTTTCGTCTAAAAAGAGCCTTAAAATCGAGCAAAAAAGCTAGTTGAAAGGCACTTTCAGTAGTAAAAAAGGGCACTATCGAAAATTAGGGTGCCCCCCCCCCCTTGAATCCGCCTCTGTAATTCTAACTCGTAACCTGGTAATGCGTATGCTAATATGCTTACTTCTATGCATGTAACTTCTTACTTACAAATGTTAAATTGGCTATTTACACATGTAAAAATGTTAATTTATATGACTTATTTCTTAAATATTGCAGTTCGGATACAAGTGATCTGGTGATTTTGTTATTTACCTAGAATAAATTGTTTACCAAATTATAGCTGATTTTACATATCAACTTAGGATCAGTCATTCATTTGAGTGCATGAGATTTGACTTCTCTAGAGAATTTCTACAATACATGTGAACCCAATAATTATTTAAAGATATAAAATAAGGCTATTACCGGGAGTTCTCATATTTTAGCCCTGGGCTTAATTTCGAATTTGACCACGTCGGTGATAAAAACATTTCTTCTGAAATCAAGCCAAGACATAAAATAGGAAAAGAGGAAAAAACGACAAACATTTGGGTTCTTTTTATAATTGTCACATTTAGTGTCTAAGATGTCACTTGCAATTGGAAACCAATGAGTTTTGAAGATGTGAAACCCTCTCATGGCACTAACAGTATAATGTACACCCACTCGACGAGATTCCGTGAAAATTTAATAGGAAGACCACTCTAAAATAAGGGGCTTAAATTCAAAATTTTAACTCGTTATTAAATTCATGGTCTTATTAATGGGGTATCTTAAAGTTCCAATAGCATTTTTTTAAGTTATATTTTTAAAATTTATTAAAATAAAGCCCCAAAATAGATTGAACCTATAAACAGTCCTACCTTGTTAAAGAATAATCCTATTAATCCTATAATTCACTATTGCCAGTTGAGAAATTGGCAAAAATATCATTTTCAACTTCAAATTCAAACGTTTGAAGATGGCCGTCCATGGAGAAGAATGGGAAAACAAGGGAGGTAATTGAGTAACTATTTCCTCAATCAACCAGTATCACCCTTTCTAACCCCCCAAAAATTTTGTCCATGATCGTATAATAGTGAGTTGACAACCTTTTGAGCAAAAAACATAGAAATAATTATATTTTGACTTTCTTAGAAAAAGTGAAATTGGAACTTTAAATACGAGTATTCCCGATATTAATTAAAGAGCAAAAACTCTTTCCATCTTATTACATAGGTATAGAATGCTGAACAGGAACTGTCAGTGGACATTGTCCGCTCAAAGACAGTTACCAATGGGACTAGTTGGGTAGCATCACCGTTATCAATTGACACAGTAATTCAACACAACCCCCATCAACTGTCACAGTCGCTCAACCCCTTTACAATAAACATGGAAGTACATCAGCATTGATTTGCGAATAAGTGGGTTTACCAAAAATTATGTTTGATTTTCCAGAATTGTTAAACATCAAGAAGTTGGTAGAGTACTATACCAGAAGGAGTTGAAACACACAACATGTCTACGGATGAACAATATTGCAATAATTGGTAATTAATTCTTTTGGGGGATGGGGGTTGGGATGGCCTAGGCTTCGACCTCTAGCTGGCCGGTCACCTCTGGCTTGCGGCTGTGGCTTCGAGCCCTGGTGTGAGCATATGTGGCATGGAGATAGGGGCGCCTTCTCAACTCGTGGGTTTCCTCCGGGCACTCCGGTTTCCTCTCACTGCTAAATACCCCTACGCGCAAGTGAATTATTGAAATAAAATGAAACCATATGTTAGTCTTAAAATGACATAGTTTGCGTCGAGTGGACGTTAAACCCCATCTCAGATTTAGCTGTGATACAATTTAGATAAATTAATTGGCATTGGTCAGTCAGTTATATGGCAAAATTATTTTTAGAGATTTTATCAGAATTACTATCATCTTGGGTTGTGATGCCTAGTAATTGATTTTAAAAAATTCATTTCTTTTTTATACACGCGGCGCCTCTGTTGGCTTTTTTTCAGCAAGAAAAATATTCCTTCCGCAAATTTTTTTTTGCACGACATACACTGCAAAAGGTGTAAACAAGATAATGCGCCTGTTCAACGATCTGCAGAAGAACAAATGGTTGTATGTGATGTATGTAAAATGAAAGTAGAAAGAAATAAATTAGAACATCATAGGGTAAGTAAATTAATTTAAAAGAACTAAATCGCTAATATTTGGGACCTAGAAATTGGTACAAATGGGTCGCAACGCAGTTAATAATGTATATAAACTGATTTACATTCAATCGTTTCCGTTTTTACTCTAATTTCAAATAAGTTATATTGGACGAAATATGCCAGAAGTCTCAATCGAATGTCAATCTCTAGCATCTGGTTATTCCAGTCTACACCGATAGTAGTTATTGCGCATGCTCTCCAGATAAGAATGTGACGTCACCGTATGACATGACTTGTCAGGCCCGTAGCTAGCGGGTGGCAAGAGGAGCAGCTCCCCTCCCCCCTGGAAAATTTCGGCGCCCCCAATGGGCGAGTGACATTGATTGGCGCCCAACCAATGCCACTTAGTTTTATGGGCGCCACATAAAGTCGAGTGACATTGGTTAAGCACTCACGACAATGTTGGTGCTCAACCAATGCCACCTGGTTTTATGGGCGCTTCGCCAAATGGTGAGGCGCCTCATAATGACCCACACTTCAACAGATGGGGCGCTCAAAAGACTTGATCTGTGGGGTGCCTTATCCCGGTGGAGCGCCGTATAATGTTGGGCCGCACATAGTCCATAAAACCAATCCGACTGGTTGGGCACCCAAGACTAGATCAATGAGGCGCCCAAAACGGCATGATTTGCGGTGTGCTTTAGCCCAGAGGACATCATGGATGCCCATAATGCCGAGATCACGGGCGCCCATAATATAATGCTAGTGAGATTGGTTTGGTGCCCACGAACGAATTGTGCGCCCAAAACGGCGTGTGATAATTTTCTAAATTCAAACGGCATGTTTTGTGGGGTTCCTCATCCCAGAGGGATTCGCATAATGCCGAGATCATGGGAACCCATAATATAATGCTCGTGAGATTGGTTAGGCGGCCACGAATGAATTGGGCGCCCAAAACGGATTGATATGTGCGGCGCCTTATCCCGGAGAGGCGCCCATAATGACATGAATGGTGGGGCGTCTTAAAATATTGGGCCTCAAATACATAATGCTGAATTAGATTTGTTGGGCTCCCACAATTTGTTCAATTGGTCTTTAAAAACGGCATGATTTGTGGGGTGCCTTATCCCAGAGGGACGCCTATAATGCCGAGATCATGGGCGCGTATAATTCAATGCTAGTGAGATTGGTTAGGCGCCCATGAATGAATTAGGCGCCCAAAACGGCGTGATAATCTTCAAAATGACATCATGCTTGGGGTGCCTCATCCCGGAGGGGCGTCCATAATGACGAGAAGATGGGCTCTCCTAATATAATGCTAGTGAGATTAGTTAGACGCCCATAATATAATGCTAGTGAACGAATTGGTCGCCGAAAATGGCATGATATCTTCAAAATGTTCATATTCAAGTATCCGCCAATATCATAAATTCAGCTTCAAAATTATCTTCCGTCATATTCAGGTGCAAACCCTATTTTCCAAAATTCTCGGAGGGGGGGGGGGCATAGGCAATCTGACTTTTCGAGCAGACGGGTAAAGTGAAAACAAAAAATTATTATTTCATCTGGTTCTCAAAATAAAGTGCCCGTAATCTGACTATGCCCCCCATACTAAACTGACTATGAAGTAGAATATTTTGTCTGGAACCACCCTACTTTGTGCCACATTTTTCGGGCATTTATTATTTTTTGTGAATTTAAATACAACAACGGCCCGTGAAATCCTTTTCTGTCCAGCAACATGACAGCCCTTCGTTTAATCTGGGATCTTCCCTAAAAATTTTGGACTGTGATTTAAGATATTGTATTAGTATAGATATCCTCGTTTGTCATGCAATTACTTTTTTTGCAACTTTCTGCTATATGCACTGGTTAATTGGGTATAATAAAATCGTGAGCCATGGCGTTATATAAACATGTTTGGTCTAATTTGGATCTATGTTTAAAGCGTAATGGCATTGTTATGCAGTTAGTTATTGGTTGTTAATCAGACTATTGACCAGTCATAATATTGAACAGAAATTTGCTTCCTTCACACTGGTGTTATGTGTGATTAGCTCTAATCAAACGAAACACTGCGAGGAGTATGGTACGCCACCGAAGGTAGACTATATTGGACCACATTTAAGTTGCTGTATTCACGGGCTGGAATAGCAGGAAAACACGTTTGTGGCAGTCAAAATTTGCTCCCGACGGCCCGTCTCCGTGGAAAATAAACGATAAATTGGAATTCGATTCGGCCATCTAAGTTAGGCTATATCAGACCACCTACTGTTTCAGGGACTGGAATAGCAAGAAAACGCGTTTGATCTCGTCAAATTTCCCCACAAGGCGTCTGAAAGGCTAACCCAAACCCCCGTACGCCTATGGAGAGCACTCTATAAACCCTTCCGTGGTGTAGGTACATCGGCGCCCCCAGAAGCCCCATCGGCGCCCCCGGAAGCCTTTGCCCCCCTAACAATTTTGGGCTAGCTACGGACCTGCTTGTGGAATGTTACGAATGACACTGAAACGTATTATGGTACACGATTATTTCATTTTTTTTTTAGCTATGTGTAAATGGACTTCGAATTTTGACTAATGGTTTTGGATTGTTCGTACTTGGTTTTATTTTATTTAAGCTATCATAATATGCAACTGTCTTTTTTTTCTCTTTACAAAATTTTAGGAACTCGAATGTATTCACAAACCTAAAACGTTGGCCGCCTATGAGCCACAGACATCCCAGTGTGATTTGCCAGATCACGACAGTTACTGCGGAACAAGAACAGAATCATCTTGCGAACGGAACGGTTCAGATAACCAACTTGTGGGTGCTTCAAGTCTCGACAAAAATAATACTTTGGAAAGAACAAGTAAAAATATAGCTAACAGAAAGTCTTAAGTCAACAGCCATGTGCACGTATATTGTCTCCGCTAATGCGAGTCCGGACCACTGGGCCTTAACTAGCTCAGAGCAACGAGGATGCGGGAAGTGTTCCCTGGGGTGCTGTAAAATTGATGGACACTGTATATCTATTGTTTTTATAGCCGACCAGGCCCCCCACCCACATGGGGGGCCTGGTCGGGATGCCCACTCACAATTTTTATCTGATTTTGAAATATAGGTTTATATCCCAGAGATCCGGGCTACTTTCGTTATTGGCATATATCGGACCTTAACTTCATGGATTATTGCCCCTGATTGTACGAAAAATTACATTTTGAGCTTTTGGACACCCTAGAGCTAGTTTTTTTAGCTCGTTCTCTGACCATCTCTTGCAAAATGTAGTCGTATCTTGCATGACAACAGTTTGTATATTATTATTTTGTCTCTTGTGAATTAGTCATTACTGTTCACTTTTGATTTGTTTTTTAGAAAATGGTTTCTTTGTTTATAAAATATTGACTTTTTTCGTATATTTAAACGGCAAGACAACTACATCAATAGGTATTGAAATGGACCAATATTGAATTCTAATCCGTGTTTTTAATCTCCTTTTATTGGAAAACATCGAGTGAGATGCTCAACTCCTTCAACCCAATGGGGATCACGGTTGCTAAGTGGGTAAGATGCTGGCTCGCTAGCCTGGAGGTCGGGTGTTCGATCCCTGCATTGGCAGAGAAAGTTCATCCAGATTTCCGGCTTGGTTTCTTCTTATCAGTGATGCAGGATGGGGTGCCTGACAAGGACAGCTGTCTAGTCGTTCGGATAGGACGGAAAACCATAAAAGATCCCTTGCTAGTTGGAATTCGATATAAGTGTAGGCCTTAGCACCGTTGCCCCGGCAGAATTTCCCTCATAGCACACTGTATGGCATATGCCCGTCTTAATTAGACCATTTATTAGGAGTAGAACAGTAGGACGTTAAACCCCATTTCATTTCATCAACCATAAGTTCCCATATAATGATCGTTTTTGAAATTGTAAAACTATCAACCTGTGTTTGTCTTTTACAGATGACGATCTGTTGTCTTTAGATGCAGTGCCATCAGTTCCTGAAATTAGTTCTGAAATAGTTCAACAGGTCCAGAAAGAGGCTTCTCAAAGTCAAAACGAAATTAATTTCAAAATAAAAAAATACACAGACTTAGGACTCATGCCGTGGGAATTAACATACGGATACAAAGATGCTGTGATATTATGCAGTGATAATGACTTGTCCGAGGTAACAAAATTTAAAAAAAGTCTTGAAACTAAAATTGTACTGCTTGGAAGAGAGAGGCCGAAGATAGCACTTCTAAGTGAGATAGAGGTAATCCAGGGCGATCAGTTCCGAGCGTTAGATTTTGTTCTGGATCGATTTACATTTGTGTTCCTTTTTATAACTTCAAGTTTCGTAACTGATGCATGGGTTGGATATTCTAGCGACAGCTGCCTCATGAAGTCCATTATTAATCCTAAGAAACGCTGGTCTGTTGTTCCCGTTTTCACAGATAAACGAGAAGGGACTGGTTATGAAATACCGATGAATATTGATATACTACATGGTGTGCCGTATTGGTCAAGTGATGATTTTTATATTGAATCTATTAGAATGCTGTTTGAGAATAAAATATCTGTGAGAAAAGAAAAGGAGCTTCTGGAAAAGGGGAAGCAAAGCGAGTGGGTTTTTAAGTTTGAAGGGGAACAATTGAAAGCTAGAGCAAGAATAGAAGAACTGAAACAACAGAAAGCTAGCTTAGGTCATAGTTTGTCCATGCCAAGTAATGCTCCTACTTTAAATTCCAAAGGTGCTCCCCACTATCAACATTCAAAAAGTTTTGCGGGTCCCAATTCCACCGACCAAAGTACCGAGGTCAGCACACAGTCTACGTGTGTTAGACCTGCAGCAGAACATACAGAACCAGTTTCAGGCAATTTAGAAGATTTGTCATTAAAACTAAAGTCTACACTTGTTTGTAATCCAGCTTCTTCAAAAGATGGTCAACTTCCTGTTGAATCGACAAACTATTTTTCCTCATCTGTTGAGTATGACAGTTTTGCCGTTGTTGAGGAAAAGGATGAGAATGCGAATGAAATAGAGAACAGTCTAACAACCTCTGGAGCAGGTGTGGCTGGTCCTAGTAAAATTGAGGAAAACAAAGTTTTACAATATGTTCAGGAGATACATCATCATCATCATCATGAGGTTAAAACGTATCATGTGAAAGCTGACAACGTTCAGATTGGAGGACGGAATAAATTGGTCATGAAGGCGACGGGTGACGGGTAAGATAATGTGGTTTGTCTTATATTTCTGCACTGATGAATGCAGACCATGAGGATAGTTTGCCTAGACAGCAGGTTTCTGTCCATTCTTCATCAAATTCCAATTGTCAAGGGTTCTTTGAGGATGGGCACTCCAACAGAGATATTCGTCAGGTCGTTTGGCCTATCCCAATGACAAGAAATTTTTCCTCCCCAGGTACTCCTTCCTGCACTGAGAGAGCAAACCAGGCTGGCTGGAAAATTTCAAGGAACTTTCTCGGCCCAAATCAACCTACTCTTTAAGACTATCGATAGTTATGAAATTATCAAATTATCCAAAATGTCGATACTAACCCTTACCTTTCTAAATCTAACACCAACAGAGACACATAAGAACTCCATTGGATTATATAAGATTAAAAACCTTTCAACCGCACGGTATTAAGGATAAAATCTGAACTTGTAATGAAAGTCTGTTAAAATGTATGATTTATTTATTATAGAAAAAATCAGCAGTATAGTGAGGAAACGGACGAAGAAGAAGAAGATGATAGGACAGAATATGAAGATGAAGGTCGAGAGTATAAAAACCATCCACTAGAATCAGAAGATGAAATAACGAGCGTTAAATCATTGAATGACCCTGACAATTCTGATTCCTAGAACTTTCACAATTTGTAAATATTGTGAAGCAGCGTTTTTAAATATCAGTGCCGCTGTTTGAACAAAGTTTTCCTCATAGCACACTGTATGCATGGCGTCTGCCCGTCTTCATTAAAGGGACAATAACACTCTTGCTGGCTTGGTAGCTCTAGAAAATAAATAATAGCCTTATTCTTAGTACTAGATGTTTAAGTGTCCTACCTGTTGTGTAAATTATCCATTACATCCTATTTTACTTTTCGAGAGGGTTCGAAAATATTTTAAAATCCAAGTCACATTTGAAAAGGTTTACGTTAGACTTTTCAAACCAATAAGTTGAATTTTTCCAAATTTTTAAATTAGGTGTGTTAGAATGAAATTTATATCATCAATTAATTGGAATATTGTAAAATAATACAATTTGTTGACCAGAAAGAAGATTGGGACATATTATTTAGTTACAACAAGAGTGGCATTGAGCCGTTAACCCATTATAGGAGCAGAACAGTAGGACCTACTGTAGGACGTTAAACCCCATTTCATTTCATTTATTTAACATCAGGTTACTTACATGTTCAATGTTTGTTTATAATCCAACATCATGTAATACCTACGTGTATATAATATATAATTATATGTAATTATTGTACATAAATCCTAATAAAATGATATAAATATATAACATAGTTTGCTTCATTTATAATACCACTCAGCTAAATGCTACTCAAGGGTTATATTTATTATTATCTCTATACTGATTCCATCCTCGTGGGTTTTCTCCGCGTCCTCCCACTGCTAAAGACCCCTACGCGCAAACGAATTATTGAAATAAAATTAAAACTATATGTTAGTCCCGAAATTACCTAGTTTGTGTCAAGTGGCCGTTAAACCCCATTTCTCTCTCTCTCTCTCCTTGTCAGGCAAGACCATAATAAATGAATTCAATAATAGAAATAAACACCCATAATATATTTAATAATTTATTGTGTGTCGCTGTTTATTATAATTGCTGTAAGTATCTGTTGGTTGGTAAACCATTAATCAAACTCTTCAAGTATAACATAAATGGTTTTTTTAACTTTTGGCAATTGATGTCTTTAAATCCTTCAACAACATTGATCCAATAACCATTTTTTTCACAATTAACCGTTATTTTAGCATTATCGTCAGTAACGACCACTGACATTAAAACCATAGTTCCGGTACCCACAGTCTTTCCTGAAAATCTGTAGACATTTTCAGCACTACCAGGAACTTGTATAACATTAGCTACTGAATGAACACATAAACAAATAGACTTGGCATCTTTTTCCCGATAATTTCCCTGTGGACAAGAAAATAATTAAAGATATATTTATTTACTCTCACTTAATAAAAGAAAATATCTTCCATATAGTACAAAATACTTAACGATATATTATGGGGGATGAGATAAAGAGATGGTAGTTCTCACTATAATAGATATATTATGGGGGATGAGATAAAGTGCTGACAGTTCTCACTATAATAGTTAAAAACTAGATAATGTAAAGGGAATCGGCTGAAAATTTCAGTGAAATTGATCCACTCTGAACCAGGATCTAAGTGATTTAATTTTCGGTCTAACCTTGATCATCATTACTATAGTCAGTACGATAAAAAACATAGTCACGATTATCCATTTCTTGATTGGGGGGTTGGGATGGCCTAGTGGCCTAGAGTGCCGCGTTTCGACCTCTAGCTGGCCGGTCACCTCTGGCTTGCGGCTGTGGTTTCGATCCCTGGTGTGAGCGTATGTGATATGGAGATAGGGGCGCCTTCTCAACCTCGTGGGTTTCCTCCGGGCACTCCGGTTTCCTCCCACTGCTAAAGATTGAAATAAAATTAAACCATATGTTGGTCCCGAAATGACGTAGTTTGTGTTGAGTGGACGTTAAAACCCATTTCTCTCTCTCTCCCTCTTTCTGAAAATAAAACATGTATATGACTTTGTTATCTCAATGTCAATAATGCAACCAGCATTTGACATGAATGACATGAATTGTTGGAATGGTATTTAATAGTATTGAAATGAAATGGGGTTTAACGTCCTACTCTTGTTCTATGAGGGGGAATTTTGCCCGGACAGAGGCACTACAGCCTACTCTTGTATCGAATTCCAACTGCCAAGGGACTCTTTACGTGAACGACTGGGCCCAGGTTAACTTTAAGTTTTTTTTATTATACTAATGAATGCCATCAGAACCACCATGGGTGTCGATAGCAGACAGGTTGATATTCAAATCGGTTCCGCTTTCACATGGCACGAAGCATCTATTACATCTGTCATTATGTAACAACAACATCTAGTTTTGAGACTGTGAATATTGTCAAATCTTCTAAGTCTGGTTGTTTTGGGATTTTTTCAGATCGTGATCATTATCAACTGGGAACATTATCACATCTATTGAATATCAAATGTCATGGTTACCAGGAATTACCAGAATGGCCAGAGGTGGCGCCGGATACGTCTGTAAGAAATGTAGAAGTAGTGATGCCATATGTTGCTAAAACTCATCATGCTCAGCACAAGAAAAAGAAGGAAACCAAGTCGTTTTATTCTGAATCTGAGTCCAGTCAGGAACTAGATTAAACAATCATTTTACAGAACTAACTTAATCAGGAACAAAGTTAAAAACGTATGGACTATATAAAAACGTAATAAACCACCCCGCGCGTTACCTTCTGCAGGTTAAAAATAAAAACTTTAAATCATCCTTTTCATCCCTTCGACTCAGCTCGCACGAATTAGAAATAGAGAGAGGCCGATACAAGAATATTCCACCTGATCAAAGGTTATGCACGCAATGTTTTCTTTCTGCCGTTGAAGATGAATTCCATTTTCTTTTACAGTGTCCCCGATATGAAAACCTGCGTCTGAGATATATCTAGGCCTACCCTACTTTAATACCATCTTGTCAATTAAATTTTGAAATTCTTTTTAATCCGCCAAATTTCCTTGCTAAGGCAGTAGCCATGTACACATACCATGCTTTTCGGGAAAGGGGTGTACCTGTCGGGTCTAATTCTCTCTTTATCTGCTGAATGCTCTTTCCCAATTTGATCATCATACTCTTATGTACACGGATATACTTTTACTACATATTTTATGATTATTTTTATTTCATTGTCATACTTTCATTGTTGTTTTCATTGGTATCATCCCAATGGTGCATGTACATAGATATGTCCCATTATATTTTCATTATTTATATAGTATTCCATGACAAATGTATCTTTTGCATGCATATGTATGTTGATGTTTTGTATACTGTTCTTAATGGACGTAATATGCAAATAAAAAAGTTATTATTATGATTATTCTATAAATAAACACAACTGTAAACGGAGTATAGGGCCTATAAATAGATTTAACCAGTGATGCATAGTTGTCTTTGCGCATCATGTATATAGCAGGTAGATTCGGTCATTTCTCAATTTTGTTTAATCCTACTGGTATTGTTAAGTAAGAAAATTTTGTAGTTTAGATTGTGTGGAATAATGGACAAATCAAGCAGCACTGCTAAAATATATCAGCGTCAGGTATTTCAATTTAAAATATAGGGTTCAAACAACTGTGCACAATGTAAATCGTCCCAATTGTGACATAAACATTTAGTATATAACAGGAAATATTTTTCAAAGTCTCGTAACCTGGTAATGCGTATGCTCATATGTTTACTTCTATGCATGTAACTTCTTACTTACAAATGTTAAATTGGCTATTTACACATGTAAAAATGCTAATTTATATGACTTATTGAAGATGTGAAACCCTCTCATGGCACTAACAGTATAATGTACACCCACTCGACGAGATCCCGTCAACAGACGTGGTTTGAAAATTTAAAAGGAAGACCACTCTTAAAATAAGGGGCTTAAATTCAAAATTTTAACTCGTTATTAAATTCATGGTCTTATTAATGGGATATCTTAAATACGAGGATTCCGGATATTAATTAAAGAGCAAAAATTATTTCCTTCTTATTACATAGGTATAGAATGCCGAACAGGAACTGTCAGTGGACATTGTCCGCTCAAAGACAGTTCCTAAAGGGACTAGTTGGGTAGCATCACCGTTATCAATTGACACAGTAATTCAACACAACCCCCATCAACTGTCACAGTCGCTCAACCCCTTTACAATAAACATGGAAGTACATCAGCATTGATTTGCGAATAAGTGGGTTTACCAAAAATTATGTTTGGTTTTCCAGAATTGTTAAACATCAAGAAGTTGGTAGAGTACTATACCAGAAGGAGTTGAAACACACAACATGGCTACGGATGAACAATATTGCAATAATTGGTAATTAATTCTTTTGGGGGACCTTGTAAAACGACAAGTGGGCGAATTGGGTTTCTTTTGTACCGTATATGTGTGAGATTTTCGAATAGTTTGTTCCCGGAATCTCGGCAGACTGTTTTAAAATGCCTTAATTAATCATAAATCTGTTTAAAACTTATCACTCAGGTATAGTGTGGACTGTGTAGATGAGCTTTATCCTTATTAATAAAGCTTAAAGTTCCAATAGCATTTTTTTAAGTTAATTTTTTAAAATGTATTAAAATAAAGCCCTAAAATAGATTGAACCTATAAACAGTCCTACCTTGTTAAAAAATAATCCTATAATTCACTATTGTCAGTTGAGAAGTTGGCAAAAATATCATTTTCAACTTCAAATTCAAACGTTTGAAGATGGCCGTCCATGGAGAGGAATGGGAAAACAAGGGAGGTAATTGCATTTCCTCAATCAGGAAACCTTTTGAGCAAAAGACATAGAAATAATTATGTTTTGACTTTCTTAGAAAATATGAAATTGGAACTTTAAAGGGGCATTATGGGCGGTAAGACAGAGAGTTGACAGTTATCGTTATAATAGTTAAAAAATAGATAATGTAAAGAGAATCTGCTGAAAATTTCAGTCAAAGTGATCCACTCTGAACCGAGATATGAGCTACTACTGAATTTTAGGATAGCTCGATCATCATTGCTAAATTTTTATGTTTACTTCTCTTTCACAAAATGTATTCCAATTCGCTAAATATCGCAGGCTAGCGATGACATGGAGCCTTGATTGTGGTCTGGATAAGTTAATTGATGTCTAATTAATAATTTGGATAACATTTCAGGCCTAAAGAAAGACATGCAATATGCAGATTTAGCTGTGATACAATTTAGATAAATTAATTGGCATTGGTCAGTCATATGGCAAAATTATTTTTAGAGATTTTATCAGAATTACTGTCATCTTGGGTTGTGATGCCTAGTAATTGATTTTAAAAAATTCATTTCTTTTTTATACACGCGGCGCCTCTGTTGGCTTTTTTCAGCAAGAAAAATATTCCTTCCGCAAATTTTTTTTTGCACGACATACACTGCAAAAGGTGTAAACAAGATAATGCGCCTGTTCAACGATCTGCAGAAGAACAAATGGTTGTATGTGATGTATGTAAAATGAAAGTAGAAAGAAATAAATTAGAACATCATAGGGTAAGTAAATTAATTTAAAAGAACTAAATCGCTAATATTTGGGACCTAGAAATTGGTACAAATGGGTCGCAACGCAGTTAATAATGTAATATGAATGTATATAAACTGATTTACATTCAATCGTTTCTGTTTTTACTCTAATTTCAAATCAGTTATATTGGACAAAATATGCCAGAAGTCTCAATCGAATGGCAATCTCTAGCATCTGGTTATTCTAGTCTACCCCGATATTATGCTCTACAGATAAGAATGTGACGTCACCGTATGACATGACTTGTCAGTCCCTTAGCTAGGGCGTGGGGGGGCAAGAGGGGAAAAATTGACTCTCTCAGTGTGCGCCAAATAAAGTCGAGTGACATTGGTTGGGCACCCACGACAATATTGGCGCCCAACCAATGCCACTTGGTTTTATGGGCGCCACATAAAGTCGAATGACATTGGTTAAGCACTCACGACAATGTTTGCACTCAACCAATGCCACCTGGTTTTATGGGCGCTTCGCCAAATGGTGAGGCACCTCATAATGACCTTCACGATTAACACAACAGGTGGGGCGCCCAAAAGGCTTGATCTGTGGGGTGCCTTATCCCGGTGGGGCGCCGTATAATGTTGGGCCGCACATAGTGCATAAAAACAATCAGATTGGTTGGGCACCCAAGACTAGATCAATGAGGCGCCCAAAACGGCATGATTTGCGGTGTGCTTTAGCCCAGAGGAGCGCCCATAATGGCGACATCATGAGTGCCCATAATGCCGAGATCACGGGCGCCCATAATATAATGCTAGTGAGATTGGTTTGGTGCCCACGAATGAATTGGGCGCCCAAAAAGGCGTGATAATTTTCTAAATTCAAACGGCATTCGCATAATGCCGAGATCATGGGAACTCATAATATAATGCTCGTGAGATTGGTTAGGTGCCCATGAATGAACTGGG
This sequence comes from Patella depressa, assembly GCA_948474765.1. Lineage (NCBI taxonomy): Eukaryota > Metazoa > Mollusca > Gastropoda > Patellidae > Patella > Patella depressa. Next base: position 79,034,451 of record OX419716.1, read on the forward strand.
CGCCCAGAATGGCTTGTTATGATTGGTGGAGTGCCCCATCCATGATATAATGCTAGTGAGATTAGTTAGGCGCCCACGAATGAATTGGGCGCCCAAAACGGATTGATATGTGCGGCACCTTATCCCGGAGAGGCGCCCATAATGACATGAATGGTGGGGCGTCTTAAAATATTGGGCCTCAGATACATAATGCTGAATTAGATTTGTTGGGCTCCCACAATTTGTTCAATTGACCTTTAAAAACGGCATGATTTGTGGGATGCCTCATCCCAGAGGGACGCCTATAATGCCGAGATCATGGGCGCGTATAATTCAATGCTAGTGAGATTGGTTAGGTGCCCATGAATGAATTAGGCACCCAAAACGGCGTGATAATCTTCAAAATGACATCATGCGCTCATCCCGGAGGGGCACCCATAATGACGAGATGATGGGCTCTCATAATATAATGCTGGTGAGATTAGTTAGGCGCCCATAATATAATGCTAGTGAGCTTAGTTAGGCGCCCACGAATGAATTGGTCGCCGAAAATGGCATGATATCTTCAAAATGTTCATATCAAAATTGAAAATTTCCGTCATTTTCAGGTGCAAACCCTATTTTCCAAAATTCTCAGAGGGGGGGGGGGGGGGGGGATAGGCAATCTGACTTTTCGAGCAGAAGGGTAAAGTGGAAACAAAAAATTATTATTTCATCTGGTTGGCAAAATAAAGTGCCCGTAATCTTTTAATTGAATACCGCGAATTTGTTCTAAACTGACTATGAAGTAGAACATTTTGTCTGGAACCACCCTACTTTGTGCCACATTTTTCGGGCATTTATTATTTTTTGTGAATTTAAATACAACAATGGCCGGTGAAATCCCTCTCTGTCCAGCAACATGACATCCCTTCGTTTAATCTGGGGTCTTCCCTGAAAATTTTGGACAGTGATTTAAGATTCTGTATCCGTATAGATATCCTCATTTGTCACGCAATTACTTTTTTTGCAACATTCTGCTATTTGCACTGGTTAATTGGGTATAATAAAATCGTGAGCCATGGCGTTATATAAACATGTTTGGTCTAATTTGGATCTATGTTTAAAGCGTAATGGCATTGTTATGCAGTTAGCTATTGGTTGTTAATCAGACTATTGACCAGTCATAATATTGAACAGAAATTTGCTTCCATTACAACGGTGTTATGTGTGATTAGTTCTAATCAAACGAAACACTGCGAGGAGTATGGTACGCCACCGAAGGTAGACTATATTGGACCACATTTAAGTTACTGTATTCACGGCTGGAATAGCAGGAAAACACGTTTGCGGCAGTCAAAATTTGCTCCCGACGGCCCGTCTCCGTGGAAAATAAACGATCGACTGGAATTCGACTCGGCCATCTAAGTTAGGCTATATCAGACGCATTTGAGGCCGTCAAATTTTCCCACAAGGCGTCTGAAAGGCTAACCCAAACCCCTTTACGCCTATGGAGAGCACTCTATAAACCCTTCCGCGGTGTAGGTACATCGGCGCCCCCAGAAGCCCCATCAGCGCCCCCAGAAGCCTTTGCCCCCCTAACAATTTTGGGCTAGCTACGGGCCTGCTTGTGGAATGTTACAAATGACACTGAAACGTATTATGGTACACGATTATTTCATTTTTTTTTTAGCTTTGTGTAAATTTAAGCTATCATAATATGCAACTGTCTTTTCTTTCTCTTTACAAAATTTTAGGAAGTCGAATGTATTCACAAACCTAAAAAGTTGGCCACCTATGAGCCACAGACATCCCTGTGTGATTTGCCAGATCACGAGAGTTACTGCGGAACAAGAACAGAATCATCTTGCGAACGGAACGGTTCAGATAACCAACTTGTGGGTGCTTCAAGTCTCGACAAAAATAATACTTTGGAAAGAACAAGTAAAAATATAGCTAACAGAAAGTCTTAAGTCAACAGCCAGAATGATTTGTATTACATATACGTATAAGTTCCGTCGTTTTCAAGTGCACGTATGTTGTCTCCGCTAATGCGAGTCCCGACCACTGGGCCTTAACTAGCTCAGAGCAACGAGGATGCGGGAAGTGTTCCCTGGGGTGCTGTAAAATTGATGGACACTGTATATCTATTGTTTTTATGGTCGACAATTTACCCATACGCACCCCACCCACGTGACGGGCCTGGTCGGGATGCCCACTCACAATTTTTATCTGATTTTGAAATATAGGTTTATATCCCAGAGATCCCGGCTACTTTCGATATTGGCATATATGGATTATTGCCCCTGATTGCACAAAAAATCACATTTTGAGCTTTTGGACATCCTAGAGCTAGCTTTTTTAGCTTGTTCTCAGACCATCTCTTGCAAAATGTGGTCGTATCTTGCATGACAACAGTTTGTATATTATTATTTTGTCTCTTGTGAATTAGTCATTACTGATCACTTTTGATTTGTTTTTTAGAATATGGTTTCTTTGTTTATAAAATATTGGCTTTTTTCGTATATTTAAACGGCAAGACAACTACATCAATAGGGATTGAAATGGACCAATATTGAATTCTAATCCGTGTTTTTAATCTCCTTTTATTGGAAAACGTTGTAAAATGGGGATCACGGTGGCTAATTGGGTAAGACGCTGGCTTGCTAGCCTGGAGGTCGGGTGTTCGATCCCTGCATTGGCAGAGAAAGTTCATCCAGATTTCCGGCTTGGTTTCTCCTTATCAGTGATGCAGGATGGGGGGCCTGACAAGGACAGCTGTCTAGTCGTTCGGATAGGACGGAAAACCATAAAAGATCCCTTGCTAGTTGGAATTCGATATAAGTGTAGGCCTTAGCACCGTTGCCCGGGCAGAATTTCCCTCATAGCACACTGTATGGCGTATGCCCGTCTTAATTAGACCACTTATTAGGAGTAGAGCAGTACGACGTTAAACCCCATTTCATTTCATCAACCATAAGTTCCCATATAATGATTGTTTTTGAAATTGTAAAACTATCAACCTGTGTTTGTCTTTTACAGATGACGATTTGTTGTCTTTAGATGCAGTGCCATCAGTTCCTGAAAGTAGTTCTGAAAAACCAAGTGATAGCCTACAAGGCTATGAAATAGTTCAACGGGTTCAGAAAGAGGCTTCTCAAAGTCAAAACGAAAGTAATTTCAAAATAAAAAAATACACAGCCTTAGGACTCATGCCACGGATATTAACATACGGATACAAAGATGCTGTGATATTATGCAGTGATAATGACTTGCCCGAGGTAAAAAAATTTAAAAAAAGTCTTGAAACTAACATTGTACTGCTTGGAAGAGAGAGACCGAAGATAGCACTTTTTCATGAGATAGAGGCAACCCAGAACAATCGGTTCCGAGCGTTAGAATTTGCTCTGGATCGATTTACATTTGTGTTCCTTTTTATAACTTCAAGTTTCGTAACTGATACATGGGTTGGATATTCTAGCGAGTCCTGCCTCATGGACTCCATTACTAATCCTGAGAAACGCTGGTCTGTTGTTCCCGTTTACACAGATAAACGCGAAGGGGATGATTATAAAATACCGGTAAGTATTAAAGTATTAAAAGGTGTGGCATATAGGTCAAGCGATGATTGTGATATAAAATCTATTAGAAGGCTGTTTGACAATCAAATATCTGTGAGAAAAGAAAAGGAGCTTGTGGAAAAGGGGAAGCAAAGCGAGTGGGTTTTTAAGTTTGAAGAGGAACAATTGAAAGCTAGAGCAAGAATAGAAGAACTGAAACAACAGAAAGCTAGCTTAGGTCATAGTTTGTCCATGCCAAGTAATGCTCCTACTTTAAATTCCAAAGGTGCTCCCCACTATCAACATTCAAAAAGTTTTGCAGGTCCCAATTCCACTGACCAAGGTACCGAGGTCAGCACACAGTCTACGTGTGTTAGACCTGCAGCAGAACATACAGAACCAGTTTCAGGCAATTTAGAAGATTTGTCATTAAAACTAAAGTCTACACTTGTTTGTAATCCAGCTTCTTCAAAAGATGGTCAACTTCCTGTTGAATGGACAAACTATTTTTCCTCATCTGTTGAGTATGACAGTTTTGCCGTCGTTGAAGAAAAGGATGAGAACGCAAATAATGATGAAGTTACAGAGGATGGTCCAACAGCCTCTGGTGCAGGTGTGGCTGGTCCTAGTAAAATTGAGGAAAACAAAGTTTTACAATATGTTCAGGAGATACATCATCATCATCATCATGAGGTTAAAACGTATCATGTGAAAGCTGACAACGTTCAGATTGGAGGACGGAATAAATTGGTGATGAAGGACAGGGACAGGTAAGATAAGACGAAATTTAATGTGGTTTGTCTTATATTTCTGCACCGATGAATGTAGACCATGAGCAGGCCCGGATCCAGGGGGGGGGGGGGGGTGGTTCAGGACCCCCCCCCCCCCGGCTCAGACTTGAAAAATTTTTAATGCGATTTTATTGGCGATTTTTAGACCTGTAATTTTGGAGGATAGTTTGCCTAGACAGCAGGTTTCTGTCTATTCTTCATCAAATTCCAATTGTCAAGGGTTCTTTGAGGATGGGCACTCCAACAGAGATATTCGTCAGGTCGTTTGGCCTATCCTAATGACAAGAAATATTTCCTCCCCGGGTCCTCCTTCCTGCACTGAGAGAGCAAACCAGGCTGGCTGGAAAATTTCAAGGAACTTTCTCGGCCCAAATCAACCTACTCTTTAAGACTATCGATAGTTATGAAAGTATCAAATTATCCAAAATGTCGATACTAACGCTGACCTTTCTACCATTGGATTATATAAGATTAAAAACCTTTCAACCGCACGGTATTAAGGACAAAATCTGAACTTGGACATCCCGATTTATTTTCTTTGTAATGAAAGTCTGTTAAAATGCTACGATTTATTTATTATAGAGAAAATCAGCAGTATAGTGAGGAAACGAACGAAGAAGGAGAAGATGATAGGATAGAATATGAAGATGAAGGTCGAGAGTATAAAAACGATCCACTAGAAACAGAAGATGATTTTACAAACGTTAAAACATTGAATGACCCTGACAATTCAGATTCCTAGAACTTTCACAATTTGTAAATATTGTGAAACAGCGTTTTTAAATATCAGTGCCGCTGTTTGAACAAAGTTTTCCTCATAGCACACTGTATGGCGTATGCCTGTCTTCATTAAAGGGACAATAACACTCTTGCTGGCTTGGTAGCTCCAGAAAATAAATAATAGCCTTATTCTAAGTACTAGATGTTTAAGTGTTCTACCTGTTGTGTAAATTATCCATTATATCCTATTTTACTTTTCGAGAGGGTTCGAAAATATTTTAAAATCCAAGTCACATTTGAAAAGGTTTAGTTAGACTTTTCAAATCAATAAGTTGAATTTTTCCAAATTTTTACATTAGGTGTGTTAAAATGAAATTTATATCATCAATTAATTGGAATATTGTAAAATAATACAATTTGTTGACCAGAATAAAGATTGGGACATATTCAGTTACAACAAGAGTGTTATTGGGGCTTTAACCCATTATAGGAGCAGAACAGTTGGACGTTAAACCCCATTTCATTTCATTTATTTAAAATCAGGTTAATTACATGTTCAATGTTTGTTTATAATCCAACATCATGTAATACCTATGTGTATATATATAATTAAATGTAATTATTATATAAATCCTAATAAAATGATATAAATATATAACGTAGTTTGCTTCATTTATAATACCACTCGGCTAAATGATACTCAGGGGTTATATTTATTATTATCTCTATACTGATTCCATCCTCGTTTTCTCCGCGTCCTCCCACTGCTAAAGACCCCTACGCGCAAACGAATTATTGAAATAAAATTAAAACCATATGTTAGTCCCGAAATGACCTAGTCTCTCTCTCCTGCATTGGCCGAGAAAGTTCATCCAGATTTTCTGACAGGGTTTCCCCTTGTCAGTGGTGCATGACGGAGAGTCTGAGAAGGACAACTGTCTAGTTGTCCCATGTACACATTAGCATGCACGTAAAAGATCCCTTGGCAGTTGGAATTCGATAAAAGAACTGGCCATAGCGCTGCTACCAGGGTAAAATTTCCCCTCATAGCACACTATATGGTGTATGCCTGTCTTCATTAGCTCAGTTTAGGAGCAGAACAGTAGGACGTTAAACCCTATTTGATTTCATTTGTCCTGTATCATAAAGCCTGTCATTGAGTCAACTGGCATGGTTTCGAATCCCTGGTTATAAGTGACAAGAGTATGGTCGCCTCTCCAACCTTGTGGGTTTTCTCTGGGTCCTCCGATTTCCTCCCCCTATGCGTAAGTGAATTACTGAAATCAAATTAAACCATATGTTAGTCCCAAAATGACCTAGTTTGTGTCGAGTGGACGTTAAACCCCATTTCTCTCTCTCTCTCTCCTTGTCAGGCAAGACCATAATAAATGAATTCAATAATAGAAATAAAGACCCATAATATATTTAATAATTTATTGTGTGTCGCTGTTTATTATAATTGCTGTAAGTATCTGTTGGTTGGTAAATCAACGCGCCTGGAAATATGGCACCTGTCACAAACAATGTCAGGCACAGACTCAGGCTTTGTCAGGCACTAAACCTCTGGTGCCTGTCGTTTTGCCAGGCATCGATTTGTATTTTTTAATGATATTATTAATACCGATCCAGTACTAAGTTGAAAATGACAGGTACTATTTCATAAGTGCCTGACATCTAGAACCATTATTTCCAGGCCTGTTAATCAAACTCTTCAAGTATAACATAAATGTTTTTTTTAACTTTTGGCAATTGATGTCTTTAAATCCTTCAACAACATTGATCCAATAACCATTTTTTCACAATTAACCGTTATTTTAGCATTATCATCAGTAACGACCACTGACATTAAAACCATAGTTCCGGTACCCACAGTCTTTCCTGAAAATCTGTAGACATTTTCAGCACTACCAGGAACTTGTATAACATTAGCTACTGAATGAACACATAAACAAATAGACTTGGCATCTTTTTCCACGCCAATCACCGTTTTACCAGAATTTTCATTCATTCCCGATAATTTCCCTGTGGACAAGAAAATAATTAAAGATACATTTATTTACTCTCACTTAATAAAAGAAAATATCTTCCATATAGTACAAAATACTTAAAGATATATTTATTTACTCTCACTTAAAGTTACATTATGGGAGATAAGATAAAGAGATGGCAGTTCTCACTACAATAGTTAAAAACTAGATAGTGTAAAGATAATTTGCTGAAAATTTCAGTCAAATTGATTCACTATTAGCCGAGAAAAAGCTTTTGAAATATTCATAGCCTCGGTCATCATTACTCAAATCATTAATATAAACAGCATAGTCTCGATTATCCACTTGATTGATTTAATTATCAACCGCCATTAAGCGGCATATACGATTTTAATCTGCCAACATCGAAGGCTAGTCTTGACATAAAGAGTTTATTATGGTCTGAATATGTTAATTAATGTCTAATTGATTATTTAGATAACATCTCAGGCTTAAAGTAAGACCTGTAAAAATCAGATTTTGCTGTTGCATAATGCTATTTTAATAAAAGAAAACATCTTCCATATAGCACAAAATACTTAAAGATATATTATGGGGGATGAGATAAAGAGATGGTAGTTCTCACTATACTAGTTAAAAACTAGATAATGTAAAGGGAATCGGCTGAAAATTTCAGACAAATTGATCCACTCTGAACCAGGATTTTAGTGATTTAATTTTGGTCTAACCTTGATCATCATTACTATAGTCAGTACGATAAAAAACATAGTCACGATTATCCATTACTTGATTGGGGGGTTGGGATGGCCTAGTGGCCTAGAGTGCCGCGTTTCGACCTCTAGCTGGCCGGTCACCTCTGGCTTGCGGCTGTAGTTTCGAGCCCTGGTGTAAGCGTATGTGGCATGGAGATAGGGGCGCCTTCTCAACCTCGTGGGTTTCCTCCGGGCACTCCGGTTTCCTCCCACTGCTAAAGACCCCTACGCGCAAGTGAATTATTGAAATAAAAATTGAACCATATGTTAGTCCTGAAATGACTTAGTTTGTGTTGAGTGGACATTAAACCCCATTTCTCTCTCTCTCTCTCCATTTCATGATTAAATCATGAATGAAAGTTGATATTTGATCCTAATTCAGTAAATATCGCAGACTAGCAATGACATCGAGAGTTGATCATGGTCTGGATAAGTTAATTAATGTCTAATTTAAAGTTTAGATATCATTTCAGGCCAAAAGACAGACCTGCAATACACAGATTTAGCTCTTGCATAATGTATGTTTAAATTAGGGTGTAATCCACATGTGTTTCCAAAACAAAGAGAGGTGGTATCTGATGTTCTAGATAGAATAAACATATCCTGCCTTGTGTATAACACCCATCACTAATCAGTTTATTATAAGTGTGGTACTCATAGGCGTAGCAGCCCAATGTCAGTTGTTGGTATTGGGGGGAGGGGGGGCTGAAGCTATTTGCCTGAAATCATTAACTAAAATGAGTTTTCTACAAATGTTATTGTACGAGGTCTTAAATATTATAGTATTCAAATCGTAAACAGCGAGCAATTTTATTTCACAATTTCATACAATTTTATTTCTTGGATATATGCTCTCATTCGCCCGAAAAATGGACGGTTACCGAATATAGGTAGTCTCTATCATCCAAACAAATATTCTACGAATATTAGTCTGGATGGGTCCTCAAAATTTGACGGAAAATAGGTCATTGTCTGGATTATCCAGTCTTTTAAGTTACCACGTACTGAATCTATCAAAACAGCTCGCTTGTCAACAATGACACTCTTTAAAATTTTGTTTGTAAAGGTTTCAATAGAAATGGTAATTTTCTCTCGTCATGAATCAGACGTATGGCTTCTCACAATCTTCTTAATTCTTCATCGCGATGCATGCTTATTCCTCGTCTCTATTTTGTTTCTAATAATAGATGTGCCAAGTGAATTGTGGGATATATTTCAACCACGCTTTATAGAATCTAGCAAAATCGGCCCGGCTTCATAAGATCTAGCACTTACCAATAATTTAGCCAAAAGGTTCCATTGCCCATGCGTAACTAAATGTTTGGTTTTTTATGTGGTAGATTATCCAGTAATTTTCGTCAAAAACTGAGAACCGACCCAGACCCTCCGTGCATTGAAGACTAGGGGGTTCTGGGTGAAAGAGACTGAATTTAGGGGGCTACAGACCCAACTCATCTAATAATCCCCCATTTTCTCCAAATGTTGGAGGCCATTCATAATTACCTTGTTGAGTATTAAAGTCTGCATGTGACATGGAATAAGGTTGAATCAATTCCCCAACAGGAGCGGTTATACTAACAGAATGTTTATTATCACCAGCACAGATCGTAAACTTGGCTGGTTGAATCGTATCATTAAAATTAATACCAATCAAACAACTTGTTGACATTCCTGCTGTCATCGAACCTAGAAAAACAAAAATAATGAAAAGCAGGTGCCACCACTGTTCTTTATCGGCAGATTTTTGTCGGCTTGAGACGCTCTATGTTTAATCAATGAACCGGTCATGTGACTATGGTATCATAAATCAATCTACTTTCGGCTAAATTACAAGAGGTTAATGATTACACAGGTCCTATTTCGTTTCTTGTTTGTAGTTCAAAACGTCATTTTACTTGTCTTTACTATACCAGCATCTTGAGGAGCTGTTATCATTGACGTGTTCTAGGTGAAATGAGGGATTAGCCAATGGAATGGTCTGTTACAGCGAGTTCTGGGCTTTTTGATGCACTGACCTATGGGTAAACCACTAGAATTATCAACGCTGATTGATTAATCAATGTCTGACATCATCGGGTCAAAAGCAGCTTGTTTGACCACAGACGTGAGCCGCCATTATACCTTGTCAGATCTTCCATGTTGTGTAGGCCATCAGGAGCATAAAAAGATAGGTTGCCAGGCAACGAAACATACGCCCACAGCAGCTAAATCGTCCGGGCAGTCAAAAAGAGTTGATGCATATTTTTACTTTTTTCGGTAATGAAACATTTATAATACACTAAAATCTGATTAAGAGTAACAACTCATTATGTAATTATCGGAAAATCATTAGAATTTGTTTGCTTTTTATAAAGTTTTGCCCCACACTAACAATTAGTATATGACGGATTTGGCTGTTCAGTTATAAAAATTCATTGAAAATCAAAATATTTGTTCGTTTCAGCACCTTAAACTCTGTGTATCAATCTGAAGTCAATCGCATATTAAGTTTGGCCTGTAGAGCATCCACAAGATTTTTTGAAGTGATCAAGGACTACAACTCTGGCACTAATTATCAGAAATCGCTGAAAATCAATAGGTTTCTTCGTTTCATGACCTTAAAAACTGTGTATAAATTTGAAGTTAATCGGATATTAACTTTGGCCTCTTGAGTATCCACAAGATTTCTTTAAGAGATCAAGGGCCATAACTCTGGCACTAATTATCGGAAATTGCTGAAAAACAAAAGGCTTCTTCGTCTTATGAACTTAAACACTGAGTATAAATTTAAAGTCAATCGGATATTAACTTTCACCTCTAGAGCGTCCACAATTGTTGAACGGATGGACGGACGGGGGCGACGACAATATACGACCACGTATAAAAACGAAACAAAATATAGATGTGTATTTTAACCAGATTTAATCAACACAACCCTCAATGTTGTTACATACAATGTACCAATCTTTTTCACAGAGAATTTCTTATGAATTATCTCTGTCACAGATGACTGTCTTCAACAAGTGCAATGACATCACACGGTGTCAATCATTGGCTGAATGGCTTGTGCATTGTTTACATAAGACGTAACTATATGATGCCTTTTACTCATTTTAATACCCATTTACACTAAATAGGAAATACTTTTCAACTACAAATACTTCAAACATCTTTACTTATTTTTCTAATACATACAAAAAATGTTTTAGAATTTAATTTGTCGAAAGAAAAAAGTTAATATGGGGGACTAATAAAGTCACGTTGATATCATCCTTATCAGTGACTGTAGCGGCCTAGCGAATATTCATTGCTGATCAAAGTGTGACAAAGTACTATGCATCCATACTATGTCAGAATAGTATCATATAATATAAAACTCACCAATTTCTGGAAACTCTTGTATTTCCATACCAGACTGTAATTTCTAAAGAGAAATAGAGAGAAATAGGTTTTAACGTCCATTCGACATTTTGGCACTAACATGGTTCAATTTTATTTCAATAATTTGCTTACACGTAGGGGTCTTTAGCAGTGAGACAAAGTGGAGGAGAGAGAGAGAGAGAGAAATGGGGTTTAACGTCCACTCAACACAACTAGGTCATTTCGGGACTAACATATGGTTTTAATTTTTATTTCAATAATTCGCTTGCGCGTAAGGGTCTTTAGCAGTGGGAGGAAACCGGAGTGCCCGGAGGAAACCCACGAAGTTGAGAAAGCGCCCTTATCTCCATGCCACATACGCTCACACCAGGGCTCGAAACCACAGCCGCAAGCCAGAGGTGACCGGCCAGGTAGAGGTCAAAACGCGGCACTCTAGACCGCCAGGCCATCCCAACCCCCCAAATTGGCGTAGGGCTGTACGATATTGCAAAAAGGGACGATATCGATATTGGCAATTTTTCATCGACATAGTTAAATATGGCAATATTTAATATTATCGGGCATGTTCCCCCTGATGTAAGTGGAACAGAACAGAGGGCCTGGCAAGGCACAGTGCATAATCATTCCAGAGGCACGAAAAACAAGGTCCTGTGTATACATTGGCCGGCAAAATGTGCATTCATTGATGTGCTAAGCTGCATGTTCCTTGTTTGCTCCGGGTGTCGGGCGAGATCATCTGACATGGTCACCCCTTGTCGTTGGAACAGGACAGTAGGCCTGGCAAAGGACAGTGCATACACGTATGGGAGATACCTAAACCAAGGTCCTGTGTATACAATTGCAAGCAAATCAATGACACTAACTCACCTTATCCCCTATTTTAATATTAGTCAACGTGTCATCACTATTGTTGGTTAGTTTTAATTCTATTGACACCATTTTAGGAGAAAAAACAGAAACTGTTCGCGTAAATTGGTACGTTATACTTAAACCATTTCCTGTCATACGATTCAACAATTCATAGGATTTGGGTTGTACAGTAGAAGGTAGAATAATCTGTAA